>CM068368.1:652762228-654092571 GCA_034769895.1 Magicicada septendecula | reverse complement strand
GGAATTGGAGCTGATATATGTGTGTGACCAGAGCTTAATATTGGTGTTGGCTCTGGTGATGTCACCAACAGTAGGCGGAGTTTAACGCTGTTTTCCGGTAGCCGATCACTTGGAGCTACAAACTTTTCGTCCCAGCGCCATGTTTGCCTCAACTTTGTGTCTCTCACGGCGTCATTGCCGAACCCCGCCCGGCTGAGTTGCATACGGGCGTCGAAACACATGTACAGAGTTCTGCGAATTTTAGGGTGGTAAATTCTTCACCGCATTACTCAACAACAACCTGCGTCTTATTGCTTTGTTTCCAACTGTTTCTCAACACTGGTCTATTATACGGACAAATACGTTGCACAATAATGCAGCTTTACAATATTTTATCCAAACCCGCCCGGAAACGAAATAAATAAAATTATATAATTGCCCCAAACGATTAACATAAAACACCCAAAATTTGACCCGCTACAATACCCCCTCGATGAGAATTCTGCTGTCCACGACAGAAGAAATCTCATCGATAACCCCGAAGAGGACCGGTGAGGAACTAGTGCCAACAACCCCCTGGTTCTTACTACTTATGGGTACACTACCCCCCTGGCTCAGCGACCATGGACTCATCTGAACGAGATCACTGGACTTCTCCGTAAGAGATCCCAACACCGAGAAATCGAACAGATTCGTACCACAGCGCACCTCGCCTTTTAGCATGCTACCCCCAAAAATCCTCAATCCCTGGCTTAAATTATTCCAGCTCCTCCGCCGATATGTTTCCCCTTTTTTGCAAGCTGGGCTGCCTTTAGCAGATACTGGGCTCACACACACTAATATTAATGTTACCATAACACATTAAAAATAAAAGATTTCTTTTAAAATTTATTAAAAATTTAAAAAAATTCAAAATATTATTTTATCAAAAAAATTCTCTTCCTGGTTTTTCTAATTTTTGTTTCAAATGACTTAACCTAGACATTTCCAATAATATAAACACATCCTTACTCTAACATGAGAACCCCTTACAGTCTACCAATACAATGTAATACAATAAAATAAACATGATTAATGCACACATAATAAAAGAATCATTATCCAACATATTCATTCGCTGGCAGGCGAAAAATCAAGTTTTTTTTTTTCTCAAAAAAATTAAAATTTTCAAAAATTTTAAAATTCCAAAAAAATTTAAATTTATTCATTAAAAAATTTTATTAAATTTATTTATTAAACAACATTTATTAAAGTTATTCAAATATTGGTTTGAATTAATTAAACAAACAAATTGAAATTGGATTCCTACTATACAAGCTTAGTAGGTGTATGACCTCATCAGCTGATCGAAACTAGGTCAAGTCCAAAACCCTTGACCTACATATGTTATGTATACTTTCTGCACCTACATTAAACATCTGTAACAATCTAACTCAAAGCACAAAACATAATAAAATAAAATATTTAAAATGAACAAAATATTAATATAAATAATAAACAAATTGACATTTAAATTATTATGAAAATTAAATTATGAAAATAAACACCTTAATTTTATATTATTCTCAAATTTTATCCCAATTCTGTCACTGGCTTTACAAAATGAAAATTTTATATCTTTATCATAAATCACTCTCTCTATTTGACAATCTTACTTTATTCTACTTTGGGTGATTTGAACTATTTATTCTCATTGACTGTACTACTTGATCTGGATATCTATATAATTAACATTGCTATTCTTACATTAAAATAACCCAATCACATTTAACCTTGTTAAAAATCTACGTACCCTACATCTTGATAAAATTATAAACATTACATGTTAATTTCAATTGAACTGTTATTAATTAACCATCAATTATTTATCATTTGATTCTATGCAATTCAAATTTATTATTAACCTTCCTTTTACATTATATTTCTGAGTACCTTTCTACTATGAATTTTCTATCTAACTCTTCACATTTTAATCATTGCTTAATCTGGGTGATACCTGTATTCTCTATACTTTCACTTGAATAGACATTTAAATATTACTCCCTTTTTTACTAACAACCACTATTAACAACTTATGACACCAATCTCTCATTTATAAATACCTTTCACTAATTCCACTTACCTCTGGCACCGCTCATCGTTGTACTAGGATGTGTGTTCCCTACCTGGCTATAACCATTCGAGCCAATGCCCCTCCAAAATATCGGCAAACATTCACGCGAACTACTCTATTCCCGCCACAACGCCGCACGTTGATCACACCTTACCACCTCATCCTTACTACAAAATATCATCAACAAATATGTTTAAATCTCATTCACATTACTCATCTCTACATATACTCACTACCACTGTGTCCCTAAATATCTAACACTATCTCTGTGTGTTACCTGTATTTCAAAATTCTTATTCTCACTAATTCCCTTTAATTCTACTTAACTCACCTGTCTTATTTTCTTATCACCCAAAATCTATTTTCAACATTTTACCTTGATATAACACTAGAAAATTCATCACTTCTCCCCTTATAATAACATACCTCAATTTGAATGTATTATCTGTTTAATCATCTACCAATCCTCATAGAATCTTAATTTCATAAAATCATTTAACTTCATTCTCAAACTTTCTTTTACACGACCTTAATTAAATAATTATTTTTCAATTATTTAATTCAATTATTTAACAGTTCACAATTATTTTCATCGCTTAATTAGTCTTCAAATTTTATAATTATTGTTAATTTATACTGGTTAATTGCAAATTCAATTTAATTGATAATTAACGTTATCACTTTCTACTGTATATACACATTGTTTACATAACACATAGTACACTATAATGTAATACATACATACAGTTAACCTAATGACATTAACACACACAAAAAATATACAGTCCAATTGATTATTTGTTATCATTACCCACAAATCGTTCCATAAGACAATGCACTTCAATACCACATTATTCATATCAATAAATGTTCATGAACAATAAACAATACACAATTACCCCATATCGTCAAATAATAGTCTAATCTTATGATTATACCAGTCATTTACAGTTACATACATAATCTCATGATTATGAACATGTCTTGTCATATTCTTCTACAATATCGTCATATACCTGGTCACGCTCGAGTATGGTCCTGTCGCCGTTATTATATTCTGTTAAAATCAGGTGAGTTATATTATCATCGTTAACCTTATCTACTGTTATCTCCGTTTCACTGTACGATAAGCACTCATTCTTTTTATTATTATTTCTCTCTATGTCTAAGCTTTCAACGAATTCTTCATAATTTCTCTTTACTTTAAATATCTCTGTTTCTCTCTTTCTCTCTCTCTCAAAACATTTCTCACCATCATACCAAGCTACACACTCTCTCTCAAAATATGCAGGGGACATTACTTCATCATTTTGGCACCACCTATGAAGTGCATAAAAAACCAAGGGAAATTTATCTGCAAACTTATACTCTTCCAAATACTCGCGTGAAGCCATTTCTTCACCCCCCACTACAACATTACGGGAAAAATCTACCCCCTGCATCCACTCTACCTGTAAATTCTTTCTACTTTCTCTCTCTAATTCATCAACATACATTAACATTTCATTATCAACTTCTACTCTTTCTACAATTACGTTATCACTCTCAACATCTACACCATCATTTTCTAACACCACATTTTTATTTGTATTATCATTGTTATTACTTGTCAACTCATTATTTAAATTATCATTTCCACTACTACTTACTCTGTCATCTTTGTTTGATTTTAATTTGTTTATTACTTTCTCATTTTCTAATCCTATTTCGCCTAACCGCGTCTCTAGATCACTCAATTTCTTATCATAAATACAGCTTTGTTCCTGAATTTCTTTTTTCAATTCATTCAAATCATTTTTCTGTTCGCCAAATTTTTCGTCAAGGTAACTAAATTGTTGGTTAAAAAGCATTTGCATCATTCTTATTATTTCGTTATCTCGTACTTCCCCCATATTTAAAATTTTATTTCTATTTCTTTTTATATATAAAAAACGACTGTTATTGTAAAATCAGAACGCCTAACACAAATGTGTACCTTACTATCACAAACCTAACCTACGTAAATATATGCGATATAATTTTTTATACATTCGTCATTACCACATCCTATTTTCTGTGTATTAAAATAGGTCTAGTTCCTATAAAATTTATATACGAACATCCTGGCAGGGTCGCCACTGTGAAGTTACTCACTTTCTACCCTTATATTTAATACACTCCTCTCTTCATAACCAATAATACTTACCGCTGCCAGAATTTCACTTACCGTCATGGTCCCCGTAAAACTTATCTTTTGAAAACTGCCCAAGGTCGCCACGATATTTTTTCTAGAAAGTAAAATATCGAAAACTTATACACTCTTGCCCTTATAAAAAATCCCGCGATCTGACTGTAATAAAACTCAGAAAACCCCCGATTTCGTTAGACGAATTTTTAACACAGAAATGAGGAAATGGCAATGACAAAATAACTTAGACTAACACATTTTCCAAATAAACTAAATCACTTTACTGAATTAAGTCGATTTTCACTGCTATGAGTACAAAAGAATTAGTTATGATTAATTGTTATAATTACCAGAATGAGAATGCTACACAATCAAGTTTTAATTACCTTAAACTATACTTACAACTAAGGCAGCCCATTTTGCCCACGCACTCTTCCATACCTTTTTTTATACCTTCCCCTTTTATTTATTCAATTTTAAATATTCCGACTGTTATCCGCGGTGACCGTCCACGAACACGATGCCGGCCGAACACGTGTTTGGTCCCGTAACTTCAATATTTGTTTTATCACTTTCATCTCTCCACATCACTGTCCGTATTACTCACTCCGATATGTTTATTACCTTCTGGGGTCCCGGTCGGTCTTATTGAGTTAAATACATTTACGAAAACTCGACCAACCGGGCCCAAACCGAAACTTTAGATGTCTGTAGCGGTACGCTGTTTTCTGTAGACCGCTTAGCGTCTCTGCTTAATGTCGACTGTCACCGTCACCGAGAACGTAACAGGTACCGCTTGCTTTCTTTGGAGGGAAGCTGTTGGTCACTGCCGCCCGCTTTGCATCGTCGTTCATTGCTCATTTGCTGTTGGGTAACCATTTTATATATGGAATGGAGCTGATATATGTGTGTGACCAGAGCTTAATATTGGTGTTGGCTCTGGTGATGTCACCAACAGTAGGCGGAGTTTAACGCTGTTTTCCGGTAGCCGATCACTTGGAGCTACAAACTTTTCGTCCCAGCGCCATGTTTGCCTCAACTTTGTGTCTCTCACGGCGTCATTGCCGAACCCCGCCCGGCTGAGTTGCATACGGGCGTCGAAACACATGTACAGAGTTCTGCGAATTTTAGGGTGGTAAATTCTTCACCGCATTACTCAACAACAACCTGCGTCTTATTGCTTTGTTTCCAACTGTTTCTCAACACTGGTCTATTATACGGACAAATACGTTGCACAATAATGCAGCTTTACAATATTTTATCCAAACCCGCCCGGAAACGAAATAAATAAAATTATATAATTGCCCCAAACGATTAACATAAAACACCCAAAATTTGACCCGCTACAATACCCCCTCGATGAGAATTCTGCTGTCCACGACAGAAGAAATCTCATCGATAACCCCGAAGAGGACCGGTGAGGAACTAGTGCCAACAACCCCCTGGTTCTTACTACTTATGGGTACACTACCCCCCTGGCTCAGCGACCATGGACTCATCTGAACGAGATCACTGGACTTCTCCGTAAGAGATCCCAACACCGAGAAATCGAACAGATTCGTACCACAGCGCACCTCGCCTTTTAGCATGCTACCCCCAAAAATCCTCAATCCCTGGCTTAAATTATTCCAGCTCCTCCGCCGATATGTTTCCCCTTTTTTGCAAGCTGGGCTGCCTTTAGCAGATACTGGGCTCACACACACTAATATTAATGTTACCATAACACATTAAAAATAAAAGATTTCTTTTAAAATTTATTAAAAATTTAAAAAAATTCAAAATATTATTTTATCAAAAAAATTCTCTTCCTGGTTTTTCTAATTTTTGTTTCAAATGACTTAACCTAGACATTTCCAATAATATAAACACATCCTTACTCTAACATGAGAACCCCTTACAGTCTACCAATACAATGTAATACAATAAAATAAACATGATTAATGCACACATAATAAAAGAATCATTATCCAACATATTCATTCGCTGGCAGGCGAAAAATCAAGTTTTTTTTTTTCTCAAAAAAAATTAAAATTTTCAAAAATTTTAAAATTCCAAAAAAATTTAAATTTATTCATTAAAAAATTTTATTAAATTTATTTATTAAACAACATTTATTAAAGTTATTCAAATATTGGTTTGAATTAATTAAACAAACAAATTGAAATTGGATTCCTACTATACAAGCTTAGTAGGTGTATGACCTCATCAGCTGATCGAAACTAGGTCAAGTCCAAAACCCTTGACCTACATATGTTATGTATACTTTCTGCACCTACATTAAACATCTGTAACAATCTAACTCAAAGCACAAAACATAATAAAATAAAATATTTAAAATGAACAAAATATTAATATAAATAATAAACAAATTGACATTTAAATTATTATGAAAATTAAATTATGAAAATAAACACCTTAATTTTATATTATTCTCAAATTTTATCCCAATTCTGTCACTGGCTTTACAAAATGAAAATTTTATATCTTTATCATAAATCACTCTCTCTATTTGACAATCTTACTTTATTCTACTTTGGGTGATTTGAACTATTTATTCTCATTGACTGTACTACTTGATCTGGATATCTATATAATTAACATTGCTATTCTTACATTAAAATAACCCAATCACATTTAACCTTGTTAAAAATCTACGTACCCTACATCTTGATAAAATTATAAACATTACATGTTAATTTCAATTGAACTGTTATTAATTAACCATCAATTATTTATCATTTGATTCTATGCAATTCAAATTTATTATTAACCTTCCTTTTACATTATATTTCTGAGTACCTTTCTACTATGAATTTTCTATCTAACTCTTCACATTTTAATCATTGCTTAATCTGGGTGATACCTGTATTCTCTATACTTTCACTTGAATAGACATTTAAATATTACTCCCTTTTTTACTAACAACCACTATTAACAACTTATGACACCAATCTCTCATTTATAAATACCTTTCACTAATTCCACTTACCTCTGGCACCGCTCATCGTTGTACTAGGATGTGTGTTCCCTACCTGGCTATAACCATTCGAGCCAATGCCCCTCCAAAATATCGGCAAACATTCACGCGAACTACTCTATTCCCGCCACAACGCCGCACGTTGATCACACCTTACCACCTCATCCTTACTACAAAATATCATCAACAAATATGTTTAAATCTCATTCACATTACTCATCTCTACATATACTCACTACCACTGTGTCCCTAAATATCTAACACTATCTCTGTGTGTTACCTGTATTTCAAAATTCTTATTCTCACTAATTCCCTTTAATTCTACTTAACTCACCTGTCTTATTTTCTTATCACCCAAAATCTATTTTCAACATTTTACCTTGATATAACACTAGAAAATTCATCACTTCTCCCCTTATAATAACATACCTCAATTTGAATGTATTATCTGTTTAATCATCTACCAATCCTCATAGAATCTTAATTTCATAAAATCATTTAACTTCATTCTCAAACTTTCTTTTACACGACCTTAATTAAATAATTATTTTTCAATTATTTAATTCAATTATTTAACAGTTCACAATTATTTTCATCGCTTAATTAGTCTTCAAATTTTATAATTATTGTTAATTTATACTGGTTAATTGCAAATTCAATTTAATTGATAATTAACGTTATCACTTTCTACTGTATATACACATTGTTTACATAACACATAGTACACTATAATGTAATACATACATACAGTTAACCTAATGACATTAACACACACAAAAAATATACAGTCCAATTGATTATTTGTTATCATTACCCACAAATCGTTCCATAAGACAATGCACTTCAATACCACATTATTCATATCAATAAATGTTCATGAACAATAAACAATACACAATTACCCCATATCGTCAAATAATAGTCTAATCTTATGATTATACCAGTCATTTACAGTTACATACATAATCTCATGATTATGAACATGTCTTGTCATATTCTTCTACAATATCGTCATATACCTGGTCACGCTCGAGTATGGTCCTGTCGCCGTTATTATATTCTGTTAAAATCAGGTGAGTTATATTATCATCGTTAACCTTATCTACTGTTATCTCCGTTTCACTGTACGATAAGCACTCATTCTTTTTATTATTATTTCTCTCTATGTCTAAGCTTTCAACGAATTCTTCATAATTTCTCTTTACTTTAAATATCTCTGTTTCTCTCTTTCTCTCTCTCTCAAAACATTTCTCACCATCATACCAAGCTACACACTCTCTCTCAAAATATGCAGGGGACATTACTTCATCATTTTGGCACCACCTATGAAGTGCATAAAAAACCAAGGGAAATTTATCTGCAAACTTATACTCTTCCAAATACTCGCGTGAAGCCATTTCTTCACCCCCCACTACAACATTACGGGAAAAATCTACCCCCTGCATCCACTCTACCTGTAAATTCTTTCTACTTTCTCTCTCTAATTCATCAACATACATTAACATTTCATTATCAACTTCTACTCTTTCTACAATTACGTTATCACTCTCAACATCTACACCATCATTTTCTAACACCACATTTTTATTTGTATTATCATTGTTATTACTTGTCAACTCATTATTTAAATTATCATTTCCACTACTACTTACTCTGTCATCTTTGTTTGATTTTAATTTGTTTATTACTTTCTCATTTTCTAATCCTATTTCGCCTAACCGCGTCTCTAGATCACTCAATTTCTTATCATAAATACAGCTTTGTTCCTGAATTTCTTTTTTCAATTCATTCAAATCATTTTTCTGTTCGCCAAATTTTTCGTCAAGGTAACTAAATTGTTGGTTAAAAAGCATTTGCATCATTCTTATTATTTCGTTATCTCGTACTTCCCCCATATTTAAAATTTTATTTCTATTTCTTTTTATATATAAAAAACGACTGTTATTGTAAAATCAGAACGCCTAACACAAATGTGTACCTTACTATCACAAACCTAACCTACGTAAATATATGCGATATAATTTTTTATACATTCGTCATTACCACATCCTATTTTCTGTGTATTAAAATAGGTCTAGTTCCTATAAAATTTATATACGAACATCCTGGCAGGGTCGCCACTGTGAAGTTACTCACTTTCTACCCTTATATTTAATACACTCCTCTCTTCATAACCAATAATACTTACCGCTGCCAGAATTTCACTTACCGTCATGGTCCCCGTAAAACTTATCTTTTGAAAACTGCCCAAGGTCGCCACGATATTTTTTCTAGAAAGTAAAATATCGAAAACTTATACACTCTTGCCCTTATAAAAAATCCCGCGATCTGACTGTAATAAAACTCAGAAAACCCCCGATTTCGTTAGACGAATTTTTAACACAGAAATGAGGAAATGGCAATGACAAAATAACTTAGACTAACACATTTTCCAAATAAACTAAATCACTTTACTGAATTAAGTCGATTTTCACTGCTATGAGTACAAAAGAATTAGTTATGATTAATTGTTATAATTACCAGAATGAGAATGCTACACAATCAAGTTTTAATTACCTTAAACTATACTTACAACTAAGGCAGCCCATTTTGCCCACGCACTCTTCCATACCTTTTTTTATACCTTCCCCTTTTATTTATTCAATTTTAAATATTCCGACTGTTATCCGCGGTGACCGTCCACGAACACGATGCCGGCCGAACACGTGTTTGGTCCCGTAACTTCAATATTTGTTTTATCACTTTCATCTCTCCACATCACTGTCCGTATTACTCACTCCGATATGTTTATTACCTTCTGGGGTCCCGGTCGGTCTTATTGAGTTAAATACATTTACGAAAACTCGACCAACCGGGCCCAAACCGAAACTTTAGATGTCTGTAGCGGTACGCTGTTTTCTGTAGACCGCTTAGCGTCTCTGCTTAATGTCGACTGTCACCGTCACCGAGAACGTAACAGGTACCGCTTGCTTTCTTTGGAGGGAAGCTGTTGGTCACTGCCGCCCGCTTTGCATCGTCGTTCATTGCTCATTTGCTGTTGGGTAACCATTTTATATATGGAATGGAGCTGATATATGTGTGTGACCAGAGCTTAATATTGGTGTTGGCTCTGGTGATGTCACCAACAGTAGGCGGAGTTTAACGCTGTTTTCCGGTAGCCGATCACTTGGAGCTACAAACTTTTCGTCCCAGCGCCATGTTTGCCTCAACTTTGTGTCTCTCACGGCGTCATTGCCGAACCCCGCCCGGCTGAGTTGCATACGGGCGTCGAAACACATGTACAGAGTTCTGCGAATTTTAGGGTGGTAAATTCTTCACCGCATTACTCAACAACAACCTGCGTCTTATTGCTTTGTTTCCAACTGTTTCTCAACACTGGTCTATTATACGGACAAATACGTTGCACAATAATGCAGCTTTACAATATTTTATCCAAACCCGCCCGGAAACGAAATAAATAAAATTATATAATTGCCCCAAACGATTAACATAAAACACCCAAAATTTGACCCGCTACAATACCCCCTCGATGAGAATTCTGCTGTCCACGACAGAAGAAATCTCATCGATAACCCCGAAGAGGACCGGTGAGGAACTAGTGCCAACAACCCCCTGGTTCTTACTACTTATGGGTACACTACCCCCCTGGCTCAGCGACCATGGACTCATCTGAACGAGATCACTGGACTTCTCCGTAAGAGATCCCAACACCGAGAAATCGAACAGATTCGTACCACAGCGCACCTCGCCTTTTAGCATGCTACCCCCAAAAATCCTCAATCCCTGGCTTAAATTATTCCAGCTCCTCCGCCGATATGTTTCCCCTTTTTTGCAAGCTGGGCTGCCTTTAGCAGATACTGGGCTCACACACACTAATATTAATGTTACCATAACACATTAAAAATAAAAGATTTCTTTTAAAATTTATTAAAAATTTAAAAAAATTCAAAATATTATTTTATCAAAAAAATTCTCTTCCTGGTTTTTCTAATTTTTGTTTCAAATGACTTAACCTAGACATTTCCAATAATATAAACACATCCTTACTCTAACATGAGAACCCCTTACAGTCTACCAATACAATGTAATACAATAAAATAAACATGATTAATGCACACATAATAAAAGAATCATTATCCAACATATTCATTCGCTGGCAGGCGAAAAATCAAGTTTTTTTTTTTTCTCAAAAAAAAATTAAAATTTTCAAAAATTTTAAAATTCCAAAAAAAATTTAAATTTATTCATTAAAAAATTTTATTAAATTTATTTATTAAACAACATTTATTAAAATTATTCAAATATTGGTTTGAATTAATTAAACAAACAAATTGAAATTGGATTCCTACTATACAAGCTTAGTAGGTGTATGACCTCATCAGCTGATCGAAACTAGGTCAAGTCCAAAACCCTTGACCTACATATGTTATGTATACTTTCTGCACCTACATTAAACATCTGTAACAATCTAACTCAAAGCACAAAACATAATAAAATAAAATATTTAAAATGAACAAAATATTAATATAAATAATAAACAAATTGACATTTAAATTATTATGAAAATTAAATTATGAAAATAAACACCTTAATTTTATATTATTCTCAAATTTTATCCCAATTCTGTCACTGGCTTTACAAAATGAAAATTTTATATCTTTATCATAAATCACTCTCTCTATTTGACAATCTTACTTTATTCTACTTTGGGTGATTTGAACTATTTATTCTCATTGACTGTACTACTTGATCTGGATATCTATATAATTAACATTGCTATTCTTACATTAAAATAACCCAATCACATTTAACCTTGTTAAAAATCTACATACCCTACATCTTGATAAAATTATAAACATTACATGTTAATTTCAATTGAACTGTTATTAATTAACCATCAATTATTTATCATTTGATTCTATGCAATTCAAATTTATTATTAACCTTCCTTTTACATTATATTTCTGAGTACCTTTCTACTATGAATTTTCTATCTAACTCTTCACATTTTAATCATTGCTTAATCTGGGTGATACCTGTATTCTCTATACTTTCACTTGAATAGACATTTAAATATTACTCCCTTTTTTACTAACAACCACTATTAACAACTTATGACACCAATCTCTCATTTATAAATACCTTTCACTAATTCCACTTACCTCTGGCACCGCTCATCGTTGTACTAGGATGTGTGTTCCCTACCTGGCTATAACCATTCGAGCCAATGCCCCTCCAAAATATCGGCAAACACTCACGCGAACTACTCTATTCCCGCCACAACGCCGCACGTTGATCACACCTTACCACCTCATCCTTACTACAAAATATCATCAACAAATATGTTTAAATCTCATTCACATTACTCATCTCTACATATACTCACTACCACTGTGTCCCCTAAATATCTAACACTATCTCTGTGTGTTACCTGTATTTCAAAATTCTTATTCTCACTAATTCCCTTTAATTCTACTTAACTCACCTGTCTTATTTTCTTATCACCCAAAATCTATTTTCAACATTTTACCTTGATATAACACTAGAAAATTCATCACTTCTCCCCTTATAATAACATACCTCAATTTGAATGTATTATCTGTTTAATCATCTACCAATCCTCATAGAATCTTAATTTCATAAAATCATTTAACTTCATTCTCAAACTTTCTTTTACACGACCTTAATTAAATAATTATTTTTCAATTATTTAATTCAATTATTTAACAGTTCACAATTATTTCATCGCTTAATTAGTCTTCAAATTTTATAATTATTGTTAATTTATACTGGTTAATTGCAAATTCAATTTAATTGATAATTAACGTTATCACTTTCTACTGTATATACACATTGTTTACATAACACATAGTACACTATAATGTAATACATACATACAGTTAACCTAATGACATTAACACACACAAAAAATATACAGTCCAATTGATTATTTGTTATCATTACCCACAAATCGTTCCATAAGACAATGCACTTCAATACCACATTATTCATATCAATAAATGTTCATGAACAATAAACAATACACAATTACCCCATATCGTCAAATAATAGTCTAATCTTATGATTATACCAGTCATTTACAGTTACATACATAATCTCATGATTATGAACATGTCTTGTCATATTCTTCTACAATATCGTCATATACCTGGTCACGCTCGAGTATGGTCCTGTCGCCGTTATTATATTCTGTTAAAATCAGGTGAGTTATATTATCATCGTTAACCTTATCTACTGTTATCTCCGTTTCACTGTACGATAAGCACTCATTCTTTTTATTATTATTTCTCTCTATGTCTAAGCTTTCAACGAATTCTTCATAATTTCTCTTTACTTTAAATATCTCTGTTTCTCTCTTTCTCTCTCTCTCAAAACATTTCTCACCATCATACCAAGCTACACACTCTCTCTCAAAATATGCAGGGGACATTACTTCATCATTTTGGCACCACCTATGAAGTGCATAAAAAACCAAGGGAAATTTATCTGCAAACTTATACTCTTCCAAATACTCGCGTGAAGCCATTTCTTCACCCCCCCACTACAACATTACGGGAAAAATCTACCCCCTGCATCCACTCTACCTGTAAATTCTTTCTACTTTCTCTCTCTAATTCATCAACATACATTAACATTTCATTATCAACTTCTACTCTTTCTACAATTACGTTATCACTCTCAACATCTACACCATCATTTTCTAACACCACATTTTTATTTGTATTATCATTGTTATTACTTGTCAACTCATTATTTAAATTATCATTTTCCACTACTACTTACTCTGTCATCTTTGTTTGATTTTAATTTGTTTATTACTTTCTCATTTTCTAATCCTATTTCGCCTAACCGCGTCTCTAGATCACTCAATTTCTTATCATAAATACAGCTTTGTTCCTGAATTTCTTTTTTCAATTCATTCAAATCATTTTTCTGTTCGCCAAATTTTTCGTCAAGGTAACTAAATTGTTGGTTAAAAAGCATTTGCATCATTCTTATTATTTCGTTATCTCGTACTTCCCCCATATTTAAAATTTTATTTCTATTTCTTTTTATATATAAAAAAACGACTTATTGTAAAATCAGAACGCCTAACACAAATGTGTACCTTACTATCACAAACCTAACCTACGTAAATATATGCGATATAATTTTTTATACATTCGTCATTACCACATCCTATTTTCTGTGTATTAAAATAGGTCTAGTTCCTATAAAATTTATATACGAACATCCTGGCAGGGTCGCCACTGTGAAGTTACTCACTTTCTACCCTTATATTTAATACACTCCTCTCTTCATAACCAATAATACTTACCGCTGCCAGAATTTCACTTACCGTCATGGTCCCCGTAAAACTTATCTTTTGAAAACTGCCCAAGGTCGCCACGATATTTTTTCTAGAAAGTAAAATATCGAAAACTTATACACTCTTGCCCTTATAAAAAATCCCGCGATCTGACTGTAATAAAACTCAGAAAACCCCCGATTTCGTTAGACGAATTTTTAACACAGAAATGAGGAAATGGCAATGACAAAATAACTTAGACTAACACATTTTCCAAATAAACTAAATCACTTTACTGAATTAAGTCGATTTTCACTGCTATGAGTACAAAAGAATTAGTTATGATTAATTGTTATAATTACCAGAATGAGAATGCTACACAATCAAGTTTTAATTACCTTAAACTATACTTACAACTAAGGCAGCCCATTTTGCCCACGCACTCTTCCATACCTTTTTTTATACCTTCCCCTTTTATTTATTCAATTTTAAATATTCCGACTGTTATCCGCGGTGACCGTCCACGAACACGATGCCGGCCGAACACGTGTTTGGTCCCGTAACTTCAATATTTGTTTTATCACTTTCATCTCTCCACATCACTGTCCGTATTACTCACTCCGATATGTTTATTACCTTCTGGGGTCCCGGTCGGTCTTATTGAGTTAAATACATTTACGAAAACTCGACCAACCGGGCCCAAACCGAAACTTTAGATGTCTGTAGCGGTACGCTGTTTTCTGTAGACCGCTTAGCGTCTCTGCTTAATGTCGACTGTCACCGTCACCGAGAACGTAACAGGTACCGCTTGCTTTCTTTGGAGGGAAGCTGTTGGTCACTGCCGCCCGCTTTGCATCGTCGTTCATTGCTCATTTGCTGTTGGGTAACCATTTTATATATGGAATGGAGCTGATATATGTGGTGTGACCAGAGCTTAATATTGGTGTTGGCTCTGGTGATGTCACCAACAGTAGGCGGAGTTTAACGCTGTTTTCCGGTAGCCGATCACTTGGAGCTACAACTTTTCGTCCCAGCGCCATGTTTGCCTCAACTTTGTGTCTCTCACGGCGTCATTGCCGAACCCCGCCCGGCTGAGTTGCATACGGGCGTCGAAACACATGTACAGAGTTCTGCGAATTTTAGGGTGGTAAATTCTTCACCGCATTACTCAACAACAACCTGCGTCTTATTGCTTTGTTTCCAACTGTTTCTCAACACTGGTCTATTATACGGACAAATACGTTGCACAATAATGCAGCTTTACAATATTTTATCCAAACCCGCCCGGAAACGAAATAAATAAAATTATATAATTGCCCCAAACGATTAACATAAAACACCCAAAATTTGACCCGCTACAATACCCCCTCGATGAGAATTCTGCTGTCCACGACAGAAGAAATCTCATCGATAACCCCGAAGAGGACCGGTGAGGAACTAGTGCCAACAACCCCCTGGTTCTTACTACTTATGGGTACACTACCCCCCTGGCTCAGCGACCATGGACTCATCTGAACGAGATCACTGGACTTCTCCGTAAGAGATCCCAACACCGAGAAATCGAACAGATTCGTACCACAGCGCACCTCGCCTTTTAGCATGCTACCCCCAAAAATCCTCAATCCCTGGCTTAAATTATTCCAGCTCCTCCGCCGATATGTTTCCCCTTTTTTGCAAGCTGGGCTGCCTTTAGCAGATACTGGGCTCACACACACTAATATTAATGTTACCATAACACATTAAAAATAAAAGATTTCTTTTAAAATTTATTAAAAATTTAAAAAAATTCAAAATATTATTTTATCAAAAAAATTCTCTTCCTGGTTTTTCTAATTTTTGTTTCAAATGACTTAACCTAGACATTTCCAATAATATAAACACATCCTTACTCTAACATGAGAACCCCTTACAGTCTACCAATACAATGTAATACAATAAAATAAACATGATTAATGCACACATAATAAAAGAATCATTATCCAACATATTCATTCGCTGGCAGGCGAAAAATCAAGTTTTTTTTTTTTCTCAAAAAAAAATTAAAATTTTCAAAAATTTTAAAATTCCAAAAAAAATTTAAATTTATTCATTAAAAAATTTTATTAAATTTATTTATTAAACAACATTTATTAAAATTATTCAAATATTGGTTTGAATTAATTAAACAAACAAATTGAAATTGGATTCCTACTATACAAGCTTAGTAGGTGTATGACCTCATCAGCTGATCGAAACTAGGTCAAGTCCAAAACCCTTGACCTACATATGTTATGTATACTTTCTGCACCTACATTAAACATCTGTAACAATCTAACTCAAAGCACAAAACATAATAAAATAAAATATTTAAAATGAACAAAATATTAATATAAATAATAAACAAATTGACATTTAAATTATTATGAAAATTAAATTATGAAAATAAACACCTTAATTTTATATTATTCTCAAATTTTATCCCAATTCTGTCACTGGCTTTACAAAATGAAAATTGTATATCTTTATCATAAATCGCTCTCTCTATTTGATAATCTTACTTTATTCTACTTTGGGTGATTTGAACTATTTATTCTCATTGACTGTACTACTTGATCTGGATATCTATATAATTAACATTGCTATTCTTACATTAAAATAACCCAATCACATTTAACCTTGTTAAAAATCTACATACCCTACATCTTGATAAAATTATAAACATTACATGTTAATTTCAATTGAACTGTTATTAATTAACCATCAATTATTTATCATTTGATTCTATGCAATTCAAATTTATTATTAACCTTCCTTTTACATTATATTTCTGAGTACCTTTCTACTATGAATTTTCTATCTAACTCTTCACATTTTAATCATTGCTTAATCTGGGTGATACCTGTATTCTCTATACTTTCACTTGAATAGACATTTAAATATTACTCCCTTTTTTACTAACAACCACTATTAACAACTTATGACACCAATCTCTCATTTATAAATACCTTTCACTAATTCCACTTACCTCTGGCACCGCTCATCGTTGTACTAGGATGTGTGTTCCCTACCTGGCTATAACCATTCGAGCCAATGCCCCTCCAAAATATCGGCAAACACTCACGCGAACTACTCTATTCCCGCCACAACGCCGCACGTTGATCACACCTTACCACCTCATCCTTACTACAAAATATCATCAACAAATATGTTTAAATCTCATTCACATTACTCATCTCTACATATACTCACTACCACTGTGTCCCTAAATATCTAACACTATCTCTGTGTGTTACCTGTATTTCAAAATTCTTATTCTCACTAATTCCCTTTAATTCTACTTAACTCACCTGTCTTATTTTCTTATCACCCAAAATCTATTTTCAACATTTTACCTTGATATAACACTAGAAAATTCATCACTTCTCCCCTTATAATAACATACCTCAATTTGAATGTATTATCTGTTTAATCATCTACCAATCCTTATAGAATCTTAATTTCATAAAATCATTTAACTTCATTCTCAAACTTTCTTTTACACGACCTTAATTAAATAATTATTTTTCAATTATTTAATTCAATTATTTAACAGTTCACAATTATTTTCATCGCTTAATTAGTCTTCAAATTTTATAATTATTGTTAATTTATACTGGTTAATTGCAAATTCAATTTAATTGATAATTAACGTTATCACTTTCTACTGTACATACACATTGTTTACATAACACATAGTACACTATAATGTAATACATACATACAGTTAACCTAATGACATTAACACACAAAAAAAATATACAGTCCAATTGATTATTTGTTATCATTACCCACAAATCGTTCCATAAGACAATGCACTTCAATACCACATTATTCATATCAATAAATGTTCATGAACAATAAACAATACACAATTACCCCATATCGTCAAATAATAGTCTAATCTTATGATTATACCAGTCATTTACAGTTACATACATAATCTCATGATTATGAACATGTCTTGTCATATTCTTCTACAATATCGTCATATACCTGGTCACGCTCGAGTATGGTCCTGTCGCCGTTATTATATTCTGTTAAAATCAGGTGAGTTATATTATCATCGTTAACCTTATCTACTGTTATCTCCGTTTCACTGTACGATAAGCACTCATTCTTTTTATTATTATTTCTCTCTATGTCTAAGCTTTCAACGAATTCTTCATAATTTCTCTTTACTTTAAATATCTCTGTTTCTCTCTTTCTCTCTCTCTCAAAACATTTCTCACCATCATACCAAGCTACACACTCTCTCTCAAAATATGCAGGGGACATTACTTCATCATTTTGGCACCACCTATGAAGTGCATAAAAAACCAAGGGAAATTTATCTGCAAACTTATACTCTTCCAAATACTCGCGTGAAGCCATTTCTTCACCCCCCACTACAACATTACGGGAAAAATCTACCCCCTGCATCCACTCTACCTGTAAATTCTTTCTACTTTCTCTCTCTAATTCATCAACATACATTAACATTTCATTATCAACTTCTACTCTTTCTACAATTACGTTATCACTCTCAACATCTACACCATCATTTTCTAACACCACATTTTTATTTGTATTATCATTGTTATTACTTGTCAACTCATTATTTAAATTATCATTTCCACTACTACTTACTCTGTCATCTTTGTTTGATTTTAATTTGTTTATTACTTTCTCATTTTCTAATCCTATTTCGCCTAACCGCGTCTCTAGATCACTCAATTTCTTATCATAAATACAGCTTTGTTCCTGAATTTCTTTTTTCAATTCATTCAAATCATTTTTCTGTTCGCCAAATTTTTCGTCAAGTTAACTAAATTGTTGGTTAAAAAGCATTTGCATCATTCTTATTATTTCGTTATCTCGTACTTCCCCCATATTTAAAATTTTATTTCTATTTCTTTTTATATATAAAAAACGACTGTTATTGTAAAATCAGAACGCCTAACACAACTGTGTACCTTACTATCACAAACCTAACCTACGTAAATATATGCGATATAATTTTTTATACATTCGTCATTACCACATCCTATTTTCTGTGTATTAAAATAGGTCTAGTTCCTATAAAATTTATATACGAACATCCTGGCAGGGTCGCCACTGTGAAGTTACTCACTTTCTACCCTTATATTTAATACACTCCTCTCTTCATAACCAATAATACTTACCGCTGCCAGAATTTCACTTACCGTCATGGTCCCCGTAAAACTTATCTTTTGAAAACTGCTCAAGGTCGCCACGATATTTTTTCTAGAAAGTAAAATATCGAAAACTTATACACTCTTGCCCTTATAAAAAATCCCGCGATCTGACTGTAATAAAACTCAGAAAACCCCCGATTTCGTTAGACGAATTTTTAACACAGAAATGAGGAAATGGCAATGACAAAATAACTTAGACTAACACATTTTCCAAATAAACTAAATCACTTTACTGAATTAAGTCGATTTTCACTGCTATGAGTACAAAAGAATTAGTTATGATTAATTGTTATAATTACCAGAATGAGAATGCTACACAATCAAGTTTTAATTACCTTAAACTATACTTACAACTAAGGCAGCCCATTTTGCCCACGCACTCTTCCATACCTTTTTTTATACCTTCCCCTTTTATTTATTCAATTTTAAATATTCCGACTGTTATCCGCGGTGACCGTCCATGAACACGATGCCGGCCGAACACGTGTTTGGTCCCGTAACTTCAATATTTGTTTTTTCACTTTCATCTCTCCACATCACTGTCCGTATTACTCACTCCGATATGTTTATTACCTTCTGGGGTCCCGGTCGGTCTTATTGAGTTAAATACATTTACGAAAACTCGACCAACCGGGCCCAAACCGAAACTTTAGATGTCTGTAGCGGTACACTGTTTTCTGTAGACCGCTTAGCGTCTCTGCTTAATATCGACTGTCACCGTCACCGAGAACGTAACAGGTACCACTTGCTTTCTTTGGAGGGAAGCTGTTGGTCACTGCCGCCCGCTTTGCGTCGTCGTTCATTGCTCATTTGCTGTTGGGTAACCATTTTATATATGGAATGGAGCTGATATATGTGTGTGACCAGAGCTTAATATTGGTGTTGGCTCTGGTGATGTCACCAACAGTAGGCGGAGTTTAACGCTGTTTTCCGGTAGCCGATCACTTGGAGCTACAAACTTTTCGTCCCAGCGCCATGTTTGCCTCAACTTTGTGTCTCTCACGGCGTCATTGCCGAACCCCGCCCGGCTGAGTTGCATACGGGCGTCGAAACACATGTACAGAGTTCTGCGAATTTTAGGGTGGTAAATTCTTCACCGCATTACTCAACAACAACCTGCGTCTTATTGCTTTGTTTCCAACTGTTTCTCAACACTGGTCTATTATACGGACAAATACGTTGCACAATAATGCAGCTTTACAATATTTTATCCAAACCCGCCCGGAAACGAAATAAATAAAATTATATAATTGCCCCAAACGATTAACATAAAACACCCAAAATTTGACCCGCTACACATATAGATAATCATAAGACCACCAGAATAATATAAAATCGAACATTATATTATTGTTCATAGAGAACTGACAATAAAAACCTTTGTTAAATATCAAACAAATGTGACAGGAATCAGATACAACCAGTGGCAAGAAAGATATTGTAATTAGTACAAAAAGATTTGTATTATTGTTTCAGAAGAAGTAGTGTAAACATGTGTATTAAAACAATTAAAATATTGTAATAAAATACCATACTGAAGTCATGTTAGTAGTAGCAAAATGCTGCATTAGAACATGTTGTACATTGTTACATAACCCCATAGGGAAGACACCTATGAAACAAAAAATCATACATGTTAATTTAAACAAATAACCGTCAACTATAATATCAATCAAGAATTTGTTATAAGTAATGATACACCACAGTAGACAGTGTATTATATTGAAATACAATGCAAATAAAACAGATCAAATATGATGGCACAAAGATAGGAAAAATGGAGCCTAGTATGCCAAATTAGTTAGACAAAATACAGTATTAAAACAAGTACCAATGTAAATGAAAGCATTACCAGTAGTTAGATGAACATCTGGTACTACTGTGAGAACAGATTATATAAGTATAATGACAATAGTTTTGTAACCAAAATATTGTAAACTAGATAACTAAGAATACATAGCCAGAAGTAAGCAGAAACAATGTAACCAACTAGTTAAGCAAGATACTTTATTAAAGCTTGAACAAAGATTGATAAGAGTGTTACCAGTAGTAAGAGGGACACCTAATGCTACTTTGAGAACAGACCATGACCATGAGAATAGTCATTTTATATATAAATTATTAAAAACTAAATGACCATGATGGTGGAACCCAAATGTAAACAAACCCATTACTAGAAATTAAAGGGTTCTCAGACAGCTAAAAGCTAACAAATATATGTAGGGAATTAGGTACTATAAGTGTACACTAATTGCATTTATTACATAATCTACCTTGTATAGAAAAAACCAGAAGTAAAGTGACAATTGTAAGAAATGAGATAGGAGGGTACTAAAACAATGTAAATAGTATATGAAATACAGCCATGTACATATACTCAAGTACAAAATTATGTAAATAGACGTTTCTATTATTATTAGGTTACAATATCAGTGTTATTAGATAAGAAAAATTAGTTTTAAGTACAATTGTGAATAATCAAATATGGACGCCCAAAGACGCCATAACTAGATATTGTTTGGGTAACAATTATTCCCAAATTTTGCATTAAACAAGTTGAGATATGGACTCAGAGCGTTTAATTAAAAGTGTTTTAGTGCAAATAATTAAGTTTGGTGTAATAAACTAATAAAATATAAGATGCACCATAAAAATCAATAAAATCGTTATAGTGATTTAAGTAATGGACGGATTATAATCTTGTTTGGACTTTAATTAAAGCGCAGGATGTCCGCAATTTACTGACACTAACCGTTTAACGATAAGACAAATATTAAGAAAGTTATTACGATTTTAAACTTTCTAATTATTTTCTGTACCAGTGCTGACGTCATATAATCTCAAACGCAAACGCCAAAATTGGTAAAAAATTAAATATTTTAAGAAAATAAAGTGCTTTGGGTTAGAGAGTTCAATCGTTTCAGCCAATCGAATGAATGAAAATTGGCAGACAAGCCACAGACGCTTTGAAGGAGCGTCAGAGTCGTCTATCAACCATCGAAGAGACAGGTCATGTCACTCTCCGGACGAGATATGAAGAAGTTTATTTTTGAATTGTGCGCGACATGTAAACATCAGTAACTGACATACACTAACCTAAATACTACACAAGCATTGACGAGTGCACTGTGCGGAGTGACTAATATTTAAATACGATCAGTGTACAATATCGATCGTATTTACGAGTGTTGTGTAAAAGATAAAAACAGGGAGTACAATTCTTTTTTATTAATTAACAATGAAACAGAAATAAAATTTCTGTAAATACGTAATGTTGATATACTACGCAAGTCAGTAATAGCGAAGTATCAAAAATGATGATGGAATTTATCAGAATTAATGAAAGTATTAATTCGCAATTGTTAACATGTTTAATAAATATTTTAATTATTTGTCATAATTAAAAGAATCACGATTGAAGTACTTATTACAAAATACGAGCAATATCAATAGTCGCTCAATTGACTAACGTTGTTTTTTGATTTTCTATATTTGAAAATAAATATTTTAACTTTTATGCGAAAGAGTATTATATGATACTGATAATGACACATCAGAACTATTATAAATAATATGTATATACTTAGATTAAGAAGAAATAAATATTCAAAATAACTAACTCTAATAACAATTCACGTTATGAAATAACCTTAAAATCATAACCGTAACTTGCCACCTTCTTTGTCACAAGTCTGTTCTCAAGTAAATCCAAACCAGATGGAAATAATAACAAGAGTTTTTTTAATAACTTTTTCTCTTGTAAGTAAATAATTCCCACAGTGAATTATAAAAATATAGTAATACATTTCAGTAGTGCAAGCCAACGCACTCGTTGATTGTCTATTAAATACTGTATAATGCATGCGGATTCCCGCGTACGATAATACCATAACTATCTGTTATATGGTACTAATTTTCTATTTTTATATTTGTTTGTTTGTTTTTTATTTATTGTTCAATTGATATCATTATAAATGCCACATCTTGTACCTGGCATCATGCTACTTAAAAGAACCACACGAACATGGTAATTAACTGATATAAGAGGACATAACCTCTTAAGATAAAACTATTGTATAACCAACGGGGTTAACAGCCTTGAGGCTAAGCAGAGTCTTATTTTAAATTTTGTTCATTGTAATTATTATCAGTAAAGTTATTAGTAACTGATTGTCAATTTTTAAAAGATTTTATAACATCATTAACCAACCGTTAATAAACCTTTACATTTTGTTACCAGTGGAAAAAGAGTATTATTTCAAACTTAAATTAGCTCATTTATTATTAGTCAGTTCTACCAAAAGGTGGCGGAAGAATTCAAACATTTCTAATAACTCAGAACTTTATTTAGCTATTATATCATTTTATTGTGCATGCTAGTCACATTGGATATTCAACCAGAATATCTACTTGTATATGTAGTGTGTGTATTTCAGCTGAGCCGTCACCGAACAGGACTACAATATCCACGTGTGGTAAGTGGGGGAGGTTACTAACGGAGTGCGAGAAATATTTTAAATTAAAGAAGTGGACCATCGATACCCACATATTTGTCAATTACAATCAAACTAATAACAATAATAATTATAATTTGAACATTTTATCAAACAACATTATCGTAGATACCGGTGCGTATCTGCAAGCAACATACAATCACACTTCAATACTAACTATACTATATCTACACATCTATAAAAGGTCATTTATAGATTGGCGCCCAACGTGGGGCTCGACTTAATAAGACCCCACTATATCTACACATCCAGCATCAAGAACGTATACACCTCTAGTATCGTTGTATTACAACGTGGCGCCCAACGTCTAGGCGTGGATTAGGGAAAAACATACTATAACCAATAATCTAATAACCCCAATCCGTCAAGAGACTGCAAGTACATTGCCAGCGACAAGATGTACAACACAAGGAGATCAACGTCGAGAAAGAGGGCAACAGAAGCAGAGAGGAAGAAAAGGAGGCTACATCAACGGAAGACGTTGAAGAAATTTTATTGGAAATAGAGGACAAACCACTTGAACCGGCGGAGGAGGTTCAGCAATGTGACGAGGAGCCGGAAATAATACCACAAGAAGTTCTACCGGAAATAAGCCAACCAGAGAGACCAACGAACCCCATAAGCGTGGATTACCAGGAGATGATGCGGATGATTATTGAAGGCACTAACAAAACAATGGAGACGTTGAGTCAGAGGATAGAGCAAAGTACCAACAAATCAATAGAGTCACTGAAGGAAGGCCTGAAATCCACAGACCAGAAGATGGAAATAATGAATAAAAAGATGGACGAAAGTAGTCAATCCAACAGGGAGACCAACAAATCAATAGAGTCACTGAAGGCGGACTTGAACAATAAAATAGAAGAAACCAGCCGGTCCACGAACCAGAAAATAGAAGAAGGCCAGAGAGAGAGCCAGAAAAATATAGAGTTATTGAAGGAAGAATTAAATAACAAAATAAATGAAACTAACAGGATGATTGAAGACGGGCAGAAGAAAACTGAAGAACTGTTAGAGAAGAAAATGGCCATAACGAAGGAAGACTTATCTGCAGAGTTGGAGATTAAGATCGACCAAGCCAACCAGAAAATCGACAAGATCAACAGGAGATTGGACCGAATGAATAAGAGAATAAAGGGAGATGACAAGGAGATCGTGGAGTCAATAAACACGGTAGTGAAGGATGATTACAAGCAATCAGGAAAGACAATAAAAAGATGTTGTGAAGAGGCAGAAGAGAGTGTTAAGAAGATAAGAAGAGACTTAATAGTAGACGATCAAATGGAAGTTGAAGAAGTACCTGAAGATAAAAACATGGAACAAGCGAGTCCAGGGCCTGAAGATAGTGGAGATAAGAAGATCCAGATAATTCAAGAAACAGAAGAGGTAAAGATGGAAGAAAGAAGAACCATACGTCCAAGGAAGGCAAGAATTACAAAAGAGTTAATTGAAATGACTCGAAGCGGCCTAATAAATATGGTCAACTTACCAATCGTCAACCATAAAGAAGGGACCTTCAGGAAGGAGTATCGGAGGAGTTTCAAGACAATGGACGAAGAGGAAGATTATGTAACAGCGAAGAAGAAGATGACCAACAAAGCATTTCGACCACGAATTTCCAAAAGAAGAGTGAGATATTTTGAGAAAAAGGAAGGCTATCAAGAGAAATGGGACCGGATTGTCGAAGGATATGCCAGAGAGATAAGAGAACTGAGGAAGAAGAGGAGCCAATTAACGGAAGTACCCAATCAGAAGATAGATGACGGTACCCAAACCAAATTGAGGGAGTTACCAAACATCAGTACTGACAGCCACCAGAAGAACAATGGAAACAAATATATTGAAGAGAGAGAGAGAAAGAAGACAGAAGAAAGGAAGGCAGACACAGCCCTAGTAGCATTCAAATGGAAAAACCAAATGATAGCACGATATATGTCAAGAACGGACAGGAGTATGGATACTAAAGAAGCCCGATCGACAAGAAGAGAGGAGAACGATGATTATGGTTAAAATGAATAAAAAATACACTGAATTATGGGACCGACTATTATGATAACCAATAATGCTGACACAAGATTCAATGAAACGATATATCGGCGATTAAAATATAGGACTAAAAGTGAAAAAATAGCGATGAAAATTATTTTGTTGTGAATATTATGTGAAAGATGAAAATATACTTATGAATATAACTGTTGACTATATCAAGATGAAAAATGAAATGTGGCCATGAAGATTATTGTTTATTAAAAAGTGAAAAATGAAAGTATAATTATGAAAATAAATGTTGACTAAAGAAGAAAGGATGTAATATTGCTATGAAGATTATTATGTGTTTATATTAAATGAGAAGTAACTGTATAACTATGTAATGAACATTGTATTTATAAATAATAGAGTACTATAGAATGAGAAGTACTATACGAGACTGACGCATTCCATCCTAGGCACAAACAACTTCCAAGAGCCACGTCAACAAGTAAAAAATTAACATCATACCCGTACTATAATAAAGAAAAGTACTATACGAGAAAGACAACTTACATCCCTGGCACAATTATTTCCAAGAGCCACGTCAACAAGTAAAAAATTAACATCCTACCCGTACTAATAAAGGAGGAGCACTATACGAGATCGACAAATTCTATCTTTGGCACAACTAATTCCAAGAGCCAAGTCAACAGGTAAAAAATTAACATCCTACCCGTACTAATAAAGGAGGAGCACTATACGAGACCGACACACACCACCCCTGGCATATATGAGATAAAATCATAATTTCCAAGAGCCAAGTCAACAAGTAAAATTTTAACATCATACCCGTACTATAATAAAGAAAAGTACTATACGAGAAAGACAACTTACATCCCTGGCACAATTATTTCCAAGAGCCACATCAACAAGTAGAATTAACATCCTACCCGTACTAATAAAGGAGGAGCACTATACGAGATCGACAAATTCCATCTTTGGCACAACTAATTCCAAGAGCCACGTCAACAAGTAAAATCACCATCATACCCGTACTACAATTGAAGAGAGTAGGAGCAAATAAGAAGTTGGAGGAGCAAAACTAAATAAATATCATTGATGTAGACAAGCAACCACACACAACCACATTGTTTTCTAGTGTATCTTACTAGAGAAAAGCCAATACCACATGGACTATATACCAACTAAAACCATGAGAAAGGAGAAAAAATAAATGTATTTATGAATTATATCTAGAGGAATAAACCCTGAAATGAAGAATATGACGAGATGACGTTTAATGTGATACAAAATGAAAAGATTAATCAATGATGAAGAAGGATGAAAAGTAATATACTAACGAAGATAATCATGAGAGTATACCAGTGATGAAATGTAAAACAAACTATCCCTATAATATGTGAAGAATTTAGTCGAGTTGAATCAAGAAAAAGAGAGTATAACAATGTATAAACCGCAGATGCGTGAGTTAATCCCAAGGATATTTATTATTTGTCGGAAGAACGACCACTATTATTATTTTTTGATTATTTGAGATGAATTGACTGATGAATAATGCCAGCAATCATTTATTATTATTGAAGGAGATGATTTGCCTCCATATTTATTGAAGTTAGTATGGCCAGTGGAGTTGAATAGCCAAAGTGAGCCGCTCTGAACTGCCCCAGCTAAGCTTATGTTAGGGAATTAGGGAACTAAATAAACAAGGGAGATGATTACATGGAGAAGAAATAATTATGATTCAAATAGAAGGAAGTGAAGGGATATATGTAAAAAACATGTGAATCGACATGGAAACGTACAACAATTGATGAATTCTTCAATGAAAAATAAAGATACTGATTCAGAATTAATCAATTCTTATAGGAAGGCATATGTAACGTTACCAAATATGGTAGTTACATAAAATAAGCTAATATAACGTCAAGTAAGAGAAAAGCACGAAAGTATGTCTAGATAAATAAACCTATGTGAATAAAAGTGTGTATCTACAGATATATTAGTATAAAAAAATCCAATGATGAGGAAGAAAGTGTTAACATAGCAGCATCAAATACGAAATGAAGAAAGAAAATGACCATGAGCCAAAATAAAATATTAGTAACCAGGCCCAATAGGATCCAACAGTGAGGGGAACCAACAAAATAAGGACCAATAAAATCCAACAGTGAGGGGAAATCACAAGAATAATACCATTACCAACAACATAACGACAATACCAATAAACTCCAACAGTGAGGGGAACAAATGAAGATAATGACTACAATGAAAATATTGAAGAAGACGTTCAAACCTAAAGAAGAGGAAAGAAGAAGGACAAGGAAACGTACCATGAAGAGAGAAAAAAATGGATAGACCATGCAAGGGCTCATCATTCATCAAGTGTACTAGAGACAATAATAGTAACTAGAGGAATAGTGATTATCGACTATGTAGAAACAGTGTTTAACATTTAAGGAACCACAAACAATTACAGTTAGTACTTAATATAGATGTGAAAACCTGTGACCAGTTAACTAATTTTAACCTAATAAACCACACAAACAATTCCAGTGATAAGATTTATAGTGGAAGAAAATGTGTTACTTTCATAGTGAAACCATCAAGAATTAAATAGTCAAATATACACAGACAATTAGTGTGACTAATTTAATAAAGATTGTGATCCATATAGATAATCATAAGACCACCAGAATAATATAAAATCGAACATTATATTATTGTTCATAGAGAACTGACAATAAAAACCTTTGTTAAATATCAAACAAATGTGACAGGAATCAGATACAACCAATGGCAAGAAAGATATTGTAATTAGTACAAAAAGATTTGTATTATTGTTTCAGAAGAAGTAGTGTAAACATGTGTATTAAAACAATTAAAATATTGTAATAAAATACCATACTGAGTCATGTTAGTAGTAGCAAAATGCTGCATTAGAACATGTTGTACATTGTTACATAACCCCATAGGAAAGACACCTATGAAACAAAAAATCATACATGTTAATTTAAACAAATAACCGTCAACTATAATATCAATCAAGAATTTGTTATAAGTAATGATACACCACAGTAGACAGTGTATTATATTGAAATACAATGCAAATAAAACAGATCAAATATGATGGCACAAAGATAGGAAAAATGGAGCCTAGTATGCCAAATTAATTAGACAAAATACAGTATTAAAACAAGTACCAATGTAAATGAAAGTATTACCAGTAGTTAGATGAACATCTGGTACTACTGTGAGAACAGATTATATAAGTATAATGACAATAGTTTTGTAACCAAAATATTGTAAACTAGATAACTAAGAATACATAGCCAGAAGTAAGCAGAAACAATGTAACCAACTAGTTAAGCAAGAACAAAATTCTTTGCATTGTAGTTATTAAAGCTTGAACAAAGATTGATAAGAGTGTTACCAGTAGTAAGAGGGACACCTAATGCTACTTTGAGAACAGACCATGACCATGAGAATAGTCATTTTATATATAAATTATTAAAAACTAAATGACCATGATGGTGGAACCCAAATGTAAACAAACCCATTACTAGAAATTAAAGGGTTCTCAGACAGCTAAAAGCTAACAAATATATGTAGGGAATTAGGTACTATAAGTGTACACTAATTGCATTTATTACATAATCTACCTTGTATAGAAAAAACCAGAAGTAAAGTGACAATTGTAAGAAATGAGATAGGAGGGTACTAAAACAATGTAAATAGTATATGAAATACAGCCATGTACATATACTCAAGTACAAAATTATGTAAATAGACGTTTCTATTATTATTAGGTTACAATATCAGTGTTATTAGATAAGAAAAATTAGTTTTAAGTACAATTGTGAATAATCAAATATGGACGCCCAAAGACGCCATAACTAGATATTGTTTGGGTAACAATTATTCCCAAATTTTGCATTAAACAAGTTGAGATATGGACTCAGAGCGTTTAATTAAAAGTGTTTTAGTGCAAATAATTAAGTTTGGTGTAATAAACTAATAAAATATAAGATGCACCATAAAAATCAATAAAATCGTTATAGTGATTTAAGTAATGGACGGATTATAATCTCGTTTGGACTTTAATTAAAGCGCAGGATGTCCGCAATTTACTGACACTAACCGTTTAACGATAAGACAAATATTAAGAAAGTTATTACGATTTTAAACTTTCTAATTATTTTTTGTACCAGTGCTGACGTCATATAATCTCAAACGCAAACGCCAAAATTGGTAAAAAATTAAATATTTTAAGAAAATAAAGTGCTTTGGGTTAGAGAGTTCAATCGTTTCAGCCAATCGAATGAATGAAAATTGGCAGACAAGCCACAGACGCTTTGAAGGAGCGTCAGAGTCGTCTATCAACCATCGAAGAGACAGGTCATGTCACTCTCCGGACGAGATATGAAGAAGTTTATTTTTGAATTGTGCGCGACATGTAAACATCAGTAACTGACATACACTAACCTAAATACTACACAAGCATTGACGAGTGCACTGTGCGGAGTGACTAATATTTAAATACGATCAGTGTACAATATCGATCGTATTTACGAGTGTTGTGTAAAAGATAAAAACAGGGAGTACAATTCTTTTTTATTAATTAACAATGAAACAGAAATAAAATTTCTGTAAATACGTAATGTTGATATACTACGCAAGTCAGTAATAGCGAAGTATCAAAAATGATGATGGAATTTATCAGAATTAATGAAAGTATTAATTCGCAATTGTTAACATGTTTAATAAATATTTTAATTATTTGTCATAATTAAAAGAATCACGATTGAAGTACTTATTACAAAATACGAGCAATATCAATAGTCGCTCAATTGACTAACGTTGTTTTTTGATTTTCTATATTTGAAAATAAATATTTTAACTTTTATGCGAAAGAGTATTATATGATACTGATAATGACACATCAGAACTATTATAAATAATATGTATATACTTAGATTAAGAAGAAATAAATATTCAAAATAACTAACTCTAATAACAATTCACGTTATGAAATAACCTTAAAATCATAACCGTAACTTGCCACCTTCTTTGTCACAAGTCTGTTCTCAAGTAAATCCAAACCAGATGGAAATAATAACAAGAGTTTTTTTAATAACTTTTTCTCTTGTAAGTAAATAATTCCCACAGTGAATTATAAAAATATAGTAATACATTTCAGTAGTGCAAGCCAACGCACTCGTTGATTGTCTATTAAATACTGTATAATGCATGCGGATTCCCGCGTACGATAATACCATAACTATCTGTTATATGGTACTAATTTTCTATTTTTATATTTGTTTGTTTGTTTTTTATTTATTGTTCAATTGATATCATTATAAATGCCACATCTTGTACCTGGCATCATGCTACTTAAAAGAACCACACGAACATGGTAATTAACTGATATAAGAGGACATAACCTCTTAAGATAAAACTATTGTATAACCAACGGGGTTAACAGCCTTGAGGCTAAGCAGAGTCTTATTTTAAATTTTGTTCATTGTAATTATTATCAGTAAAGTTATTAGTAACTGATTGTCAATTTTTAAAAGATTTTATAACATCATTAACCAACCGTTAATAAACCTTTACATTTTGTTACCAGTGGAAAAAGAGTATTATTTCAAACTTAAATTAGCTCATTTATTATTAGTCAGTTCTACCAAAAGGTGGCGGAAGAATTCAAACATTTCTAATAAATCAGAACTTTATTTAGTTATTATATCATTTTATTGTGCATGCAAGTCACATTGGATATTCAACCAGAATATCTACTTGTATATGTAGTGTGTGTATTTCAGCTGAGCCGTCACCGAACAGGACTACAATATCCACGTGTGGTAAGTGGGGGAGGTTACTAACGGAGTGCGAGAAATATTTTAAATTAAAGAAGTGGACCATCGATACCCACATATTTGTCAATTACAATCAAACTAATAACAATAATAATTATAATTTGAACATTTTATCAAACAACATTATCGTAGATACCGGTGCGTATCTGCAAGCAACATACAATCACGCTTCAATACTAACTATACTATATCTACACATCTATAAAAGGTCATTTATAATATATATATATTATAACGTAATAAATTTTGTTAAAATTTAATTTCAAATACAAATACACTCCTATTTGTTTTTGAATAGCCCCACGTTCTTTGGGAGCCAAATATATGCAACGTGACAATTTTGCAAATTTAATTTAATTTAAATTTGTGGAGCCCCACGATCTTGGAGCACCAAATTTATGCAACGTTATGTATACATAAATAGGCGTGAACGATCTCACGTTCAAGATTGACAAATTCTTTAAGCAATATAACATTTAAATAGGGTGTCAGGTGTATCTGCAATAAGAACTCTATGTAACTTGAAACGGTAATTAAAATTTATTTGATACTATAAAAAAATATGTGCACATGGCACTGACTTCGATTTTAAAACATTAGTTATTATTTGTTATTATGCCGTAAGGCTTAAGATATATACATCCTTACTGACTAAATATTCTATGCTACTAATTATTATATAAAAGAAAAATCTCATTTTCAGACTACTCAGTCTATTAATATGTTTCAAAATCAATTTGTTTTTAAATCTTTTTTTCTATATTGTAACGTACTCAAAATATTAATAGTTATTGTTTCTCAGTACTGTTTTCTCAAATACCAATTGTTTTTATTTAAATGCTTTGTAATCATTTTATATCATATTAATTTGAGCTCTTGTTACGTTAATCGTATTTCTAAAACATCTATGATTTTAACTCTACTATACAAGAAACATAGCTCTTATTTTAAATAAAATATTAATGTCTTTAACTGTCTTTGAATTCTTTGTATGATTAAGATATGAATAAGTTGTCTATCACCTTATTGTCGTCAATCATACTCAATCATTTTTGTTCCATCGGTATCCGTCCTCGTCTCGCCTCCAGCGTCGGCTGTCTCTCTTCTCCTCTTGTCCAGCGTCAGCTGTCTCTCTCTGGAACTCTCCTCTTGTCCAGCGTCGTATCTCTCTCTGGAACTCTCTTCTTGTCCAGCGTCGTATCGCTCTCTGGAACTCTCCTCTTGTCTAGTGTCGAATCATTAATGGATCTTCTTAAGTAGTGCTGTTATTAATTAAAATGATTGTCTTTACAGCTTAGTTACGTATTTGTACGTAACTGGCAATTTTAAACTGTTTACAAAAATAATAAATATGCTGAGCTGACGGGCATAAGCTCCCGCTGCACCGTGGATGATTCAAGAAAGAGGACCACTGTAGCTTGCGTGTCCTATTTATACCCATGTCTTGGTCGACACCCTCCAGTGATACAAAATCGACATGTTAGAAACTGTCTTTGGCTTCAGTTCCCCCACTCTTTGTCAAATTCGCTATTTTTTATATTTCTGCAATTGCAGAGTCCTGTAAGTATACTCTTATACTTATCTTATAACTAATTTTACAACACATGCTCACTGTAAGTTTGGACATTGCAACTTAACCCTTTCGATTTGTACACAGTTATTTCACTATTACACTTGTACGGTGTGTCACTTTCGCGTGGTTTTCGTACACAGTATTTAGTAAATTTATTTACATTTTATGGTGCTTTTGGATTTTAATTCTTAATTCTAGTTTATGAATAATTACGGAAAAACAGTAATTGTGCAATTATTCATCTTGGGGTGGCAAACTCGCCTGCAGAGACCTGCGTTCACACACACTAGCAAAATACTGGTATACACACTTTCAGTTACATTTGTGTGTGTGTGCACGTTGATTCAGGTCGAAACACCTGTTCATATTTTTGTCTGAGCCAAGCCTGCAATCCCTAACATGCTTATTTCTAATATATTATTAATTATTTACAGTTTATTAAGTAAATTTAAATTTTTATATTCCATGCTCAGTACATCACTTATTTGTACTGTCGCAATATATATATATTTTTTTTTGCCATTGGTGGAAGGTGTCCTTCTTGTATTTATGTTTAATTGTTAATATTCTATTCCTTTATCTCCTTCTCTAAGTACGGGTAAGTTGGTAAATTAATGTTGACTTGGCTGTTGGAAATAAATTTATATTTTATATATATTTTTTTGCCTTTGGTGGAAAGTGTCCTTCTCGTATTTATGTTTATTGATAATATTCTATTCCTTTCTCTCCTTCTCTAAGTATGTGTAAGTTGGTAAATATACGTTGACTTGGCTGTTGGAAATAAATTTATATTTTATATATATATTTTTGCCTTTGGTGGAAGGTGTCCTTCTCGTATTTATATTTGTTAGTAATATTCTATTCCTTTCTCTCCTTCTCTAAGTACGGGTAAGTTGGTTAAAGTAACGTTGACTTGTATTTTTTATTCATAATACCTTCTTAACGACGCCTGATTATATGTACCCTTTATTTTATTATTGATAGTGTCTGTTACCTCGTATGTATTGTTTTCTTTATCTTTTGTAATTATAAAAGGTCCTGTATATAAAAGTAATAATTTTTTAGTTATACCTTGTATATTATTGTCAATTATATTATCTCTCTCTTCTAACAATTCCTCCCTAATATCTTTGAGATAATTATTTGTTCTTATTGTCACTATCCCGTCTTTGTCATGTCTATTTTTCCGTCCAGTTACCCCATAATATTGGATCAGTGAAGGGCTGTCCTTCGTTTTCACTGCCGCGTCTAGTTTAAATGAGTGTTCGTCTCATTTGCCCAGTCTCCCGGAACATTGGGTTGCTGACTTGTCTGTGGTTCCTGTCTGACCTCTGGGTTACCACTAATAGGTCTGCTATTTGTTGCATTATTTTGATTACCTGTTTGCGTTTGCTGTGGGTAATACACATAAGTTGGTAAATTATGTTGGTACGGTCATTGGCTATTGGCCACCGCATAGTTTACCTGGGGTCTGTACTCCTGATTCCTTCTATCACCTCCCCCTTGATTGCCTCCGTTCCGATAATTATTTCCTTGGTTATAATTATTTCCTCTATAATTGTTGCCCCGATAATTATTTCCTTGATAGCTATTTCTATAATAGTTATTTTCTGGGTAATTATTTCGATTTGGTCCCGGATTGTTACGGTTATTTGGGCTCTGATTATTGTTATTGCGGTTATTTACTAGGATGTTATTGTTATGGTTGTTTGGATTGAAACTACTACCATTTCCGCTTCCATTCCGATTTGGCCCGTTGTTACTATTGTAATAGTCTACCTTACGACTGGGGGGTTGGTAGTCTTGGAACTTTCCCGCAGACTCGCAGTTCTCTAATAACTTCGCTAAGTCAGTGATTTTACTGAGTTGCTGGTATAATTGCGCGTCTTTAATACCATAGCTATAGTGTCCAGCCAATTGTCTTACCAAGCATTCTTCTGGGATTGGCGGTATTAATTTTTGAGCTAAACATATTTTTCCCAGGAAATATGATGTTGGGGATTGTCCCTTGGATGCGTCGTATTTCCCGTAAAATATATCCATTCTTACCTTGTTTTGTGCCGTTTCTGACCAATATTTTTCCTTGAATTGGCGTTTGAATTCATTCAGGTTCGTTATCTCGGGTCGTATTGCTATCCACCAATTATCCCTTGTATTGCGGAATGTTTCGTCTAACATTTCCCGTATTCTATCCCATCTTGTTTCCCTATTTCTCTCTATGAACTCTTCCATCCTTTCTAAAAATTCCATAGGGTTCCGGCGATAATTTTGGAAATTAAGTACCTCCCTATTTTCGCTATGACACGTATGGGTACTCAAAATCGGTGTGTCCCTTAGCGCTTCTAACCTCTTCTGCAGGTTTTTCTCCCTTTGATCAATTTCCTGTATATTATTTTTATTGGTTATTTGTTCGTCTAACCTATTAGCTATATCATACGTTCTTTGTATCCTTTCGCTAACGTCTTTCCGTACTTCTCCTACCTCCTTCATAATTTCGTCCTGGTTTTGCCTGACTTTATTATCGAGAGTTTAAACACTTTGTTTCGTTTCTACAGTTCGTTCCTCCATGGTTTCAAAATGGGTATCATTTCCTTCCTGCAGTCTTTCTAATTGTTTCGCCATTGTTTCGACCCTCCTGTCACTGTCGACTTTATTATCGTCGATTTTTTGGTTCACCGTCTCATAATTTGAACTGATTTCCTTTTTCAGGGACTCTATACTTTTTTTATTTTCCTCCTGAAATACCTCCAGCTTTTTTCCATTATCATTGATTTTATTAGTTATATATTCCCTTAAAGATTCTATCTTTTTATCTAATTCCTCCTTGTCTTCCTGTCTATTTTTATTATTATCCTCCTTATCTTCTTGTCTATCTCTCCTCAGGGATTCTATATTTTTGTTATTTTCCTCCTTTAGGGATTCTGTATTTTTGTTATTTTCTTCCTTCAGGGATTCTATTAACGTCTCAAATTTTTTCTTCGTTTTTTCATTGGACGATTCTATTCTTTGGAACATCATCATTATTGCATTCTTGTCGACGCTCCCTGTTGCTTTTTCCGGTTCGGGTTTCTCTGTTTCATCCCTTTTTTGTGTGGGTTTATCTGTTTGGTTTCCCATTTGTATGGGTCTTTCAATTTCTGGTATGGGCGACTCTATTTCTATCTCCTCAACTTGGACTGCCTCCCCATCTTCCACACTTGATTCAGGTTCTATGTTTTTCTTCCCCTTCTTTCCTTTTGGTTGTAGCATCTTGATTTGTTGATACTTGCCAGGCTTGTTCCTTTCCTTTCAAGCCTCACTAGTTGGGCTGCCAATTTATAACAAAGAGAAGTGATTGGTGTTCTTAATTTTTGTCACACGTTGGATTCGTCAATTTATAACGATATGAGAATGTGTCTTGTCGGGTGTTACACTCCGCGCACTTATACTTACTTACTGTCTTTTTCTCTTCGAAGATGTAGTTCTGCAAATACAACTTATGCTAATATGTGTGTGTGGGCGCCACTTGGATATTTAATCCAAGAAATTATTATTATTTAAAATTTTTTTTTTTGTTAAATTAGTTATAGAAAAAAAATGTAAACAAGACAAGTTGAGTTGCAAATAACATATGTTTAATGACTTTTCTTTCATAAAAATTGTCTGAAGGACTAACAGTAAAATTATGTAAAATTGCAGAGTTACAAAAATTATTGACAAGATTTTATTAATTATCGGCTAATAATTATATTATTGCTCAGTTGAATCGCATGAATTTAATCTTTGAAAAAACTTTATACTCAGGACGTGACTCCTATGAACTATCAAGACAAATCAGTGGGATGCTTTACAAAATTGGTGTGAATTGAAGGTGTTTGATATATGTAGTACAATTGTGTGACAAAGATACCAGGTAAAAGGATTTTAATTTTGGACAACTCACGTTCCAGTGGGTAGGTATTTCCTTCACTGGACACTGTTCTTGGGGACGACTCCAATCTTGCGCCTCTTCGTATTTACGTTTCCTCACTCACTTGTAACTATTTAAAAGTCAAATTACGATTTGGAAACTCCGCACAATTTAAATAAAAATCGTACCGTTTCTATGCTTTAAACCGTTGCCGGCGAAAAACAGCTGACTGCGTTCCGTGACCTCGCTATACTGCCGTCTCAGCGCTAGTTACAAACTCAATGTAGGCTTGCGTTAGCAGTTTGTTTGGGATTTTGTCAAAGTCAGTCTATGTCGCTAATACCAGCAAATGTTGATTTTTCTCTATTAAAATCAGTCCTTTTCAGGGCCGCTGGATATTTGGCTGTGTACGTTCTATTAGAATTGGCATGCTGTTGCTCTATTCAACATGCACGTTAGCGATTTAGCGATATACTCCTTTTCAGGTTAAGTATGTCTTTCGTCTGGTACGGGGAAAAGCCTTTTTTGAGTTTTCGGGTTGGATTCCTCTTCTTCGAGTTCGCCTTGGATTAGATGTTTGAATTCGTGTGTGAAGTGTCTCTCGTGGTTTCAAAGCATAAAGTGTTTTTGGGTCGATTTTGGTCTCGCTTATATACTCTTCGTAAGGTGCATTGTTTTAATTTTTATTCATGACTTCCGGTATTTTTTACTAACATTTTCTTCTGGAATGTTCGAGAATATGCAAATAGAGAACATGATGGAACAAATTCGACTTCCGTAGAAGCTTTAGAACAAAAACTTCTTTTTCTTCATACTAAAGGATTTTACTGAAATTATTCTGGTATTTGTCAAACAATTTTACAGAACTACTTACAATCTGCATGTCATTATTATTTTTAGATTCTCTGCTTTCAACTGATTAAAATGATACCATTCATGATTGGTTTTAAATAAATTAAATCTAATAAATTAACATAAAATACATATCCTTACCTTGTAGTATTTATACAAAATTCTAGTTTTCTTATTAATAAAATGTTATTAAGTTCCTCGGCTCTTACTATAACATTAACAAATAACATAATTAGCTGTACATAACAAAACAAACAAATAGTAAAGCACATAACATATAATTAACTTCATTTTTCTGTAGGCATAACATATGGCCTACTTTTCTTGTCACTGTTATTTATAGTAATTTGTCTTTTCTGGTATTATTTCTGGGACTTTTTGGGTATTCACTTAGAGTTTGTTAGGGCCTACATTGTTTATCTTTGGGAATACCTGGTTTTTCCTAATACATTTTAATTTTATTGTAATCTCAATTAGCATCTCACTGTCTTTGTACAGATGAGCTATTTCATGTGTGTGACAAATTTCACTTTTATATTCAAAAATTCTTTATGAATTAAGCTTGTCTTCAATTGAGCAAGTATTTTTCCATTGTACAGAATTGTATCTTTTTTCTATATTCTTTCTAATATTAAACAATTAATCTGTCAAATATGACTAATTTTGTGGCTGTTTTTTGATCTCAGCCTAGTATGGTCTATGTAACTAGTTTTATAACTTGACTGTTAAAGTGTTTTAGGTTGTCATATTTATAGGTATAGTTACTTTATATTATGGTTCAACTTTAAAATACAAGTTTGTTGCATTTTGATAACTTTAAAGTCATAAATTATACAATTTTACATGTTCACTACATATTTTCAGTTTAACACTGTTTTTGGTTATTTTCATTGACTTCTAATCAATTTACAGCTTTCTCTATTTGTAGTATTTTGTATGTCTTTGTCTAAGTGACATTTACATCTAGTTTTTTTCTTAATTTTATAATAATTAATTTTCACATACATCTGAGTGATTGGACTCAACTCTAAAACTTTGATTTTCTGTTACAAAATTACATCTTTTTATTTATATCCTTTTTAATGATGTGTTTAAATCATTTAATACATCTATTTTATATATATTATATAGTATTGGACTAGATCTTGTCCATTATTTCACAATAAATTGGTTTTTATGCTCTATTCAGAGTTACATTTCTAACATGTCATGACCTCATTTTGGTCATTTCTGAGATTATTTGTTTCTCTTATTATACAATATCAGTTTTATTCTATTATTCACTTAAACAATATATATGAGGTTTGAGTCTTGGTCAAAGTCTTCGTCGTTTTTACATATTATTGATATTAACTATTGGACAATATTACTAAATTTTTTGGATTACTTGGGTTCGATACTGTTCATTTCACCTTCCTCTTATGATAACTTACTTTTGCAATTATTTTCTTTATGGAACGTTTTGTGATGTTACATATGCCTCCTTGTTAAAATTGATAATTTGGGGAAAACATTTCTTCAGTTTTGATGAAATTATCATTTTTATGTAAACCTTTTATTAGCTTCATTATTATTTCATTCTTTTATATTATAATTAGATTCCTGTACTACTCCTTTAATATATTAATCCATCTCATTATCCATGTCTCAATCTTTACCATAGCTCCTGTTCCTTTCCTTTACCTTGTTGTTAATTGTTTAATCTTTGATACATTATACCTCCCTAACAATTTCCCTAACTTTTATAGCGGGTTCGGAGTCAGAGGAGCCCCATTGGCAATCCATTCTCCGCCGTTCCCTAACTATAACCACTGAAATCAGAGGAAAAACATCTCTGTCCAGAAAAATATAAGACGTACTTATAAATTGCACCTTCGCAACAAATAATAAAATTTATTTAAAATACAATATTCAAAGATCATAGGCTCCTACACATAAATTCTCTTTCTTAATCTCTTCTGATTATTTCTCAATTATATCAATATATTGTTCTCCGCAGGTAAAATTATCTTTTAAAATTATTCGATGTCAATAGTTATATTTATAACTTCATCATCACCTCCTTATGTAATACACTATTTCCCCTTTTTTTTCAATTATCATTTCCTTTTAGTATCAATTATATGACAGTATTTCTCCTCCTTAGTAATATCAATTGTTATTTGATTGTTCAATAATTTATTTAATTAATTTGAATAACATAGTAAATTATGTCTTTTCCTCCTTTCCTTCTCTCCTTCTATAAGTATGGGTAAGTTGGAAAATTAACGTTGACTTGGCTGTTGGAAATAAATTTCTATTTTATATATAACGTTTTTACTCGTGTCTCGCGTTCTTCGTATACCTCTGTAAAATGTAACAGTGTGTCTGAGTATGAAAATGTGTCTGTGTTTCTTATCACTGCGTCCTCGCACGGCGATGTACTTCACGATGTTTGGGCCCGTAGCGAACGTACTGGGGGACCAGGTATCGTGGTTCCCGATTTGAGGTTCAAACGTAGTGGATAATCTCCAGGTGGCGCCAAATTGTTTATATAAAACAATTAAAATGGTTTACTTATCAATGTTCTATTTGAACGAGGCGACAAATTCAATCCGTCCCGCCTTTTCTCGATTTCGTGTCAATCAAGATAGCAGTTGTAGGATTCGCTACCTGAGCGCTAGACGTCGCCTTCGCTATACATTATATTTTTAAACATACACTTTGCTAATGGAAATAAGACACGATTTAACACACACAGTATAAATTTATTATTAATTTGAAGTTAATATTTTATAGACACAAGTTGTAATTAATTTTTCATGTACAATTCTGCACCGGATAATTCTTTATAAGACTCTTACTCAAGGTTAAACGATCGACTTTTGAATACAAATAAACAGTAATGGAGTTCTATCTCACCAATCAACAAATATTTCTGTCGATGTTTGTGAGTTGTTTGGATCACGTTAAAAGGTTCAGATGCAGTTACAACATTAAAAATACACAACCTTACAATGTTTTTTTCCTTGTGTAGGATAATGTGTAGTGGTAATTGTTTTGTTTAAGTGTCATACAAGATGTTTATAATTCGTACATAAATATGAGGTTAGTTCTATAGTTAACAAATTTTCAGTGATATAATTTTATGGATCAATCCTTGTAAGAGAATAAAAATGATTTAGTGGTATTCAACATACATTGAGAAATGGTCAGAGTGCGTTTATTTTTTGGAATTTGAAATAATTTAACTGATACTTAACAGCATTGCAGTACGTTATTATTCGGGATGTCAAGAAGGAAAGTTTATGGCATCAATATTGTTCAGCGTTCTTTATTCAAGCTTCGGCATCTTTTTCAAAGCGGTTTGTACTTATTTGGATATTTCATATTGATTTAAACGTCTTCTCCCTCTGGAAATGGTATTCTGCGTCTATCAGTCTTCTGTACTATTGATTTCTACACTTTGTTTTACTTCCAATATGTTTTAAACATTAAAAGGTGTTGTACAGACAATTCGCATCTGGCTTGCGATAGCGTCACTTTTCAAGTCATTGTATTTAACGGTGATTACCTCGTTAAACGGCTGTTACCATGGTTACGTGTTTACTCTCATTGGGTGAGCAGAAAATCAGTACATTGTTATCAATTTTCGAATTTCTTTCAAATCTTCCCATATCTTCAGACTTTCTTCCTCCTCTTATCTTCCTTCGGGGTTATTATCTAAATGCACTGTCATTTATATTTTCTCACAAAGATTATTTTGGTACCCCACAATATTGGGTTTTATCAAGTTTTCTAAGTTTAAAATTAATTCCATACTTACTAATTATATTTCTTTATTTATATAATTCCTTAATTTAATATTTGGTTTTTTAATAATAACTACTATTCATCCTTGATGAATTAGTCACCTTGGATTTGTCCATTACTTGGGGACGACTCCAATCTTGCGCCTTGTAATAAAACAAATAAATTTGCAAATAATAATATTGGGTTTAAATAATAAGCTCCACGTTGGTATGCGCCAATTTGTAATAAAACCCAATTACAAATAAAAGATAAGATAGTAAATGATGATGCCCCACTGTTGTGAACGCCCATTTTGTTATAACACAAATAAATTTATTAGAATGACAATAATGTATAATGTGTGGATAAGAAAAAATTTTGTTGTTATTATAGAAGAAATTTTTTTTTGTTTAATTAATTAATCAATTTAATTAATTAATTAAATAATTAATTAACTGTATATTTTTTAATTAATTTCGATTAAATAAATGAGATTTTGTGTTTTTGAAAATATTTGGTTCTATAGATAATCTATTTATGTAGTTGGATCTATTATTCTCTCTTCTAACTTTGCTCTTCTTCTTCTTCCTTCTGGTATATTTCTTTAATGACTCTAAATTTTTTTTAGAAGAAATAATAAACTAGTATTTACTATACAAATAATTATAAACGCATGTAACTGAGTAATTATGATGTTTATTTCTTAACATTTGAAATTATGCGCCACTCTTCTGCGCGTGGACCAGGCATTGATTGAGATTCGCTCAGGTCGATAATGAACAAAATGACAAAATATATGTTTACAAAATTAATTATTTCGGATTCTTTTAACTGTCGAAATGGTCAGAGAGGGCAAGGAACAAGATACAATACTTACAACTATCTTAGAATAAATTATGATTTGCTGAAAAATAACAGGATTATGACAATTGTCAATTATTAAAATAAGATCGAACCATCCGTAGAATGACGTCACCGACTCGTAGAGGCCGTGCTCTGTGCTGGCTAGTAAAATTGCAAATGGCTGTCGCTCACTTCGTTGACTTTCTGCTACACACCGCTGACTCTATTCTTCTCCCTCAGAAATAAATGAGAATTCCTTTCTCTGCGAAGTTGTAGTATTCCTGGAAAATTGTGTGAAGTGTTCTTCCCTCTTCGGCGATGTCGTTCTGTGATTGTTTGTTGGTGCAGTGTTCTATGTTCAATTCTGTTAAGTTCGTGTCCAGTTGATATATGTTGGATTTTGCTCAAAATGGCGGTTGATTTCTGGTGCTCGTGCTAGATATTATTATTGCTGTTGTTCTGGATTAGTTTGGTGTTAGTTATTGTATATTGATTTTATATTTCATTTGGTAATCTCTGTTACACTTTTTGAGGATGCACACAATGTTTTTTCACTATTTTATATTTTTAGCTCTTCCGTCAGTAATTTCTGATCTGTTCACATTCACGATTAACAATAGACTGATGACTGAAAGTAGTCGTTTTGTGGTAATTTATAAAATGTCTTTTTCCTCTTCCCATTGTTTTTTACAAATTTACATGTCTTGGATTTGATTTCAACTCATAAACATACATAACAAGTTTTCCTATTTATTGCTGTAACTTAATTATTTATTAATTTTATGAAAATCTAACTATCCAGCAATATTCTGAAGCTAATTTTACATAATTTGATATATAACTGGGTCTGTTTTAAGTTCAGTTAAGCCTAAAATTTACAATTTTTGTTATCTATTGTAGGCCTTGTTTTTTTACAAATTTAATATTTAAATGGTTTACAAGTGTTTTTTTGTTAATATTTCCATTAAATAATATTACTTACTCCATGATTATTGCTTGTTGTTAATAATTTGTTGTTATAATACTCCAATATTGATTAATTTACTTCTTATCTGAGTTGAGTACCCTTTAGGCCTAGTATTAGTTATTTCCAAATACAGTCGACTCCCTCTAATCCGGACACCTCGGGACCGGATCCCTGCCCGGATTAAAAAATTTCCGGACCATCCGGCGGTGTTTTACTTATGTAAATTACAACCTGTAATAGCGTATCTATATTTATAAATCACACTTTAAGACAATTTTCAAGTGTACGGAACACAATTTTAGGTTCATAAAATTGTCCCAAACGAATAAACTTAAACCTAAAACTAATGAAAAACTTGGCTTTGCAATATTAAAAGAAATCTGTTATTTTCTTCTGCTTCTTTACTTCAACTGTTTTCTTGAAGGCATAATCACGCCACTTCCTTAGAAACATAACATCCACAGCTGATGCGCCAGGCTGTTGTTCGACGTAGGTAGTTGCCAGTTCCAGTGCTGCCCTACCCTCTGCATGAGTCAAAATTCCCACGCCATTTCCCGCTTCACTATCACCTTCGTCGTCGTCTTCTTCTTTTTCTTCCTCTTGACGAAGGACTACATCGACGATTTCGTCATCATTCAGGATTTCATTAGCCAGTTCATCATCAGCTCGCGAAATCCATTCCACAACGTCATTCTCATTAATACTAGCAGAATCAGGCAGCCGTTGTAAATCCTTTAAAATTGAGTGGTTGTCATCAGGTTCAGTTGCATGAATATTTAACCCTATTGTATTTGGGTTGTCTTCTTGTCTCTTCTCAACGAGAGTTTCAACATCTGGCCACAATTTTCTCCAGGATTTGGTAAACGTAGATGATGGGATTTCATCATACGATTTAGCAGCGATATAAATGACGTCCTTAATGTTAATTGTCTTGAGCGTCTGGATGAGACCTGCATTGTCATTACCATCCATCTTATCCAAAATTTCTGAAAGAAGCTTCCTCCGGTATTTTCTCTTAAAGCATTCGATTACACCCTGGTCCATGGGCTGTGCGATACTTGTTACATTTGGAGGCATATATAAAAGCTTGATGTCACTGTAACTATCACATTCGAGACCTTCCTCTGGATGCGTAGGGGCATTATCAAGCACAAGAACTGCTTTTACCGGCAATTTCAAGGATGTCAAATGTTCTTTTACAGACGGAACAAATTGAGCCACGAACCACTCCTTAAACAAATAAGAATCCATCCAGGCAGACTTTTGTGACCTGTAATACACTGGAAGGGAAGACATGTTTAAGTTTTTGAATACTCTGGGTTTGGCCGACTTTCCAATCACAAATAGCGGCATCTTGTGTGTCCCAGTTGCGTTTGAGCATAGTGCAACAGTGATCCTTTCTTTATTTACTTTAAAGCCCGAAGCAGACTTTTCTTGAGGAGTGGCAAAGGTTTTATTAGGCAAAAGTTTATAGTTAAGCCCGGTCTCATCGATATTGTACACTTGTTCTGGGGTTAGTTTTTCACGCTCAATGATACGCTTCAGTTTTTCAGAAAAATCATTAGCTGCCGGTTGGTCTGCTGAAAGCTTCTCCCCGCAAACTCCAAGGAAATGCACTCCATGCCGTTTTTTCCATCTCGTTAGCCACCCATCGCTTGCCGAGAAGTTTCCTTTTTCCCCAAGTTTTGAATGAAGAATGACGGCTTTTTCTTTCAAAATCGGCCCATTTATAGGAGTCCCTCTTCTACGTTCCTGCATGAACCACAACCATAATGCGTCATCAACAAGTTCATGGTGTGGTTTTTTCAAGGTAGATCGAGTAGAAAGGACGGATTCGACTTCAATTTGCATACAAAAATCCTCGATCGATTTTCTGTTTTTCCGCCAATCATAAACTGTGCTTTTCCCTACATTAAACTCCGTACAAATACTTTGCACTGATTCACCCTTATCTAAACGTTGTAAAATATTAAGTCTGTCTTGCATTTTAACCGTATTATGCTTCCGTTTTCCACTCATTTTTGAGAATTTTACTGTCAAATAATCAGAGTTACTGAAACTACAATTTCACCTAACAAATAAACTCACTTATAATAACATATGTAACTCACATTGAAAATTATTAAAACACACAACAATATCAGTAGTAATTAGTAAAAACAGCTACAGTACACTGTATGACGATCCGGAGCAAACGCAATCGTAAGCCGAACTGAGGATCTTTGTTTACATGTAGGCCGGAAATAAACAGACACGCTCAATCCTGTCGTTTTCGGCTGTGAGAAACCCGGCGCGCGCTGATGACTCATTTCCAAGAAGTAGTCCGGACCATCCGGCGTCCGAACCATCGGAGTCCGAACGAGAGGGAGTCGACTGTAAAGTTAATTTTCTTTTTTTGTCATTACATTTGTTATTATTTGTTTCTGTACTGATTACATTTTCATATCTGTGTTTTGTATGGACTAGTTTCTATTCATTATAAACAGTTTCATTGGATTTATTTATTTGAGTTTGATTCTATGATAGGTGATTTTGGTTTTACAAATACTGGTTTGTTTTTCTATTGTGGTGTGTTTGTTAATTTTCCTTATACTTTTTATATGGTTTACAGTTTAATAAAAAATACAACATTCCTATTACCTACTTGCCTTCTCTCCTTAACAAACTTGAAAATTACTGAACATTATTTTAAATACAATAGAACATCTTATATCTACTAATTTTTATATTACCTAAACCTAACAAAAAATATCTTAAGCTTATTATTTTTTATCGATATCATTTAACTATAATTATTCTAAAACATCCTATTACTAATAATGCTGTCAGTTATTTAACTGTCTTTTTTGCATTTATTATATATAAATTGGTTGAACTAAAAAACATCTTATTTCTAATAACACTTTTCAGTTATTACACTGTTTTTGATGTTCACTATTTCTAATTTGATTACACTATAAACATCTTATCATTAATAATACTTTCAGTTATTACACTGTCTGTTGTATTTAGGTTGCTTTTTTGTAACACTCACCTATAATAAAACATCTTATATCTATGATTTCTTCATTGTATCTAATTTTTAAAACATTCTTATCACTAATAATATTCTCAGTTAGTAAACTGTCTTTTGTTCTTATGCTAATTTTATCTGGTATCTCTCTACACTAATGGTAGTCTTTTTTAAATAATTTTATTGTCTTTCATTGTTTATTTCTTATAGTATGTCACTTGTTATTCTTAAGCTAGGCTTACAAACTAGTTTACAGTTTTATTTTTCACTGTATTGTATCCTGTAACTTGTTATTTGGTCTGACATTTATCATCGGGTTTAACTGTATAAGAATTGGGTATATTCCTTCCTCATAAGGTTTTAGTGGATATCCCTTCTTGTTGCTATATTCTTTTTATGAACCTTGATATATTTGTCTCTTCCTTCTCATTATATTAGCATTTTTTTATCTTGTGGTTTCATGTCCTTTTCTCATTTATAACTCCTTATTAATTTGTTATTGGTTTTGCATCTTGGGGTTTCTCTGCTTCTTTATTTAATAAATTACCCCTTATTAATATTTTGTTTACCTTTTTACCTTTTGTCTTTTCTTTTTACTGCTCCCCAACCTACTGGGTATACTGCTGTTTTATTGGGGTTTTATATAGTTGGTTATTTATATATGGACCAAGAGTTTTATTTGTTATTCAGTTTAATTTTATTAACATTTTATCGACTTAATGTACAGTTTCTTTAGTTTATTCTTTAACCATTTATTTTTCTCACTCACTATTGACATTTTCTTCTTTATTCATGTTGTATTATGTTAAATTTTATGTGATAATTCTGTTATGCTACATATGCTCTCCTGTAAAAGTGATTAGTTCAGATTATACTCTTAGTATGGATGAAATAATTACTACTAATTCTTTTTATTTACCATATTTTATTTGTGATTTCACTTTATATACCTTCTTTTTCCACCGTTGCTTTCTCTCAGATGATATGTATCTCCTTCATTAGCTTCTTTTTTCATTAATAAGTAATCATCAATCTTGTGTATAACATTATCATTTTATATCTTTTCTTATTTGGTGCTTCCTCACCTGTATGTTTACTCCCTAACATACCCTAACATATGAGTTGGAACAGTTCAGAGTAGCACATTTTGCTTCAATCCCTGCTGTCCAATACTTCAATTAACTGACCCCAGAGGAATTATCATCTCTGCTCAAAATATAAGACTGATGGCATTTTTCTACATCCAGTCATAAAAATAAATAATCAGTAAACGTAGTCTCTTTTGACTAATAATAAACATCCTTGGATTCTTCACTTCATAATATTTTATATCAATTAATACTTTTATACACTTGACTCTTCTTCTCTATCAAAGCACATTCCATATTATGTGGTTCAGGTATGTGGTATAATATACATTTCATCTTTTTATCTTGTTTACATAGTAATTAGCATTTATATAGATTTTTTCTTCCATTTGGTATCCATTGAGTTATTTTATTGCTCATGGCATAACATTAATTCCTTCTTTATCAATTATCACTATAATAGTGGTTATTACAACAATATTATCATCATGGTACCAGGGTTTTTAGTTTCTGGTCTTAATACTTGGTTTTTATTTAGTTGGTCCTTCTTCATTGTTTCAACTTTATCAAGTTATTTTCCTTGTGAGTTTGGTTAAGTCAATTTGACTAAATTATATAATACTCTGGTTTCTTCCTTCTTTTTCATTTGAAATTCTGTATCATTTTTGTCTTAACTTGTCTCATTTACATTGTTGATAATAGTGGTCATAGTTGTTAGCATAGTCACTATTACAATACAAACTATAGTATAGTTTTTATAGCTGTGATAGTTTATTGAGGTTTTTTTTTTCTTTATTAACACTGGTTTTTAGGAAGGTTTGTTACGTTCCTTCTTATGTCACTTTTGACATTGATTAATATATTGTTCTGGTAACATCAGATTATTCAATTGTTTAATATTGGTTGTTCTCTTTATTTACTGGAACATGTTCTTTTTGCTTTGTCTCTGGAGAGTTTGAGAAAGTTTACACGTTTGTACTTCATTTACTCTCAAATTCTTTTATGCAAGAGTTCACTCAAATTATGAGTGTAATTTGTTCTTACTCTTTTAGAATTTTGTATCTCTTTCTTACAAAATTTCTTTTTATATTTAATAGTTATATCTCATCATTCGTATGAGTTGTACTTACTATTTTTTAACTTTAGATCTTTTCTCCAAAATTCTTTTTTTTATATATATAAGTTTTCTATAGTTTCTCTCAAACAGTTCAAGTAAGTAGGTCTTACAACTTTTTTGAAGTTTTTGTTATTTTAATAGTTTCTTCCAAATAATTCTTGTAAGTTGGTCTTACCAATTTTTTGAATTTTGTTATTTTATTCATCAAAATTCTTTTTTGTTCATGATAGTTTTTCAAATGACTGGTGTAAGTTGTCCTTACAAATTTTTTGAATTCTGACATTTTATCTCAACTAAATTCTTTTTGTTTCATAATGGTTTTTTCAAATAATTGGTGTAAGTTGTCCTTACAAACTTTTTGAATTTTGTAATTTTTCTTCAACTAAATTCTTTTTTCATTCATAATGGTTTTTTCAAATAATTGGTGTAAGTTGTCCTTACAAACTTTTTGAATTTAGTTATTTTATTCATCAAAATTCTTTTTTGTTCATGATAGTTTTTCAAATATTTTGTGTAAGTTGTTCTTACAAATTTTTTGAATTGTGTTATGTTTCTTCAACTAAATTCTTTTTTCATTCATAATGGTTTTTTCAAATAATTGGTGTAAGTTGTCCTTACATACTTTTTGAATTTTGTTATTTTTCTTCAACTAAATTCTTTTTGTTTCATAATGGTTTTTTCAAATGATTGGTGTAAGTTGTCCTTCCAAACTTTTTGAATTTAGTTATGTTTCTTCAACTAAATTCTTTTTTCATTCTTAATGGTTTTGTCAAATGATTGGTGTAAGTTGTTCTTACAAACTTTTTGAATTTAGTTATTTTTCTTCTAGTAAATTCTTTTTTCATTCATAATGGTTTTTTCAAATAATTGGTGTAAGTTGTCCTTACAAATTTTTGAATTTTGTAATTTTATTCATCAAAATTCTTTTTTGTTCATGATAGTTTTTCAAATAACTGGTGTAAGTTGTCCTTACAAACTTTTTGAATTTAGTTATTTTTCTTCAACTAAATTCTTTTTTCATTCACAATGGTTTTTTCAAATGATTGGTGTAAGTTGTCCTTACAAACTTTTTGAATTTTGTAATTTTTTTCAACTAAATTCTTTTTTATTCATAATGGTGTTTTCAAATAATTGGTGTAAGTTGTCCTTACAAATTTTTGAATTTTGTAATTTTATTCATCAAAATTCTTTTTTGTTCATGATAGTTTTTCAAATAACTGGTGTAAGTTGTCCTTACAAACTTTTTGAATTTAGTTATTTTTCTTCAACTAAATTCTTTTTTCATTCACAATGGTTTTTTCAAATGATTGGTGTAAGTTGTCCTTACAAACTTTTTGAATTTTGTAATTTTTTTCAACTAAATTCTTTTTTATTCATAATGGTTTTTTTCAAATAATTGGTGTAAGTTGTTCTTACAAATTTTTGAATTTTGTAATTTTTCTTCTTCTTACAATTCTCACAACATTTCTTTATATGATAGGTCCTTAAAATAGTCCTTGCTGTCCGGATTACCATTGTTCTTAGAAATATCTTTGTTCTTGCGACATCTATCGCTTCTCTCTTGTATTCCATTTTTTCTGTTGTTATTTTCTCCCTTGTTTCAAAGCTTATTTGACTCATTTTATAATATTGTTTATTAAACCAATATGTCTCTGGTTTTTCCAGGGTGAATGATATTACAGATTTTTTATCGTATGGTTCTATTTCTGTTGCATTCCATCTCTTTATATCCCTTTTAAAATGGTAATATATGGTTTTATTGTAAGTTATTTCTGAGATTTGTCTTGACCTGCTTCTATAATCTATAGCATTCATGATGTCCCTTTCCCTGGTTATTGGGATATTACTTATATTAATTAACCCATTGTTTATCATCTCAAATTCTTGCTTTGTCTTTATTAGATTCCTTGGGTACCTTCTTCTCATTTTCTTTGATTCCCCTTCCATATGTTTAATATTATTTTGGTTCCTATTAGGTTTAATTTCTGATAATGTTACTGGTTCCCTTGTTTCATCGTTTGGTATTTCTTCTATCCCTGTTTGGTTGCCATCTACCTTCTGGCTGGATTGTTCCGTCGGTTGGTTCCTCTCTTTTCTTAATTCTTCTCTCCGCCGTTTACTATCGTTTATTTGATCATCTAGTTTCTTATTGACCTTTTCTATTTGGTTTCTCCATTCTTCCTTATCCGTGGAATCCATTTTTTCCATTATAATCTGGAACAATTCCATTATCCTCTCCATTCTCGTATCTTCTTTTTGTGTTGGTTCTGCTGGAGGTAGTATCGTCTCCGCATCTTGCACGGGTGTCGCCTCCTTATCCTCCATATCTATTTCCTGTTCGGCCTCCACCGCCCTTTTCTTTGACGTCGCCCTCCTGTGCATCTTGTTTCTTTTCTGACCTGTTGACAGCTGCCGAGCTAAAATAGGAAACTAGACGAATTGTCCTTACTTTACTGATCTATTAATTCCTATTTTCAGCCCCTCAGTTGGACGCCAATTTGTAATTAAAACAAATAAATTGGCAAATAATAATATTGGGTTTAAATAATAAGCTCCATGTTGGTATGCGCCAATTTGTAATAAAACCCAATTACAAATAAAAGATAAGATAGTAAATGATGATGCCCCACTGTTGTGAACGCCAGTTTGTTATAACACAAATAAATTTATTAGAATGATAATAATGTATAATGTGTGGATAAGAAAAAATTTTGTTGTTATTATAGAAGAAATTTTTTTAAATTAATTAATTAAACAAACAAAAATTCTTTTGTAATAACAACAATATTTTTATTAATTAACTGTATAATAAACAAGTGTATAATATATTGCGACAACACAAATTACTAAACTATTGGCGCATAGGATATGGTAGTATGTGTACCTTAAATCAAAAGTCTATATTGGAGGGTTTAAGATTATTTATTGCACAAGACATATGTAATTGTTTATATGGTATATTTGATAAGTATAATAATGGTAGTGTTTGATATAGAGTCTTTTAAAATGTTAAATACTGTTCATACACGTGATGTGATACGTTACATAAGTGATGATTCCCACGATGATGTTGCTGAAGAAGAAAGGGGGGGCTTTGCTGCGTTGTTGAGTCGTCAGGCGTGGCTTATAGATGATAGACGGTTCACCCTGGAAACGCTTTCAGCTGGGCTGGTGTCCTGTAGTTCCCACGATGACTCTGACGCTTCGCACACCACAACGGTTCTGTGGATCTTATTATTCGTTAAATTTCATATAGAGTTTATAACTTACAAGTATCTCAGGTAACAGTGAGTTTTATATAACACCGGTATATTAAAATTATACCACTCCGGACTCTTCAAGTGTTCACGCGAATCACAGGGTCTACCGCGATCAGCAGACCTCCCTATGCGGAAATCTTCCACTAACGCGGAAACTTCTTGATGATAAAAATTACTATTACATAATTATTAAATTTTACTGGCACTGCAGAAAATCTCACACAGTGATACAGTTCACACTCACTTATTACACACGTAATGCTTTAGTAAAATGCCGTGTGTAAAGAGGTAATATTTTATTGTTCTGAGTCTTCGCACGCGTTACTATCGCCGAATAGTCTTTACAGATTCTTGCAAGCAGAAAATTCTTGAACAAGAACTGCGCGACCCGATCGTGATAGCTGGTAGAGAAGAACTCTCGTAATTATGCACACAATGCTGTAATAAGAATACTGTGTGTAGATGTAAAACACGAATAACTCTGAGTCTTCACACGCGTTACTACCGCCGAACAGTCTTTACAGATTCTTGCAAGCGGCAGAATCTTGAACAAGAACTGCACGTCCCGATCGCGATAGCTGGCGGAGAAGAACTGCCTGTGTAACAACCGGCCTAAGAAAATTTCCAACTACCTTCCAGCATTTAATTGGTGGAAGGAAGTCACATAGTTACATATAACATGACAAGCAACTTTTCATGCTGTAAAGTGCATTACCATTGTAAGAGCATGCTTAGCGGTAATCACAGAATACCCTTATCTCATGCATAACTGCATACTTTAATAATATCATATATGAATGTCAAATAATAGCCAGAAATATACAGGGATTGTAGCGAATACATTTGTCTATGTTCAGTTCAGTGTCACAACACAACGATAATTTATTCACGCACAGCCGGGGAAACGTTTATAACTCGTGCACGCGCGGACATTTCCACAAACACAGTACATGAATAAACAATAAATAAATAATATACAGTTTTACTAAACTTAAATCCTTATCCTTACTAAAATACAACTGATATCACAACCAAATCTAACAAACTACCAATTTAAACATGAACATATTGAGTTCGCGCATAAGGCCTAAAGTTTGCGAATTTTGGTGAAAAATTGGTATTTTTACAGTTTTACAAACAGACGGACTGTTGTATTAAAAATATATACAAGGCCATTTTTTTTACTAATTGTTCCTATGAGTGATTTTATATATTCAACTTGGATCTGAATACATCACCTTGCAGCTCTTCGCCCATTTCGCAAAATTATTTTTGCTGAAATGACCCAGAACTCAGAAATGTAAGTGTGAAAAAGACAAAAAGATCCAACCCATTGAGAGAAAATTTATATACGATCAACGAACAACCAGGATTGGCTGCTTTTTGCAGTTTGGATAGAAAAGAAACAGTTGAACTTAGACAAAAGAAAACAACTACAATTGTTGCGAGAAACTGTTGCGCCCGACTGTGACACATGTGACATGGAAGCTACTCGGAAACCTTCGCACGAAAGAAGCAGTGAAATCGATTTGTCTTCAGTTCCTTCTACATCTCAAATGAGGTTGAAATTGATGTCTACTGCATTAGTAAGCGATAGATTTGGTGTTTCTGACAGAGCCACAGCTGCTATCGCTTCTAGTGTTTTGCATGATCTTGGAATGATCTCTGAAAAAGATTCGTCGCTAGTGATCGACAAAAGCAAGATAAGAAGAGAAAAACAGAAGACACGAGAGGCCGTAGTACAAGAAATGCACTGGCTTACAGTAACAAAGGGAATATATTTTGATGGTAGAAAAGATAATACTATCGTTCAAGAAAAAATAGGGACTAAAATGTACCGCAAAGTAAGGAAAGAGGAACACATTAGCGTGACTCGTGAGCCTGGTGGGCAATATATCGGCCACGTTACACCGGCAAATGGAACTGGAAGTGAAATAGCCAAGTGCATCCTAAACTACCTACAAAATAATGATTTCGACATTAATGAACTGGAAGCGATCGGTTGCGATGGCACAGTGACAAACACAGGGTGAAAAAATGGTGCAATTCACAATATCGAGGTCAAAATTCAGCGCCCATTGCAGTGGTTCATTTGCTTACTTCACTTCAACGAGCTGCCCTTCAGACATTTGTTTTGAGTACTTGGACGGAGAGACGACGGGACCAGCGTCATTCTGTGGGGAAATCGGCAAACAACTGCCTGGCTGTGACAAATTACATGTAGTACATTTCGAAACAGTCGAATCCGAGGAAATCAATATAACAAAAACTGATCTCAGTAAAGATGAACAGTACCTTCTGGACATTGTCAAGGCAATCCAGACAGGAGACTGTGCTCCAGATCTGGCTGTAAAAGATCCTGGACCTCTCAGTCATTCCCCATGGTTGACATGTGCAAACCGGGTCTTACGATTGTTCATTTCCCAATCGAGTCCTACGAACGAACTGAAGATACTTGCCAGTTACATTGTGAAGACGTATGCTCCTGTCTGGTTCGACGTTAAGAGATATCACTCAGTAAAATACGGTCCTAAGCATATCTTTAAGGTTGTACAAACAACGAGACATTTGCAGGACAACATTAAAAAAATCATCGATCCTGTGATTCAAAGAAACGCGTTCTTCTGTCATCTAGAGAACATGTTGTTGGCTATGATAGTGGATGAGAGACAACATATACGAGAGTTGGGTTACAGGAGGATACTGAAAGCAAGAAATCAACAGCCGAAGGGAAAAATCTGTTAGAACTTTTATGCCTCCTTCAATAAATTTTGGTGCCACGGACTACAGTGAGCTGATTGAGTGGACAAAATGTAAGCTGTCGCCCCCTCCAATGATGGAAAGCTTGACAACAGAGAATATTTCATCATTTCTGCAAAATAACACTCTGCCTGAGTTTGAATTTTTAAACTTTCCCTGCCATACCCAAGCAGTTGAAAGATGCGTAAAACTTGTGACAGAGTCCGCCGGAAAAGTTGCGGACAAGATAACAGAGATGGCTACATTAGAGCAACTTTGCACTCAAGATCTTCGATGCCAAAATTCAACCAAAAATCCGATTTCAAGATAACGCCCTTGACTGATAGTGGCGAACCAACATAATTTACCATGCCCTGAATGGTTGGATGGTTGGGTAGGGCGTGGGTGGAACTCAAATTGCAGCCACCTCCACGTGGTGAGTTCTGGGTCATTTCAGCAAAAATAATTTTGCGAAATGGGCGAAGAGCTGCAAGGTGTTGTATTCGGATCCAAGTTGAATATATAAATTCACTCATAGGAACAATTAGTGAAAAAAATGGCCTTGTATATATTTTTAATACAACAGTCCGTCTGTTTGTAAAACTGTAAAAATATCAATTTTTCACCAAAATTCGCAAACTTTAGGCCTTATGCGCGAACTCAATATGTAATGCGCGATTTTTTTAAATATTTTTTCTATTATCAGGCAACTAAAATTAAGTACTTTCACGCTATTAGAAGTCGAAAAACTTAATCTGTAAAATTTGAGCGTTAAGGTAATATTTGGTGTTTTTTGTCATTTTCTTCAAACTTTAGGCCCTTTGCGCGAACTGAAGATTAAACATAGGAATTTTTTCAATATTTCCAAGTAAACGTGTGCGTTTCAAAACTGAGAAAAATTTATACAAAAAACTCAGAAATAAATGTCAGGATATAGGGTGTAAGAATGTGTAGCTATTTAAATATGTCACTTCAGGTATAAATGTTATATGTAGGATAAGTCTGTGAATGAGCGATAATCTAGTACGATAAGGAATACAGTCTGTTGTACCTTGTGACCCTGCGTAATTTGCTACCTGCTTGTCAAGAACATGTGTATTTGTTTTAGTTTAAAGGTTACCACGTGTCTTTGGTTTGTTATTTCTGTCAAGGTGACAGTTATGAAATGTTAGTATTGCTACGAGGATGTTTATTTGATTTTATGTTTGAGGGTGTTAGTATTATTATTCTTAGGATTAGGAAATCGTTTTGGTTATGTCAAGGAAGAAAAAAAAAATTTATAAAAATTTTATTTTTTTGTTAGACTACTAAAAAAAAAATTTTTTTGTATGCGGGAAGGGGTTAATCCTGCAATGAATCACAGGATCCTGATAAGCAGGGCAAGCTCAAATAATACACAGACTATGAACATTCATGTTTAAATTGGTAGTTTGTTAGATTTGGTTGTGATATCAGTTGTATTTTAGTAAGGATAAGGATTTAAGTTTAGTAAAACTGTATATTATTTATTTATTGTTTATTCATGTACTGTGTTTGTGGAAATGTCCGCGCGTGCGCGAGTTATAAACGTTTCCCCGGCTGTGCGTGAATAAATTATCGTTGTGTTGTGACACTGAACTGAACATAGACAAATGTATTCGCTACAATCCCTGTATATTTCTGGCTATTATTTGACATTCATATATGATATTATTAAAGTATGCAGTTATGCATGAGATAAGGGTATTCTGTGATTACCGCTAAGCATGCTCTTACAATGTTAATGCACTTTACAGCATGAAAAGTTGCTTGTCATGTTATATGTAACTATGTGACTTCCTTCCACCAATTAAATGCTGGAAGGTAGTTGGAAATTTTCTTAGGCCGGTTGTTACACAGGCAGTTCTTCTCCGCCAGCTATCGCGATCGGGACGTGCAGTTCTTGTTCAAGATTCTGCCGCTTGCAAGAATCTGTAAAGACTGTTCGGCGGTAGTAACGCGTGTGAAGACTCAGAGTTATTCGTGTTTTACATCTACACACAGTATTCTTATTACAGCATTGTGTGCATAATTACGAGAGTTCTTCTCTACCAGCTATCACGATCGGGTCGCGCAGTTCTTGTTCAAGAATTTTCCGCTTGCAAGAATCTGTAAAGACTAGTCGGCGATAGTAACGCGTGCGAAGACTCAGAACAATAAAATATTACCTCTTTACACATGGCATTTTACTAAAGCATTACGTGTGTAATAAGTGAGTGTGAACTGTATCACTGTGTGAGATTTTCTGCAATGCCAGTAAAATTTAATAATTACGTAATAGTAATTTTTATCATCAAGAAGTTTCCGCGTTAGTGGAAGATTTCCGCATAGGGAGGTCTGCTGATCGCGGTAGACCCTGTGATTCGCGTGAACACTTGAAGAGTCCGGAGTGGTATAATTTTAATATACCGGTGTTATATAAAACTCACTGTTACCTGAGATACTTGTAAGTTATAAACTCTATATGAAATTTAACGAATAATAAGATCCACAGAACCGTTGTGGTGTGCGAAGCGTCAGAGTCATCGTGGGAACTACAGGACACCAGCCCAGCTGAAAGCGTTTCCAGGGTGAACCGTCTATCATCTATAAGCCACGCCTGACGACTCAACAACGCAGCAAAGCCCCCCCTTTCTTCTTCAGCAACATCATCGTGGGAATCATCACTTATGTAACGTATCACATCACGTGTATGAACAGTATTTAACATTTTAAAAGACTCTATATCAAACACTACCATTATTATACTTATCAAATATACCATATAAACAATTACATATGTCTTGTGCAATAAATAATCTTAAACCCTCCAATATAGACTTTTGATTTAAGATACACATACTACCATATCCTGTGCGCCAATAGTTTAGTAATTTGTGTTGTCGCATAGTGATATTTGGCGCTTAGCAACGTAGGGCACGTAAAATAGCGGTAATTTTACGCTATTCTATATTTGTCTATGAGTATAAAATTTGTTGGTAACATCCGACGTATAATTATAATTAATATAATATTTGTATGTGTATGGTTCATATGAAAATCTGAGGATATAATTTATTAATTGTGCATATTCTCTTGTGTGTCATATATGAACAAATTTATCAGTATATTGGAGGTAGATTATTAGTTGTTTTATGTGTTAGATAAGGTTTATTTACATTTTGATATATTGAACTGCTTTCTGTGTGCGTATAAACTGGTTACGCTACGTTAATAATCTTGTAATAATAATTTTCTTAGCGTATAAACCAGTAAATTTAAATTTATTAACAGTTTAAATTAAATTTTAAATTAATTTTTGATCACTATGGCGGAGTCAGCAGGGATAGAGAATACTTTAGCGGCCATATTAGCTAGTCTAAAAACCATGTCCGAAGAAATTAAAGCTGATAGAGAAGAGATGATAGCGGATATGCAGCAACTCGCAGAGGAAAGTAAAGCCTGGCATGAGAGGATGAAAGCCGAGGATGAAGAACTTGACGCCATTAGGCAGAAATTTTGGGAAGAAATGGACGCCGATAGAGAGGAGAGGATGGCGAAACTACAGGAAATGTCAGCTGATATTGAAGTAGATTTAACTGTTGAGAATATTGTACCTTGTGATAAATGTGAAGTACCCAATGTTCTTGTGGAACATACTCTCAAAGAAAGTAATATGGAAGTTAACCAAGTTGTTACATCTGAAGGATTAATGGAGAACAGTAGCGTAGTAGATGAAATTGAACGTGATTATACAGAAACAACCCACTTAGGGCCTAGTAGTTCATATCTCGGTAAAGTTGAGTATCTAGATTCTGCAGCAAATTGTAGTGAAGATAACGGAAGTGAAATTAGTAGTAACAACACTATTAGTCCAGAACATACTTCAGGTAATTGCTATGGTGATGTGATAGTTTATAATGGGACAGATATAGCATGCGAGAACCATGAACGAAGGGTAGAATCTGAAGCTATCATGGATTCGGACAGTGTATGCATAACACATAAAAATCCCGAACCAGTAGTAGAGCCTGGAACTAGTATGGATACAAACAGTGCAGGTATTTATGACACATGTCGTAATGATGAGGTACTTGATGAATCTATATCAGATATTGAGGTGTTTATGGAGGACGGAGAGGTGAATGATACTGATGACAATAAGGTGACAACAATTATGGTAAATAATAATGAACCACCGCGTAATCAGTTTCAAGTTCAACCACCACAAAATCAGCCACAATCACAACAACATAAAAATACAACTCAGCAATTTAATACCAGCTTATTAGCAACAGTTACTGAAAGTGATTCAGTTAAAAAGCGGTTCAATCGATCGAGTGTGAGTAATGTTAGTTGTAAGAATACAATTGTTGTGTCTGGCCTATATCCTGCAGAAATTAGGGATAGTTTAGTGTATAGTAATGATAATAGTAATAACCATGAGGGAAATATTAGTATTGAAAATGGCACCGACCTTATTGTCGAAGCAACAATCAGTGGTTATGTTGACCAGATATTGTTCGACAGCGGCGCAGAAATATCGCTGATGGACGAGCGGTTACTAAAGAGTAGGGTGGGTCGAAAAAAGTGAATTTTCGAGTATCGAATTCTAATAGTGCGGAAAAGTTGCGTATTCGCATGCTAATAAACGGAAAAATATTGAAAAAATTCCTATGTTTAATCTTCAGTTCGCGCAAAGGGCCTAAAGTTTGAAGAAAATGACAAAAAAGACCAAATATTACCTTAACGCTCAAATTTTACAGATTAAGTTTTTCGACTTCTAATAGCGTGAAAGTACTTAATTTTAGTTGCCTGATAATAGAAAAAATATTTTAAAAAATCGCGCATTACATATTGAGTTCGCGCATAAGGCCTAAAGTTTGCGAATTTTGGTGAAAAATTGATATTTTTACAGTTTTACAAACAGACGGACTGTTGTATTAAAAATATATACAAGGCCATTTTTTTTACTAATTGTTCCTATGAGTGATTTTATATATTCAACTTGGATCCGAATTCATCACCTTGCAGCTCTTCGCCCATTTCGCAAAATTATTTTTGCTGAAATGACCCAGAACTCACCACGTGGAGGTGGCTGCAATTTGAGTTCCACCCACGCCCTACCCAACCATCCAACCATTCAGGGCATGGTAAATTATGTTGGTTCGCCACTATCAGTCAAGGGCGTTATCTTGAAATCGGATTTTTGGTTGAATTTTGGCATCGAAGATCTTGAGTGCAAAGTTGCTCTAATGTAGCCATCTCTGTTATCTTGTCCGCAACTTTTCCGGCGGACTCTGTCACAAGTTTTACGCATCTTTCAACTGCTTGGGTATGGCAGGGAAAGTTTAAAAATTCAAACTCAGGCAGAGTGTTATTTTGCAGAAATGATGAAATATTCTCTGTTGTCAAGCTTTCCATCATTGGAGGGGGCGACAGCTTACATTTTGTCCACTCAATCAGCTCACTGTAGTCCGTGGCACCAAAATTTATTGAAGGAGGCATAAAAGTTCTAACAGATTTTTCCCTTCGGCTGTTGATTTCTTGCTTTCAGTATCCTCCTGTAACCCAACTCTCGTATATGTTGTCTCTCATCCACTATCATAGCCAACAACATGTTCTCTAGATGACAGAAGAACGCGTTTCTTTGAATCACAGGATCGATGATTTTTTTAATGTTGTCCTGCAAATGTCTCGTTGTTTGTACAACCTTAAAGATATGCTTAGGACCGTATTTTACTGAGTGATATCTCTTAACGTCGAACCAGACAGGAGCATACGTCTTCACAATGTAACTGGCAAGTATCTTCAGTTCGTTCGTAGGACTCGATTGGGAAATGAACAATCGTAAGACCCGGTTTGCACATGTCAACCATGGGGAATGACTGAGAGGTCCAGGATCTTTTACAGCCAGATCTGGAGCACAGTCTCCTGTCTGGATTGCCTTGACAATGTCCAGAAGGTACTGTTCATCTTTACTGAGATCAGTTTTTGTTATATTGATTTCCTCGGATTCGACTGTTTCGAAATGTACTACATGTAATTTGTCACAGCCAGGCAGTTGTTTGCCGATTTCCCCACAGAATGACGCTGGTCCCGTCGTCTCTCCGTCCAAGTACTCAAAACAAATGTCTGAAGGGCAGCTCGTTGAAGTGAAGTAAGCAAATGAACCACTGCAATGGGCGCTGAATTTTGACCTCGATATTGTGAATTGCACCATTTTTTCACCCTGTGTTTGTCACTGTGCCATCGCAACCGATCGCTTCCAGTTCATTAATGTCGAAATCATTATTTTGTAGGTAGTTTAGGATGCACTTGGCTATTTCACTTCCAGTTCCATTTGCCGGTGTAACGTGGCCGATATATTGCCCACCAGGCTCACGAGTCACGCTAATGTGTTCCTCTTTCCTTACTTTGCGGTACATTTTAGTCCCTATTTTTTCTTGAACGATAGTATTATCTTTTCTACCATCAAAATATATTCCCTTTGTTACTGTAAGCCAGTGCATTTCTTGTACTACGGCCTCTCGTGTCTTCTGTTTTTCTCTTCTTATCTTGCTTTTGTCGATCACTAGCGACGAATCTTTTTCAGAGATCATTCCAAGATCATGCAAAACACTAGAAGCGATAGCAGCTGTGGCTCTGTCAGAAACACCAAATCTATCGCTTACTAATGCAGTAGACATCAATTTCAACCTCATTTGAGATGTAGAAGGAACTGAAGACAAATCGATTTCACTGCTTCTTTCGTGCGAAGGTTTCCGAGTAGCTTCCATGTCACATGTGTCACAGTCGGGCGCAACAGTTTCTCGCAACAATTGTAGTTGTTTTCTTTTGTCTAAGTTCAACTGTTTCTTTTCTATCCAAACTGCAAAAAGCAGCCAATCCTGGTTGTTCGTTGATCGTATATAAATTTTCTCTCAATGGGTTGGATCTTTTTGTCTTTTTCACACTTACATTTCTGAGTTCTGGGTCATTTCAGCAAAAATAATTTTGCGAAATGGGCGAAGAGCTGCAAGGTGATGTATTCAGATCCAAGTTGAATATATAAAATCACTCATAGGAACAATTAGTAAAAAAAATGGCCTTGTATATATTTTTAATACAACAGTCCGTCTGTTTGTAAAACTGTAAAAATACCAATTTTTCACCAAAATTCGCAAACTTTAGGCCTTATGCGCGAACTCAATATGTAACGCGCGATTTTTTAAAATATTTTTTCTATTATCAGGCAACTAAAATGAAGTACTTTCATGCTATTAGAAGTCGAAAAACTTAATCTGTAAAATTTGAGCGTTAAGGTAATATTTGGTGTTTTTTGTCATTTTTTTCAAACTTTAGGCCCTTTGCGCGAACTGAAGATTAAACATAGGAATTTTTTCAATATTTTTCCGTTTATTAGCATGCTAATACGCAACTTTTCCGCACTATTAGAATTCGATACTCGAAAATTCGCTTTTTTCGACCCACCCTACTAAAGAGGCATACAAACCACTTTATACAAACTCCAGTTCTGCCGGTAAGTCACACAAGGATAAAATCAGCAACATGTGAGTCGCAGATAGTTGAAAAACAGGCACTTGTAACAAGATACGTTCAGGGAACGGAAATAGAGGTGACTGTACTTGGAGTTAGAAAACTCGGACATGATATTATTTTGGAAGTCGATAAATTGAATAAACTGCACGCTACAATTGAATTTCCGAACGGAACATTGCAAGGTAAAGTTGATAGTGGACCGCACATTATCAGACTGGACGCTCGAGAGATAAGATAACGAGTAACTCACTGACCCCCAGGGTTCAGTTAATGGGTTGCGAGATAAAGCAAATACGGCGTATATTAGATAAATTCAAATCTATATTTCCAAGTAAACGTGTGCGTTTCAAAACTGAGAAAAATTTATACAAAAAACTCAGAAATAAATGTCAGGATATAGGGTGTAAGAATGTGTAGCTATTTAAATATGTCACTTCAGGTATAAATGTTATATGTAGGATAAGTCTGTGAATGAGCGATAATCTAGTACGATAAGGAATACAGTCTGTTGTACCTTGTGACCCTGCGTAATTTGCTATCTGCTTGTCAAGAACATGTGTATTTGTTTTAGTTTAAAGGTTACCACGTGTCTTTGGTTTGTTATTTCTGTCAAGGTGACAGTTATGAAATGTTAGTATTGCTACGAGGATGTTTATTTGATTTTATGTTTGAGGGTGTTAGTATTATTATTCTTAGGATTAGGAAATTGTTTTGGTTATGTCAAGGAAGAAAACAAAAAATTTTATAAAAATTTTATTTTTTTGTTAGTCTACTAAAAAAAAAAATTTTTTTGTATGCGGGAAGGGGTTAATCCTGCAATGAATCACAGGATCCTGATAAGCAGGGCAAGCTCATATAATACACAGACTATGAACATTCATGTTTAAATTGGTAGCTTGTTAGATTTGGTTGTGATATCAGTTGTATTTTAGTAAGGATAAGGATTTAAGTTTAGTAAAACTGTATATTATTTATTTATTGTTTATTCATGTACTGTGTTTGTGGAAATGTCCGCGCGTGCGCGAGTTATAAACGTTTCCCCGGCTGTGCGTGAATAAATTATCGTTGTGTTGTGACACTGAACTGAACATAGACAAATGTATTCGCTACAATCCCTGTATATTTCTGGCTATTATTTGACATTCATATATGATATTATTAAAGTATGCAGTTATGCATGAGATAAGGGTATTCTGTGATTACCGCTAAGCATGCTCTTACAATGATAATGCACTTTACAGCATGAAAAGTTGCTTGTCATGTTATATGTAACTATGTGACTTCCTTCCACCAATTAAATGCTGGAAGGTAGTTGGAAATTTCCTTAGGCCGGTTGTTACACAGGCAGTTCTTCTCCGCCAGCTATCGCGATCGGGACGTGCAGTTCTTGTTCAAGATTCTGCCGCTTGCAAGAATCTGTAAAGACTGTTCGACGGTAGTAACGCGTGTGAAGACTCAGAGTTATTCGTGTTTTACATCTACACACAGTATTCTTATTACAGCATTGTGTGCATAATTACGAGAGTTCTTCTCTACCAGCTATCACGATCGGGTCGCGCAGTTCTTGTTCAAGAATTTTCCGCTTGCAAGAATCTGTAAAAACTATTCGGCGATAGTAACGCGTGCGAAGACTCAGAACAATAAAATATTACCTCTTTACACACGGCATTTTACTAAAGCATTACGTGTGTAATAAGTGAGTGTGAACTGTATCACTGTGTGAGATTTTCTGCAGTGCCAGTAAAATTTAATAATTACGTAATAGTAATTTTTATCATCAAGAAGTTTCCGCGTTAGTGGAAGATTTCCACATAGGGAGGTCTGCTGATCGCGGTAGACCCTGTGATTCGCGTGAACACTTGAAGAGTCCGGAGTGGTATAATTTTAATATACCGGTGTTATATAAAACTCACTGTTACCTGAGATACTTGTAAGTTATAAACTCTATATGAAATTTAACGAATAATAAGATCCACAGAACCGTTGTGGTGTGCGAAGCGTCAGAGTCATCATGGGAACTACAGGACACCAGCCCAGCTGAAAGCGTTTCCAGGGTGAACCGTCTATCATCTATAAGCCACGCCTGACGACTCAACAACGCAGCAAAGCCCCCCCTTTCTTCTTCAGCAACATCATCGTGGGAATCATCACTTATGTAACGTATCACATCACGTGTATGAACAGTATTTAACATTTTAAAAGACTCTATATCAAACACTACCATTATTATACTTATCAAATATACCATATAAACAATTACATATGTCTTGTGCAATAAATAATCTTAAACCCTCCAATATAGACTTTTGATTTAAGGTACACATACTACCATATCCTATGCGCCAATAGTTTAGTAATTTGTGTTGTCGCAATATATTATACACTTGTTTATTATACAGTTAATTAATAAAAATTTTGTTGTTATTACAAAAGAATTTTTGTTTGTTTAATTAATTAAATTAATTAATTAATTTAAAAAAATTCTTCTATAATAACAACAAAAATTTTTCTTATCCACACATTATACATTATTATCATTCTAATAAATTTATTTGTGTTATAACAAACTGGCGTTCACAACAGTGGGGCATCATCATTTACTATCTTATCTTTTATTTGTAATTGGGTTTTATTACAAATTGGCGCATACCAACATGGAGCTTATTATTTAAACCCAATATTATTATTTGCCAATTTATTTGTTTTAATTACAAATTGGCGTCCAACTGAGGGGCTGAAAATAGGAATTAATAGATCAGTAAAGTAAGGACAATTCGTCTAGTTTCCTAATTTAGCTCGGCAGCTGTCAACAGGTCAGAAAAGAAACAAGATGCACAGGAGGGCGACGTCAAAGAAAAGGGCGATGGAGGCCGAACAGGAAATAGATATGGAGGATAAGGAGGCGACACCCGTGCAAGATGCGGAGACGATACTACCTCCAGCAGAACCAACACAAAAAGAAGATACGAGAATGGAGAGGATAATGGAATTGTTCCAGATTATAATGGAAAAAATGGATTCCACGGATAAGGAAGAATGGAGAAACCAAATAGAAAAGGTCAATAAGAAACTAGATGATCAAATAAACGATAGTAAACGGCGGAGAGAAGAATTAAGAAAAGAGAGGAACCAACCGACGGAACAATCCAGCCAGAAGGTAGATGGCAACCAAACAGAGATAGAAGAAATACCAAACGATGAAACAAGGGAACCAGTAACATTATCAGAAATTAAACCTAATAGGAACCAAAAGAATATTAAACATATGGAAGGGGAATCAAAGAAAATGAGAAGAAGGTACCCAAGGAATCTAATAAAGACAAAGCAAGAATTTGAGATGATAAACAATGGGTTAATTAATATAAGTAATATCCCAATAACCAGGGAAAGGGACATCATGAATGCTATAGATTATAGAAGCAGGTCAAGACAAATCTCAGAAATAACTTACAATAAAACCATATATTACCATTTTAAAAGGGATATAAAGAGATGGAATGCAACAGAAATAGAACCATACGATAAAAAATCTGTAATATCATTCACCCTGGAAAAACCAGAGACATATTGGTTTAATAAACAATATTATAAAATGAGTCAAATAAGCTTTGAAACAAGGGAGAAAATAACAACAGACAAAATGGAATACAAGAGAGAAGCGATAGATGTCGCAAGAACAAAGATATTTCTAAGAACAATGGTAATCCGGACAGCAAGGACTATTTTAAGGACCTATCATATAAAGAAATGTTGTGAGAATTGTAAGAAGAAGAAAAATTACAAAATTCAAAAATTTGTAAGAACAACTTACACCAATTATTTGAAAAAAAACCATTATGAATAAAAAAGAATTTAGTTGAAAAAAATTACAAAATTCAAAAAGTTTGTAAGGACAACTTACACCAATCATTTGAAAAAACCATTGTGAATGAAAAAAGAATTTAGTTGAAGAAAAATAACTAAATTCAAAAAGTTTGTAAGGACAACTTACACCAGTTATTTGAAAAACTATCATGAACAAAAAAGAATTTTGATGAATAAAATTACAAAATTCAAAAATTTGTAAGGACAACTTACACCAATTATTTGAAAAAACCATTATGAATAAAAAAGAATTTAGTTGAAAAAAATTACAAAATTCAAAAAGTTTGTAAGGACAACTTACACCAATCATTTGAAAAAACCATTGTGAATGAAAAAAGAATTTAGTTGAAGAAAAATAACTAAATTCAAAAAGTTTGTAAGGACAACTTACACCAGTTATTTGAAAAACTATCATGAACAAAAAAGAATTTTGATGAATAAAATTACAAAATTCAAAAATTTGTAAGGACAACTTACACCAATTATTTGAAAAAACCATTATGAATGAAAAAAGAATTTAGTAGAAGAAAAATAACTAAATTCAAAAAGTTTGTAAGAACAACTTACACCAATCATTTGACAAAACCATTATGAATGAAAAAAGAATTTAGTTGAAGAAACATAACTAAATTCAAAAAGTTTGGAAGGACAACTTACACCAATCATTTGAAAAAACCATTATGAAACAAAAAGAATTTAGTTGAAGAAAAATAACAAAATTCAAAAAGTTTGTAAGGACAACTTACACCAATTATTTGAAAAAACCATTATGAATGAAAAAAGAATTTAGTTGAAGAAACATAACACAATTCAAAAAATTTGTAAGAACAACTTACACAAAATATTTGAAAAACTATCATGAACAAAAAAGAATTTTGATGAATAAAATAACTAAATTCAAAAAGTTTGTAAGGACAACTTACACCAATTATTTGAAAAAACCATTATGAATGAAAAAAGAATTTAGTTGAAGAAAAATTACAAAATTCAAAAAGTTTGTAAGGAAACTTACACCAATCATTTGAAAAAACCATTATGAAACAAAAAGAATTTAGTTGAGATAAAATGTCAGAATTCAAAAAGTTTGTAAGGACAACTTACACCAATTATTTGAAAAACTATCATGAAGAAAAAAGAATTTTGATGAATAAAATAACTAAATTCAAAAAGTTTGTAAGGACAACTTACACCAATTATTTGAAAAAACCATTATGAATTAAAAAAGAATTTAGTTGAAGAAAAATAACAAAATTCAAAAAATTGTAAGGACAACTTACACCAGTCATTTGAAAAACTATCATGAACAAAAAAGAATTTTGATGAATAAAATAACAAAATTCAAAAAATTGGTAAGACCAACTTACAAGAATTATTTGGAAGAAACTATTAAAATAACAAAAACTTCAAAAAAGTTGTAAGACCTACTTACTTGAACTGTTTGAGAGAAACTATAGAAAACTTATATATATAAAAAAAAGAATTTTGGAGAAAAGATCTAAAGTTAAAAAATAGTAAGTACAACTCATACGAATGATGAGATATAACTATTAAATATAAAAAGAAATTTTGTAAGAAAGAGATACAAAATTCTAAAAGAGTAAGAACAAATTACACTCATAATTTGAGTGAACTCTTGCATAAAAGAATTTGAGAGTAAATGAAGTACAAACGTGTAAACTTTCTCAAACTCTCCAGAGACAAAGCAAAAAGAACATGTTCCAGTAAATAAAGAGAACAACCAATATTAAACAATTGAATAATCTGATGTTACCAGAACAATATATTAATCAATGTCAAAAGTGACATAAGAAGGAACGTAACAAACCTTCCTAAAAACCAGTGTTAATAAAGAAAAAAAAAACCTCAATAAGCTATCACAGCTATAAAAACTATACTATAGTTTGTATTGTAATAGTGACTATGCTAACAACTATGACCACTATTATCAACAATGTAAATGAGACAAGTTAAGACAAAAATGATACAGAATTTCAAATGAAAAAGAAGGAAGAAACCAGAGTATTATATAATTTAGTCAAATTGACTTAACCAAACTCACAAGGAAAATAACTTGATAAAGTTGAAACAATGAAGAAGGACCAACTAAGTAAAAACCAAGTATTAAGACCAGAAACTAAAAACCCTGGTACCATGATGATAATATTGTTGTAATAACCACTATTATAGTGATAATTGATAAAGAAGGAATTAATGTTATGCCATGAGCAATAAAATAACTCAATGGATACCAAATGGAAGAAAAAATCTATATAAATGCTAATTACTATGTAAACAAGATAAAAAGATGAAATGTATATTATACCACATACCTGAACCACATAATATGGAATGTGCTTTGATAGAGAAGAAGAGTCAAGTGTATAAAAGTATTAATTGATATAAAATATTATGAAGTGAAGAATCCAAGGATGTTTATTATTAGTCAAAAGAGACTACGTTTACTGATTATTTATTTTTATGACTGGATGTAGAAAAATGCCATCAGTCTTATATTTTGAGCAGAGATAATAATTCCTCTGGGGTCAGTTAATTGAAGTATTGGACAGCAGGGATTGAAGCCAAATGTGCTACTCTGAACTGTTCCAGCTCATATGTTAGGGTATGTTAGGGAGTAAACATACAGGTGAGGAAGCACCAAATAAGAAAAGATATAAAATGATAATGTTATACACAAGATTGATGATTACTTATTAATGAAAAAAGAAGCTAATGAAGGAGATACATATCATCTGAGAGAAAGCAACGGTGGAAAAAGAAGATATATAAAGTGAAATCACGAATAAAATATGGTAAATAAAAAGAATTAGTAGTAATTATTTCATCCATACTAAGAGTATAATCTGAACTAATCACTTTTACAGGAGAGCATATGTAGCATAACAGAATTATCACATAAAATTTAACATAATACAACATGAATAAAGAAGAAAATGTCAATAGTGAGTGAGAAAAATAAATGGTTAAAGAATAAACTAAAGAAACTGTACATTAAGTCGATAAAATGTTAATAAAATTAAACTGAATAACAAATAAAACTCTTGGTCCATATATAAATAACCAACTATATAAAACCCCAATAAAACAGCAGTATACCCAGTAGGTTGGGGAGCAGTAAAAAGAAAAGACAAAAGGTAAAAAGGTAAACAAAATATTAATAAGGGGTAATTTATTAAATAAAGAAGCAGAGAAACCCCAAGATGCAAAACCAATAACAAATTAATAAGGAGTTATAAATGAGAAAAGGACATGAAACCACAAGATAAAAAAATGCTAATATAATGAGAAGGAAGAGACAAATATATCAAGGTTCATAAAAAGAATATAGCAACAAGAAGGGATATCCACTAAAACCTTATGAGGAAGGAATATACCCAATTCTTATACAGTTAAACCCGATGATAAATGTCAGACCAAATAACAAGTTACAGGATACAATACAGTGAAAAATAAAACTGTAAACTAGTTTGTAAACGTTACGGTGGGTAGGTATTTCCTTCACTGGACACTGTTCTTGGGGACGACTCCAATCTTGCGCCTTGTAATAAAACAAATAAATTTGCAAATAATAATATTGGGTTTAAATAATAAGCTCCACGTTGGTATGCGCCAATTTGTAATAAAACCCAATTACAAATAAAAGATAAGATAGTAAATGATGATGCCCCACTGTTGTGAACGCCCATTTTGTTATAACACTAATAAATTTATTAGAATGATAATAATGTATAATGTGTGGATAAGAAAAAATTTTGTTGTTATTATAGAAGACATTTTTTTTGTTTAATTAATTAATCAATTTAATTAATTAATTAATTAATTAATTAATTAACTGTATATTTTTTAATTACTTTCGATTAAATAAATGAGATTTTGTGTTTTTGAAAATATTTGGTTCTATAGATAATCTATTTATGTAGTTGGATCTATTATTCTCTCTTCTAACTTTGCTCTTCTTCTTCTTCCTTCTGGTATATTTCTTTAATGACTCTAAATTTTTTTTAGAAGAAATAATAAACTAGTATTTACTATACAAATAATTATAAACGCATGTAACTGAGTAATTATGATGTTTATTTCTTAACATTTGAAATTATGCGCCACTCTTCTGCGCGTGGACCAGGCATTGATTGAGATTCGCTCAGGTCGATAATGAACAAAATGACAAAATATATGTTTACAAAATTAATTATTTCGGATTCTTTTAACTGTCGAAATGGTCAGAGAGGGCAAGGAACAAGATACAATACTTACAACTATCTTAGAATAAATTATGACTTGCTGAAAAATAACAGGATTATGACAATTGTCAATTATTAAAATAAGATCGAACCATCCGTAGAATGACGTCACCGACTCATAGAGGTCGTGCTCTGTGCTGGCTAGTAAAATTGCAAATGGCTGTCGCTCACTTCGTTGACTTTCTGCTACATACCGCTGACGCTATTCTTCTCCCTCAGAAATAAATGAGAATTCCTTTCTCTGCGAAGTTGTAGTATCCCTGGAAAATTGTGTGAAGTGTTCTTCCCTCTTCGGCGATGTCGTTCTGTGATTGTTTGTTGGTGCAGTGTTCTATGTTCAATTCTGTTAAGTTCGTGTCCAGTTGATATATGTTGGATTTTGCTCAAAATGGCGGTTGATTTCTGGTGCTCGTGCTAGATATTATTATTGCTGTTGTTCTGGATTAGTTTGGTGTTAGTTATTGTATATTGATTTTATATTTCATATGGTAATCTCTGTTACACTTTTTGAGGATGCACACAATGTTTTTTCACTATTTTATATTTTTAGCTCTTCCGTCAGTAATTTCTGATCTGTTCACATTCACGATTAACAATAGACTGATGACTGAAAGTAGTCGTTTTGTGGTAATTTATAAAATGTCTTTTTCCTCTTCCCATTGTTTTTTACAAATTTACATGTCTTGGATTTGATTTCAACTCATAAACATACATAACAAGTTTTCCTATTTATTGCTGTAACTTAATTATTTATTAATTTTATGAAAATCTAACTATTCAGCAATATTCTGAAGCTAATTTTACATAATTTGATATATAACTGGGTCTGTTTTAAGTTCAGTTAAGCCTAAAATTTACAATTTTTGTTATCTATTGTAGGCCTCTTTTTTTTACAAATTTAGTATTTAAATGGTTTACAAGTGTTTTTATGTTAATATTTCCATTAAATAATATTACTTACTCCATGATTATTGCTTGTTGTTAATAATTTGTTGTTATAATACTCCAATATTGATTAATTTACTTTTTATCTGAGTTGAGTACCCTTTAGGCCTAGTATTAGTTATTTCCAAATACAGTTGACTCCCTCTAATCCGGACACCTCGGGACCGGATCCCTGTCCGGATTAAAAAATTTCCGGACCATCCGGCGGTGTTTTACTTATGTAAATTACAACCTGTAATAGCGTATCTATATTTATAAATCACATTTTAAGACAATTTTCAAGTGTACGGAACACAATTTTAGGTTCATAAAATTGTCCCAAACGAATAAACTTAAACCTAAAACTAATGAAAAACTTGGCTTTGCAATATTAAAAGAAATCTGTTATTTTCTTCTGCTTCTTTACTTCAACTGTTTTCTTGAAGGCATAATCACACCACTTCCTTAGAAACATAACATCCACAGCTGATGCGCCAGGCTGTTGTTCGACGTAGGTAGTTGCCAGTTCCAGTGCTGCCCTACCCTCTGCATGAGTCAAAATTCCCACGCCATTTCCCGCTTCACTATCACCTTCGTCGTCTTCTTCTTTTTCTTCCTCTTGACGAAGGACTACATCGACGATTTCGTCATCATTCAGGATTTCATTAGCCAGTTCATCATCAGCTCGCGAAATCCATTCCACAACGTCATTCTCATTAATACTAGCAGAATCAGGCAGCCGTTGTAAATCCTTTAAAATTGAGTGGTTGTCATCAGGTTCAGTTGCATGAATATTTAACCCTATTGTATTTGGGTTGTCTTCTTGTCTCTTCTCAACGAGAGTTTCAACATCTGGCCACAATTTTCTCCAGGATTTGGTAAACGTAGATGATGGGATTTCATCATACGATTTAGCAGCGATATAAATGACGTCCTTAATGTTAATTGTCTTGAGCGTCTGGATGAGACCTGCATTGTCATTACCATCCATCTTATCCAAAATTTCTGAAAGAAGCTTCCTCCGGTATTTTCTCTTAAAGCATTCGATTACACCCTGGTCCATGGGCTGTGCGATACTTGTTACATTTGGAGGCATATATAAAAGCTTGATGTCACTGTAACTATCACATTCGAGACCTTCCTCTGGATGCGTAGGGGCATTATCAAGCACAAGAACTGCTTTTACTGGCAATTTCAAGGATGTCAAATGTTCTTTTACAGACGGAACAAATTGAGCCACGAACCACTCCTTAAACAAATAAGAATCCATCCAGGCAGACTTTTGTGACCTGTAATACACTGGAAGGGAAGACATGTTTAAGTTTTTGAATACTCTGGGTTTGGCCGACTTTCCAATCACAAATAGCGGCATCTTGTGTGTCCCAGTTGCGTTTGAGCATAGTGCAACAGTGATCCTTTCTTTATTTACTTTAAAGCCCGAAGCAGACTTTTCTTGAGGAGTGGCAAAGGTTTTATTAGGCAAAAGTTTATAGTTAAGCCCGGTCTCATCGATATTGTACACTTGTTCTGGGGTTAGTTTTTCATGCTCAATGATACGCTTCAATTTTTCAGAAAAATCATTAGCTGCCGGTTGGTCTGCTGAAAGCTTCTCCCCGCAAACTCCAAGGAAATGCACTCCATGCCGTTTTTTCCATCTCGTTAACCACCCATCGCTTGCCGAGAAGTTTCCTTTTTCCCCAAGTTTTGAATGAAGAATGACGGCTTTTTCTTTCAAAATCGGCCCATTTATAGGAGTCCCTCTTCTATGTTCCTGCATGAACCACAACCATAATGCGTCATCAACAAGTTCATGGTGTGGTTTTTTCAAGGTAGATCGAGTAGAAAGGACGGATTCGACTTCAATTTGCATACAAAAATCCTCGATCGATTTTCTGTTTTTCCGCCAATCATAAACTGTGCTTTTCCCTACATTAAACTCCGTACAAATACTTTGCACTGATTCACCCTTATCTAAACGTTGTAAAATATTAAGTCTGTCTTGCATTTTAACCGTATTATGCTTCCGTTTTCCACTCATTTTTGAGAATTTTACTGTCAAATAATCAGAGTTACTGAAACTACAATTTCACCTAACAAATAAACTCACTTATAATAACATATGTAACTCACATTGAAAATTATTAAAACACACACAATATCAGTAGTAATTAGTAAAAACAGCTACAGTACACTGTATGACGATCCGGAGCAAACGCAATCGTAAGCCGAACTGAGGATCTTTGTTTACATGTAGGCCGGAAATAAACAGACACGCTCAATCCTGTCGTTTTCGGCCGTGAGAAACCCGGCGCGCGCTGATGACTCATTTCCAAGAAGTAGTCCGGACCATCCGGCGTCCGAACCATCGGAGTCCGAACGAGAGGGAGTCGACTGTAAAGTTAATTTTCTTCTTTTGTCATTACATTTGTTATTATTTGTTTCTGTACTGATTACATTTTCATATCTGTGTTTTGTATGGACTAGTTTCTATTCATTATAAACAGTTTCATTGGATTTATTTATTTGAGTTTGATTCTATGATAGGTGATTTTGGTTTTACAAATACTGGTTTGTTTTTCTATTGTGGTGTGTTTGTTAATTTTCCTTATACTTTTTATATGGTTTACAGTTTAATAAAAAATACAACATTCCTATTACCTACTTGCCTTCTCTCCTTAACAAACTTGAAAATTACTGAACATTATTTTAAATACAATAGAACATCTTATATCTACTAATTTTTATATTACCTAAACCTAACAAAAAATATCTTAAGCTTATTATTTTTTATCGATATCATTTAACTATAATTATTCTAAAACATCCTATTACTAATAATGCTGTCAGTTATTTAACTGTCTTTTTTGCATTTATTATATATAAATTGGTTGAACTAAAAAACATCTTATTTCTAATAACACTTTTCAGTTATTACACTGTTTTTGATGTTCACTATTTCTAATTTGATTACACTATAAACATCTTATCATTAATAATACTTTCAGTTATTACACTGTCTGTTGTATTTAGGTTGCTTTTTTGTAACACTCACCTATAATAAAACATCTTATATCTATGATTTCTTCATTGTATCTAATTTTTAAAACATTCTTATCACTAATAATATTCTCAGTTAGTAAACTGTCTTTTGTTCTTATGCTAATTTTATCTGGTATCTCTCTACACTAATGGTAGTCTTTTTTAAATAATTTTATTGTCTTTCATTGTTTATTTCTTATAGTATGTCACTTGTTATTCTTAAGCTAGGCTTACAAACTAGTTTACAGTTTTATTTTTCACTGTATTGTATCCTGTAACTTGTTATTTGGTCTGACATTTATCATCGGGTTTAACTGTATAAGAATTGGGTATATTCCTTCCTCATAAGGTTTTAGTGGATATCCCTTCTTGTTGCTATATTCTTTTTATGAACCTTGATATATTTGTCTCTTCCTTCTCATTATATTAGCATTTTTTTATCTTGTGGTTTCATGTCCTTTTCTCATTTATAACTCCTTATTAATTTGTTATTGGTTTTGCATCTTGGGGTTTCTCTGCTTCTTTATTTAATAAATTACCCCTTATTAATATTTTGTTTACCTTTTTACCTTTTGTCTTTTCTTTTTACTGCTCCCCAACCTACTGGGTATACTGCTGTTTTATTGGGGTTTTATATAGTTGGTTATTTATATATGGACCAAGAGTTTTATTTGTTATTCAGTTTAATTTTATTAACATTTTATCGACTTAATGTACAGTTTCTTTAGTTTATTCTTTAACCATTTATTTTTCTCACTCACTATTGACATTTTCTTCTTTATTCATGTTGTATTATGTTAAATTTTATGTGATAATTCTGTTATGCTACATATGCTCTCCTGTAAAAGTGATTAGTTCAGATTATACTCTTAGTATGGATGAAATAATTACTACTAATTCTTTTTATTTACCATATTTTATTCGTGATTTCACTTTATATATCTTCTTTTTCCACCGTTGCTTTCTCTCAGATGATATGTATCTCCTTCATTAGCTTCTTTTTTCATTAATAAGTAATCATCAATCTTGTGTATAACATTATCATTTTATATCTTTTCTTATTTGGTGCTTCCTCACCTGTATGTTTACTCCCTAACATACCCTAACATATGAGCTGGAACAGTTCAGAGTAGCACATTTGGCTTCAATCCCTGCTGTCCAATACTTCAATTAACTGACCCCAGAGGAATTATTATCTCTGCTCAAAATATAAGACTGATGGCATTTTTCTACATCCAGTCATAAAAATAAATAATCAGTAAACGTAGTCTCTTTTGACTAATAATAAACATCCTTGGATTCTTCACTTCATAATATTTTATATCAATTAATACTTTTATACACTTGACTCTTCTTCTCTATCAAAGCACATTCCATATTATGTGGTTCAGGTATGTGGTATAATATACATTTCATCTTTTTATCTTGTTTACATAGTAATTAGCATTTATATAGATTTTTTCTTCCATTTGGTATCCATTGAGTTATTTTATTGCTCATGGCATAACATTAATTCCTTCTTTATCAATTATCACTATAATAGTGGTTATTACAACAATATTATCATCATGGTACCAGGGTTTTTAGTTTCTGGTCTTAATACTTGGTTTTTACTTAGTTGGTCCTTCTTCATTGTTTCAACTTTATCAAGTTATTTTCCTTGTGAGTTTGGTTAAGTCAATTTGACTAAATTATATAATACTCTGGTTTCTTCCTTCTTTTTCATTTGAAATTCTGTATCATTTTTGTCTTAACTTGTCTCATTTACATTGTTGATAATAGTGGTCATAGTTGTTAGCATAGTCACTATTACAATACAAACTATAGTATAGTTTTTATAGCTGTGATAGTTTATTGAGGTTTTTTTTTTCTTTATTAACACTGGTTTTTAGGAAGGTTTGTTACGTTCCTTCTTATGTCACTTTTGACATTGATTAGTATATTGTTCTGGTAACATCAGATTATTCAATTGTTTAATATTGGTTGTTCTCTTTATTTACTGGAACATGTTCTTTTTGCTTTGTCTCTGGAGAGTTTGAGAAAGTTTACACATTTGTACTTCATTTACTCTCAAATTCTTTTATGCAAGAGTTCACTCAAATTATGAGTGTAACATCACCAAAGTTAATTTTCATTTTATTTCTAAAGTTTCTGTAAATCAGATATGTTCTGATCTTGTGGGATGCTTTGAAGATGTACAAACACTTCCAGGAACCAGAAGTTTCCATAACTTTAAGCCATTAGATTGTTTAGGGAACTTGGAAGCAAGGAGGATCAGTAGTGATGAGAAACCCACCTTTACATATAATTTAAAGAATAAATAGACATCACTTGTAAGAGAAGAAAATTTGAACCCATCTTCATGCTATGTAGCTTGTAAATATGACAATCTGTGGTACTTTGGAATCATCACTGAATTAAATAAAGAAGAAGGTGATATGACTGTTCAATTTTTGCATCCTGCAGGACCATCGCAATCATTTCATGGCCCAAACGAGAGAACATTTGCCCGATGCCAATTCCTCATGTGCTTGCAATTGTTGAGTCTCCTCACACATCAACTGGAAGAGCCTACAGATTCTCAGAGGAGTGTATGAGTTCAATTAAGAAAAAAATGTTACTCCATTAAATTTCTTTGACTGTACATACTGTAAATAACAAATATTGGAATGCAGTTTTGGTAAATTTCCAGACTTTGTTATTAATGTACATAATGTTAAAAAATATTTGATCTTTTGTGTCAGGATTAAAAAAAAATTCTTGAACAAGAATTAAATTTCTATGGCTTAGTAAAATCACTGAATAAAAAATTTTTAAAAACTTACCTTTAACAGAAAAAAACACAACAAAGGAATGAAAACCCCATCAATTTTATTTTTTCATATGATAGCCCATGTATTGAGGATTATTTTGAAAAAAAAGTTTTTATGATTATCCCTTTCCCTTCCTGTGATATTCAATTTAATGCTAAACCATGTTTTTTACCAAAAAAACTACAAAGATGCAAATAAAAAATTTTTTCCAGCCTTAGTAGTTTTACTTGAAGGTGTTGTGTATTTTTTTCTAGAATCCTTATACTTTAGAGTATATAACCACAAACTTTCACAAAGATTGGATGATAAATAAAAAAGTTACAAATTATTTTCAAAAGGTTAGCAAGTCTCGTTTCGCGACATCCGATTGTTAAAAACACCAAAATTTTAAAACTTTGAAAGCCTATACAATGAAAATGGAGAGAGATAAAGGGTTAAAATTTGGTGTGGTTACTTATCTCTATAGGGAGAACAAATAAGCCCAGTTTCATCAAAATCTGAGATGGTGGGTGAGAAAATGATTTTTTTTTTGGTTGAATTGATATGGAATGACCCCGCCAGTCAGCGAGGTAATTCGAATTATTCTTCACAGTATACAGGAGACAATCTAACTGTGAACCTTTTATTTGTTTTATGAAAAACAATTTGGCGCCTTTCGGGAATTAAAAATACAAAATAGGACAGGTAAGGACTTCGGTACTGGTTATTCGTACGTTCGCGACGGACGCAGTCGGTGTGAGGTACGTTTAAGAGCGAAGACAATAAAAGTGAACTGCCTGTGGTTTGGAAATCTAGTAAGAAAGGTTGGATGACAGGAAAAATATTTTATGATAATGTTTCACAAGAGCTTCAAGAGGAACTAAAACGCTACTGTGAAAAGGAAAACATTGAGTTTAAGGTTTTGATTCTTTTGGATAATGTGTCGAGCCATCCCTCAGAAATATGTGAGGTGAATGAAAGCATCAAGGTTGTGTTTCTTCCCCCTAACACTACTTCCATATTGCAGCCTATGGACCAAGGCGTAATTTCAGTGTTCAAAGCCAACTACCTTAAGGAGACACTCTCACAACTCATAAACTCATGTGATGCTAATGACCAGCTTTCAATTAAAGAATTCTGGAAACAGTTCAATATTAAGATGGCTATTGAAATCATAGATAAATGTTGGAAAGGACTGACACTTCACTGTATGAACAGGGTGTGGAAAAAACTATGGCCTCAGGTTACGGTGGAATCAATCAACAACAGTGAAGAAATTGATGGTGTCTCTCAAACGACCAAAGAAATAGTGAACTTGACTCACCAAGTTGGATTCACTGATGTTGACGAGGAAGATGTTTCTGCGCTTCTACAAGAAGAAGATGATCTCAACGAGGACCTGCTGTCCATGGAAGACGAAAATTGTGTGGAAGTGTCTGAGGAAGATGAAGAACCTGAATGTGTTAAAGTGTTAACCGGTAAAGGGATGTCAGAGGCTTACCAAATGATCAATAATGCTTTAAGCTACTTTGAGAACAATGATCCCGATGAAACAAGAAGTGGAAAAGATAAAAGAGAAGTTGAACATGTTATAAAGTGCTACCGTGAACTGTGTAACTCGAAGTTAAAATCCTCAACTCAACTGTCCATAAAAAACTTTTTTTCGGAAAGCAGTGTTGTGTCAAATGAACAGGAAACAAGCTCTTCTGAGTCTACAGAAAATGTTGGTCACAAGTAATAATCTTAAATGTAAGTAAAAAACTGAATTTCTTTCAAAATATTTTACAGTAATTTTAATTTGGTAAAAACTATTGTACTGTATAACTTTTTTATTTTTATAACCTCTTACTGTACCTTTATTTAACATAATTTACTCAATTTATATGAGTGATACTATACAAATTTTTCATTTGCTGTATTGTTTATACTGATTTTGTTGTGTATTTCGTCAATAAATAAAATTAATTTCTATAACAAAACCGTTTGTTTTAATTACTAAAATCCTTTTTAACGTAAGCCTACTTGATCAATATCAATACTAAGCTGTATGACATTTATTTGCCGCTATCGAGCCAGTCTATAAATAGTCCCCGTTATATGCGGTTTCGCTTTACACGGCACTTTGCCAGAACGCATCTACCGCATATAATGGGGACTACCTGTACGTGCTTGTATCCGCATCTACGAGAAAGTTCTCGATGCCGCCAGCCGTGCGGACTGTGTCAAGGCCGCAGTTAATTACGTAGTTCATACGCACTTTACGACGCAATTAGGAATCGTCTAGATATTCAACTAGCTATAAATACCAGTACTCAAACGATGTTCAGTTCAGTATCAGTTGCGATTTTGGATAGTGCGGTCCGAGAGTTATAGTAGCGATATTACTGTGTACGTTCAAGTAGTTATTATTGAAGTGTTGCGTTTTATATTCGGACAGTATAATTGTAATACAATTGAGTTTTAATATTAGTGGTGTAACCAGACGTCGTCCGTCTTAATTGTAAAAGTGTAGAATGTATTTGGTTTATTCTTTCAAAGTCTTACCAAGTCGTCTTCGCTCTTAAACGTACCTCACACCGACTGCGTCCGTCGCGAACGTACGAATAACCAGTACCGAAGTCCTTACCTGTCCTATTTTGTATTTTTAATTCCCGAAAGGCGCCAAATTGTTTTTCATAAAACAAATAAAAGGTTCACAGTTAGATTGTCTCCTGTATACTGTGAAGAATAATTCGAATTACCTCGCTGACTGGCGGGGTCATTCCATATCAATTCAACCAAAAAAAAAATCATTTTCTCACCCACCATCTCAGATTTTGATGAAACTGGGCTTATTTGTTCTCCCTATAGAGATAAGTAACCACACCAAATTTTAACCCTTTATCTCTCTCCATTTTCATTGTATAGGCTTTCAAAGTTTTAAAATTTTGGTGTTTTTAACAATCGGATGTCGCGAAACGAGACTTGCTAACCTTTTGAAAATAATTTGTAACTTTTTTATTTATCATCCAATCTTTGTGAAAGTTTGTGGTTATATACTCTAAAGTATAAGGATTCTAGAAAAAAATACACAACACCTTCAAGTAAAACTACTAAGGCTGGACAAAATTTTTTATTTGCATCTTTGTAGTTTTTTTGGTAAAAAACATGGTTTAGCATTAAATTGAATATCACAGGAAGGGAAAGGGATAATCATAAAAACTTTTTTTTCAAAATAATCCTCAATACATGGGCTATCATATGAAAAAATAAAATTGATGGGGTTTTCATTCCTTTGTTGTGTTTTTTTCTGTTAAAGGTAAGTTTTTAAAAATTTTTTATTCAGTGATTTTACTAAGCCATAGAAATTTAATTCTTGTTCAAGAATTTTTTTTTAATCCTGACACAAAAGATCAAATATTTTTTAACATTATGTACATTAATAACAAAGTCTGGAAATTTACCAAAACTGCATTCCAATATTTGTTATTTACAGTATGTACAGTCAAAGAAATTTAATGGAGTAACATTTTTTTCTTAATTGAACTCATACACTCCTCTGAGAATCTGTAGGCTCTTCCAGTTGATGTGTGAGGAGACTCAACAATTGCAAGCACATGAGGAATTGGCATCGGGCAAATGTTCTCTCGTTTGGGCCATGAAATGATGGCGATGGTCCTGCAGGATGCAAAAATTGAACAGTCATATCACCTTCTTCTTTATTTAATTCAGTGATGATTCCAAAGTACCACAGATTGTCATATTTACAAGCTACATAGCATGAAGATGGGTTCAAATTTTCTTCTCTTACAAGTGATGTCTATTTATTCTTTAAATTATATGTAAAGGTGGGTTTCTCATCACTACTGATCCTCCTTGCTTCCAAGTTCCCTAAACAATCTAATGGCTTAAAGTTATGGAAACTTCTGGTTCCTGGAAGTGTTTGTACATCTTCAAAGCATTCCACAAGATCAGAACATATCTGATTTACAGAATCTTTAGAAATAAAATGAAAATTAACTTTGGTGATGTTGACTTTACAAAACTCAAACAAATCTGCTAGAAATAATATTTGATGTCCAAGAGGTCTTTGTAGACTTTCCTTTCGTGCTAGCCTTTTAACAGTGCCTCCTATACCATCACACTCAGTTTTCCCATGGCTAGTTGCAAATAACGACCACTGCGCCCTGATCTTAAAATCTTTTTTGTGCAGACAAGGGTTTGTTTATAAAATTAAATTTATTTTTATATTGGCCTGCACAGCCATCACTGAAATAGTGGATTTTTGTAACATGTGAATACTTTTCTTTAATGAACTCTGTCACAATTTCTTGAATTTTGTAGACCATACAAATATCATGTTTCATGTCGTCACATATCACACAAAGAGACAAAACCAATATTTCGCCTTCAATACTTTTAAGGTTAATTATAATAGTATGTACAGTGCAAGAGTCAGATGTCCAGTGGTATCCTTGGGCTTCGTCCTGGATAGTAAAAGAGTAATTTTCACTCAAGTCAATTGATACTGTGGCAACGTTTGCATCAGAAGATTCTTTAAGTATCTTGAAATATTTTGATTGAGACTTTGCAACGTAAGAGTGTGGGACAACTTTTTCCAATTTAGATGAAAGGTCATCAATAAATTCACCAATTTTTGCAGAACATGTAATCATTTGTGTTCTGTCAGTTGAAATCCGTTGATTAAATTCAATGGTGTTGTCTTCATCAATCTTCAAATTTTGTTTGTAAAACGTTTGTTAGATTTTCTTTGGGTGGGCAAGTTTTTGTGATTATACCTTTCCCTTTCTGTGATATTTGTTTTAATATAGGGCCTGTTTGTTTTATAATCACTTAAAATTTTAGTTTTATTAAAAAAAAATACTTAAGACCTTTTTAAATGTCTATGGCTTAGTTAAATCGCTGAATAAATTTTTTTTTTAAACTTACCTTTAACAGAAAAAAAACACAACAAAGGAATGAAAACCCCATCAATTTTATTTTTTCAAATGATAGCCCATGTATTGAGGATTATTTTGAAAAAAAGGTTTTTATGATTTCCCTTTCCCTTTCTGTGATATTCAATTTACTGCTAAACCATGTTTTTTACCAAATAAACTACAAACAATCAAATAAAACATTTTTTCCAGCCTAAGTAGTTTTACTTAAAGGTGTTGTGTATTTTTTTCTAGAATCCCTATACTTTAGAGTATATAACTACAAAATTTCACAAAGATTGGATGATAAATAAAAAAGTTACATATTATTTTCAAAAGAGTAGCAAGTCTCGTTTCGCAACATCTGATTGTTAAAAACACTAAAATTTCAAAACTTTGAAAGCCTACACAATGACAATGGATAGAGATAGAGGGTTAAAATTAGGTGTGGTTACTTATCTCTGTAGGGAGAACAAATAAGCCAACTTTCATCAAAATCTGAGATGGTGGGTGAGATGGCCTGGTTGAATTGACATGGAATGACCCGGCGGGAACTTGACTTTCGCTTGTCTTTTGGACGTGTTGCCAACATAAAATTTGAGCAAAGAATTCTATTCTCCGCTAAAGCACATAACATACATAATACAATTTAAATAAACACAGGACAGCTAGTAATGATTGTACTGATTTATTTGATTCGATAACTCATTAATTTTTGATAATTGTCGTACAATAAATGTTATTATAATAAAGTTTAGCCTCGGCAATAAATTAGTTTTCACTCAGCGGATAGCAAATGGTGGCAGCGCTTCAGTCGTAGGATGCCACTATGGCTGACATGTGTATTTATTTATACCAGTTAATTTGCCAATGAGATCTTTTGAGTACGAAAAAGGTTTTTAAAACAAGATGTCAAATAAAGTACACCACCTTACAATTGTGGTACTTAAATACTAAAAAGGTTTACATGAAAATTCAACTCTATTGTGTTAAAAGTGTGTGTCAGTTTTATCGGTTTCAAACATAGATTATTTTACAGTTACTTAATGTGTTAATAAATATGATTCATTAATCCTTGAAAGAAATTAGTGTTCAAAGTTCAGAGTGAGAGTTATATATTGTGAAAAAAGTTAATCAGTTTGGTTCGTAATTATTTATAATTTATTTCATAGTTAACAAAACAATGTTGTTCGTGTTATGGATCATCAAGGTGTCTTCACTATTGAGTTAGTACTTTCGTTTATTTTCAAAGCTAGGGATGCCGTCTCCTTCTGGCATCTGTTTCTTTTTACATCAAGTTTTTATTTAAAATTTAGTTTTATTATTCGTTTATTGTTCCTCCTTGTGTTACTGGAACTATTGTTTACTTCTAGTCTTCAATTTACTTTCATTACAGTTTGATTTTCTTCATTATTTGTCTTTAAAATGGTCCGCAACAATATAGCGTCTGTACCTCTGGATAGTTAATAATCGAACTTTCGTTACATAACGGTCAATATTATAATAACGTTCTGTAGTCATGGCAACCGAATTAACTCTGATTGGTTGAGTACTTTTGAAACTATTGTTACAAATCCCGGTTTTCTGTACAAAATGAATAAATATTTTATAATGATTATATTTCCTTGGAGATATTTCCAATGCTTGAAATATTAATATAGATGTCTCTATCTTCTTTCAAAGATCAATTTGATATCTCACAAGGCTGGTCTAGGCCATGTATTAATGTTTTTTTACAAAATTGATAATACTATTTTAATACATATTTTACTTATTTATACTGTTCATCACAATCCTGACATGTTATTCTTGTTATTTAATTGTAATTACATAATTTACTTGGTCTTATTATTCAAATACAATATTCAATTGTTTATAATTGGTTTTCTGAAGTTATACAGCTATGTTATTTATAGACCTAAACTGTAACATCTTAGAATTTCTTATTTTGTTCTATTTAAACATTATTTATTAAGTACATATGGTTTGCTTATTTTCATTTTGCACTTATTGGCTTTTGAATTACTTTGAAACTGTTTTATAATCTATTATTAATGTTATTATACTTTTACAAAATTATTTCTTATCTGATATTTTGTTTCTATATTGTAATGTATCAAAATTATCGTTACATAAAAATAATATCAAATACCCAGAATGAAATATACCATGAACATATCTGAGACAATATAGCCAAGAAACACCAACAAAATGAAAAACGACACTAAAATGTAGAAGTCAATCATATATCCATGGATAAATAATGTTGAAGAATATAAGCACCGTAGAAGGAAGAAATTATAATTGCATGAACCATTAATATTATCACAAGAGGAAGAATGAACCAAACGACTGCGTTAGCAACCAGGACCCAATAGATCATACAAGTGAGGGAAAATATCATATAAGTGAGGGAGAAAATATCATATAAGTGGGAGAAAAATAATAAGAAGAGGAAGAAACCTAATAATAAAAGAGGAAAAATGTATAATAAATAATGAAAAAGACTTAACAAGGAACCAGAAAATGACAGTACCAGTGTGAAGAAGACACGATAAATAAGGAAAGCATTTAATAAGTGAAGAAAATACCCAGAGAATAAGAAGAATGTACTACCAGTATGAAGAATACCAAACAAGTGAATAATGATATCACAACAGGAAGAACTTGAAGGAAAACCAAGTGAACAAGAACAGTGTTGACAGTATAATAAGCAGCCACAGACAATGATAGTGAGTTACTTATGGTGAATTGATCAATACGAAAATACCACGATCTCAAACAAAAAACACAAACAATAAAAGTGTAGTGTTTATAGATAGTGAAAATAATAAGTAGTGACAAAGATATACAATAATCTCAATTAAACAACACAAACAATCAGTGTATTAATTATGAGACAAAAATATAATAAAGTAAAGAATAATAAAAACCACAAGTATACTTAAAATAAGTAAAGAAATAATTGCTCAACTATGAAGGTAAATGAAACTATTTATCAGTAGCTACCATGACTGACATTGAATATGAAATCCTTACTAAATATAATTTTAAATGTCAGGAGAGTGAAAAGTAAAATCAATACAGAAAGTGATTACTAGTATATCAGAGATAAGACAACTTGTATTAGAAAAACAAAACAGTATATCCAAACCAAATGTAAACATAGAATGTGTATCAATAACCAGTTAGAATTAGATAACAATATGTACACAAATAGTAAATAATAGAAAAACAAAGAAGACTATTGTACTAGATAATAGTAAAAATAATCATAGTAAATATATATGGAAATAAGCAAGAAACTAAACTATGACATGTAAGCATTGTTGTCATTCAGTAGAATACACATAACCTCAACTGAACAGAATCTGCAACACAGAATCACAAATAACAATTAGAAAAACTAATGAAAGTTTTTACAGGACCAATAACCAAACTAGAATAAATAGTAAATAGAATAAACCGAGTATGAAATAAGGAACACAAATATATACCCTATATTGTTTAGACAAATCATAGCCAATTTACCAGACCACAGAGTGACTGACAGAATTATATAAAAAACTCAGATAAAACTAATCAAGAAGAGGAGATTAGCATAACAGTAGTTACATGAATACTCAATACCTCTTTGAGAACCATTAACAAACATTAATTACATAAATTTAGTTGATAATAATAATAAACAATAATACATGTCAGGTGGAACTAGATGTAAGTAGCAATCCAACAGAGAATTGTAAATAATTAACACAGCAGGAAATATGATAGACACAAAATAAGCTGTAGACAAAGACTAAAGACCCATTAATGGATGAAAATACATCTCTAATACAAAAATAATATAAAACAAGAGTATCAATATGACAGGACCCATTACATGATGTAATAAAAACACCCAGTGTAAATAAACGAAGCTATATTAGTGAATACAAAGCTTCACACAAGATGTAATATCATCTGATGTTCAAACTAAGGACAAAATAATTGTATTAGAACAAAATATATGTTAGAATTGGTAAGAATCAATGCATGGACATTTAGGGCATACTCGCCTGAAAATGCATTATGAATTATTGTAAATATTTAATATTTAAGGAATAGCTGATAAGAGATAATGACTCTAACAATCAGCAGTGAATGATATAAGTATCATGTGATACGATGAAGTGGAAAAAACTTATATTTAATTAAGAACCACAAATAGTGCCTCGACTGAAGGGTAAATAGGTTAATTATGGACGGAATTAGTGCTTGAGTGGACTCAAATTAAAGAGCAGAGCATCCACAATATAGTGATACCCTTAGTTTCCAAATCCGAGTTATATTAAAAAAGTTATAGACGATTATAATTTTTCCAACAAATCTAAAAGATTTGATAGTGTCATTTCTGTAATCTCAAACCCGAAGTCAGACACTTAGAAATAAAATTTCTTAAATTATTAAGGCATATGGGTACGAGATTAACCGATTTCCAACCAATAAGAAGAGCTGATTTCGACAGAAGCCGAGCGGGACAGCGAAAGAAAGCATCATTAAGTAACTGATCATCAACGCAGAAGGAAGGAGTCTCCGACGAGAGTATATTTTTAAAATGTGCGCGTTACCTAGTTGGTAAACAATTAAATATAACCTAACTTTTGTATAAATAACCCCTATCGAGTGAAGTGCTATCAGTGATGTGAAAAGTGAACAAGTCATTGCCAGTGTATAATATCGGCAATGATGAGTGAAATAATAAGGGAGTATTTAGATTTAGCGACATTTTATTGAATATTAAATGTTTATCAAAATAAGAAATTTTTGTGTTGATACCACGTTAGTCAAGTACACTTATACATGACTAACCTACATAATGATTATTAATTAACAAGTTATTGAACTAAAGCTCTCAATTTTATTTATTCATTCTTTATAAAATATTATTTAATTTTTAAAAGGAATTGTAAATTGAATTTACTACTTAACCCATACTGGTGTGAGCAAACATAGATGCTCATTTGACTTTAATCAAAACGAAAGACAATTTATTTCTAAACAATAATTGAGAACCGTCAATATGGTTAATGAATAATAACAGTATCATTAACAATTATTATGTGTAATTATAACCTTTTAAGGAAATCAATTTAAATATTTTTAATCATTAACTTAGAGGAATTGACACTCTAACCTACCTGTTACGAAAGTTACACAGACAATGCAGTGCTGTGTTTTCACATTAAGAAAGTATAAATATCCTTAACTTGCACTGAGATTATAAATTAATCTTTATATTTTGTTTTTACAACCATTAAAGGAATATTATTTCGATACTCAACAATTTTAATCGTATTGCACATACTTTAACCTAACCTGTGGAGTTCATAGCAGGCGTGCCTGATACGATAGTTTCCAATATTATAATTAAAAACTTTTTTCTATTTTGTAATCACTCTCCATAATACGTTATTGTCGTATTTAAGTATTTTTGTAGCCAGTATCTTGTATATTAAAAGAATTCACGAATTTTGGTAATTATAAATAAAAGTCTAACCAAACCAGGTTAGCACAGTACAATATAAATAATCAGTGTTACCAGCCCTGGGCTTTAAGAATCTCTGTAACAAGTCAAATTGTTTTGTGATGTTTTATAAAATGTTTTAAAGGGTTTTGAATGACATTTCACTATTGTTAATAAACTACCATTTTAATTATAACCGTGTCAGTCTGTCATGTCAAGGTAGATTAAACTAATAACAATAACAGAGCATTTATTTTATAAAGTGGCAGTACGACGAACCAGCGGCCGAGATTTGAATAACTTCAAAACAGTATCACAAACACAAAACAATTTTCTTTACTTTATATCCAAATGTACACTAATGATAAATGTTGTATGAACAACATTATGTTATGTTATGTGTTATGTTATGTTAGTGCATTACAGGATCTACTTTGGAAGGTTGACACCAATAAATAAGTAGTAAGTGACAGGTAAATCCACCAGTGTTCGAGAAGAGAATTTAAACATTGTTTTCAGCGTTTAAACCCTTTTGAGCTATCAAAACTCAACTTGAGCTATATACTCAATCAATTCGTTGTATAACAATATATATAATAGTTGCTTAACTTAATTTGTTGCTTGTTAAGTTTGTGTCATTGCTAGTTTTATTCCTACTCCCATTTCTCACACACCTCTTTAACACTTAAATCTATTAACAAAATATAACATAAAAATAACTTAATGGTCCGTATATTGTTCAGCCATATTCCTTCTTATTAAATACAATTATTATATTGTATGTCATTACTTAAAATGTTCATACTACTCATCTCTTTATACTTTCATTACTTGCATATAATATAAACATATTACTGTAAAATTATGTCTTCTTGTTTATACTTCCTTAACCACTAAACAAACAAATTAACTTTCTTTAAATTAACAAAATAACAATTTTGGTGAGTATTATATCGACACCATCTATTCTATAAATATAAACATTCTATCAAATATATTGGAACTTACCGTCTGCGGCTTTCCAGAAACAGCGTCTTTATAAATTTACATGTTTCGGGACCCTTGTCCCATCATCAGAATTTAAAAAGTAATTGTGTATCGTTTAAATATGATACACTTGTCAAACACTTAAAATATTAAAATCTAATATAAAATAACTTAATATAACATATTATAATATTTACAACGAGTACGAAGGTTACCGATGTACATCGGTAACCTTCGTACTCGTTGTAAATATTATAATATGTTATATTAAGTTATTTTATATTAGATTTTAATATTTTAAGTGTTTGACAAGTGTATCATATTTAAACGATACACAATTACTTTTTAAATTCTGATGATGGGACAAGGGTCCCGAAACATGTAAATTTATAAAGACACTGTTTCTGGAAAGCCGCAGACGGTAAGTTCCAATATATTTGATTGAACAACACGTGGCTTGGTACTAAACATTTGGGATTTATTCCTTTTAAACATAAACATTCTAGTTATTCTTTTAGTAATAGTATGTTTTTATATTTCTAACACCCACACCTACTCTGCTTCTTACAGTCTAACACAATTAACTTATTTTCTTATTCACCATTTGGTTATGGTTTTGGTTTGTTACACTTGGTCACTATTTTTTTTCTTAAGATTATAAGTTGTTTATGATCCATGTTTTTTGGTATCCAAGCCACTTATAGTATATAATTATTAAAATAGTTTACCTTTTTCTTGTCCGTCTGGTGGCCTTTTCTCTATATTTCATTCAACGCGTTTCAGGACATATGCCCCATCATCAGGATATCCCTTGTTGAAGTTCGTCGATTGTTAAAATATTAAAAACACTGTACACACAATTCTACACATAACAATAAATATAATATAAACATAAAAACACATAAAATACCCAGATTTTAGACACACACGATATCGGTGGTGCGCACCACGACATGCTATAGTCGACTATACTATAGATGACTTTAGTTTAGTATTGTGTGCTATTTTAATGTCTGTGTTTTTAAACAGTTTTGTTAGCTTTGTCATTTTATTATTTATGTATGTAGCCCATTTTTTGTTATTATTTTTGTTTTGTTCATTTGATTAACTCTTAATTGTTCAGTTTTTATTTTATATTTGATTTTATTTTCTATTTTGTTTACAACATTATCACAATTATTCTTAAATTTACACATATTTTCATATAATTTCATAACATTCATACCACCTATACCCTGGCATATTAGGTACAATTATCTTTAACATAATATTTTTTTAAGGATGATGCATGGAATTTCCCTATCACATGGTTAGTATTTGGGTTGGTTACAATGTATGTGTTTTTACCCACTTGCTCCGATAAGATATATGGCCCATTGTATAATCTAAAGAATTTGGCAGCGGTGTTATCCTCCCTGTGCCCTACATTCAAAGCCCGCAAGAGTACTTTCTCGCCAGTTTTGAAAGTTACCAGCTTGTGATCAGCATTAAATTTCTCAGTCCGTTCTTCGGCATATTTTTTATGCGTCTCCTGGCTTCTATCCTTTTTATCTCATTTGGAATAGGCAAATTCTGCTTTGCAATCCTCCTGATGCACCCATCCCAGACACACTTTGGCATTTCTCCGGTTTGTAACTCATTAGGCATAAATCCTGCCATGTCATTGTAACTCCCGTTGATGGACGCCTCGAAAAACTCGAGATAATCCAGCCACCTACTTTGGTTGGTATTACAATAAGTACGAAACAGGCAACCTAACTCCCTGTTGACCCGTTTGGCGAGGTTGCCTTGCGGTCTCCGGATCGCTGTCAACACCGTCTGTATATTGTGCTTTTCCAATTCAGACTGCCACTTCCTATTGGTGAATTGCTTACCCTGGTCAGATAGAATTTTTTTCACAAGACCATATTTTGGAATGTATTTATTCAACACAACATTTAATACATCCGTCATGGTGGGTCGTCCAATTGCATACAAACTTACGTGTTTAGAAAACGCATCCGTGCATACTACCAGATTCTTCATACCCCTCGATGCACGTGGTAGCAGACCTAAAAAATCAATACATTCTAGATCGTTTTTGTTTTTAGTAATGATATTCCCCATTTCCACATAGGTATGTTGATTTGGGTACTTTGCTGTTGGGCATATGTGACAGGTTCACAAAATAGATTTAACCTTCCTAGCCATATTCAACCATACAAAGTCTTCACGCATAGCTAAATAGCATTTATATGCTCCCGTGTGGAGGAAGACTCTCATGGCACGCCCAAGTTAAATCTTCAACAAGCCCATCAGGTACCATAATTTTCCATTGCCCATCTATGATTTTATATAGTATGTTCTTGTCGATCTTATATTTCGGGTTGTCTTGAATTCTTATCTCCTCACCGATTTTTTTCAATTTTGCATCCCGCTGTTGTTCGACATTTATAAATTTCAATCTATTTTCTAATTCCTCGGGTAATGCATATTTAATTGCCAGAATTTGAAATTCATTGCTGGTTGAGGAATACTGTTTTTCCATGATGGGGGGGGATACTTACTTAAAGTATCGGCTGTTTTATTTTCACTGGCTTTACAATACTCTATAATAAAACTCTATTCTTGGATCGCCATGATCCAACCCGATATACGCGCATTGGCAAGTTTACATTTTAGCATGAAAGATAAAGCCTGATTGTCTGATAGAATTTCAAAGTGTTGACCGACAAGGTAATATCTAAACTTACTTATACAATAAAGAATCGTGAGAATCTCCTTCTCCGACATAAAGTAATTCCTCTTAGCCCCTTTTAATGACCTACTTACGTGGGCATAAGTTCTTACTGTATAATTTTTTGGTAGCATTGAATGCTGCCTCATGTCGTTCTTCCCATCTCCACTTGGTGTTCTTTTTTAACAGTTCCAGCAGCGGTTCTATGGTCATAGAATACTCAGATGGGAAGCGACAAAAATAGCTGGTCATTCCAAGGAACACCCTGATATCTTTTGCTTTCTTTGGATTTGGAAATTCCGTAATGGCCTAGATTTTCTCCGGATCGGTACTCACCCCATCCGCCAAAATAATATGCCCTAGGAATTTTATTTGGGATTTTCCAAACTCACATTTGTCCAAGTTAAGTGCAAGATTCTCATCTCTTAACTTGCGAAAGACAATATCCAGGTGATGCAGATGCTGCTCGAATGACTTCAATATAATGAGTATGTCATCCACAAACACACCTACAAAATCGTCAACTTCCAGTCCTAGTGCCAATTCAAGACACTTAACCATAGTGGCTAGACTGGTCACCAATCGGAAAGGCACTACCTTAAACTGGTAACATTTGTTTTTGTATAAAAATGCTGTGAATTTTCGGCATTCTCTGGCTAATGGGATCTGCCAAAACCCACTTTTTAGGTCCAGACGCGACATGTATTCGACCCCTTGACACTTTACAAATAAATTTTTAGCGTTGGGAGCACAATCGTAACACTTTTGTGTTATGGTATTAAAGTTGCGCATACCTAAACAAATATGGATGTCATTATTCCTTTTCTTAACGACTACCATAGGATTTAAAAAATGACTATCTGCTCATTCAATAATATTATTATCCAATATTTTATTTATTTCTTCTTCAACCTGTTGTTGGTAATGTAACGGAATCGGGTATGTCTTCCTTATAAACTTATTTTCATCAATAACCTATATTTTATGTTCATATACGTTGGTAATGGTGTGCTTGTTTTTTCATATTTATTTAAAATATTATTTAATTGTTTCTGTTGATCAGCTGTTGTTGCTGTCTTACTACCGGTCACCTGTCCGTTACTCACTATCTTATCTACGCGATTAACAGCTAGCTTCTGTAGATTAACATTGTGCTCGCATTGATTTATATTACTCTGCTTATGACCCAGATTAATAGTATGTAGTTTATTTTGAATTACGCATTTTAGTGTTCTGTTAGCAAAATCAATTGTGGCGTGTATTTTTCTTAAAGTGTCAGTGCCTAATATAATGTCATAAACTAGATTTTTAACTATAAGAACTGGTACTTCAATTTCCATCCCTTGTGAAAATATTGTGATAAGTGCTTGCGTACAAATAGTTTGTGAGTCGCTCGTCGCCCGTCGCCGTAGTGACCATTGTACTATTTACAGGTAAGATCGGTGTTTTCTTAAATTGGTGCTTATGTTTGTTAATAAACTTTTCATTGATTAGGGCTACTTGTGCCCCACTATCGAATAATACATTTCCAACACAACCATTAATGTTCACACTCACAACAATGTCATTATCATCCTTAATTCTAACATTTTCCACACATTCATCAACACAATTATTATATATTAATTCATCTCTAACGTCTACACGGTATAGGCCAGATACAATGTATACTTTCTTATCACCAGTATTGCTAACACATGATTTTTGATACTGCTGTTTGTTATTGTATGTTTTACTTGTATTTTGGTCCTTATTTTTATTTATATTTTTGAATTTATTGCACGGACCCACGCCATACAATCTTACTCGTTTTTTGATTGCTCTTCGTTTGCATTTGTTTCGGTAATTGTCAATACGTTGCTTTGATTGAATCTTTGGAAATTCGGTTTCTTTTTAAACTGTTGTTGTTGTGGTTGTTGCAGCTGAAATTGTATACGAGCTGGTTCATTATTATTATTACCACTACTTTGGCTATCAACATTCTCCCACTTAGTTAACAATAGGAGTAGTTCCTCTAACGATTTAATTCCTTGAGTATTCACCATGATTTGAATTCCACGTCCAAAATGGTGAGCCAATTTATTTACCATTTCTGGTTCTGACATTTCCGGTTCCAAAATATTTTGCTCGAGGTATCAGCTGAATTAAATAATTTTCTTTGGATATCTTTGGATTGAGTCATGTAGTGAAAATATTTTGAAAAATGTTTACACACCACATTCCAAAATGTTGGCCAAAACACCACTGAACAAAAAGATTCCAAAATCAAAAAATAACCTACCTGTTACAAGTGCTTGAAATTCAGGATTCATTCTTTTATGGAATGTACACATATTTTCTGTTATGCAAACTTTTAGTTATGTTATGTTTTATATTATACAGGAGTAGTTGAAGTTTTTTTAATAACAAATTGTTTCTGGTTTATTGGTAACATAAATTATTATTACTGGTATTCAACAAATGCTAGTGTTTTTAACACATTTTTGTAAATCAGTTTGAATTTACTATCAATTTTTTTACAGAAATAGAAGAAACATCGAAATTTAGTGATGGTGTGATTGAAGCTACTTTAATGGATACTATAAATCAGTTTAATTCAGATATGGCAGAGTTAGCAGAAAGCGTAAGGAATATGAATTGTCATGTACGTATTGAGTACTTATTGATAAAATTTTACTGCATGTGTGTGATAAAAAAGCATGTGGCACCTTTGTTCTAAGAAGAGTTTAGTAAGTATTAATGTGTTTAACTAAGTGTAAGATATAGAAGTTATTCCAGTCAGTCATAAGATGAATAGAATTATTTTAATACAAAATAATATATGTCTAGGTTTTAACTGTATACTATAGGTTCACTGACTATTTGTTATCAGACATATTGTTTTTCACTAAGTGTAGTTTTTATGTCAGTAATTTATATATTGTTACAACGGTCTCACAGATCGTCATATTGTACAGTGGAAACAAAATACGGTCATCAGTGAAGTCACAAATTACCAGCTTTAATTAGTCATAACTAACAATTTGAAATCAAGAAGGTACTCTAATATAATACGTCAAGTTACAGTTTTCTACACGCAATAAAAATGTCAACTAATAGAGTTCCACACTAATTATACACAATAATCACTTTACACTAATCCGCAACAATCACTTGATCCGCACTCTACAACATCACCAGGTGTAACTAAGTAGACTGGCCACAGACACTTATTTAGATCCCGCAGATGTTCCAGAATAATTTTCCATACTCCTGGCGGCATGCCAACATAATTTGCGTAGCTAAGAGTGGTCGAACAATCTCGAAACTACTGGAGTGCCATGACCTTGACAGACCTTGGCTAGCCGAGAAACGTGTAGAACTTTTACAGAACTGCACCTGCCAGCTTACGAGAGCATTACATAATTTTCATAGCACAGCTTCCTCCTTAAACCTGTTCATCCCGAGCTGGCCAACTGTCTCTAAGGTAATACTTGACCAGGTGATCTTGGCAGTTGGTCTTCTTGCGAAGAATAATTCTGCGGCTCTTTGAATTCAGTCTCGGGTGAATTCACCAGCACTACTAGTTTTGCTGGAATCATGCTGGTTGTGGCGTGTACTGATGATCTATGAGCAATTAGCTGGTCCAAGTCTGTTTTGTTCTCATCAACAACCTCTTCCATAATGTTATCTTCAGCAACTTCTCCCCCGGGCACTTCGATTAACTCAGGACAAGCAATAGCCTTTCCTCGATGATCATAATAGATTTTCCAATCATTTTCTTTGTTCTTATACAAATTGGTACTTCCTCTGGTAGTTCTTCCATTTCTGCATGCAATAGGAAGGGTTCCTCTTCTCCACACATGTTGACTTCTTCTTTGGCTACTGTCACTTGCTTGACCGAATGGTTGGCGGGCCCTGTCATTTTAGCCATGCAAAACTTTTATCTTCTCTTGGCCAACCCTCAGGACATTCTCCCGTAAGTCCACAATGAATCCGTGGGCATTCATAATGTCCGTGCCAAGAATCACTTCATCGACAATGTCTGCAACAATGATTTGGTGGGTAAACTCAAGAAGATCCATGCGTACACATACATCTACCTGTCCTAAAACTTCGACAATCTTCCAATCACAGTCTTTATTGTACAAGAGCTAAATTGAGGTTGGCGGTTGCTGACTAGTCGGGCTGCACAAAGGACACTGTTTCGCCCATGTCTGCTGTAAAAGATGTTGGTTTACCTTCTGCAAATCCATTAACGATCAAGTGTCCACTAGTCTTATGGAGTGTAAAAACTGTGTGCTGTTCTGGAGCTTTATTTCTCCAGTTTTTGTGATCATACCCTTCTCTATGTATTTATTTACCCAACAATCTGCTGGTAAATGAGCATGTTTCCCTCAGTTGTAACACTTTGGTCTTCCGTCTCTTTCCCATCGTTCAAATCATTTTGGTGCTCTTGAACCTTTGAATCGTTTGTCCTGTAACACTGTTTTTTTGCTCCCATCATAATGGCTATGTTATACTGGGATCTCCTGACTACAGTGTGATGACATAAACTCATTAATGTAGTGGGACGATGACTTGGCAGCTTCAAACTCGAGGGTGTGAACAAGAGCTTCATTGTCTTGCCATTCATAACACTTGTTAAAATTCACAATTACCAAAGACATCAGTAATTGTCTCCACCACAAACCTCATTCTAAAATCCTCTGGTGCTTCAGGATAAGCCAGTCTAATTAGTCTGTTGATGCTTGCTTCAAACTGTTCAGACTCTTCCCAGAATGTGTAACGTGTCAAAATTGGGTAATTTTATTTACTGCATTTATGAGGTATTTTATTTTTATTTCATTTTCGGGGTTTCATAAAAATATTGGGTAAGTTTTAATTCCATTGTGACAGACCACGTGTTGACTGAAACAGTTTTAGAACAAAGGCAAGACGCAATATTACGTTGCAAAATCAGTTGAAGTATGTAGCCACCTTCGAATTCCACGAACTCTGCTTATGTGTGGTCATGTGCCTGTACGCACGACGCAGGTATACGTGCGGGTGGGACGCAAGGCAAATCAACTGACGTTGTCGAAAATGGCGCTGAAACGAACAGTTTGTGAGATCTATCATCCGACCTGAAGGAAACGTAGCTAAGTCCCCGCCCCTTTTGGTAACATCAAGCCAGCAGTGCCTACATATCATCGACACACACTACCGAAACAACCACTATGTATCATGAATAGAGTCGGTCAAATGCAACAAATCAACTATGAACGGCGACAAAATCTGTTGGCAGTGGACATGAACTTCCTACCGCTCGAAAGGGACGCCAGCCCAGTCTTTCTCTGTTTGTGTCGGCCGACACAGAGCCAAGTTAGGCTCTTTACAAAAATTCATATTTTACCGGTAATAACAGTGAAATAACAGTAAAAAAAATTATGTGACCGCGGTCGGGTTAAAAAGTGAAGAACGTAATTTTATAACTTTCGGACAACGAAAAAAAAATAAATCCAGAAAAATGAAACGGAGTGCGCTAGCTATAAACACGTTGCCGGCAGTGGGATATTCCACAAGGTTTTTTTTTTATTAATTAAAATGATCACAGGAGGGTTTTCTTTTTAAATTAGTGTGAGTGAGAGAGAGAGCAGGCTGGGCGGCCAGCATAGATATAAGATGTTTCTTGTTAATTGGTATGTATACTTTAATATTATGTCGTAATAATCAACAAGTAAATAATTGTACCCTTGGTCAAATATAGAGAGAAATAATTGATTCTGTTTATTTTGGTAGTAACAGGTGGATAAAACTTTAAATGGAAAATGTATTGTTTGATTGCACAACTGCGCCACATGGCGAGGCGCATGTAGAGATGTGGGTGTAATTGGGAGTCATTGCAATTTTAAGATAATAAAACAGAATTTTCTTTCTTTTTCACTACATATGTTGTTAGAATAATTATTTCGTAACCCCACACTGTTTCTGACCTCGCTTATGAAAGAACCCTGGGACCCGAGAAACATCCAAATATTGGTAAGTACGAGCTATGAACTATGATTATTAACAACTAATAAAAAATTTAAATAATATGTTTTTATAAAAATGGCTGCCCGAACGATGGACATTATATAAAATAATTATATAAATAAGCCAGAATTCAGAAACAGAGGGGGTATCGAAAGCATATAAAATACGTAAAAATAAGGTTATGTTGTAACTACACATGGTAGAAAATAGTACAATAATTTTTAGATATAATATGAATTTGTAATATTTATTACACGAAATAATTTTTTTTTAAGAAATATTTAAACAAAATTTTAAAATGGCAGATAACGAGAATGTCAGCCTAACTGACAATACCGATGAAAGCCAGACAAGCGCAACCGAATCACAAATTATGAGTGGAGAAATTATTCACTCAACGCCAGTCCTGACTAACAGGGCTGACGAAAATCAAATAATGAAAATGATGCAAACGCTTTTTAATATACAAAATAATAAGTTCGATGAGAAATTTAGTAACCTTGATGAAAAATTTAGCGAACAGAAAAGTGAAATTAGAGAAGTTCAAAATAATTTTAACGTAAAATTTGAAGAAGTAAAAAATGAAATCAGAAAACAGAACATTAATTTTGATAGACGAATCAATGAAATAGATGTACGTTGTACAAATATGCAAGAACAAGTAGTAGAAATAGTTAATGAGAAATTCGATGCTAAAATAAATGATTTAGATGATAAAATCAATACAATCAATGAAACAGTAATTAGCACAGTTCAAAACCAAATAGAGACACAAAGTAAAGAGATAGAAAATAAATGTTTAGCTACAGTAGATAAGCAGATAGAGATGAAAACCAAATTTGAAATAAATAAACAAATAGACATTAAAACAACCGTTTTACAAGATCAGTTAGAAAATTTTGAGTCAAATGTAATAAGTATAGCAGAGAATATAGAAACAGTAAGTAAAGCTATTTCAGAACATGCAGATAATACCAACTGTAAAATAAGTACCATACAAAGTAAGCTTAGAGAAATAGATGAATTCAGTTTACAAACTAGTAATAATATATATGACAAATGTACTGTAATTGAGAATAATTTAATGAGTGTGAAGAATGAATTACGGGGGGAATTTAACAAAAAATTTACCGGAGTTACTGAAAGGGTTATCGTGACTAGAGATTTACACAACGAAATTGAATTAGAAACATTTAGCTATGAAAACCGAACAATACATCCAATGAGATTTATAAACCAAACCCGGGAGTACAACCGTTTCAACAACAGTAATTGGGAGGTGCAATTAACCAAAATAATTAAATGTTTTAGGGGTAGTTCAGTAGTGTGGGCGGAAGCACATCGGTCAGAATGGGACTGTTATGAGACATTCGAAAGAGCATTTAAAGGGAAATATTGGACCGAAGATGAACAAGAAATACTAAGAAGCCGTATAATGGGAACGGGCGATTTTTTAGGACACCCTAATATTAATTTAACGATATACGTGACCAAGTTATATAACGAAGCGAAGTATTTAGAGCCGCAGATACCATTTAAATCTTTTGTTAGACATGTAAGTAAACACTTACCGAGAGATGTACAAACCACTTTAATGACAAAAGAAATTGAAGATATGAACGAGTTGGAGAGAATACTAGATATACTACAGAGCATTAGAGATCGAGAAGGGGGTAGGCGAACACAACAGAATAATAACAATCATCATGTTGAATATAATCAAAATAAGAATAATAATTATCGTGGGTATAATAATAATGTGCATAGAGATAATGTAAACAAACCAGGTGAGTGGAGTTGTTCCAGGTGCAAATGGGAAAATTTCGCCAGCAGACAACGATGTTATAAATGTAGTTTACCAAGAGAAGAGCAGAGGAGGAGAAACAAAACCAGGCAGTACAGAGGAACAAGCAATTATCACCAGGGACCGCCGCGGGATCACCAGATACCCACAACAAGCAACCATAGACAACAACCGGAAAACTAGAGCATACAGTGGTAGCACGGACCAGACCACTGTACGGGGAAGCAAGTGAGGTCCAACCGTTAGAAGATGTCAAGAGTAACGTAATTAGAACAGATATAGTTGCCGATCTACTGGAGGAAGAAAACAGTGCAATCGAGGTGAGAGTGGGACTAACAGAAATACAGGTAAATGTAGCTAATAAATATTATAGAACACTTGTAGACACAGGTAGCGAGATTTCCGTTATTGCTGAAAACATTTTAGGAGAGTTAAAAGAAAGTATAAAGAATATTCCAATTTTACCAGTAGCTGGGGTTACAGTAGTAGGAGTTACAGGCGTACGCAGTAAGAGAATAACAAAACAGATACACTCAAGTTTTTTGATAAATGACATAGAATTTGAGAACACATTTTTGGTAGTTAGAGGGTTAAGTTTAGACATTATATTGGGTAATGATTTCCTGCAAAGAAATAAAGCTGTTGTAAACTTTAAAGAGAAAATAATAGAGTTAGATGGGGGTGATCGGTCTGTAAAGGTTAATTTTGAACAAATAATAGATAAAGTAAGAACAACGGGGGTAAAAATACTACAAAAGAGAGTAGGCGAGAGTGATATAGATACTAGAGTAAATTTATGTAGAGAGAGTGAGTATATTGATGATTGTGAAAATGAAATGAGTAATATTAATAATGCAGTATGGGAGATAAGGGTGGATGAATTTTGTAGTGGAGGTGAGGTGGTAAGGAGTGACCAACGTGCGGCGTTGAGACAAGCAGATCAGCATGCGGCGTTGTGGCAAGTGATCGAGAAGTTTAAGGGAGTGTTTGCCGATATTCCAGGAAGGGCAAAGGATTATGTATGTACATTGCAGATACGGGAACACACACCTTTCATGCAGCGAAGTTATCCCGTGCCTTATTCCAAGAGACGAGCGGTGCAAGAGGAGCTGGACAGGATGATGGAAGGAGGGATAATAGGAAGGTCAGTATCACACTACTCGAAACCATTAGTTGTAGTAATTAAAAAAGATGGCAGAGTTAGGTTATGTTTAGATGCCAGGAGGATCAACCAGATAATAATACCAGACAGTGAATCACCAGAGTCAATCAATGAAATATTTCAGAAATTCAGCGGGGTGAGATATATGACGTCATTGGATCTAACAACAGGATATTGGCAGGTACCATTGGCGGAGGTGAGTAGGAAATATACAGCTTTCCTATTTAACGGTAAGAACTATCAATTTCGGAGATTACCATTTGGATTAAATACCAGCGTAGCCAGCTTCATAAAATGCTTAGACCAAATTTTAAAACCCAAAGATTTAGATTTTTTAACAGTATATATAGATGATATTTTAATTGCGTCGAGAACTTTTGAGGACCATTTAGATCATTTAGGATATGTGTTAGCCAAATTAAAGGAAGGAGGACTTACTGTAAATTGGGACAAATCAAAATTCCTACACACACAAATAAATTTTTTAGGATTTATAATCACACCAGAAGGAATCTCAGCAAATCCGGATAAAGTGGACTCCATCATGGGCTTCCCTGAGCCGAAGAACATCAAGCAGCTACAGAGTTTTCTGGGATTGTGTAATTTTTATCGAAAATTTCAGAAGAACTACGCACAGGTAACAGCAAGATTGAGTGCAGTACTCCAGAAAAATAAACAGTGGAGATGGGGATTAGTGGAACGAGAGGCGTTCAACGAAATTAAACAGAAATTTAGCAAAATGATAATGATGAACCACCCTGATTTTAATAAAATATTTTTCTTACAGACAGATGCTAGTAACGTGGCCGTAGGTGCGGAACTCTACCAAGAGGACGAAGAGAAAGAACACTTAACCATCGCATTTGCGAGCAGATCCTTGTTGATAGCAGAGAAGAACTACACTACCACCGAAAAGGAACTATTAAGTATTGTATTCGCCGTTGGAAAATTTTGCACTTACATCTTGGGAAATAGGACGGTAATCCGCACCGATCACAAGGCATTATCCTTCTTAAATACATGTAAACTCGCTCACAGCCGTCTAACCAGGTGGGTACTTGTTTTACAGGAGTATAATTTCGAATGGGAGTACATCAAGGGGACAGACAACAAGATACCTGACACTCTTTCCCGGGTAGACATGTTAGACAATAAGACAGGTAGGGATTTAAAGGAAATCGAAATTTTTCAGATTAGCAGAGAAGACAGAATTTTTGGTGAAGAGTTGAAGGACATCAGAACCATGCAACGAGAAGATGGTAAGTCAGGTAAGATTATGGATAGTTTAGAAACAGAATTAGCAGAGTCAGAATATAATCAGCATTTTCAGATTTATCAGGGGTTATTATTTAAGAAAGTAGTAGGGGGTGAGCGTGATTGGAAACTAGTTGTGCCAGAGGGGTTAGTTGATAAGATTATTTGGGATTGTCATTTAAGATATGGTCATTTTGGGGCGAAGAAGTGTGTTAATGTTTTGAAAGAGTCATGTGTTTTTAAAAATATGGAAAGAAGGGTTAGAAAATTGTTAAGGGGTTGTGATTTATGTCAGAAATCAAAGGTAGTAAATTATAGAGTAGAAGGGGAGATGAATTTTATAAAAGTGAATAAACCTTTCGATTTAGTTGTGGTAGATTTGTTTGGGCCATTGCCGAAGGGTAGAGGCGGAGTGATGTATATTTTTGTGATGCTTGATACTTTTTCTAAATATGTGAGATTGTATAGCGTTAAAAGAGCTACCAGTCAGGTATTGAGTGAGAAGGTGACAAAGGACTGCATGATTCACGTGGGTAAGCCGAAAGTAATTTTATCAGATCATGGTCCACAGTTCATCAGTGGGAAATGGCGTCAGACCCTAGGATGGGAAGGAATCATCACGAAACATACGGCTGTGTACCATCCCCAGTCCAACCAGGCTGAGCGTGTAATGAGAGAGATAGGCAGGATCTTTAGAGCCTATTGTCACGCTAAACACAGCGAGTGGCCGTTGTACGTCCGGAGAGTAGAGACTTGGCTGAACAGTACCACCCACGAGTCCACCGGCTATACACCTCACGAGTTGATCAAAGGAACACGCCCCCCGAGAATTTTGGAACAGTTGTTTGATTACCCACCTGAGAGTGAGAAAGCGGATGTGAGTATAAAAATCAGGTTGGCAAACGAGAGCTTATTAAGTAAAGGAGAACAAAGAAAACGTAGGCACGATGCAGAAGGTAAGTGGATGAAGTACGAAGTAGAACAATTGGTATTGGTGAGGAGACATGATTTGTCGAGCGCTCAGGACAAGGAGATCAAGAAGTTTTTCTTACTCTATGAAGGACCGTATGAGGTAATAGAAGTTAAGATGAAGAATTCATATGTATTACAGAACAGAGAGACAAGGGAGATAGTAGGGACACACAATGCTACAAATTTGAAATTGTATTGGTCATCATAGGAATTTTACCATGATTGTTATTAATTGTTATTGTGTGAATTAAATTTAATCTGATTTTATATGTTTACAGAAGGGAGTCTCTCCCATTTTCGGGCGGTCACGATCTTACCAGTCCTGGCCGTGGTATTCGGAACTCGGAGACGGGCCATGGTTGGAGGATCTTCCTTCGGGCGGTGAACGCAACGATGGTCCGGCTCCACCAAAATTGGTTAAGATTTGAAAACTTACAACGCTTTGAACGGGGAGGGGGACCCATAGTTTCGTGGAAAGGTAGTATATATATTTTTTTTCTCTTCACGAAATATTTTAGTTTTGCTTTAGAAATTGTAAAATGAAACAACCAAGAATATGAAATTTGAATACTGAAATTTTCAAGGAATTGTTTTCCCTCAGAAAACAACACGAATGTATTTTATTTTGATGTAACTATATAAGATGATCCATTGTGGTACTTATTATTTTGTCAGAAAGAAAATGTTAGTGAAAAGTGAAAGATTGGACTTGCAGAAGTGTCTATATGAAAATTTTAAAAACTAAATAAAAGAACTTGTTATTATACAAGATTACAGGGTAATTTTAGGGGGTATATTGGTGTTTAAAGAAGTGACATAACGGTGGAGTGTGGAACTGCAATGGTAGGAAGTTTTAATTTTTGTACTTATTATTTTATATCAATGAAGGTTAAGAAAGAGATGTATGGGGTTAAAACACCACCCAGACTAATAATGTCATTTAATATAAATTGTTAATTTTAGTTTTACAAAAGAGATTTTACTTGTGATTCCCCAACTTTTCGGGCGGTCACGGCCTCACCGAACTCTGACCGTGGAATTGGTTTAGCTTTAACAGCTATGGTTGGGGCTCATTGCGACACGTTCTGCCTTAACTGGCCATAGCTGTTATCGTTGTCAAGGTGAACTTTGAAATTGACAGGGGGGAATTAAGGGGAATCACCAAACTAGGGAACAGCGGCTACCACTCTGTTCGAGTAGGAACAGCAAGGCCAGGTGGTAGACCCGTTTAAGGGCATTTAAATATAACCAGAGATATGTTGATATCAAAAATGTTAAAATGTAACTGCCGAAGCAAAGACACGGAGATGTCAAATTACTCCAAAATATGCAGTCTTTGTGGAAGCGAAAAGGCGCTACAGTCTTACATAATTTGCAATAGCATGTGTGGATGGGAGGTGGCTCAGAGGAGCCACGAATTTGAAAATAACATAAAATTTGCTAACTCCAATTTTGATCTAATAAAAACGTTTATATTCCGCTCAAATAATTAAATGCTCATACATTCAGTATAAGGTGTTCATTCTATAATTTTAAAGGTAATATTTTATTGTAGGTAGTAGGTTAGATATAAGAATTGATAAAAAATATGTGTTTATATAATGTGTGTATTTTTGAAACTGAGTAAATAACTAAACCAACTGGCAGGCGGTAAAAAAAAAAAAAAAAAAAAAAAAAAAAAAAAAAAAAAAAAAAAAAAAGGGGGGGGGGGGAAACAATGATGGCAGATGGGAGTATTAATAAAATATATATTTCATGTAATTTGCTCAATTTTGAGATGTGTTTACAATTAGCGAGGAATGTCAGCTGATCTGTAGTAGAGTGTCACTGTACAATTGTTTATAAATGTTCCAGGTAACTTATATTAAAGGTAATGTTCTAATGTGTCAATGGTGTTATTTTATAATAATGAGAAAAGTAATTTAATGTGGTAAGATTTTAAATGAATTGTCAGAAATAACAAAAGATAGTTTTTGGGTGATAAATCTTTTTGTGGGACATATAGATCAGTCCAGGTAAAAGTTGAAGGGGTAGTAGAGAGAAAAATATTGTTTTGAGTTAATGTAATGTTGTTGTGAGATAATGCAATAGAATTTGAGAAGTATTGATGTTGACACAGTAGTAGTGAGTATATGTAACGAAGCGTAATGTGAGTGGTAGATAAATATATTTGTTGATGATATTTTGTAGTAAGGGTGAGGTGGTAAGGTGTGAGCAGCGTGCGGCGTTGTGGCGGGGATAGAGTAGTTTAAGGGAGTGTTTGCCGATATTTTGGAGGGGCATTGGTTCGTATGTAGATAGCCAAGGTGGGAACACACATCCTAGTACAAAGATGAGCGGTGCCAGAGGTAAGTTGGAGTTAGAGTGTTGGATAGATGTTTAGATAGAGATGGGTGTCCTGATAGTTAAAGTGGTTAGAGTCAAAGGGAGAAAGATTATATATGTATACAGATCAAGTAGTAAATTAAATTGTTATAGGTATTTAAATCACCCAAAGTAATGTAGAATGAGATTGTCAAATGAAGAAAGTTATAGTTGAATATATAAAATTTTTAATTGAAACCAGTGACAAATTTTGATAGAATTTGGAAATGCAAAGTTGTAAAGTTTATTTGAATAATTTAAATGTCAGTGTAATTGTTAACTATAATAATATTTTGTTAATGTTAAATATTTTATTTTATTAGGCTTTATGTTTCAAGAGAGAATTTTTCAGATGGTAAGTGTATTTTCAGATAGAACTTGTACATAACGTATGGGGGTCAAGGTTTTTGAACTTGACCTAGTTTTGATCAGCTGAAAGTGAGGTCATATACATACTAAGCCTGTTTAGTAAGGAAGTTAATTCAACTTTTGTTTTTGATCAATTTAAACAAATTTTAAATAATTTCTATATGTAAAGGAAACCTTTTAATAAATTTAAATTTTTTTTCTTTGAATTTTAAAATTTTTTTGGAAAAAAAAATCTTGATTTGCGCCTGCCAGATAATGGATATTTTAAGCTTTGATTATTTTATTGCTTGTGTACTAACCATGTTTATTATTATTGATTTATTTTGTTGAATTGTATTGTTAGACTCTAGGTAATCACATGTTAGGTTAAGGATGTTCTTAAGTGTAAGAAATGTTTGAATTGATTTATTTTAAATAACAGAAAAAACCAATGAAGAGAATAATTTAAAAGATATACAAAATGTATGATTTGATTTCAAATGGAAACAACCAGTGAGTTGTAAATTAAACAAAATTTTAAAGAATTTTTCAATTCATAATATGTAATGTGAGTGTGTGTGAGCCCAGTATCTGCTAAAGGCAGCCCAGCTTGCATATAAGGGGAAACATATCGGCTGAGGATCTGGCATAGTCTAAGCCAGGGTGTTGGATTTTGGGGGTAGAATGTTAGAAGGTGAGATGTGCTGTGGTACATGTCTGTTCGATTTTTCGGTGTTGGGATCTCTTACGGAGAAGTCCAGTGATCTCGTTCAGATACGTCCATAGTCGCCAAGCCAGGGGGGTCGTTTACCCATGAAGTGTAAGAACAAAAGGGGGTTGTTGGCACCAGTTCCTCACCGGTCCTCTTAGGGGTTTTATCAATGAGATTTCTTCTGTTTTGGACAGAAGCATTCTCATTGAGGGGGTATTGTAACATGTCAAAATTGGGTAATTTTATTTACTGCATTTATAGGGTATTTTATTTTTATTTCATTTTCGGGGTTTCATAAAAATATTGGGTAAGTTTTAATTCCATTGTGACAGACCACGTGTTGACTGAAACAGTTTTAGAACAAAGGCAAGACGCAATATTACGTTGCGAAATCAGTTGAAGTATGTAGCCACCTTCGAATTCCACGAACTCTGCTTATGTGTGGTCATGTGCCTGTACGCACGACGCAGGTATACGTGCGGGTGGGACGCAAGGCAAATCAACCGACGTTGTCGAAAATGGCGCTGAAATGAACAGTTTGTGAGATCTATCATCCGACCTGAAGGAAACGTAGCTAAGTCCCCGCCCCTTTTGGTAACATCAAGCCAGCAGTGCCTACATATCGTCGACACACACTACCGAAACAACCACTATGTATCATGAATAGAGTCGGTCAAATGCAACAAATCAACTATGAACGGCGACAAAATCTGTTGGCAGTGGACATGAACTTCCTACCGCTCGAAAGGGACGCCAGCCCAGTCTTTCTCTGTTTGTGTCGGCCGACACAGAGCCAAGTTAGGCTCTTTACAAAAATTCATATTTTACCGGTAATAACAGTGAAATAACAGTAAAAAAAATTATGTGACCGCGGTCGGGTTAAAAAGTGAAGAACGTAATTTTATAACTTTCGGACAACGAAAAAAAAATAAATCCAGAAAAATGAAACGGAGTGCGCTAGCTATAAACACGTTGCCGGCAGTGGGATATTCCACAGGTTTTTTTTTTTTATTAATTAAAATGATCACGGGAGGGTTTTCTTTTTAAATTAGTGTGAGTGAGAGAGAGAGCAGGCTGGGCGGCCAGCATAGATATAAGATGTTTCTTGTTAATTGGTATGTATACTTTAATATTATGTCGTAATAATCAACAAGTAAATAATTGTACCCTTGGTCAAATATAGAGAGAAATAATTGATTCTGTTTATTTTGGTAGTAACAGGTGGATAAAACTTTAAATGGAAAATGTATTGTTTGATTGCACAACTGCGCCACATGGCGAGGCGCATGTAGAGATGTGGGTGTAATTGGGAGTCATTGCAATTTTAAGATAATAAAACAGAATTTTCTTTCTTTTTCACTACATATGTTGTTAGAATAATTATTTCGTAACCCCACACTGTTTCTGACCTCGCTTATGAAAGAACCCTGGGACCCGAGAAACATCCAAATATTGGTAAGTACGAGCTATGAACTATGATTATTAACAACTAATAAAAAATTTAAATAAAATGTTTTTATAAAAATGGCTGCCCGAACGATGGACATTATATAAAATAATTATATAAATAAGCCAGAATTCAGAAACAGAGGGGGAATCGAAAGCATATAAAATACGTAAAAATAAGGTTATGTTGTAACTACACATGGTAGAAAATAGTACAATAATTTTTAGATATAATATGAATGTGTAATATTTATTACACGAAATAATTTTTTTTTTTAAGAAATATTTAAACAAAATTTTAAAATGGCAGATAACGAGAATGTCAGCCTAACTGACAATACCGATGAAAGCCAGACAAGCGCAACCGAATCACAAATTATGAGTGGAGAAATTATTCACTCAACGCCAGTCCTGACTAACAGGGCTGACGAAAATCAAATAGTGAAAATGATGCAAACGCTTTTTAATATACAAAATAATAAGTTCGATGAGAAATTTAGTAACCTTGATGAAAAATTTAGCGAACAGAAAAGTGAAATTAGAGAAGTTCAAAATAATTTTAACGTAAAATTTGAAGAAGTAAAAAATGAAATCAGAAAACAGAACATTAATTTTGATAGACGAATCAATGAAATAGATGTACGTTGTACAAATATGCAAGAACAAGTAGTAGAAATAGTTAATGAGAAATTCGATGCTAAAATAAATGATTTAGATGATAAAATCAATACAATCAATGAAACAGTAATTAGCACAGTTCAAAACCAAATAGAGACACAAAGTAAAGAGATAGAAAATAAATGTTTAGCTACAGTAGATAAGCAGATAGAGATGAAAACCAAATTTGAAATAAATAAACAAATAGACATTAAAACAACCGTTTTACAAGATCAGTTAGAAAATTTTGAGTCAAATGTAATAAGTATAGCAGAGAATATAGAAACAGTAAGTAAAGCTATTTCAGAACATGCAGATAATACCAACTGTAAAATAAGTACCATACAAAGTAAGCTTAGAGAAATAGATGAATTCAGTTTACAAACTAGTAATAATATATATGACAAATGTACTGTAATTGAGAATAATTTAATGAGTGTGAAGAATGAATTACGGGGGGAATTTAACAAAAAATTTACCGGAGTTACTGAAAGGGTTATCGTGACTAGAGATTTACACAACGAAATTGAATTAGAAACATTTAGCTATGAAAACCGAACAATACATCCAATGAGATTTATAAACCAAACCCGGGAGTACAACCGTTTCAACAACAGTAATTGGGAGGTGCAATTAACCAAAATAATTAAATGTTTTAGGGGTAGTTCAGTAGTGTGGGCGGAAGCACATCGGTCAGAATGGGACTGTTATGAGACATTCGAAAGAGCATTTAAAGGGAAATATTGGACCGAAGATGAACAAGAAATACTAAGAAGCCGTATAATGGGAACGGGCGATTTTTTAGGACACCCTAATATTAATTTAACGATATACGTGACCAAGTTATATAACGAAGCGAAGTATTTAGAGCCGCAGATACCATTTAAATCTTTTGTTAGACATGTAAGTAAACACTTACCGAGAGATGTACAAACCACTTTAATGACAAAAGAAATTGAAGATATGAACGAGTTGGAGAGAATACTAGATATACTACAGAGCATTAGAGATCGAGAAGGGGGTAGGCGAACACAACAGAATAATAACAATCATCATGTTGAATATAATCAAAATAAGAATAATAATTATCGTGGGTATAATAATAATGTGCATAGAGATAATGTAAACAAACCAGGTGAGTGGAGTTGTTCCAGGTGCAAATGGGAAAATTTCGCCAGCAGACAACGATGTTATAAATGTAGTTTACCAAGAGAAGAGCAGAGGAGGAGAAACAAAACCAGGCAGTACAGAGGAACAAGCAATTATCACCAGGGACCGCCGCGGGATCACCAGATACCCACAACAAGCAACCATAGACAACAACCGGAAAACTAGAGCATACAGTGGTAGCACGGACCAGACCACTGTACGGGGAAGCAAGTGAGGTCCAACCGTTAGAAGATGTCAAGAGTAACGTAATTAGAACAGATATAGTTGCCGATCTACTGGAGGAAGAAAACAGTGCAATCGAGGTGAGAGTGGGACTAACAGAAATACAGGTAAATGTAGCTAATAAATATTATAGAACACTTGTAGACACAGGTAGCGAGATTTCCGTTATTGCTGAAAACATTTTAGGAGAGTTAAAAGAAAGTATAAAGAATATTCCAATTTTACCAGTAGCTGGGGTTACAGTAGTAGGAGTTACAGGCGTACGCAGTAAGAGAATAACAAAACAGATACACTCAAGTTTTTTGATAAATGACATAGAATTTGAGAACACATTTTTGGTAGTTAGAGGGTTAAGTTTAGACATTATATTGGGTAATGATTTCCTGCAAAGAAATAAAGCTGTTGTAAACTTTAAAGAGAAAATAATAGAGTTAGATGGGGGTGATCGGTCTGTAAAGGTTAATTTTGAACAAATAATAGATAAAGTAAGAACAACGGGGGTAAAAATACTACAAAAGAGAGTAGGCGAGAGTGATATAGATACTAGAGTAAATTTATGTAGAGAGAGTGAGTATATTGATGATTGTGAAAATGAAATGAGTAATATTAATAATGCAGTATGGGAGATAAGGGTGGATGAATTTTGTAGTGGAGGTGAGGTGGTAAGGAGTGACCAACGTGCGGCGTTGAGACAAGCAGATCAGCATGCGGCGTTGTGGCAAGTGATCGAGAAGTTTAAGGGAGTGTTTGCCGATATTCCAGGAAGGGCAAAGGATTATGTATGTACATTGCAGATACGGGAACACACACCTTTCATGCAGCGAAGTTATCCCGTGCCTTATTCCAAGAGACGAGCGGTGCAAGAGGAGCTGGACAGGATGATGGAAGGAGGGATAATAGGAAGGTCAGTATCACACTACTCGAAACCATTAGTTGTAGTAATTAAAAAAGATGGCAGAGTTAGGTTATGTTTAGATGCCAGGAGGATCAACCAGATAATAATACCAGACAGTGAATCACCAGAGTCAATCAATGAAATATTTCAGAAATTCAGCGGGGTGAGATATATGACGTCATTGGATCTAACAACAGGATATTGGCAGGTACCATTGGCGGAGGTGAGTAGGAAATATACAGCTTTCCTATTTAACGGTAAGAACTATCAATTTCGGAGATTACCATTTGGATTAAATACCAGCGTAGCCAGCTTCATAAAATGCTTAGACCAAATTTTAAAACCCAAAGATTTAGATTTTTTAACAGTATATATAGATGATATTTTAATTGCGTCGAGAACTTTTGAGGACCATTTAGATCATTTAGGATATGTGTTAGCCAAATTAAAGGAAGGAGGACTTACTGTAAATTGGGACAAATCAAAATTCCTACACACACAAATAAATTTTTTAGGATTTATAATCACACCAGAAGGAATCTCAGCAAATCCGGATAAAGTGGACTCCATCATGGGCTTCCCTGAGCCGAAGAACATCAAGCAGCTACAGAGTTTTCTGGGATTGTGTAATTTTTATCGAAAATTTCAGAAGAACTACGCACAGGTAACAGCAAGATTGAGTGCAGTACTCCAGAAAAATAAACAGTGGAGATGGGGATTAGTGGAACGAGAGGCGTTCAACGAAATTAAACAGAAATTTAGCAAAATGATAGTGATGAACCACCCTGATTTTAATAAAATATTTTTCTTACAGACAGATGCTAGTAACGTGGCCGTAGGTGCGGAACTCTACCAAGAGGACGAAGAGAAAGAACACTTAACCATCGCATTTGCGAGCAGATCCTTGTTGATAGCAGAGAAGAACTACACTACCACCGAAAAGGAACTATTAAGTATTGTATTCGCCGTTGGAAAATTTTGCACTTACATCTTGGGAAATAGGACGGTAATCCGCACCGATCACAAGGCATTATCCTTCTTAAATACATGTAAACTCGCTCACAGCCGTCTAACCAGGTGGGTACTTGTTTTACAGGAGTATAATTTCGAATGGGAGTACATCAAGGGGACAGACAACAAGATACCTGACACTCTTTCCCGGGTAGACATGTTAGACAATAAGACAGGTAGGGATTTAAAGGAAATCGAAATTTTTCAGATTAGCAGAGAAGACAGAATTTTTGGTGAAGAGTTGAAGGACATCAGAACCATGCAACGAGAAGATGGTAAGTCAGGTAAGATTATGGATAGTTTAGAAACAGAATTAGCAGAGTCAGAATATAATCAGCATTTTCAGATTTATCAGGGGTTATTATTTAAGAAAGTAGTAGGGGGTGAGCGTGATTGGAAACTAGTTGTGCCAGAGGGGTTAGTTGATAAGATTATTTGGGATTGTCATTTAAGATATGGTCATTTTGGGGCGAAGAAGTGTGTTAATGTTTTGAAAGAGTCATGTGTTTTTAAAAATATGGAAAGAAGGGTTAGAAAATTGTTAAGGGGTTGTGATTTATGTCAGAAATCAAAGGTAGTAAATTATAGAGTAGAAGGGGAGATGAATTTTATAAAAGTGAATAAACCTTTCGATTTAGTTGTGGTAGATTTGTTTGGGCCATTGCCGAAGGGTAGAGGCGGAGTGATGTATATTTTTGTGATGCTTGATACTTTTTCTAAATATGTGAGATTGTATAGCGTTAAAAGAGCTACCAGTCAGGTATTGAGTGAGAAGGTGACAAAGGACTGCATGATTCACGTGGGTAAGCCGAAAGTAATTTTATCAGATCATGGTCCACAGTTCATCAGTGGGAAATGGCGTCAGACCCTAGGATGGGAAGGAATCATCACGAAACATACGGCTGTGTACCATCCCCAGTCCAACCAGGCTGAGCGTGTAATGAGAGAGATAGGCAGGATCTTTAGAGCCTATTGTCACGCTAAACACAGCGAGTGGCCGTTGTACGTCCGGAGAGTAGAGACTTGGCTGAACAGTACCACCCACGAGTCCACCGGCTATACACCTCACGAGTTGATCAAAGGAACACGCCCCCCGAGAATTTTGGAACAGTTGTTTGATTACCCACCTGAGAGTGAGAAAGCGGATGTGAGTATAAAAATCAGGTTGGCAAACGAGAGCTTATTAAGTAAAGGAGAACAAAGAAAACGTAGGCACGATGCAAAAGGTAAGTGGATGAAGTACGAAGTAGAACAATTGGTATTGGTGAGGAGACATGATTTGTCGAGCGCTCAGGACAAGGAGATCAAGAAGTTTTTCTTACTCTATGAAGGACCGTATGAGGTAATAGAAGTTAAGATGAAAAATTCATATGTATTACAGAACAGAGAGACAAGGGAGATAGTAGGGACACACAATGCTACAAATTTGAAATTGTATTGGTCATCATAGGAATTTTACCATGATTGTTATTAATTGTTATTGTGTGAATTAAATTTAATCTGATTTTATATGTTTACAGAAGGGAGTCTCTCCCATTTTCGGGCGGTCACGATCTTACCAGTCCTGGCCGTGGTATTCGGAACTCGGAGACGGGCCATGGTTGGAGGATCTTCCTTCGGGCGGTGAACGCAACGATGGTCCGGCTCCACCAAAATTGGTTAAGATTTGAAAACTTACAACGCTTTGAACGGGGAGGGGGACCCATAGTTTCGTGGAAAGGTAGTATATATATTTTTTTTCTCTTCACGAAATATTTTAGTTTTGCTTTAGAAATTGTAAAATGAAACAACCAAGAATATGAAATTTGAATACTGAAATTTTCAAGGAATTGTTTTCCCTCAGAAAACAACACGAATGTATTTTATTTTGATGTAACTATATAAGATGATCCATTGTGGTACTTATTATTTTGTCAGAAAGAAAATGTTAGTGAAAAGTGAAAGATTGGACTTGCAGAAGTGTCTATATGAAAATTTTAAAAACTAAATAAAAGAACTTGTTATTATACAAGATTACAGGGTAATTTTAGGGGGTATATTGGTGTTTAAAGAAGTGACATAACGGTGGAGTGTGGAACTGCAATGGTAGGAAGTTTTAATTTTTGTACTTATTATTTTATATCAATGAAGGTTAAGAAAGAGATGTATGGGGTTAAAACACCACCCAGACTAATAATGTCATTTAATATAAATTGTTAATTTTAGTTTTACAAAAGAGATTTTACTTGTGATTCCCCAACTTTTCGGGCGGTCACGGCCTCACCGAACTCTGACCGTGGAATTGGTTTAGCTTTAACAGCTATGGTTGGGGCTCATTGCGACACGTTCTGCCTTAACTGGCCATAGCTGTTATCGTTGTCAAGGTGAACTTTGAAATTGACAGGGGGGAATTAAGGGGAATCACCAAACTAGGGAACAGCGGCTACCACTCTGTTCGAGTAGGAACAGCAAGGCCAGGTGGTAGACCCGTTTAAGGGCATTTATATATAACCAGAGATATGTTGATATCAAAAATGTTAAAATGTAACTGCCGAAGCAAAGACACGGAGATGTCAAATTACTCCAAAATATGCAGTCTTTGTGGAAGCGAAAAGGCGCTACAGTCTTACATAATTTGCAATAGCATGTGTGGATGGGAGGTGGCTCAGAGGAGCCACGAATTTGAAAATAACATAACATTTGCTAACTCCAATTTTGATCTAATAAAAACGTTTATATTCCGCTCAAATAATTAAATGCTCATACATTCAGTATAAGGTGTTCATTCTATAATTTTAAAGGTAATATTTTATTGTAGTAGGTTAGATATAAGAATTGATAAAAAATATGTGTTTATATAATGTGTGTATTTTTGAAACTGAGTAAATAACTAAACCAACTGGCAGGCGGTAAAAAAAAAAAAAAAAAAAAAAAAAAAAAAAAAAAAAAAAAAAAAGGGGGGGGGGACAATGATGGCAGATGGGAGTATTAATAAAATATATATTTCATGTAATTTGCTCAATTTTGAGATGTGTTTACAATTAGCGAGGAATGTCAGCTGATCTGTAGTAGAGTGTCACTGTACAATTGTTTATAAATGTTCCAGGTAACTTATATTAAAGGTAATGTTCTAATGTGTCAATGGTGTTATTTTATAATAATGAGAAAAGTAATTTAATGTGGTAAGATTTTAAATGAATTGTCAGAAATAACAAAAGATAGTTTTTGGGTGATAAATCTTTTTGTGGGACATATAGATCAGTCCAGGTAAAAGTTGAAGGGGTAGTAGAGAGAAAAATATTGTTTTGAGTTAATGTAATGTTGTTGTGAGATAATGCAATAGAATTTGAGAAGTATTGATGTTGACACAGTAGTAGTGAGTATATGTAACGATGCGTAATGTGAGTGGTAGATAAATATATTTGTTGATGATATTTTGTAGTAAGGGTGAGGTGGTAAGGTGTGAGCAGCGTGCGGCGTTGTGGCGGGGATAGAGTAGTTTAAGGGAGTGTTTGCCGATATTTTGGAGGGGCATTGGTTCGTATGTAGATAGCCAAGGTGGGAACACACATCCTAGTACAAAGATGAGCGGTGCCAGAGGTAAGTTGGAGTTAGAGTGTTGGATAGATGTTTAGATCAGGGTTCATACGCGTCCTGGAAAACCTGGAATACCTGAAATTTGATAAATGTCCTGGAATACCTGGAAATGTCATGGAATTTTCTGATTTGTCATGGATTTTTGTTTTTTGTCATGGAATTTTCTTCATATTATTGCTAAGAGTTGAAAAGGATGTTTTTTCACTCACGTCCCAGAAAAATTATGTTTTCTTGTATACAAGTTAATTGACAGCAGTTCATGTGCTAAATATGGGAGGATGGTTGGGTGATCAACAGAATCAAAGAAGCTAGTTTGTCAAAATATTTCCATTTGTTTTTACCAAAAAATTCTTGCAATGGCCTCAACAACCTTTTTTCAGCAATGTTTCCTGACAGTAAAATTGCCAAAAGCTTTTCATGTGCACCAACTAAGTGTTCATACTTACTTTGTTTTGGGATTGCACAGTACTTTAAAGACAAATTGTATCAACACATTTCTAAGTGTGAATTTTTCTCGTTGTGCTTTGATGGCAGTATAAACAAGTTTATTCAAAAAGATCAAGTAGATATTATCAGGTCTTGGGATGAAGAAGCGCAGATAGTAACAAGCAGATACTTGGATTCTCAATTTCTGGGACATGCCAAAGCCGCTGATTTAGTCAAAGCTCTTCAAGGGGCCATGGAAAAATTGAATTCAGCAAAGTTGCTTCAAATAGGTATGGACGGGCCAAATGTAAATTTAAAAGCATTGAAGGATCTTATTATGAATAGAGAAACCATGTACCCTGAATACCCCCGGCTCATTGATATTGGTAGCTGTAGCATTCATACTCTTCACAGATCCTTTGAAGTTGGAGCTGAGCATACAGGTTGGGACTTAGCCACCCTCTTGAGAGCATTGTGGCAAATATTGAAAGATTCACCTGCTAGGAGAAGCGATTTCTTAGCTCTCAATGAAACTGGGTTGATGCCACTTAAATTTTGTGCTACAAGGTGGGTTGAGGATGTAGCTGTGAGTGACCGAGCCATAACAATTTGGCCTTCTGTAGTAAAGTTTATGGACTCTTATAAAGACAAACCACGGTCTGAGGTGGTGTCAAAATCTTTTCAGATTGTAAAAGAGGCAACTAAAGATCCTCTAGTAGTTGCCAAGCTTAGCTTCTTTTCTTTTGTAGGCAAACAAATGCAGCCTTACCTGAAAGGTTATCAAACAGATGAGTCTATGTTACGTTTCCAAGCTATTGATGTTTTGAAATTGCTCTACAACCTCATGTCTCTATTTGTTAAGAAGGACGTTCTTGATAAAAGTAATACTGATTTTGCTCTGTGTTCAGTTGATTTTGATAAAAAAGAAAATCTGCAATTCTCTAACAAAGTTGAGACAGGGTTTGCCATCAGAGAAATCTTAAGCAAGCTTTAGAAAGAAAAGAAAGTCAATGAAAAAGAAGTGTCGGTGTTTAAGTTGGAATGCCAAATGTTTTTGAAGGCTGTAGTAAAGAAAGTAATAGACAAGAACCCCTTGAAATATCCAGTCGTCAGATTTGCCAGGTGTCTCGAACCTAAGTCAATGGTAGTAGATAAATCAAAAACCATTGAAACTTTCACAAAATTACTACAAGAACTTCAGAAAAGAAAAATTATGCTCCCAATAAACTATGATAGTGCTCTATCTGAACTGAAGCTGCTTTTTACAGAATGCCCAATAACAGAGTTCAGCAAGTTTGAAAAGTCCAAAGACAGGATAGATTCCTTCTACTATGACGTCATTGGGGCTAAGAAACAATATTCCCATTTGTGGAAGGTTATTAAGATAGTCTTAACCCTCTCCCACGGACAGGCTTTGGTTGAACGAGGGTTTTCTTTAAATAAAGAAATAGTTGTGGAAAACTTCAAAGAAGAAAGTTTGGTAGTTCTTCGATTGGTGTGTGATGAATTGAAAAGTGTTGATTTACATGAAGTTCCTATTACCAAAGAACTTCTGTCATATGCCCGATCTGCGAGAATGAGATATCAAAACTATCTAGATGACCAAAAGAAGAAAGAGGAAAAAACCAAGAAAAGAACTTCAAAAACTGAAAAATTAAAGTCTATGAAGAAAAGAAAGTTGGATCTTGAAAATGCCATTGAGACAATGACAAAAGAAGCTGATGCAGTGGCACTGAAAGCTGAAAACAAGAAAGACTTTACATTGCTGGCTAAATCAAATTCTTTTAGGTTAAAGACAACTCAAATGGCAGCTGATGTTGAAAAAATAAACAAAGAGATTATTGAGCTATCCAAAGAATGTTAAGTTGTGCAATACTGTAGCAATTTAAGTACCGGTAGCCTGATATCTCCCTCCTTTAATTAAAGACTAAAATAACGTGATGTAGTTAAGTCGTTCTAGAATAATAAGAAGGGTACCTTTAAGATATTAAGATTTTAATTAAGATGTTTTTGAATAATAAACTTTCCCTTGGCCATACCCCATCCAGAAACAAAATTTCAATGACTTGCCCATTTTATCTTTTAAAGATCTTAGTTGTTATGTATGAATATAATAATTCCTGTAATTCTTGAGTCTTTCAGTTATATGTCAGCCAAACCAGTTTCCTATTTCAACATTAAACTCAATGCAATATTCTTATATTCAAAAATTAAAAAGAAAAGTTTGTAAAGTGCATTGAAATTTTGTTTTCAACCGGCCTCTTATGGTTGGGGATATTTTATAAAAAAAATATTTTTATTTTTGACTTAAAATAGCTTGACTGATATAGATGTATCTTAGGTTTGTATATAATTATATACAATGCAAGAAATAAAACTATTTATCATTAAATCTTTGACTTTGGGTATTTTGAATGTCGCGAGTGTGTATTTTGAGTGCCGCGAGTGTCCTTGAAAATCTAGATTTTGTCATGGAAATGTCCTGGAATTGTCATGGAAAAAATATTTGTTAAACCTGTAAGAACCTTGTTAGATAGAGATGGGTGTCCTGATAGTTAAAGTGGTTAGAGTCAAAGGGAGAAAGATTATATATGTATACAGATCAAGTAGTAAATTAAATTGTTATAGGTATTTAAATCACCCAAAGTAATGTAGAATGAGATTGTCAAATGAAGAAAGTTATAGTTGAATATATAAAATTTTTAATTGAAACCAGTGACAAATTTTGATAGAATTTGGAAATGCAAAGTTGTAAAGTTTATTTGAATAATTTAAATGTCAGTGTAATTGTTAACTATAATAATATTTTGTTAATGTTAAATATTTTATTTTATTACGCTTTATGTTTCAAGAGAGAATTTTTCAGATGTTAAGTGTATTTTCAGATAGAACTTGTACATAACGTATGGGGGTCAAGGTTTTTGAACTTGACCTAGTTTTGATCAGCTGACAGTGAGGTCATATACATACTAAGCCTGTTTAGTAAGGAAGTTAATTCAACTTTTGTTTTTGATCAATTTAAACAAATTTTAAATAATTTCTATATGTAAAGGAAACCTTTTAATAAATTTAAATTTTTTTTCTTTGAATTTTAAAATTTTTTTGGAAAAAAAATCTTGATTTGCGCCTGCCAGATAATGGATATTTTAAGCTTTGATTATTTTATTGCTTGTGTACTAACCATGTTTATTATTATTGATTTATTTTGTTGAATTGTATTGTTAGACTCTAGGTAATCACATGTTAGGTTAAGGATGTTCTTAAGTGTAAGAAATGTTTGAATTGATTTATTTTAAATAACAGAAAAACCAATGAAGAGAATAATTTAAAAGATATACAAAATTTATGATTTGATTTCAAATGGAAACAACCAGTGAGTTGTAAATTAAACAAAATTTTAAAGAATTTTTCAATTCATAATATGTAATGTGAGTGTGTGTGAGCCCAGTATCTGCTAAAGGCAGCCCAGCTTGCATATAAGGGGAAACATATCGGCTGAGGATCTGGCATAGTCTAAGCCAGGGTGTTGGATTTTGGGGGTAGAATGTTAGAAGGTGAGATGTGCTGTGGTACATGTCTGTTCGATTTTTCGGTGTTGGGATCTCTTACGGAGAAGTCCAGTGATCTCGTTCAGATACGTCCATAGTCGCCAAGCCAGGGGGGTCGTTTACCCATGAAGTGTAAGAACAAAAGGGGGTTGTTGGCACCAGTTCCTCACCGGTCCTCTTAGGGGTTTTATCAATGAGATTTCTTCTGTTTTGGACAGAAGCATTCTCATTGAGGGGGTATTGTAACATGTCAAAATTGGGTAATTTTATTTACTGCATTTATAGGGTATTTTATTTTTATTTCATTTTCGGGGTTTCATAAAAATATTGGGTAAGTTTTAATTCCATTGTGACAGACCACGTGTTGACTGAAACAGTTTTAGAACAAAGGCAAGATGCAATATTACTTTGCGAAATCATTTGAAGTATGTAGCCACCCTCGAATTCCACGAACTCTGCTTATGTGTGGTCATGTGCCTGTACGCACGACGCAGGTATACGCGCGGGTGGGACGCAAGGCAAATCAACCGACGCTGTCGAAAATGGTGCTGAAACGAACAGTTTGTGAGATCTATCATCCGACCTGAAGGAAATGTAGCTAAGTCCCCGCCCCTTTTGGTAACATCAAGCCAGCAGTGCCTACATATCGTCGACACACACTACCGAAACAACCACTATGTATCATGAATAGAGTCGGTCAAATGCAACAAATCAACTATGAACGGCGACAAAATCCGTTGGCAGTGGACATGAACTTCCTACCACTCGAAAGGGACGCCAGCCCAGTCTTTCTCTGTTTGTGTCGGCGAACACAGAGCCAAGTTAGGCTCTTTACAAAAATTCATATTTTACCGGTAATAACAGTGAAATAACAGTAAAAAAAATTATGTGACCGTGGTCGGGTTAAAAAGTGAAGAACGTAATTTTATAACTTTCGGACAAAAAAAAAATAAATAAATCCAGAAAAATGAAACAGAGTGCGCTAGCTATAAACACGTTGCCGGCAGTGGGATATTCCACAAGGTTTTTTTTTATTAATTAAAATGATCACGGGAGTGTTTTCTTTTTAAATTAGTGTGAGTGAGAGAGAGAGCAGGCTGGGCGGCCAGCATAGATATAAGATGTTTCTTGTTAATTGGTATGTATACTTTAATATTATGTCGTAATAATCAACAAGTAAATAATTGTACCCTTGGTCAAATATAGAGAGAAATAATTGATTCTGTTTATTTTGGTAGTAACAGGTGGATAAAACTTTAAATGGAAAATGTATTTTGTTTGATTGCACAACTGCGCCACATGGCGAGGCGCATGTAGAGATGTGGGTGTAATTGGGAGTCATTGCAATTTTAAGATAATAAAACAGAATTTTCTTTCTTTTTCACTACATATGTTGTTAGAATAATTATTTCGTAACCCCACACTGTTTCTGACCTCGCTTATGAAAGAACCCTGGGACCCGAGAAACATCCAAATATTGGTAAGTACGAGCTATGAACTATGATTATTAACAACTAATAAAAAATTAAATAATATGATTTTATACAAATGTTGTTGCCTTGTAACTCAGTATGCAATAAGAAGTTATGAGTAATGCAATAACTCAAGTTACAATTGTCCACACCCAAGTATATTGTCAACTAATAGAGTTCCACACTAATTATAACACAATAATCACTTTACACTAATCCGCACTCTACAACATCGCCAGGTGTAACTAAGTAGACCGGGCATAAACACTTATTTAGATCCTGCAGATGTTCCAGAATAATTTTCTATACTGCTGGCGGCATGCCAACATAATTTGCACATTTAAGAATGATCGAACAGTCTTGAAGCTACTTGAGTGCATGGCCTTGACAGAGACACTGAACCTGCTCGGTTAGTCGAGAAATGTGTAGAGCTTTTATGTAACAGCACCTGCCGACATTTCAAGAGTGTTAAATGATTGGCGTAGCAATGTAATTGTTTAGCTTTTATTAAAAAAGCTCTTTTTGTCATATAATATTTTGTAAGGCTACAGAGTACTTTAATGATACTTTCAAAGTCATTACATATCATCTGTAGTCAGTATGCATTTTCAGGGAACAGTGCCTTGAAATGTGAGAAATATTTGTGTCTGTAGTAGGGTCGGCACTAGTTATTTTGCTGCCCTGTAACAGAAACTCTGCCTCACCCCCTATCCCCTCCCATACCTAAAAGTATAACTCATTACACAGGATCATTGAATGAAAATTTTACAGTTAAACAGAAACCTTTGTATATATAATTTTAAATTCGAAAAGTAGTATGTTGGTTAGAAACCCTACTAAAAAAGTGTCAAGAAGATTAACAAAGTCATAATCCTCAGGTTTTTCGCAATACATCAATAAACTGTTGGTATTTTGGGATCAAAGAAAACGTAAATTGTCAAGTCTTAGTGTTGTTATATTTAAATAAACAAAGTTATGTAAAGTATATGTAATCAATCAGGTAGCATGTAATAAGAACTTGGAAACTAATGGTCTTGAAAATAAATTAAAATATTATACTTGATTATATTAGTATAATTTGTATTGTTACTCCCACAATTTATGATTGACTTTAAAATAAAACATTCATTTTACTTTTTAGATGCTTTTGAAATATTACAGACATGGGTGAAAATGCTCTATAAAAATGAAAGTCATGTTAGTTTTAAACATTGTTTTAATTTCAAATACAAAAAGAACATAATATTGTAAGCACTTATTATTGAATGTGTAAAATGTTTATAGCTAGTTAGTTATATAATTAGGCCTAGTTAATCGCAGTTAATTACCAGTTATTACATATTACAAAAACACTGAAACTCTTGAATAAAGGAAAGAAAATTTTAAATATAGGAAAAAGTTAAAATCATGTAAACAAGAAATATTTAAACATATTTTTCTGTGTTTAGTAGCTACAAAATCTTCAACTAAGCCGGAACAGTCCAAATTTGGCCTAGTTTCATTGATGTGGTCGCCAGATCACCCAAATCTGCTTCACATAGTTAACATAGGTTTTTAAGTAGTTAACTACGTATTAACGTAGTTAATTTTAAGTAGGTTTTTATTAATTTCAGTTTAGAGACACTTAATTCTCCACTAGCCATTGTAGTTGGAAATGTTAACAACAATCTAAGAAGTATCTACAATAATCAGTCTCTCCATTCTAAAGTACGATTCTAAAACTTCTCAGAAAAACTGTCACTTGAGTTTTGCAGAAAAAGGAAATTGTGTCCAGGTCGTACAGGTGGACCTTTTTTCACAAGTTCTTACTGCAGTGTGTCACTAATTATATCTGGCCACTCTCCAGGATCATCTGAAATATGTACTGGTATTTCTGGCATTTGGCTAATTGACATACCTGATGTATTGCTATCCACATACTCTTGACTGTAAAATTAATGCCACAGGAGCATCATTCTTTGAGGGTAATTTTATAGATATATCATTAGTTTCCTCCACCAAGACATTGTAATTGATGGTCTCCACTCCACTTAAATTATTGTCACTGTCAAACTTATGTCTGCATCTGAGAGTGGATATTCCTTTGCAGCTTTTCTTTTCTTGTACTCTGCACTGGACAGTTTTCATCTTTGATCAGACATAGCATAATGTTTTTGTAAACTATTTAAGGAAAAAACTTGACTGCAAACAACAACAATGGTATAATTAATCTCATGTTGAGCAAAATTTTGCAAAAGTAGCATTTTGATTAACTGACAGTGCTTGTGAGGTACACATAAGCACCGACTGCATGTGTACTTGGTTCAGGGGTAGGAAGCTGTGAGTATGCACGAACGCTTACTGCGGTAGGTTAATTTATTGGGGTGACAGAAGGGTCTCAGGATCCTTCTGGTGTGTGTGTGTGTGTGTGTGTGTGTGTGCGTGCGTGCGTGCGTGCGTGCGTGTAGTTTCATTTGTATTAAGCCTACAGATTAATGCCAGCTTCATACAGCCAAGTGAAAATGTATTATTTGTCAGAAATATATTTGTTTGCCATCACATTGCAAGGGGAATGGCTATCTAGAGGCCAGAGTCTACTTTAATCAAAACAGTAATTGGGCACACACAAAGTACTCAACAGACAATACTAAACCACTCCCATATGTTCTTTTGTCAGCTAAATCCAGGCAAAATGCAATTCAAATTTCCTGCTTCATTTGACTTTAGCTTGTATGTGTAAGAGATGTATGACCTTCCGAGTTTGTGAGATCGAATGTGAATTGCAATCAAAGAGCATTAATAATTGAAGCATTTTGCACCATGTGTTCACCAACCAAAATTATTGGTTCTTTGGGTACCAGACAGTTCTTTGGCTGTTTATGACATCACAAAAAAGTATATGGATGTGGAGAATTATGAAGAACACTTTGCTAATCTGACAAGGCAAAGTCATTTGAGAGAAAATACTGCAAGGATCCCAGCTGTTATCCAAAGATCTGAAGAACTTATTTTGGAAGACCCAGGGGTGTCTCAACGTATGACAAATGCTGCCTAAGACTGCCAAGACCAAGGAGTTGCTCACCGCAGTTTGATTCTTTGTTGAAGCACAAAGCTGTGCGTTGTCTCAGGTTTTTTTCTGATGAGAAAATTTTTACTGTCAATGCAAAAGTAATCAGGAATCAGGAGACTGTTGGCTCACCCAATTTCTTGGTAATAGCCAGGACGAACGTTTCTGGCCAATGTTCATGTCTAAGCAGTGTCTCCAGTGAGGGTGATGTCATGCTACCACATTTCTTTGAAAGGGAGAAACCATCTCGAAGAAAGTTTACCTTTGTATTCTGAGGACTGTAGAGAACCCATGGATGGAAACTGTGGCCTCCGTGAGGCTGAACATCTTTCAACAGGACAGTGCAGCAGCTCACACAAGCCATTTAGTGCAAAACTGGCTTTCAATAAAGTGGGTACGTTTTAGTCCAAGGAATTCTGGCCTCCCAATAGTCCAAAATTAAACCCCCTAGGTTATTATATATCGGGTGTTTTTAACAGAGTGCCTAACAAGTCCAGGCACCCCAATGTAGCAACTCTTCAGACTGGTGTTAAGGTAGCAGTCGTATATTTGGACAAAGAGCAGTTGAAGAGAGTGTGCGCATGCTTCAAAGAAAGGACCGAGACAGTAATCACAGCAAACAGGTGTTACATTGAATAATAGGACTCAAGAAAGATCCCTCAAGCAACGTATAATTTTTTTTTTTTAGTTCAAGTTTTATGTAATAAACAAGTGTTTTAATAAATTGTTTGTTTTGGACAGATTTAGCATATGCACCCTATATAGTCTGTTATTTGCATAACATTGAAATGATATCAGCAAATCTGCTGTAATTCATTGGCTCCTTTTTTATTATGTAATTTTTAGCGTTGAACCAATGAACCTATTTTTATGTGAACCATTTTATAAGCTGATTATTGAGTCATTGAATAGTCCTTTTTAAGATTAAGAAAACAATTGCCTTTCATTACAGAAATATTTTGTAGATATTTTATACAGAATACAGGTGTGTGTGTGTGTGTGTGTGTGTGTGTGTGTGTGTGTGTGTGTGTGTGTGTGTGTGTGTGTGTGTGTGTGTGTGTGTGTGTGTGTGTGTGTGTGTGTGTGTGTGTGTATGTGTGTGTGTGTGTGTGTGTGTGTGTGTGTGTGTGTGTGTGTGTGTGTGTGTGTGTGTGTGTGTGTGTGTGTGTGTGTGGCAAAACATTTGGTTCATAAAATGTATAAAATACATTTATGTCCATTCTGTACGAATGCACAATACGTGTGTTTACCTGATATGTATGCACAGATTGGCACACCTGAAGAAAAAGTGGAATTCCAACAAAGACTTGATAATATGGAAGAATTTTTAAATGAACTGTCTGAAACTACAGCAGCTCAGAAATCTGAAATAAAGTCTCTAAAAAGCTCACTGTTTGATTTGTTTGCTTGGATTGAGGATGCTAGATCAAGAATGCAACAATTATCAGAACAGAGGTATTGTATATATTGTGCTGCTACTTTCTCTTTATTTATAGTACAATTATTTAAATGAATATGCTCGTTAAAATTAGAACTTAATTTTAAAGCATAGTTATATGAACTCTTGATCTCAGGGCAAGTAGCACAGATAAATTATATTTACAAACACAATTAACTCCTTTTTACATATTTAAATTAATACAAAATGCTTCTGTTCTAGTTCAACGTTAGTTACTTTTATATTATAGTTGTTTTGAAATTTTCTAGTTTCAACTCGCGCCACTACACCAATACTGAACTGCTCCACCATCAATAGCAAAACGTGATGGCTGATTTCATAAATATGACTAGCATCTATGTTTTAGTTTCCATTTAAACCTAAATGTCAATTTTTTTATATAATGTAAACCTGATACTATTTTATTTTTAAAAATTTTCTTGTGTATTACACAGTGATATACAGTATGATGTTTCAATATGCTAACTCAGTTCAGTATATCCGTGGATATTTTATGGTTTATTACCTGGTAAGAAGTTGTTTAATCTTAGTTTACTTAATTGTATTCTTCCTTGTTCCTTTGATTGTTATAATTGTTTTATATACATTTGTATGTCTCTTCTTTTACTTACTTACTTCTTATTTATTTATTTGGATCTGTTTGATGTTCACCTGTTATTCTTTTATATATTATTAAAATATTAATTTTTTCTTCTCAATGTATCGGTCATGCTTGTTACTTGAAGTATTTTTATCAAAGGCTTAAATTAGAGTGAGTTTTCTTCTTGAGATTGTTTAATTGTTGTGTTGTAATATTTCTTATTTTCATCTGGCATAGTATTACAATATAATGTTTTATAATTTTTAATTTTGGCTATCACACTTTCTTTTGAGTTGAAAATATTGTTTAACTACATCTCTTTATGGTTGTTGATATGTTACAATCTCTTGTCACTTATGAAATTCGTTATATTACCTAACTTTACATAATGCCTTTGAGAACTTAATTAGACCTGTTCTGTGTTATTTTAATTTCTATTTCTAACATTTTTTTCAGTGTTTAATAAATTGTGATTTACTGAATTTTTTGAGGATTTACAATATTATATACATAATTTTAAGTTAATTCTTTACAATTTCTTCACACATTTATTATTATTATTTCAAAACATTTACAAAGATTATATGATAACAACTACAAGGTTTCAGACTTTTCGTAAACCCAATATGGCCTAAAATACCTGAACATGCTGTCCAACAATTTTTTTTTACATTTTATAAATGTATCTTATTTTCATAGTGGTTATGTACAGTTGCAATTTACAGCACTGCAATATTTACAGCTCCCGCCACTAGCCTGTGCACGCGAAGCTTAGGCACCTGCAACGGACGGGGGGTGGAGAGGGGTACCTTTTCTACAAACATTGGATGACTCATGCGGCGGTCCCGACCACACCAGCGTTTCCGAGACACTCAACTTCCTTGTGTTTGTCATAGCTTCCAAGGAAATATTATTATTCACCATCCTTTCTCAGCTTGAAATAGTCGTTAGTCTGTGCTGGAACATCGTTTAGGTGACAGTGATTACGTGCTCGTGTTCATGTTTTGCTTTTCGTCGTGAGTGAACTTATTTTTTATGTTTGACTTTAACTTATAAATTTTATTTCAAACTTTCTGAAATGGGGGATTTTTTCAAATCAAAATTAAGGGGGAAAGTAATTCATAGCCAGAGCAGGGAAGTGGTGTGCAATGTGTATAAATTTATGAAAGAGGAAGCAGACAAGAGTGTGACAGTTCCGTTAGTTAAAGCTCGCCTAAGAACTCCAGTGGCTACCAGTGTTAGTGAGCGCATAGTAACAAAAATAAATAGTGAACTGAGTAAACTTAACGAAAGTGATGACAATATGAAGTCTTTTTCAACACCAAAAAAAAATTCTGATCCCCGGAAAAAGTCAGTTACAGAACTGGATGACTTTGATAAATGTGTTGTGAGAAGAATAGTGTACAATTTCCATTTGCAAAAAAAGCGACTACCTACTGTGAAACTCTTAAAGGAGGAGTTAAAAGGTGCCATTGACTTTAAGGGCAGTGAAACTAGTTTAAGGCGTATTGTAACGGTCCAAATTTATGGGTATTTGTATTTATTTCATTTTCGGGGTTTCATAAAAATATATTGTAAGTTTTATTCCATTGTGACAGACTACGGGTATGGAACAGTTTGTAACGAAGCAGCAACGCAATATCACGTTGTGAAATCAGTCAAGTAATTCACACCACCCTAGATTTCCAGGAACTATGCAACAATGTGACCGTGCGCCCGGACCCATCATACGAGCATGTGCGCGGGTGGGGACGTAAGCAGATCAACCGACGCTATCGAAAATGGCGCAGAGACAAAGTTTGGTGAGACTTACAATCCGTGCTGAAGGAAATGTGTCTAAGTCACCGCCCATCTCGTGACGTTAGCCAGTGCCTCACTGAGATCGTATACTGTCGTCACCCCAACAACTACATGCATTGCATGGGAAGAAACTCCTGCGACGAAGCCCAAGGCAGTGATTTCCACCAAAAGTATGAGATCACGTTAGCTTCACCTGCTCCGTTTTCCCCACCAGTTTGTTAACTGATCGCTCCGGCGCCGGACCGAGTCAAGTCGGCTCTCTATAAAAGTTCTTACGGTACCAGTGAAAAGTGAAATAAGAGAAAAAATTATGTGACCGCGGTCAAGTAAAAAGTGGAGAACATATTTAAATAACTTTCGGACATCAAAAATAAATCTACACAAGTAATAACGAGTGCGCACGAAAACCACGTGGCCGGCGGTGAAGGTTACTACAAAGTTTTAAAAGTTATGGGCTATAAAAAATGATTTGGGGTTTTTGAAAATAAATTTCATGTATGTGTGAGTGTGAGAAATTGCAGGCTGAGCTCTGTCTGTGTTTAAGTATGACTTAAAATAAGGTAAGCTATTAGACTAGGATAGAATAGAAATTGCATAACTGTAAAGTATAACGAGAAGAAGAAACCATTTCAATGTTGTTTAATATGCGAAAGCATGAGTAAAATTTGTTAAAACTTATTAAACCTTTAAAACATTAAAAGATCATGAATTCTCTTCATAAAAAATGTATTGTGTAAATCATTCACACAACCTACAAAATTACGTTTGTATCTCAACGTTCGTATGACGCAACCCTGGACCCGAGAACACCGATTGACGGTAAGTGGAAGTTTAATCAATTTTGTTTAGTATTTTATTATGTGGTTAATAAATAAAAGCACAGTATTTTAAAGCAACTTGGGTTTAGGTGGCAGAAGACTAAAAACAATAGAAATTTGTTGATTGAAAATCTAGGCATTAGGGAAAAACGATTAACATACTTAAGATCCATTAAACGGTACAGAGAACAAGGTCGGCCAATAATTTTTTTTAGACAAGTCGTACATTCTTTCTAGCCACCTTTCAAGTAAATCATGGTCGGACAGTTCAAATAGTGGTGCATGTTGTCCAGTTTCTCAAGGGGATAGGATAATTATTATACATGCTGGTGGCGAAGCAGGCTTTGTTCCAGGCGCACTTACTGTGTGGAAAGTCAGCAGCAAAAGTGGTGATTACCATGACAATGTTAATCGCGACATGTTTGTAAAATGGCTACAAGAAAAGTTGTTACCAAATTTGAACCCAAACAGTGTTGTATATAACGCGCCTTATCACAACGTACAACTTGTAAAGGCCCCCACATCTAACAGTAGAAAGCAGGAGATGAAAGATTGGCTTACCAAGCACAACATCCCATTTAGTGACAGTATGTACATCCCAGAACTGTACAAGCTTGTAAAAATGTACAAACCTAGGTTTCATCGGTACCTAATTGATGAAATAGTGAAAAACAAAGGGCATGACGTTCTGAGACTTCCGCCTTATCATCCTGACCTCAATCCTATTGAGCTGGTTTGGGCTGACATTAAAAGATACGTGGCCAGCAGAAACGTTTCTTGCACTATTTCTCAAGCGGAAATGTTATGCAAAGAAAAAGTGTCAAGCATGGGTCCTGAGGAGTGGGTAAGGAAATGCCGACATGTTGAAACAATTGAAGACGAGTAGTGGTCTCTCACACATCTTCTTTTTTCTGATTGGCCGATGATGCAGTTTTTACCTGTACATGGGTTTCAATTAGTACAGGTAGCATCGCAGGACATCATTAGCCTTCACCACAGTACTCCGGGGAAAACAATTGTTGAGTACCTGATGCCATAGCGCAATGTGAGCCAATCATACGCAATCTTTATTTTGATTGGGTCATGGTGCAGTCTCTACCTGTGCACTGTTCTGATTGGCTGATGGTGTAATTTTTACCTGTACGTGGGACTTGGTGAATTTATAAGTACAGGTACCATCGTGGGACATCTTCAGCCTTTACCTCAGTACTGTGGGCCTGACGTTAACAACCCGCGTTCAGGTAGTCTCGAATTCTTTGAACTCCATTGATGATGGCAGCAAGTGGTGCTGTGGAAACGTTTGGTTTGTCTGTAAACCATACACCACGGCCAAACAGCCTGGTAAACACTTCCAATACAAATTATAATTACTTGTGCAAATTTGTACACAATATTATATTTATAAAATTATATTAATTGATAAAATATAATATATGTAATTGTTTCAGGTACACCGTCTCTACAGAATTAGACCCAGTCAGCGCTAGGAAAATGAGTAACATAGAACATTTATTATATTATACAAACAGTCAGATATCACAGATTAATGCTATGCTTGATGACAGGTGGGAGCAAGCACAAGATACACAAAGCAAAAAGAAGAGGTTTGTATATAAAGTAGAATCATTAATGTATTTGAATATATTCTTTTCCCTTATGTACACATGCTACTTTGAAAAATAAACTTATGATGTCATAGATACCAGTTTATTCAAATTTGTAAACAAATGTGAATATCAAAATGAATACTATTGTAAACAAACTGTATTTATTGTGTAATCCCTGATTTCTTGATTATTTCCAACTGGCATACCTTTCTTTGAGAGAAATAGGTATTGTAAGAGTATTCCAATAACTCAATATGTATTTAGTGTCTCTGTGTTCTCTTATTATGTTTTGTGTTAATGATTTGTATGTGTTCACAGCTCTGTACTCAAAACCCCGAGGATGGAGTCAGTTTTTCAAGTCCTCTCACTGCAAAATAAGATAATCAGTAAATATAGCCTTATGTTAGATGATATTGAGAAAAGAATTAATGATTGCAGGAATAACTCTCGACTTCCACTTATATCTAAGTTGTCACTTGAGTCTTATGAATACACTGAGTAAGTAACAGACGCACTATTTTGAATCTGTTAAATACCAATTCTATTAATTGTGATTACAATATATCGTGATGTACACTAGTTCTAAATAAGTAAGCTGCCCACTAATGAATACTGTGACTTTAAAGAATGATTGTCCCCCCTCACCACACACACACACGCGCGCGTGAGCGCAAATGCGTAAATATGTAGGCAGAATTTGAAGTGAAATGTAATATATAAATTCTTTAAACCCGTCTCAGTCCATTACATTGGTAACTTTTGTAGCAGTGGTGAAGTAATATGAGGCTATTGAGGTAGTGCCTACCCTAAAGATAACTTATAAATGAACCATAAAGTTTGTCTACTATTATTGTGGTAGTGAAATTGTAACTTGCCTCGGATTTATAGTTCAGAACTAGTGTCAGACAACATAGTTGTGTAAAGAGACTGAAGCACAATTGACTTGCCGTATTTTTTATTTTATTTATTTATTTTTATTGTTATTGTACGAGTCTTTACAGTGTGCGATGAAGAAAAACAGGGATACATTTCCTGCGCTCCTCTCACTGTAGCTATAGAGACATAACTCAGTTGACTAATTCTTTTTGTGTGCTAAAACATTTGGAAGATTTAACATATATTGTGGTTGTTATGTGGTGGATTATAATTGCGCTTGTCGATCAAGACGGTTAATGACATGATTTGTGGCATTAATTAAAAGTATAAACAAAATCAGTTTTAAAATTTGGAGGCTCAGTTAGTTGTGGTCTCACATAGGATAGACTAAACCTGGCATTTTTAATACCTTATCAAGTCTTTTTTTGATCTTATTAAAAAAAAATAATGTTTTTACTTCTTGGCCTTGTAATGCCATAAACAAAAGATTAATGCCTAATTTAGACATTAAACATTTGGATAGTAAGGTACTTGAAAACTTCAAGTCTTCTTAGTATGCATGATACTCATGTTTGACAGGCTGTCCTGAAACCAAAAAAAAATTTTGTTTATACAAGTCTTTTGTTTGATGGTGAAACGGAATGGCTGTTGGAAGATGTAACAGTTACCAAAACCTTTCTAGAAAAGCAGAGTAACGTCAGAATTTAAATAGACATATTCAGAACAAGGAGAGTTTCCATTTGCTGGTATATGGAAGATGGTTTGAGATAGTTTTGGGAACACTACAGAGAACAATGAAGGTTTGAATAGTAAGTTATACAATTCTGATGTTGGATTAGACCCATTTAATTTATTTGCTTTTTTTTTCTACAGAAGAATATTCATTTGCACCATATCTTTGCTCGACTGCAACACAAAACTGTGACTCTGATATATATATATTACATTTAATATTTATAATGAATTTACCTCAAAATATACCTTTTCAAGATATAATAAAGGTATATCTTGAGGTAAATTCATTATAAATATTAAATGTATTATATACATCAAGAAACGGACTGTAGCAGAAAGTGATTGAATATATAATTATATATATATATATATATATATATATTTAACCCAACCGCTTATCTTGGTTCGTGTGTCTTCTTTCTATCGCTAACGATGACTATCGCGAACGCACTAATAACCAGTACCGAATGTGTATCGTTCTTCTCCTTACCTGTCCTTATATTAATGTACCTTAATTCCCGATAGGCGCCAGATTGTTTTCCTAAAAACAATTAAAAGTTTCTTCCTGCGTCGTCCTTTTTCTTCGATAATAATTTAAACTTACCCAAACGGACTGGCGCGAATTCAAATCTCAAAAGTGAAGTCTGAAGTGTTGCCAACCTATAATTCTGGTAAAAAATTTCTTCACTGCTAAAGTACACAATTATTAAGACATATATCGAATAAAACAAGGAACAATTATTAGCGTTCAGTACTAATTTATTAGTGTCCAGATTCGCTGATTATTTATAAGTTAATTACAAAATATTTGTTATTATAAAAAAGTTTGCTCCGGCTATCAAATTTTACTCGCTCATAGGGTGGTCAGGCGTGTCTCCAAGCATCCTGGTTAATGTTATGTTTTGTTCAGAACGATGAATAAGTTCTTTGGATTACGATAAAATAAACAAGATGTTTATGAAAATACACAACCTTACATCAATGTTAATTAAATACTATACAGGTTTACTTACAACTTGGTTCTTAGTGTCTAAAAAGTGTGTCGACTTTTAGGTGTCGCATAGAGGTTAAGTTACAGTTTCACATACAGTTTTATTATATATTTTGTAATGGGTCTAAATTTACCTAAATATTATTGTGTAATTTCATAAATTCTATAACATGTAAAGATGAGGCCCCTTTGAGGTGACGCAATAGCCAGTAAATATTTTCATGACCATGTATGGTTATGCAGCAAAAGACGAAAATCTATTTATAGCCAGTGATTAATTCCGCCAGTATGTTGTTGACGAGAAACAGTTAATTACAAGTTAAAAAGGTGATACCCAACTCAACGGAACATTACAGTAATGAGGACGAGACGAATAGCGGGGAGCGGGGTGAACCAGTTTGAAGACGCAACAAACGGAAATTTGTAATACTGAACGCCAGTCGGCAATTAACATCAAAACAAAGCAGACGTGAGCAATTTCGCTCGCCGCCAGCTGAGTATCGTTTTCGCCCGCACAAAGCGTAAATCTGAAAATGTGAATTTATATATATTTCAAAATACAAACAGTTCTTGGCTAAATATTCATCCATAATAGTGACTAATTGCAGTAAATTGACAGTTCAGCCATAAAATGTGAAAGTGAGAACTATAAAACAGCAAACAGTGCACGCCACGAGGAGACGCCCCAGGTGTCGAACGTCTACGCATCAACAGGAAAGTAGACATTTCAAAAATAATTAAAATACTGGCTTTTTCATAAATTATAAAGTTGAGCTCAACAAAATCAAAAAAGTATGTAAATGTGTATGATTGTGTGTGTGAAGCATATGCATATAGGCCTAACAAGAAGCGTTGAGTTGCGTAATTTTGATATACGTAGTAGTATTTTGATGTCGTAGTTTGTTGATAATCAGTTTTACGCCTTAAGGCAGAATAAGTGTGTTCATGATCTTTTTTATGTTCCCAAAGGAAAATAAATAATGTTATATTTTACTTGATTTACGCATTAAGTTATTTGTATTTGCCCACTGTTCTCTGCCTAAGTACACTAAACGAATTTCTGGATTATACCTTACAGATAAAAATAATATCAAATTTAATTACTAATTACTAAGTAAGACTTCAATTTTCAACTAATCCTTGAAAGAATTTATTATACCAAGTTTGGAGTGAGAGTTATTGTGTCGTGGAAAAGTTAATTAATTTTATTCACAATTATATAAAATTCATTTATACTTAACAAAATCTTGTTGTTTCTTCTGATTAGTCGCAGGTAGTTCTTCCAAATATTGTTGATTATAGTATTTAGTTCTTCATCATTCGGGTTTTCTTTTTTTTCTTTTTTCTATTTTACTTAGTCAAATGTTTTTTTTTTTATTTTAATTATTGAATTTTGATTTATGGTTTCATCATGGGTTCAATGGATCCAGATTCAACTTCTAGTATTCATTTTTGTTCATTTTCAGTACATTTCCCTCTTATTATTTTTTAATTAGAGCAGATTCAGTTTGGCGTCTGCATACCTTGAGCGTTAATAATGGACTGGCTAAAAATTCTAACGGTTTTCTTAATCCCAAGCATAATTCCCTGCTTCTGATTGGTTAAGAATTTTGTTTACATTGTTATGAAAGCTTGGGTTTTTTGCACCAAATTGATCTAATATTTTATAATTGCTATAATTAATTGGTGTTATTACCAATCTGTGAGATATTAACATCAATGTCTTTATTTTCTTTCAAAGATTAATTTGATATCCCATAATGCTGGGCTTGGTCCTGTATTAACATTTTGACCAATTTGCTAATGTTATTTTATTACATATTTCACTTATTTTTATGTTTACTCTATTTGTGACATACTCTTATAGTTAGATAATTGAAATTAACAAGTCACTTTGTCTTATTTCTCAAATACAATGGTTAATTGCTTATAAATTGCTTTTTCTGAATTTTGACAGTTAGGCATTTTATAGGCCTAAGCTATAAATGTCTAGAATTTCTTAGTTTACACAATTTAAACATTACCTGTTACTTTCATAGGTTCTGCTTGCCATTACTTAGTTATAGTGTCTTTTTTTTTAATGACTTTGGGCCATTTTACAATAAATAAATGTTATTATAATTTTAAAAAATCATTCCTTGACTAACATCCTTTTTCCCTATCTTATTACAATGGTGATTATTATTGTGATTATTAAACTTATACAATTGCTTGTCTGCATTTTCTAATATTTCTTACACAAACTTTTTACCCCTTAATCTTTCTATGGTAACATATAACATTAAAATGGTTTATGGTCTTCTCATGATCCAGCCCCACTCCTTCTTTTAAAATACAACTTTTTTAGATAAACTAACAACAACTTTGGTGCATGGTGTCTTGACACCATTTACAATATTGTGATCACCTTCCTTGTTACTATTTTGTAACATAGGATGTTTTACTATTATTTAAATCATAAGTAATTTGTTTTTTAGTTATTAACACAATAAAATTGGTTGACATACTAACTTTGTTGTCTACCATTTGTATGAACATTTAACATTATTTCTTAATTGAACAAAAGAATTTCTTGAATTAAATCTAACAATATGGTTTTTAAATTGATCTTATTTTCTAATAAAACTTATCCTTTAATAATCGTCTAACATAATCCTTATACCATAGATTCTACACACTACTAATGTTTCTTATTGTTTATCTATCAACATTTTATTATTGTTTATTGTTTATTACCACTGTTTTTTTTCTTTTAGTACTACTATAATTGTTTAGATTAACTCATCCCTATCCTATCTATCACCTTCACTGATTATACTGGTTAAGTGTTTATTAAATTATCACATTTGTAATACACTCTGTTTAAATTCACAGTAGTGATTCATCTTCAAATTCTTTAAGTTTTACAATCACTGTTGCTATCATATATTAGTTTGGTTCACTGGTTATCATTAACACTCCCTACCTACCTCTCACTCTTGGTTTAAATTAGTTTTGACAAATCTAATTTTAAAGTCAGTTTTTAAATCCTCATGTGTTTGTTTTTATATTAATAAGGTTATTTCAAAACACATAACATTCTCAATCACAAAGTTAGTCCTATAACTTGGTGTAAAGTTAGTTTTGTGGGCTATTGACATTAGTCCCTATAATTCCTTCATCAAGTCTTTACAATTCGATTATGTTCTACCCTTTCTTGGTAGTATTATTATCATAATATAATAACAATGGGTTTACATGTTTATTACTGGTGGTGTACTTTCTTTTACATAACTTGGGTAATACATGCTACTAAATGAAATATTAGTTAGGTTTTTTATTCGTTTACTTTTTATTTTGTAGCCTTTATCTGGCCAATCACTGGGGTGGGTCACAGTCATTTGTCTGTCCGTCTAGTCTATTCACTCATTTATTATCTTCGTCTACTATTTTTCTTTTTATTCTCTCATTACCTTTGTATATTTATTGATCATTATGCTTCAAATTAGTTTACTTCTCTTACAGCTATATTATATTTGTGGATCCCCTATAGGGTCTGAGTTCTGCAACGTTATACTATATATATATTTCAATCACTTTCTGCTACAGTCCGTTTCTTGATGTATATAATACTATAATACTTATAACTATTTTACCTCAAGATGTATTTTTTCTTTAGGGACATGTTTCGGGAGATCCTGTTCTCCCATCTTCAACCTTCGCCATCTTGCTTCTGGTGCAGTATTTGTGTGTTGGCTTCTGGATGTTATTATGGTGGTTTGTTGGTCTTTGGTCCTTCAATGTTGCATTATTGTGTGTGGTTGTGGTATCTGTTTTTGTATTTTGTGTATTTTCAATGTTGAGTGCTTTGAATATTGTGTCATGTTTTGTATTGATTTGTATTTGTTCTGGTATTAATTTGTTTTGTGTTTTATGTTTGTAAATCTGTAAATTTTCCCAAATGTTCATTATGGTGCCTTTGTGTGGTATATGTTTTATTAGTGTTACATTGGTTATGTCTGGGAATTCATGTCCTGTGTTTATTGCATGTGTGGCTAAATTGGATTTATAATTTATATACCAAACATATATAAATCCAATTTAGCCACACATGCAATAAACACAGGACATGAATTCCCAGACATAACCAATGTAACACTAATAAAACATATACCACACAAAGGCACCATAATGAACATTGGGAAAATTTACAGATTTACAAACATAAAACACAAAACAAATTAATACCAGAACAAATACAAATCAATACAAAACATGACACAATATTCAAAGCACTCAACATCGAAAATACACAAAATACAAAAACAGATACCACAACCACACACAATAATGCAACATTGAAGGACCAAAGACCAACAAACCACCATAATAACATCCAGAAGCCAACACACAAATACTGCACCAGAAGCAAGATGGCGAAGGTTGAAGATGGGAGAACAGGATCTCCCGAAACATGTCCCTAAAGAAAAAATACATCTTGAGGTAAAATAGTTATAAGTATTATAGTAATATATATATATATATATATATATATATATATATATATATATATACAAATCAGTTAATCGTGATCAATAAAATTTATTTTAGGTTTCGGGGTTTGACCAAGCTCCACGTTGGTATGCGCCAATTTGTAACCAACCACGTGGTTTCTGTGTTTTATTTATTTATTTATTAATGAATATATCTATTCGGTTGTTACCGATGAAACCTCCTGAAAATATATTATTAGGCAAATATAATTATAATTATGTTCTTTTAACTTATAATCGTACTACGATATAGGTTTAACTTAGTATTCAGTAGTTGGGCAATATTAACGATATATATAGTGTATTGACTGAATGTAATGAGTATTCTTGTCAACCCTAGTCCCTCGATGTTAGAAAATTCTATTCAAATTTTGTACTGAAAACACGCTAGTTCGGCAATCTCCCGTTCCACCAGCTGTAAGCAATTAGCGCTGTTATTTGTAATAATCGTGCTTCTAGGTTAGCCGTTCATCGGGTTTGAATCAACCTTTTATTGGAAATTATTCCACCCACTACTTATAGTATCTATTCTGCAATAACTTAAAACGTTATCTCATACAATAAAGATCCTTTATTAATTTTATCTATTATTTCACAGTTACCGTTATCTCCAAAATAATAATATTATCAAATCGAGTATACAAAAATATATCGATTGTCAATTGATCAAGTTACTTTGACTTATACAAATTAAATATAACAATAAATAATTCTTATCCCAGGGTTCGTAAGATTCTTTGAACCATTAGTAAGCCCAGGTAAAATGCAAAATTAAGGTTACTCAAGTATTACAAAACAAAATTATTAACTCTAAATATATTGAATTTAAAATAGGTTGTTTTTTACCGGGTTGGCAGAACTCAAACTGGCACTGATCATCTGTAAACAGTGAAGATGTTCGGCTTAAGTTACATTCATCCAGGAAAACTTGTTTTGGCCCTTAATAAAATTGATAGTGTAATATCCGGGGAAGCTCTCAGGAACTCTTCTAACTGCTGTTCTTCTCCTATGATCTTGATAGTTGTCGGTCACGGTGGAATGAAAATAGTATCCCTGCTTCTTCTGCAAGTGAAGGTTAACTCTGCAAAACGAGATCTTCGTATGTCTTCTCAATAATTCCGTTAGTTTCGGCCTTTATTTCTCTTAATTAATCTTCTGGTTATAGGAGAAATCGGTTTAATACCGAATCCAGCGGAATTATTCTGGTCAAAGGTGAGGGGTTTTCAACTCTTTTAAATGTATTCAGTTATAATTTGGAAGTCTAATTAGTTTTATTACTCATCAGTATTATGATAGAATTAGGTTTCAAAGAGGGTTTTTTTAATTTTGATTCATATTTTCTTCAGAATTTATTATTCATTTTTGTTAAATGTATCTGCCCATCTCAACTCAATAGCTTGTAACAATCGGAACGAATGATTCAATATAAACAACTCTTGTACATTTCAGTTGCCTTAACAACCACTTTTTTCTGTCATTGGATGAAATTAGATATCCTAGAGCCAGAATTATAGAATATTACTACTCTTTTTCAATAAAATACTCCATGCTTGGAATAATACTAAATTACCTAAAATTCTCACCTAACCTTCCTTCTTAAACAGTAAATGTTTTACCATAGTTTCATTGGACTGGACTTCTTAAAAAGGTATTAATTTCCTTTTACAAATATTAAATTTAGGCCTATAGGTTTTCTTACAACTGTTATAACATTGTTTGGTTTTTTTAGCTTAATTTTCTTTTACCTGACCTACTGTACAATTAATTATTGGTTAATGGTTATTTACATTAATTTTAACTTCCTGGTTTTTATTTTATTACCTTAATTAATTCGTCTTGGAACCCTTCATTAGTTTACAATATAATTATCAGAACTACTTGTCAAACCTGAAACACTGATTGCCCTCCTGGCCAAGTTTATAAACATTAATTAAAACAACTGCATTATTCAATTTTAGACAATCTTAAAACTTAGTATAATGCCTAACACAGGTAACTATACTTGATTGTCTAAAGACAAATTTAACATAAATACAAACATTATTATTGATGAAGTATTCCTATTAAACAACATTAGTTCACTCTTACCATACTCAAAACATAACATAAATATTCTGTGAACATTAACATGCTACAGTATAAAAACAAGCACAATTTATTATATTAACTATTAATTGGTATGGTATTTTATATTCAACGTTTATTATTGCATCTTTTGACTTGAGGTACTTCTCAGATGCATTAATTACTGAGCAACCTTAATTCGGGGTATGGCCTTGACCATAGTTAATTCAATTTTTTATGTAACGTTGGGGACCTCAACTCTGTTACGTTACATAACATATATATATATGTTATGTTATATATATATATATATAATAGTTCTGTGCAACACTGAAATTAGGAAAACCGCTGCTCAAACACATGAGATCACAAAACACTGTGACCTCTTATATTAAAACTCTTACATTTAAAAATGTTACAAAGTAAATAGTGAGAAGTATAGATGACAGTGTCAGGACACTATTAAAAACGTTAATCTTCGAACTTTTTGATTTTTTTTATTATGCAGCTGGAAGTACATTTTTCTATTTTGAAATTACCCATTTGTTGATTTGTTTGATATAAATCACTTCATTGCTTATAAAGAGAGTTCCCCTCCCAAAGGTCTTATAAATGATTATCTTTTTTTTTTAATAACGATTAGAAAACAGAGCTAAATATTTACTCTGACATTGGAAAACGCTTGCTCATAGAGTTTTAAATAGTATTTAATGACATAAAATCCGTATATGTAGACGATTCCAAAGTGATTCATTTTATTTTAAACATTTTATGTGGCCACAGCTTCTTTTGAAAGGAGTTATGAATAGAATAATTTGAAAAGGATAAAAATGTAATTGCACAGTACAATGACCAATGAAAGACTCAGCTACCTTAATACCATTGAGAAAAGGTTGTAAGGTAACAGATGAGTGTTCAAGGACCATGTGATTGACAATTATGTGAGCAGGCAAATTTGCCTTGTAGAACTAGTCTAACATAAGATTTTCTGCATATCCGTTTATTAATTAATAGTTTTGCAGTTGTTTTACACAATTGTTCATGTACATGATTACTATTCATAAAGAATAACTGTACAGAATCTAACAATTTTGAGCAGAGAGTAATTTTTTTTATATTTTTAACATTAGACTAGACATCACAAATATTTTATGTTAAACTATATTAATCTTTCTTAGCTCAGAAGCATCCTCATACTAACATTGTAAATCATGAAATATTGTTGCCAGATACTGTCTTGCAAACATTATCCCATACAGTTTAAAATGTTACGAGTTAAAAAAAGAATTATTTAATATTGAAATATTGATTTTTTGTTGTATTACCTACCTTTCGTGAAACTTCCAGGGTCTCGTCTGGTGTACTCATTAGCAGAGAGAAATAGGTGAACGCAATAACCAATACACCTTGATATGTGAAATTACACCTGTTTTATTATATCTACTTTAACATCTAAAAGGCATCAAACAATTTATTTTATGTATCACTGTAATACTCATTGTATGTGGTTGACTTTACTTACGTTATACAGGAAACGAAATTTGTTACGCCATTTAACACTAATGCTTATACCCTAACCAAACTAACAAAATGTTATCTAACAAACTTATATTTTATAAATATAAATGTATTTATATTTGTATGTATTGTAGCGGGGCATTTTTGGGCATACCTGGGGTAATAACAGAATTTGTATTTTTTTTATAAATAATAAATAACTTGTTGAGTGATAGGAAAATTTTGTGACCGAGAGGTAAATTTGTTATTGTGGAAGCGATCGCAACGTGGCAGCATTGACTGTGACAATTATTTAATGATATTGTGTGGACAGTTTAATAACTGTACCAAAATCAGTTCAAGGACAATGACGAACCCGGAAAACGTAAACACGTTATGTAACAACAAATGACATAATCGTGTCAGGCGATGTGTTGCGTCAGCGCATTACATAACATGAATGCAGGGTGTGTCACGCCAGCAACATTGTGACACAACAGAACAAAGTAGTCGCAAAACAACATCTGAGTGATACACACGCTAACCACTGTGCGTCGCCGGTTCGCCGGTTTTCGGGCGAAGTTATTGTGTTCGCCGACGCGCCCGCAAAACCAATAGAATGTGAATAATATATTTCAAAATGTGGCTAAACATTCAAAATTCTTATTAAAATGTGATTAACAGTTTTATCCATAATATAACAATTCGGAAATCATGTAAGAAAGTGAAAGTGCACACTGAAAACGATGTGACGTCGTCGGGACTAAAATTCGGACTCGAGGCAGATAAGTCTTACACAACATTACCAAAATTTATTATCTTTGTCAGGAATTCAAAACACATGGGGAAGATTAAAACAAAATGGGAGTCTAAGGGGAAAATTTTAAAATGGATTGAATGTGAGAGTGTGTGAGGGGTTTTGTTTAATTATATATATATATCATGAAGTGCTGGTTTCCGTTCGAAAATTAATCTTAGGTTTATTGTATATTCTAGTTTGAAATTGCTTAAGCAAAATGATCATTTTTACTAATACTTAAACATACTAAAATTGCGAAAGTAAAAAAGTATGAGGGAGAGAGGAAATTTGGTGTTTTGTATCAACAATATAACTTGATGATGTTTTCTTTTCTTTTTTGAAATTAATAAAGTAATAGTGATTATAACATTCAATGTGAAGTAATAGTTATTTCAGACAACCATGTGGTTTCCAACACGTCTAACGAGATCCTGGACATGATGAGTTTAAGTTGGTACTCAACAATATGGCTGCTACTCCAGCCTAAAGTATAAAAGTTTTACAAAGTGTAATAATAAATTTAAATAAAAAAGACGATTAATTATTAATATAACAGTGGCGCCCTTACAGCTGGACCGTTTGCATAAATTAAATTATGCAAATGTGGACCTGTTGAAGAAATGATATGGTTGTTTGGAATGTGTATTTACGTATGTACGTAAATTAAACGTAAGAGGTTAGGTTCAATATGGGTGAGTAGAATATTTTTCAATAAGTATATGTTATGTATAATAAGATTATATGAAGATATATATATAAAAAAAAAAATTTTTTTTTTTAAGAAAAATGGCAGACAATCATGAAACTGTCAGCGTCACTGACAGTGTAGATGAAAGCCAGATAAGCATAACTGAATCTCAAATCATGCATGAAGGTGTTCACTCAACACCAGTCGCGAATAAAACGGCTGAAGATAATGATATGATTAAGATGATGAAATTGCTTTTTAATGAACAGAAAAACGATATGCAAGAGTTCAAAAGTAGTATCAATGAAAAGTTCGATATTCAAAAGAATAGTTTTGAGGAGTTGAAATATGAGATTAAAGAGATTACTAAGAATTTGAACCAGATTGATGACATAATAAAAAACAGTTTAAATAAGTTAGAACAGAAGTTCGAGAAATTAGGTAACAATGTTTTAAATATGACAAAATGTAAAAATGACGAAATAGTAGACAATTTTGAGAGTGTAGTGGGGGTGAAGAATAATGTAGAAGCAAATGATGAAAATATAATAACAAATAGTATTGATGAAGTTTTAGAATGCGATAATGAAATGTTAATGAGTGTTTATGAAGTAGAGAGAGAGTGGAAGGATAATGTAGTAATTGAATGGGGACAGAGGGCAAATTTTCCCCTTATTGTTGATAATGATGATGATGATTTAATGTTGTTTTTTCAGGGCAAGAGACCCTTATTGTTAAATGAATTAATGTTGTATAATGTTGTACCCTCTGTCCGTAATAATTGTGAGAGTGTGATGTGGTGCTATGAAGAAAGAGAGTTAGGTATTGAGAGTGAATTAGAACTATATAAGTTAGAAAGAAAGTATGATGAATTGAGAAAAATACTAGAAGGGGTGACGATGAATCATGTGAAATACGTACCTGTTGAAAGAGAGACAAAGAATAGTTTTGATAATATCTTACCTGACTATAATGACTTACCTGACGTAGTAGTTGAGGAATACAAAACCGAGAAAACGATTTACCTGACGTTAACAAATAACACTGATATAGACGGGACAATCCTAACTTATGGTAACAAGATTTCTAGTGGTATAATGGATGAAATAGAATGGATGGATTATTATGATAGTAATGATAACAAATTGTATGTTGATAAAAATGATGAATGTTACAAATACACTAGATATATATATGACGATGGAGGATGAGCTAAAAGATCAGTGTTGGGACATTTTTAAACATTGTAAATTTTTGGTAATGACCTTGCTGATTTGGACATCTGAAGTGAGATACACTTGAACAGTTTTGACGCATATTTTGTAAATAATATTGAATTCATTTGTGTGTATTGTGAAATGTTAGATAGAGATACACTTGAACAGTTTTGACGTATATTTTGTAAATAATATTGAATTCATTTGTGTGTATTGTGAAATGTTAGAAAAGTAATGTGTATATGTTTTAGAAAATGTTGTGTTAATAATAATAATATTATTAATATTTTGGCATTCCAATTAAATAATAAAATAATTATGAAGACAATAATAAATGATTTATAGAATGTTGATAATAATTGAAATATGTTATTTTAATAGTCAATTAAATATTTAATTTTAATAATCAAATGAATTAAATAAGTGGAGATGTTTAGATAGTGTGATTGAATATTATGTGTTTGAATTTTATAAGGTAATTAAATTGTTTGGTGAGATTTTAATTTGATAATCATGAATAACTAAATAAATGTTAAATGGTTTATTTGGTGGAATTTGGTGGAACATAATGATTAAAAATATATGTTAATAATAAATTTTAAGCAATTTTGAAAAGCTGACTGCAACACAGGATAAGTCAATAATGATGATAAATAAAAGAGTTAATGAAAAATTTTAAATAATAATGGTTATAAATTTTTATATAAATTAGTTAAAAGAGAATTGTTGGTTCAATGTATATTTGTGTATTATGTTATATAATGTATTATAATCGTGTGTGTGTGGCTGGGAGGTTATCCAAGGGGATAACGTATTAAAAATTTGATATATTTTAATTAATAATGATGATTTTCTACTCAATAATTTTGTTTGAATTTAAAAAATAGATGCACCAAATACTTCTTATATTGTGTTATTATGTCTTAGTGTGTTGATTGCATTAGTATGTTAGGAATAAGTATTATAAAAATATAATATTATGTTTTCAATGTGTTTATAAATTTTAAAATAAAATGAAAAATAGTTGTGATAGGTAAAATTTTCAATAGGTTGTAAAAGATAGAAGTGGGTGATAGTAATTAGTTGAATAAAATGTTTGAGTCAATTCAAGTTGAATTTTGTGGGACATATAGATCTGTTCAAATCGAAGTAAAAGTTAAAGAGAATGAGAGATGAAAATAATGCAATGTTGTTTTGAGTTAATATATGTTATAGAATTTTGAGAAGTATAAGTGGAGACACAGTAGTTATGGAGATGTTATGTAGAGTTTTGAGCGATATATTGTTTATTTTGTTGATGTTAATTTGTTGTAGTTGTAGTGAAGTTATGAGAGTGAGATTTTTTGGGGATGGCAATTTTGTAGTAGTGGTAGTGTATTTGGGGAGTCCGCAACATAAGGGTTGGGACGGGATAGGGACCGATTGGCGCCGGAAAGGGTTACCTAGGGGGAGTCCAGGGACCAACATAAGGGAATGAGTTTTGGGAAGGAAACACGTATCCTATGTATAAAGGGTTAGAGAGTATTTTTTTTATATAAGAGTAGAAGGTGGAGATTGGAGTTAAAATAGTAAGTAGTTAGAGGTAGAGAAGGGTTAGTAAAATTTTGATAGAGGGGTGTCATACTAGTTAGAGATTTTGTAAGGGGGAGCGTTAGAGTAATGAAAGGGTAAGATTATGAGTAAATGCCAAGTGGATAAAGTAAATTATAATGAATAACGTAGAATCACCCAAAGTAATGAAATGGAATAATGATGGCCATAATTGAAAAAAAAAAAAAAAAAAAAAAAAAAAAAAATTATCAAGTTTAAAAGTAATTTTCTGATTTCATATGCCAACTTAATGTGTGTAACATTTTAAATACCAATTGTTTATTTTAATGTGAATTAGAAGTGTATTATATTTTCTTATGTTATATTGTGTTTGTTAGTTTGAGAGAATTTTATGAAGTTAACTATTTTAAATGCATTTTTAAATTGGGGATGAGAGAAATGTAATATGGTAATGGGAAATGTTAATAAGTCAGTCGTCTGTTTGCTTAAATTCTGATGGGAATCAGGGCAATGATTTTGAATTTTGGGGTAAAGTTGATAAGGGTAAGTAGATGGAATTTTAAGAGGGGTATATATATATTGTTGGTAAATATGTTATGATATATACATGTTAGCGATAAATGAAAAACAAAACCAGTGCTTCTTAGCGCAAACCAGCACCGCTAGGGGGAAACAGATCAGTTGGGGATATGGTGTTGTATAAGGCCACTATTTAATATTTTGATTTGTTGTTTCAGTGTTTGGTGATGCTGTGGCGGCGGACCTGAGCTGGCCTGCGCGTCAGGGCAGGGGCGTTGAGTATCTGTCTGACTACGGTGTTGGGATCTCGAGAGAGAAGTCCAGTATTGTCATGCAGATGCGGTCACAGTCACCGGACCAAGGGTGAGTTGATTATTTTTTTTTGTTTGTAAACCGTACAGGGGGTTGTGGCGACATATCCTGGCTGATCCCTTTAGCAAGTATGAATGTGTCAATGAGATTTTTTATGCTTCGGCATAAAATATCTCATTGAGGGGGTATTGTAGCGGGGCATTTTTGGGCATACCTGGGGTAATAACAGAATTTGTATTTTTTTTATAAATAATAAATAACTTGTTGAGTGATAGGAAAATTTTGTGACCGAGAGGTAAATTTGTTATTGTGGAAGCGATCGCAACGTGGCAGCATTGACTGTGACAATTATTTAATGATATTGTGTGGACAGTTTAATAACTGTACCAAAATCAGTTCAAGGACAATGACGAACCCGGAAAACGTAAACACGTTATGTAACAACAAATGACATAATCGTGTCAGGCGATGTGTTGCGTCAGCGCATTACATAACATGAATGCAGGGTGTGTCACGCCAGCAACATTGTGACACAACAGAACAAAGTAGTCGCAAAACAACATCTGAGTGATACACACGCTAACCACTGTGCGTCGCCGGTTCGCCGGTTTTCGGGCGAAGTTATTGTGTTCGCCGACGCGCCCGCAAAACCAATAGAATGTGAATAATATATTTCAAAATGTGGCTAAACATTCAAAATTCTTATTAAAATGTGATTAACAGTTTTATCCATAATATAACAATTCGGAAATCATGTAAGAAAGTGAAAGTGCACACTGAAAACGATGTGACGTCGTCGGGACTAAAATTCGGACTCGAGGCAGATAAGTCTTACACAACATTACCAAAATTTATTATCTTTGTCAGGAATTCAAAACACATGGGGAAGATTAAAACAAAATGGGAGTCTAAGGGGAAAATTTTAAAATGGATTGAATGTGAGAGTGTGTGAGGGGTTTTGTTTAATTATATATATATATCATGAAGTGCTGGTTTCCGTTCGAAAATTAATCTTAGGTTTATTGTATATTCTAGTTTGAAATTGCTTAAGCAAAATGATCATTTTTACTAATACTTAAACATACTAAAATTGCGAAAGTAAAAAAGTATGAGGGAGAGAGGAAATTTGGTGTTTTGTATCAACAATATAACTTGATGATGTTTTCTTTTCTTTTTTGAAATTAATAAAGTAATAGTGATTATAACATTCAATGTGAAGTAATAGTTATTTCAGACAACCATGTGGTTTCCAACACGTCTAACGAGATCCTGGACATGATGAGTTTAAGTTGGTACTCAACAATATGGCTGCTACTCCAGCCTAAAGTATAAAAGTTTTACAAAGTGTAATAATAAATTTAAATAAAAAAGACGATTAATTATTAATATAACAGTATCAATACTACCTTTGTCAATAAACTTATTAACTACCTGTTCTGGACGCAATTCGTCTACAAACTTTAAATACATAAATAATGTTATCTTACCCATAATTATAATTTATCAAGTCCCAGTGAGGGCGTCAATTGTAATCTAACAAACTACTAATAAACAATAATAATGATAATATTTTTATATTTATATTGGTAAATGCTACCTTTGTCAATGAACTTTACATACAATCAATTCACTGTGAGGGCGGCACTTGTAATATTAATTAACTAATAAGTTACTGTGAGGGCGGCAATTGTAATCTTCCCCTCTCTCTCAAAACTACTTATAATATTATTACATATATTTAGCAAGATATGTATGACAAATACCATGATTTGGTATTACGGGTACTCACCAATTCATTATTAGCCGGGCTCATCTTCTGTTTTTATACACTGTTTTATACCTAAGGGTTCCAGGGCTTCGGGTACAGGAAGATTTCGAAACACAGTGGACGACACAATTGATAACACAATATTCAGGAGGTTAACCCTTAATTTTAATTTCAATCTACGTTCGTACATACAGCACCAGGTGTTTTCTATAATGACGTCAGGTGGCCTGACTCAAACAAAATGGCGGTTGCCTTTTTATATCTCTTGGTATTCTTTAATTGTTTTATTGCTGGATTAATATCAGTTAACATTACTGCTGCAGCTTCAAATTATGAATGAATAGAGTTTAAATTTATTACACAAACCAATGCCCTCGGCATATGTTTTTTTTATGGCCATACATCCACTCTCTCATTTGCACACTCAGTTTTAGACCCATACATTTTAAATTAACAATTGAATATTAATGAGCTCATAAGATAGAAAATAATGAAAGGAACTTCTCTGGTTAATCGGTGCTGATGTCCATCCGTTGATTGTGCTTGCTGCCCATGGTGATGGCCGGTGTTCGCCTTTTTTAGTCTGCCGTTTAATTAAGTTGATATTACACTGAATTTACATTTTAAGTAACTGTATGTTAATAAATCATATGAGCCTTTCTTGCTCCACTATAATGGCCAACATTTTGCCAGTTGTATTTAAATTATTGTAAAATTTTGTGCTCACAACGATACATCGCTGTGGCTGCTATAAAGAATGGCGTCGAAATGAGAACGAGGCAAATGTAAATTTTTGCTTGTGTGTGTGTAGTTCTTACGTCATCCCGCTTTGTCTTGCTGGACAACGCCTCGTTACACACATTGTACTCAGTGCGTCATTGTTCTTAGCGATGACGGAGCTGTGTTATAGCCCAATCATAATGCATATTGTTGTACTTCGTCATAAACACCGCCATGGTATATTTTGATGTTTTCACGTCCACCGGAGACCTTGGTGTTTCACTCTGGCCGAATTTGCGTTGTTCCTTTTTCCAGAGGGACAATGTACCTAACCATTCTGTCTGTTTAATAATTACATAATATAAACATTGAAAATACCCATAATTCCCATAATTCTGGTACTGAGTCAGTCTGTACTGTTACAAACCCCCTCAAGGAAAATTTTTGTGTTGAAACACAAAAAATTTCCTTGACTCATTCACACTTTCCTAAAAGGATCAGTCTAGATATGTCACCACAACCCCCTGTAACGTTACACAAAAAAAATTTATCATCACTTACCCTTGGTCCCATGATGTTGGTCGCACCCTCTGACCTTACTGGACTTCTCCTGAGAGATCCCTACACCATAAGGCCATGAGGCACTCTACACTCCTGTTCTGACGCTCCAGCCAGTCCAGGACTGCGGTCACAACACCACAAAACTCTGAAACATTCAATACAAAATTCAAAATAGTGGTCTGATACACTTACATATCTACAACTGATATGTTCCCCTTTAGACGCATTGGTTTGTGTTTGGGGCATTGGTTTGGTCTTAAAATCAACAGGTTCAACCTCACAACTACAAGACTTAGAATACCTTGATTTTTACCACCACCTAAATCAATTTCTTATTTGTAAGAAAATAACAACATATCTATAACTACACACCTAACACAATATATCAATAATTCTTTAATATACCCCCAAAATACCTTCACCTAATTAATTCTACAAATTCAGCTTACAACTATCATGGCAGATACTTTTATTATTTGAATTCTATTGCTCAACTTATAATCCTTTATCTATTTTGTAAATGGCAGCTTACTAGAATATTTTTTATCAATCTTCACTTGTAACTTTAGATTTTCAACTTTAGAATATACTATCTCTTAACACTGTTATCGTCATTACCCCTGTAACGACCTCCTAACCACACACTCTATTGTCCCCCAACATAATAAAACATCATAAAACATTGTACATTACATATTAACATTGTTACATTTACCTTACATTAAACAATTTAAATTTACATGATTTGTACCAAACTTTATCACATTACTACTTCAACAATTCTCTATTAACTTTTAATTATTTGACCTTCATTAGATTCTATACAACAATTTCAAATTTATCCTTACCTTCTGTTACAATTACCTTCCTATCATGAATTTCCCTTTTCTAACCCTTCTATCCTTACGCGTTTGGGTGACTCTCTATTATTCACTATTTTCTCTGTCTTATTTTGGCATTGTCAATCTAACCTTACTACCCCCCTTTCTCTACTAACAACCGCTTCTAACCATTAATATACATTTTGACACCAATATCTCTTAATAACCCCCTTCACAAATCCCATTTAAAACCTCTGGCACCGCGCCCTTTTGTACTAGTATGTGTGTATTCCCTCTAACCAACTCATTCCCTTATCGGTTTCTGACCCTTTCAGATAACCCTTTCCGGCACACAACAATCCCTCCTGTCTCAACATCTCTCGTTGGACTCCTACACCAATACCCTTATTACAAAATATCACCATCAACAACTATAAAATTACCATGCACATTACTCAACTCTACATATAATCGCTAACCACTGTGTCCCTAAAATATCTAACACCTCTTTATATTTTATCAGCATCTCAACACTTTATTTTTCCTAACTTCCAATAACCCTATCTAACTAATTCCCATGCCTCTATTTTATCCTTACTACCCAAACTCTTTTACAACATTTCAACTTAATACACCATTACAAATTCATCACTTACCAACTAACAACACCTTTCATATCCAAATACATTACCTGCTTAATCCTTTACTAACCCTTATAACCTGAATCTCATAATATCATTTAAACTTTCTTCAGTTATTTAAAATCCTACAATACATGCTTACCTAAAAATACACAAAATACACAACAGTAAAAATACACAAATACATAGACATCAATACACAAAATATACAATTCACATAATCACTAAATCATTTCCCATAATCAGTCCTAATCAGTCCATTTTTAAAAACACTGTCCACACAATTAAATGTTCATAACACAATAAACAATTACCCCATATCGTCGAACAATAGTCTTATCTTATATCTATATACATTGCTTATTATTGAATCTCTTATATTAACATCATAAATGCATATACCATTCAAATTTTCATTATTTTCCACAAACTCATTTAATCTGTCATGATTGGTCATTGTCCTGTCACCTCCAGTATAATTCGTCACAATCAGATAAGTTACTAAGTCATTATTTTCATTATCATCTCCTACGACTACTATATCAGCTTCATTACAAGGTAGGTACTTATTATTTTTATTATATATCATCTCTACACCTAACCTTTTCCTAAACTCTTCATAATTTTTCTTTACTTTATATATCTCAATTTCTCTCTTTCTCTCTCTCTCAAAACATTTCTCACCATCATACCAAGCTACACACTCTTTCTCCATATATGCAGGGGACTCTACTGCTTTATCACTGCACCACCTGTGAAGTGCACAAAAAAAACCAGGGACCACTTTATTTGTAGACCTTTTGTCTTCCAAATACGCATTGAAGGCACTCTTGTCCTTCCTAAACACACGTGAAGTCTTTACTTCACCCCCTACTACAACATTACGGGAAAAATTTACCCCCTGCAACCCCTTTATCTGTAAATTCTCTCTATACTTTCTCTCTAATTCATGAACACTTTTTATCACTTCATTATCAAATTCTACTCCCATTATACTTTTATCACCACTCTCAATACTCACACAATTATTTTCTAACACCATATTTGTAATTCTATTATAATTCTCACCACTACTTACCTTGTCTTTATTTCTATCTGATTTGTCTACCTTGTCAATGTTACAATTTTGTTTCTGTATTTCGTTTTTAAATTTTTCTAATCTCTCTTCTAATTGGTTCAATTTTACATCTTGCACATTATTTTGTTTTTTCAATTCATTTTCGAGGCTATCAAACTTCTCGTCAATCTCCTTTAACACACTATTTTGTGTTTTAATCAATGCGAACAGGTCTTCTAATGATATTTTATTTTCGACTACTTTGGGTGTTGAGCTAATGTTTTTTTCAGTAAAATGGATTCTGTCTCTGAATTTTCTATTTCTATGCTATTATTATTTTCTGCCATTTTGTATTTTAGTATTTTAAATGGTTATTTATCTCTATTTGTATTTGGCTACGCAATTTACTCAACTCGTATTTAACTATTTAACTTCAACAACATAACCTCTCATTCATTATATATCGTCTTCTGTGTTTCTCCATCTATCTGTTTTATATAAATTAATTTTATATAAAGTCCCTGTTCGGGCGCCAATTGTTATCTAACAAACTTATATTTTATAAATATAAATGTATTTATATTTGTATGTATCAATACTACCTTTGTCAATAAACTTATTAACTACCTGTTCTGGACGCAATTCGTCTACAAACTTTAAATACATAAATAATGTTATCTTACCCATAATTATAATTTATCAAGTCCCAGTGAGGGCGTCAATTGTAATCTAACAAACTACTAATAAACAATAATAATGATAATATTTTTATATTTATATTGGTAAATGCTACCTTTGTCAATGAACTTTACATACAATCAATTCACTGTGAGGGCGGCACTTGTAATATTAATTAACTAATAAGTTACTGTGAGGGCGGCAATTGTAATCTTCCCCTCTCTCTCAAAACTACTTATAATATTATTACATATATTTAGCAAGATATGTATGACAAATACCATGATTTGGTATTACGGGTACTCACCAATTCATTATTAGCCAGGCTCATCTTCTGTTTTTATACACTGTTTTATACCTAAGGGTTCCAGGGCTTCGGGTACAGGAAGATTTCGAAACACAGTGGACGACACAATTGATAACACAATATTCAGGAGGTTAACCCTTAATTTTAATTTCAATCTACGTTCGTACATACAGCACCAGGTGTTTTCTATAATGACGTCAGGTGGCCTGACTCAAACAAAATGGCGGTTGCCTTTTTATATCTCTTGGTATTCTTTAATTGTTTTATTGCTGGATTAATATCAGTTAACATTACTGCTGCAGCTTCAAATTATGAATGAATAGAGTTTAAATTTATTACACAAACCAATGCCCTCGGCATATGTTTTTTTTATGGCCATACATCCACTCTCTCATTTGCACACTCAGTTTTAGACCCATACATTTTAAATTAACAATTGAATATTAATGAGCTCATAAGATAGAAAATAATGAAAGGAACTTCTCTGGTTAATCGGTGCTGATGTCCATCCGTTGATTGTGCTTGCTGCCCATGGTGATGGCCGGTGTTCGCCTTTTTTAGTCTGCCGTTTAATTAAGTTGATATTACACTGAATTTACATTTTAAGTAACTGTATGTTAATAAATCATATGAGCCTTTCTTGCTCCACTATAATGGCCAACATTTTGCCAGTTGTATTTAAATTATTGTAAAATTTTGTGCTCACAACGATACATCGCTGTGGCTGCTATAAAGAATGGCGTCGAAATGAGAACGAGGCAAATGTAAATTTTTGCTTGTGTGTGTGTAGTTCTTACGTCATCCCGCTTTGTCTTGCTGGACAACGCCTCGTTACACACATTGTACTCAGTGCGTCATTGTTCTTAGCGATGACGGAGCTGTGTTATAGCCCAATCATAATGCATATTGTTGTACTTCGTCATAAACACCGCCATGGTATATTTTGATGTTTTCACGTCCACCGGAGACCTTGGTGTTTCACTCTGGCCGAATTTGCGTTGTTCCTTTTTCCAGAGGGACAATGTACCTAACCATTCTGTCTGTTTAATAATTACATAATATAAACATTGAAAATACCCATAATTCCCATAATTCTGGTACTGAGTCAGTCTGTACTGTTACAAAAAGTTATTAAACTAATTAGGCCGCCCAGCCCGCTCTCGCACACAAACATTCATACTAATTTTAATTCCCCATTTTGTTTTAATTAATTGAACATTTTTAATAGATAAAGTTATTTGGATGGAAGTGGATTACCCAACATTGCACCCCCCGTTGTACTGAGGAGGTCACTCCTCTCGTTGCAATGTGCCGCGTGTTTTTTGATGTCCGAAAGTTTACAATTCACACTTTACTTTGGCCCGTTCACTTCACTGATTCTAGTTTGCAATGTTAAATCATTTTTTAATTTTGGTTACCACTTTCTACATAATAAATTTAGATTTTTGTGTGCTCACGTTTTACTCCGCACCCGGCCGGGCTGAGAAATTTATTCAAACTGGGGCTAGCGACACCAACAAAGTCTCCCACCATAAGTTAGGCATAGCGGAACTTACAATGCCTTATGATTGGATCGTCTGTCACTGTTCATTCAACACATGGGTTTCTCGTGTATTTGACGCTGACGATATACGTGTTCACTGCTCGACGTCACTAAAGAGGCGGGACTTCGTCAAGACTTCCTTCGTCAGAAAACCATGTGCGAACAAAACTTTCGCCTTCAAGCCATGTTTGTTTTACTAACTCGGCGTCAGTCCGCGCATCTGCTGGTAGTTGCGCGTTTGGGCGTAGATGTTACACAGCCGCAAAGTTCTAAGAATTGTTGACAGCACGACATTCCATTTCAATTGTTTCACCACAGTTACAGCGTACCTTTGCTTTGTTCGAACTGCGAGTTAGATTCAACCGGGGACTGGCCACACATATGGAAATGAATTGTGAAATTTTACAAAATAAAACCCCAAATTTAATAAAAATAAAAACCCCTCATATTTCGTCCCGTTACAATACCCCCCCAATGAGAGATCTTCTGTCGAAACAGAAGAAATCTCATTGCTAAACCCCTAAGAGGACCGGTGAGGAACTGGTGCCAGCAACCCCCCATTTGTTCTTGTACATCCTGGGTAAACAACCCCCCTGGTTCGGCGACTATGGCCGTATCTGAACGAGATCACTGGACTTCTCTATACGAGATCCCAACACCATAAAATCGAACAGACACGCACCACAGCGCACCTCACCTTCTATCATGCCACCCCAAAATCCAAATCCCTGGTCTTATATCATGCCAGATCCTCAACCGATATGTTCCCCCTTATCAAGTACGGTACGTATGCAGTATTTCCGATCCGATTACTAGCGCCTTCAAACGTCATGTGAGCAATCCTGCCATGCGGGTGAAGGCGCTTACGCGTGAATCACCAGTTACCAATACAGTACGCCAATTGATTCATGTTGTGACAGGAAAGTTTCGTGTTCCTACTTGAGTGTGTAACAATCAGGTGCATCAATCAGTCTGTATCCAGAAGTCAGTCCGTGCGGTTCAGTCGTTCGTGGATTGTTAATTTGTTATAAAGCGTGTATACAGTATTGTTGGTGGCTTTTATTTTTAAGTGAAATATGGGTGACAAACGAAAGAAAGTGGTAGTAGCTTTGGAAGAAAAACTGCAAGCAATAAAAAGAATGGATTCTGGTGAGTCGGTAAACAAAATTGCACTGGAGTTAGGAGTTGGAAAAACTACTGTGGGTGATTGGCGAAGAATTCGCGCAGAGATTGAAAAATGGTGTTCTAAGCAAGCAAGTGGCAGTGGCATGAAAGTTAGAAAACTATGCAAAAAGGAAAACATGTGGAAGTTGAAGAGGCTTTATATCTGTGGTATGAAAATGTGAGGGGGAAAGGATTGACGGTTTCAGGCCCCTTACTCCAAGAAAAAGCGATTCAGTTTAAAAAACAGATCGAAGGAGACGATGGTGAGTTTACTGCCAGTGACGGGTGGCTTGATCGCTGGAAGAAACGTTTTGGTGTTCGTCAGATGACGATTAGTGGTGAAGCATTGTCTGCTAATAAGGACGCTGTTCCTGACTTTAAAAAACACTTTTTTGACCTGCTTGATAAGGAAGGTATTTCCGGAGAACAAGTGTACAACTGTGATGAGACGGGTTTGAATTACCGTATGTTGCCGTCTAAAACACTAGCGTCTAAACAGGAAAAGGCCACACCAGGGTTCAAGAAGAGCAAGGACCGCGTTACAGTTTTAGCTTGTAGTAACACAACCGGAAACCACAAGTTGAGAGACCTTGATTGGAAAATCTCGCAAGCCTAGGGCTTTTGAAAATCTTAAAGATTTAAGTTCTTTGCCCCTGCATTATACCCATCAAAAAAAGGCGTGGATGATGGAGAAATTTTCAAAAATTGGTTTGAACAGGAATTTGTGCCACAAGTTGAAAAACATTTAGCTGAAAACAATTTAACACGGAAAGCAATCCTAGTTTTGGATAACGCTCCTTCACATCCAGCAAATGACCAATTAAAAGATGGAGACATAAAAGCTTTGTTCTTGCCTGCAAATGTTACATCTATATGTCAGCCAATGGGATCAGGGAGTGCTCCAAGCTTTGAAAAAGAAATATCGACGTAGGCTACTAAGCTATATCATCGCGACAATTGATAATACAGAAGTTGCGACGGCATTACAGTCAGTAGACATGCTTGACGTCATCAGATGGGTGTCCGAGGCATGGGATGAAATTCCATCTTTAACACTTGTGCGATCATGGAAAATTTTGCTGGATCACAGAGCCAGTGATAAGTGGGAAGAGGTTTCCACAGCAATGTGATGTGGAAAATGCAATTGATAACACTGCGCTTGTATCGCTGTTAGAAAAAGTTCCCGGATGTGAGGAAGCTTCATTGGAAGACATCACAGAATGGTTGGCAAAGGACGAAATCGAAGAAATTGCAGACGAAGATATTGTAGCGATGGTATTAAATGAACAGCCAATTGAAGAGGAACAAGGTGATGAACCCTCCTATCGTATAACCCACTCCGAAGGCCTGAAGGTGATCGAGACGGCAGTGGAATACATTGGCCAGCAAGAAGAAGCAACACCAGCAGACATCATATGTTACGACAGTCTACTCGATCGTTGTAGGTACAGTGGAAACAAAATAAGTACAAGACACCAATTAAGTCACTAATCACACCTTTAATTGTTACAGTAAAACAGTTCGTAATTAACAACACAGTCTACAGTAAATCAAATGAAAATTGTACACACGCAATAAAATGTCCACAAATATTAAAACTCAATTTTATTACAATTATACCGTCTGATTATAAAACGCAACACTTCATTAATAACTACTTGAACATACACAGTAATAACTCGAACCGCTCTGGAAATATATCGCACTAATACTCTCGAACCACACTATCAAATATCTCGCATTGAACTGAAAAACTAAGGCCGCTACCCGATGTATTTATAGTCACGCTCACACACCAGAAGCTTCCAAACTGCGTCTTATCTCTCGTGAACTACGTAATTACTATGCCCTTGACACAGTCCGAGCGCCCGAGCGAAGCCCAGCACAGTCGAGAAAATTCTCGCAAAATGCGTCTAGTAGCATGTACACCACACGCTTACATCGAGATCTTCTGGCATATTTGATAAACGTGTACATTGTTCTGTGCTGTCGTAGCAATATGTTTACGTAAGTGGAAGGATATAGCGGCGAGGAAATTAATGCGAGGAAAGAAGCAGGTCTCAATTACAGACTTTTTCAAACCTTAGACAATGTAAGTTTCACTTGTTCTTTCATTATACAGTACGTAGTTTTAGGTTATTATAATTTGATTTATATAAACAACTAATTTGGTTGAAAGCTTTCGTATAAATTAAAACTCATAGTAAAACTCATTCAACTTATTTTAACTACACATTTTGTTTCGTCCTTCAAATAAAGGTTTTGTGAAAGATACTGTAGTTGCGAATTCTTATTTCATTTCTTTCTAATTCATTTATTACTGTACGTCATTTATAAGGACAAACTGATATGACGTACGCATCCAAATGGCAACAAGTACAGTCAACGCAATAGGGTGGCGGTCATTGACCTTACAGAGGCTGGTATGCCTACGGCTCCGGTGTATCCGACTTTTTTGCTATCCGACCCGGCCGACCGCCACATTAGGTCGGATAGTTGAGAGTCTACTGTACTTTCTTCAACATCAAAAAAAAAATAAATAAAATTCTTTTATCTGAATTGATTAATTCTCTTCGTTACTATTGATAATTCGAAAAACAAATAAATTGAACTTTTACTTAAAACATGAACTTCCTTATCCTAACAGTTGCTTATACATATATCCTAAACAATATAATTCAATAACACTATTAATACACACAAACAATAATATAATCAAAATTCAAAACATCAATTAGATGGCAGGCACAAAATCAAATTTTTTTTTTTTCAAAAAAAAATTTAAATTTATTAAAATAGACTTTTCTCAACATTCAAAAAAAATTTTAAATTATTTAAATCAATTTGGAAACAAAATTGGCATCACTTCATTGCCAAAACTGGTCTAGTTTACAACATCACCCATCAGCTGATAAAACTGGGTCAAGTCCACAACCTTGACCTACACAAGTCATACATAAGCTACATCAGAAGATGCATTAAACTTCTTTAAAAGTTTACCTTCAAACATAATAAAACATAACAAAATAAGACATTTAAAATGACCATAGTATTAATACAATTAACAAATAAATTGACATTTAAATTACTCAAAATTACACATTTTACAACCTTACTTTACTCTCAAATTCTATTAAAATTGTCACTTGTTTCAATTAAAATTCTCTATGTTTACTATGACTCTCTATCTTTTACATTCTCAATCTCCATTAGTTTGGGTGATCTAATTATTCATAATAACTTGATTGTATCAACTTGGTATGTATACATTTATAATCTTCCCCTTCTGACTCAAATATCACTAACAGCTTTAACTAATATGACACCCATCTCTCTCAAAAACATCTATCAAACATCTCTAAACCCAACTTACTACTCAACTCCATTCGCATCATTCTACTCTTATATAAAAAAATACTCTCTAACCCTTTGTACTCAGGATGTGTGTCCCCCCCCCCAAAAGCTCATTCCCTTATTTTCGTTCCTGGACTTTATCCCAAAGGCAACCCTTTCCGGTGCTAAACGGTCCCTTCCCGTCCCAACCCTTTCGTTGCGGACTCCTACCACACTATCCCCTCTTACAAAATTCCCATCCACTAATTACCATTCTCATTACCTCACTTCAATTACTTATTACATCAAAATATCAATCATTACTCTACATATATTCCCCATATCTACTGTGTCACTATTACCTCTCAAATTCTACATTACATTATTCATAACAATATTATTCTCTCTATTACCCCGTTAAACTTAACATGGACTGATCTACATGTCCCAGCAAAATATTAATCACCCAAAATCTACCTTTTACTATCTTTTACAAATCATTTAAAATTCTCAACTACATCAAATTATTTTCATCATTTAAAATAAAATCTTTAACACATTGAAATCACTATTCAAACATTAATTACATTCCATTTTCCTCATATTCAAATATTTAACTAACTTGACAAAATTGCAAATCATTCATAAGTGATATTCTACAGCTGATCAGCTGATTTTCTCAGCAAGGTGAATGACCTTACAACAAACACATTTCAAAATTATATAAACCACATTTTATCAATCCTTACCTCTAACACAATAAAATAATACATTTATAAGACAGAATAAACACAGTACAATAAACATACGAACCCCTATTTATCAAATCATAATACAATTATTTAATCGGTGCAAGAGCGAGTTATCATCTTTAAGTTGCAAAATTTTAATTCGTTGCTCACCTGAGCAACCCCCCAGCCACACACACTATTGTTTTTTCTGTTGGACTGTGGCACCCATTTGCCTCCACAAGGACGGCATAGGTGGAGGAATTTACATCTCCGTGTCCTTGCTTCCGCGTTACATTTGAAAGACTTAGACATCAACATATCTTTTGTTACATAATTATGCGCCCTTAATGCGGGTCTACCACCTGGCTTTGCTGTTCCTCCTCGAACAGAGTGGCAGCCGCTGTTCCATAGTTTCCGGGATTTCCCCTAGTTTCACCCCCCCCATTAATTTCTAATATAAACCAATTTCAAGCCAGCTATGGTCAAGGGACTTAATTTATGGCCATAGCTGACCGCTAGCCAAAACCACGATTAGTGCTGGTAAGGCAGTAATCGCCCGAAAAGTCGGGGAAATCAACTTTACTTTCAGGCATGTTACAATCGTCATTAATCTGCACGGCACGTCAATTTATCAGTATACAATATAAAATTGTAAAAAGGGGTGTGCCGTGCATTTTACGCCATTTTTGGCCTCCGTTGGAGGTAACACTCTCTGTTACCCCCAACACTTTCCGCTATCCACTGTGGCACATGCCACCACAGCGATAGCACACTAATAACTAAACTAAATCTTTCTACAAATAGCAGTCCTTACACTCCCTAGGTATAGCACTTCTATTAATACCACTCTACCCCCCAAAATTACCCACACATCTTGTATAATACCTTACATAACATAATAAACAAATAGACATTTACCTTGATCGTTAGCATACATTAAACAAACAATTCTCTTTTAAATAATTTGTATAGAATCTTATAAACATTATTACTTGAAATTTTTTCATTAACTCTTTTATATACCATCATTTCATTATTTATCTCCGTCTGGAATTAGATTCCTCAAAATTTCAAATTTATTATTAACATTTATTTTACATCACCTTTCAGTTATTATTACTTTTTAATTATAGTTTCTGTTTAGTACTATTTTCTCAAATTATTTTCATTATTGAGTTAAACACCTGTAAACATTTTATTCCAACTAACCGGTAGGCCTATTATAAATTTTATACTTACAGTACAGTATTCACCTACTGACATAAACACAAAATATACACACCACATACACCAATATCTCCACGTAACCTCTGAAACATTTAACAACAGTGTTATTTCGTACCAAACAATTTAACATTTATTTATTAATTAATCATTATCAAATTCAAATCTCATAAAATAGTTTAAACTTATTAGAAAAATTCAATTACATAACATTTAAATCAATCAAACATATTTAAACATCTCAAATTATTTTAATTAAATCAATTATTAAAAACATCATTTTAATTACTTTCATCAGTTACAATAATTACAAGTCATTTGTTATCCTCTTCAAAATTATTTTTTGTTATTTAGACTGCAAAAATATTATTATTATTATCACAACAATTTCTACTACATATACACATTGTTTACATAATATACTTGTTACAATACACACAATCAATTTCACTAACCATTTATTTACAAATTATTCGTCATTGTTATTCAATTTATCACACTTCATTTGGTAAAGCAGTCCATTCCAAAACCATTAATTACATGATTAAACGTTCATAAACATTCATTGTCTTTACCCCCAATCATCGTACAAAAATCTGGTTTTACGTTTACACAGTTCATTCTTTACTAAACACATTATATTATTTTTATTAATATAAAGATTATCCAAATTCTTATATTCTTCCACAATGTCAACAGGATTATTCCCTGTTATTAAATTATGTAATTTATTATCATCGAGTATAGTCCAGTCGCCTTTAGTACGATCTATCATAGTTATGTCAATTACAGTTTCATTGTCATTATTATCTGCTGCTGTATTCGCTTTGTCATAAATTAAGTAGTGTATTACATCAATTGCTGTACTAACTATTTCACAAGGTAAGTACTTATTATCAATAACTCTTTCAATGTCTAATCTCTGCAATAATTCGTCATAATCTCTACTAACCTTAAATAACATTACCTTCTTGTCAACATATTTTTCATCATAACACCAATTCACACTTTTTCTATCATTCCGTACAGAGGGTATTAAATCATAAAAATGCCTACTAAAAATTAAAAAATTATTTAGATATACATCGCTTTCTTGTAAGGGACTCTTGCCCTTCAAAAACATTCGTAACCAGCTTGGTTTACCATAAAACTGGGTAAAATTTACCCTCTGCCCTATATTCACAAAATCATTCTCTCCTCTCTCTCTCTCACTGTTTCTATATTATTATGATCGCTAATTATTTTCACTGTATTATTTTTATATATCTCGTTTTCAACTATCTTACTACTATCGGTTGTTAATTCATTTTCATAATTATTTGTTATTTTATTATTACTCTGGTCGTTTGTTATTTCGTCACAGTCACTTGTAACTGTGTCTACCTTCTCCTTCCGCGTTCTACTTTCGTTTATTTTGTCTTTAATATTACTTATATTTATAATTATCTCACCTCTGATGCCCGCAATAGTCTTATTCTGTTCTTCTAATTTATTGTCTATTTCTCTTAATTTTTGGTCTTGTTTGTTTATTTCTGTTTTCAATTCTATGTTACTAGCATTTATTTCTGATTTGATTTCAATCTTAAATTCATTCAAGCTCGTTTTCAAATTATCGTTTTCTGATTTCATCTCATTTTTAAATTCATTTAAACATGTGTTTATATTATTATTTTCTGATTTCAACTCATTTCTCATTCCTGACATCATCTCCATCATTAACGCTAACTGGTTAAATATATTTACATTATCGCTTATTTTTGCGTCTACTGTCTCAATCGTTAATTCGTCTGTTGTATTGTCGGTGTTGTTTACGTGCTCGTCAATATTTGTCGATACTAAACTGTCCTGTGTCACATTTAAATTTATTTTTACTTCTTCACCTTCACACAAAGTTGCATTCTTATTTCCCTCTGCCATTTTCGACCAGTTTGTAAACTAGCTTAAATTTTTTAATTTACAAAGTCACTGTTAAACAGATGCCATTTAAAACGTTACGAGTTAAAAAAAGAATTATTTAATATTGAAATATTGATTTTTTGTTGTATTACCTACCTTTCGTGAAACTTCCAGGGTCTCGTCTGGTGTACTCATTAGCAGAGAGAAATAGGTGAACGCAATAACCAATACATCTTGATATGTGAAATTACACCTGTTTTATTATATCTACTTCAACATCTAAAAGGCATCAAACAATTTATTTTATGTATCACTGTAATACTCATTGTATGTGGTTGACTTTACTTACGTTATACAGGAAACCAAATTTGTTACGCCATTTAACACTAATGCTTATACCCTAACCAAACTAACAAAAGTTATTAAACTAATTAGGCCGCCCAGCCTGCTCTCGCACACAAACATTCATACTAATTTTAATTCCCCATTTTGTTTTAATTAATTGAACATTTTTAATAGATAAAGTTATTTGGATGGAAGTGGATTACCCAACCGGCGTCACTCCTCTCGTTGCAATGTGCCGCGTGTTTTTTGATGTCCGAAAGTTTACAATTCACACTTTACTTTGGCCCGTTCACTTCACTGATTCTAGTTTGCAATGTTAAATCATTTTTTAATTTTGGTTACCACTTTCTACATAATAAATTTAGATTTTTTTGTGCACGCGTTTTACTCCGCACCCGGCCGGGCTGAGAAATTTATTCAAACTGGGGCTAGCGACACCAACAAGTCTCCCACCATAAGTTAGGCATAGCGGAACTTACAATGCCTTATGATCGGATCGTCCGTCACTGTTCATTCAACACATAGGTTTCTCGTGTATTTGACGCCGACGATATTTGTGTTCACTGGTCGACGTCACTAAAGAGGCGGGACTTCGTCAAGACTTCCCTCGTCACAAAACCATGTGCGAACAAAGCTTTCGCCTTCAAGCCATGTTTGTTTTACTAACTCGGCGTCAGTCCGCGCATCTGCTGGTGGTTGCGCGTTTGGGCGTAGATGTTACACAGCCGCAAAGTTCTAAGAATTGTTGACAGCACGACATTCCATTTCAATTGTTTCACCACAGTTACAGCGTACCTTTGCTTTGTTCGAACTCCGAGTTAGATTCAACCGGGGACTGGCCACACATATGGAAATGAATTGTGAAATTTTACAAAATAAAACCCCAAATTTAATAAAAATAAAAACCCCTCATATTTCGTCCCGTTACAAGTTTGAGAGTGGAGGTTTTGCCTATTCTCTGTATATTCAGATTAATACAATGTACTTAAAATGTTTTTAAATTATGAGTAGGGAATCATTCAACTCATAGTCATATTCATTGGCATAACTATGATGGGGTGGGTGTGGGGGTGGGTAGATTAGGGATCAGTCCCCTATGAACTGTTAAAAATTTAAATGAAATTCCATAATCATTTAATGTAGGCCTATTTCTAAGCCACTTGTGTAGATTAAAATAAGGCTTAAAAATAATTGTAGCAGTAAACTGAATTATAATATTTATAATTAATAATATAAAGTTAGTGTTTTCTTGATTATGGTAATCTCTCAACATTTGGTAAACAACGCATGTCAGTTTACACAAAATCTTTGAGACTAACAGTTTATAAATTTGTACGGGAAGAATTCTGAATTCTTCATTTATCCTGAGGAAAATGGTGAGTACAACTTCCAAATGGTCTCATCACCCCCCCAGGAGCAGCTCCTAGTTATGCTCAGCAGACTTGTGTTTAAAGTATACATGATCAGAAAATATCAATTCCATACAGTTCTGATGTTGCAAGTATTATGTAGATCAAGTTTTTAGGTTTTTGTGAGCATTTACACATTTTCACAACACTATACTATTACTGTACTACACTACAAATTTTACCAAATTATGAGCAAGGAATCATTTGGTTGAAGACCACATTCCAACGTGTTAGTTAAAGTATACACCATCAGAAAATCGTAATAACGTATATATTTTTGTTGCTCCAATCATCATCAAGACAAGCCAAGGATTACAAGGTTTTGCATGCAGACCACACAGATTTAGCCCAATATGCTATACATGTTTTCAGTGGTATCCAAGTCACTTATGTAAATAGATAAACTAACCTTTTCAGTGTTTTGTGACTTTTTGATTTACAGTTAATTATGACATGTTTCAAAACATATGCTTCATCATCAGATACTTTAAAACTCCCTCTTAAGAGGTCATGACTAGTTAAAATGCCGATATCTCATTTTCACTGTACACGTTAATAGGTACACAATTGAAATACTACTTTCTCTGTACATCATTTAAATTATTAATAAAACAGAATAAACTTACCTTACAGGCCAAGGTCCGGCACACGAACTGTGAACTATAAACGTGATTTAGGGTTACATACTTCAATGACTACACACATTTTATAGTTAACCAACTCAACTCGATTTATTGCTTTTTTATAGTTATCTTTTATGATTCAACAACACATGCTCCCTCCTTCTTTATCTTCAAATGAACAACATTACTGCGGGGAGGTCAACCCCGTCTGATAAAATTTACGACACATCAATTTAAACAAAAACACAAAAACTATTTATCTACTACTTCTTATACTTTAAGTTTAATTATTTATTAACTATTTACACAAAGCAACCCAGCATTTACCCACGCACACAGTCATTCAGTTTATTTACAAACCCATTTAATTTAGAGCGCTCTGTATTTTTTCTTTTTAATTTTCCACAATTGTAAAAGGTTATATATGATACGTTTACTTGATTTTGATGATTCGGGCCGACCACCTGCTGTACTGGTTTCACAATTTCGTCAATGTTCTCCGAATTCAGTTCTCCTTTTAGATTTTGATATTACTGCCGATTAACGAAATGTTACACATTCTGCACCACTTTATTTTATACTGAAAAAACATATTCTAAGTTTTATAAATTTTTTCGGCTCGCGAGCCTATTGTATTCATCCGGCCTTGGTGTTCATCCGGCTGGATGGGTGGTTTGTAGTCGACTGCCTCTGTTCTCAGCACACTGGGCGAGAAAAAATGTACCTGTGCATGCCGTTAGCGTCAGAACGTTGGCCGCCTGAGCGCGTACTTGTGGGCAAATACGCGCCCTCGCTGCTAATCTGCATTCCAATGCCGAGCCATACCAGCCTCGAAGATATACTCTATTCACCAAATATTCTTTGATGGAATAAAATTGAAAAGATTAAAATTATAAAAACTCATAGGTTTGTACCGTTACAATACCCCCCCCCCAATGAGAGGTTTTCTGCCGAAACAGAAAAACTCTCATTGCTAAACCCTAAGAGGATCAGTGAGGATATGGCGCCAACAACCCCCCTTTAATTCCTTAACACATCATGGGTAAACTACCCCCCTAGCTCGGCGACTATGGAAGCACCTGCATGATATTACTGGATTTCTCTACTCGAGATCCCAACACCATAAAATCGGACAGGTACTCACCACAGTACTACCTAACCTTGTAACATTCTGAATAAAATTCCAAAACTGGCCTTATACCATACCAGATCCTCAACCGATATATCACCCCTTACATACATACTGGGTTGCCTTTGGCAAAATACTGGGTGCGTACACATTTTCATTACATACTATCTCCACCTATCAATTATTAAAGTAAACTTCACAAGCATTCCATATTTATTATTTCTTTTATGAATTTGCTAACTGCTATAATTTTTTATTGTTGGACTAAGCTTTTCGTCATTGCTGACATCTTCAGGTCTTAAACCTGACGACGAAAAGCTTAGTCCAACAATAAAAAATTATAGCAGTTAGCAAATTCATAAAAGAAATAGTAAGGATGGCTGCTAATTTAAACAATATGAAGAATAAAACATTCCATATTTGCTTCTACACAATTTAATTCTCCTTTTTCAAACAAATTTTTTTTTTTCAAATCAAATTAAATTACTTAAATTTTGTTCAACTAGTGAACACAACCTAAGTCTATTATCAAAACCCACATCCAAGTTAGTCTACCTTATTTCTTTCCATTCCTCAATTTTATCGCAAATTTTAAATTTTTCCTCAAATTTCCAAAATCTTTCAAATGACTTTACTTTATCATTCTTATTAACTAGATGCTAACAATCATAATAAACAAATAAAAATAAACAACTTATTTCTACCATAAATTCAAAAATAGCTACACTTGATTACAAAAGATAACATAAGATACACATCATGAATCAGCTGACCTCTTCTCTACTTATAGTGAACCTTAAAATTTAACATAAAATTCTTTACTGCAAAGAATAGAATTTTTTTTTTTTTCAAAAAAACTTAATTTCCAAAAATATCTCTTTTAACAATTTCAAAAAAACAAAATTATTTAATTACATTAACTAACAAGAGAATCCATGAGTCAATTACGAGAAACATATCATGGCTCTAACATCAGTCATCAGCTGATCTCTCAGGGTCAGGTGAATGACCTTACCCTAGACACACTACGCAAAATTATACAATGTAAAATACATAACACATGTTTATAATTACTACACTCTAATATAGCACAACATAATAAAACATAATAAATTCCTTCTCTCTTAGAATTAATCTTTTCAATCAGTAAAGTCATTTATAAAATATCATATAGAGCAAAACATATTTAAATCAATTACTTTTGAACAAATTATCTACTGTAATCATCTGCCTTTAGCATAGTATCTCTTTACTCAAAATAAAATCATTTAATTAGCTCATCAGCTCATCAGCATAACTCATTTTAATATTTACTAATGCGTTACTCCCCTGAGTAACCTCCTTACCACACACACTATGGCTCCCCCTGGACTGTAGCGCCCAGTTGCTTCCACAAGAACGGAAGTTTTTTGGGGGTAGACGCTGCCTACCCCGTTCTTGCTTCGGCCTTACAAAACATTCGGTATTACTGATGTCCGAGGACACCAGTAATCCTACTAAACTTAGGTATATGCCCTTAAAAGGTCTACCATCCCATTCGATGGATAGCCGCTGTTCCATAGTTCTGGTGATTCCCCTGATTTACCCCCCGGTTAATTTCTAAATTCACCTCTTACAACGATAACAACTATGGCCAGTTTAGGCAGAACGTGACGCAATGAGCCCCGACCATAGCTGTCAAAGCTGAGCCAATTCCACGGTCAGGGTTCGGTGAGGCCGTGACCGCCCGAAAGTTGGGGAATCACAAGTAAAAGATATATTTGTTTATGATATAGTTACATTTAAAACTTACAATTTACATTGCATGAAATTTCTAGTCTTGGTTGTGTGTTTTAACACCATACATTTCTTTCTTAACTTTCCCTACACTCCTTCATTAACTTAAAATAGTGAGTACAACAAAATATTTACTTATTCATCTGAACTAATCTATTCCTACTTATATAGGCTATCACCAACTAACGATTGAATCTTTAATTACAACTTAATTGACCATTTAATAAAAAGGTTTTACTCTCTCTATGTCCCTTAAAATAAACATCTACTTTGCATCTGATTAAAAATTACAAACATTTCAATTTTAGGTTTAGTTTCAAATTGTATTAACTCGTGACCTTGTTACATTTTATTATTACATTTCAGTTGTGAATTTCTATTAATCATTTTTATCATCAGTTGGTTTGGGTGATTCTCAGTTATTCATAATGATTCGATTTATTAAATGGGCACTAAAATATAAACTTCCCCCCTTCTTCCTTCTAACACTCACTAACAGATTTATATAGGGTGACACCAATCTCTCAATAAAATTTCCTTCCATTAACTTAATACGCTAACTCACCTCGCATCATTCTACTCTTATAACCAAATACCTGATATCCTCTTTGTACCTAGGATGTGTGTTCCCTTCCCGTATACTCATTCCCTTATTAGTTCCTGGTCCTTTCCCAGGTAACTCCGCCAACTCCATTTAAAACTATTCACCTCCTGCCACAACGCCTCTCATTGAGGACTCCTTACCACACCACCCTCTTTACAAAATTTCACCACCATCTATTTATTCCACAATTACATCACTCTCATTACTCTACATATTTGCACTATCACTACTGTGTCCCTACTATTACCTCGTTTCTGCATTACTTTCATTCCAAAATTCTTATTTTCTCTAACACCCATTTAAAGTTAACTTTGACTAACTCAGATGCCTTATTGAAATAATTATCACCCAAACTCTATTTTTTACAACATTTTTCATTAAGTTAACCATTGAAAATTACATTAGAAAACTCATAACTACCGCAAATTAGTTTCATCATTTAATTTAAACCTTTAAACTCATTAAAAATTTATTATTCAAACATTCAATATTTTACTTTACTTCAAGTCATTATCAAAATTCATACTTGCATATGGTCAATCACTCCATCTAATAAACACCTGATTACTGTCATTAATTCCAAATATAAACATTCATTACAACAAATATAGCGTACATAACTCCATATATCTTCTGAAACATTATAACAATCATATGACTCCACAACTACGCACATTTTACATTTATTCATTTACTATTTGTTACCAAGTTTAAATCATATAGAATCATTTAAATTCCTTATCAAAATCTATTGATACAACATTTCAAATTAATCAATTACTTCATCTCAAATTATTTAATTCAATCAATTATTTAAAACACAAGTTATTTTAATTATCTTACTCCAAAACAATTACAATTCATTTATTACTAACTCTCATTATTTATTTACTCTGATAAAATATTATTCTTATTAAATCAATTTCAACTACATACACACATCGTTTACATAAAATACATTTTACAACATAGACACAATTAATTTCACTATAAATTTATTTACAATTTCTTGTCATTATTTTCTGTTTACCACACCTCATTTCATAATCTAGCCAGGTCATCACCATAAACTAAAATAATTAAAATGTCCATTCACTGATTTTTTATTTAACCCCCATCATCGTATATTAGTCTTACTTTTACATAACAGTTATCATCTTTAATTACACTCCTTACATCATTGTTATTTATATAATAACCCGTTAATATTTCAAATTGTTCCATAAAACCCACATAATAATCTACTGAATTATCCCACATTATTATTAAATCATATAACCTGTCTACATCATTAGTTTTGGTCTTATCACCGTCTGTATTATTATCTATCACCCTTAAGCATTTTAACCTCTCAATTTCAGAATCATCTACTATTAATACTCCACGTCTAAGCACAGGTAAGCTTCCCATATAATTATCAACGTTATCATCATTTATTTCTGCACTATCTTCACAACAAGGTAAGTCTTTCATATCATCCATTTTTTCCAATTCTAACCTCTCTATCAACTCTTTATAACTCCTGCTTAATTTAAATAATTCTATCTCCCCATCAACACACAACTCGCTCTCTAAATATCTCTCACCATAACGCCATATCACATTTCCTCTACCATCCCATCCAGAGGGCACTAACTCATAAAAATTCAGGGAACAACTCAAAGACCTCATGTCTTCCAATAATAAGGGACTCTTGCCCTTCAACAACAACATTTGTAAACACCTTGGTTCACAATAAACCTGGGGAAAATTTATCCTCTGCAACCCCTCTATCTGTAAACTCTCTTCATACTCTTTCTCTAATTTATAAACACTTGTTTCTACCCCTTTACAACCCCCTACTCCCATTATTCTCTTACTCTCACTATCTCTCTACCTCATCACTATCTGTTTTCATTATATCACCTTTAAATAGCTCGTTTTCCACTATTTTATCACTATTACTTATTAATTCATCATTAGAATTATCATGATTACTCACCTTGTCTACCGCCACCTGTTTTTCATTTAAATTAACACCATTACTATTAACACTTATATCTCCGTTATTTTCATTTATTTTGCACTTACCTATATCTGTTCTCCACTCTCCCATTTTCTCAATATCTTGTTTTAATTCGTTAAAATTACTCTCACATTTATTCTTTACCTCATTGATATCAACTTTAAGTTCATTAAATTTAACATTTACTTCCTCAAAATTTCTACTCTGCTTATCAAATTTTATATCATTACTATCAAAACGACTATTTCATTAAATTGATTTAGTAAAATACTCATCATGTCATCATCAAATTTGCTATTACATTTTGTTGAGGTTGGAGTTAACTGAACCCCTGAATCCTCTGTCACATTTGTTTGATCTGTTACACTTAATTCGACTATTTTGTCTTGACCCACATTTGGAGTCGAATGGACTTCAAGGCCGCTCATGACAGCTCATTCATTAAAATTAAATATTTCCTCTATATTAGTTTCGTTATTTCCTGCCATTTTTTAAATTATGAAATTATCATCTATTTTAACAATCCTTATTACTTACGTATAACCTACTCTAACATGACATCGTTTTTTGTAATTTTTTACGCACTCCTAAATCACACTTGCATCCATTTGTAGGTGTGGTTTTTGTACAAAATTTAATTTATAAAAACTGTCCAAGTTCGAGCGCCAATGAAATACTACTTTCTCTGTACATCATTTAAATTATTAATAAAACAGAATAAACTTACCTTACAGGCCAAGGTCCTGCACACGAACTGTGAACTATAAACGTGATTTAGGGTTACATACTTCAATGACTACACACATTATATAGTTAACCAACTCAACTCGATTTATTGCTTTTTTATAGTTATCTTTTATGATTCAACAACACATGCTCCCTCCTTCTTTATCTTCAAATGAACAACATTACTGCGGGGAAGTCAACCCCGTCTAATAAAATTTACGACACATCAATTTAAACAAAAACACAAAAACCATTGTAATATCTACTACTTCTTATACTTTAAGTTTAATTATTTATTAACTATTTACACAAAGCAACACAGTCATTCAGTTTATTTACAAACCCATTTAATTTAGAGCGTTCTGTATTTTTTCTTTTTAATTTTCCACAATTGTAAAAGGTTATATATGATACGTTTACTTGATTTTGATGATTCGGGCCGACCACCTGCTGTACTGGTTTCACAATTTCGTCAATGTTCTCCGAATTCAGTTCTCCTTTTAGATTTTGATATTACTGCTGATTAACGAAACGTTACACATTCTGCACCACTTTATTTTATATTGAAAAAAACACATTCTAAGTTTTATAAATTTTTTCAGCTCGCGAGCCTATTGTATTCATCCGGCCTTGGTGTTCATCCGGCCAGATGGGTGGTTTGTAGTCGACTGCCTCTGTTCTCAGCACACTGGGCGAGAAAAAATGTACCTGTGTGTGCCGTTAGCGTGAGAACGTTGGCCGCCTGAGCGTGCACTTGTGGGCGAATACGCGCCCTCGCTGCTAATCTGCATTCCAATGCCGAGCCGTACCAGCCTCGAAGATATACTCTATTCACCAAATATTCTTTGATGGAGTAAAATTGAAAAGATTAAAATTATAAAAACTCATGGGTTTGTACGGTTACACACTTATTAACGATTGGTTGACCACTGAGTGGTGTTCATCTCTGTCTGATAAAGCAGGTTACAGGCAGTATCATATAGCCGATTTGATTTAAAATTCAGCTGGTCACTAAATGTGAAACTACAACTGCTTATATTAGTGTATGCTCTTTAAATAGCAAACTCCTCCAAGGCGTTCATGATTCGGCCCTTTTAACAAATGTGTAGTGGTTCCAATTTAGACTTAAAATTCGTGTAATTCTGGTTGTGTGAGACCAAATGGTGAGCATAGTTAGACTTTATGTTGATGTAGTTGAGATTTTTTAGCTGGTTAGGTGTATTTTCAAGGAATCTTTAAAAAAACCTCTCCCCATTTGGGTCTCTCAAAAAGGGCCAAATTATGAATGCTTTGAAGGAGTTAAAAAAATTTATAGAGCACACACTAACATAAGCAGTCCCAGTTTCATGTTGAATGGCCAGTTCAATTTTAAATCCAGTCGGCTGTACAATACCATATTGAACCTGCTTTATCAGTAGAGACAAACAACTGTTCAGGGGTCGAACAAACGTGAATAAGTGTGCACTCACTAATGCACGTGTGATATTGTATTTTAAGGAGTGACAGTCTCATAAGAGGGATTTTTTAAATATCTGATGAAGCATTTGCTTTGAAACACAACATTACTAACTGTAAATCAAGAAGTCTCAAGGTTGATTGAAAAGGTTAGTATAATTTTTTAGGTTTGAAGTAAAATAACTTTATTAAAATTCAAGTAAACAGACATTTTTTACTCAGATGTGTAGAGAATTTTATTCTAAAAATATTTATGTAAATAATGTTAATTAAAATCAAACCAAAAAGGATGAGAAATTCGACTTTTATTAAATAGTGATGTGGTAGTAAAATGCTACATTTCTGAATCAGGTTGGTACATATAAATAGCACTTTTATTAAATAAAACTTTATATAAATTATCAAATATTTTATTTACAAAACATTAAAAATATTATAAAACGTAATTTTAATTTGTTTTTTAAAGAGGACGCTTAAATTTTTTAAGTTTTAGGCATCTTTGCCATGTAGTGCGATGTTTTTATAAGAAAATTTCTATAACTGGTTACCTATTAGGCCTATTACTGTGACCACACAGCAGCTAAAAATCCATGCTGAAAATTTGAATGCAGCATCAGTGTGAATTCTGGGCTGATACTAACACAGGTAATAGCAATTTCATCCATAATTAGTAACAGTAAAAATATGCAGTGAGTCATGTTAATCCGTTCACAGAGTGCACTACACAGGATATTATCCCAATCAAAGGTGATGTACTTATCTCACATTAAATTAGGTACAACTCATGGAAACGTAGTGTTTACCGTACACTAGTTTCTGATGTCTTATATTGCCTAGAAATTCTTTACAAACTTTGAGTGGGACTACATTCAACTTGTAACGGTACAAACCGATGAGCGTATACAATCAAAAGTTGTATTTAACAAGAGTATATTTTTGGTAACCGACTGTAGCTCCGTGTAAGGCACAGCATGTTACCGGAATGCAGACTATCAATGAGGGTGCGTATTCACGCATATGCGCGCACGCCTGGGCCAACTTTCCCAGCATAAAAGACACGTACATACATTCCAGCGCCGAACCTTTGATGGGAACAAAGCAATACAGAATACACGTTGACGGCAACGCCTAACGTCTGGGGGGTAGGCAACCAAGCGCACACACAGTCAGTCGTCGCAGAGCAGTGCAGTTGGACACCATTACTTAAACAGTGCAGATGTAATTTCACAGTAGCCTCGGAAAAACTTTGGTAGACCGAAAAAGTTAAAAGTAGGTCTACCAAAGAGTGTATCGTAATAAAACAACAGTAAACAGTAGTTCAACCGGAGGAACAATTTATAAAAAGAGTGGAGTGAATGAAAACTGGGAGTTAAGTGAAGAAGATGGAGCAGACATAGTGCGCAATACCGGGGACTTCCTACAAGTTAAGTAAAAGTGAAATTTATAATAATTGGCCGAAAGTTTATAGTAAACAGTAAATTAATAATGAGCTCAATAAGGGGGTTTATTCAAATTAGTAAAGGGAGTGAGAGCGTGTGCGTGTGAGGGAAATATGGAATAAAAGGGGAGAAAGAAACTTTACTGGTTTGTTTAATCTATAGAATTTATAATATTGTAACCCTATTAATCAAAATATTGGAAAAGTAAAGAAGTTAATTATTATAGTAAATAAAACAATGTTTGAATCGTCATAAATATGTGTTAGTTGTAAGTTATTACGTCATTACCATTTCATAGTGTTCTGTGCTGAAAAATTTGTCTAACGTTTCCGGGAATCTTCTGAATTGGGGGGAAGTCAGATTGCAAAATTATCCAGTTTTAATTAAGGAAGAGTGTAAAGGTTTCTATGTATAACATAAAACATCGTGGCAACCCTGAACTTCTGTTGGAATTTATAATAAGGTAAGTCAGCGAGAAAAGATCGCAGGTAAGGTTCTGGCAGAATATTTTTATTTTTATTAATTTATTTATAATTTGGGTGTAACTTAACAAACTGATTGAAGAATATTTTCAGTTTCATTTTTATATTCAAGTTATTGTTCAGATGCAGAATCTGTGCACTTATCCATAGCAAAATAACAGGAATGAATAAGTGAGGCATTTGTAAAAGAAAATTGAAATACAATTTTAGTTCTTAAAAACACAAATTTCAATTTTAAATACCAATTTTAAAAACATAATTAATTCAAAATTAAATTCTCACATACCCAGATTAAATTAAAGAATATAATAAATATATTACTGTAGATCCAAATTTTCAGTAAAGACTATCAGTCAGAGTGTGCAATGGTACAAACTGTGAACATATAATTGACACTTTCATACTAAATTATTGTATGTCGACTACAGTAATTTGTGGTGCGCACCAGCGATATCGCGTGTGTTCTCACGTTTGGGGGTTTTTATGTGTTTTTTGTGTTTATATTTATTGTGATGTGTAAAGTTATATAAAAAGTTGTTTTTTAATATTTTAACTATTGACGAACTTCACCAAGGGATATTTTCTGTTGATGGGACATATGTCCCGAAACGCGTAGAGTTTCGTTAAGGATAAAAGCCACCATGTTACGTTCTATTCTTTCTACTTACCTGAAACAATACCTTTACTTACCCATCACACTTACACGCCACCCTGACGTACCGCTCACAGAAGATTCCAAACTATTTTTAGGTCGCCACGATATTTTGTGGTTCAATATCGAAACCTTAAAAACACTTTTATTTAATTGCCAGGTTCGTTAGGCGAAATTTTTCATACGGGATAGGTGATGTTAATGTGGCGTATGAATGAACTTAACACATGGTTACGCTACTAATTCATTTTATTAAAATTCACGGTAAGCTTATTTTCTCCTCTACTTAACTTTCATCAATTCTTTACTTAAGGTTGTACTTTCAAAACATTCTGTTAAAATTACATTGATTTTACTTCTTTCTCTATTCTTGCTTATAGCGTTACTTTTTTATAGTATCAGAACATATATATGTATAAAAATAAAAACTCAACTAACTTAATTCTATTTCTTATAAGACGACCCAGTTTGCGATACGCATTCATTCAAGTTTAACCCCCATTTTATTTAGTTAGAAACCCTTTTTTAAAATGACATAATTAATATTGTTCGAGGATTACCCAACCGGCGTCGTTCCTCTCGTCATCCGTCGCGTCCTACGTATATGTCCGAAAGTTTGTCTTTTTCACTTCACCACATTTAATTTAGATTCGATCACTTTTTTATATAACTGTTACGACGTCTCAGTTGTTAGGTCGGCCGACACTAAGATTATATTCGTATTAAAATTTAAACGGACCACATGCGGCCGGTAGGTGAGATTAACTGGGCAGAAGGTTACTCGTGTGCCCCTCTCCACTGTTATTCAAAACGGGAATCCACTGCCTGCTTGTGACAAAACGTTAGTCGACTTACACATAGTCTGGGTTATACATGTGGGTTAGGCGTTGTTGAAATTGCACTGCCTTTTGTCACGTCACCAAGTGGGTATGATTTGGTCAGACTTCCGGCAGCATCAGACCGCATGGCACAAAACTTTCGTCATTTCGCCATTTTTCGGCAGCGTTGGTTCGGTCTCTGAGGCGCATAAACTGCGCGCGCGTTGGTATTGCGCGTAGTCTGTACGTGACTTAATGCTTAATTACCTTGGAGTTACACCCGACATCGCATTCGATTGCCCCGACTACGTTCAAAACTTCACATCACTGTTCCTTTGTTCGACGACAATTTTATTTAACATGGGACTGACCATGCAGATGGAAAACAATTTTATGATTTAAAATAAAACAAAACCCCTCCTTTTAGCCCCGTTACAATACCCCCCAATGAGAGGTCTTTTGTCAAGACAGAAGAACTCTCATTGCTACCCCTAAGAGGATCGGTGAGGATATGGTGCCAACAACCCCCCGTTAATTTCTTAATGCATCATGGGTAAACTACCCCCCTAGCTCGGCGACTATGGCTGCACCTGAACGAGATTACTGGACTTCTCTGCTCGAGATCCCAACACCATAAAATCGGACGGACACTCACCATAGTACACCTCACCTTCTAACATTCCACCCCAAAATCAAAACCCTGGCTTTATACCATACCAGATCCTCAACCGATCTGTTCCCCCTTACATGCATACTGGGTTGCCTTTAGCAAGTACTGGGCGCGTACACATATTCATAATACCTTCTAAACAAACCCCTTAAACATTTTAAAATCATTTTTTCAAATCAAAATATAGCAAACAAATTAAATTCAAATCATTAAATTCGGTTAAAATTTCATTTAAGTTCGAAATCAAACTATTACATTATCATTATTTTCATCAAGACCAAAAAAATCTTTTTATATGCATCTATCAACTCTTATCAATTTTCTTCATTACTAATAACAATCATAAAAACACAACTTGAACATCTTATTGAATCATAAACCCACTTATTCTAACATTTGGTTACACATACATACTAAACAATAGAATTCAATAAACACACTAGTAATACACATAAACAATAATGTCTTAGAAACTCAAACCTCATCTATGTGCCAGGTGGAAAATTAAAATTTTTTTTTCAAAAATTTAAATTTACCAAAATATCTCTTATTGATAAAAAAATTTAAAATCATTTAATTTAATTCACATTATGTGAACTAATTATTGGAAAATGGTTCTGTCTCTAACATCAGTCATCAGCTGATCTCTCTGGGTCAAGTGAATGACCTTGACATACGTATGTTACACCAAGCTACATCATAAAATACATGAAACATCCTTAAAATTCCTTACCTTCAAACATAATACAACATAATAAAATAGAACATTCAAAATTAACATGGTGCTTATTATCTCACAATAAACAATAAAATTTACATTTAAATTGACCAACAATTACACATTTTATAGCTTTATATTATTTTCAAATTCTAGTCCAATCTGTCCCTTGTTTCAATTATTATTACATTTTAACTGACTCTTTCTTTAACATTTTCTTTCTCAATTATTTTGGGTGACTTAATTATTCATAATACTTTGATTTACTAACTGGGCATTTAAATAGAACCTCATACCCCTTTCTGACTCTAACAGTCACTTACAATTTTATCTAGTATGACACCCATCTATCAAAATATCTACCAATATTTCATTGGTACTTTCACAACGCTTATTGACCTCGTTAATATCATTTTTTAATTCACTGAAATTGCTTTCGCATTTGATTTTTTGTTCATGTATTTCACTTTTCAACTCATTAAATTTATCACTAAAATTGCTATTAATTTCATTGAATTTAACGTCGGAATCACTCTTTTGTTCATTGAATTTCATATCTAACATTGTTTGTATCATTTTGAACATTTCATAACTATCGTCAGACTTTTTACTTTGGACCTGCGTCGATTGACTTTCTGTTTTATTGTCAGTGAAGCTGACTTCATCATCATTAATTTTACTTTCCCTACTTAATTTTGGGGTTATTTGAATCCCCGAATCATCTGTAATATTTGTTTCATCTGTAACACTTATATTCATATTTTTGTCGTCTTGACCTACATTCGGAGTTGAATGTACTTCAAAACTACTCATAACAGCTGATTCATCAAATTCAACTATTTTATTTATCTCTTTATCACTATTTCCTGCCATTTTTATAAATTTACTGATTTAAATTTGAAAAAAACATTAACACTTAACTCTTAACACTTGAACAGTGATGTACCATTTTATGTATGCTACGTAATTTTTACGTATTGTTACTTAACCTCTAAATCACACATCTTGTAATTTTTTCTGTTACTAAAACCGCCTACTATCACCACCTATTTCGTACTTAAATCAGGCCTAAACCCATATGAATTAATTCATTTGAGTTATCCTGGCAGGGTCGCCATTTGTTACGTTCTATTCTTTCTGCTTACCTCAAACAATACCTTTACTTACCCATCACACTTACACGCCACCCTGACGTACCGCTCACGGAAGATTCCAAACTATTTCTAGGTCGCCACGATATTTTGTGGTTCAATATCGAAACCTTGAAAACAGTTTTATTTAATTGCCAGGTTCGTTAGGCGAAATTTTTCATACGGGATAGGTGATGTTAATGTGGCGTATGAATGAACTTAACACATGGTTACGCTACTAATTCATTTTATTAAAATTCATGGTAAGCTTATTTTCTCCTCTACTTAACTTTCATCAATTCTTTACTTAAGGTTGTACTTTCAAAACATTCTGTTAAAATTACATTGATTTTACTTTTTTCTCTATTCTTGCTTATAGCGTTACTTTTTTATAGTATCAGAACATATACAAGGTGCTATCGGAAAGTTCCCGGACTGTACTTGGCACGGCTGTTGGACGTGACTGTACAACCTGGCGTCCCAGTGTCCGATTCCGTAATACGTAATGAGTCAGTCTGCCGAGTTTCGTTGCATTGTGAGGTTGTGTTCGGTCTACGCGTTGTGTTTTGTAATCGTGTGTTAACGTTCATTTGCTAATTTTATGATGGCTGATAAATTCGAGCAACGCGCGTGCATTAAGTTTTGTTTTAAACTTGGTAAATCGCCTACTGAAACTTTTGCAATGCTTCGAGAAGCTTTTGGAGAACATTCCCTACACAGAACACAGGTTTTTGAGTGGTACGCTCGTTTCAAGGCCGGCAGAATGTCACTTGAAGATGATCACCGTTCAGGATGACCTTCCACGAGCAAAACGGATGAAAATGTTGAAAAAATTCGACAACTCATTCATGAAGACCGTCGTCAAACAATCCATGAGTTGTGTACAAGTGCCGGAATAAGCTATGGAAGCTGTCAAGAAATTCTAACTGAAAATTTAGGCATGCGTCGTGTTGCTGCGAAATTCGTCCCTCAGCTTTTGTCTGTGGATCAGAAACAGCGCCGTGTTGATGTGTGCAGTGAACTCAGAGAAACGTCTGAAAATGACCCTACCTTCATCTCCAGGGTCATAACCGGTGATGAAAGCTGGTTTTATGGTTATGATCCAGAAACAAAACAGCAGTCGTCACAGTGGAAAAGTCCACAATCACCGAGACCAAAAAAAGCACGGTAGGTCAAAAGTGCAACAAAAACCATGCTCATTGTGTTTTTCGACATCAAAGGCATTGTCCATCGCGAGTTCGTGCCAGCTGGTGTTACAGTGAACTCAGATTTTTATTGAGACGTTTTGAGGCGGCTGAGACAAAATGTGCTTTGAAAAAGGCCCAAATTGTGGGAAGACCAAAACTGGCTGTTGCATCACGACAATGCACCTGCTCACGCTTCACTGAAAACAACAGTTTTTGACCAAAAACAATATGGCCACCGTCCCACACCCTCCATATTCACCAGATTTAGCCTCCTGTGATTTTTCTCTGTTCCCGAAAATAAAAATTCACATGAAAGGTCACCATTTTGACACTGTAGAAGACATTAAGAAAAAAACGCAGGAGGTGCTTGACAGCCTTCAGCAAGACTTTTTTTGACACTTTCCAGGCATGGAAACAACGCTGGATTCGTTGTATCAATTCGCAGGGAGACTACTTTGAAGGAGATGGGAGCCATTAATGGCCTAGGTAAGCAAAAAGAATTTACTAGACCTAGTCCGGGAACTTTCTGATAGCACCTCGTATATGTATAAAAATAAAAACTCAACTAACTTAATTCTATTTCTTATAAGACGACCCAGTTTGGCATACTCACGCATTCATTCAAGTTTAACCCCCATTTATTTAGTTAGAAACCCTTTTTTAAAATGACATAATTAATATTGTTCGAGGATTACCCAACCGGCGTCGTTCCTCTTGTCATCATCTGTCACATCCTACGTATATGTCCGAAAGTTTGTCTTTTTCACTTCACCACATTTAATTTAGATTCGTTCACTTTTTTATATAACTGTTACGACGTCTCAGTTGTTAGGTCGGCCGACACTAAGATTATTCGTATTAAAATTTAAACGGACCGCATGCGGCCGGTAGGTGAGATTAACTGGGCAGAAGGTTACTCGTGTGCCCCTCTCCACTGTTATTCAAAACGGGAATCCACTGCCTGCTTGTGACGAAACGTTAGTCGACTTACACATAGTCTGGGTTATACATGTGGGTTAGGCGTTGATGAAATTGCACTGCCTTTTGTCACGTCACCAAGTGGGTATGATTTGGTCAGACTTCTGGCAGCATCAAACCGCATGGCACAAAACTTGCGTCATTTCGCCATTTTCGGCAGTGTCGGTTCGGTCTCTGAGGCACATAAACTGCGCGCGCGTTGGTATTGCGCGTAGTCTGTACATGACTTAATGCTTAATTACCTTGGAGTTACACCCGACATCGCATTCCATTGCCCCGACTACGTTCAAAACTTCACATTACTGTTCCTTTGTTCGACGACAATTTTATTTAACATGGGACTGACCATGCAGATGGAAAACAATTTTATGATTTGAAATAAAACAAAAACCCCTCCTTTTAGCCCCGTTACAACCAGACGGAAAAGAAAAAGGTAAAACTTGTGAGTACTATTTATATACATATAAATGGCCTGGATACCAAAAAGCATGGATCTAAATTATTGCACTTCAAAATCTGGCATAAGAATGCATAGAATTTCCAGAACAAATATTTCCTAAACCAAGAAATACAACTTAAGTAAACATTTTACTGCCTTTTAACTGTTTTGTAAACAACATGGCTGATATTTTGTTTCATTTAGACACATAACATTTTTAATCCAAGTTGAATTTTCCAAACATGTATTAGGTCCTGATTGATGTTGTTCACATCAATTTTTTCATAATAAATTTGTCTATAAGTATAACAGAAAATTTTTAATGTTTACTAGCAATTTAACGGAAGTTATTGTACAGTAAGCATACAAAATTGTATTTTTTAACTCAAATTTTGTATATATTGTATATAACTTTTATTGGAAAATACTAAAGTTACAGCCTTGGGCTCCTTTTCTTTTAATACAAGAGGTTAAACAACACATCTCTTAACTTGTCTTCCACGAATTTCCATTTTGCATTGTTACTCCTTCAGAACAGAAATGTGTACTAAATTTTTACCACATTAACAAAAATTCAGACCGTTGTGTTTATAGCATGCTTTTCCTATTTTTAGCTCTAGAATCACCTCCTGATTTCCCTTTCTTTGTGGAACACTGTGTAAATAGGTTTTTGCTATCTGTATGAAAATTTGACCTATGTATACTTGACTCCGTTAAATCCTGAACAGTAGGCCTACCATTTTTATATTTTGTGATGAATGAACAGTCTCTGCTTGTATTTTTCAGCTCCATCTTTAGAATAAGAGCAAATACCAGTCTTTTTCATGTACGGTACTAATTTGATATGATTTTGTTAATTACTAAAAAATTTCAATATGTTTTATATTGTCACTTTCTTGTTTAACTGGCTGCCCTACTTGTGATTTTTGCTATTTCTTTGCAATGAGGGCATATATCAGATTGATATTCCATACCACTAATTGTTTATAATATTGTTAACTAACCCAGGAAAGAGTTCGGCTTGATACCGTGTAGTTTTTATTCAGCATATGCTTAATGTGTTGTTTTCTCTACTGGCCCACTTTTTATGTTTCTCTCTTTGGAACCAGGATGGCTATTGGAATAAGAATTTTCTCTAATTTATAGTTTTGTTAAGTACCTTGGAAAATTTTAGATCAATATTGTAACGTGACGGTTCCCTTAAAATAAATATTAAAACTCATACATGTTGAAGAATAGACATGTGTCAAAATGCTTAACCTAATTAAAGTACTAAAGCCCGTTGAAGTACAAAATAATAGTAAAGTACTAAGTTTATTTTGTAAGTTATATGTCTTAATATGTTTGGTTAAGATTATAAAACTGATATGTAATAATCAAGGAAAGTATACATGTCAGATCAAAACATTGTGACACTTATTTCAATTAAATACTTTATATCATATTGTATTAAAAATATGTAAGAGCCATATCACATTAGGTATAACTGATTAATATTATATTGTGAAGGGAAAGTGTGTTAATTCAGGAATCAGTTATATGAAACAATAATTGTGTATCAGTAGGTGTAAAACTGTAACTAGAAATTATGACTTGACTACGTATTTGTGTTTACACATTCTAAAAGAACATAACGACAATTAAAGTGGAAAGAAGACTTAATACCAAAATGTTTTAACTAAATTTTGTTATATAAAACTTGTATGATTATTAGTAAGAATCCTGAACTAACTATTGTATTATAGAGTTTGTCAGGATGACAGTCATTATGTTTGAGGAATTACCAAAATGGTGAATTAAATCAGGTTATATAATATTTGTGTTAGTAGTAGTATAAATCGTGAACTGACCAGGATATTAGGGAGTGTGTCATGATGATTATTATGTTAGATAAATAAGGAAATTGTTTAGTTAAATGTTATTCTATAAAACTTGTATTCGTATTAGGGTAAGTTTTAAAGCAACAGTATTAAGGTAGAGAGTAGAGCCATGGTATGATTATATTTTATAAATAAGCAATGTGTATTAAGAAATTAATGATGTTAAAGTGTACATAAGACAATATTATGTTTGTATCACAGCCAGTAGGTTTTATAAGACAATGATGTTAACATTTGTCATGACCAGTACCGATATCAATTTATTTAAGTATTAATATTATATTTAAAGTAAATAGAAATTGTTTTATAACATTAAGGGTACAGAAGGGGTACTTATAAGCATAAAACGTAAATTTGGGTCAAAAATCAAAAATGTAACATATAAAGATACAGTAAACCCTCGATTTAACGGACTAATTGGGGCTGAGGGGTGTCCGTAAAATCGAAAGTCCATTAAATCACAAATTTTGTTTTTTGAGGATATATTTAAATCAAATAGGCCTATAACACTTGAAATTTTAATACTATTAATATCATGCAAATGCCGTATTGTTCCGAATACAAGCCGCACTTTTTCTCCTAAAACCATGGTGGCTAATTTGGCCTGCAGCTTGCATTCGCGCGCTAATGAAATTCGAAGTTATACCTGACTTCTGGCGGGACAAACACTTTTGGTATCTATGAGTGTTTACTGCCTACGCATTAGCAGTTTGCTTGGCTGTAGTTAACTCTGGCGTTATGATTTATGACTACAACCGAATGTTTTAACAGCAAACTGAAGAAAGAATAGGAAGATTAAGTGTAAGTTCGTGTGCACGCGCGCGTGCTGCACCCTTCTGTAGGCAGCAAGACAAAGGCTGAGTAGAGGGGGTGTGAGTAACATGTTTCTAAATAATGGGTAAACTGCCAGTGTGATTTTTTATTTGTAACAGTGACAACATCGCTTATCTGTACTTTATTTTCATTCGGCGTTTTTGTAGTGCATTTGCGGTATGAGTGATATTGTGGAGACTAAAGGCACGCAGTCAAATCAAATTAAACGTAACCCGTACGATGCGAATTATAAATTAATTGTGATACAAAATGTAGAACATGCAATCGCGAAGCCGCAAGGAAATTCGATAGTGATGAATCCTGTATTCGACAATGAAGAAAACAGAAGGAACGACTTTTAAATGCAAATACTGCGCGACGAGCATTCGCGGGACCTCAAGTTGGGCATTTTGTAGCAGTAGAGTCCAGCATCTGTGAATACGTATGGCTTTTAAGAAGGCAAGGACTCCCTGTCACTATACATGTTTTAAAATTAAAAGCTTTAGAAATCGCAGAAGAATTAAAAGTCTCCGGTTTCAAAGCCAGCTTCGGGTGTATAAGACGAATTATGCGGCAAAATGGATTTGCGCTTAAATGACATACATCACTCGCGCTAAAACTACCAAGTGACTACGAAGAAAAACTCCTACAGTATCAGCGGTTTGTCATTCATTTACGCAAGAAGCATAATTATTCACTTGAACACATGGGAAATGCCGATGAAATGCCCGAATTTTTTTTTTTATTTACGTATATTTACGGTTGACCAAAAGGGAACCAAATCTGTAACAGTAAAGTTACGGGAAATGAAAAATTACGTGCCACTGTAATGCTTGCTGTATTATCCGATGGACGAATATTTCACAGTGAAATAAGATGCATATCAGTGTATATTGTTCAGTGTTAGTCGTCGTGATGTCTTCCACTTAACGTGTGCGACGCCTGCGTCAACGACAACGCAAAGACAGGGATCGTGAAGAATTAAATGAATTCTTGATGAATACTCCGTTCTCATCGAATACAATTGAAGATGAGAAAATTTGCATGTTTCAAAACAAGAAACAAGAAGGAAAGAAACGAAAGAATGCTGCGATAGCCAAGCAATATCGCCAGAACAGGATAGTCTGCAGTTTATCCACATTATATGTTTCAAAAGCCTAAAAGCATTATCATTCTTTGATGTTTCATTTATTTTTATTTTTTTTTTTTTTTAATCGTTTTGTCTGTCAAATTCTGTCCGTTAAATCCGAAGTCCATTAAACCGAGGTCCGTTAAATCGAGGGTTTACTGTACTGAACAAAAACCTATCTTGAAAATGATCAGTGAAAAAAAGGAATTTCATTTAATATCATTAACATTGTATCTAGCATAAGATGGGAGTTTTCAAATTAGTATTTGAAGGTATATTTTAACTAGAAATACTGACGCCATCAAATGACAATGCCTAAGGCTTCGACCAATCGGAATTTTGCAAATTCTCCACCGAGAAGCCAGAAAAATTGACACATGAGGGTTAGTTGATTGTTGAACCTCGAAGAGTTAAGAACGAGATCCATGTAATACTTGTGGGTGGTAAATTATTAGTAAGTCTCGAACGCAAGACAGGTTAGGTTACTAATATCCAATAGTGATTTTTAATTCAATGAATAATCAACCAAGTGAACTGTGAATGGTGACGTATACATATTAAATTGTGAAAATATCATACCAGAAATAGGAAAGTGTATAAAAAGTCGGTGAGATTAATCCAGTTTAAGACTGGAGAAATTAAATAGTTTTGAAGTGCTGCCATGATAGTTAAGTATACTGATGTTATTTGAAACGAATGAGTAGAGATAGTAGTTGTTGTTGAGAGCAGAATTTGTTTTATGTTTAGTATAAGAGTATAATTTCTTATGATGAGAGAAGTAAATTGATATTGACTGGAGTCAGAGAAATTGATAAAAATATATAGGAGTGTTGAAAAGTAGAAGGATTATCTGTCTAAATCTTGTTAGAATTTTTTGTGTTATTTGGAATTTATGAGTAAAGAAAACCAACGCCTCAAATCACAAACCAATGCATCTAAGGGGAGACATATCAGTTGCGGATATGTAGATAAATTAGGCCACTATTTTAAAATTTTGTATTGAATGTTTCAGAGTTTTGTGGTGTTGTGACCACGGTCCTGCGCTGGCCGGAGCGTCAGAACAGGAGCGTTCAGTGCCTCATGGCCTTATGGTGTAGGGATCTCTCCGGAGAAGTCCAGTAAGGTCAGACAGGTACGATCAACACTATGGGACCAAGGGTAAGTGATTGCAATTTTTATATATCAACACTACAGGGGGTTGTGGCAACATATCTGGACTGATCCTTTTAGAAACGTATGAATGAGTCAATGAAAGTTTTTGTGTCTCGACACCAAACCTTTCATTGAGGGGGTTTTGTGACAGTACAGAAATACCTGTTACCAGAATTATGGGATTCAGGAATATTTTATTGTAAATTTTATTCTGATCAGAAATGTTAACAAGGGCTAAGTTAGTTTTGCACAAGTCCCAATAACTACGCAGATCAACAAGAGGGGAGACAAGCCAATGTCATCATGGTACGAGCAGAATTTAACATGTGTAATGGCGGCATAAGCGAAACAAACGAATAATACGAACTTTTCATTGGTCCACAAAGCCAGATCGTCATAAATCAACAATGACGGCATGAAACAATTACGTATTAACCCGGGCGTTGGCTAAAGAACAATGCATAATGACGTCAGACACAACCACTTTGCATAACAATTGCGTCTGATTCCGCCCAGTTCGTCAAAAACAGTTCACTGAGCATACACGCTCGACTAGTGCAGTGGGCAGATTTTGCCATAAAATGCAGTAATTACTTACAAAAATGAAGTAGTTGTTTTCAAAATGTAATTATTAACAGTACGTAGAGTCAGTGGATAACCAAAATGAGAATTAAGTAAATTCAGTGGACTAAAAAACAAACAGTAAAGGTTCGGCCGAACACCTGCCAACCGCCATGGGAATCTGCTGAGGAATCTACGCCTCATCATATTCAGGAAAGCCCTTATAAATTCTTTTTTCTAAATTTTAAAATCTAAGAGAATGAGCTCAATTCAAAATAATTAACAAGTGTTCAATATTACAGTATGAGTGGGAGTGAAAGTGAGCGAGTGAAAGTTATCGTTGGCCAACCTTAAATACTTTATCTTTGAGGCATTGGTTTGTGAATAATTATAGAGTAAGCATTAAAGCCATAAAGATAAAAAAGGAATTTGAAAATAACTGCAGTATAGCTTGAAAAGAATTATTTTAAATAAAGTACACATACATATAGCATTAAACGCATGGCAAAAGCGGAAATTACGTCGCCGCCATTTTGAATTTTAACCATCATTGCTGACTCTCATTGTAATAACCTATAGCGCAAATAACTAAATAAAAGAGCATTTATTATCGTCATGTTGTGTAGATGGTTATTTCAATGCCCCGAGAACCTTTGTCTTTTCTGCTTAACGCAACTTTGGACCCAAAAGCCTAATGCACTCAACAAAACTGAGCACGTGTTATACCGGATGTGTGATAAATTATGCAAATTCCATGATAATTGATTATCATATAATTATTATTATTAATATATATTTATGTAAATAAAAGGTAAGTTTACAAGAGTGCTTGCTTAAGTGGATTCGTCAGTGTAGAGGACAAAACGTTCCCGTCGGCGGTTTCATGTTGAAGGAAAAAAACTAAGTCTTTTGCGCAGTCTCTTGGAATTAAAGGATTTGCAGCAAGTGAGGGGTGGCTCTCAAATTTCAAAAATCGACACGGCATCACATTTAAAAAAATCTGCGGAGAGAGCGCCAGCATGGATATTTCCATTTGTTCTCAATGGATTGACGAACTAAACCAACTTTTGAATGGCTATGACCCAAGGAACATATTCAACACAGACGAAACCGGGCTTTTTTATAAATGTCTTCCTGATCGCACTGTGACGTTCAAAGACGAAAAGTGTCATGGAGGGAAACTCAGCAAGGATAGATTAACTGTTCTTTTAGCGTGTAACATGGACGGTTCTCAAAAATTGAAACCACTTATTATAGGGCAATCTGCGAAACCACGCTGTTTTAAAGGAATAAAATCGCTGCCCACAGCTTATAGGTCAAACAAAAAATCGTGGATGACGACTGAGTTGTTTAACGAATGGCTGACCTCAGTGAACAGTGACATGAAAAAGGAAAAACACAAAATCTTACTGTTTTTGGACAACTGCACCGTGCATAATAACCCACCACCATTAGACCACGTAAAATTGATTTTTTTTCCAGCCAACATGACATCAAGATTGCAACCGTTAGACCAAGGCATAATTCAAAATGTTAAAACTCTCTACCGTAGAGAAATTGTTTCTCTTGTGCTGGATAGCATTGAAAAAGGTGAGAAGGTAATCATAACAGTTTTGACCGCTATAATCATGATTGATAAGGCCTGGAGAAATGTCAACCCTACCACTATTTATAACTGCTTCAGAAAGTGCGGGTTTAAGCAAACCGAAAACGTAGAACAGTCATCGGAGCCGCCAAAAATTACAAATTCTGACTCAGGGTGGGGACTTCTACCTAACTATGGAGAATTAACATTTGAGGATTATGCTCATGTTGACGATGACATCAGTGTCCACGGTGCCCTAACCGATGCTGAACTGTTGAATTTGGCCCCTCTGGATGAGGACGAGGAAGAAAACGAAGAAGAACAACCGCCAATTCCAGTCACATTGAGCGAGGCAAGGAGATCTCTTACTACCCTATGCTTCTACGCCCTCAGAACCGACACAAGTGACGATTTCTTCGCAGCTCTCACCACTATCGAAAATTCATTGGACAATGATAGACTGAAGTCGCTCACTCAACAGAAAATTATGGACTTCTTTTCAAAATGAACATTTGTGAATAATTTTACAAATGTTTAAAATAATAAATCACGAATTTTGATCAAACTCTTGTTTACTTGATTTTTTTCCTCCCTCTTGGTTATTTAAACTCCTGTTATTTTGAACTCTTGGTAATTTGAAATTTTTCTCTGGTCCCTTGAGTGTCAAATTATCGAGAGTCGACTGTATATTCAAGAAGCAGATACCTAACTAATTATTTTTATATTGAATATAAAATACGTAATTATCTGTACACCAGTTACATCAATTAAAAAAAAAATCATTGCATTTAAAACTTGATGCGCCAACAAGAGGTGTCAATAAGAACACAGTTAATAAGAACAAATCAAAATTAAAATAAAATAATTAAAAATTAATTAAGAAACACTCAGATTTTTATTTACATATTTGGCACCTACAAAGGGAGGCTTGTCAACCATTAAAGAAGAAAAGAAAATAATAAATAAATAATTTTTTTTAGAAATCTATTCATTTAATTACATATTTTGGCACTCCAAACGTGAGGTCTAAACAGATATAAAAATAACCACATATATATATGCACATAACAAAATGGGCTCAACAACGTGAGACCAAAGTAAGTAATTTTTTAATAGTGATAAAATATTGAAAGTCACATAACAAAATTGGAGCTTACAACGTGAGGCGTTAAAGAAGAATTTAAATATATCAATATGAATATCTAAAATATTATGTAACAATATATTTTGCAGTTTTTATTTGATGTGTGCTTAATATGCATATTTTCAGTATGTAGAAAAATTTAAGTGTAAACCTGTGTGTGCGTGTGCGTGTGTGTGTGTGTGTGTGTGTGTGTGTGTGTGTGTGTGTGTGTGTGTGTGTGTGTGTGTGTGTGTGGTAGGTAGGTAGAATTTTTCTATGGCAAATCATAACTGCCGCAAATTCAAACAGAATCAAATAATGTTTTGCATATGTGCCCGAGTTGTAGAGGACTCAAGGCCTATTGATTTTAGTGAAGATCGGTTAAGGGGGAGGCGTAGTTTACTTGCAACGTTTTACATTTTAACAAGAGTAAAGTACTTAATTTTGATAAATAAACTATCCTGAAAAGAAGGTCATAATAATCCACTGTAGAAAGTGTAACGAAACAAAATGTTAGAAAAAGAATTGTAAATATAATAGGGAAATCCTATCCAGAGAGGGAACAAGAAATCACAATTAATAGTCAATTAAAGGAAATTACCAAGTTTTAAAGAGATTAGTAAAGAACCAAATATAACTAAATAAAAACAACTTTTGACTTATTTAATATCAACAAGAGACCCAGAAATAACCCAGTAGAATAGGGCAGTAAACAGACAACAAGTTAAATAAATAAACCTAGTAGGCCTAATCAACTTACCCTGAATAACAACCAAACCCAATAAAGAGTACCTATCCATATAAATAAAATCGTATAGGCCTATAATTAAGGATAGAAAAAGGGACACAACCCTTTACAGTGATGAGTGATATAATAATAAATAGTGGCACAAACTATAGTTAAACAGTGTGCTAATTATTATTTATAAAAAGTGTTTTATTATTATCATACAGACAATAGTTTAAAAGTATGAAATAATTAAAGTTGTTAAACACAAGTATTATTATTAAGAGTTTTTGTTATACGTTATAATAATTTATGTTACCAGTTAATTTATTTAAATATATTTATCTCAGGGAGTCAAGGTAGAAATTACAATCAACCATAACAAATTGTTCCACACCACATATCAGAGAAATTCAAATTAATAAGGTTTTACAGTTATAAACTGAGGCATGTTTAGTATCTAATTGTTTATAATTATATAATTAATCATCATGTAAACATTGCATGTATCATTAGAGTATAATAATAAAATTATCTATTAAAGGTAATTTATAAAATATAAAGTAGGTAATGGGTGTTGATCATATAACACTTAACCTGTACATAAATGGCCAATCAAAATTTAAGAAGTTTGTATGAGTTCGGTGACTAAAAGAAGAAGAAATAACACTTAATTGTTAATTGTGATGAAGAACAGTTGAATAGTGAGATGTTAACATGTTGAGATGTTATTAATATAAAAATATAAAATTAATAAACCGTTTGTGAAAGAAGATTGGTATAACCACCATTGAAGATAAATAATTCCTCCACTACAATCAATACACTAACCAGGAACACACACCATCAAGAAATTATAAAGAAAACCAGAAGACGTTTAGCAATATCGCCTAGATGTGTAAAGTATAATTTGACTTAATCATTGACAATATTTTTATCCAAAAAGGAACAACCACTAGACAATACACCAATTCACACTAACACTAATCACTAGTAAACATTTTAACAAGTGAAAACAAATTCCATATCTGAACGAAACAGTGATTACAAGGAAAACGTTTATTTGTACACATTTAATAAACTTCATTATTCTGTGAGATGGACAACGGCAGCCATGATGATGACGTCACTCTAACCTGCATGCTTTTGACGAAGTGTATTGAATATCGTCAACATCGTATGTTATTTCATATATAATTTTTGTAATTTTTTTAGATTATAAGTAATAGATGATTTGTAAAGGTACTCTATATTGTTAATTATCATGTAATGGAACTTTTCGTAGCAGCCCCAAGGATTCCCACGAAATATATTAACCTTATTTAATTATCACTCCTGAGATAAATATCGATTGTGACAACCGTATGTATCGAATGGAATTTTCTACCAATTTGAACTCATATTACAGAGATTAAACAATTATGTTAATAAATCATATCCATGCATTTTTATTTCATGAACATAATATATTACCAACATTTATTTTATAATTAACAAGGATAAGAAGACGTCGGGGAGTCATTGGAAGTACGCAAACTACAAAACCAAGATTAACCTCAAAGAATAGGTTAAAGCCTAATATCGAAGGTGACTTGAGAATTATTTGGGATGACTCGACCGCTATTTTTGAATTGATTTTGGAGTTCTAAATGCTGAATTGGAATAATTATAATTCTGTTTATTAAAACAAGGCAGAATAATTCAATTCTTTTAACTTATATATTAAATCACATTCGAAAACACACAAAATAAATATTCCACAATCAACTGATACACTATTTACAACTATTTATTATGAATTAACATATACAAAGCATAACACGGGCAAATTATTATACAATTACGATACTACGGGTACACGAGTCGTATTATAAATTGGCGCACCAACTAGTGAGGCTGAAATTAGGGAATATTAGGTGAAGAAATTAAAACAAGCAAATTAATTTCCTAATTGTTAGCTGGCGACTGCTATAAGTTCCAAAAAATAATAAAGATGCATAAAAAGGCGTCATCACTGAGACGGACGAAGGAGGCAGAGAAAGAAGTCAGGATGGAAGAGAAAGAAGTAACATCGGTGGAGGATGTGGAAACGGTAGTAAGAGAGGAAGCCAGAGGAGACCCGAATCTTATAAAATTAATGGAGTTAATGAATATAGTATGAGTGAAAAAATGGACAGAAATAAGGAAGAAACGAATGACAATTTTAAGAAGCAGGAGGAAAAATTGGACAGAATTAAGGAAGAAATGAAGGAAAAATTGATAGCATCAAGGAAGATAACAGACAAACAAATGAGAAAATTGATAGCATCAAGGAAGATAACAGACAAACAAACGAGAAAATCTACGGTATGAAGGAAGAGATTAACGAGAAAATAGACAGTATTAACAGGAATACAGATGAAAACAATAGACAAATGAATGAGAACTTGAGGCAAATTAATGACAGATTTGAAGAGAATAATAAAATAATGAATGACAAAATAGACAGCATTAAGGAAAGCAATAGACAAACCAATGAAAAAATTGAGAGTATTAAAGAAAGTACTAATGAAACCTTAAGGCAAACTATAAGTGACAATAATAACCAAATGAAGGAAGAATTCAGACAAATCAATGAAGAGAATTTAAGAAGAATTAATGGTAGAATTGAACAGGTCAATGATACAATTAACCAGAAGATGGACAAAATCGATGAGGAAAGGAAGCAAGAAACAGATGACATTAATGAGAGATTGAGAAAAGCTAACGAAACCATCACACAAAACAAAGTAATGGTAAATACCAGAATAGTCAAGGTCCAAGAAAATAATCATATTCAAATAGAAGGAATACAAAAGGAACAAGAAAATTTAATAAATTTACAGAAACAAACCGGAGAAAGGTGTGACCATATTAACACTACAGTGAACAATTTAACTGGTCAAGTACGCCAAAATCAAGAAGAAATTGAATTAATTAGGACCAGACCAAATAATATTACTCATGTTTCCACAAATGAAACCAGAGAAGGGATTAATTTCAAAAATTATCGTAGAAACACCATGGAATTCCTGGCCAGAATCGAGGAACATTTTAATAAACATTGAATAACTATCTGGAGCTCGATTAGAGAGATGTTGGATGAGCATTTTAGGGAGATTACGGACAACTGGTGGACAGCAACCAGGAATGAGATAGTGGACTACGCTCAATTTAAAAAACCATTTAAAGAAAAATATTGGTCCGAAGCTATACAAAATATTATCAGGGACAACATTTGTCAGGGAAGATATGATGGAAATAGAGGTACATCTCCAACTACTTACTTCTGGGGAAAGGTGTGTTTGGCAAGACACCTAGAGCCAAGAATACCAGAAGAATCCCTAGTAACTAAAATGGCATACCATTATGACGCAGGAATTGCCAGAGCATGCCTGGGAAGCCAGATTAAAACGGTCCACGCAATGGCTGACTTATTAGAAAATTATGAGCACGAGAGTTACTACAAAAGAAGCAGACAACGAACTGATCAGTGCGGTTCAAGAAATAATAACCATGGTATGAATAATAATCACCCTAATAATTTGAATAACCAGAATAATTATAACTCTAATGGCAACGATCGAAATTACAACCAAAATTTTAGCCCAAATAATAACCAACAAGCAAATTTCAATCGAAATCCAATTAGCAATAATAGTAAAACAGGCCCAATCAAAATTACCATCCGGGTAATAGAAATAATAATAATTATAATAACTACCGAGCAATCCAAAATCATAATAATTTTAGAAATAACCCAGGAGTTAATACCAACAATAATAATCAGGGTAATTATAATAATAATCGTCCATACCAACCATGAATAAATTATATTAGTGCAGAAGAAGGGGATTACTGGAGATACCATCAACCTCGGAGGAACAGTTTTAATAACAGTTATGATCGAAGAGGAAATCCCAGAGGGATGAATCACCATGACAACCGAGTAAGAAGTAGAAGCCAGGAGGATTTCCGAGAACCAAGGGGGAGTGAACAATTAGACAACCGAGAGGTTGAACAACCAGGAACTGGTACACCATTCCAGGCAAATCAACAGTCATGCCCGGAAAATAATCATGATGGCCTTAATTTAAACGGAGTGAGGCAGTAATAAACCCTCGTGACCCCTTACTGCTCCTAACTACTGGGTACAAAAACCACCAAATTCAAAAATATAGTAATAACAAATTACTACCAACTAATTATGAAAAATAAAAGAATTTTGAAGTATAACAACAACCAAAGTTTAAGGACGGATAGTCAAATTCTTACTATTATTTACAATTATTATTTGAAAGATCTTCGAGAAGAACTGTTGGAGGAAACGGTGACAAGTAGAATCAACCAGCATAATGAAATCTTATACATAACCGCTCAAATTGAAGGAATTCCTACACGAATAATGATAGATACTGGTGCAAATGTATCGCTTATTAACGATGCTGAACTGGAGAGAATACAGAAACAAAGTAAAAATATAATACCTACCTTACCTGTCAATAATGTTATTTTAATAGGTGCCACTGGGCGTCAAAATAAAACAGTGAGAAAACAAGTGTCATTGGAACTAGAAAGCAAAGGTGTTACAATTAATATTATATGTCTGGTCGCAATCAGCCTACCATTCGAAATATTAATTGGATGCGATATGCTGAGGAAATATTCAGCCATTATTGATCTGAGCAAGGAGAAGGTGTCCTTGAACTCAGAAGGTGTTATGTGGACGGCAGAGTTAATAGGAAGCGATGGTGCCCCTCTGAACCGTACCCATCACCAAGTTAGGGAATTAAATTTTTTAAAGAATGACACCCAATGCAGAAAAATAATCTATAATATGACAAATGAAGACCTGTGGAACAGTAAATTACAGGAGATAAGAGAGTTTAGACACCAAGGCACAAATAATTTGACAGCAAAACAAGTAGAAGATCTCATTATGATATATAAGAAGTATAAACATGTATTTTCAGAAAAACCAGGAAAAGTAAAAAATTATCAGTGTAGAATACAATTTAAAGAACCAGCAGAATTCCACAGAAAATCCTATCCTATACCATATTCATTGAAGGAGGCGGTTAGAGCTGAAATTAATAAAATGTTGTTAAATGATATAATTGAGCATAGCCAATCACCATATACTAGCCCAATAGTAGCAATAGCAATTCAGAAGAAGAACGGGCAGGTTCGACTTTGCTTGGATGCCCGAGAAATAAATAAACATATAGTAAATGATCGCACGTCACCTGGAGAAATAGAAGAAATTCTAAAAAAATTTCATGTTACAAAATTCATCAGTACCTGGGACACAGTTTGTGGATACTGGCAGGTGGAGTTGCACCCGATGAGTCGAAAATATATGGCTTTTATTTTTGAGGGTAGAAACTACCAGTTTAAGAGATTGCCATTTGGATTAGTCAACTCGGTAGCAATTTTTGTATGATGTATGGACCAAGTATTGGGTCAGGAAGCGCTGCAATTCACCACAGTTTATGTAGACGACCTGTTGATTACCTCATCCAACTGGGAGGAACATTGTCACAGGGTGGAATATGTATTGAGTAAGTTAGCAGAGAACGACATAACACTAAAACTCGAAAAATCCCAATTAATAGCGAAGGAGGTTCAATTTTTAGGTTTTCTATTTGACTGAACAAGGTATTTCCCCATCACAAGAAAAGGTTACTGCAATCCAGAAGTTCCCACAACCAAAGAATAAGAGGCAACTCAATCCTTCTTAGGACTGTGTAATTACTACCGGAAGTTCCAACGCAATTATTCCGCATTGACATCTAAATTTCAGGAACAGCTGTCTTCAAAAAACAAATGGATATGGGGACATGAACAGGATGCTATACTACAACAGATAAAGGATGAATTCTTAAAAACAGTAATCCTTCATCATCCAAATTTTGATCACCCATTCCTTTTGAACTGTGACGCAAGTGATGTCAGTCTTGGGACGGTATTGTACGAAGAAGACAAAGAAGGAAACCATTTAGTCATCAGTTTTGCCAGTCGTGTGTTAAACCACTGTGAGAGAAGGTATAATGTTACTGAAAAGGAACTATTAAGCATAGTCTTTGCTTGTAGCAAATTTCCGAACGTACATTTTGGGATATCCTGTAACTGTCAGAACAGATCATAAGTCCATCTCATTTTTAAGAAGTTGTAAGCTGAGTCACGGAAGGCTTACAAGGTGGATACTCGCCTTGCAGGAGTATAATATCAAATGGGAATATATTCCAGGGAGTCAAAACGTGATAGCAGACGTGTTGTCTTGAATAAACCTGGACACCCAGACATTTGAGGGTGAGAAGGAAAGGATTATCAAGGTGTACAACATTCTCAAAAGTAGATCTGATTTGGAGGCATTATTACAAAATATCAGAGCAAATCAGTTCTTAGACCCAAAATTAAAAAAAATCAAGGAACATTTGGAGAACCAAAACTCTCCAATAAACCAATTCTATTGTGAACAAGAAGGAATTTTATTTATAAAAAATACATTGAACCAAGAAGACTGGAAGGTCATCATTCCCAGAATCATGGAGAAAGAACTAGTGTTGGAATATCACATAAGATACGGACATATGGGTGCAGTAAAGGTAGTGAAAGCATTGGAGGAGAATTGTTACATTAAGAACATACACAGGAAGGTACAAAATTATATAAAACCCTGTCATATCTGCCAATTGGTCAAAATTAATAATGAACGAAGGGAAGGTGTAATGATACCTATATCGTCAGAACAAAAATTGGAAAAACTATTCAGTGACATATGCGGACCATTTCCTAGTAGTGAAGGTAGAAGCCGGTATAAATACCTTATAATCATTATGGACCACTTCACCAAATTGTATCCAATCAGTCGAGCAACTACGCAGAAAATTCTTGAAGTAATAACTACTCAATACATTCCAAAAATAGGAATACCTGTTTCCATAGTTACAGACCATGGTACACAATTTCGAGGCAAAAAATGGAAGAACACATTGTTAGAACTGAACATCAAAAGCTATAAGACCTCCATATACCACCCCAGTTGCAATCCATCAGAAGGAATACTGAGAGAGGTTGGTAGAATCTTAAGAACGTATTGTCATCAACAAAGGAAGTGGCCTGATTACTTATCACCCACAGAAGATTTTTTTAAACTTGGCTTATCATCCATCTATAAATTGCACTCCATACACTGCCATGTATGAAAAACAACCACCCAGAGAGATCCAAGAATTGATTAAATTTCCTGTCTCCACAGTACCAATTTAATAAATTAAAATTTTATAATCAGGTGATGGAAAATCTGGAAAAACGCAGAAACAAATACCAGAAAATCAAGGGTAAAATGATTAAATATGAAGTAGGAGAGAAAGTGTTGTTAAAGAACAGGGAATTGTCGAGCACTCTAGAAGGGATATCAAAGAAGTTATTGTTACTATACGTTGGACCCTACACCATAACAAAAATAACAACAACAACACGTAGGAATTAACTGACCCCATTTCAAAGAAGATCAAGGGCAATTATAATCAACAATCCATGAAAAAATATCACGAGGAAGAAAAGGAAAAATAACATAAGTAATTATGTCCTCACACTTAATGAAGTGTTCAGAAATAATTACTTCTGAAGGGAGGTAATTTGTAACGAAACAAAATGTTAGAAAAAGAATTGTAAATATAATAGGGAAATCCTATCCAGAGAGGGAACAAGAAATCACAATTAATAGTCAATTAAAGGAAATTACCAAGTTTTAAAGAGATTAGTAAAGAACCAAATATAACTAAATAAAAACAACTTTTGACTTATTTAATATCAACAAGAGACCCAGAAATAACCCAGTAGAATAGGGCAGTAAACAGACAACAAGTTAAATAAATAAACCTAGTAGGCCTAATCAACTTACCCTGAATAACAACCAAACCCAATAAAGAGTACCTATCCATATAAATAAAATTGTATAGGCCTATAATTAAGGATAGAAAAAGGGACACAACCCTTTACAGTGATGAGTGATATAATAATAAATAGTGGCACAAACTATAGTTAAACAGTGTGCTAATTATTATTTATAAAAAGTGTTTTATTATTATCATACAGACAATAGTTTAAAAGTATGAAATAATTAAAGTTGTTAAACACAAGTATTATTATTAAGAGTTTTTGTTATACGTTATAATAATTTATGTTACCAGTTAATTTATTTAAATATATTTATCTCAGGGAGTCAAGGTAGAAATTACAATCAACCATAACAAATTGTTCCACACCACATATCAGAGAAATTCAAATTAATAAGGTTTTACAGTTATAAACTGAGGCATGTTTAGTATCAAATTGTTTATAATTATATAATTAATCATTAAATGTATAATACATATATATAATACATATCATTGCATGTATCATTAGAGTATAATAATAAAATTATCTATTAAAGGTAATTTATAAAATATAAAGTAGGTAATGGGTGTTGATCATATAACACTTAACCTTGTAACTAATGTCCCTGTTATTGCGGGCGCAATTTGTAACTAATGGCTTTTTATCATTTTATTAGTTACCATAAAAATTGTGCATTTGTATGTACTAGTAAATGAATATCACTTTTAAAACCGGACGCCATGTTGTAAGATTAGACAACATCACACAAATTTACTTTTCGGGCCAGGATTCGGGCAACACGAACCCAATTTGTGAAACATACTACATGAAATAATTGTACTCAGATTAATATATATATATATATATAAGTTACTTTTATTTTTAAACTTGAATATCAATACATATTGAAAAAATGACTCGACCCCACATATTACGCCACGGACGTTTGCAAAACAATTTTACCCTCCAAAATACACATATGATACATAACTTACGCAATTATGTTACATTATATAATAGATTATTTAATATATTTCAAATGATATATTTAATATATAAAGGATTATTGAACATATTTTAATACTTCGCACAACCCAGCACTTAGAGAAATTAAAACACTCTCTCTCTCTCTCTCACACACTCTTTCTCACACCCTGCTACAATTGATTTCTTTAGTGAGCTCATTTTTTGAAATTTTAAAGACTTAGTTTCATTTTAATAGTGTGTGACTTTCGCCTTGGTCATTATTTTGAATTATGTGAAAAATAGAAATGATGTTGGAACGTTCTCACCAATTGGTTGGATAAGCCTCACCGCACTTCTAGGGTCGTATTCTTCGTGCACAATCTGTATTTTTTACTTCGCTCTAATAGCCCACACCGTCATGTCAGCCCACGAAAACGCCTCGGACAGATTCTATACACATTACGTGATTAACGATCCATCGGCCGGTGACACCTATCCAAGTACTTTACCGCCCCAACATTTTAGATGTTTTATTCAGTTAATGAACCACTTTTAGTGGTGAAAAAAATTAAACTTCACACTGGGTGAACGGTTTTGCCGGCCGGCTGCGTCCACGCGTTTTGATGAAATGACACAGATCCTTTGTCCCATATTACGTAGGTGGGGCGCAAACTACGTCATCAAGTTATTGTTTGTCTGTTTACAGTTTCAACAACACATTCCTCATCGCTGGCGTCATCAGGGATCGTCGCCTTATCTCAGTATGCGACATACGGTTTTTTGCTGGTTTTCATGTTTTTTGCTATGAAACAGTTAGAATCCTGGCAATTCTCTTCTGCGTTCACAAAACCTTTGTATAGTCCACTCACCGAAACTTTACAGGGATTATTAAATGTTTTATTAATTATGACCAAATTGTTAAAAAATGAAGGCATACAATATTTATGGTTTTTTATACCATGTTTTTGTTAATTCAAGATTGTACCAGGATTGTACCATCACAAAACCCCCTCAATGAAAGATTTTGTGCCGAAGCATAAAAACTTTCATTGACCCATTCATACTTCCTAAAGGGATCAGCCAGGATAGGTCGCCACAACCCCCTTACAATTTATAGAAAAGAAATTTCTTTTAGAAAATTCAGTTAATAAACCACTTTTAGTGGTGAAAAATTAAACTTCACACTTGGTGAACGGTTTTGCCAGCCGGCTGCGTCCACGATTTTTTGATGAAATGACCAAGAGTCTTTAAAATTTCAAAAAAAATGAGCTCATTAAAGAAATCAATTGTATCAGGGTGTGAGAGAGAGTGTTTTAATTTCTCTAAGTGCTGGGTTGTGCGAAGTATTAAAATATGTTCAATAATCCTTTATATATTAAATATATCATTTGAAATATATTAAATAATCTATTATATAATGTAACATAATTGCGTAAGTTATGTATCATATGTGTATTTTGGAGGGTAAAATTGTTTTGCAAACCTCCGTGGCGTAATATGTGGGGTCGAGTCATTTTTTCAATATGTATTGATATTCAAGTTTAAAAATAAAAGTAACATATATGTTAATCTGAGTACAATTATTTCAGGTAGTATGTTTCACAAATCGGGTTCGTGTTGCCCGAATCCTGGCCCGAAAAGTAAATTTGTGTGATGTTGTCTAATCTTACAACATGGCGTCCGGTTTTAAAAGTGATATTCATTTACTAGAGTCAGCTGCATGGAACTAGTATCGTCAAGGTCACACCGCTTACTTACAGCGTTGCCACTAAGCAACAGTTTCCCTTTCTTCCGAAAAATGCTACACTAGTAAGTAAGCCTACTTAATGTAAAGAATATAACAAAGTGAGAAAGTTTGTAATACATGCATTAGAGTACATTGTTACATTGTCAATAATTCTTAATAATAATTACATCACAATTAATATATTGTTAATAATTAATTAACAATTAATTTCCGTATCTTATACATAACATTCAATTCGACGCGTCAGCTAGAGTTTGTTTGAACGAATTTTATACGCATCCTGTGTCTTAAGCTTGCTCCATTTAATTATTGAAGACACCGCACTATTCGTGACTCAGAAAAATATTCTATTTTTATTTCCTGCGCTGCTTATTAATTAAGTAAAAAAATTAGAACTATACTATAAGATGTTACATGCACAAGTAGCATAAAAATAATGGTATGTATAAACGTGAAACAAATTGGATTTCTTAAGAAAATAAGGATAATTTTATAAACAACAAATACAAATGTCTCATGAAATAAATTTAAAATTCCTTATTTATATATATATATATATATATATATATATATATTTTAACTTAAATCTTTAAATATAGAATTTAAATTTATAATTCTATATTTTATGCATTGTCCTTACTAATTTTATAATTAAAATTTTCCTTATTTTATGAACTATAGAATTCCTTATGACTATTATAAATAAGCAGTATGTTGAAAAACTCACCTTAAATAGGGTTAGTCACACAATTATCACTTTGCAAAGTGATAGCACAGAGCACATTCATAACACTCCTGAAGAAAACACGCACACACGGTTTTTTATGTTTCAATAAAAATAGAAAATACTACGCTTCGCTATAGACACGTTTACCACATATATACACTTTTAACACTCCTGCCTTATTCGTCTTCGGAGTCACTGGACTCAGGTTCGCTGTCACTACTCACACGTAAGTGTATGATGAAGGGCTCCACTGTGGTGTCTCTCGTGCACTGCTTTGAGTAATCGGCTTCTTGTAGTGCCTCCGCATGTCTTACGCACTTCTCCCAGTCTTCCTGAGTTATCCTGTCCAAAGCTTCGTGTGCAAGTTGTTCAATATCGGCCAATCTGAAAGTCGTATTCTTGTTTGCAACATACCGTTTAACTTGGGCCCATATCAGCTCGATCGGATTATACTGACAATGATATGGTGGCAGGCGCACTACTGTATGTCCCATTTCATTTGCCAGTTGATCCAATTCGTACGTCTTCTTGGCCGTTCGGATCTCTTCTTTAGAAAGAAGTTCATCCCTGGTTTCAGCTGTGGAAAATGAAATTCTCTTCTTACGCAGCCACTCCATGATATCCGCTTTACGCCAGTTTGAACATGGTGGTTTATCTATTTGTACAGAATGATAGCTGGCATTATCCATCACGATGACAGAGCCTTCTTCCAAGGAGCGCAACATACCAACAAACCAGGTCTTAAAAACTTCAGCATTCATTTCTGTGTGGTAGTCAGATGCAGCTGAATGCTTACTGCCACGAAAGACAAGTTTGGCACCTGCTATGAAACCTGTACTTGCGGATCCAGCATGTGCAATAATCAGCCGGCCACCTCTACCAGTAGGTACTTTCAGCCCACCGTTCCCTCTGGAGTCTTGCCAGATGTATTTATTCGTATGATTCTGTGATATCCAGGTTTCATCCAAATAAATTATAGGCCTGTTGTCCTCCGTACGATGTATATGCATGGTTCTCAAAAACTTCGCTCTCAAGGCAGCAATGTCTCTGCGCTCCATTAAAAATTTTCGTCCATCGTTGCACTTCTTAAATTTAAAACCAAGCACTTTCAGAAGGCGAAGTACGGAGGCTTCTGAACCAGAATAATTGATTTTCTGACAGAGATCAGCTCGAATTTTGCTTGCAGTGGGGTATTCCCCTCGGTCGTAATATTCTAGTACGGTCCTGCGGACTATTTGTTTATTAAAATCGTCCAGTTCAGTGTTTTTGTGTTCCCGTTTATACCCTTTCCTTGGAGAACTGAACACAACACTCACGACTTGATCATCTGCCGAAGCAACGGTATTGCTAATACGTTGCACCGACTGTTCAGAAATGCCACAAGCTTCCGCTGTCAATTTTCGAACTTGTGCAAAGTTTATGTTCCTCCTGGCTTCTTCATTATACGCAAGATTTTTAAAAAACTTGTAAACGTTTGCTATGATGACTTTACTTTGTTTTCTAATGTCCTCTCGGCCCGCACGTACACCACCGCTGCTTGTACTCGAACTAAATGTAGGATACTGTTCCTCAATATCACTCATAATAAATACAAATTATTGAAATAAACTAATACACACACTGTCTACAATAAAGACGTCAACCGTTCACATGAAACGCACAAAATGTCTGTCAACAATACTAAGGACGATAAATATTTTGGATGTTCGTCTGTTCCTCACCTCGTCCACCCAACCTACTTGGAATGGGGTACTGTAACTGAAATGGGATTGGCTTTTGTCACAACAGCGACAATTTTGTTTACAGAAATTGCTCAGTCCTATTTATCTTTGTGCAACGGAAGAAAGGTAGTAGCGCGGGCAGTAAACATACACATTTTTGAGGGGATTATAAAATGACAAAGGCATTCATAAAAGTGTCAGACAGCAATATTTACCGAAAAGACATGCCGACAGGGTATACGCAATGTGCATACCAAATGTGTACATATACCTAACAGAACTTCCGAACCATATGGCTTAGGAATGACCGTGTAGAGAAAAAAAACAGATTCATTTACAAAAGGGAAAAGACCGTGAGTATGAAAAAATTAAAGCGACAACAGCAGGCAAGGTCAGCGTTCTCAGACAACTGTCAGTCTGTAGGATAACCGCCCATGAAGAAAACAGTAAAACTTTAATAAGTAAGTGCACTGTACGGAAATCACAAAATAACTGACCTAATGGTACTTCGTAAAGTTAGGGTGTGTATTGCTAAAAGGTTTAGATTCTAACATAAGAAAAACCAGCGCAGTATAAATAGTAGTTTCAGAGAACTGCAAATCGTAACAAAAAAAAGCCAAAGAAACAGAAGAAACGCAAAGATAGAAATTCTGTAGATATTTACGCGACAACAAAAAATATGTTGCCGACTCACACAAATTTTTAGAGCTCAAATACTGGCGCCCAGAATTTAACTGAGTAGTGTTACCCACAACTAATTATTCCTGATAAAACAAATTCATTTACGCGATACGCATAAATAAATTTGAAACGAAGAATATAATGTGGATGTATGAAATTTGTTTTCGTAACACTGCTAAAACGCTACACACTGTACTAGCCGGCAACAACGCTGGGCGAGGGGCGTGAAGGTGACAGGGAGAAGCAGTGAAAGTGAGTGACCTTGACGATACTACTTCCATGCAGCTGACTCTAGTACATACAAATGTACAAATTTTATTGTAACTAATAAAACGATAAAAAGCCATTAGTTACAAATGGCGCCCGAACAGGGATATAATTGAGATATTGGTGTCATGATAGGTAAATTTGATTGTCAGTTAGAAGAAGGTGAGTAAGATTAAAATAAGTAAAAGCATAAGGAATAGAGGAGTCGCCCAGACTAAACAGTGATAGAAGGTGAAAGGTTAGGTAGGTAGAAAGTTCAGAGTAGAAAGGTAATGAAAATGAATAATGAGATAATAATAATAGAATATTAATAATAAATGTGAAATAAATATTAATAATAATTATAATAAATAATTGATGTCTAATTAATCAATTAAATGAAACTGTAATTTAAATAATTTAAATGCAACTTTAAATAGAATATGCAAATCCTAATGCAAATCTTAATCAAGATTAAATATGAATTTAAAATATATTAAATGTATTAATGTAATAATAATGTGTATTATTATGTATTATGTTATGAAATTTTAACATGATGTATAGAAATAGTGTGTGTGGAGGAGAAAGAGGGTAAATATAATTGGCGCTGTCAATAACAATTATTACCTGTTAATAATAATAATAATAATTTTAATAATAATAATAATTTTCATTTAACAATTCAATAAGATTTATTAATTATTTTCTGTCTATAGTTTGTTTTTCTCCATGTTTGAATATTTGGGAGATTTATATGGGGATTTCCATATTTTCAGTTATAATTAAATTCTTTTTTATATCAATATGTGTTTCTTTTATAATTATAATAATTATAAAACAGAAAGAGTTAATAATTATCGATGGGAATTGAAACGATTTTATAATTCAGGGTAGTCCATAATGAGAATGGAAATTCTAGATAATTCTTGTGAGTTATATTTTTGGTAATTATATTCTAGTAATACAAGCAAACACAGTGCTTATTAGCACAAACCAGCACCTAGCTAAGGGGAACCAGATCAGTTAAGGATAGAGTAATTTACCAAGCCACTATTTTGATATTTTTCATTTATTGTTTCAGTGTTTGGCGATATGACGGCGGTCCTGAGCTGGCCAGCGCGTCAGAGCAGGGGCGTTACGCGCCTAAGTGGCCTTATGGTGTTGGGATCTCGAAGGAGAAGTCCAGTAAGGTCATGCAGGTACTGTCATCATCATCAGACCACGGGTGAGTTATTGTTTTCTTTTATATAAATTGTAAGGGGGTTGTGGCGACCTATCCTGGCTGATCCCTTTAGGAAGTATGAATGGGTGAATGAAAATTTTTATGCTTCGGCACAAAATCTTTCATTGAGGGGGTTTTGTGATGGTACAATCCTGGTACAATCTTGAATTAGCAAAAACATGGTGTAAAAAACCATAAATATTGTATTCCTTCATTTTTTAACAATTTGGTCATAATTAATAAAACATTTAATAATCCCTGTAAAGTTTCGGTGAGGTTTAACTTTCGGTAAAGGTTTCGGTGTAAAATACAAAGGTTTTGTGAACGCAGAAGAGAATTGCCAGGATTCTGACTGTTTCATAGCAAAAAACATGAAAACCAGCAAAAAACCGTATGTCGCATACTGAGATAAGGCGACGATCCCTGATGACGCCAGCGACGAGGAATGTGTTGTTGAAACTGTAAACAGACAAACAATAACTTGATGACGTAGTTTGCGCCCCACCTACGTAATATGGGACAAAGGATCTGTGTCATTTCATCAAAACGCGTGGACGCAGCTGGCCGGCAAAACCGTTCACCAAGTGTGAAGTTTAATTTTTCACCACTAAAGTGGTTCATTAACTGAATAAAACATCTAAAATGTTGGGGCGGTAAAGTACTTGGATAGGTGTCACCGGCCGATGGATCGTTAATCACGTAGTGCGTATAGAATCTGTCCGAGGCGTTTTCATGGGCCGACACGATGGTGTGGGCAATTAGAACGATGTAAAAAATACAGATTGTGCACGAAGAATACGACCCTAGAAGTGCGGTGAGGCTTATCCAACAAATTGGTGAGAACGTTCCAATTTCATTTCTATTTTTCACATAATTCAAAATAATGACCAAGGAGAAAGTCACACACTATTAAAATGAAACTAAGTCTTTAAAATTTCAAAAAAAAATGAGCTCATTAAAGAAATCAATTGTACCAGGGTTTGAGAGAGAGAGAGTGTTTTAATTTCTCTAAGTGCTGGGTTGTGCGAAGTATTAAAATATGTTCAATAATCCTTTATATATTAAATATATCATTTGAAATATATTAAATAATCTATTATATAATGTAACATAATTGCATAAGTTGTGTATCATATGTGTATTTTGGAGGGTAAAATTGTTTTGCAAACGTCCGTGGCGTAATATGTGGGGTCGAGTCATTTTTTCAATATGTATTGATATTCAAGTTTAAAAATAAAAGTAACATATATGTTAATCTGAGTACAATTATTTCAGGTAGTATGTTTCACAAATCGGGTTCGTGTTGCTCGAATCCTGGCCCGAAAAGTAAATTTGTGTGATGTTGTCTAATCTTACAACATGGCGTCCGGTTTTAAAAGTGATATTCATTTACTAGTACATACAAATGTACAATTTTTATGGTAACTAATAAAACGATAAAAAGCCATTAGTTACAAATTGCGCCCGTAATAACAGGGACATTAGTTACAAATGGCGCCCGAACAGGGACTCGACATAAAACCTAATTTTATGTGGAGTATACCTACCTGAATGTGAAATAGCTACCTGGGGTAATAGTGCTAAAGTACGTAACACGTGCGCAAGGTAAGGTTAAATTTTTTTAGGTTATAAACATCTATTGTTTATAAACATAAAATTGCAAACATGAGTACTAATGATAATATTACAATAGAAATCAGTACAGCTGATGTAAATTTGACTGGTGAGATGGATGTTCAACCAAATCAAACTAGTCAGACTGACGAAGCAAATACGCCTGTATCTGTAGAGACGGAGAAGGTCGTTACATCTATTTCAACTATGTCAGAAAGTAAACCAGATGAAACTAGTGCAATGATGCAATTATTATTAAAATTAGACAAAAAATTAGATGAGCAAAAAAGCGATTCTAATATCAAATTTACAAAATTTAATGACAAATTTGATAAACAAAGTGAAAAATTTGATAGTTTTGATATCAAGTTCAATGAATTAAAGAATGAAATTAAAAACGGTAACGATAATCTCATTAAGCAGTGTAGTAAAGTAATTAAAAAATCGGATGAGAATTTAATTCAACTAGAAAAACAGAAGTCGAATAGTAGTGAAAACAGTACGAAAAATGAAGTACTGACTAATAACGTAAGTAACAGTGATAAGTTGAATAATGAATTTACAGGTAGTAAGAATATGATATTATAAAATGATAATGAAAGTATTATGAATGATAATGAAGTGTTTGAGTATATTGAGTCAGGGAGAGAGCTTGGAGAAAGTATTTTTGTACAAGGGGTGCAGGGGGTAGAATTTTCTTTTGATGTTGTGTTAGGGGGTGAAGAAAAGTCTTCACGTATTTTTTATAAGGACAAGAGTTCCTTCATTTTAGATGTTTTATTCAGTTAATGAACCACTTTTAGTGGTGAAAAAAATTAAACTTCACACTGGGTGAACGGTTTTGCCGGCCGGCTGCGTCCACGCGTTTTGATGAAATGACACAGATCCTTTGTCCCATATTACGTAGGTGGGGCGCAAACTACGTCATAAAGTTATTTTTTGTCTGTTTACAGTTTCAACAACACATTCCTCGTCGCTGGCGTCATCAGGGATTGTCGCCTTATCTCAGTATGCGACATACAGTTTTTTGCTGGTTTTCATGTTTTTTGCTATGAAACAGTTAGAATCCTGGCAATTCTCTTCTGCGTTCACAAAACCTTTGTATAGTCCACTCACCGAAACTTTACAGGGATTATTAAATGTTTTATTAATTATGACCAAATTGTTAAAAAATGAAGGCATACAATATTTATGGTTTTTTATACCATGTTTTTGTTAATTCAAGATTGTACCAGGATTGTACCATCACAACCTGTACATAAATGGCCAATCAAAATTTAAGAAGTTTGTATGAGTTCGGTGACGAAAAAAGAAGAAATAACACTTAATTGTTAATTGTGATGAAGAACAGTTGAATAGTGCGTGTCGAGATGTTATTAATATAAAAATATAAAATTAATAAACTGTTTGTGAAAGAAGATTGGTATGACCACCATTGAAGATAAATAATTCCTCCACTACAATCAATACACTAACCAGGAACACACACCATCAAGAAATTATAAAGAAAACCAGAAGACGTTTAGCAATATCGCCTAGATGTGTAAAGTATAATTTGACTTAATCATTGACAATATTTTTATCCAAAAAGGAACAACCACTAGACAATACACCAATTCACACTAACACTAATCACTAGTAAACAATTTAACAAGTGAAAACAAATTCCATATCTGAACGAAACAGTGATTACAAGGAAAACGTTTATTTGTACACATTTAATAAACTTCATTATTCTGTGAGATGGACAACGGCAGCCATGATGATGACGTCACTCTAACCTGCATGCTTTTGACGAAGTGTATTGAATATCGTCAACATCGTATGTTATTTCATATATAATTTTTGTAATTTTTTTAGATTATAAGTAATAGATGATTTGTAAAGGTACTCTATATTGTTAATTATCATGTAATGGAACTTTTCGTAGCAGCCCCAAGAATTCCCACGAAATATATTAACCTTATTTAATTATCACTCCTGAGATAAATATCGATTGTGACAACCGTATGTATCGAATGGAATTTTCTACCAATTTGAACTCATATTACAGAGATTAAACAATTATGTTAATAAATCATATCCATGCGTTATTATTTCATGAACATAATATATTATCAACATTTATTTTATAATTAACAAGGATAAGAAGACGCCGGGGAGTCATTGGAAGTACGCAAACTACAAAACCAAGATTAACCTCAAAGAATAGGTTAAAGCCTAATATCGAAGGTGACTTGAGAATTGTTTGGGATGACTCTACCACTATTTTTGAATTGATTTTGGAGTTCTAAATGCTGAATTGGAATAATTATAATTCTGTTTATTAAAACAAGGCAGAATAATTCAATTCTTTTAACTTATATATTAAATCACATTCGAAAACACACAACATAAATATTCCACGATCAACTGATACACTATTTATTAGAATTAACATATACAAAGCATAACACGGGCAAATTATTATACAATTACGATACTACGGGTACACGAGTCGTATTATAAAAGGCAGATGAAATATTTATAAATGAAAAGGGTAGTCAAAGGGGGAGGGGGTAATTTTTTGTAAACTACCTTTTTGATGTTGAATAAAGTAATTCATTTTGAAGGATAAGATACCTCGTCTCGTTTATTCACTTTCTATTATTATAACTTTAATTTGTTTTATAGACAGACAAATATTCTGCAGAATTATTTTATGAACATTTTAAAGCATCTTAATAAATGCAATTTTCTTCAAATATAATTTAATTTCTCTTAGTACTAAATCATTTAGAAATATCGGTATGGAGAACCATACATGACTTTCATGTTCTAAGATTTATATTTAAAATCATTTACTTGAATTTGGTTCGATAATTTTGAAAAGAAATATTCCCTACCCTCAAACTATTTTTACTATTTATAGATATTTTTGTTATTATGGGGTAGTCGTTTAATATAATGTTGTTTTCAAGTCACTTTATCTATAAAAATTAGGTACTTCATTCTTATAAAGAAACTGAACTATGCAGATAATTATCCCTCCTCAACCAATCCCCACCATTAATGATATTTACACTTTCATAGAGTAATAGTTTTATCATATGTAATTGCTAAGGTATTTTATCCTGCAAAATTAAATACTCGTACTTTACTTGATATCAGCAAAGTATTTGTTAAGAAATTACCCCCTCCTCCTTGAAATACTCTCTCCATTTATAGATGTCTCATTTACCATTTTACGGTGGATTAATATGACTTTAATTTTGGGGTACTTATTTATCAAAATTGAGTACTTTACTCTTGTTAAAACACAAAATTCAAGTAAACCCCCCCCCCCCCAACAAACAACCATTTTGGATATTTACACTTTTATTGAGTAATAGTTTCATTATAAGTAATTATTAAGGTATCTTACCAGTAAAGTGTAAATGTAATTAATGGTGGGGATCGGTTGAGGAGGAGGCATGATTAACTGCATAGTTCAGTTTCTTTATAAGAATAAAGTACCTAATTTTTTTAGATAAAGTGACTCAAAAATAACATTATATTAAACGAATGCCCAATAATAACAAAAATATCTATAAATAGTGAAAATAGTTTGAAGGTGGGCAACATTTTTTTTAGAAATTATTGAATCGAATTCAAGTAAATGATTTAAATATAAATCTTTAGAATATGGAAGAAACATATCGTTCTCCATACCAGTTTTTTACACAGTTATTATTAGAATGGACTACCAAAGCCACATTTTATGATCTTTTCATGGAGGTAAGCTATTAAAAAAAATGTTCTTATACCATAAACAGATACACACTTATACAACATTTAATGGGACAAAAATTTGGGACTTATATGGACATTTTGTAAGGCACTTGAAAAATAATTATGGTAGTAATTCCATCAATGTATGTGATGTCTAAGGCAAAGAGGGTACAGAATCTGTTGAAAGTTATCATTGTTCGTTAAAAAATGCAACTGCCAATTCTATATTTGATGAAGATATGCCACTGAAAAGCAACAAGAAAAATTACTTGTCAATGTTGAGAGAGAAATTGGACCAAAATACTAATACTTTACCTTATCATAATCAATATGATACTGATAGATTATTCCTCTATTTGTTGTGTGAAATGTGTATATTTTTACGTGCTTTTATGGGCTGTGAAATGTCAGCATTCTCTATGAAAAGGATTTGTCAGGAGTATTTTTGAAAAGTGAGGAGATTTGCAGAACACTGCTAAATAATTCAACAAGGAAAATAAAGACATTATGAAGAGTGTATGTGCTGGAACTGTGCCCACTATTACATTATAATGTTGATGACCAATAGTAAACTCATTATGTTTGAACTTGTTTGTCAAAGCTATTACAAAAAATCCTTACATGCAACTTGTTTCCTTAGTATTTGACAGCCAGTGCAGTATGAATACCTTTGAAAAGGATATACAGTATCTACAGATGCAGTTATGTTTAGGAAACAATGTATTGGTGTTGGAAAGACGAACACATTTTTTTTATACCAGTCACAATTGATGAGGCACTAGCCTCAGAAAATGTACTGTATTAAAAACAATTTTCTTTGGCTGTAAAACTGGATGTGGACCAACTTGTGGGTACAGAAAAGGTGGTCTGCTGCATAATAGAGTGCTTAATATGTGCTGGAAGTACTAAGAAGTGTAAAACTCTTGCTTATTAATTTCAGTGTTACTGATGATTATAAGTATGAACAATTTTTTTATAGTAATGTGAAATAATTTTCTTGTAGCGCTATACTTAATTCCAGTTCAGTTGTTCCCTTGAATGTATAAGCTATACAAATATAGCTACAGAAGTAATGAAATATATTCCTAACTTTTTCATTTTTAATGAAGAAATTTGTGTTAGTGGTTGAAATCACAATCAGAATGATCACTGTTGCACACCACTATATAAAAATTATTCCGATTAGCGCTTTCAAGCTTCACAGCCCATCGTCAGATCGAAATAGACAGGAAATATGTAAAAACAAACCCTTCACCCCTCTCCCCCACCCTGCTCACACACAACAAGCTATAAATTAATGACCCTTCCTCACCCCCTAAACCCTGTCCCACCATCTGTACAGTTACATATTTTTCTAGCAAATTCCTTGTGTTTCAGTGTGTGTGTGTGTGTGTGTGTGTGTGTGTGTGTGTGTGTGTGTGTGTGTGTGTGTGTGTGTGTGTGTGTGTGTGTGTGTGTGAGAGAGAGAGAGAGAGAGAGAGAGAGAGAGAGAGAGAGAGAGAGAGAGAGAGAGAGAGAGAGAGAGAGAGACATCAGACATCCTTTTAAACTACCCTCTTCCTCTCCACACACGTGGGTCAGTCACACACCCTTATTTTAAAACAACCAATTAGTACTATGCAATATAATTCTTAATCTTATCTATCTGTCCTCTCTCATTTACTTCTTAATCATGTTATAAAATATTTCTTCATTATCAAATTTAATTTTAATATTAATTAAATTGTCTAACCCTTTTTCTCTTTCTTTCAATATTTCTAACTCCTCTCTAAGCTTCCTTTCAACTGTGTTATTTACTACTTTTACAATTTCGTATTCTTCCAAAGGATTAACAAACTTATGTTTGTCTTCTATGAAATGTCTTGCATATAACGAATTGGTTGTTCTATTACCTTCTCCACGTTTGTGGTCAGACAACCTGCATACGAATTTCCGTCCTGTCTCACCTAGGTACACTTTGTTGCAGTCTTTACATTTTAATTTATAAATCCCGCTTTTGTGTAATACTGGAATTTTTTCTATATTCTTATTCCTTATCTTATCAAATACCGTTTCACATTTTTTAATAGCTATATCTACTCCATATTTATTAAAACATGTTATAATTTTTCTAGTATGTGAACCTATGTATGTCAATGACCCTGCATAATTCTTTTGTTCTGGTTCTATTTTAGCTTTTTGTATGTTAACCCTTTTCATAACTTTATCCACTATGTTGGTGTTATAATTATTATTCCTTACAATTCCCTTTATCGTTTTTAACTCCCTATCTTTTGATTCGGTCAACGTTGATGATGTATTAGTAATTTGGGAAGGAAGCATAGAAGAAGTGCATGAGTTTATAAATGAGGTAAATAATAAGGATAAAAACTTACAATTTAAAGAAGAGATAGGAGGTAAGAAAATAAATTACTTAGATTTAAACATAGAAATTAAAGATAATGAGAAACTACAGTTTGGGATATTTAGGAAAGAGTCGTATTCTGATATAATTATACCAAGAGAATCTTACCACCCATATAGATATAAAATGGCGGCAATCAATTCATTTTGTTACAGAGCTCAGAAGTGTTTAAAAGAGACCGAATCAAAAGATAGGGAGTTAAAAACGATAAAGGGAATTGTAAGGAATAATAATTATAACACCAACATAGTGGATAAAGTTATGAAAAGGGTTAACATACAAAAAGCTAAAATAGAACCAAAACAAAAGAATTATGCAGGGTCATTGACATACATAGGTTCACATACTAGAAAAATTATAAAATGTTTTAATAAATATGGAGTAGATATAGCTATTAAAAAATGTGAAACGGTAATGTGATAAGATAAGGAATAAGAATGTAGAAAAAATTCCAGTATTACAGAAAAGCGGAATTTATAAATTAAAATGTAAAGACTGCAACAAAGTGTACCTAGGTGAGACAGGACGGAAATTCTTATGCAGGTTGTCTGACCACAAACGTGGAGAAGGTAATAGAACAACCAATTCGTTATATGCAAGACATTTCATAGAAGACAACCATAAGTTTGTTAATCCTTTGGAAGAATACGAAATTGTAAAAGTAGTAAATAACACAGTTGAAAGGAAGCTTAGAGAGGAGTTAGAAATATTGAAAGAAAGAGAAAAAGGGTTAGACAATTTAATTAATATTAAAATTAAATTTGATAATGAAGAAATATTTTATAACATGATTAAGAAGTAAATGAGAGAGGACAGATAGATAAGATTAAGAATTATATTGCATAGTACTAATTGGTTGTTTTAAAATAATGGTGTGTGACTGACCCACGTAGGTGGAGAGGAAGAGGGTAGTTTAAAAGGATGCACACACACACACAATACTGAAACACAAGGAATTTGCTAGAAAAATATGTAACTGTACAGATGGTGGGACAGGGTTTAGGGGGTGAGGAAGGGTCATTAATTTATAGCTTGTTGTGTGTGAGCAGGGTGGGGGAGAGGGGTGAAGGGTTTGTTTTTACATATTTCCTGTCTATTTCGATCTGACGATGGGCTGTGAAGCTTGAAAGCGCTAATCGGAATAATTTTTATATAGTGGTGTGCAACAGTGATCATTCTGATTGTGTTTTTCATTTTTAGAAACCAACTGAAAATATTTCTCTCTCCCCCCTTCCACTCCCTTCCCACTTCTTACCATCCTTTTGGCCTTCTACTTGTCTAATTTTTTACAAACACTTTTGGTACCTACTTTCCTACCTTCCTGTCTTTGTAAAATGTGTGTAAGTAAATGCATAAACTAGAAAGTTTTTTTTTTCCAGGGACAATGAGTTTTCTAAACTGGCAGAAAGTGTTCTGGGCATAAAATTAGCAAAAGCAAGAATACCTCAGATCAAAGCAAAATCAGATCAGAATTCTTTGAAGGAACGTTTAAAGAGCGAACAGAGAAAAAAGATAGTAAGATGTCAAAAGTTACAAGAGTTTCTAAGTAATAATCCTGTTTTAAAAATTGAAACACCAAAAAGTTTCTTGGCAGTAAACATGAATAATCAGAAGAAGACGTCATTGTCAGGACTTTCTCTTCCAGTGACAGGAGTAAAACTGGGAGGTATTTCTTCAGGTCAGCCTGTTATCACCAAAGACGTAAACACATTAAATGATTCAAAATCAGCTTTTGACAACCAAAAAGCATTAGACATTAATAAGACATCACAATCCAGTTTCAAGAATGTGTTTGATGTAACACAGTCATCAAAAAATATCAGTGGTACAGTTGTTAAGACAAACATAGTTAAAACACACCAGGACATTTCACAATTTGGTGGCACAGCTCAGGACAGTAGTGGTGTAACATTCATTGAAGGAAAAGTAGTCAGTAAAATTCCTGATTCTGGATTTCAACGTATTGTAACGAATGCAGAAAACAATGAGTTGATGAAGCCTGCTGTTTTGGTTCAGAATTCTCCACTTGGATCTTTAAGTAATATTGTTGCTTCTATTCCAGACACCCAAAAAAGTGTATTGAATGGAAAGGCAAGTTTTGTCAATGATTCTAAATCAGATATACTGTCAGACACACCAAAATTAAAAGATAGTTTATCTGGAGTAATACCACCAAAATCAACATTTGGAAAAGAATTAGATCAAACTAAATCCGATTTAATTTTACTAACAGGTTCTTCTAAGATCAGTTTTGGTTCTGGAGATGATAAGAAAATAGGGGATTCTTCTGCTAAACTTTTTTTTGGTGTTAATAACACATCACAGGATTTTTTCAAAAACACAGCATCTAGTCCTGAAATCTCTAAAAACATTTTTGGTAGTTCGGCTAGCCCTTTCAAAAGTGTGTTTGCAGGTTCACCAGTGACGAGTGAAATACCTGGTTTGGCTGTTTCTAAAACCAGTACAGATATCAAATCACCTAAAAGCGTTTTTGGTGGAACACTAGGTACTAATAACATATTTACATTTTCTGATCTTAAACAAGCCGTATCAACTGAACCTGTATCTACAGATGGTAATGTAGGAGTTACAAAAAATATATTTTCTACTAAAACAACATCAGATATTCCAAAAACTATACTTTCACAGCCAACAACAGTCAGTAGTGAAAGTATAAAAATTAATTCCACTATAGAAAACAAAACTAGTAAAAATATATTTGGAATGACGGGCAGTGCTGTAAAGAATATTTTACCAACTGCTGCAGAGAATAACAAGGGGCCCCCTGATCATAGCTCTGTTAAACCTTCTGCAGGCAATGAAGTGGTATCAGTTAAATCTCATTTTGCTTCAAAGCCAGCCGTGGAACCCCCTAAACTTATATTTGGGTCTTCAACAACTGGAAACTCAGCACTGGCAAATACTGAAAATTCAGGAAGCAACAAAATCACATTTTCTGGAGATAGTGGCTTCCCTAAACCACTTCCTGCTACAACTTCAATATCATCACAAGGAAATTTGGTATCTCCTCCAAATACAACTGCTGGTAATACTGAAACAAGTAATAAATATGTTTCATCAGTCACATTGCCACTTAGTTCAAGCAGTATTTCAGAAACTGAAAATATAGAACAAAAAAATGTAAGTAAAAATAAAACTGAAAACATTGAAAGGAAAGAAGAGAAGCAGAATGCAGCTTCACAGGATACCTCACTTCCTTTGTTGGACAATTTAAGTCTTGAACAGACAGCATCACCAAGCACTGCAACCTTTTGTGCTGAGCCAGCCAGTGATCCAGAGAATGAAAATAAAACTGATTTGGAGAAGCAGAATATTTCTCCAGTTAAATCAACTAGTGGCTCTGTTCCAATTACCACATCAAGTTTTAGTTCATTTCTCAATGTACAAAATACATCTTTAAGTAGCCCATCAGTAGAAGCATTGTCATCACCTGTCAGTAACATTGAAACTAAAACAGTATCTGGTACTGGTGATACTTCAGGTAAACCAGTATCTTCCACAATGCCAGAAAAGTCATCAACAGTACAAGCAGCAAGTACTTTCAATTTTACACTTCCAACTACTACTGAAGCTGTAACACAACCGACTTTTACATTTTCATTGCCTACAACTTCATCAGAGAAGGCAGTTTCATCTTCATTCCGCTTTACACAACCAGATACAACAGTCGACTCTACCACTGTGGCGTCTTCCAGTACCTTTAGTTTTGGGCAATTAGCATCAACTGTTACAACAACCACAGCAGATGATAAAAATACAAAAATTTCTTTATCTTTTGGTAATCCACAAACTACAGTTTCTACGAGTTCACCTATGTTTAGTGGATTCACAACACCTCAGACAGTGACATCCAATTTGTTTGGTCAGCCAGTGTCTACTACAAGTACAACAAGTACTGCTCCAGAGACATGTTTTTCATTCACCATACCTACAACTACAACATCACAGAATTCATTTTTTGGTAGTAAATCAAATGTGTTTGGAACACCGACTACAACTACTGTTTCCAGTATATTTGGTCAGCCTATAGGTAGCCCAGCATCAACAGCCAATTCACCATTTGGTCAGACGACATCAGTGTTTGGACAAGCAACCTCACCTGCTAGTCCCTTTGGAACTTCTTCTGCATTTAATACCAAATCTACATTTGGGCAATCTGGAGGTTCTCTTTTTGGACAGACTTCAAGGTAATTAAAAATGTAATACAGTTTTGGGATATATTTATGATTTATTCATTTCAGTCACAATTTATAGAAAAGTATGTCAAATGTTTGTGTTCATTTTTATACTTATTTGTTATAACAGTACTTAAAAGTTTAAAATTTGAGAACAAATTTAAAAACATATTTTTATCTTAATAAAGATTGCATGTATGAATATAAACAAAACAGTTTATATATTACTCCAGGCTATTGGGATGTGGACCAAGTTGTGTATATTGCTTGTAAAACAAAGCCCAGTCAACCAATGCACATGTGAGCCCCATGTACATTACAGTATCTTGATGAGGAGCTCAGAATCTTGATGCCACTTTCCAGTTAAGTGGTTTAATGGTTACTCTGCTGCAGAATGAAGAAAGCCCTGTGGCCATGTAGATCTGGCCAGACGGGTAGGTCATTGTAACAGCAGGTGGTTGGCACAGCAGTCTTGCCCAATGTCAGAAGTGCAATGGATCACATCGGGAAGTTCTTTAAACAATGTGGTGAGAGTACTATTTTTCTGCTGACACAGAAGGTCCAACAGCACACAGGGATCTACTTTCCTTGTGCAGAGTATACAGAGTGCCATGCTATTGTGAGACATTTGGTACCATGAAACGCTACATCAACATGCACATCAGTGAACCACAAGCAACACTGGGTCAAATGCAGGGTCTGCTATAGCAGAGCATGTAGACTTCAGTTAAACAAAGGCAACCACAACATGAATAAGTGAAAGGATTGTTAGTCCCAAATAAATACTGATTATCAGCCTTGAGACATGCTCAGATAGCCCAGGCCTATCAGAAACTGGGCGAGAATGGAGACAAATTATATGAGAAGCAATTGTCTATCAAGGGCTATAAAGATGGACAGTAACTGTTCTCCAGAAATTTGGGTTCTGTATTTTTGGTGCATATGTACAAACATGTTAACATGTATTGCACAATAAAAACAGCACTTAGGATTCTAATGCAGGAACAAAATAAAACAAATAATAATAACAAAGTAAAAAAAAAGGCAACTTTCATGTTCAAAGCAACAGATTTAAGAAACATCATTACAGAATCATTTTAAAATGCAGATTTTAAAATAGCATACAAAACATACATAAATGTTATTAAAGAAATAAACTACACAACAGAGACACACTAAACAAGAGTGTTTACAAAATTTAAATCAAACGCTGCAATAAAGTTTTATAGGTAAAAAAACTAAGTGGATGTAAAAAATGTGTTTATGTAAATATACAAATTGTAATCATCAAATAATGGTTTGCTTGCATATGAATCACTTGCATTCTTCAGTGATATGGGATCTATGCATCACATTTATTTGAAATTTTTCAGGACCTACAGAAAGCATGTTTATCTATAACAACATGCATTTTGTACTAGGACAGTTTTATAATGTAATGGTTCAACAATAAAGAAATAATACTGTTATAATACCGTTTGTAGGAAAATAAATTTTTTTCTAAGGGAGTAAAATAGAGTAATAATGAGATATAGTAGTGATGAAAATTATTGTTAGAAGAGATACAAAACATAATTAAACCATGTAAAGAATTTTTATTAATTGCTTTCTTGCATGATTTCATAGGCAGCAGTCTCTGATATTAGAGGCTGTGTCTTAAAGAAGCACTTAATTTTTGACATCCACTCTCATTTCTTATGTTTCCTAGAATTCATTTATTATGTCATAAAGTTACAAGTATTGTGTGCAAAATAGTGGAGAATTGGCTAACCGGCCAGAGTCTTCAACCAGCCCAAATAATTAAAAAAATACACATTATTAATTGATTCTGAATTATAGTCTCTTTCTATATTTCCATACATTTTTTTCTTCCCTTAGTTCAAAAAAAGAGTCTTGTCAAAGAATCTACAATGTGTTAATGTTTCTACTCCCTTCTATTTCATTACAAAGCATGATTAATGTCCTGAGTTTTTGTCATAGTTTAATGAAATTGACAGTTGTGAGCATATTGTTAATGGTTTATTTATTTATACCATATATCTCGTTTTTCCTCAATTATTTTATTTTATCCAATATTAATATTAATCACTTTTTTGCTTGCTATTCGAATCTTACGTATGTGCGCCTATTGTTGTATACAATTTCTCGATCCATATTTAATGTTTGTTTCATATTTTTATTGCTTTATCACAATTTCTGAAACAAATTGACAATTAAATTCTTAAAACACGTCTGTTATTCTGAACATACGTAGACCTAAGACCAATCATGTTATTCAGAATGCACTTCACATAAACTACCAGTAAACTGGTTTGTATACTAACTTAAACAAATTTTGTGCCAACCATGTATTTGCACATTTTATGAAAATATTTTATTCATTCCTTTCTGTAGTAAAATGAGTACACTGATTTAATCCCACGGACACACAAAAAGAATTTCACAGGAAAGGTTACCAAGGAGAGTTATGGAACGGACCCCACCAGGAAGAAGGAGAAGATTAAGTCAACGTATCACCTGGATAGAAGAAATTCAGACTATGTTGAGGGAAAGAGTAATCGAAGATGTATAAATGTGTAAACATTGTATAGCCAGAATAATATTAATGATTTAATTCAATTTGGTGCAACTATTTACAAGCATGTACTCACTAAGGCATGAAAGTTTTAAAAAAATTTGTACAAACATTTAATACTATCAGTGTCTACAGAAAATAAGAGAAAATTTGTGCCAGTTTTCTGGTATCATTTATCTTATTTATATGGTAATGTAAGCTTTGTTGTTTAAGACTTGGTTAAATTTTAGTTATCTATTAACATAACCCTTATGATTCCACACTTACCTTCTTGAATACAGCATAATATTTGGCAAATAATGAATTAGTTTTCTATTAGTTTTTGTGGTTTTATTCACAAATTTTAACCTCCCACCCACAGAACTTGCCAGAACCCATCCCTAGAAAGTAATTTTGTCTATGTGTCTGATGAACACACATATGTGTTTTATTAGTTACAAGTGTTGTATGTATACATATATAACCACATATGTTACACACTTGTTGCTATATACTAGCGAAGTGACTCCTGTCAAGTGCAATAGTATAGCTCATCGTTAGGCTGATTGGTAGGTTGTATCATCAGTCTTGATGTGAATCACTCAGTGTAGTATTGGGAGTTACTAGACTAGTAGACAGTAAAAAGTTGTAATCGATATAAAGAATGTTTAATATTTTTAAGAATGTGCTTCTTTTGTTTATAGTGGTGGATTCAACACCAGTGGAGCATCAATTTTTGGCGGCAACAGCATGTTTGGAGCAACTGGTAATAATTCAGGAAATGTATTTCAGTCTTCAGGTATTTATGCTCTCAACTATATATATAATACTTTGATATTATGTAAAAACAAGAGCTGCCAAACCTTCAGAAAAATTACTAGGCTGTAAAAGTATAAAGTTAATACCATAAAAATAAGCATTTTCATGGCCTAAATTTAATTTTGCTATTCTGATGTAAAGTTGGATACACTTCCAGTAATCATTGGTATGATCAGTAGACCTAGATAAATTAACTAGGTGCATGGGCGTCACCAGTGCCCAATTATTGGGAGGGACAGAACATTATGGTAATATCGAATATTTGGTGTATGTCCTAATTTCTGAAAGACTAGGGTCATCCTTTTATATTGTTATAAGTTTTAATCTTTTAATATTACTAATATAATTGATATAATATTGTAAACGTATATAATTTATTTTTACATTGTCAGGTAATTTAAAAATTGTGTTAATCATTCAATTAAGGGTAAGTGCAGAAATTAAGATGACTCAAATAGAGAAATCCAATGTGTATTTACTGTAATTATAAACATTATGTATTAGTAACTTTTTGTTAACTACAATGAAACCATTAAACAGGTCAACAATTCAAAATATTCTTAGAATCGATTAAGTTCATTGGATCATTCTTAGGATCAAAAAGTTCTGAATACATTTCTCCTACCACCGACATTATAAATAAGTACTTTTGCTATCTTCCTTCTTATTGCCGATGTTGTCCAATACCTTTTAATGGACATAGCATTGGACTACATGATTGAGCCTTGTCTGGGTCATAGTTGACTTAAGGTAAGTTTTTAGTTTTAAAATAGCACTGAAGCTTCTTTCTGCCTCACAACTAGATTCTGGGCACACAAAAAGAAGATGAACCAAACCTACATTTTTTGAAAGATCTCTTCAATTATGTCTTGTCCCATGATCAAACAAAGATATATACTTGGATTTCGTTGTCCATGACGTGTCCGTTACTTAACTAAATATCACTATAATATTGACGACTCGGAACACAATGTTTTTTATAAGTAAAAATAACATATAACATATCTCAATTTATAACATACATCAACAAACAAACAGAAAAAATTGCCCACAAATTCAAAAAAGCAGGATACAGAATCGCTTACAAAACTACTAACAAAACAGAACACACACTATCAAAACGCATGCCCAAAGCACAAAACAAATTCGATCTACCCGGTGTATATAAACTAAATTGTTCAAATTGCAGTAAATTCTACATAGGCCAGACAGGACGTAGCTTCAAACAGAGATACATTGAACACACAAAATCACTCCACACCACTACAGAATCTACCTTCGCAAACCACCTCATTGAAGCAAACCACACATATAAAAACATCGACAATAACATGAACATACTACACGTACACACAAAAGGCCGAAAACTAGACACTCTAGAACAATTAGAAATATACAAACACACAAAAACAAATAAAAACGACATCCTAAACGAACAGACACAATTCAAATCGCACGCATTATTCGAACACATCTCACCACACACACACAGCTTCAATCTTTCGAAACACTTTCTCGTCGCCAACAACAAGACGAGCAGCGCTACTAACGACAGCCTCTGATGAAGCCTTCTATAGGTGAAAGCCGGTGTAGGCTGTAAGGTAAAACTTTACGTTTTTACTTATAAAAAACATTGTGTTCCGAGTCGTCAATATTATAGTGATATTTAGTAAAGATATATAGTTCTATCCTCAAATACACTAAGTAGACCACTAGCTCCGCTATACCATTGTAATGCTAGTTCAGTCAGTGTTTTAATTACTAGTTCATATCTGTTCAAAATTTTCTTAATGACCACCAACAACGCCAACTTGTGGGACGCAGTTTTTTGATCTTGCAAATGTTACCAGTAGGACCCTCAACTACATTCTCATAGATATGTATGAACACAGATTTTGCTTTACTCCTTCCTCCTCCTCCTCCTCCTCCTCCTCCTCCTCCTGCTGTGTCATCATGTCAAAAAACTCATAAACTGCACTCTAGCCGTCATCGTTACTTCCAGGAACCTATCATCTCTATACAGTGGACGCCCTCTTAACCGGTCTGCTCGTAAAGGGGGGAGGGAGATCGGCCCGTTAACAAAATGGCCGAATTTTCTTTCAAATTGAATTTTAACTCTGATTAAAACGTTTTAATACTGTTTACTTATGTGAAAAAGAATAATATTAAATTGGAATCTATGTATTGTTCAGCAGAATACTGTAATAAGTTATGAGTTGCGCATACTTACGTGTATCGTTTTTATAAAGGTCATTCACAGTCATACGGTGTAAGTACAGTAACAACAAAATCAAACTAGTACAGTACTGTATGTACATTAAAACTTTTTTATTTTATAAACACAACCATGGCCAGACTGGCCCTCAGGAAAAGGCGCAGACCTTAGGTTTTTCAGGGCGCACCCCTCAAGTGGAGTTTAATGTAATCCCAACCTGGAAACTTGTCATACAACACCGTTTTGCCAAGAATACCATTTTGTTGATTTTGTATTGTTCACTATTGATTGCCGTTAACGTTTTACTATTGATAATGAGTGTTAATATATACTAGCAATAAATACCAGCTCCTGAGGCAGCTCCTTTAAAGCTGAGAACGAAATAATAAAGAACAGACACACAAGAGTTGCATATCTAAAAAAAAAATGAGATAAAGTACGGTATTTGAAATAATTTACAATTTGAAATTAAACCTTTTTTAATGTTACAAATGTTTGTACTACAAATAAAAATAAAGGAAAAATCGAACATTAGCTTTCAATGGAAACAAAATATTGATTGATATTTTTGTACATCAACAAAATACACCTTTAAAATGTACCTTTAAAAAATCAAACGTTGTGTTAAATTGTTTGTTCAAAAAATTTGTTACAACGGTCTAACTGATCGTCATATGGTACCGTGGAAAACAAAGTACAAGACACCAATTATGTCACTAATCACCAGCTTTAATTATCACAATTATACGGTTTGTAATTAACCAGACAGTCTCTTACAACAAATCAATTAAAAATAGTTCACACGCAATAAAAATGTTAACTGACATAAAACACAATTGTATTACAATTGTCTCGCACAATTATAAAACACGTAATACTTCACCACAATACTACAAACCGCACTCCAATAATTCGCAACTCAAACTTACTGTGTAATCGCCTGATAATAACTGAGCTAAGGCCGTTGACGCCTTGTATTTATACCCCGCTCGCACCAGAACATTCCACATACTATGCAGTAGCGCTACACTAGGACGTAATTGATTGCGGCCTTGACACAGTCACGCAGCTGGCGATGTCTAGAAAAATCTCGCAAGCGCATGTTGAAATCACATACCCACACAACATTACAGCCGGATTCCTCTGGAACATTAGAGAAGCACATAGATTGTTCTGTAATGTCGTAACAATATCAATGTCACTTTTAAGAATTTACAGCACCAACGTCTTAAATAAATCACTGAAGTTAATACACAATAATCAGTGAAGCTAAATTCTACTCTGTACAACTTTTTGTTATCAATAAATAATAAAATGTAAAAAACAAAGTTTTAACTTGAATCTGTAAAGAGGCTGTAAATTTAAGAAAATTAATATAGAATATTGAACTTTTGCTTGCGAAACTTACTTGTTTTTCCCATACGCGTTTCTGCGTGGTGTGCGCCTTCATCAGCGGTGTGAGACAGACTGCCAGTAACTCGTAACGGTTTTATTTGGTAGGTTGAGTGGGGGTGGTGTGTGGTGGAGAAGGAGATCGGTGCGGGGATCCGAATTATTGTTTGTTTTATGTATAATTGTGTCAAAAAGTATATGTGATTTATAGTTAATTGGTCGTTAAGTATGCTGTTTGGTTGTGTTGTGTAGTGTTTGTATATTTCATATTGTTCTGCTGTGTTAAGTTTTCGGCTTTTGGGTAAGTAGTGTAATATCCCAAGATTAGTATCTATGTTGGTGTAGCTGTGGTTTTTTGTGTGTATGTGTGTGGCAAACGCGGAATGTATATTGTTGTTGGATAAAGCTTTTAGGTGTTCAGAGTAACAAGATGAAAAAGATCTTCCCGTCTGGCCTATATAGAAACTATTGCAATCATTACAGTTTAATTTCAGGTTCAGGTTGTAAGGTAAAACTTTATGTTTTTACTTATAAAAAACTTTGTGTTCCGAGTCGTTAATATAATAGTTGTATTTAGTTAAGTAACGGACACGTCATGGACAACGAAATCCAAGGAGTTAATGTCTTTTGGTCTGGGTTTTTTGAAATACTTGTTGGGATTCAGCAATGGATTTTCTTCGAACCGAACATCAGAGTCAACAACGCTCACATCTTGAGTAATAGCTTGAGTAGGGAGACATAATTGAACGCGCTGATCACAATCGTCATCATCAATCAGAGTGTCGTCAATTTTTGATGTCTGTACTTTTGTACATAATGACGCAACAGGAACTTTGCTGTCGTCCGATATACTGGTTACGATTTCTGAAAGATGGTGTAGCTATGATAAGTGCTTCGTCCTCATCCAATACATTTTTATCTGAACTACAAGTTGTTTTTGGCATGCAAAAACTTGTGATTTTCGGCCAAGACTGGGCAGCTTTTTCCCTCTCTCTAGCCTCTTTCTCTCTTTTGAACTCGTGTCCTGATTTTCGTTTTTTCTTCGGTCTCTCTTCCATTGTGGCCTAAAATAATAATTTGCTCGATTATTTTACAAAATATAAAATCGTATTCATCATTTACAGAAATGAAAAATTACAGTAGGCCTAACAGAATTTTGCAGTTACGGATGTTTAATAAAAACAAGGTATGGTATGGCACGTTATTATTAAATATCACGTAAATGAAAAAACAGTACGTGGATAAAATGCCGTGAATATTTTGGAATGAGCCTACATGAGCAGATGGGCTGTAGCGCTCGAGGATAGAGAGAGTTTAGGTGTGAGTCATGTCATCAGTTTATGCGTAACATTTGTACAGCTCGTGATAACATAATCTGCGTGCCAAAATAAGAATAAACACAGTTTTGATGTTTCATAAATATACGGTAGTAAATAGTTACTATTTTCTTACCTTAATGGAAATAATCAGCTGAAAATATAAATAACGTCTCAAATAACTTCTGCAATCTGTCAACTCACAACCATTCCTGACATTTGCGTGACACAAGAGACTAAACGTGACACCACTAAACTTATTGGAAAACACTACTGTACTTCCACTTGCACAGCACCTGAGCGGAGGATGTAGGAAGGGAGTGGAGGTAAGGGCGCAGTGGCAAGGCCATGTCCAGCGTTGAGGTCATTGACGAAACCAAGTCGTACAGTACGGACGGGCATGTACGGCGCACACCCTCACCGCGCAGCGCTCTCTGCCAGACTCGCACTCGCACTCGCACACATCATTTTGTGTTGCATATACTTTCTTTACTGCTAATAATACAGTTAAGCAATTCGTTTTTTAAATATATTTAAAAAAAGGGAATTTGATCCGATTACCAAAAACATATTCTCGTGTAAAAGCGTGACAGCATTTTCAGAGCTGGCTGAGGGCGCAGGTCGGGTTTTATTTGAAAAGGGCCTGAATACAACATTAATCTAATAAAACACTTGGCGAAATAAAATGATAATTACTGCATTTATGAGACCAAACAATACTGTATATTTCAGTTACACTTTTAAAAGTCCGTGATTGTTTTTTGCTTCTTAGTTTTCAATGAATTTTGAAAAGATTAGTTACGCCACTTTCTCATAATCATGATATCAGTAGCAGATGCCTCACCTCGTTGTTCGACATACCGCACTGCCAGCTGTAATGCTTCCAGTGTGTCATTGTGACTGACTTTTCCCTCACTGTCCTTTTCTTTTTCTTCTTCAATCTCATCTTCATCAATATCAGTTTGTTGGCAGACAATACTTATAATTTCCTCATCAGCCAAAGTTTCATTTTCAGTCTCTTGATCACCAGTTATCCATTCTTCGATGTCTCTTCTTTCTTCAATATTTTCACATTCTGGCACTATTTTTCACAGATCACAGAGTAAACTTTGGTTATCATCATCTGGGATGCTATCTGTAACAAAGAGTGTAGTTTCGTCCATCATCTTTTCAGCGTTATTCTTAATGCTTGGCCAAGCTTTCCTCCATGATTTTATAAAAGTAGTATGGAATTTCTTCAAACATGGTTGCTACCATGTATATCACATCTTTGATGTTATAGTCTCTACAGCATCTGCAAGTTCCTGAGTTCTCCTCTTCCATTTTACCCAAAATTTCAGATAACAGTTTTCGCCTATATTGTCTTTTGAAACTTGCAATAACTCTCTGGTCCGTAGGCTGTATGACTCTATTTACGGTAGGAGGAAACAAGAAAACACTGATATCTTCCTCCTCACATACTAATTGATCAACATCAGGGTGGGTTGGTGCATTCACAATGACAAGAGAGCTTTTACAGGCAATTTTAGATTGATTAAGGTGGTTTTAACTGTTGGTATGAATTGCAAAATAAACCAGTCCTTGAAAAGGTGGGAGTCCATCCAAACAGATTTTTGAGATCTATAGTAAACTAGGAGGGATTCCATATTAACATGTTTATATGCACGCTGTTTCTTCGGTTTACCAATCACAAAAAGGGGAAACATACGTGTTCCTGAGGCATTGCTACAGAGAGCAGCAGTCAATCTTTCTTTATTAACTTTCATTTCTGGCACTGATTTTCATCGGCCATAGCGATAGTTTTTTTTTTTTTTTTGTAGAAGTTTGAAATTTAAATCCGTTACATCTAGGTTGTATATCTGCTCTGGTTTAAGTTCTTTTTTGTTTATAATTTTTAAGAGTTATGTTGTAAATTCATTGTGAAAACATACCTCCTTTTTCTTTAATATTGGCCCACTAATAGGCGTTGTTGGAGAAATCATACCCAAAGGGCATCATCGACAATCTTGTTTGTTGGTTTTCTATTGTGCACCAGGACTTAAGTAATTTTTGCTTTTCAACCCGCGTACGGTAATCCTGCAGTGACTTTCTATTTTTCCGCCAGTCATTGACAGTACTTATTCCCACACCTAATTCATTACAAATTATTTGCACCTATTCACCTTTGCCTAAACATTCTAAGGCGTCAAGTTTTTTGCACGATATTAACAACTGCACGTTTCTGTTTTGTGTCACTAGTATTTGTAAAACACATGGAAGAAATAGCATCAGCTAACTCACAAAATCATTTACAGTAGTAAGAATAATCGAAACACTTCTTCACTTTGACCAATAAACTGACGTAAAATAAACAAGTGCAAATCATGCAAGTTTTGACATGTTGGTGAGCCACCAGTACCGTATGAATAACTGTTTATATCACAGCCTGGTGGCTGGTTAAGCCCACTATATAATAATACAAAGAAAATAAATCATTGGGCCTCAAATTGGACCATCAATGGCAGTGAATTGCCATTGATGTTATATTTATGCCAGTGAATAAAAAGTTAATATTTTTATTCACCCTATTATTTGAGTAAACATTTGAAAAAAATAATTTGAATGGAAAATTGTTCAGGATTTTAGCTTTTGAAAAATTTTGGGCGGACGGGTCCCCCCCTGCCCGTGGTGTCCATGCTATAGTGTATTACGCATACAAACTGAATGCATAAGGTAAGTTCAGAAAGAGTATTTTTGTGTGAACTAGTAGCAACTTTAGGGAATATATTGCTTGATGCATCTCACCACCATTATTTGTATTCAAGCTACAACAACTAGAGTAAATATGTGTTCTAACCTCTCATAGGATTTTTTACAATTTGAAAGATCTTGAAGAATAACATGTTTGTGTCAAATTTTCCCCCAAGTCACTAAAACTTTTACAGATACATTGAAAATGCATCAGATAGCAAATGCAGAAGCCTTATGAGCTGAATGCAGTAATACACATGGATTAATCATTTTAAAGCAGGAAAAATATTGACAGATAAAATTCCCAGTCCTGGGCAACTTCCATGTCAACAAACGATGATTATATTGATGCAGCCTATACTATATATATATTGTAATGGTACATATATTCACCGTACATTTAAAAACAACTATAAGGAATGAAACATTCATTAACTAACACTAGAACACCCAAGAGAGGAATGATAAATGAATAAGTGTGTACTAAATGTTATATCCGGTCCTTGAACTAATTAAAATAATTAGATCAGCAGACGAAGAGTAATAAATAGTAATGAAGAAGAAAAATAGAAGACAACATAGTAATGTGATTAACCAAATAACCCAATAGATATGGTAAGTGAGAGGACAAAACCAAATTATAATGACAACAAACACTAACAAGATACAGAAGATAATATGAATAAACACAAATAAAGTGATAAGCGAAGAAGAGTTAACAAATCTATTATACAATGTGCCAATAAGTGTACCAAGAGATAATGAAACAAATAAAGCAAGGAGTTGTGACGATTTAAATTGTGACAATTACAAAAATAAAAAAAAATTTTAATTAATTAAGGTTGCGTACTATTAACCATTTAAATCTTACAATAATAATAATAATAATAATAATAAAAACATGTAGGTACTAAATGTGAATGTAAGAAGTAATTAATCAGGGCAAAGTATCCGTAAAGAAAAGGCATAGTGTACATAATTATTATGTTCGTATTTAACCCTTTGCTTGCTATCAAGCGCCTACCTGTTGATACCGGAATCGACATGTTTTCCGAGTCTACTGTAATTAAAAATAATATAGTAAACTAATGTTAATAATTAAAGTATCTGTAGACACAGAGAGTAACTAAAACAATTAATTTAAATGATGTATTTTTATCTAGTGATAGTTTGTATAAATAAAAAAGTTTATTTAAAGAGAAACAGGAACTATATATGCTCGCGGAATAAACACCCCACTCTCTCTTGTCATGTACAAGGGTAGCGGACGAAAAATCGCTCTCTCGCCATGACGACTCCCAGCAGTGCAGACGCACGAGCAAAATGCTCTGTTCAAAAGTTGTGCAATTTATTGTTAGTGTGGATTAATTAATTATTATTTTGTATTTTACTAAGTGTTACAAAAGTGTAACATGTAACGTAAACAAAAAGAACATTTCAAAAAACTTTGTAACAAGAAGAAAGATGTAACTACAAACGACAAGTGTTAAAAAAAAAAAAAACGATGACTGCAATCTTCACCAATGGACGAATCTTTTCAACTTCTCACCTGTGGTCATGGACCATCTGAATTACAACTCTAGTATACCCTACCGATGATGCAGTTCGAGACATCTGAGAATCAACGAGTATCTATGTAGAAGACTCTACCTATCCTGCAGACGTTTTAAGCCATGAACAACAGAGACCAGACCAAGACGAGGACGACGTTTTAGGACTCCCAAGACGGAACCACATGGAGGAGATTACTACATCCCAAAATAGAGGTGACTCGATAGCACGTCTATCGAGGAATAATGATAATAGTTTTTGTAACACAACACTCTATTAAAGAGACTTTCAGAGACGATTGATTTTATAAGAATATAAAAAACTTAAATTTGAGAATTTAATTGTAACTATTCAATATCATTCAATTGTAACAGTTTAGATATTAACGTAACGTAGTATTATTAATACCATTCTTCTAATGGAATATATAAAGAAGCAAAAAGGTAAAAAGTCTTGCAAGATAAAGTTTTGAATTAAATACAATTAAAAGATTAGAGACTAAATATCAATGGTTACCCGGATCCGGGGGTATAGCTAGATAAATCTGTTGTGATCCCGTAGTCTAAATAAAGCAATTCAATTAATTTTAATAATTTGATTAAGAATGTCATGGGATCTGTTCTTTGGAGTAAATGTTATATTTCAAATGTTTAATAAAGCAAGTCTTCTTGTTACACACATATACGGAGTATATAAATCAACAGTTTCACCTTCCCTATTTCCTTGTATGTCTTACTGTGTATTGTTCTGATTTAAATTTCAGCTCGTCTGGAATAAGGCAGCCTGAAATAATTGGCAGAACCAATTATTTTGGGTTCCCTCCGTTATAACTCAAAAGAAGCGGTTATAAGATGCGCAACTCTGCTAATTTGTTTAAATTTTGCTACTAATAACAAAAAAAAAATTTTGTGACTTGTGTTGCTAAACAGTAATTGCGTCCCTATTCATAAGCTGTTGATTTATTTACTCGTGTATTTTAATATGTGTCAGAAATTTAAATAAGATAAAAATAATAATTAATATTATAGTAATATAGTATAGATAATTTTATTAGTATATATGATATGTGTAAAGTAAGAGTAACATATAATCCAATGTAAACAAACCATGTAGGTACTTGTTAAAAGTCCCATTCATAAACGTACCCCATTCACGACAATCTCGGACATGTAAATTTCCTGTTGGCGATTGTTTAATATTATCGTAGTCGGTCTCCCCAGTTAGAGTGAGAACAATCGGTCACCCTTCTTGTATGGTGTATTGTTATTTGAAGCGTGTCTGTTCATGTGTTAGTAACCGAAGGGGGAATCGTTTGCCGTAAGCATCTGTAAGACTGTGTGAGATTTCTCTCTCTCTCTCTATGTAAAATGACAACCTTTGTCATCTCATTCTAATTGTTTATTAATAAACGTGTAAAAATACGAGTTATTCATATTGTTATGTTTGTGTAAAATAATATAGCGTTGTATAGTAGTAAATACAAATCGTAGAATAATTAGTTCTAGCCACTTTACGAAAATGGCTGAATTTAATCCTGATTTATTAGTAAAAGATGAGCTATGCTACGAAGCACTTTTACGAGGTCTAAAACACGTGAATGTAACCGTGTCTGAATTACGAAAATCATTACGCCAAACCGGATCAGAGACAACCTCGCAGTTAGATAAATTGCGTGAACTCGATTATGACGGCGAACGAGAAACCTGTTATGCGAAATACCGGGAACTGATAGTATTATCTCAGAACCTTAAGGACAAGAAATCACCCACGGAACTTTTGCGCGTTACACAACGTATAGAACATCTAACCCGCCGATTAAATAATTTATTAAGCTGGCCTGACGTCCCCGTCGTCCCCGCCGATGTGCAGAAATTTGCAGATGAGGCATTATGCCAATTACCTATAATTATTAACGACTTACGTCGAAAGTCGGATGCATCAAGAATGGAGGAAATTGAGCAATACTTACAAAAATTATATATCTCCCCTGGTCATTCCCCTATTGTAGAACTCCCTCCCACCACCTCGAACCCCGAATCTCCCACCGCATCTAAGATACAACTGAGTCCTGTACAATTACCTAGTAGAAAAATAAATACCCTAACTATGTTAGAACCACCACCACCTAAAGTTCCTCGTACATGTACTAGTCAAAATGCGACCACTAATCCTTCGAAGGAAATACAAAACGTAAATTTGAATGTTGACCTCTACGGAAAGATTTCCCACCCAGTAGAGAAAATAATTAATGAGATTCCTTACACCGATGGGTTAAGTATAACGATACTGTTAACTTTTATAAAATACCTGCTGCAAATAAAAGATCTACAACAATTAAACGATCGGCAAATACTGCAAGTAATCTTACCCAAATGTAAACCACCATTACGAGATCGAGTACTAGAATCAGTAAACTCGAGTCTTCCAGTAGAAGATCTTCATACGAATATAATCAAATATTTTATCCCCACGGGAATTTATGAGGATATCAAAAGAAGTACTGTACTTAGAGTACAAGGAGCTCGCGAAAGACTAGCCCACTATATTGCGGATATCCGAGAATCTTCACGTATACTACAAGTCGACTGGACCGAAAAACAATTGGTCGATACTATCCTAGTAGGCTTGTCTCCTGATGAACGCTCCCGTTTAGCACTAATAAGTAGACCCCTTACGTTCGCGGACTTTGAACAATGTAGCATTCATTCTTCCAATGTTTGGTACGCAGATCAGCACAGACATGCATCGGTATCCACTACACCACATAGAAAAGAAATGCATGCCTTAATATCTGACGCAAGAAGTCTACAAGAAAGAAGACCATTTCGAAGATCAACCAATGGCCATGGTAAGTCCCAGGAGGCTGAACCGCTCCAGGAAACCAGAAAGACACAACGTAAAGAATATGTGTGTTACAACTGCGGAAAATCTGGACATCTCAGTAGATACTGTAAACAAAAAAGGTATAATCAAAAACCTCATTATCCAAAAAACATGTAAGGCAGGGAGATCCAAAACCCTGTGTCTTCCGCAGCATCGTAAAAAAAGGTAAACCCCTGAGAGTCAACAAAATCAAACAAAATAATAATAATAACAAAAGAAAACTAGACCCCTATGTAAAAAAATTTATAGATAAATGTAACGCTATTAATAAGTGTAATTTCAGTAAGTGTCAATTACCTTATATACAAGTTGACCTTGGTGTAACATCCACCCTCGGTTTAATTGATTCTGGATCAACGCGAAGTTTAATTAGTCATGACCTCGCCAATAAGTTATTTAAACATAATTTAGTCAAACGCAGTCAATCCGTAAACATTAAATGCTCAACCGCTAACAAACAAAACTTAATAATAAAACTTATCATCACATGTAAATTAAAATAAAACATTTGACGTGGTATTTTCCAATGTTAGTAAGCGACGAATTAGGACCCGAGTTAATATTGGGAGCTGATTTTATCAGTAAAACAGGAATAATTCTAAATATTCATGATAAGAAATTTTACTTTGGATTCGATCGTTCACGGAAATATAACTTAGAGGATAATTCAAATAACAGAGAAAGTACAAGCACTACTTCTTCTCATCTAAAGCATCACGAATGTGAATTAGGTCATCTGGAAAGTAAAGATAGACGTAACATACAAAAGTTAATAAATCAATTCTCCAATGTGCTCACCCCCAAGTTAGGACTGACGGATCTGATAGAGTATAAGATAAATTTGAGCGATAATAAAGTAATACGTTTAGCCCCATACAAGTTATCACCGCCAAAAATGGAAGTAATGAGGAACCAAATTAATAAACTATTAGAACAAGGAGTCATCGAACCCTCTACTTCATCTTATTCATCCCCTGCGTTTTTAGTACCCAAAAGCAACGATAAACATAGATTAGTTGTAGACTATAGACAACTAAATAAACGAATAGAATTTGAATCCATTCCACTTCCCGACATCCACAGTGCTTTTCATTATTTTACGAAAGCAAAAATTTTTACCATTATGGATTTGAATCAGGCTTTTCATCAGATACCCCTTTCAGAAGAATCGAAACGTCTCACCGCTTTTGCCGTGCCTTTCAACCTATACCAATTTACTAGGGTACCTTTTGGTATTTCCCAAGGTAGTTCTGTATGTAGCAGATTGTTAGAAAAATTATTTCACGACATAAAGTTTAAATATGTGTACCACTACCTAGACGATATTGTTATTTACAGCGAGTCAATGGAACAACATCTTGCACATATACGTGAAGTATTATCACGATTAGAGAAAGCTGGATTAACTGTAAACCCCAGTAAAGTAAATTTTGCTGTGACACAATTCTCCTTTTTAGGTCACATCGTAAAAGCCAACGGAAAGGTAAGCATAGACCCAGAGCGAACCCGTGCTATCAGAGAATTTTTACCACCGCGGGATGCGAAAGGAATTGCCCGATTTTTAGGAATGATAAATTATTTCCACAAGTATATCCCACATCTAGCCGAAATTGCAGCACCACTAAATACTTTAAGAAAGAAGGGAGTAAAATTTGAGTGAAATGAGCAACGCCAAACCGCATTTGAGAAATTAAAGGAAAGCATCATATCACCCCCCGTACTACAATTAGCCGATTTTACTAAACCGTTTGTTGTGCAGACAGACAGTTCAAGTGTAGCCCTAGGTGCTGTAATTTATCAAGAAGTAGATAACTCTCGATTACCAATTAGTTACGCTTCACGCACCCTGACGGACCAAGAAAAGAAATACTCCGCATACGAATTAGAATGCTTAGCTATCGTTTTTGCGTTTGAGAAGTTCAAACCATTTTTAGAACATAAAGAGTTTTTGCTAGAAACAGATAATCAAGCTTTATCCTGGCTACTAAATCACCCAAAACAATTAGGTCGAATCGGAAGATGGGTATTGAGATTAAATTGTTTTAAATTCAAAGTACAACATATTAGAGGCACCCAAAACGTAGTTGCCGATACCCTGTCACGTATGTTCCAGCCGAGTAGTAATAATTACGAAAACAAGAGTAGAGAGACCCCGATTATTAATTCGTTAATTACCGAATTTCCTCTTGCATTTATGGATTTAACCCATTATCAACAACAAGACCCACGTTTGAGTCCCATCATCGAACAACTTGAAAAAGGAAACAAGTCTGAAAAATACCTATTAAATAAGAAAGTATTATGTTGTAGAATAGCTAACGGAAAATATTTGCGAATCATCGCCCCGGATATTATTAAACCTATGCTAATGGAATATTATCACTCTTCCACTATTTGAGCACACATGGGAATAAATAAAACCATACATCGAATTCGTAGAGAATGTCACTGGGAAAATATGAACAGTGAGATAGCTAACTTTGTAAAAAGGTGTAAGTTGTGTGCACTCAGCAAACCCGCTAGAAACAGCCAAATAAGTCAGTTAGTATCTGAGATTCCTGCCACCCCATTCACCAAAATTTATTTAGACTTTTCTGGACCCTACCCACGTTCCAAGTCAGGAAATACTATGTTACTAATTTGCGTAGATTCCTTTAGTAAGTTCGTCTGGATGTACCCCATGCGGCGAGCTTTAGCTACGACAACAGTGAGTATTTTACAGAATAGATTATTCAAAGATTTCGGTATTCCAGTCCATCTAGTGTCGGATAACGGACCACAGTTTAAGTCCAAGGAATTCAGGAACATGTGTTTCAAACTAGGTATAAACCACATTACCACTACCGAGTATCGTCCGCAAGGTAATATAGCTGAGAGGTATTTGCGAAACCTAAAATCTGCTTTAATTGCCTACCATGCTAACGACCATACTTCGTGGGACCAGAACCTATCCTGGATACAATTCGCCTTTAATTCGGCATACCATGAAGGACATAAGTCAACCCCATTCGAACTATTGTTCAAGTATAAACCTAATCACCCATTATCCACAAAGTGGAAAATACATGAATTGTTACCCCTTGAAATTAGGGATAAAAATATTAGAAAAATATGGAACGAAGCGCGCGCTAATTTACGAACAAACTTAGCGAAGTCAAGGAAATATTACGAGCAAAAGAATAATAATAATAAAGTAAAATACCAAATCGGAGACTTAGTTATGTATAACACGCACCCAACGAGTAGTGCAGTCGATAAGACAACTTCCAAGCTATCTTACAGATGGTGCGGTCCTTATAAAATTCACAAATACTTAACTCCGGTAACTGTGGCCTGTACGAACCCTCTACTCAAAAAGATGTGCGAAGGACACATATTTCACAGATAAAACGTTATCTTGAAGAAGAAAATAGTAGAGTGCCAGTTAATTAAATAAGTAAATGTGAAAACAATGTTTAGTACTCAACCGCAAAAGTACTTGAGTAACCTTTGGCTACCTTGTCGTATAAGTAGGTACGAGGCCTGATCAACCTTGAACCCTCTTCATCGAAAGTAGAGCAAAGCAAGAAGTCAGCTGACATCCAATAAAAATAATGGAGTAATTAAAGAGTAAATTCTATAACTAAGAAAAACTCTCACGAAAGAAAAAGGAAAAATCCGGTAGTAGTAATAAGTAGTAGAGTTAAGGAAATGTAGAATGTTGAAAATACTTTATAATGTAAATTTTATGTAGTAATAGAATTAGCGTGTAAAACATGAAGTATATGTATAGATGGTAAGAAACAGCCAGTCAAAAATGACTTATGCTGCTAGTAATTATATACAGCCAGAAACGGGTGAGAGAAATTTCACACGGAACTCCCCAAGCATACTCTCGGTACATAGCTGACCAAAATTTTTAGGAGTCTGTGTTGGTAAGGAGGCGGAGTATGTGACGATTTAAATTGTGACAATTACAAAAATTAAAAAAAAATTTTAATTAATTAAGGTTGCGTACTATTAACCATTTAAATCTCACAATAATAATAATAATAATAAAAACATGTAGGTACTAAATGTGAATGTAAGAAGTAATTAATCAGGGCAAAGTATCCGTAAAGAAAAGGCATAGTGTAAATAATTATTATGTTCGTATTTAACCCTTTGCTTGCTATCAAGCGCCTACCTGTTGATACCGGAATCGACATGTTTTCCGAGTCTACTGTAATTAAAAATAATATAGTAAACTAATGTTAATAATTAAAGTATCTGTAGACACAGAGAGTAACTAAAACAATTAATTTAAATGATGTATTTTTATCTAGCGATAGTTTGTATAAATAAAAAAGTTTATTTAAAGAGAAACAGGAACTATATATGCTCGCGGAATAAACACCCCACTCTCTCTTGTCATGTACAAGGGTAGCGGACGATAAATCGCTCTCTCGCCATGACGACTCCCAGCAGTGCAGACGCACGAGCAAAATGCTCTGTTCAAAAGTTGTGCAATTTATTGTTAGTGTGGATTAATTAATTATTATTTTGTATTTTACTAAGTGTTACAAAAGTGTAACATGTAACGTAAACAAAAAGAACATTTCAAAAAACTTTGTAACAAGAAGAAAGATGTAACTACAAACGACAAGTGTTAAAAAAAAAAAAACGATGACTGCAATCTTCACCAATGGACGAATCTTTTCAACTTCTCACCTGTGGTCATGGACCATCTGAATTACAACTCTAGTATACCCTACCGATGATGCAGTTCGAGACATCTGAGAATCAACGAGTATCTATGTAGAAGACTCTACCTATCCTGCAGACGTTTTAAGCCATGAACAACAGAGACCAGACCAAGACGAGGACGACGTTTTAGGACTCCCAAGACGGAACCACATGGAGGAGATTACTACATCCCAAAATAGAGGTGACTCGATAGCACGTCTATCGAGGAATAATGATAATAGTTTTTGTAACACAACACTCTATTAAAGAGACTTTCAGAGACGATTGATTTTATAAGAATATAAAAAACTTAAATTTGAGAATTTAATTGTAACTATTCAATATCATTCAATTGTAACAGTTTAGATATTAACGTAACGTAGTATTATTAATACCATTCTTCTAATGGAATATATAAAGAAGCAAAAAGGTAAAAAGTCTTGCAAGATAAAGTTTTGAATTAAATACAATTAAAAGATTAGAGACTAAATATCAATGGTTACCCGGATCCGGGGGTATAGCTAGATAAATCTGTTGTGATCCCGTAGTCTAAATAAAGCAATTCAATTAATTTTAATAATTTGATTAAGAATGTCATGGGATCTGTTCTTTGGAGTAAATGTTATATTTCAAATGTTTAATAAAGCAAGTCTTCTTGTTACACACATATACGGAGTATATAAATCAACAGTTTCACCTTCCCTATTTCCTTGTATGTCTTACTGTGTATTGTTCTGATTTAAATTTCAGCTCGTCTGGAATAAGGCAGCCTGAAATAATTGGCAGAACCAATTATTTTGGGTTCCCTCCGTTATAACTCAAAAGAAGCGGTTATAAGATGCGCAACTCTGCTAATTTGTTTAAATTTTGCTACTAATAACAAAAAAAAAATTTTGTGACTTGTGTTGCTAAACAGTAATTGCGTCCCTATTCATAAGCTGTTGATTTATTTACTCGTGTATTTTAATATGTGTCAGAAATTTAAATAAGATAAAAATAATAATTAATATTATAGTAATATAGTATAGATAATTTTATTAGTATATATGATATGTGTAAAGTAAGAGTAACATATAATCCAATGTAAACAAACCATGTAGGTACTTGTTAAAAGTCCCATTCATAAACGTACCCCATTCACGACAATCTCGGACATGTAAATTTCCTGTTGGCGATTGTTTAATATTATCGTAGTCGGTCTCCCCAGTTAGAGTGAGAACAATCGGTCACCCTTCTTGTATGGTGTATTGTTATTTGAAGCGTGTCTGTTCATGTGTTAGTAACCGAAGGGGGAATCGTTTGCCGTAAGCATCTGTAAGACTGTGTGAGATTTCTCTCTCTCTCTCTATGTAAAATGACAACCTTTGTCATCTCATTCTAATTGTTTATTAATAAACGTGTAAAAATACGAGTTATTCATATTGTTATGTTTGTGTAAAATAATATAGCGTTGTATAGTAGTAAATACAAATCGTAGAATAATTAGTTCTAGCCACTTTACGAAAATGGCTGAATTTAATCCTGATTTATTAGTAAAAGATGAGCTATGCTACGAAGCACTTTTACGAGGTCTAAAACACGTGAATGTAACCGTGTCTGAATTACGAAAATCATTACGCCAAACCGGATCAGAGACAACCTCGCAGTTAGATAAATTGCGTGAACTCGATTATGACGGCGAACGAGAAACCTGTTATGCGAAATACCGGGAACTGATAGTATTATCTCAGAACCTTAAGGACAAGAAATCACCCACGGAACTTTTGCGCGTTACACAACGTATAGAACATCTAACCCGCCGATTAAATAATTTATTAAGCTGGCCTGACGTCCCCGTCGTCCCCGCCGATGTGCAGAAATTTGCAGATGAGGCATTATGCCAATTACCTATAATTATTAACGACTTACGTCGAAAGTCGGATGCATCAAGAATGGAGGAAATTGAGCAATACTTACAAAAATTATATATCTCCCCTGGTCATTCCCCTATTGTAGAACTCCCTCCCACCACCTCGAACCCCGAATCTCCCACCGCATCTAAGATACAACTGAGTCCTGTACAATTACCTAGTAGAAAAATAAATACCCTAACTATGTTAGAACCACCACCACCTAAAGTTCCTCGTACATGTACTAGTCAAAATGCGACCACTAATCCTTCGAAGGAAATACAAAACGTAAATTTGAATGTTGACCTCTACGGAAAGATTTCCCACCCAGTAGAGAAAATAATTAATGAGATTCCTTACACCGATGGGTTAAGTATAACGATACTGTTAACTTTTATAAAATACCTGCTGCAAATAAAAGATCTACAACAATTAAACGATCGGCAAATACTGCAAGTAATCTTACCCAAATGTAAACCACCATTACGAGATCGAGTACTAGAATCAGTAAACTCGAGTCTTCCAGTAGAAGATCTTCATACGAATATAATCAAATATTTTATCCCCACGGGAATTTATGAGGATATCAAAAGAAGTACTGTACTTAGAGTACAAGGAGCTCGCGAAAGACTAGCCCACTATATTGCGGATATCCGAGAATCTTCACGTATACTACAAGTCGACTGGACCGAAAAACAATTGGTCGATACTATCCTAGTAGGCTTGTCTCCTGATGAACGCTCCCGTTTAGCACTAATAAGTAGACCCCTTACGTTCGCGGACTTTGAACAATGTAGCATTCATTCTTCCAATGTTTGGTACGCAGATCAGCACAGACATGCATCGGTATCCACTACACCACATAGAAAAGAAATGCATGCCTTAATATCTGACGCAAGAAGTCTACAAGAAAGAAGACCATTTCGAAGATCAACCAATGGCCATGGTAAGTCCCAGGAGGCTGAACCGCTCCAGGAAACCAGAAAGACACAACGTAAAGAATATGTGTGTTACAACTGCGGAAAATCTGGACATCTCAGTAGATACTGTAAACAAAAAAGGTATAATCAAAAACCTCATTATCCAAAAAACATGTAAGGCAGGGAGATCCAAAACCCTGTGTCTTCCGCAGCATCGTAAAAAAAGGTAAACCCCTGAGAGTCAACAAAATCAAACAAAATAATAATAATAACAAAAGAAAACTAGACCCCTATGTAAAAAAATTTATAGATAAATGTAACGCTATTAATAAGTGTAATTTCAGTAAGTGTCAATTACCTTATATACAAGTTGACCTTGGTGTAACATCCACCCTCGGTTTAATTGATTCTGGATCAACGCGAAGTTTAATTAGTCATGACCTCGCCAATAAGTTATTTAAACATAATTTAGTCAAACGCAGTCAATCCGTAAACATTAAATGCTCAACCGCTAACAAACAAAACTTAATAATAAAACTTATCATCACATGTAAATTAAAATAAAACATTTGACGTGGTATTTTCCAATGTTAGTAAGCGACGAATTAGGACCCGAGTTAATATTGGGAGCTGATTTTATCAGTAAAACAGGAATAATTCTAAATATTCATGATAAGAAATTTTACTTTGGATTCGATCGTTCACGGAAATATAACTTAGAGGATAATTCAAATAACAGAGAAAGTACAAGCACTACTTCTTCTCATCTAAAGCATCACGAATGTGAATTAGGTCATCTGGAAAGTAAAGATAGACGTAACATACAAAAGTTAATAAATCAATTCTCCAATGTGCTCACCCCCAAGTTAGGACTGACGGATCTGATAGAGTATAAGATAAATTTGAGCGATAATAAAGTAATACGTTTAGCCCCATACAAGTTATCACCGCCAAAAATGGAAGTAATGAGGAACCAAATTAATAAACTATTAGAACAAGGAGTCATCGAACCCTCTACTTCATCTTATTCATCCCCTGCGTTTTTAGTACCCAAAAGCAACGATAAACATAGATTAGTTGTAGACTATAGACAACTAAATAAACGAATAGAATTTGAATCCATTCCACTTCCCGACATCCACAGTGCTTTTCATTATTTTACGAAAGCAAAAATTTTTACCATTATGGATTTGAATCAGGCTTTTCATCAGATACCCCTTTCAGAAGAATCGAAACGTCTCACCGCTTTTGCCGTGCCTTTCAACCTATACCAATTTACTAGGGTACCTTTTGGTATTTCCCAAGGTAGTTCTGTATGTAGCAGATTGTTAGAAAAATTATTTCACGACATAAAGTTTAAATATGTGTACCACTACCTAGACGATATTGTTATTTACAGCGAGTCAATGGAACAACATCTTGCACATATACGTGAAGTATTATCACGATTAGAGAAAGCTGGATTAACTGTAAACCCCAGTAAAGTAAATTTTGCTGTGACACAATTCTCCTTTTTAGGTCACATCGTAAAAGCCAACGGAAAGGTAAGCATAGACCCAGAGCGAACCCGTGCTATCAGAGAATTTTTACCACCGCGGGATGCGAAAGGAATTGCCCGATTTTTAGGAATGATAAATTATTTCCACAAGTATATCCCACATCTAGCCGAAATTGCAGCACCACTAAATACTTTAAGAAAGAAGGGAGTAAAATTTGAGTGAAATGAGCAACGCCAAACCGCATTTGAGAAATTAAAGGAAAGCATCATATCACCCCCCGTACTACAATTAGCCGATTTTACTAAACCGTTTGTTGTGCAGACAGACAGTTCAAGTGTAGCCCTAGGTGCTGTAATTTATCAAGAAGTAGATAACTCTCGATTACCAATTAGTTACGCTTCACGCACCCTGACGGACCAAGAAAAGAAATACTCCGCATACGAATTAGAATGCTTAGCTATCGTTTTTGCGTTTGAGAAGTTCAAACCATTTTTAGAACATAAAGAGTTTTTGCTAGAAACAGATAATCAAGCTTTATCCTGGCTACTAAATCACCCAAAACAATTAGGTCGAATCGGAAGATGGGTATTGAGATTAAATTGTTTTAAATTCAAAGTACAACATATTAGAGGCACCCAAAACGTAGTTGCCGATACCCTGTCACGTATGTTCCAGCCGAGTAGTAATAATTACGAAAACAAGAGTAGAGAGACCCCGATTATTAATTCGTTAATTACCGAATTTCCTCTTGCATTTATGGATTTAACCCATTATCAACAACAAGACCCACGTTTGAGTCCCATCATCGAACAACTTGAAAAAGGAAACAAGTCTGAAAAATACCTATTAAATAAGAAAGTATTATGTTGTAGAATAGCTAACGGAAAATATTTGCGAATCATCGCCCCGGATATTATTAAACCTATGCTAATGGAATATTATCACTCTTCCACTATTTGAGCACACATGGGAATAAATAAAACCATACATCGAATTCGTAGAGAATGTCACTGGGAAAATATGAACAGTGAGATAGCTAACTTTGTAAAAAGGTGTAAGTTGTGTGCACTCAGCAAACCCGCTAGAAACAGCCAAATAAGTCAGTTAGTATCTGAGATTCCTGCCACCCCATTCACCAAAATTTATTTAGACTTTTCTGGACCCTACCCACGTTCCAAGTCAGGAAATACTATGTTACTAATTTGCGTAGATTCCTTTAGTAAGTTCGTCTGGATGTACCCCATGCGGCGAGCTTTAGCTACGACAACAGTGAGTATTTTACAGAATAGATTATTCAAAGATTTCGGTATTCCAGTCCATCTAGTGTCGGATAACGGACCACAGTTTAAGTCCAAGGAATTCAGGAACATGTGTTTCAAACTAGGTATAAACCACATTACCACTACCGAGTATCGTCCGCAAGGTAATATAGCTGAGAGGTATTTGCGAAACCTAAAATCTGCTTTAATTGCCTACCATGCTAACGACCATACTTCGTGGGACCAGAACCTATCCTGGATACAATTCGCCTTTAATTCGGCATACCATGAAGGACATAAGTCAACCCCATTCGAACTATTGTTCAAGTATAAACCTAATCACCCATTATCCACAAAGTGGAAAATACATGAATTGTTACCCCTTGAAATTAGGGATAAAAATATTAGAAAAATATGGAACGAAGCGCGCGCTAATTTACGAACAAACTTAGCGAAGTCAAGGAAATATTACGAGCAAAAGAATAATAATAATAAAGTAAAATACCAAATCGGAGACTTAGTTATGTATAACACGCACCCAACGAGTAGTGCAGTCGATAAGACAACTTCCAAGCTATCTTACAGATGGTGCGGTCCTTATAAAATTCACAAATACTTAACTCCGGTAACTGTGGCCTGTACGAACCCTCTACTCAAAAAGATGTGCGAAGGACACATATTTCACAGATAAAACGTTATCTTGAAGAAGAAAATAGTAGAGTGCCAGTTAATTAAATAAGTAAATGTGAAAACAATGTTTAGTACTCAACCGCAAAAGTACTTGAGTAACCTTTGGCTACCTTGTCGTATAAGTAGGTACGAGGCCTGATCAACCTTGAACCCTCTTCATCGAAAGTAGAGCAAAGCAAGAAGTCAGCTGACATCCAATAAAAATAATGGAGTAATTAAAGAGTAAATTCTATAACTAAGAAAAACTCTCACGAAAGAAAAAGGAAAAATCCGGTAGTAGTAATAAGTAGTAGAGTTAAGGAAATGTAGAATGTTGAAAATACTTTATAATGTAAATTTTATGTAGTAATAGAATTAGCGTGTAAAACATGAAGTATATGTATAGATGGTAAGAAACAGCCAGTCAAAAATGACTTATGCTGCTAGTAATTATATACAGCCAGAAACGGGTGAGAGAAATTTCACACGGAACTCCCCAAGCATACTCTCGGTACATAGCTGACCAAAATTTTTAGGAGTCTGTGTTGGTAAGGAGGCGGAGTATGTGACGATTTAAATTGTGACAATTACAAAAATTAAAAAAAAATTTTAATTAATTAAGGTTGCGTACTATTAACCATTTAAATCTCACAATAATAATAATAATAATAAAAACATGTAGGTACTAAATGTGAATGTAAGAAGTAATTAATCAGGGCAAAGTATCCGTAAAGAAAAGGCATAGTGTAAATAATTATTATGTTCGTATTTAACCCTTTGCTTGCTATCAAGCGCCTACCTGTTGATACCGGAATCGACATGTTTTCCGAGTCTACTGTAATTAAAAATAATATAGTAAACTAATGTTAATAATTAAAGTATCTGTAGACACAGAGAGTAACTAAAACAATTAATTTAAATGATGTATTTTTATCTAGCGATAGTTTGTATAAATAAAAAAGTTTATTTAAAGAGAAACAGGAACTATATATGCTCGCGGAATAAACACCCCACTCTCTCTTGTCATGTACAAGGGTAGCGGACGATAAATCGCTCTCTCGCCATGACGACTCCCAGCAGTGCAGACGCACGAGCAAAATGCTCTGTTCAAAAGTTGTGCAATTTATTGTTAGTGTGGATTAATTAATTATTATTTTGTATTTTACTAAGTGTTACAAAAGTGTAACATGTAACGTAAACAAAAAGAACATTTCAAAAAACTTTGTAACAAGAAGAAAGATGTAACTACAAACGACAAGTGTTAAAAAAAAAAAAAACGATGACTGCAATCTTCACCAATGGACGAATCTTTTCAACTTCTCACCTGTGGTCATGGACCATCTGAATTACAACTCTAGTATACCCTACCGATGATGCAGTTCGAGACATCTGAGAATCAACGAGTATCTATGTAGAAGACTCTACCTATCCTGCAGACGTTTTAAGCCATGAACAACAGAGACCAGACCAAGACGAGGACGACGTTTTAGGACTCCCAAGACGGAACCACATGGAGGAGATTACTACATCCCAAAATAGAGGTGACTCGATAGCACGTCTATCGAGGAATAATGATAATAGTTTTTGTAACACAACACTCTATTAAAGAGACTTTCAGAGACGATTGATTTTATAAGAATATAAAAAACTTAAATTTGAGAATTTAATTGTAACTATTCAATATCATTCAATTGTAACAGTTTAGATATTAACGTAACGTAGTATTATTAATACCATTCTTCTAATGGAATATATAAAGAAGCAAAAAGGTAAAAAGTCTTGCAAGATAAAGTTTTGAATTAAATACAATTAAAAGATTAGAGACTAAATATCAATGGTTACCCGGATCCGGGGGTATAGCTAGATAAATCTGTTGTGATCCCGTAGTCTAAATAAAGCAATTCAATTAATTTTAATAATTTGATTAAGAATGTCATGGGATCTGTTCTTTGGAGTAAATGTTATATTTCAAATGTTTAATAAAGCAAGTCTTCTTGTTACACACATATACGGAGTATATAAATCAACAGTTTCACCTTCCCTATTTCCTTGTATGTCTTACTGTGTATTGTTCTGATTTAAATTTCAGCTCGTCTGGAATAAGGCAGCCTGAAATAATTGGCAGAACCAATTATTTTGGGTTCCCTCCGTTATAACTCAAAAGAAGCGGTTATAAGATGCGCAACTCTGCTAATTTGTTTAAATTTTGCTACTAATAACAAAAAAAAAATTTTGTGACTTGTGTTGCTAAACAGTAATTGCGTCCCTATTCATAAGCTGTTGATTTATTTACTCGTGTATTTTAATATGTGTCAGAAATTTAAATAAGATAAAAATAATAATTAATATTATAGTAATATAGTATAGATAATTTTATTAGTATATATGATATGTGTAAAGTAAGAGTAACATATAATCCAATGTAAACAAACCATGTAGGTACTTGTTAAAAGTCCCATTCATAAACGTACCCCATTCACGACAATCTCGGACATGTAAATTTCCTGTTGGCGATTGTTTAATATTATCGTAGTCGGTCTCCCCAGTTAGAGTGAGAACAATCGGTCACCCTTCTTGTATGGTGTATTGTTATTTGAAGCGTGTCTGTTCATGTGTTAGTAACCGAAGGGGGAATCGTTTGCCGTAAGCATCTGTAAGACTGTGTGAGATTTCTCTCTCTCTCTCTATGTAAAATGACAACCTTTGTCATCTCATTCTAATTGTTTATTAATAAACGTGTAAAAATACGAGTTATTCATATTGTTATGTTTGTGTAAAATAATATAGCGTTGTATAGTAGTAAATACAAATCGTAGAATAATTAGTTCTAGCCACTTTACGAAAATGGCTGAATTTAATCCTGATTTATTAGTAAAAGATGAGCTATGCTACGAAGCACTTTTACGAGGTCTAAAACACGTGAATGTAACCGTGTCTGAATTACGAAAATCATTACGCCAAACCGGATCAGAGACAACCTCGCAGTTAGATAAATTGCGTGAACTCGATTATGACGGCGAACGAGAAACCTGTTATGCGAAATACCGGGAACTGATAGTATTATCTCAGAACCTTAAGGACAAGAAATCACCCACGGAACTTTTGCGCGTTACACAACGTATAGAACATCTAACCCGCCGATTAAATAATTTATTAAGCTGGCCTGACGTCCCCGTCGTCCCCGCCGATGTGCAGAAATTTGCAGATGAGGCATTATGCCAATTACCTATAATTATTAACGACTTACGTCGAAAGTCGGATGCATCAAGAATGGAGGAAATTGAGCAATACTTACAAAAATTATATATCTCCCCTGGTCATTCCCCTATTGTAGAACTCCCTCCCACCACCTCGAACCCCGAATCTCCCACCGCATCTAAGATACAACTGAGTCCTGTACAATTACCTAGTAGAAAAATAAATACCCTAACTATGTTAGAACCACCACCACCTAAAGTTCCTCGTACATGTACTAGTCAAAATGCGACCACTAATCCTTCGAAGGAAATACAAAACGTAAATTTGAATGTTGACCTCTACGGAAAGATTTCCCACCCAGTAGAGAAAATAATTAATGAGATTCCTTACACCGATGGGTTAAGTATAACGATACTGTTAACTTTTATAAAATACCTGCTGCAAATAAAAGATCTACAACAATTAAACGATCGGCAAATACTGCAAGTAATCTTACCCAAATGTAAACCACCATTACGAGATCGAGTACTAGAATCAGTAAACTCGAGTCTTCCAGTAGAAGATCTTCATACGAATATAATCAAATATTTTATCCCCACGGGAATTTATGAGGATATCAAAAGAAGTACTGTACTTAGAGTACAAGGAGCTCGCGAAAGACTAGCCCACTATATTGCGGATATCCGAGAATCTTCACGTATACTACAAGTCGACTGGACCGAAAAACAATTGGTCGATACTATCCTAGTAGGCTTGTCTCCTGATGAACGCTCCCGTTTAGCACTAATAAGTAGACCCCTTACGTTCGCGGACTTTGAACAATGTAGCATTCATTCTTCCAATGTTTGGTACGCAGATCAGCACAGACATGCATCGGTATCCACTACACCACATAGAAAAGAAATGCATGCCTTAATATCTGACGCAAGAAGTCTACAAGAAAGAAGACCATTTCGAAGATCAACCAATGGCCATGGTAAGTCCCAGGAGGCTGAACCGCTCCAGGAAACCAGAAAGACACAACGTAAAGAATATGTGTGTTACAACTGCGGAAAATCTGGACATCTCAGTAGATACTGTAAACAAAAAAGGTATAATCAAAAACCTCATTATCCAAAAAACATGTAAGGCAGGGAGATCCAAAACCCTGTGTCTTCCGCAGCATCGTAAAAAAAGGTAAACCCCTGAGAGTCAACAAAATCAAACAAAATAATAATAATAACAAAAGAAAACTAGACCCCTATGTAAAAAAATTTATAGATAAATGTAACGCTATTAATAAGTGTAATTTCAGTAAGTGTCAATTACCTTATATACAAGTTGACCTTGGTGTAACATCCACCCTCGGTTTAATTGATTCTGGATCAACGCGAAGTTTAATTAGTCATGACCTCGCCAATAAGTTATTTAAACATAATTTAGTCAAACGCAGTCAATCCGTAAACATTAAATGCTCAACCGCTAACAAACAAAACTTAATAATAAAACTTATCATCACATGTAAATTAAAATAAAACATTTGACGTGGTATTTTCCAATGTTAGTAAGCGACGAATTAGGACCCGAGTTAATATTGGGAGCTGATTTTATCAGTAAAACAGGAATAATTCTAAATATTCATGATAAGAAATTTTACTTTGGATTCGATCGTTCACGGAAATATAACTTAGAGGATAATTCAAATAACAGAGAAAGTACAAGCACTACTTCTTCTCATCTAAAGCATCACGAATGTGAATTAGGTCATCTGGAAAGTAAAGATAGACGTAACATACAAAAGTTAATAAATCAATTCTCCAATGTGCTCACCCCCAAGTTAGGACTGACGGATCTGATAGAGTATAAGATAAATTTGAGCGATAATAAAGTAATACGTTTAGCCCCATACAAGTTATCACCGCCAAAAATGGAAGTAATGAGGAACCAAATTAATAAACTATTAGAACAAGGAGTCATCGAACCCTCTACTTCATCTTATTCATCCCCTGCGTTTTTAGTACCCAAAAGCAACGATAAACATAGATTAGTTGTAGACTATAGACAACTAAATAAACGAATAGAATTTGAATCCATTCCACTTCCCGACATCCACAGTGCTTTTCATTATTTTACGAAAGCAAAAATTTTTACCATTATGGATTTGAATCAGGCTTTTCATCAGATACCCCTTTCAGAAGAATCGAAACGTCTCACCGCTTTTGCCGTGCCTTTCAACCTATACCAATTTACTAGGGTACCTTTTGGTATTTCCCAAGGTAGTTCTGTATGTAGCAGATTGTTAGAAAAATTATTTCACGACATAAAGTTTAAATATGTGTACCACTACCTAGACGATATTGTTATTTACAGCGAGTCAATGGAACAACATCTTGCACATATACGTGAAGTATTATCACGATTAGAGAAAGCTGGATTAACTGTAAACCCCAGTAAAGTAAATTTTGCTGTGACACAATTCTCCTTTTTAGGTCACATCGTAAAAGCCAACGGAAAGGTAAGCATAGACCCAGAGCGAACCCGTGCTATCAGAGAATTTTTACCACCGCGGGATGCGAAAGGAATTGCCCGATTTTTAGGAATGATAAATTATTTCCACAAGTATATCCCACATCTAGCCGAAATTGCAGCACCACTAAATACTTTAAGAAAGAAGGGAGTAAAATTTGAGTGAAATGAGCAACGCCAAACCGCATTTGAGAAATTAAAGGAAAGCATCATATCACCCCCCGTACTACAATTAGCCGATTTTACTAAACCGTTTGTTGTGCAGACAGACAGTTCAAGTGTAGCCCTAGGTGCTGTAATTTATCAAGAAGTAGATAACTCTCGATTACCAATTAGTTACGCTTCACGCACCCTGACGGACCAAGAAAAGAAATACTCCGCATACGAATTAGAATGCTTAGCTATCGTTTTTGCGTTTGAGAAGTTCAAACCATTTTTAGAACATAAAGAGTTTTTGCTAGAAACAGATAATCAAGCTTTATCCTGGCTACTAAATCACCCAAAACAATTAGGTCGAATCGGAAGATGGGTATTGAGATTAAATTGTTTTAAATTCAAAGTACAACATATTAGAGGCACCCAAAACGTAGTTGCCGATACCCTGTCACGTATGTTCCAGCCGAGTAGTAATAATTACGAAAACAAGAGTAGAGAGACCCCGATTATTAATTCGTTAATTACCGAATTTCCTCTTGCATTTATGGATTTAACCCATTATCAACAACAAGACCCACGTTTGAGTCCCATCATCGAACAACTTGAAAAAGGAAACAAGTCTGAAAAATACCTATTAAATAAGAAAGTATTATGTTGTAGAATAGCTAACGGAAAATATTTGCGAATCATCGCCCCGGATATTATTAAACCTATGCTAATGGAATATTATCACTCTTCCACTATTTGAGCACACATGGGAATAAATAAAACCATACATCGAATTCGTAGAGAATGTCACTGGGAAAATATGAACAGTGAGATAGCTAACTTTGTAAAAAGGTGTAAGTTGTGTGCACTCAGCAAACCCGCTAGAAACAGCCAAATAAGTCAGTTAGTATCTGAGATTCCTGCCACCCCATTCACCAAAATTTATTTAGACTTTTCTGGACCCTACCCACGTTCCAAGTCAGGAAATACTATGTTACTAATTTGCGTAGATTCCTTTAGTAAGTTCGTCTGGATGTACCCCATGCGGCGAGCTTTAGCTACGACAACAGTGAGTATTTTACAGAATAGATTATTCAAAGATTTCGGTATTCCAGTCCATCTAGTGTCGGATAACGGACCACAGTTTAAGTCCAAGGAATTCAGGAACATGTGTTTCAAACTAGGTATAAACCACATTACCACTACCGAGTATCGTCCGCAAGGTAATATAGCTGAGAGGTATTTGCGAAACCTAAAATCTGCTTTAATTGCCTACCATGCTAACGACCATACTTCGTGGGACCAGAACCTATCCTGGATACAATTCGCCTTTAATTCGGCATACCATGAAGGACATAAGTCAACCCCATTCGAACTATTGTTCAAGTATAAACCTAATCACCCATTATCCACAAAGTGGAAAATACATGAATTGTTACCCCTTGAAATTAGGGATAAAAATATTAGAAAAATATGGAACGAAGCGCGCGCTAATTTACGAACAAACTTAGCGAAGTCAAGGAAATATTACGAGCAAAAGAATAATAATAATAAAGTAAAATACCAAATCGGAGACTTAGTTATGTATAACACGCACCCAACGAGTAGTGCAGTCGATAAGACAACTTCCAAGCTATCTTACAGATGGTGCGGTCCTTATAAAATTCACAAATACTTAACTCCGGTAACTGTGGCCTGTACGAACCCTCTACTCAAAAAGATGTGCGAAGGACACATATTTCACAGATAAAACGTTATCTTGAAGAAGAAAATAGTAGAGTGCCAGTTAATTAAATAAGTAAATGTGAAAACAATGTTTAGTACTCAACCGCAAAAGTACTTGAGTAACCTTTGGCTACCTTGTCGTATAAGTAGGTACGAGGCCTGATCAACCTTGAACCCTCTTCATCGAAAGTAGAGCAAAGCAAGAAGTCAGCTGACATCCAATAAAAATAATGGAGTAATTAAAGAGTAAATTCTATAACTAAGAAAAACTCTCACGAAAGAAAAAGGAAAAATCCGGTAGTAGTAATAAGTAGTAGAGTTAAGGAAATGTAGAATGTTGAAAATACTTTATAATGTAAATTTTATGTAGTAATAGAATTAGCGTGTAAAACATGAAGTATATGTATAGATGGTAAGAAACAGCCAGTCAAAAATGACTTATGCTGCTAGTAATTATATACAGCCAGAAACGGGTGAGAGAAATTTCACACGGAACTCCCCAAGCATACTCTCGGTACATAGCTGACCAAAATTTTTAGGAGTCTGTGTTGGTAAGGAGGCGGAGTATGTGACGATTTAAATTGTGACAATTACAAAAATTAAAAAAAAATTTTAATTAATTAAGGTTGCGTACTATTAACCATTTAAATCTCACAATAATAATAATAATAATAAAAACATGTAGGTACTAAATGTGAATGTAAGAAGTAATTAATCAGGGCAAAGTATCCGTAAAGAAAAGGCATAGTGTAAATAATTATTATGTTCGTATTTAACCCTTTGCTTGCTATCAAGCGCCTACCTGTTGATACCGGAATCGACATGTTTTCCGAGTCTACTGTAATTAAAAATAATATAGTAAACTAATGTTAATAATTAAAGTATCTGTAGACACAGAGAGTAACTAAAACAATTAATTTAAATGATGTATTTTTATCTAGCGATAGTTTGTATAAATAAAAAAGTTTATTTAAAGAGAAACAGGAACTATATATGCTCGCGGAATAAACACCCCACTCTCTCTTGTCATGTACAAGGGTAGCGGACGATAAATCGCTCTCTCGCCATGACGACTCCCAGCAGTGCAGACGCACGAGCAAAATGCTCTGTTCAAAAGTTGTGCAATTTATTGTTAGTGTGGATTAATTAATTATTATTTTGTATTTTACTAAGTGTTACAAAAGTGTAACATGTAACGTAAACAAAAAGAACATTTCAAAAAACTTTGTAACAAGAAGAAAGATGTAACTACAAACGACAAGTGTTAAAAAAAAAAAAAACGATGACTGCAATCTTCACCAATGGACGAATCTTTTCAACTTCTCACCTGTGGTCATGGACCATCTGAATTACAACTCTAGTATACCCTACCGATGATGCAGTTCGAGACATCTGAGAATCAACGAGTATCTATGTAGAAGACTCTACCTATCCTGCAGACGTTTTAAGCCATGAACAACTGAGACCAGACCAAGACGAGGACGACGTTTTAGGACTCCCAAGACGGAACCACATGGAGGAGATTACTACATCCAAAAATAGAGGTGACTCGATAGCACGTCTATCGAGGAATAATGATAATAGTTTTTGTAACACAATACTCTATTAAAGAGACTTTCAGAGACGATTGATTTTATAAGAATATAAAAAACTTAAATTTGAGAATTTAATTGTAACTATTCAATATCATTCAATTGTAACAGTTTAGATATTAACGTAACGTAGTATTATTAATACCATTCTTCTAATGGAATATATAAAGAAGCAAAAAGGTAAAAAGTCTTGCAAGATAAAGTTTTGAATTAAATACAATTAAAAGATTAGAGACTAAATATCAATGGTTACCCGGATCCGGGGGTATAGCTAGATAAATCTGTTGTGATCCCGTAGTCTAAATAAAGCAATTCAATTAATTTTAATAATTTGATTAAGAATGTCATGGGATCTGTTCTTTGAAGTAAATGTTATATTTCAAATGTTTAATAAAGCAAGTCTTCTTGTTACACACATATACGGAGTATATAAATCAACAGTTTCACCTTCCCTATTTCCTTGTAAGTCTTACTGTGTATTGTTCTGATTTAAATTTCAGCTCGTCTGGAATGAGGCAGCCTGAAATAATTGGCAGAACCAATTATTTTGGGTTCCCTCCGTTATAACTCAAAAGAAGAGGTTATAGAGTCTACAGAGTTAAGAAACAGTGAAGACGCACAGACATGGACAAACTATTACTAAAGACTTGACCATGACGAAAACTCTTTATTCTAAGATGAAAATATAATTAATCAACAAATAAAAACAATGAAATAAAATATTGGGAATATAAGAATGAGTTAGTTATCATAGCAATAACAGAATACCATGCATGCTTTTAATACAAGTAAACCCAATTAAACATATAAAAGAAAACTTGGTAATCACCAGTAAACATGTAAAGATAACATGAAAAATAATAAATAATGGTTAACAAGAGCAAAAGTGTAAAATAATAACCTTAAAACATTGAGATCAGGGATAAAAGCATAGACCATTGTTGTCAGACAAGGGGGCCCCTGATAACCTCAATACTGGTACAAATTCACTTGTAATTAGAATAATCTAAGAATAAAACATTGTAAAACTAGTTTAGGTTATGCAATAATGAAAATAGACATTATAAAGACGAACGTAGTGCTATGATTTAGTAATTAAGAGTGACATGTGTGGTGTTTAATGTAATTACACAGACTGAAATGGACAGAAAGATGTACCCATTAAACACACTCAGAATTCCCACAATATTGTAAACCAGAAAAGAACAGTGACATAAATGTGTACTGCAATATGTAATACTACTATTATAGTATAAAATAATGATAATGAAATATTAATTAAACCATAATTATGAAAAATTAAGGTAACTGTCTGACAACACTAGATGCAAGAAGTATTAGTGAATTATTCACAATATCACATATAATAATGGGAGGCTAACCATTATAAAACACTCTTTAGACTATAAAGACCATTTGTACACAAAAGAACCACTTAAAATTAAGAATATCATTAACCATGAACCAAATCATAATGACGCATGGCATACTAAAACTATGAATAACTAATAAAACTAAAAACAAGAGATTAATTATTTTTGAAGAAAAGCTGAGATATCCAGAAGTTGTAATGGACATCTCAATATCACAGTAAAAAATGGATAGAGCAGATTATTTAAATAAAAAAGAGTGAATCATATTAACTATGCTCTAGGCCAAAGAAGCATACACCAAATATTGTAATTTTATTAATTTTAGACAATTATTGTAGTAGAAATTATCATAAAAGGGCTTGAGAGGAACCACATGGTTGAAATGTAATCACCATTTATTCAATTTTCATAAATAAACATGTAAAACCATAAGAAATATGTCATAGTCGTAAGTAAAAACATTAACTTTTTAATTAAAGAACCAACATATGTCTTGTGAGGACTTGTTTTAAAGAGCAAATCAATTGTAATAACATGGTGTGGCTATATAAAGTATTACTAGTAACGCAAGGATGTTAAACCAATTTAAAAGATATTCTGTTTATTTTGGGCCAAACGAGAGCGTCATAACGTTACTCTCCACACCAAAATCATTAACAATTTTATACAAATTAATTATTTCGCCGAGGGAGTGACCTCGCTCTAAGGAACAGCAGCAATCTCTCAACCAATGAAATCGATCAAAATCGACAGGGGGTATGTAATCCCAAAATTGGAACAGCGGAGAGGAACGAATTTCTACACACTTCATCTCTGACTAGCGAAGCGATTTGACGGCCATTTTATGTGCGCGTAAAAGTCGAATTCGGAATCAAATCAGCTGTGCGAGTATAAATGTAAACATTTTGGTCAACATAACCAAACAATTTTTAAGTGGCGAGTTCAACGAAAAAACGCATATACAATAGCGAATCATAATTGCAGAGTGTATAAAAGCTGCAATAAAGTGAATTATAGGAAGTGTGGTGTTTTATTATACTTATTGAATTTTAACTGGGAAACAGAAATTTTATAATTTTGACATTGAAACATGGAAGCAACCATGAAATCTCATGGAGTTTAAACGTGAATAAAGAAATTAATTGACATTAATTCACGAACATTAATGAACATTATATGAATTTTATTTTATAGAAAAATAAATATTTTTCTACTTACCTTATGAAGTTTAACCAAATTAGTGAAATGGACAATGAGTTAATATGAACTCGAGTATATTACAATTATTTATGTATAGGTTAAGGAATTACATGTTAATTTTGAATAGATAATACTTGTAATGGGTCTAAATTTACATCAATATTATTGTGTAATTTTATAAAGTCTATAACATGTGAAGATGAGGCCCCTTAGGGTAAGGCTATTGCCAGTGAGAACTTCATGACCATATATGGTTATGAAATTATAACAAAAATCTATTTATAGCCAGTGATTAATTCCGCCAATATGTTGTTGACGGAAGTCAGTTAATTACGAGTTAAAAAGGTGATACTAAACTCAGCGGAACGTTACAGTAGTGAGGACGAGACGTATAGCGGGGAGCGGGGTGAACCAGTTTGAAGACGAAACAAATGGAATTTGTTAACACTGAAAAGTCAGTCGACCACCATCTTTTGCGCTGTGAAGCAGCAGTCGTCTCGCCCGCATACAACAGAAATGTGATATTATTGTGTAATTTTATAAAGTCTATAACATGTGAAGATGAGGCCCCTTAGGGTAAGGCTATTGCCAGTGAGAACTTCATGACCATATATGGTTATGAAATTATAACAAAAATCTATTTATAGCCAGTGATTAATTCTGCCAGTATGTTGTTGACGGAAGTCAGTTAATTACGAGTTAAAAAGGTGATACTAAACTCAGCGGAACGTTACAGTAGTGAGGACGAGACGAATAGCGGGGAGCGGGGTGAACCAGTTTGAAGACGAAACAAATGGAAATTGTTAACACTGAAAAGTCAGTCGACCACCATCTTTTGCGCTGTGAAGCAGCAGTCGTCTCGCCCGCATACAACAGAAATGTGAATCTTTATATATATTTCAAAGTGAAAACAGTATTTGCCTAAATATTCATCAATAACAGTAACTAATTAAAATAAATTGACAGTTCGGCAGTAACACTTCAATTGGCGCTCGAATTTACAGGGGCATTGTAAATTAAAATTGATTTACAATTTAGTCAAAAAGTGGCAGAGAAAGACGCAAATACAAATTTATGTGAGAGTGTTGTAGCTGGGGGGGTCAATATTAAACGTTACACAAGACGATTTAGTATCGACAAACGAAAGTGTTAATGAGAGCATAGGCGAAATATTGAATGTAAATGAAACGGTCGAAGGGGGTAGTAGAAATAGCGAGATAAATATATTTAACCAACTAGCGTTGATGATGGAAGTGATGAATAATAAGTTTGAACAACAAAATAAGAATAATGATAAGAATATGGAAATGAATGATATGTTTGACCAACAAAATAAGAATAATGATAATTTGAACACGAGTTTAAATGAATTTAAAACTGAAATGAAGTCAGAAAATAATTATTTAAACACGAGCTTGAATGAGTTTAAAATTGAAATCAAGTCAGAAATGAATAATAAGTTTGACCAACAAAACACGAGTTGTAACGAACAGACTCTGTCGTCTCTGTAATAAAGCAGGTCAATTCTTTAGTAATTAAAATATTTAAAATTCGCCCCTGTTTCGGGCGTCGACTAAAGCAGTACGAGTTTAAAATAAATATTGAAAATCTAGAAATCTGTGTATACAACTGAAACTCTACTTGTTTAATGAAAAAATTTAAATTGGTATCACTTACCTTCTTAGCGAATTATCAGGGTGTCGTCTGATGTACTTAGGCAGAGAAAAACAGGCAATGCAATGACAAACACACATTGATGTGGTTAATTGACACTTTTTATTAACTTTTAATTTTTTAATATTAATTATTAAATTTTAACTCCCTCTTCATCAATTTCTTTTATATTACATCGTTAATTATTGGAATATCAGTTCAATTTTGATTTACTAGCTGTTCATTCGAAAAACTTGGCTTGAAAACATTGATACTTGCTATACATGAAATAAAAATAGTTGCGATACTTATGACTAAACACTTAACATTCTAACCATGGTATCTAAATTATGAAAGCGACCCATATTGCTCTCTCTCTCTCTCTCTCTCTCTCTCTCTCTCTCATACCATAAAATTCCCCATAATTTAGTTATAACCCCATAATTTAGATTTAGCGCTTTTTATTGAATTTTCATCATTAATATTGGTGAATTGAAACTAATTAAAATTGAAATATTTTGTCTGTTCAAACTGCTTAAATTAGGTACTCATCCCTTCCTCCACGTGGTTATGCCATCACTGTTAACACTTGATTCTGCTGACACACTCCGAATATAAGTTTAGAATGTTATTATTTGTCGGTTACTTCTGTTCGATCACTATAACATGATTGACTGTTATTTTAAATTAAAATAGCAAGATTTACTGGTCGGCCGACCCTAACTAGCTCGAGCAATGTTTTATGTGACCTCGCGAGGTCTGGAGTTCTAAGTCGACTGCCTTACGCTACTCTTAGCGTCACTCCCGCCACAGTTCACCAGCTTGCGCTCTGATTCGTGGATAGAATCACATGACATGGTCATTAGTGAAGTTACAGCTTACGCTCTTGGTAGCGAGTTTGGGTATTTTTGATCTGTCCTGGGGCTCGCCACAAAGTTTGTGCTTTTTGCCAACGGAAAACGCAATCATCCGCGCACCGGTTCGCATTCCAACACCTCAAGGAGCAGTGCTTATTGCAGGGCTCTGACAAAATGTGCGTCTTGATGCCCCGACAAAGTAAAACAAGGAATGTTAATTGTTCAAAACTGAGGCCCTGTTTGGGTAGACCTTATGTTACACTTATAATTGCAATAAAAAATAAAGCCCCTCAAAATTGTCCCATTACAATACCCCCCCAATGAGAGATCTTCTGCCGAAACAGAAGATATCTCATTGCCAAAACCCCTAAGAGGACCGGTGAGGAACTGGTGCCAATAACCCCCCTTTGTTCTTACACTTCATGGGTAAATGACCCCCCTGGCTCGGCGACTATGGACGCATCTGAACGAGATCACTGGACTTCTCTGTACGAGATCCCAACACCGAAATATCGAACAGACCCGTATCACAGCGTACCTCACCTTCTAACATGTTTCCCCAAAAAATCCAAATCCCTGGCTTATATCATGCCAGATCCTCAACCGATCTGTTCCCCCTTATATGCAAACTGGGTCGCCTTCAGCAATACTGGGCGCATACATGTACTTGTTAATTCCTACCTATCAAATTTTAAAAGTTTCAGTTAAATTAACATCAAAAATTTTTTTTTTTTTCAAAACAAAAAAATTTAAATTCAAAAATTTACATTTTATAAATTTTTTTTTGTTTTTTCAATAGGAAATTTATTTGAACTTATTTAAATTAATGATTAAACAAAATTGGCATCACTTCCTTGCCAAAACTGGTTTAGTATAGAACACCACCCATCAGCTGACCAAAACTGGGTCAAGTCCAGATCCTTGACCTACATACGTTATGTACACGTTACATCTGTGAATACATTAAACTCCTGTAAAAATCTGTCTTGCAACGCAAAAACATAATAAAATACAACATTTAAAATTAACAACATATTATTATAATTAACAATTGGATTGACATTTAAATTATTCAAATAAACACTTTATACTTTTACATTTTCAAATTCTACTAAAATTTTCCTTGGGTTCAATCAAAATTTTACCTTTTTACTATGAACCTCTTTTCTTTGATAATCTCATCTCCATTACTTTGGGTGATTTAGTTATTTATACTAGCTTGAACAAATTGCACATCATTCCTAAGTGATATTCTACAGCTGCTCAGCTGACATCCCTAGCTAATTGTAAACACATTTCAAAATTGAGCAAATTGCCTGAAATATATTTTTATCAATTCTTATATCTAACCTACTACAATAAAATAATACATTTAAAATTATAGCATGAACACCTTATATTGAGTGTCTGAGCATCTAATTACTTAAACAGAGCACAAGCATTTTTATTGGATCAAACTTTGAATTAGCAAACAATTTTTTATGTGGTAAAATTTAAATTCGTGGCTCATCTGAGCCACCTCCCAGCCACACAGACTATTTCAAGTTATGGAGGACTGTATCGCCCTTTCGCTTCGGCAAAGACGGCATATTTTGGAGTAGTTTTACCTCTCCGTGTCTTTGCTTCCGCTATTACATTTGAACATTATCGAATATCAACATATTCTTGTTATATAGTTAAATGCCCTTAATGCGGGTCTACCACCTGGCTTTGCTGCCCCCAAGCGGGCAGAGTGGTAGCCGCTGTTCCATAGTTTGGTGATTCCCCTTAATTTCACCCCCCATCAATTTCAAAATAAACCTTGACAACGATAACAGCTATGGTCAGTTAAGGCAGCGCGTAACGTAATGTGCCCCAACCATAGCTGTTGAAGCTAAACCAATTCCACGGTCAGGGTTTGGTGAGGCCGTGACCGCCCGAAAAGTTGGGGAATCACAAGTAAAATATCTTTTATAACACTAAAATTAAGAATTTATACTTAAATGACATTATTAGTTTGGATGGTGTTTTACCCTCCTTTATATGTAAGTTTAACCTTCATCAACATAAAATATTAAATACAAAATTTACAACCTCCTACCATTGCAGTTCCACACTACACTGTTATGTCACTTCTTTGAGCACCAATCTACCCCCCAAAATAGGAAGATAGTAACAATACTCAATTGTTAAGTCATATTCTTGTAATATTAGCATCCACCGCACTAACCTACCATGTGTTAATTTACAGTTTTTTAAAAACGTTAAAGCTTGATGGTCGGATCTTATGATTACCTTATTTCCTAATAAATACGTTCTGAACTTTCTACAGGCGAAAACTATTGATAACGCCTCCTTCTCTGTCGTAGTATAGTTCTTTTCACTAGTTAATAAAGATCTACTTGCAAAAGCTACTACTCTGTGGTTACCACTCCCATCTAACTGAAACAACTCTACTCCCAATGCAATGTCTGATGCGTCTGTGTGTATATAAAATGGTTCTGAAAAATTAGGATGAGCTAATATAACTGTGTTTAAGAATTTATTTTTTATCAGCTCGAATATATTTTGCTCTTTTAAATTCCATTGCCATCGATTGTCTTTATTTAATAAATGTCCCAATTGTACTGTTAAATATGAATATTTGTCTACAAATTGCCTATAATAATTGCACAAGCCTAAGAAACTTTGCAACTGTTTAACATTTTTTGGTATCGGAAAATTTTGTATTATTTCTACTTTTTTAGGGTCTGTACTGATACCCCTTGCTGAAATTATATGTCCTAAGAAATTAACTTGTTCTTTCAAAAATTCTGACTTCTTAAATTTAACTGTTATGCCATATTCATGCAGTCTACTTAATACCCTGTCTAATCTTTCACAGTGTGTATCAATGTCTGGTGACGTAATGACTATATCGTCTACATAAACGGTTGTGAATTCTAAAATCTCTCTCCCTAGCACATAATCCAGGCATTTGATAAAAATTGAAACACTTACGTTGAGTCCAAAAGGTAGTCTTCGAAATTGGTAATTCCTACCATTGTATAGAAATGCCACATACTGTCGAGACTCCTCTTCCAGCTCTATCTGCCAGTAGCCTGCAGTCAAGTCTAAAGTGGTGATGTATTTGGTCCCACTAAAACGTTGCAGAATTTCGCTTACTGGTTCCGGTGACTCTCTGTCTGGAACAATTATTCTGTTTACTTGTCTAGCGTCTAAACATAATCTTACCGATAAATCTTTCTTTGTCACCACTACTAAAGGGTTGGAATATGGTGATGTAGATTTTTCTATTATACCTTCCCTCAACATTTTATTTATTTCCTCCTGTACTAAACCCCTCTTGGAGTATGGTACCGGATAGGCTTTAGGTGCAAAGGGTGTTTTTTCTTTAACGACTAATTTACCTTTAAAATTCCTTACTAAACCGGGTTCATCTGAAAAAACTGATCTATTTTTGTTTATTATTAATACTATTTTTTCTCTATCTTGGTAGCTAAATTCCCCCTCTTGATATAGGATTTTATTCATTTTCTCCTCCCAATTATCTTCATTTTCAAATAATTCGTTACTATTTACTCTCAAGTTACAATAATTTATCATTAAGGGCCTACACTCGTTTATATCATTGTCAGAAATTAACATTCCCTTACTAATTATTTTTAAAGCTTTCATTCCTACAATTTTCTTTTGTATGAATGGTATTTCAATTATATTATTTTTATTATTTAATTTCATAGTCTGTGTGTAATAGTTTAACTCTACTTTGAAATTATTCAAGAAATCATTACCTATTATAGCTCCCATATTTAGTCCTGGAATAACTAAGAAAGGTACATTTATTGTGTTCTCCTTTACTTTTAATTGTAGCATTATTTGTTTAGTTACCTTTTTACTGCGAACACCCGTTACTCCTATAACACTAATTCCCAGTACTGGTAATTGTGGAATTGTCTCTGTAGTCTGATTTTTGATTTTTTCAAACATTCTATCGTCTATAGCAGTCAGTTCACTCCCTGAATCTACTAGAAAAATATACTTAGAATTAAACACTTCGGCTTCAAATTCTGCCATCCCGAAAGCATTATTACTCTCTCCCGCTTCTTCGTCAGATAAATCATTATGTATATTGGTAATTAGTGACCCTATTGTTAGGTGATTACTAGACGGCTGGGGGCTTTCTTTTTCAACCGCCCTGATTAGTTTAACGGTATTGGAGGTGGTGGTTCACTGTAAACCCCTCTACTATTTTGATGATGAGCTGGTGCTTCCACGCCCCGAGTTTCGTTTGGGTTACTAACATATCCCCCTCTTCCTCTATGATTAAAATTTCCTGACACTCCCCGATTGCTGGTAAAACCTCTCCCTCTATGATTCCCTCTAAACTGATCGAAACCCCTATTATAATTCTCCCCTCTCCCTCAGGCACTCTCCCTTGGACCCTGACACCGGTAACATTGATTCCGCGACCCGTTATAATTACTAGCTCCACAACCAGGGTTTGGACACAACCACGCCCCCTCCCCTGATCTACTCACATTACTAATAAAATGGTCTGGTTGTCTTGTTTCAGTATTTATTTGTTTTGATTCATTTATTCTAAACTGGTATTTATTATCTTCTTCTTCTTTCATGCTCTGGTATGCTTCTAATATTTTTTCTAACTCTGCAATATTAGCAAAATCTCGGGTTCTGATTGTGGACCGTATGTCCTTAGGTAAATGTTTACTAATGTATCTTATAAAAGATGAAAGAGGCATTGGTGGTTCTAAGTATTTAACCTGACTATATAGTCTTGTCACATATGATGTAATACTCATGTTTTTTATATTAAAATTGCCCCACCCCATTATAGTACTACGTAATCCCTCTTGTTTCTCTTCTGACCAGTACTTATTTCTAAATGCTTGCTCAAATTCATTAAAATCTACCCAGTTATCGTTATGAGCATCCGCCCAATGAATACCTTATTGAATTAGGTAAGCCTCAAGTAGTATTATCAGATCATGGTTCGCAGTTCACCAGCAACACCTGGCGGGAAACTTTAGGTTGGGAAAATATCCTAGTTAAACATACATCAGTGTATCATCCACAGTCAAATCCAAGTGAACGTGTTATGCGGGAGTTAGGGAGAATGTTCAGGACCTTTTGCCATAAAAAACATTCTTTGTGGGCCACTTTTGTGTGCAAAATAGAGGGGTATATTAACAATAGTTTACATGAATCCACTAGTTACAGCCCATGTGAGTTAATGTTTCAGAGAAGGCCGTCACACATATTAGAAGAGCTAGTAAAATTTCCAACCCGGGCGGAAATACCACATGATAGGAAATTGGTAATCGCTAGGGAGTGCCTGCTGAGTAAGGCCGAACAGCGGAAACGGAGACATGACCGGAATTTAACACCCATACAATACGAGGTAGGACAACTAGTATTAATAAAAAATCACGATCAATCATCAGCGTTGGACAAAGAAATTAAGAAATTCTTCCTATTGTATGACGGTCCATATGAGGTTAGCCAAGTGAAAATGGAGAATGCGTATGTTTTAGTAGATTTGCAAACTCGAGAAATAAAAGGAACTTATAATGTGACCCAGTTAAAAAAGTATTATCTAGCTGAGTGATGATAGATATATTTGTAAATATTAAAATTTTCATACATAGACAGACCTTTTATATTTTATTATTATAATTTTTATTATTATTTATATACATATTATGGTATTTTAAAAGTAGAAGGGATCCTCCCCCATTTTCGGGCGGTCACAGATTCACCACCTCTGATCGTGGTTTTTGGCATTTTGGAGGCAGACCATGGTTGACGATAGCCCCGCAAAGGGCGAAACCAACAATGGTCCTAATCCGCCTAATGGTCCTAACCCTTAATTAGGTACTCATCCCTTCCTCCACGTGGTTATGCCATCACTGTTAACACTTGATTCTGCTGACACACTCCGAATATAAGTTTAGAATGTTATTATTTGTCGGTTACTTCTGTTCGATCACTATAACATGATTGACTGTTATTTTAAATTAAAATAGCAAGATTTACTGGTCGGCCGACCCTAACTAGCTCGAGCAATGTTTTATGTGACCTCGCGAGGTCTGGAGTTCTAAGTCGACTTATGTAATTTATTTTATTTATTAATTTATTTTAATTTTTAATTCACAACGTCCCTGTTCGGGCGCCAACTAAAGCAGGTCAATTCTTTAGTAATTAAAATATTTAAAATTCGCCCCTGTTTCGGGCATCGACTAAAGCAGTACGAGTTTAAAATAAATATTGAAAATCTAGAAATCTGTGTATACAACTGAAACTCTACTTGTTTAATGAAAAAATTTAAATTGGTATCACTTACCTTCTTAGCGAATTATCAGGGTGTCGTCTGATGTACTTAGGCAGAGAAAAACAGGCAATGCAATGACAAACACACATTGATGTGGTTAATTGACACTTTTTATTAACTTTTAATTTTTTAATATTAATTATTAAATTTTAACTCCCTCTTCATCAATTTCTTTTATATTACATCGTTAATTATTGGAATATCAGTTCAATTTTGATTTACTAGCTGTTCATTCGAAAAACTTGGCTTGAAAACATTGATACTTGCTATACATGAAATAAAAATAGTTGCGATACTTATGACTAAACACTTAACATTCTAACCATGGTATCTAAATTATGAAAGCGACCCATATTGCTCTCTCTCTCTCTCTCTCTCTCATACCATAAAATTCCCCATAATTTAGTTATAACCCCATAATTTAGATTTAGCGCTTTTTATTGAATTTTCATCATTAATATTGGTGAATTGAAACTAATTAAAATTGAAATATTTTGTCTGTTCAAACTGCTTAAATTAGGTACTCATCCCTTCCTCCACGTGGTTATGCCATCACTGTTAACACTTGATTCTGCTGACACACTCCGAATATAAGTTTAGAATGTTATTATTTGTCGGTTACTTCTGTTCGATCACTATAACATGATTGACTGTTATTTTAAATTAAAATAGCAAGATTTACTGGTCGGCCGACCCTAACTAGCTCGAGCAATGTTTTATGTGACCTCGCGAGGTCTGGAGTTCTAAGTCGACTGCCTTACGCTACTCTTAGCGTCACTCCCGCCACAGTTCACCAGCTTGCGCTCTGATTCGTGGATAGAATCACATGCATGGTCATTAGTGAAGTTACAGCTTACGCTCTTGGTAGCGAGTTTGGGTATTTTTGTTCTGTCCTGGGGCTCGCCACAAAGTTTGTGCTTTTTGCCAACGGAAAACGCAATCATCCGCGCACCGGTTCGCATTCCAACACCTCAAGGAGCAGTGCTTATTGCAGGGCTCTGACAAAATGTGCGTCTTGATGCCCCGACAAAGTAAAACAAGGAATGTTAATTGTTCAAAACTGAGGCCCTGTTTGGGTAGACCTTATGTTACACTTATAATTGCAATAAAAAATAAAGCCCCTCAAAATTGTCCCATTACAGTAAAAATGAGTGTTTTTATCGTGCGTTAGCCTCACACGTTGTAGTCGTTACTTTATGTTTGTTTACTTACTATTTCTTCTAGTTACGCTGACGATGTCCGTCGCGATCTCATGAATTACCAGTACAATATCTCGTGAGCCTGAACCTTACCTGTCCTTTAAGGTGTAATTTTAATTCCCGGGTGGCGCCAAATTGTTTAAAAAAAGAATTAAAAAATATGATAATCGAGCGGTCATTCTAGACGGTATTGGCTGATTCGAGTTACCCTCGCAATAGGCGGGCGTATGAATCTCGCTAGTAGTTCGCTGTGTTGCCGACGTCTAACGCTGGCTGTCAATTTCGCTCGTCGCTAAAGTACACAAACCTTATAATGCAATTTACAATGAAATAAAGAACGGTGATTACAACTGTGCACTAGTTTATTAACATGAAATTATCTGTTATTCAATTAAATACAAAATTATATATGGTTATTAAACAAAGTTGCTCCGGCAATAAATAGACAATTTTTCGCAGGTTGGCTAAAGTTGATTAAATGTTACTAGATCGACATACTGTCGGCAATGTTTGCTTTCTATCGTTCGTTAAATCTGAGTTCTTTTGGTTACAAAAAAATATTAACAAGATGATAATAGAGTACACTACCTTACATTGATGGTACTTATATACTATTAGATTTAATTACAATTCGTTCCTGAAGTGTTAAAAAGTGTGTGTTCAGAGTTCGTAATTTGTATACAGGTTATTTTCGGTTTTATACAAATTTAGTTTTTTATTTTCAATGAATCCTTGAAAGAAATTTGATTATCAGTTCGTAGTGAGAGTTATTTGTGTTGTGAGAAAACGTTATTAAGAATTTATTCCATAAATTCGGGTATTTCAGATATACTTATCAAATCTGTTGAATTCGAGTGAAGAGTTACTCAGTTCGAGTTAGGTTGGATCTATTCAGTCATCAATCTTTCTTCATTTATAAATTGGAGTACGTCTGGCTTCTTTTTCGGTCAATGTGGATTAAATAATTATTTTAGATTGTTATTAATCTGGTTAATTGGCTCTCCTAGTTTGATTAGGTCTTCATCAGACTTCTTGCATCTTTATTTTATAAGATTTCGACTTGTTTTTTACTATTTTAAATTAAATTTGAGTCGAATATGGTTTGGCTCCTTTCGGTCTTGAGCGTCAATAATGAACTAACAATTTTTAACGGAATAATAATAAATAACATTCTGTTGTTATAGCAACTGTCCGTACTCTCATTGGCCGATCCTAATTTATGTCTATTGTATAATATTTGAATTTTAATTCAAAATGACTAAATATCTTTTGATTACTATTATTCTTCTGTCTTCTTATCTCTGTATGAAATATTATCCACAACTGTTTATATTTTCTTTCAAAGATCATTTTGACATCCCACAAAGCTGGGTTTGTTTATGTATTAAAGTTTTGACAATAATGTTAATATTATGTAATTACATTTCTTTCTTATTTTGTGTTTTTAATTTAACTTTGACATCTTAATATGATTCACTAATTGTACTTAACTAGTTACTTTCCCTGGATTTTCTAATACAATAGTGAATTTCTTACAATTTGTTTATTTTGGATTTATACAGTTAGGCATTTTATAGGCCTAAGTAATAGTTGGCTATATCTTCTTATTTTACTCAAATTAAAGATTATTTTACATTTACATATGTTTTGCTTGGTGTCACTTATGACTTGTTTACCTTTTGAATTAATTTGGGCTGTTTTATCATAATTGTATGTTCTTATTACTTTACAAAATCATGGCCTGTCTATTATTCTCTAATTTCTTTTCCTGTATTATTATGTTTTGTAAGAATTTATCTCCTTACTTATCTATATTGCAATTTTTTATAACTTGTCTATCATTTAATATTACCTATAAAACATAACACAAAAATTATGTTTATGGTCTGTTCACTTTTTTCAGCCATATTCCTTCTTATAAACTTAATTGAACAAATAACTGTCTTGGTGAAGAACATTATAATACCATTTATTTTATCTTGCTAATTATCCTTTTGAACATTTTAAGATCCAAGGATGTTTTACTTATTTTGCACTTATATTATTTAGTATATTTTTCTTTTAACATTTTCTATATATTTCTTTCTACCTAACCATTGTAACAATAACATTTTTAATCATTATGGGATTTTTACCCTGAATACCACTGTATTCCTAATCTACTATCACTTTTAACTATACTAACAATAACATTCTTATTTTTTGGTATTTTTCACCATTAAACTATAGTGTTAATCACTGGTTTTACGTGTCTATGCCTATATGCTGGTTTTCTATTTGTTTTGGGTTTACACTGGCACATTGCACTTTTTTATTGTACTTGAGTGTTACTAGTGGTTATTCCCTAATATTGATTTCTCTTTACTCAATCACCTTCACTCCCTACCTATCTCTCACTTCTGGGTTTTTTATTGTTTTATTCACAATTATTAGTTATACTGTTAACAAGTTTCATGTTCTGATTCACTCATCATTATATAGTTATTTATAACATTTAATATCTATTTCTCTGGTTAGTGTACTTTAATGGGGATTATTTTATTTTATTTTAATACTGGTCCTTTACATTTATTATTTGTTTGTGTCTTTTTTCATCATTATTTGAGTTTGATATTTCTCATTTTCTTTTCTTTATTATTTGTTTGTGTCTTTTTCATATACCTTCTCATTTTTATTTTCTTTTATTGGGTCAATCACTTCGGTTGGGTCATAGTCATTTTACTCGTCATAGTCATTTTATTTTCATTAGTTTAATATAGTTGATTCATAGTTTTTTCCCTGGTATTGGGGTGGATTTTTGTGTTGTAACAGAGTTTAAATGAATTTAGAATTGAAATCAAGTCAGAGATAAATGCAAGTAACATAGAGCTGAAAACTGAATAAACAAACAAGATGAGAAATTAAGAGAAATAAATAACGAATTTGTAAACATAAGAAGTGAAATAAAAATGAGTAATCTAAGTATGAATAACCAATTTAAAAGTATAAATGAAAGTTTTAATGGAGTGAGTGAGAAGTTTGTTGAAATACATAATAAGCTAGAGAATATAGAAGTTGAATTAAAACAAATAAGTGGGTGTAGTGGTATCAAAAATGACGACACGGGTGAGTGCGACGAAAATGAAAATAACGAAGTAACAGACGACCATGGCTTCAATACAGGTGAGAATAATGGTGGTAAAATAACAAAAAATTATGAAGAAATAATTAACAAGGTAGGTGTTAGTTATAAAAATGAATTAACAAGTAATAATGGTAAGATAGTTGAAAAGGAGACATGTAAGAGTAATACAGTGAAAATAAATAGTGATGATGATAATATAGAGACGGTGAGGGAGAGTGAGAGAGTGGAAATCAGTGTTTATAAGTTAGAGAGAGAATATGAAGAGAATTATTTTGTGAATATAGAGCAGAGGGTAGATTTTCCCCCAGTTTATTGTGAACCAAGATGTTTACAAATGTTTTTGATGGGTAAGAGTCCCTTATTGGAAACCAATGTGTTTTCAAGTAGTCCCTTAATTTTTAGTAGGTGTTTTTATGATTTAGCACCCTCTGTACGGAATGATAGAAAAAGTGTGAATGGTGTTATGATGAAAGGTATGTTGATAGGAAGATAGAGTTATTTAAGATTGGTAGAAGGTATAAAGAATTAATAGAGAGGTTAGATTTTGAGAGAGTTAGTGATAATAAGTACTTACCACCTTGCAAAATAGTTAGTGCAGCAAATGATGATAAGATTGATGATATTGATTACTTACCTTGTGTCGAAACTGGTACAGCAGCAGATGATAATAATGATGAAATTATAATTGACCTACTTGTGACAGATCATACTAAAGGTGACTGGACTGTACTCGGTGGTGACAAATTATATGATTTAATAATATGGAATAATCCTGTTGGTATTGTGGAAGGGTATAAGAATTTGAATAATCTTTATATTGATATAAATGATATAATGAATTTAATAAAAAATGAATTGTGTAGACATAAGACCAGGTTATTGTTCGATGATGGGGTGTAAACAATTAATGTTTATGAACGTTTAACTATGTGAATAGTGGTTTTGAAATGAACTGTCTTATGAAATGATTTGTGGTAAACGATAACATATAATAATTTGGATTGTCTATACTTTTGTGTTGATATTAAATGTAATGATGTAGCAAGGTAAAGTATACTCAACTTTGTGAATTTTGTTAAAGTAATTAAATGTGTTTGATGAAATAGTTGAATTAATTTGAAAGGAGATAATAAATGAAATATTGTACAAGATGAATGTTGATAACAAATTTAAAATATTTTGGAGAATTTAATGGTATAGTAAATTATAAATAATTGATGATTGATTAGTAAAAAGTTCAATTGAAATTAAAATGTAATGTTTATAATTTTATATGCAAATTTAAAGATGAATTGTTTATCTTGAGGTAATAATCGCAATGTTTAATAAATAAAATGTTATGTAAAATGAATGTTGATAATAAATTTGAATTTTTGGAGAATCTAATGGTATAAGAAGTGGTAAATAATTAAAGGTTGAGTATTAACAGGTTCAATTGAAATTAAAGTTTGCAATGTTTGGAAATTTTATTCAGATGCAACTGAGATGTTTATTTTAATGTAATGAGGTTTATGTTCATTGTGAGTGTTTACTATGTTTTATTATGTTGTATTATGCTAGTGTGTAGGAATCGTAAACATATATTGTATATAAGATATATGGTAAATACGATTCCCCATTTTCGGGCGGTCACGGCTTCACCGAACCCCTGACCGTGGATTTGGCTTAATATTCTAAATTGGTGAACTTAGAAATACAACTGGGGGGTTTAGATCAGGGGAATCTAAGATTATATAACTTTGGAACACGGCTATATACCTAAGTATGGGTGATAGACCGATTAAGGGAGTGTGAATATTAATATAGTAGGATTACTGGTATCCAGGATATCAGTATAACGGGATATCAGCTGAATTTTGTATAACGCTAAAGCAAGGATGGGGGAGAAAGAAAAGAAAAAAGTGTTCACCCCTTCCGCTTCAGTCCTTGTGGAGGCAACTGGGCGCTACAGTCCAGGGGGGTAATAGTGTGTGTGGAAGGAGGAGTTTAAAATAAGTCCAGAATTTAATAAATTATGTGATGATGGAGAAGGTGGTTACTAGGTTGTTAGTAACGAAATATTAAATATTAAAATGAGTTACATCAATAATGTAGAGTATGTAATTAATTTTCTGATGTAAATGAATGATGTTGTGTTGACAAGGAGTATTTTATTTTAATGTATTAAAGAGTAATATGAAGATACTTAACAATTGTTAAGCAAGTAATTTGTTCTAATGTAGTTGATTTAATGTGTCTTACTCTATATAAGGAGTTTGTTAATTTTGAAATGTGAATGGAATATTTATAATGGAAGGTATTTATACGTTGTAATGGAAATGTTTATTTAAATTTTGATGTGAATCAGAGCGATCATTTTGAATTTTGGGGTAAGAATTAAAGAAAGAAGATTATTCAGAATGTTGGTATGTAATTCTTATATGGTATTATACTTAGACTAAGTATTCATCCATATGTAGGATAAAGAAAAAAAACAGTACTTCTTAATGCAAACCAACACAGCTAAGGGGAACCAGGGATATGTTGTTATACCAGGCCACTATTTGATATTTTTTATTTCATGTTTCAGTGTCTGGTGATGCTGTGGTGGCGGTCCTGTGCTGGCCTGTGCGCCAGAGCAGGAGCGTCAAGTGCCTGTCTGGCCTTGCGGTGTTGGGATCTCGAAAGAGAAGTCCAGTAAGGTCATTCAGGTATGGTCACAGTCGCTGGACCAGGGGTAAGTTACTCACAGTTTTGAATAAAACGTAAGGGGGGTTGTGGCGACATATCTTGGCTGATCCCTTTAGAAAGTATGAGAGTGTCAATGAGAGCTTTTATGCTTCGGCATAAAACCTCTCATTGGGGGGGGGGGTATTGTAATGGGTCTAAATTTACATCAATATTATTGTGTAATTTTATAAAGTCTATAACATGTGAAGATGAGGCCCCTTAGGGTAAGGCTATTGCCAGTGAGAACTTCATGACCATATATGGTTATGAAATTATAACGAAAATCTATTTATAGCCAATGATTAATTCCACCAGTATGTTGTTGACGGAAGTCAGTTAATTACGAGTTAAAAAGGTGATACTAAACTCAGCGGAACGTTACAGTAGTGAGGACGAGACGAATAGCGGGGAGCGGGGTGAACCAGTTTGAAGACGAAACAGACGGAAATTGTTAACACTGAAAAGTCAGTCGACCATCATCTTTTGAAGTCATTGTATTGGTATCCGCGTCACAATTATAATTAAAGTTTAAAGTCTCTCGTCTCATTGAATTATAATTACACAAATTTTGAGGCAAATTGCAAACCCTTACACATTTGCAGAAAGGGACGATATATGAATGCGGTAGAAGAGTTCGAAATTTACCGAGCCTTCAGAAATAATCCCAATAATATATTAAATGAACAATTGGCATTTAAATCGCATACACTATATGATAAGATAATAGATAACATAGCCATAGAATACACGCCCCAACACAACAATAGATAGCATGAAAACTCCAATAAACTGTGCAGTACGTCGCTAACCAGTATTGAGTGTGCACTCACTTCTGCGTACGTCGCTGTGTTTGTGGAATATATACTTAAATGTCTTTTAGTGTAACTTTTAATGTTTTAACGAAGTCTTAACCGACGAATTTTTTTAATCTCTGATGATGGATTAACAATCCGAAACGCGTAAGAAGACAAATTTAAGCGGTCACATAGACGGATTAAGGTAAAAAACTTTAAATTTCATCATCTTTTGCGCTGTGAAGCAGCAGTCGTCTCGCCCACATACAACAGAAATGTGTATCTTTATAAATATTTCAAAGTGAAAACAGTATTTGGCTAAATATTCATCAATAACAGTAACTAATTAAAATAAATTGGCAGTTTGGCAGTAACACATAAAAATGTAACAGTGAAAACAGCAAAACAATGCATGCCACAAGGAGACGTCCCATGTGGTGAAATTCTACGCAGCTTAATCAAGGGAAGTATACATTTCAACAATATGTATACAATTTCAACATTCTAAAATACTGGCTTTTAACTAAATTTTTAAGTTTAGCTCAACAACAACCTAAGAGTATGTTAATTTGTATGATTGTGTGTATGAAGAGTATGCATATAGGCCTAACAAGAAGTGGTGAGTTTGCATAATCTTTGATATCTCTCTCTCCTATGGCGCTACAGCCCAAATCGGGCCGTGGCCTCCAACAATCTCCGCCTCCAATCCACTCTATCCACTGCAACCCTCCTCCAGTTTCTTATCCCCATGTCTCTCGCGTCCTCTGCAACGCCATCTTCCCACCTCTTCCTCGGTCTATCTCTAGGACTCGTTCCCTCCCATGTACCCAGCAAAACCCTCTTAGGGTTCCTGCCATCCTTGATTCTCCATCCTCCATAATCTTTGATATACGTATTCGTATTTTGTAATAATTATTGGAAATCAGTTTTACGCCTTGAGGCGGAATAAGTGTGTTCATGATTTTTTTTATGTTATCAAAGGAAAATAAATAATGTTATATGTGTATTCGATATACGCATTTTGTTATTTGTATTTGCCTATTGTTCTCTGTCCAAGTACACTAAACGAATTCCTGGACTAAAACTTAACACATAAAAACAATATTAAATTTAATTAATCAATTAATCAGTAACACTTCATACTTTGTATCAACTCAGCATGACTGAAGTAACTTTAATGTTGACAATAGTCGAGTTCATAATTCTATGTTAATAATTTTAAAAACTTTAATGTCGTTTTGTTTATAAATATCAGTTCAGTATGCCTGAAATAACTTTAATGTTGACAGTAGTCGAATTCATAATTCTATGTTAATAATTTTAAAAAACAACTTTGAAGTATGTTCAGTATTTAATATTAATTTTGTCCCTGTTTGGGAAAACAACTGAAGTATTTCAGTTATTAAATATTAAATTCATCCCTGTTCGGACGTCAACTTGAAGTATTTTCACTATTTAATTTTTATGTTAATATTGATTTTACGTGTTAAGTTTAATCCAGGACATCGTTTAGTGTACTCAGCAGAGAACAATAGGCAAATACAAATAACAAAATGCGTATTTATCAAGTAAAATATAACATTATTTTATTCTTTTGACAACATGAAACATGTTATGAAAACATTTATTCCGCCTTGAGGCGTACAACAAATCACAAGCAACTATTACATCAAAAATAGATTACGTATAGTTCGCAAACCCAGCACTTCTTATTATATACAGTAGACTCTCGACTATCCGGCTCGTGACTATCCATCCTCCGTACTATCCGGCCTATTTTTGAACCTACGTGCCGTGTGCAAAACACAAGTTGCAAAAGGAACAGCAGGTATTTCTCCCCGCCCTGCTACCTGCTCTTTGTTTCGTCAGTTGTGTATCGGATGTTAACAAGTCCAGAATACATTTGCCATTCCTGGTTACGTTCGTAAATTGTTTTTTGTGTGCTTCGCTGTTTATTTTTAATTGAAGATTACGAAATGGTTGATAAACAAAAAAAGGTTGTAGTGACTATGGAGAAGAAACTACGCACTATAAAATGACTGGACTCTGGGGTAACGGCAAAAACTATTGCTTCGGAGTTAGGAGTTGGGTAAAGTACAGATGGTGACTGGAAGAAAAATCGATCAGAAATTGAAAAGTGGTGTGCTGCCCAAGCTAGTAGAAGTGGAATGGAAGTAAAAAAAACATGCTGAAAGGTAAGCATAAAGAAGTTGAGGAAAGCTTTATTTTTGTGGCATGAACACTTACGAGGAAAAGTCTTGCCTGTTATTGGGCCGATATTGCAGGAAAAACCATTGCAATTTAAGTGACAAATAGAAAGAGACGATTCAGAACTTATTACCAGTGATGGGATAGTTAGAGTAATTATAGAACTCCAGCCTATCCAGCTTTTTTGTTATCCGGCCTGCCCTGCCGCCACATTATGCCGGATAGTCAGGAGTCTACTGCAGAGCATATTTTAACATGTTAACTGGGCGACATAAATGTCGCCCAGTGATGGGCTGAGGCGCCGGGCAGGCCAGGGCGCCGGCAGCGGCAGTAGCCTACTGCACCGAAAAAGGGTGCTCATCGTTGCAATTTACGGTTCTTGTTCAGGTTATTTTACTCCAACCAGGGTTGGGTGAACAGGGTGCCACGGCTAGTAGTCTATGACTGTTAGCAGCTAGAGACACCTAGTAGTACGAAGTTACTGTCGTTGGTTGGATGAGTTTAAGAACCCTCGCATAGTTGAATTTGCTATTAACAGAAAACACTTATTGTGCAAAGTTCACCTTATGGCTCTTATAGGATTAATAATTGTTCAGTTGCATCGATTTGGTAAAAAAGTAATATATTAATATTAATAATAGGAAATAATAATGTAATATTTTATTTAATAAAATTGAATCAAACTTTTTGTTGGGCTTCCATTATATATATATTTTTTATTACATATTGCGACAGTACAAATAAGTGATGTACTGAACATTGAATATAAAAATTTAAATATTGTAATATAATACAAACTTTATTACGTTTATATTTAGTTCCCAATATTTAAAATATTAAAAGTTGTAATAATTGAGAATTGAAAGTTACTAATTTTATAAAGTAATTAAAATGTAGCATTAGATGTTATTAAAAGTGTGTTTACAATTGCAAAATTATAATTGTCTGAAAAGAATTCCTTTAGATAAAGAAAAAAAAAATAAAATAATTGCGTTAATATTATTTGAACAATAACGTTGCTTAAATTTAAAAATAAAGTGTACTAGCTGGTTGCTTGATGGTGGTGACCGTCTTGCTGACACTAGCAGCGAAACTCCTCCTCCAGGTTGATAGTCGTCTAAGTACGTACAGTCTAGTAACGTCTGGACAATAGAATTAATAAAATACACTTCCACGTACCTGTTCGTGTTTTCTGGAAGTTCAGAAGTTCAATAAATCAATAAGCTGCCAAGGCGGTTTACAAAACCAACTCACTTTATCTACAAGGTTAGGTTACCTTGTTTAAGAATGGGCGCCACACAGGTTTATTTCGGGAAAATCCCGTGGAAAACCCATTAATAGAATCAAATAATAATTTTAAAAAGTTAAAATCGTGTTTATTGCCCTAATGGCAATGCAATTCAACAATATTTAATCACAACTGAAGGTTGTTTTGATTCTTCTGAATGAATTATTTATCTGTTTTTTAGAAATAAATTAAGTCAAGTTATGCTGCTAATAATGGGGTTTTATTTGTACCCTTGACAGTGAATTCAAACAAATATAATTAAAGGAATACATTGATGTACAATTGCAAATATTTTGTTACATACCCTATACAACTGGCTCAGAGCATAAACAATAATTCTGGTTAAGTCCAGATACTCTTTACTTTAAACATTAATACTATTTATATCTCAGGCGTAAGTTCTTTGAAACACAAAAAAAATGCTCATGCCTACACAATAGCTAATTATTTTCTGATATAATATCGACTAGTAATGCCTTTTAGGTTACTAATATAAAAATAAAACCTATTTTATAGGTTAGGCGTTCGTCACGCTTGATTCATGATTTACAAAGTTATATGTTGAGATCACTTATGACTAACATCCAACTTAAATAGGATTGACAAATCCATTAAATAAATTCAGACATGGTGTGATACAGAAAATGTTTCAGTGCTGTGCGTCAGTACAGATTTGTTTATCAAAACATATAGGTTATCGCACTCGGCGTAATGAATAAATTGTCACCCTGTTACCTTTGTGTTTTTAATCTTTCGATTAAAATTCAATTAAACACATCAATGATCGGATTATAATGATCATTGTTATTCACTACACACGCACATGAACAGAGAATATTGGCCCGCTTCTGACTAAAAGGACCTTAAACGATATTATTTAATTATTTCTTCTGTTCGTTATTTTTCCGCACTAAATAAAATAATACTGCACTTAGACGCACTGGTTCCTTGTAGAATATCTTGTAGTTACTTTTTGTTGTTGTCGAAAAGATTCCCTCGATGCACTATTACAATGAAACTATCAGTTAGAAAATTTTGATGAGACGAGCGCACCCTCCGCCTCGGATGAAAGTAAAAAGTGTCTAACGGCAATAAGCCGCTTTTCCTTATATACCCTGTGGTTTGATCAGCCGTAGGCGATTGTTTTACTTATTAAGCTATTTTCTGATTGGCTTAGCCAGGCGTTACGAAAGTGACGTATTGTTCTTCCAACTGTCACTAACGGTTTTTTAACCAACTTTCACCAGAATGATTGACAGCCGTCGTTGTTGTTAGTGTTGATAAACAGATTTCTTATGCATTTTGTGCAAATGATGCTAACGCCTGTCACGCACTTATTATAGTTGCGATCGGGGTCGTATCGCTATCAAATTAAAGGATATTTTTTCCCCTTCAATTTGATATAGTTTGATACTGGTTTATTTACACTTTTACTGACGTTGTTTAATAACCAATGTTCAGGTACTCGGCTTCGCGCTGTCGTCTGCTAATCGAAGCCGGCGATTACACTCTCTTATTAATATTGTTTGTGTTCCACATCGCGTTTTTTCACTTAAACGTTTATGTTAGAACACTATTATATCTGTACTGATATTTATTTACTGAATATTATGATTAAACCTTAACTTATACATTGCTATTAACTATACTTACTCACTATGACATTTTGCTTCACATTATTTTGCTCCGTGCTATTAATTAACAATTGAACTATTAATCGTATATCATATTACTAATGCTTATCGCTATGTTTGGGTATAAAGATTGTTCAGCGTATGTAATTTACACTTCTAGTACTTTCTACTAATCACCTTACTGATGATTGTTTGTCTTAGGCATTGCTGAGGCATACCGTTTGTATCGGATTTATGCCTTAATAACATTTATTAGTTTACAATCCGGTACTTTGATGAGGTAGCTTATTTGTATAAGGTTCCCTCTTACAAACATTTTTACTTGTCATAAGCACATTTGAGACTGTAATACAGCTTCAATCTCATATTGTGGCCATATCTAATCTTAGTCCTTGGCATTAATAGTTACTAGTCATAGTTGATTAATTCTCAGCCAAATGCTGATGCTGATATCACATTATTCGGATTCTTATTTAATTATTTTTATTAACATGTCACATTTCATTTAAGTTATTCACTGACTCGCTTGACAGCTTAAAGTGAATTTAATTTGTCCATTAGTTTGTGTCAGTTAAAGTATGGTTGTAGTGTCAAGCAGTGTTTAGGTTTACTGCTTCTTGTGGCACTTCTTCTTCTTTCTTCTTCCATGGTTCCTCTCTTCTCGGCTACTCTTATCATTAGATTATCTATTTACATTACTGTTATGTATTTATTAAATCTGATGGTATATGTCTAGGTTATGTAACATCTGGTCATGTTACAATATACCTAATAAACTGTAAATAATTAATAATGTATTAGAAATAAGCATGTCAGGGATTGCAAGCTTGGCTCAGACAAAAATATGAACAGGTGTTTCGACCTGAATCGACATGCACACACACACAAATGTAACTGAAAGTGTGTACACCAGTATTTTGCTAGTGTGTGTGAACGCAGGTCTATGCAGGCGAGTTTACCACCCCAAGATGAATAATTGCATAATTACTGTTTTTCCATAATTATTCATAAACTATAATTAAGGAGTAAAATCCAAAAACACAATAAAATGTAATAAAATTAAATAAATACTGTGTACAAAAACCACGTGAAAGTGACACACCGTACGAGTGTAGTAGTGAAATAACTGTGTACAAATCGAAAGGGTTAAGTTGCAATGTCCAAAATTACAGTGAACATGTGTAGTGAAAATAGTTATAAGATGAGTATAAGAGTATACTTACAGGACTCTGCAATTCGCAGAAATATAAGAAATAGCGAAATTGACAAAGAGTGGGGGAACTGAACCCAGAGACAGTTTCAGACATGTCGATTTCGTACAACTGCAGGTGTTGACCAAGACATGGGTATAAATAGGACATACACGCTACAGTTGTTCTCTTTCTTAAATCACCCACAGTGCAGCGGGAGCTTCTGCCCGTCTGCACAGAATATTTAATTTTTTGTAAATAGTTTCATCCTTCCAGTTACATACAGTTATGTAACTGGATTGTAAAACAAACAGTTTTTAAGTAGTAACAAAATTACATAAGAAGATCAACTGACGTCCGAAACAGCACGAGGAGAAGTTCCAGAGAGCGATACGACGCTGGAGCGAGAGAGAGTCGACTCGGGACAAGAGAGGAGCGACGCTGGACAAGAGGAGAAGAGCGAGGCGACTCTGGACAAGAGAGGAGCGACGCTGAACAAGAGGAAGAGAGCGAGACGACGCTCGACAAGAGAGAGACGACGCTGGACTCTAGAGGAGCGACACTGGACAAGAGGAGACGACGCTGGAGTTCGAGACGAGGACGATTACAGATGGATCCAATGATTGAGTATGATTGACGACAATAAGGTGATAAACAACTTATTTATCTCTTAATCGAACAATTAACTCAAAGACAATTAAAGACATTCTTGTTCTATTTAAAAGTAAGAGCCAATGTTTATTGTAAATATAGAATTAAAATCATAGATGTTATTGAAGTAAGATTAACATAAACAAGAGCTCAAATTAGTATTGAAATGAAAAGAATGCAAAGCATTTAAGTAAAAATTAGCGTTTTATATAAAGCAGTACTGAGAAAAGAAAGATAAATTCAGTAACTATTAATATTTTTGAGTTACATTACAATATATAAAACATTGATATTTTTAAACACACTAATTGACTGAGTAGTCTGGATATGAGATTTTTTGTATACAATAATTAGTAGAATAGAATATTTAGTCAATAAGGATGTATATAGCATAAGCCTTAGGCATAGCAACAAAATAATAACGAATGTTTTAAGTCGAATTAAGTGCCATGTGCACAATTTTATTAGTATCAAATAAATTTGAAATACCGTTACACGTTACATAGAGTTCTTATTACAGATACACCTGAAACCCAAATTAAATTATATTTATTGTTACATAAATTGTCGCTTCCAACGTGCTTCACAACGGAGCATCACAAATTTAAATTATATTATATTTGTAATGTTGCATTGTTACATAATTTTGTCGCCCTGAACTTGGGGCACGACATGCCTACATTTATGTACAAAGATTCGTTACATTTATTTTGGCCCTGAACGTGGGGTCACCCAAATCAATTTATATTAAACAATATTATATAATTGTTACAATATGTATATTTTAAAGAATGAGTGCAATAATATATACTAATAAAATTATTAATTTTAAAGTTATTAGTATATATTATTGCACTTATTCTTTAACATAATACGTATATAATAAAAAAAATATATAATGGAAGCCCAACAAAAAGTTTTATTCAATTTTATTAAATAAAATATTACATTATTATTTCCTATTATTAATATCAGTATATTACTTTTTTACCAAATCGATGCAACTGAACAATTATTAATCCTATATACGAGTCATAACTTTGCACAATAACAGTGTTTTCTTTTAAAAGCAAATTCAACTATGCAAGCGTTCTTAAATGCATCCAACCAACGCAGTAACTTCATACTACTAGGTGTCTCTAGCTGCTAACAGTCATAGACTACTAGCCGTGGCAGGAGTTCAATAGTGGGGGTGCCAAATTACGTCTAAAATACTTTGCTATGAGGTCTAAATATATAATTGGCATAACTTGACTTTGAAATTTGTAAAATAATATTTGAGGGATAATTTTGGTCAATATTTCTAATATAACATTAGTTTGGACATTTTCAAGTCCCCAAACAATAGACTCGTCCGTATCTGTTCGTCCCCGCCTCCCTCCACCACCGCCATACACCAGGCATCAGTCACCGCGGACTGCGCTGTCATGTGTCACGTATAATTTATGCAAATTAAATTGTTAGTGCGTTTTGGTGCTTAAGCCTTTCGTCCGGTTGTACGAGTGTAATGTGTTTTGTGTATAGTGCATAAACTTTACTAATACGATATGTCCGAGAAAAAGAAACCTTCGGGTTCGTTTTATAGAAAAGGAAGAGCCGAGGCTCTTAAGGAGAAAGAAAAACAAGCTAAATTAATGAAAAGGTTTGTTACACTACCATCTATTTCTCCCTCGTCATCACAACCTCAGGTAAACTGCAGTGATCAGCCAACAGAAACAGATCAAGAGGATGAAGCTGCCAAATTTGATACTTGTGTGGTAAGTTGTTTTATTTTTCAATTAGATTAAATATTAACTCTTTTGGGTCATTATAATTACTATTCCAATTCTCCTGTTGACGTTTTTCTAGCTTCATCAAGTCCTTAAATAGAAATCAGTTCTTTTTAGTAAACGTAATAATTTGGTGAAAAAAATCACCGCAGCTAACACGGAGAAAAATAATCCTGTGCCCTCTACTAAACTGAGTCGAGTCGAGTGATATCGTTGAGTCCCCTGCACTCGAGAGTTGAGTTCTCACAACTCGGTTTCTTTCCAGTTACGTCACGTTGTGTAAACTCGGAAAGTCTACACTCAGAGAAATTTCGAAATGCATTACCTCAATGTTTTAGATAAAATTTACCTCTACGATTCCACAGAGTTAAAGATTTACTAATTTGGAATAACAGTAAGCCTAAATTAGAGTTGCGGCAGTTCGCTTTGTTATGGAGTTGCGTTGACTCGAGTTTAGGAGTGTAGCACCTCTAAAACTCGAGTCCCCGACCTCGATTGTTTTGAAAGCGGGCATCTCTGAATTCGAAGAATGGATATTCGAAAAATAGAGGACTACAAAAACACGATTTCAATAATAATAATTATTATAAAAAATACATGCTACTCGAAAATATGTCTTATTACATTATGTAATGTAATTAATTAACTAAACAAACTATTTAATTTTTTATAATACTGAAACTTACTAAAAAAAAAAATTCATTTGTAACTTATTGTTTAACATAAATATATTATTTTTATTTGTCCAGATGTCGAGCTTAAAACTGCTTAAAAAATATAGTTTTTTAATTATTTATTGTTGCAAATAATTGTTTTTTAATGTAAATAATTAAAACATATACAAAATGTCACCCAAATCTAATGAAATTTACTCAAGTTATTGTGTCCCATAGAAATAAATTTTTTTTTAAATTTTAGTTGTAATTATTAAAAAATTATAAAATTTTTAAATTATTTACACGTTTACAAAATTATACACAAATTTTTTTTTACAGGGCATGATTTTTTTTTCGTTTTACTAATTGTATTTGGGCTTTGCAGGCTAAAACTTCTGGCGTGAAAGTATCAAAAACAATCATAGATTTCTTCAATTTTGGGTCCAACAAACGCCAGCATGAAGTCCAGGGTCTAGCTCAAAGTGAAACACATCAGACTGAAAATACACAGGAAAATGTAACAGCTACCAGACCAACATTATCCTCTCATTCCTCTAGAGAATGTAATAATTTATCCAAAACTTTTCCCGCTCACGATTCTGCCTCAGAGTCTAAAGACGCTACTGGTGAATGGTATAAGGGGACAAAATTAGAGTCATCCTGGATACTTAATACTTACCCATGCCTTAAAAAAGCAAAACTGGGAAAACTGAGTGGGATGAAATGTACAACCTGCTTTAAGCAAATACAAGAAGCAAAAATATTTTCAAAGAATGGTAGTGTTCCAATAGCTGACGGAGTTCGAATGGACGGACACAGGGAACTTGAAAGGATAGTCGATCATTTACATTCAGAATCTCATATTGCGGCAGAACAATTGGAACAAATGCAGCAGAGATGGATGTTACAGTCTGAAAAGCACCCGTGGGTAAAAAAGTTTAAAATCTCAAAATACAGAAAAATTAAAATATTGATTGAGATGGCTGTCGATGTGTATAATGATAGTCGTCAGCTAACCTTTAGTGCCAATTCTTGGCCGTCAAGATTTCTAGCAAAAATGCACACTGACATTCAGATAGCGTCTTATAAAGACAATGGACAGGAAACACAGTTTGTTAAACTGAATGCTTCCCCTGAACTTCTGCAGTATAGAAATCCTGTAATCTACAGGGAAATGCTAGACGTCAGTAGTTTGAAGATGGAAAAAGTCATAAAAGAGCTAGAAAAAGCTGACTGTTTCGCAATTCAGATAGATGGATCATGTGACAAATATGGTGTTGATAATAAGTTTGTACCGCCCAATTTATTTCTGAAGACAAAGAGATGAGGTCGATATTTCTAGGTGAGAGTAAATCCGTCAAATGAGGAGCAGAAGGCCTTCTTGATGCTGTTAAAATTTTGTTTGAAGATCTGGAAATTGAGAGTTTGGCAAAAGAAAAACTAACGAGCTTGACAACGGATGGCGAAAATGCTAACACAGGTAAGAACAGTGGTCTGTGGGTCAGAATGAAGAACTATCTGGAAAGAAATATTTTATGCATCTGGTGCGTTGCCCACAGATCTGACCTCGTACTTTCCGATCTTGAGTTAAGTATAATGGAAGTTAAACACTGGAAAGCGAACTTGAAGGCCGTGGCTACGTTTTACAGAGGGTCATCTGTAAGATTCAATGAACTTGAACAAATAGCCAAAGCTGAGAATCTTAAGGTTTACAAATTCCCAGCTTACTTCGACGTTAGATTCGTAGAACATCTAATTAATTTAACAAAAGCCGTGTGGAATAATCTTCTGTGTATAGAAAAGCACTGGAAGTCAATAGTTGATAACCCTGATTCATCAAAAGTCGAAAAAGCCACTGCAAGAGGATTTATGCGACTGTGGCAAAAAGAGGGTGACCAGCAACTCTTAACAAGCCTCAAGCTCGATATCTTGAGGCAAATTGAAAGGCTACAGAAAGAGAGTCAACGATCAATGGTAACTCTGCCTGATATTGAAACCACAAAAGAAATTATTGTCACTTCACTCTCGCTGATGGAAAGTCAACCTTATCCGGGAGGATATGAAGAACAACTGTTGGAAAAGAATGCAGTCAAAAACGGAAATGATGATAAACCTGATGTAGAGTTTTGCAAGAGAAGAGCAGTTAACTCCTTAGTATCCACATCCACGAGAAGATGTTGGTCTGCAGTGAGGAAGGAAATAGTTCTCAGCTGTAAGGAGTTCCTCACTGTCAGACTTGCTGACGACCAGCATAACATCCTGAACACAATGAACAAGTTTCTCAGTGCAAGAACTGCACCAGATATGATCAATGCAGTACGAAGTGAAGTCAAAGACGTGTTTGGTGATGACGCCGTTTCGCCATTTACTGACGATGTAATCTGCTTATTCTGCAGTGAAAAATTACCTGCACCCCTGGAAATGGATGACGCGTCAGCCAAATTGTACCATTACTTCAAAGTGTCTAAGACCCACTCAGTGTTTTCCAAGCTGGTCCAGACATATATTTGCGTGACGTCTCACAGTGCAGGACCAGAACGGGCAGTGTCTGTTCACACAACACTCAAGACTAACAAACAGTCCTCATATTCCAGAAAAGCTCTCAACTCTAGAATGTATATAGCTCTCAATGGCGTAGGGACTGCGCTGTTCGACCCAAGACCAGCAGTAGCAAAATTTTTAGAGGTCAAAGAAAGAAGATGGAAACTTCCAGATGAAGAAATTTATCAAAACCAGAAATTTACAAAAACGTTTTTTTCAAAAGACTCTAACGTATAAGGGTATAGTCTAACAATATTGTTCTGACCTCAGATGTTTTTTTTTAATAGCCTTTAGCCTTTTTGATGTAGTTACAGCAACATTAACCGTTTACGATTAAATTACTAATTTAATTTTACAAATAAACGCTTAATTAACATTATTTGGTGAAATATTGGTATACCTTTAATAAAGGATGTCATATATTTAGGTTTACTTGAACATTACTTAATTTGTTTAATCTGTCAATTAGTACTGTTATATTGTATATTACAAGAAATTATTTTGCATTGGAGCATTGCATTTATTCAATGAAATATTATTTAAGAGATAATTTACCTCTGACACTAATTAATAAAGCAGCCATACACTTACTTTCAAATTTAGTTTTATTTCTTACCTATAAATTACTACTTTTAATATTGTTTATTTTTCTTGTTATGTCGTAGTACAATACTACAACTGTACAAATGTATTGGTGACTGGTGAGGCATTTACCCTAAAGCGATGAACACTTTGGGAGAGGGGGGCGCCGGAGTATAGTGTCGCCCAGTGAAAATTCCTTAAAATATGCTCTGGTCTACTGTATATATATATATATATAATTTTCTATATAAGTAACTCGATGTTTCTTGCAGTAATTATATAATTTGTGATGTTTTCAATTTGTTTCTTCTGCAAGTAGATAATATTGTATATTCTTTTTAACACCTGACGCACGTTTCACTGAAAAATATCAGTATCATCAGAGGTTTCTAAGTGAATTAATAACAATCGAAATAATTCTATTAATATAAAATTAACGAATAATCGAATTTGTATCGATTTTAATGTAAAATAGAATAACTGATAATCGATTTAGGTCGATTAGTTAACGATTGTTTTAATGTTTATTTTCTTCAGCAGCTGTTTTCTCGGTTATATTTGAAATTTTGTTTATATTTTATTCATTTTTATTTTTATTTTTTAGTAAATTTATAATTTTAAATAGATCGTCTTGTTTTGTTTTTATTTGGGTTTGTTCTTTAATTAATAAATTATTGTTATTGTTTCTTCTGCAAGTAGATAATATTGTATATATTATATAATATATAATATATATATAATATATAATATATATATTATAATAACCACCAGTTTCCAAACATTGAAAATATAAAATTAATTAAAACATACAAAAAGGTCAAAAAATGAATATTTGGGAAAATCTTAACATTTACAAACACAATAACAATAATTTATTAATTAAAGAACAAACCCAAATAAAAACAAAACAAGACGATCTATTTAAAATTATAAATTTACTAAAAAATAAAAATGAATAAAATATAAACAAAATTTCAAATATAACCGAGAAAACAGCTGCTGAAGAAAATAAACATTAAAACAATCGTTAACTAATCGACCTAAATCGATTATCAGTTATTCTATTTTACATTAAAATCGATACAAATTCGATTATTCGTTAATTTTATATTAATAGAATTATTTCGATTGTTATTAATTCACTTAGAAACCTCTGATGATACTGATATTTTTCAGTGAAACGTGCGTCAGGTGTTAAAAAGAATATACAATATTATCTACTTGCAGAAGAAACAAATTGAAAACATCACAAATTTTATATATATATATATATATATATTTTCTTCACTCACCCAATCATACACACTTTCATACTTTTATACTTTGTTGAGCTCAATTTATAAAATTTTGTAAAATGCCAGAATTTAATTATTATTGTCAGATTTACTTTCCTTTCATGATGCGTTGAAGTTCGCCATAGGACGTCTCCTTGTGCACGCACTGTTTTTGATGTTTCCTCGTTCTCACTTTTTACATTTTTGGCTGAAACTGTCACTTCAATTTTTATTAGTCACTGTGTAACTACATTATTGATATGTTAGTCAAAATGGTTTCATTTAAAATTTCATCTTTTGTGGTTTGCGGGCAAAACGAAAATGGTACTCAGCTGGCGGGCGAGCGAACTGCCCATGTCCATAGTAGTTAGATGTTCATGGCCGACTGGCATTCAACTTTAAAATTTCCGTTTGGTGACATCTTTAAAACCAGTTCATTCCGTTCCCCACAATACGTCTTGCCCTTGGTATTGAAAAGTTCCGCTGAGCTTAGTATCACCTTTTCAACTTGCTACAAACAGATTTCCGTCAACAAAATTCTTTCGGTGTTAGTCACTGGCTACAAGTAAACTTTAGATTACTCTCACTGGCTATCGCCTCAACTTATGTGGTCCTCATCTTCCCATGTTAATTTATTTATAACATTATTATGTAAATTTAGCCCCTTTACAACTTTTAATGTAATTTTGTTTATACTAACCAGTTCCAACTACTCATTTTAAACAGTAGTGCAGACATTTTCTGTTATGTATCTTGCAGTCTCAAAGGAACCACGAAAAATTTGTAAAACTAATGAACAAAGATTCAGTGCTATATTTAAAATTTATTTGAACCAAAAATAGTTAACTACCCTGAGAGTAAGAGCTAATAAACAATAATGTCGTTAATAAACAATAATGTCAATGATTAACGAGGCAAACAGCCAGTAATAAAGATCAATTAATAAATTCCAAGTTTATTAAAAAATGTTAATAAAATCAAATTGTGTAACAGAAAAAGAGTTGACGACTTTCATTTAATAGACAATACTAATACGTGTTAGTTTACCATTACTATTTCAACAGGTGGCACTATTTAACTCTGATATATTAAAATCGAGTTATCTATTCGCTTGTTAACGTGTTTGTTAACGAACTAGACCTTCAAACTCAGTAAATACATGGTGAATACATAACTTGTGTTTATTTCAGCAACATTAGAATCTATGGCGAATTACACCTATCCACATGTGCCTGCGAGGGAATCAAACCGACTAATTCGTATCTGAGCTTTGATTTTAAACGAATCACTCAGTGCAAAGAAAAGCTATTAAATAATTCGTTATCAAACTTTTTATTGCACATTATTAAAATAATTTTACAAAATTAACTAATTCAAATAATAAAATACGAACGAACGAGAAGCACAACATCAGCACTAAACCATAACTATTACAATACACACACACACACACACACACACACACACACACACAGGGTGTCCCGGGAGGAGAGGGAAATAATTTGAGAAATGGTTCTATAGTGTAAAAGAAGAAAAAAAGTTCATATAAACATATGTCCGGAAACGCTTTGTAAGCGAGTTACGGCTAGCGAAAGATTTCGCCCGGGTTTCAGTAAATGAAGACTTTCTGAAATTCTGGGAAGGTAAGTTAAGGGGCGAATTGTGTTGTTTCTTATGGTTTTTGACCTGAAAAATCGAATAAAACAGGTCGCAGAACTGTATCTCCCATAACTTTCATGATATCCGACGTAAAACAGAATAATCTTTGCCTAAAAACTTATTGTATTGTTTTTAACCAAAACTGGAAATTTTCTGTTGATTTTTATTGACTTTACACCATTTTTCTCAGAATTAAATTCCTTACAAGTTTTGTTTTTAACTTTTATGCATTTATTAATCATTTAACAAAGTTATTGTACTTCTAACCTAAAAACACGTTAGAACACGTTTTACACTATAGAACCATTTCTCAAATTATTTCCCTCTCCTCCCGGGACACCCTGTATATGTAAATAGGTTCATAACGTTATCCTACGTCTTCTGATCCCTAGTCTCTATTGGTCTCGATCTAACCAAGATTCTTCTTCCAATTCCCGGTCTCTCATTGCCCGGTTGACGCCTTCTCTCCAACTTAACCTTGGTCTTCCTCTTCGCCTACGACCGTATGGTGTCCATCTCAAAATTTGCTTGGAGAGTCGATTATCCGGCATTCTTTGTACATGCCCAAACCATCTTAGCTGTTTTGTTTTTATGTTGTCAACAATAAAGTACTGTACCCCCATTATCTCCCGGATTCTGACGTTTCTTACTTTTTCCAGTTTTGACCTCCCTGCTGCTCTTCGCCAATAATCCATTTCAGTAGCTTCCAACAACTTTTCTGTTTTTGTATTGTTGGCCATATTTCACACCCGTATGACGTACGAGGGCTGCCTTTTAAGTCTTTACAAACGACCACTAGATGGCGCTAGTGAGATGTGACATTATCATTGTTGAAAAATTTGTCATATGTTATTTGTAAAACAATTGCAGCTCAGATATTGGCCGAGTAGTTTGTTTACAGTGAGCGTTTAAAACAAAAGTGTTTGTGAAAAAAGGGAAATTTCATGTGAAGGTTTTCGTTGGATGATTTTTTACGATTTTAATAAAGGCCTAACTCAACAACAATGCCTCGAATCACTTCGTACAACTTTTGGTAATCAATCACCATCAGAAAAGACTGTTTACAATTGGTTTGCGCAATTTCGCTGTGGTCGTGCTTCAGTCAGCGATGAATTTCTTGAAGGTAGACCTAAATCGGTTGTTGTTCCCAAAAACATCGATGCTGTGCACAACATGATTAAAGAAGATCTGCATGTGACTTACCGTGAGATAGAGGCATCCTTAGGCATATCGAAGACTGCAGTACATTCGATTTTACATGAACATTTAGCTGTTAAAAAGATCTGTTCCTGATGGATTCCGCAATATTTGACCGAAACTCAAAAACAGGCTCGTGTCAATTGGTGTAAGGAAATGATCCAAAAATTCGACCGAGGAAATGCAAAATCCGTATACAACATCGTAACAGGAGACGAAACTTGGATATATTCGTACGAGCCGGAAACTAAGCAACAATCAACTGTTTGGGTGTTCCAAGATGAACCAAAGCCAACAAAAGTGGTTCGTTCACGAAGCACTTCCAAGAAAATGATTGCTTGTTTCTTTGCTTACACTGGACATGTCGCGACCATTGCTTTAGAGGATCGAAGAACAGTTAATGCTGAATGGTATACAACAATTTGTTTGCCACAAGTCATCGATGAAATCAGAAAACACAACCGAAAATGTCGCATCATTGTTCATCACGACAATGCCAGCTCTCACACAGCACGTCAAACAATTGATTATTTGAAGGAGGAAAACATCGAATTAATGTCTCATTGCCCGTATTCACCTGATTTATCGCCAAACGACTTCTTTTTGTTCCCGAATGTCAAACAAAAAATGCGTGGACAGCGTTTTTCATCACCTCAAGAAGCTGTTGAATCCTTCCAAAACCATATTTCTGAGGTACCAACATCAGAGTGGAAAAAATGTTTCGAGACTTGGTTCGAACGCATGCAAAAGTGTGTAAATCTCAAAGGCGAATATTTTGAGAAACAATAAAATGATTTGTATCAAAAAATGTTTTTTCTTTCATTGTCTTTATAAAAACTTAAAAGGTAGCCCTTGTAATTGGTTTCACGATTGTATTGTATATACGATGTTTATTTTGTTTTGATATTTGTTGGTCCCACAATATGTTGTTCAGCAATGCTATTGATTTCCTTCCCAGGTTATTTCTTTCTCTTATCGCTTTAACTAGATTACCATCTTGTGTAACTGTTGTTCCTAGATATTTATAGCTACTGCAATTTATTATTTCTTATTTTAGTAGGAATAAACCTGTTTTAGTACCAAGCCACGTGTCCGTTAACTATATGAAAAATATATTGTACTAACTGTCTGTGACTTCTCGTATGATGTCCTTTCTTATTGCGACATGTTTCGAGACACTTGTCTCATTTTCAAAGCATAAAATAATTAGCACATATCATTCACTGATACACTTGTCAAACGTTAAAACCATAAATAGCACAATTCAACATATAAACTATAATTTTTGTAACATGAATCGGGCAAAAAGTGTACACTGCGCAGCGACCCACCGCGCATTACACCTCAAATTCCTCGAGTGCGTTCATATAACGTCCTCTACTACAAGAGTGGAGGGGTTTTAAATTGGTTCCAAAATCGGTGTAATTATGATTTTCATTAATAAGATGTTTGGCGAATTTTGATTTGATGGTATCATAGTTGCGACAGATAGTGGGTGGTTTGTGTTCATTAAATCTTTTGAGGAAACCATGGCCCGTCTGGCCCACATAGAAAGCGTCACAGTCATTGCATGACAATTTATAAACGCCCGTTTTATTCTCAAGGCAAGTGGATTCGTGGGTGCGAAGATTATTTAAGATATTATTTGTAGTCTTGTAAGTGACCACAATATCACTGTTTTTCTTTATGAGTGATTTTAAAATGTTTGGCATAAAATTGGTGTATGTTGCAGTGATATATTTGTGTGGTTTTTTCTCCCATGCAGTCATTGATAATTGGTTAATGTTCCTTTTTCTGTTTTCATGTTTCTTGAGAATGTTGTTTACGACGTTGGTATTGTAACCATTTGCAACCGCGATGCATTTGATGGTATCCAACTCATTACGAAAATCTTTGTTATCAAGGGGCAAAGATAAAAGTCTATGTATTATGCTGTGAAACGCAGCCATTTTTTGCAATATGGGATGAAATGATGTGGCATGTATCATGGTGTCTGTCGTCGTTGGTTTTCTGTATATATTAAAATTTAATTTATTGTTGGTGTTTTTTGTGATTGTCAGATCTAAAAAGTTTAGTTGTCCATTCTCTTCATGTTCCAAGGTGAATTTCATATGTTTGTTAATATTATTTAGATGACTGTGTAATCGATCAATCTGCCGCTGTGTACCCTTATAAATTAAAAACGTGTCATCGACATATCTATATAAAATATAATATTGTTGCTATGTATATCATTCTCAAAGATATAAGCATTCTCGAAGTAATTTAAGTATATATCGGCAAGAAGGCCCGAAAGAGGTGAATCTCCATAGCTAATCCTTCTCGTTGGCTGAAATATAATTTGTTATGGGTAAAGTAATTTTGGTCGAGGAGCTACTTTAATAACTCAATCAATTCGTGTATACTCTTGATATCTTGTTTTTTGGTATTTATGAGGTTCTTCTTCAGTATCTGTAGAGTTTCGGATATCGGTATATTTGTATATAAGTTAACGATATCGAGGGACGCCAGTTTATATGAAGGTTTGATTTTTAGTTTTTTAACTTTATCGACAAAATCAATGCTATTAGTTAAGCTGTAGTTATTCTTCAATATTATATTCTGTTTGATTATGTGGAGTAGTTTTTTAGTGGTTTTATAACCCGGGCAGTGGTAAAATTCACTAACGGTCTTATAGGGGTATTATCTTTGTGTAACTTCGGTAGTCCTGTTAATAGGGGCACTTTTGCGTTGATAGGCTTCAAATATCTCCTAGTCCGTTCATCAATCAAAGTTTTTCGTTCTTTGTTATAATTGGTTGAAAAAACAGAGCGAATGTTCGTATTGCTGTTATGTCTTTTAATAATCTTTTAAACTTGTTAACGGACACGTGGCTTAGTACTAAAACAGGTTTATTCCTACTAAAATATGACCCGAACAAATACCAATTATAACAAAGAACGAAAAACTTTAGTTAATCTCAAAAAGAAATTAACTGATAATCATGCTTTAGTTACTAAAGCAGACAAAGGCAACGCTGTAGTTATCATGGACACGAATACTTATAATGAAAAGATACAAGATTTTATAGCAGACAATAACATAGTTAGATTAACTTCTGACCCTACAGAACAATATACTAAAAGTCTAAATCAATGTATAAATAAATGCATACATCTATTTGATGAACGGACTAGGAGATATTTGAAGCCTATCAACGCAAAAGCGCCCCTATTAACAGGACTACCGAAGTTACACAAAGATAATACCCCTATAAGACCGTTAGTGAATTTTACCACTGCTCCGGGTTATAAAACCACTAAAAACCTACTCCACATAATCAAACAGAATATAATATTGAAGAATAACTACAGCTTAACTAATAGCATTGATTTTGTCGATAAAGTTAAAAAACTAAAAATCGAACCTTCATATAAACTGGCGTCCCTCGATATCGTTAACTTATATACAAATATACCGATATCCGAAACTCTACAGATACTGAAGAAGAACCTCATAAATACCAAAAAACTAGATATCAAGAGTATACACGAATTGATTTGCTCCTCGACCAAAATTACTTTACCCATAACAAATTATATTTCAGCCAACGAGAAGGATTAGCTATGGAGATTCACCTCTTTCGGGCCTTCTTGCCTATATAGACTTAAATTACTTCGAGAATTCTTATATCTTTGAGAATGATATACATAGCAACAATATTATATTTTATGTAGATATGTCGATGACACGTTTTTAATTTATAAGGGTACACAGCGGCAGATTGTTCGATTACACAGTCATCTAAATAATATTAACAAACATATGAAATTCACCTTGGAACATGAAGAGAATGGACAACTAAACTTTTTAGATCTGACAATCACAAAAAACACCAACAATAAATTAAATTTTAATATATACAGAAAACCAACGACGACAGACACCATGATACATGCCACATCATTTCATCCCATATCGCAAAAAATGGCTGCGTTTCACAGCATAATACATAGACTTTTATCTTTGCCCCTTGATAACAAAGATTTTCGTAACGAGTTGGATACCATCAAATGCATCGCGGTTGCAAATGGTTACAATACCAACGTCGTAAACAACATTCTCAAGAAACATGAAAACAGAAAAAGGAACATTAACCAATTATCAATGACCGCATGGGAGAAAAAACCACACAAATATATCACCGCACATACATCAATTTTATGCCAAACATTTTAAAATCACTCATAAACAAAAACAGTGATATTGTGGTCACTTACAAGACTACAAATAATATCTTAAATAATCTTCGCACCCACGAATCCACTTGCCTTGAGAATAAAACGGGCGTTTATAAATTGTCATGCAATGACTGTGACGCTTTCTATGTGGGCCAGACGGGCCATGGTTTCCTCAAAAGATTTAATGAACACAAACCACCCACTATCTGTCGCAACTATGATACCATCAAATCAAAATTCGCCAAACATCTTATTAATGAAAATCATAATTACACCGATTTTGGAACCAATTTAAAACCCCTCCACTTTTGTAGTAGAGGACGTTATATGAATGCACTCGAGGAATTTGAGGTGTAATGCGCAGTGGGTCGCTGCGCAGAGTACACTTTTTGCCCGATTCATGTTACAAAAATTATAGTTTATATGTTGAATTGTGCTATTTATGGTTTTAACGTTTGACAAGTGTATCAGTGAATGATATGTGCTAAATATTTTATGCTTTGAAAATGAGACAAGTGTCTCGAAACATGTCGCAATAAGCAAGGACATCATACGAGAAGTCACAGACGGTTAGTACAATATATTTTTCATATAGTTATTATTTCTTGTTCGTCTTCTAAAATTAAATTCTTTTCCTCACCAATGCACATATACTCTGTTTTCTTTGTGTTTACTTCAAGGCCCCATAGCTTATATTCCTCTATAAGTTTTCGTGTCATGTATTCCATATCGTGATAGTCCTGCGCTACCACGACTTGGTCGTCAGCGAAACAGTGTGTACACTGTGTTGTCAATTAGAGGTATCCCCATTTTGTGGCGTTTCTTTTTCCAGGTTTTGAGTGCTTGTTCCAGGCATATTTTAAAAAGTGTCGGTGAGAGACAATGTCCCTGCTTCAGGCCCTTACTAACATTAAATCGTTTTGAGACTTTACTTCAAATTTTTATGTGTGCTTTCAATCCATTGTATAAAGTCTTAACCGCTTCGATTAAAGTGGAGGCAATCTTTGTTCGTTGAAGTGCCAGCCAAAGTTTGGTGTGCAGAATAATGTCATACGCTTTCTTAAGGTCAACGTATAGGCAGTGCACTTCTTGGTTTGCAGCCTATACTATGATTCATAAAATTCACCACTTAACTGCCTAAGAGTTTGCTAAAGAAATGGTCAATTCCATAGGATTATGCTGTGCAATTTTAGCAGGAAAAATAACATACATCACATTTCTACAAACTTGATGCTGCATGTTTGTTGATCAGTGATGAAAGAAAATTGTTACCTTCAATCAGAAATGTTTGCTTATACAAATGTCAATGAAATCTTCTTGATAAGTATTGTAACAGGAGATAAGATTTAAGTTACGGTTAGGGTAGGAAAATAATTGCCCTGCCCCAAAAAAAGATTTAATCAAACATGAAGATGATGGTGGTGATTTTTTTAGACTGGAAAAGGTTAGTCTGGTATGATTCATTACACATGGTTAGTCAGTAAATAAGGCATTCTCCATGGACGTTTTAAGCAGTTGAGGGATGTTGTGTGCAGGAATCGGCTTGAGCTACAGGAAAATCAGAGTTGGATGTTACACCATGACAGTGCACCAGCTCATACAATTACCTGGGAAAACACAACATAGCTGTTGTGCCCAATCCACCCTACTCTGCAGATTGATCCACCAGACTTTTGTTTCTGTAATTGAAGACAATCTTGAAATGCCATTATTTTCAAAATATAAACAGTAAAAAGAGTTGTAATTATATTAGTAAAGTAAAACATATTACCAGATAATATTACAGGCAAGTTTTACAATCACAGTCACTTATTTCATCAAATTCCTTGGCGTCATTCAACAAATTGCATTGGTGGCAATTTGTGTTAGAGGAATGATAGGTTAACTAAACCTGGATATTTTTTAGATATAAACATGTTTATTTTTCATTCTTAGTCGCATTTATTCTGATTTACTTATTATAAAACTTCTGTCGTAATATTATAAGTTACTTCATCATTATTGGTGTGTGAAACCTTTGGGTACTTATGCAAACACTTTTGAATAACTAGGTAATTGACTTAAATGACAAGAAACCAGTTTTTAAAAATTGTTTTTTAATTGATATGTAGGTACTAGCAGCATATTTGGAGGTGGTAGTACTTCTCCAGGTGGTTCATTTTCTTCTGGTGGACAAACTATTAGTCAAGCAGGTTTTGGTTCACCAAATGCCTTTCAGAATAAACCTGGTAAGTTTAGTCAGCAAATACTGTGACCTTTTGATATGAAAAACGTTCTTTGACAAATATTAATTGTGTGTGAATATGAATTATTTTTATGTTTAATATTTATAATTACTTTACCTCAAAATCTTTTTCCCTTATGTGGAACATGTTACAGGAAACTTATTGTTATATCTTTTACTCTTCTTTTTAAATACTGTTCTGAGCATTCATAATATTTTTGACTGCAGTTTTCTTGGCATGGAATTTCATAAGCAACATTGGATTTTACTTCTATTTCATCTTTGTCTTTGGTATTCATGAAGAGTTTGTTTATTGTATTGACATTTCTGTACCCTCTTTTTGTGTTTATGTTAGTCCTCGTAAGTATTTTAGAGATTTTCTCAGATAGTGTTTTTATTTATGGCAAGGAAAAATATTTAGTAGTTTTGATAGTTTGGTCTTGGCTGTCGTGCATTATAAGATGTTCTGTCAATTCTTTGGGTAGGCCTATACTTTAATTTGTTTGGTCAGCGGTCACGTCAATGGTATTTGAACATATATCATTACTCTTTTCTGTATTATTGGTTATTTGTTTGTTGCATTGTTTTAATAATGTGCAAATCAGTTTATAGGGGTACCCATTTAATAAAGAAGAGCATATCAACGCAAATACAGCTGCAATAAAATAGAAACTAATAAACACAATCCAATAGCCTTAACATAACACGCTCGCATACATGGCCATACTTTCCAGTTTGACAAAGTAAAAAATAATACATACAGAAACTAATCATTTCAAACAGCAGTGTCTTGAAATGATAACTATCGAAAGAAATTAGCAAAATTCCGTAAACAAAAAAACTGATGTACAGAGCCTCAGTAAGTGTTATTCAAACCTTATACATTCCCAGAAAACAAATATAAAATAGAAATCTGGCAAGTCAACATGTCAGTTCCCAGATATAACCAACATGACACTAATAAAACATACCACACAATGGTACCAAAATGAACATTTGGGAAAATTTACAAATATACAAACATAAAACACAAAATAAACTAATACCTGAACAAATACAAACCAATACAAAACATGACTCAATTTTCAAAGTACTCAACATTGAAAATACACAAAATACTAATATATACACCACAATCACACACAATAATACCAATTTAAAGTGACAAAGGCCAACAGGAAACCACAACAACAACCAACCAACACACAAGTACTTCAAAAGATTCAAAATTAGGAAGGCTGAGGATGGGAACATAAAGTGTCCCGAAACATATTCCAGATAAGGAAAAAACACCTTGAGGTAAAGTCATTATAAATATTAAATATATCATATACATCAAGAAATATACTGTAGCACAAAAAGTGTTTGAATAAACAAATATATATATATAAAGTAAATAAGAACTTTTACAGGCAAGTTTTACAACCATGGTCACTTATTTCAGCAAATTCCTTGGCAACATTCAATAAATTGCATTGATGACAATTTGCGTTAGAGAAATGAGAGGTTAACTAAACCTGTACATTTTAAAAATATAAACATGTTTCTTTTTTGTTCTTAATCACATTTATTCTGATTTACTTACTATAAAACTTCCATTGTAATATTATAGGTTACTTCATCATTATTGTTGTGTGAATGCTTGGTAATTATGCAAACACTTTTGAACATATAGGTGATTGTCCTAAAAGTCAAGTAACCAGTTTTTTAAAATTCGTGTGTGTGTGTGTGTGTGTGTGTGTGTGTGTGTGTGTGTGTGTGTGTGTGTGTGTGTGTGTGTGTGTGTGTGTGTGTGTGTGTGTGTGTGTGTGTGTGTGTGAAATCAGACTAATTTGTTTAAATTTAATATGGAAATTCTTCCATAATTAACAACCTTAAATTGTTGACAATTGTATATGATACACAATCGTATAACTGATTGCTCTAAGTAATATAACAGAATTTGGGAAAAACAGGAGTTTTTCTGTTTGCTTATAGTTAAATACGTTGTATGTTTTTTAACATAGCAGGTACATTTGGAGGTGCACCAACGTTTGGATCTACTCCTTCATTTGGTGGGGCGCCTACTTTTGGAGGTTCTCCTACATTTGGAAGTCCAAATAAAGTATTTGGTTCAACAGTTCCTAATACGGGTAAAAATTACCTGTATTATATGTATAATATTGGAATAAGTTTCCCGTTGGAATTAATTTATTAAAGTGTGTGTGTGTGTGTGTGTGTGTGTGTGTGTGTGTCCGCGTGCGCATGTGAGAGAAAGCCATATAACATAGAAAATATTTGAAGATTCTGTTGCTTTGAAAATGTATTTATTGTAACACACTTCTATTTATTTAAGGTCAAACATACAGGAGAACCTCGTTAACCCTGACCTCTTTAACCCGGACCAGTTTTGAAAAAAAAAAATTATGTTGTTTAGCGTAGTAAATGAAGACTTGTTTTACAGACGATAAATCGCTATTCTCAGTAGGTACATTACTCGAATTCACTTGCCAGCGGGCGAGTTCATTGAACTCACCCCACCTGCCAACCCTCTCCTTCCCCTCCCCATGCCTCCAGCGGGCGAGTTCATTGCACTCACCCCACCTGCTGTTGCTACGCAGCAAACTGGTGACTCAACCCTCTCCTTCCCCTCCCCACGCCTCGCACTTGACATTGACCTAGAAACAACATTCCTCAGTTGCGCTGCAATCTCGGTAGTGTTCGCGTGTTGTCCTATACGCTGTCCAGGCAGTGAAGGCGGCTAGAGGATTAGGAGACCCTTGGCTCACGCACGCACACTGGCAGGCCGCCTAACAATAGACTGGGGCCGGCACTTGACCTGCGCTGCTGTCTTTTTAAATACAGTTTACTATAATAAATTAAATTTTGTTATTCTGCTTAATCTTGTAGTTTTGGTCGTTCCATTTAATTCAGACTGTGATTTCATTTAAAATAAGTCCAAACACGAAGTTTATACGACGATTTTCAAATGTTTTACTCTTATTTGTTTATTTTAAAATACTGTGATTGCTAAACTTCTGAGAATTATTTACGCGACTCTTATTAAAAAAATGTTATTATTAAAAACTAAGATTCTGATCATTTAATTTACACTTCAACTATTTTTCTGAGACACCCCCTTTGGATGCCAGAAGCCGGTTAAATGTCCTATGGTTCATTGTTGGAACTGCTAGCGGCCGATAAAATCGGCCCGTCAAATGACAGTGAGAACTGCCAGCGGCCGATCTCACTGGCTTTTTGTATATTCATCGTAGCGACCAGCATGACAGATGATCAATCGTTTGCCTTTACCCAGAGGGCCGCCCAGAGTACCTTGGATAGTGCCATCAGTCCAACCAGTGTCCTTGTGTTTTCATTGATCCATGTCTCGTCCAAAAATATAGTGTTTTTAATATTTACTTCACGCATCTTTCTTAAGAAACGACGCCTTAACAGGGCCACTGACGGCTTTTCCATGAGGATTTTTCTGCTGCTAAATTTCTTGTACTGAAATCCCATGTCTGGTAATAGCGAGCTCAGTGAAGATTTTCCTCTCATATACAGTCCAGCTTCTTGAAGTGACACACAAAGTTGTCTGAGGGTAGGCGCTTCTTTTCGAGCATAGTAGCTCAATATGTGACGTCGAATAGCTCCTTTGTCGACGTCATCCATGTCTGTTACTGGCCGCTTTCTCTTCAAACTTTTCTTCCAAGGAGTATGAATAATAATATTTTCCCTCTTGGTGCTGTTTAAGGTGTTATCTTGTTGATCGTCCTCAGCTGTGATTAAATCAATATCTTCAACTACACAGGGATCTTCTTGATTTTCCAAACTTTTTTAAATCTCAGCGTTGATACGTTGTATTGTTCTCAACGAAATGCCACAAGCATCTGCTGTTCTCTGCATTCCTTTCTTAGTATCAAGTAAAGGACCTCTGTTATTCTTCTTTTTCTCAAAATAGAACAGAACAGAAGCAATCATTGTTCTGCATTGAGTATGTAAAACTTGGCGTTTTTTACAAGAACTCATAATCACAAATCAACTATACACTAACCACAAATGAACTGATTCACTCACAATATACGCGACAGATCTGCTCTCTGACAAGACTGGCTGGCCTCACTACCCCGTGCAAGCTATTTAACGACTAATCAGCGGGTAATCAGTGACTGACTCGGGGTACCCGGTACACGAACAATGACCTCTACTGTTTGTTGGTTTGAGGGTGAATCACCCTCTCTATATGGAAAAATGACTATAGCGACCAAGTGTAAACCAAGTAAGGAAGGAACGTCTCTCTTGCATGTTACTGAAATCTGTAATACCGGTAATTATTTTCCAAATTACGTGATACAATAATATACATTTAATTCCTGACGCGCTACCTCGTCCTCTCAAATTATAGTTAAAGTTTAATAACATGGACAGTAAATTTTTAATATATTTACATAGATACATATCACATTTCATTTTATGTGTCTGCAAAACAATAATATATAATATTTTTATAATAAATAACATTTTTAAAAGTTCGTGCTAGTAAAAAGACAAACAATTATTTCGATTACGTATAACAACTATTATTTCATATATTGTTTATTTGAAATAAAAATATGAGGTTTGAAAATAATCTTTATATCTATATATTAAAATCTGTTAAATATGTTGTTTAATTTTTTCAGTATTATAACAATAAGGAGGTGGGTCGTCAATCTGCTCTTTATCGAGTATCACAATCGGTGAATCGGAACAGTTAAAAAAAAAAGAAATGGCCAAGGCTGACGCCAGGAATTTTAAGATTCTCGTAATTTCGAGGTCAAGTTGTAAAATCAAAAATCAATTTGTAAAAATATTACATATTAAAAGGAATGTCACAGAAAAATAGTTGAAAAATAAATAAGATGATCAGTAACTTAGTTTTTAATAATTATCATTTTTAATAATAGTCGCTTAGATGGTGTTCTAAAGTTTAACAATAACAATAGTTCAAAATAAACAAATAAATGTAAAACATTTGAATATCGCAATAAAAACTTCGTGTTTGGACTCATTTTAAATCAAATTACAGTCTGAATTCAATGGAACAATCAAATTTAAAAGTTTAAGCACAACAATAAAATTTAATTTATTGTAGTAGACTGTAACTAAAAAGACAGCAGCGCAGGTCGAAGGCCTGTCCCCGTCTATTGTTAGGAGGCCTGTCAGTGTGTGTGTGTGTATGAGTGAGGGTCTCCTAATCCTCTAGCCGCCTTCACTGCCTGGACAGCGTATAGTGTCACTGTCGAGGTACAGTATCGTTGTGCTGTTTCGTTAGTGCGTTGTTCGCGATGGCGACGAAACGTAAAAACATTGTTGTGACTATGAAAAAAAGGATGGAAGCATTTACAAGAATTGATAAGGGAAAATCGTTAAAGAACATTGCTGCTGAGTTTGGAGTAGGAACATCGACCGTATCTGATTGGAAAAAGAACAGAAAACGCACTGAAGACTTTTGTTTCAAAATGATTTCTAAGGACAGTTTGGACAATCGGTGTAAAGCAAAAACTGCTAAACTAGAAACTCTGGATGAAGCATTGTTTGTTTGGTTTTGTGCTGAAAGAGAACGTGGTTTGCCGATTTCTGGACCCATCATCCAACAGAAAGCATTGAGTTTGAACAAACAGTTGCCCCATGGAGACCTGAGTTTTACAGCTAGCCAGGGGTGGTTGGACAGATGGAAAAAACGGCATGGAGTGCGTCAACTTACAATCACTGGAGAAAGCTTGTCAGGTGATGTTGAAGCGGCAGAAAAATTTAAAAAAGAGTTTGAAGACTTTATTAAAAAGGAAGAACTGACTGCAGATCAAGTTTACAATGCCGATGAATCCGGTTTATTTTACCGGATGTTGCCGAGTAAAACACTAGCCTCAAAATTAGGAGATTCAGCGAAAGGGTATAAAAAAGGGAAAGACCGCCTCACCATAATGGCTTGCAGTAATGCATCAGGAAAGCACAAAATTCCTCTCCTTATAATAGGGAAGTCTAAAAACCCCCGTGCATTGAAAAATGTGAAACGAGGCTCATTGCCTGTCGTTTACAGCTCACAAAAAAGTGCTTGGATGGTTAGTGACATTTTCAAACAATGGTTTTTCAAGAATTTTGTGCCGTCAGTAAAAAAATATTTGAAGAACTGTGGCCTTACCAACAAGGCGGTTTTGCTGATTGACAATGCGCCTTCGCATCTGTCTGTCAATGAACTAGTCAAAGATGACATTTCAGTGAAGTTTTTACCACCTAATGTAACTTCTCTCATTCAACCGATGGACCAAGGAGTTCTAGAAAAAATACAAAAAGTGTACAAAAGGCAAATGCTGAGTCAACTGGTAGAGGACGAAGGAGAGCATGGTGTGGTAGAGGTGCTGAAATCTTTTAACGTAAAGACTGTTATTTATATGATTGCGGAAGCTTGGGGCCAGGTTGGAAGAGAAACTTTGATAAAGTCATAGAAAAAGTTGTGGCCTGGTGTGTGTGACTTGCCAGAAAACAATACAATTGAAGAAGAAGAAAAAACAAGTGTGGAAGAAGATTTTACAGACATTTTTAAAAATATCGATGGCTGTTCCGATGTTGATGAAGAAGACATTGACAATTGGTTGCAAATTGACAATGACGGAGGTTATAAAGCGATCACAGAGGAAGAAATTATTGCATCATGCAGTGTTACAGAAAATGAAAATGAAGAGGATTCAGACAGTGTTGATGAACCAGCTGTGGTTATGACCCACGCAGAAGCAGTAGCAAACATAGATAAATTGATGGTTTATTTCGAGAGTCAAGCCGAAACATCGCCAAACGAGCTTCTAATGCTAAAGCGGATGCGAGATCGCGCTGCTCGTAAGCGATACACAAAACTGAGGCAGCAAAAGCTCACTGCCTTTTTTACTACCGACTAGTTTGTACCTATATTGTGTACAGTGTAAATACATATTATGTGTTTTTAAGTGAAAGTGTGCCGATAATAATTTTTAAACTCCATTAAAAATATTTTTGGTAAGTACATGTTCTTTTTTATCGTTTTTCCCTCATTCTCTGGATAACCCGGATTTTCGTTAACTCGGATCGGCCCCGGCCCCAGTTGATCCGGGTTAACGAGGTTCTACTGTACTGCTAATTTTAAGTCAATTTCTTTGTTTTATAGATTGATAATAAAGTATACACAACACACAATTTTGTAAGATTTTATTGATAAAAACAATATAGTGGGATAATAGATATCATTGTAACTTAACGTACTGAGTTAACTTGGGTAGTTTAGCAAATAAAATTGTTGGAAAACTGGTAAATTTAAATGTTTAATTCTGTAAGCAACATATTTACCAATCAGGGCCAGATTTAGAGTTACTGAGTCCCTAGGCTGAGCATGTGGTGTGCCCCCCCCCACCAACTAGTGGTGGAGGGGGCTGGGGTATATGGAATATGCCATTTCAACATTGTAATACTTTTAGATTCTATCCGAATGACTATAATTCTTTCATCTTCTTAATTATTATTTGTTAATAAAGTTAAAAAACATTAACAAGTTGTTTAAAGTTAAATAAAGTTAATTTATTGAAATTAATTTAATTGCAATCTTTTGCCTCACCTATGGGGGCAAAAATTCACATTTGACACGTTTTGGAAACATATTTGTTTACATATGTTGCAGTAGTTGAAATTATAAAAAGGGAGTCTTAATCGAACCTTAAGGGATTCGTGATATTTATATCAAAATATAATTGAGTCTCAGCGCAATGAGTGCAGTTTAAGATGAATTTTAAATTTAAGTGTGCACCCTTGTGTCACTCTCTCCTATGCATGGCTCATAGTACCACCTTTTCCTCTAATAACTTCTACTGTTCTCTGAAACACAAACCAAATAATTTTTATGCAAGTTGACAGTTCTTTTTTTTTTCTTTTTGTTTGTGGTGTGGGCCCCTAGGCTGCTGCCTATGTAGCCTGTAGCCTATGCTTAAATCCGGTACTGTTACCAATATGTTTAAACAACATTAATTAAAATATCCATATTAACATAATTCATTAATGCAAAAATAATAATTTGTACTCACTTTGTAAAACTGTCTTCTGCTCCTGTTGTGTGAAAATTAATTTACATTGAAATATGATTTATATACTGGGAAGGAGGATAAATATGAATGTACTACATAATGAATCATATTATAATCAGGATGGTCTGAGTTATTTTTAATTGAAATCCTGTTTCATAAAGCTCATAATAATATTTATTATAATAATTATAATGTAATTAGATCTTTCACAGTGCACTTTAGTTTTATCATTCCATTACTAGTATGCAGTTTCAGTAAATTTTATCAAATTATTATGAATAATTTCAGCAAAGAAATATTTTTTGCAGATGAAAGGTATCTGTAATAAAGAAATATTGATTTTGGGATGGAAAAAGGTTTCCTTATTCTGAATTCAGACTAAGAGAAAAACCTTTACTTCTCCATATACTATTGAAGTATTGCTGTACAAAGTGAAGGAAAATTAATGTGATTATAGTTTTATATTTGTGAAAATTTGAGATTTGGCAGTGTACCATCTTGTAGAAGAATTAAGTGTATTTCAAGACAAGATACATCTAAAATTCAGTCGTGTAGCAATACAAATTATAAGTTGTGAATGCATTTCTAAACCTTAAGTAATATTTTACATCTTCAATCCAGTTTTAGTTCCAAGTGGCATATTACTTTGCAGTAGACATCAATGTAATACACATGACTAAAATAACTAGATCATTTACTTTGTACTTCAGGTTTTGGAACAACACAGCAGTCTGCAACTTTTGAAAATTTAGCAAGTCAGAACACAATGACTTTTGGAAATCTAGCGCAGGCATCTTCAGGTTCAGCTTTCGGAGGGTCAGTGTTTGGTGGTGGTGACACACAACACCCTCAATCGTCTGCATTTTCTGGTGGCTCCACATCATTTGGGTAAATCTTAATCTCAGCAGACAAACATACTTTGTAGCATATTATAACTAAACGGGATTCCTCCCCTCTATTTATTAATCTCAGGGTTATGTAGTTTGCCCCAAGCTGCTGGTGCCAAATTTTGTAAATAGACTCTTTATGCTAAAATAAATATTCTCTCTGTATTAATTTTTTTCTAAACTTACCCGTATTCGATGTATAATTCTATTTTAAATAAATAAACTCCTTATTCATTCTTGTTCAAAATTCAATTATTTTAATTAATCTTTTTGCAACTCAGTTCTGTTGTAGAGCATGTAAAATCTCAATCTCAGGGTTCATGTATAAGTCATGTCAAAGTATAGTACATAAGTCATAACCATATAATATAACATAATATTTATAATTTAATGTTTGGTAATTAGGTGTGGTTGATGTATGTTGTGTATCAGTGGGTTCTTTGGATCATACAAAAGTGCAAATGAACAATTGAAAAAGAAACTCTTACTACTAATAATTATTGGTGTACAATTAGAATTCACTGTTCTAAAGTTTTTATTGTTTTTTACTATAGTATATCGCTATGATTCGAACTTTAAATGTTAAGATGTTTTCTAATATCTGGGTTGACTATTGGATAGATCTCACCATCTGGTATTTTTCTTTACGATCTTCTTTCTTGATCCCTTGCGTCTGGACTTCTAGTTTTCTGCACCATCGATTAAAATATCCTTCTTCTATTTATTTTCATGGTCTTTCAGTATCGTTTCGTCTCGTATTCTCCTTTAATTTGTATAAAAACCAGCATTAAAATTCGACACGTTCTGCCTGGTTTCAATATTTTTTCAATAATAATCCTTTCCTATTAAAACACTAATTTATTCAGATAAGGTCTTGGCAATGATATATTTATGGGTCACAGGTTCGGTCTCCCAATTTATAATTAATATTATTCCGTAGAATCTTATTCTGTCTTTGTCACTATTACATTATAAGTTTGTAACGGAAGATTCTTTATTTTTTAATTATTTCCACTTGGTTTTATTGCACTATATGAGTTACCTTGTGGTTTCATATAAATTATATGTTTCATGTGATGTTCATATTGTAAATATGTTTATTCAATTACACTATACACTGTTTTTACTTCTTAAAATCTATCACCGTTGTTCTCACCTTCTTACACTGTTACGCTCCCTAACTTTTATAACTATTGTTCAGTATTTTTATATTTGTAATTTTATATGAATTACAGTCTGGAGTTCACTTATACACAATAGCTGCTTGAGGTTCGCAGACCTCCTCATAGTTTTAATCTAAGGCTATACTCAATGTCTTATTTCTTACATGTTAAGTTTCATATTTGTACATTATAATTGTTTATTAAGAACTATTTACATTTTTTGGTCATTTGATCGTCTCTTCTGGGTATTTGTCATCGCCAGTTATGTTTTGTCATGTTAATTACCTTATTTAAGTCCTATATTTGCATTCTCTAATTCCCTATTTCCCAATTATTCATTTATAATAATATTTCCCTTTTTGTTTCGATTTCTTTTTATTCCTTGAAAATATTTATTATTTTTAAGTAATATATTATCTCTTTATTACTGTATTTATTAAGTTTATTTTATTCTTCTATTTCTTTTAATATTAATAAGATTGCATTTCTGCATATTTCACTACGAATTTTGATGGTATACTTGTCTTTCTTTGGAGGTGGAATCTTGTTACCTTATATAATGCCCCCCATTCAAGAACGATTATTTCGGATGGCATATTTATAAGACTGAGGAAATTATCATATCATTCATTCTTGAGTGGTGTTTTCATAATACTTTTTCAGAGAAGCTTCGTTGTAGGTTCTTTAAGTTGTTGATTGGTAGGGTCTGTTAATTCGTAGGTATTATTCGTCGTGTCCTTGGTAATGATATAAGGTCCAGTATACAATAGTAGTAGTTTCCTAGCTAAATTCCCTCAACGGTACTAGGTAACTGTCGATTTCTTAACAGTACCTTTTCTCCTACTGAATAATTAATGATTATGTGTTGTCGATTTTGATACCTATCCCTTTGTTTGTTCATTTTTTCTACCATCTTATTATAAAATTTAATTCGGTCAAATTTATATTCCGGCGTGTCTGGAAAATTAATCAGATCAGTAACTTCGCAGGGTGGTTGTTTTTCATGCATTACCAAGCAATCGTTTCTATGTTCTGATGGTATGCTAAGTTTAAAACGTTTTCTGTGGATGGCAAATATTCACTCCATTCCCTTTGCTGATCGAAACAGTATGTCCTCAGGATTCTTCCGACCTCTCACAACACTCTCTCTGCGGGATTGCTGCTCGGATGGTAGACAGATGTCTTGTAATTCTTGACTCCTTGGAGTTCCCAACTTCTTTGGAGGTGGAATCTTGTTACCTTATAATATTTTATAGAAATTTAATTTTTAGACAAATATATTTATGTGTCATTGTATATTATATAATTTAAAATTTATGTCACATAGTACAGAAAATAATAGCACCTTAATATGTAATTTTTGTTTCTAAATTATTCTGGATATTTGTTCTAACTTCCATAAATGAAGAATTTCATAAATTGATACTACATTATTTGTCTTATTTTTCGTACTCTATATATATTTCCTTTATATATTGCAATGAAATAAATTAAGGATGCATAGATGTGTATTAGAACTATTAGAACAGAGTGTCTTATCTGGAGATAGGAATTTATTAAACTAAAACAAATTTAAATCTTGTCTTTAAATTCAAATGAATGTTTATTTGAACAATCGTCTATGTTACTTGATTGAAGAATTCCTTCTTGGAGTCTTGTTGAAAGCCACTGCATTAACGTCGACCTCTGGTCTTGCTGCTGCTGTCACACGCGATTCACACAAGTACACCGTTTATCTGCCTGATATGGTTTTATTTGTTTACAAATCTCAGGTTCGATAGGTGGGTTAGTGAGTTATTATTAAATGCGGTGTATTTAGCTTACACCTTCCGGCAATCTTGATGTGTCCACACGTTCACACAGGTGTATTCCGAATTGAATACAACTGCCCTTAGTGGAAAATCTTCACTCACGTGAGTTAGCACTATTAGATCTTCAAATACTCTGTTCTACGTTCTAATAACCATTTGATTTAGCTTACGGGTAACTCTTAGCTAAAATCTAGGATGGTAGTCACTCATATAGCAAACATGTACTGTCGCGAAGAACTCGCACAGAGAGTACATCTTATTAGGACGCGTTGTAGACGAGAACTGTACGAAATTTCCTCTACCAGTGCACATTGGAAATGAAAATTGAAGCTCCTGATTGGTTAAAATTTAGAACATGTGATAGATTTCTACCTTGATAGCAAGAAATTGTGTAAGGCTATGCCAGATTCTGAAAAATCTTGTATATATTTTATCTAAAAGTTTTATAATTTTTCTGCAGATAAGGCTTCTACACAAAAAGGAATTCAGTTAAAAGTACATAGTAAAATTATATGTTCTGAGTTTATGACAAATGAAAAATGTAGCGCTATTTATGATGCATACCCAGTCCAATTCAGGAAAACACGAATAACACGGGCACTCGTGCACAAAACTTGCACTTGACATGATAGAGAATAAATTTATTATTCAAATAAATAAATAACTCTCTTTTAGTACGTAGGCTTTCACGGCCAGTGTCATTATAAATACTTAAAACTTCCGGGCCTGAAAGGCCGTGGTCGAATGCTTGATGTTGTGTAGCTAGACGTTTCCGCCACACCACCGGTGGCCATCTTCAGTAGCAAAAATGTTCGTAATAGGTGGTATGCCGAACAGTCGCCCAATGAACTGGGAACAAGCAACTGGCCATCTTCAGTAGAAAAAATGTTCGTAATAGGTGTTGCTTGTTCCCAGTTCATTGGGCGACTGTTCGGCATACCACCTATTACGAACATTTTTGCTACTGAAGATGGCCACCGGTGGTGTGGCCGAAACGTCTAGCTACACAACATCAAGCATTCGACCACGGCCTTTCAGCCCGGAAGTTTTAAGTATTTATAAATAACTCTTATTTCAAAACTTACAGCTACTTTACAAAATTTGAACAAAATCAATTTAATACATGTCTATAACGTCATAAAGTGTGTATTAGCGTCTAGTCATTTCTAAAATGACTTTTTCAGCAATTGTTTCATTGCAATATATAATTATTAATTCAAACACCTGAGTTTCCTGCAGGTCGCCCATGTAATATCTTCAAATAATTACAACACACGCAGGTTTATTTACATCTGACGCACATTTCACAGAAATTATTCTGAATCTTCAGAGGTTTTTTTGAATTGTAATTGAATGTTTTGATTACAATATAGTTAGCATGTAATCAATTTTACTTCTATTCATATTTCAATTGTATGTTTACGTAGTCAGCAATTAAATATTTAATGTATTATTTTTATTATTCAATAAACGTATGATTTTTAATAAATCATCTTGTTTTGCTTTTATTTGGATTTTTTCTTTAATTAATAGATTATTATTATTGTGTTTGTAAATATTAAGATTTTCCCAGATATTCATTTTGTTACCTTTTTGTATGTTTTTAATTAATTTGACATTTTTAATGTCTGGAAATTTATGTTTATTATTTAAACAGTGTGTGGCTAAATCAGACTTGTAAATACATTAGGTTTTAAAAACACATTGCAATGTTGAATGACTCTCTCGGACAATTTTTTCTTCGTCTGGCCTATGTAAAATTTATTGCAATCTGGACATTCTATTTTGTAAACTCCATTTTTATTGTGAATGTTGAATGTAGTTTTAGGTTTTATTTTATTAAAAACAGTAGTATGTGTGTTATAAGATATTTTTAAGTTTGTATCTTCAAATACTTTGCTTAGTTTATGAGTTACATTTCCGTAATAGGTAAAGTTGATTATTTTATAAATTTCAATAACCCACTTCCACTCAGTGCAGTATGGTTTGGTGTAGTTGAATCATTTGGTATCATAAGCAGTTCGCAGTTGTAATATCTTCTCTTCACAACAGTATGGTGTAGTGGGTGACAAGCTTTATAGTGATAAATTTATTCTCTGTACCATTGCAGTCGTGTAATTTTAACATGAAAATTTGAATTTTTTGTGCAATAATTTTAATAAAATTATACTTACATTAGTCTGTGTAAAAAATCAAACTTATTTTTTTTCAGTGGAAGTTCATTCAGTAGCTGGCGATAAACTAATATTACTAGGAGGACATGTATAGATGGAATTAATGATACTGCTGTATTCTAACATCAGTTAATGAAGAGTAGTTATAATCTCAGTTTATTTTTAATACAGAAAATATGGTGTTGTTCAGTTGTATTAATTTACGATAAGAGAAGAATATTGTAATATGTTGAATTTTTTAATAAAAAAAATATATACTGTGTCAACAACTTTCAACTTGAAACTGTTTGTGTGCGTGGGGAGAGTTAACATTCTATAGTAACTAAAAGTAGTTTGTATGTGACTCCCCCACATTGAGAGACTGACAGACTTCACTCTATTGATTGATAGCCTATGAACTAACAAGTTCAGTCATAAATACAGGCCGTATATAGGATGCTGTGTTTCACATGGAACGTTTCTTTAATTTGAAAATAATTTTAAATTTTACTTTGAGATTTTGCAGATATTATAATTTATAAATTTCTGACAAAAAAGTTATGAAAAATGTGCTTTGTTAAAATGATAACACAATAAAATTAATTGTAGATTATATAAAAATCCTCATTGTGCAGTAAAACTTGTCCAGTGAGGTATGGTAATGCGATGCTGTGTAGATTTTTTATAATTTATTTTCTATAATGCAGAATCTACTCTTGTGTGGAAAACCAGAATGTTATATTTCAGAAAAGCACCTGAATAATACAGAAATTTTGTAAAAGTTCACATTTTCTGAATTCTTGTAGCAATACTGTCTCATATAAAAAAAATAACAAACCAATGCTTGGTTTACATAATACGGCTACAAAAATTTTCAAGACTTCAGTGAAGACGCTGCTGACTATTCAGTTGGCAAACATCACAGCTTATGAAGTCAATATCTAACTTCCAACATCTGTTGTAGTAGAGTACGGTAGATTATTTTGTACATCCTGTATTGCCATTTTAGTAATTAGGTCTTTCAGTTTTACTATAAAAGCATAAACATTAAAGGCTGAGAAAAGTGCATTGTTCCACAGTTATATAAAAACAATAGGTTTCTTGCCACAGATTACAGTTTAAGAAACATGGTGTTAAAGGAAAAACAGTCATAGCCAAACGTTATATGTCATTATTGTTTAGGTAGAAGTTAAATATTGTAAGGTTTCTGTTCATGAAATTATTACTTTTTAAAAGAAAAAAGGCTCAGATTTGTAATTTGTAAAGACAATTACAATATTTCATATTTGCATTTTATTCAAGCAAGTAATTTCCTTTGTGTAGTGTTTTGATTTAATCATCATATAATTTTATGACTGAATATGGGATCCCAAAACATGTTTATATAACAAAATAAAAAATAAAACTTTATAAAAATAATTATTTATAAAAATGTAGCTGTAAATGATGTGTAATGAAATTAATAATGTACAGAGTGAACTGTAAATCAATTACACTAGGTGATATAAGTTTAGGTAGTGACTCTGAATTAATAAATGATGAAAGGTTTTGAGAGATTCAGTCTTAACAAGACATATTTTTAAAACATTGATGGTGATTTCTGAGAGAATATATTATTAGTGTTAATCTGTGTGTGGACAAACGAGTGGCATAACTAATGGGGCTGCAATGCAGGAGGGCATGGCTTACGGGGACTGGCGTCACCTATCTTCACCATGTTAAATTATACAACTTACATTTTTCTTCAAATCTATATAAAATAAAACCCTGCTTTTTTTAATTTAAGTGGCATATATTTCTCTATGATTTGAGCAGAGGATTTCTTAAAATATTTTTGTACGTTTAATAATTGTTTGAAAATAAAACCAAAATTTCACAAAATAATCAATATGTAATATTATAGTTTTAATTTGAATTAGATTTTTAGAAAACACTCCGCTTAAAATATGCAGCTTAGTATGGGAAGTAAAACAAGAAATAAATCACGTTAACTATCTTTTTCGGTTTTTCCATTAGTCTACTAAAAAATACAATTTTCCGGGCATCACACTTAAAGTAAAAATAAATTGTTTAATGCATTATTTCTTATCTCAGTACATTCCTGCTCCATATAAAAGGTTTTCTGGTCCACTTATTCTTCATATTCATCTTCTAGTTTTCTTTTTGCCATGTTTTTCTTTTCATTATTCTTTTTATCAGTTTCTTCTATCATTTTTTTAGCCTCTTTCATCTCATTTCATTCACATTTTTCATTGTCTGTATGCAATTTGTACTATGATTAATCTCCAACTTTTTCTATGTCTCCATTTAACTATGTTACCATTGTTGATAGTAGCTTTGCTTCATGAATACCAAATTCAAGGGTAGTTTTCCAAGCAAAATTTCATTTTGAAATCCTTCACCAAATCATGTTATTGAGTGAGTCGCTAGGACTTTTGTTACCAACATGGAAGTATTATGAGAACCTCAGAGTTAGATAATTGGTTTAAAAATTGGTTTTTATTTCTTCCATGACACCTTTTGGGGATGTGTGTGTCCATTTTACTGTTCATTTTTTGCTTTAGCCCTCCAATATTTGCACCAATGTTCCTCGCTTTTATGCTTAACTCAAGCATGGGTTAAAATGCTTGAAGCAAGGTGAAAATATTCTGTCCAAACAGCTTTTTTCATCCCTTCTAAGCTTTTCACATTTCTTGTAATCACTAATAGGTTTGAATTTCATTGAATAGCAGCATAAGTTAGGCACCCACGGCCACCAGTTGTTTAACCTAATCTCTAACAAAACTAAAATATTTATCACCTGTTGCAATGTTACTCAGTTGACCATGTAGTGACAACACAACAAAACAAAATGCCAGTACAGGAGAACAGGAAAATGAATATGATAATGATGTAACTTGTTTGACAATGCATTAAGCAGTGCAGGCCTGCGTGGCTGAAGTGAAGCATGAAAATACCCATGCACATCATAAAAATGCTTATAAATTGTGCTCTACTGCTCAGAAAAGCATAAATTTGGTGTCAAATTAAACCTCATGGAATTAAGATGGATGGAATAAAATAAGCTGTTTTTGACCCAAATAGTCATCCAGTGTTAAAGGACCCAGTTTTCAATTTTCAGTAACTTCCATCCAATTATATTGGTTATAAATTATGCTCATCAATTAACCTCTTTTCTACTGTACTAACTTGCTCCGTAGTAGCAAATAAAAAAAGGCACAAATAGATGCTGCAATGCAGTTAAAATGAGACAGAAAAATTATTGTAGCATTAATATTGCACTACCAAATTACAACATATTTGAAAGTAAAAGAGCTAAGCTATCCCTGCATTTCTGTTCCTTCCCTATTACATTAGTGATGTTAGCATGTTTTAATAATGAGTTGTACATAGTTCAAGAGTGTTGCTCAGAAATGCAGATTAGTTTGGGAGTAGGAAGCAGCGATTAATAATTTACCAAAAAATATTGTTCTTTAAAAGTGATGAACCCATGGCAAGCTCAAGCAGGCTTTCATCCGATGTTGATATTGAGATAGTTTCGACTCAAAGTGTCATGTCAGTGACCATACAAAGTTGGATGATGGTCCTGCGTGTGATATTGCATTTGAAAGTGGAGACATGGATATAATTGACGATTGTGGCTTTTAGAATCTCATTAACCAACTGGTCCATTTCCAGAAGATCCAATAATGAAAAGGTCATTTAGCTCTGATTATTACCATGTAAAAAACAAAAACAAGACAGTATATAGGTTTTGGCTTTGTTGTGAAGGCAACAAAGCCTGTATATGCTTCCAAGGCAAAATTTATGTTTTGGAGGAGATGGTTCACTTTAATAAGGTAAGAATAGTCATACAATTAGAGCAACAGACAATTTACAAAACCAGAAAAATGCACAATTAGTTTAGAAGTGAGAGGTGTACTATTCACTTCACCCTATATTTGCCTAGGTGTTAATATTTATACCATTTACCTAAGTGTTTGTACTAGGCAAAGATATCAGTGGTGTCTTTGTTTATTTATATATTTACCTTCTCTTAATGTTTTCTTTTATTTGTAAAAGTTTCTTGAAAATCACATCTTGTAAGGTTATGTATCATCAGTGCTTGATTTGTCTCCAGTAAATTCCAACTATTCACCAGTTTTTAACTAAATATTTAAGATAATTTTATTGTATATAATTGATTGTATATACAGTAGAATAAATAACCAACCATATTATCACTATAATTGTAGCAGCTTGTTTAAGAGTTTTTCTTGTTTCGTTAATTGTTAAATCCCTTATTAAAGTAGTTTAACTAGTCATCTAGTGCAGTTACTCAAAAAAGAACCAAACTATCAGACTCCATCTAATCTCATTAAATCCAAAGGAAACCTTTTCCATTATCTTCTAAAAATTATAAGTTAAAAAGTTCATGTGTTAAAAAACTTTGCAAAAATATTTTGAAAAATTCAATTTCATTCTTAAAATAAAATTATGAAAAAATCCTATAAAGGGGTTTTCTGGGCTTTGAATTAAACTTTATAAAAAATGGAAAAAAGAAGACAGTGGAGCTAACATGGCTGACCATAACTTTACAATTACTTATTTTTTGGTAATAGTTTGTTTTAAAATGAAATAATCAAGGTCTGACAAGTAAGTTCACGAACACATCCTAAAAAATATGTTATATACCTTATTGCTGAATACCACTAAGAGTACTTTCAAACTACTCTCCTTGGGAAGCTATATGCTGATGCCAGTGCCTACTCCACCCTTCGAAGCAATTTTGAAACTCTTATTCTGGAATGGGCTTTAAAGCTGCTGTCATATTATCCTTTATGTATTCAATGTCATCAAAATGTCGTTCTTTCAAAACTTCTTTGATCTTCAGGTAAAGAAAGAAGTCATTGGGGGCAAGGTCAGGTGAGTATGGGGGGGGGTCTACCAAAGTTACTTGTTTCTTGGCCAAAAACTCCTGTACAGACAGTGCAGTGTTCGCAGATGCATAGTCATGAGTTGTTGGTGAAAGGTCTGGTCGTTTGTGTCTCACTTTTTCACACAACCTTTGCAGCACTCCCAAATAGTTAACTCCCACTTGGTTAACTGTCTGTCCTGGTGGTACAAATTTATAGTGAACAATCCCTCATATATCAAAAAAGATTATCAACAACTTTTTGATTTTGAATGAATGGAACGTTTTCGGTCTTGGAGAATTAAGTGACTTCCACTGGGAACTTCGTCGTATTTGCACTTGGTTCAGGGTCATACACAAAGATCCAGGTTTCATCACCTGTGATTATTCAGCCCAAAACATTTTGCCTCTCCAACAGGTCTGTGGAGAGTTCTCAACCCTCCTTTGATTTTTTTCAGTGGTGAGCTCCTTTGGGACCATTTTGGCACATACCTTGCACATGCCAAGGTCTCCAATTAAAACTTTCTGCACAGTTTCTCTATTAATGTTCTCTTGATCTATGAATCTCATGGTCAGTCGCTGATTCGCACGCACAATTTGATGAATTTTGGCAATATTTTCATCCGTTCGGCTCATTACTGGCTGCCCTACTCTTTCTTCATCAGTCACTTGTTCCCTCCCCTCAGAAAACAGTTTAATCCATTTGTACACCACTGTTTTCTTCATGGCATTGTTGCCATACACCTGCACTAGTATTTCCCGTGTTTCACTCTTGCCCAGTTTCACCAGAAATTTGATTTGTTCATTGCTCTAATTCCAGCTCAGTGATAGTACTTTTACGATACCACAAACAACAATGCACACCACTCAGCACAAATCTCCACTGTGTCAACACAAACACTGCTGTGAGACACTGAAATACCAAGGTTACAAAATTTTACAGAGCTGCTTGTATAGTGCTGTCCTCAATGCTAAACGGTGACGAGTTTGCTAACTTAATTGTCAGACCTTGTAGACATATTTAATGCAATATTTTTTTTTTATAGCTGAAAAAAAAATGTAATGAGAAAAAGGCAGTTTCATGATGACTGCCCAATACTGATGAATATAACCTTATATATACACATTTATTATATATGAGGTGCTACCCAAAAGTTTTGGAGAATTTGAAGTGTGCCTGAACTGGATATAGTATGCCCTTTCAACGCTAGATGTGGCGAGCAATATGCTTCCTGAATCAGTATGCCAATAGCCAGCTGAGATGACACTTTGTTTTGTTCAGTGTGATTTTGTGAAGTTGTGTTTCAGTGATTTGGGAATTTCCTTTTCAACTGATATGATGGATTTTAGTGAGTAAAGAATCTTCATCAAATTTTGCACAAACTTAAAACTAACTGCTGCAGATACCCATTGTATACTACATGATGCCTTTAGAAAGAATGTCATTCCCCAAAGCAAAACTTTTTTGTGATACAAACACTTCAAGGACAGACGAACATCTCCATCAAGTTCACAGCCATGCCAAGTCCATATTGATATATTTTTTTATTTTTTACAATCACGGTATTGTCCACAAGCAGTTCTTATCCCCTGATCGAACCATTAGGGACAAGTTTTACTGTGAGGTTTTGACGTCTGAGGTTCAGTGCAAGTGTTCTGAAAAATGGAAGAACAAAAATTCATTTCTCCACTGTGACAACATGCCCACTCACATGTCACTTGTTGTTCGATAATTTGTGACTTCCAAAAACATTACAGTGATTCCACTCTCCTACACACCTGATACTGCCCTCTTTTTCCTATTTCCTAAGATAACATTAAGGCTGAAAAGGCATCATTTTAACATGATTGAGGAAATCCAGGCAAAAACTCAAAAGGTACTTGATGCACTCAAATTTTGGAACTTCCAGTGATGCATGGAATCTTGGGAAAAATGGTGGGATCGCTGAACGTGCTCAATGGAATTACTTTGAAGGAGATGGAAACTAGAAGTTACAATAAGTGACTATTTTTTATGGTAAAATTTCCCAAACTTTTAGGAAATTTTTTAATGTCATATTATGTTTATATATTGTTACGATGGTCTACTGATCATTGTATGGTACAGGGGGGAACAAAATACAAGACACCAATTAAGTCACTAATCACCAGCTTTAATTATCACAATTAAACAGTTTGTAATCAATAAGATAGGCTCGTACAACAAATCAAATAAAAATTGTTCACACACAATAAAAATCCTGACTAGTATAAAACACAATTGTATTACAATTGTCCCGCACAATTATAAAACACATAACACTTTGCCACAGTACTTCGAACCGCACTGAAATAAATCACAACTCAAACTGAAACTAAGCGTTGCTGAGTACTTTTATTTATACCCCGCTGAAATTCCAGCACAATCCATACTGTGCATCAGCACTACACTAGAACGTAATTGATTGCTGCCTTGACACAGTGCGCGTGGCTGGCGGAGTCGAGAAAAGTCTCACTGATGCATGTTGAGATCACGTATCCACACAACATTACAGCCAGATTCCACTGGAACATTCGAGAAACACATAAACTGCTCTATACTGGTGTAACACTTTTTCCGCATTACATAACACTGCTCCCTTCTTAAGCCTGTTCATCCCGAACTGGCAACCCGTCTCTGAAATAATACTTGGCCAGGCGATCTACATAGCTGGTCTACTTGTGAAAGATAATTCTCTGGTTCTTCAAATTCAGTCTCGTGTAATCCAAACATCAAGTTCCCAGGAATATGAGTCTTCCGCTGAACCACTAGTTTTGCGAGAATCACTCCCGTTGCATCATGTACTGATGACCTATATGCCATTAGCTGGTACAAGTCTGATTGATTCTCATCAACAACCTCTTACCTGACTTCATCTTCAGTAATGTTTTCCCCGGGTTCTTCTGTTAACTCAGGAGCAAGCAAGAGTCTTGTCTCAACACCCGTAGTTGGCTTTCCAATCACTTCTTTTGTCATTACACTTATTTGTACTTCCTCTGCTAGTTCGTCCTCCATTTCCACTTGCAATTGGAAGGGTTCCTCTTGATCATACCTGTTGACTTCTATTTTACCCCTTGCCACTTGCTTGATCGATTGGTTGGCAGACCTTGTCATTTTAGCTGTGCAAAGCTTTATCTTCTCTTGGCCAACCCTCAGGACATTCTCTCTTAAGTCCACAATGAATTCATAGGCATTCATAACGTCCATGCCAAGAATCACTTAATTGACAGTGTCTGCAATGAGAGCATTTGGTCTAAACTCAAAAAGACCAAGGCGTACACGTATGTCTACCTTTCCTAGCACCTTGACGGGGCTTCTAGTCACAGTCTGTATTGTATAAGAGCTAATTTGAGGCTGGCGGTTGCTGACTAAGTTGGGGTGCACAATGGACACTTGTGCCCATCTCAACTGTAAAAGACGTTGGTTTACCTTCCGCAAATCCATTAATGATCAAGTTTCCACTGGTCTTACGTAGCGTGGAAACTGTGCTATTATGGGGCTTTACTTCTCCAATTGGTGCGATCACTCTCTTCTCTCGGTCTTTTCTTCTCCTAACAGTCTACCTGTAGATGACCATGTTTCCCACAGTTGTTACACTTCGGTCTTCTGTCTTTTTCCCACCATTCAAATCGTTGCGGCGCTCTTGAACTTCTGAATTATTTGTCTGACCACATTGTTTTTCTGCACCCATAGTAACAGCAATGTGATACGGGGATCTTCTGACTACAGTGTGATGGCATATACCCATTAATGTAGCACGACGCTGACTTGGCAGCGTCAAACTGTAGGGTATGAACAAGACCTTCTGAGCTACTTCAGTGTCTTGCCATTTGTAACACTTGCTGAAGTTCACAATCTCCGATGCCATCAATAATTGTCTGCAGCGCATACCTCATTCAAAACTCTTCTGGTGCTTCAGGATAGGCCAATCTAATCAATCTGTCGATACTTGCCTCGAACTCTTGAAGACTCTCCCCGGAACATTGTTGTCTTGTTCTTAACTGAGCGTAGTACACATCTCGCAAATGTGTATCACCATACCGTAATTCTAGAGCTTTAATCAATTCGTCATAGATGTTCTGGCTGTCAGGTGGCCCTTTCTGTACTAGTTCTGCGGCAGGCCCTTTTAAAGCAAGAATGAGTGAAACTGCCTTCTCTTTATCTGTCCAATTATTTGCCCATGCACCAGCTTCAAATTGGCGAAAGTACGTCGCCCAGTGACTGCTTCTGTGAAGGGTTGGACCCTTGACATGAACTGTCCTTAGTGTAGGCAAAGTGACTTTCTCTGTTGTCTTATTTTCTGTGTCTTTTTCTGTCTTTACCATTGGTACAGTCTGTTCAGAAATTTGTTTTGGTTGTGTCTTCATGAACTGCTCGACTTCGCTCTTAATCTTCACTTTCATATTTGCAATCGAGTCTTCTGTTTTTCTTGACATAGCTTTTTCCACACTCGTGACAGATTTTTCTACTTCAGCTATTTTATTTGTCATGGATTCTTCTACATCAGATATTCTCGTAATTTTATTATTAAGCTCACCTCGTAATAGACCCAACTTTGCAGCGGTTTGTTCTTGCATCTTCTTTTGCTCCTGTATTAACAATTTGAAGTCTTCTGTTTCGCGCTTCCGTTCCTCTGCCTGTTGTCCTTCCGACTCGAGCAACAGTGCTTTTTGTCTGTCTTCTGTTTCCAGCAGTAATGCTTTCTGGCATTCTAGTGTTTCCAGCAGGAGGGTTTTCTGTTACTCTCATGTTGTACAAAGTATCCACTGTTTTCACTGTTAACGGTTCTATCCCACTTCTGACACCACTGTTACGACTGTCTACTGATGGTACAGTGGAAAACGAAATACAAGACACCAATTAAGTCACTAATCACCAGCTTTAATTATCACAATTAAACAGTTTGCAATCAACAAGATAGACTCTTACAACAAATCAAATAAAAATTGTTCACATGCAATAAAAATGTCAACTAATATAAAACACACTTGTCCTTCACAATTATGAAACACTTAATACTTCGAGCCACACTGAAATAAATCGCAACTCAAACTGAAACTAAGCGTCACTGAGTACTTGTATTTATACCCTGCTGAAATTCCAGCACATTCCATACTACGCATCAGCGCTACACTAGAATGTAATTGATTGCGGCCTTGACACAGTGTGTGCGCGGCTGGTGGAGTCTAGAAAAGTCTCACTGACGGATGTTGAGATCACGTACGCACACAACATTACAGTCGGATTCCACTCAAACATCCGAGAAACATGTAGTCTGTTCGATAATGGTGTAACACATTTTCTGCATTATGTAACAATATATTGCAATGAGACAAACATTCACACTTTGTGTGAATATATGGGGACATTTACAATAAGCCTTAGTTGGTTTCCTGTGCAAAGGAGTGTGAATGTTATAAGACACTGCTGTTATGAGAGTAAGTACTGCATGTTAACGTAGTTTAAGAAAATAGTACACAATAAAAAAACAGCAGTGCAGTGCAATGTGGAAGTGAATAATTGGTGTGAGCATAACAAATTGTGGAAAGATAATTAACAGTAAGCCAATTAACAGACATACTATACTAAGTCATTTATATTAGTGTGCAAATTGGAATAACTATTATTAACCACTTATTTTAATATTAAATACATTTTAATTGTATTTATTAAACTGACAAAGTAATTAGTCATGAAATCACATGCAGTTGAAAACATGTGGTTTGGAAAAGTCTAGAAACTGGAAGTTCATGTCCACAACATGAGGTCAACTTTTCTAGTAAAATCTAGAATGTTTTAACTTGTAAAAATGATGTCATGTGCGTAGATCTATAAAAGCACAGATGAGTCATGAGTTAGGTAGTCTTTTATATAGCAGTATCTCAATGAAGACATTATCAATGATAAGTTGCCAGCCAATCTCTGAACTTTGTCTCCATTTGTATCTCCTGAAGGCCTCATTCATGTTGGAGGTAGACTGAATAATGCCTCGATCTCAGACGATGCTAAGCATTGAGTTTTGCTAATGAAAAAGTCACATTTCACAACGTTAGTCATTGATCATTTTCACACATTGGGACTTCACACTGGTCCATGCAGTATACAAGGTTTACTTGTTCAGGAATATTGGGTTCCTTCCCTTCAAGCTACACTCCACTCTCATCATTGAAACTATGTCAAATGCCAACACTTTCTTTCAACCAACTTCAGCCTGTCACATCTGCATTGCCTACCATTTGAGTCAAGCCTCAATCGCCATTTTTGTCAACTGGAATAAATTTTGCCAGCCCAGTTATGACCAAGCAGGGCCGTAACTAGGCGTTGGCGAGATGTGCCCCCGCCAAGGGCGCAAAATTGACCATGAAAAATATCTTTTTTTAGAGTTAGATTGGTACAATTTGTCAAGCAAATAAAAACTCCACGTTATTGGAAAAAATCTTTCAGTTTCACATTGTTAAAAGTTACTGTACGTGAACTGTCTATATTTGTGTCTATTATACAATAAACAAAAAGCAGCTACGTAAATTTAGTAACTGCACTGGACCTTGCTCTACTGATGGGCGCGGAGTCGGGCCAGGCGCAAAGCGAAAATCCCTTCCCCTCCGCCCATCCCTTGAGGTGTCAGTCACTGGGTGACTGCACTGCACCTGCGCCTTCTTGGTTTTAGCAACGAATATAGACGTAACTAGAAGAACACTTCTTATGGAGCGAGTGGGGTCAGCTTTCTGGGGTGATAAACCGTAGTTCAACACCCCGGCAACTAGATGGCGCTGGCGTTTCCAAGTAATTTTTTGTATTATACCGCGTTTTTTAGTAAATTTCAAACATTTTCGTTAATATATAATTGGAAAAAGCTACAACTTATCAGATAAAAAGTGGTAGATGAAAAAATGTTTGTAGGGGTTAGACTAGACACAACCTCCAAAATTTTTTCACATTTGTTTGACACACTGGGTACGAAGGAATGAATCAAATAAATGCAGCCTACTCAAAAAATGCACTTTTGATGCATCATTTATTATGCAGTGCGCAAAAGAATTTTAAAATATACAAGAACATGCGTCTTATTAGGCCTATTACAAACATGTTTTTCATCTACCACTCTTTTATACAAAAAGTAGTAGCATTGTTTCAACTACGCTTTTAATAACCCAGAAGTGTGCTTCTAGTAACGTCTATATTCGTTGGTTTTAGCAAGCTTGTCATAACTTGAATATTACTCATACTCATACCCCTCCCCCCACGCCTGCCACGGCCACGTCAATCTATTGCTCTATTCTAGTTTGTTCTGTTGGTTTTGTTGAGACTCAGTGTAATTACAGCCGCTGGTATTATTTTCTATTGTAATTTGTGAACTAAGTGATTTTCACACTCGGCGATTAGACGACACTTACAGTGTTTGTGTTGTTACTTGTTGATGTTGGCGTTGCTTCTGTTGTACGGGTAAGAATGATTTCAATAAAATGTACCATAGCTTAGTCTACATTAACCCTAGAATTGGCGCATGTTATTCCCCGTGGTGGCCTATTTTTTCCCTTTTTGTACAGTTTTTGAAAACACTACATATTATTATTATTATTATTATTATAACACGGTATTATTGCAAAACAATACATTAATTATACTATTTACTCTTCAACATCACGAAAACGTCAGTGAATCAAACAATCAATGGAGGTTACCGTGCGAAACTTGACTCCAGCTGTCAGAAATAATTTCCCAACATTCGTTCTGTCTTTACTGCCAGACTGACAAAGCCAAATAGGCCTAACTAATATCACTGTGTTCGCCGTTTAATTTTCTAGACCTACAGAAAATAAAAAAAATACCGGAAGAAAGAAGAAGAACGGGCCCGTTCCATTGGTATAACTTATATTCCTATTGGTTCATTTTTAGCGGAAATGGTCGTGGTTGTAAATGTCCAATTTTCAGCAAGTGTCAGCTGATTTTGTTGCGCAAGTCTACTGACTAAAATAGTCCCGATTTCAAAATTAGTTTATGTAAATATTTCAATCACAAGTTTCATGAATATGGTATCAATTTTATTTTTATAATTGGATGAGCGATCGCGTACACGGAAAACCCGAAGCACTGTAAATACAAGTGAGCCTCTCGCGGTAAGAAAAAAGAAACGATGTCTGCTACGTTTTAACGCTATCGCCGAATTTTTCGGTGAACGCAACTGTCGGCACTGAACATAAACACGAATTTTGTAATATTTCCTGTTTATGTTCAGTGCCGACAGTTGCGTTCACCGAAAAATTCGGTGATAGCGTTAAAACGTCGCAGACATCGTTTCTTTTTCCTTACCGCGAGAGGCTCACTTGTATTTACAGTGCTTCGCGTTTTCCGTGTAATCCTATTACTCAGGATTCAAAAAAACTTTTTGGCCGTCTGTGTGTCTGTAACAATGACAATGACAGCGGCAGCGCCCAAACAAATTTACCGATTATGACCAAACTTGGCACACAGGTCCTTGGGCAGTGGGCACAATATCTAGGCGGAGTTCGTTAATGTTTGAGATCGGTCAAGTAGTTTTTAAATGGCAGCCATTTACAACTGTAATACAATGTAAATTAAATGGGAATGGTTTGTTTCAGAAATGGGGCCAAAAAAACCTTCTGGAAGTGAATTAAAAAAAATCAAAAAACGAAAAGAAGAAGACGAAAAATTAGCATCGGCGCTTGGAAATTGGCTGCGAAATGAAGAGAAAGAAGTAGGTGAAAGTGATAGTGCCAGTAATAGTAATGCACTTCAAGAAGAAGAAGACGACCAAGAAGAAAAGGAAGGAGAAAATGAAAAAGAAGATAGCAAGACTGAGACTGTTTCAGAAGACAACCACAGCCAGATCACTCCAATGGAGTTCGTCACAAACGTCATTGATTTTGAAGAAGGAAGTGATCCTGAGCTAAGTCATTCCACAATGGGCAGGCAATCTACTGATCTTGAAAAACCCAGCACATCTTGCACATCTAATTATAATGAAAATGATGCATTAAATACTACTGATGTGGGAATAGAAATTATCTACGAGGATCCAAAAAATGGCCAGCAAATTTTCGATCAGACACAGTTCGTTGTAAACTTGTTGAACGAGGCCCACAAACAATTGACTGTGATAGCTACAAATTCCCCTGTGCAGATGATGGAAGACACTCTTCTCAGAAATGGGTTTATAAAATTCTACCAAACGGGGAAAAAGTAAAAAGGCAATGGTTGTTGTACAGCCAGTCTAAGGACGCACTGTTTTGTTTCCCTTGCCTTCTCTTTTCAAAAGATGACAAAAAGGACAAATCTGCTTTCTCTAATATTGATGAGGGATTCAATGATTGGAGACACTTGAACCCATTTATTGTCAATCACGAAAGGTCGATACCTCACCGACATTCTTATGTCGATTGGAAAGAATTAGAAATTGGACTGAAAACTAGTAGATCTGTTGATGCAGAACATCAAACATTGATACAAGCTGAAGCAGAAAAGTGGTGCAATGTTCTCAAATGTATTGTGGATGTAATTCTCCATTGTGCAAGGAATAACTTACCTTTAAGAGGAGGTTCCGATTCGATCAGTGACAGCAACTGTGGTGTATTTCTGAGTACATTAGAACTTATTAGTCACTACAATCCTCAACTATCTAAGCACATAGAAAATGTTAAAAGTGGAAAACATGTCACAAGCTATTTTTCACCTCTAATTCAAAATGAGGTCATAGACATTTTGGGAATAAGGTTCGATCTGAAATACTGAAGAATGTAAAAAGTGCTAAGTATTTCTCTATTATGTTTGACTGCACCCCGGACACAGCACATTTAGAACAAATGAGTGAAATAATAAGGTATGTTAACATTAAGGATGGGAAATGCTCAGTTGAAGAAAGTTTTGTGGACTTCATCATAAGTCACCAGAAAAAAGGAAGAGGGTTATCACAAGAAATATTGAAAAAGCTAAACAATGACGGCTTGGATATTCAGAACTGTCGTGGTCAAGGCTTTGACAACGGCTCAAACATGGCAGGAAAATATGAAGGCGTTCAAGCGCACATATCCCAACTAAACGACCTTGCTAAATTTGTGCCTTGTGCAGCACACAGTCTTAACCTCGTTGGCGTGCACGCCGCGGAAGTGTCAATTATGATGACAAGTTTTTTTGGAAATGTGTTGGAGTTTTTCAACTTCTTTAGTAGCTCTACCTTAAGGTGGGAGGCTTTGATTGGTTGTCTCAAAACTACCCTTAAGAGACATTGTGATACAAGATGGTCTTCCAGGCGTCAAGCTGTGACAGCTCTTAAGAAGAACTTATCATCTGTACACAAAGTTTTACAAAACATGGCTGATAAAGACAACGACTGGAACACTGACACACTGTCTGGTGCTATGAAACTTCTTAGACAAATTGATTACGAATTTGTGTGCCTTTTAGAGATGTGGTCTGATGTTTTGATAAGTTTGGACTGCACCAACAAGTCACTGCAAGGAAAGGGCACAACTCTTGACGTAGCATCAAGTTTGCTCTCAGGTTTGGCAAAAAAAGTTGAAGACCTACGTAAAGAAGGAATTAAAAAATACACAGAAAAAGCCAAAGCTATTTGTGATTCCATGGCCATCCAAAGCAGTTTTGCTGTTAAGAGGCTGAGGAAAGTCAAGAGGATGGCTGGGGAGACGGCTGAAGATGAAGCACACTTGTTGAGTTCTGATAAATCATTTGAGATAGAATGTTACACTGTATTTGATAGAATTGTAAGTGAAATGGAAAAAAGGGCACACATTTACCACACAGTTTCATCAGACTTCAGTTTTTTGTCAGGAAAGTCCTTAAGTGAATGCTCTGTTTCTTTTCTTGAAAAGTGTGCAGCTGATCTTGGTGCGATATATAGCAGAGACATTGATAGAGTTGAGCTAGTTAACGAAGTAGCTGCTTTCAAGTTTCATGCAAAAGAGCTGGTGAAGAACATTTACAAGGCTTCCCATTTGGATATTCTGAAAGTTGTTTCAAACTATGGATTAAGAGATGCTTATCCAAACATCGAAATAGCATTGAGGATATTTTTGACAATGCCCGTCAGTGTGGCGCCTTGCGAGCGTACTTTCAGCAAGCTGAAGATAATCAAAAACTACTTACGGTCAAGTATGTGTGAAAACAGATTGACAAACTTAGCTATCCTGTCCATAGAATATGAGATTGCTTCAAAACTTGATTTTAGTGAAATAATTAGTGAGTTTGCCTTGCTGAAAGCAAGAAAGGTAAAGTTTTAGTTCCATGGCTTTTCTGCTGTATACTGTATGTAACAATTTGTAAAAGCAATATATTTGTTTACTGAAGAGTTTCAATTTGTTATTTACCAGCCCCCAGAGCCAAAAAAATGGTACCTGCAGTTACAACAACAGAATGTTGTAAGTGCAAGTCCTGAAGACCTGTGTAAAAAAAATCGAGATAAATTATAGAACTAAAGCACCGACTAAAGTTATGAATTTTTTTTACTGTTGTATGAAATTTACTATTACAAAAATACCGAATACAATGTGAGAACGTATTTCCTTGTCGCAATTTGCGTCAAAGCTTGCTTAAGGGGGCTGCATGGTGTATCACGTGATGAGACATCCACGAATCACAGTACAATATAAAAAGAGCTTTTTTTTTTTTTTTAGTAATCGAGCCTGGAGTTGGGGGGGAAGCGACAATAGGGCTTGGGGGGATCGGCACCACTGTTGGTGTTGGGGGCGCAGCTTTGTCAAAATTGCCAAGGGCGCAGGAGTACCTTGTTACGGCCCTGTGACCAAGGATATTCATTTACGTAAAGCATGCATCTACAAAGGGTATTTATTTTGTTTGTCTCTCTACCAAAGCTGTCTATTTAGAGAATGTCACCACATTGACACTGAAACTTTCCTAGCTACTTTCAACAAATTCATATCCAGACACAGTTTGCCTTCAAACATTTATTCAGATAATCGTACCAATTTTATTGATACGTTATACTATCTTAAAGAAATATCCATATTTCTTAATGAATCTCATGATACTATTCTGTCGTTTTTCATAAAAAAATGTTACTTGGTATTTTAATCTGCCTCAAGGTCCCAATTTTGGAGAAATTTGGGAAGCCAGTCAAGAAATCTGTTTGGGAATCATTTACACAGAACTTCAGAGAAAGCACCCTCACATGTGAAGAATATCCCAACATTTTGTCTGCATTGAATCCATTTTGTACAGTCTCCATTATATAAACTGTCACCTGATCCTTCTGAGGTCCTAGCTTATTTTATGCCTGGCCATTTCCAGGTAGGTCATCCACTACTGTCAGCACCTGAAAAGCTGCATCCTGAGGGTATGCACCCTCATTTACATTAGTCTCATATATGTCAGTCACAGTCTTTTTGGAATCATTGGGGTAAGGACTATCTTTACACCCAGATGCAATGTTGAAAGTGGAATCATTCTTCACCAGCTTTGCAACCTGGTCAACTTGTCTGGCTTCGAGGAATGTCGATGCTACCGATGCAGTGGCCACTTGGACGCATCCTATCCTTTATTCCTTCATCTGATGGAATATCCCGTGTCATGCATCTCCACACTCCTCATAGCACCCGAGTACAACTCATCAACCAGGTCGTACTCCTTACTGTTTATTAATGTTTTGTCTTTTCCATACTCCCTGCACTTAGTTACTGACAAATAAACTATTAAAAAACCTATTTCAAAAAACGCTAAGACTCTTTTGGCAGGTTTGTGTTGAGTATAGGATATTATGTTTATTATAAGGACGTGCATGTAAATGCGATCTGTTTGGGAAGTAGCAGAGTAGCGTAGAAGGAGTGGCTGAATTATGAATATCACTGATGACAGGCACAGCATTTGAGATCTTCATCAACTGAGGGCTGAATCAGGATCAAACTAGATGGACATAATGCCCATGTCCAACCCTGAGATTGACATCCCACCTTAAGATAACAATGGCCAGTGTGAAAGCACGTGCAGGCCTGCAAGATTGTCCGGACTGATCCAATCCAACTGAACCCAATAAAAATGTATTTCTGCAAGTGCAGTCAGCTACAAACATGTTACCTTGCAGTGTGTGTGTGTGTGTGTGTGTCTAATAGCAATGTTATGGATAATCATAGATAAATTAATATTAAGATATTGAGGAGACAAACATGTGGAGTGATGGTTTGCTAAAAATTAATTGAACATTAATTAGTTAAAAACATTAAAAATTCCTTCTCTTGATTTAATTTACAAATTAGTGTATTGACCAAACACAGACTAACTAAAATGAATTACCTTTGTTTGTATTTAATCGTTTTTAGTCTTTCGAAGTTCTTTAAAATTTGGACTTCCCTGGTATGTAGACTGAAAAAACAATATTCATAATATGAGTTTGGTGCCTATTACCTCCAGTTGACACCTTCAACAACCATGTTGGATGCCCATAGAATTTAAATTTTAGGTCTTCTCAGTGTCACTTGTGGGTTGTTATTGAGTACAGAATTTATTGTTTTATTTCTACCCTCAAAAAAAATGAACAGCTTTTTCTGATGAAAACTTTTGTTATCTCTGGTTTCTGTCATTAGAATGTTTCTCCAGTGGCTGAAGTGAAATTGCTTCTATTCCGAAGTGGAAACCTATATGCACTGGAGTGAAGTGTACAAGTAGTCTTTTTCAAATAAAAATTGTATACTAAAAAAAATGAGTGAGTAACACTTCAGAAAGGTAACACTACAGAAAACTAATACATTCTTTAAATAAAAGTGTTCTCATTACAAACTGCATTATGTTGTTAAACATTCATATATTGTTTTGAAAATATCAATAAACTCTTATTATTGATAGCAGTTTTATAACTGTGTTACATGTGCTTTTATTAATCCACATACGCGTGTGTGTGTGTGTACACATTATATTTACTAATTGTTCTGTGTACAAAACATTAGTAGAATTATTTATGAAAGTGTTATTTCCAATGTTCTGAAAATGTTTTATGTTAAAACATTAAAGAAAAACAGTTGTCAAAATTTGAAAACGTTTTACAAATTTAGTCTTTATGGTTAGCTAAGGAATAAAAAAATCTGGTGGAGCTTGCCAAGAATAGTAGTTAAACTGAGTCATCTTTAACAAAAGTAGTGCCAATGTTACCTTTAAAATTAGGTGTCTAAGTTAAACACCAACATGTAACATGCTCTTGGAAATGTCAGTAAATTGTCATACATGGCTGTATAAGTCTAGCCTCTAAAAAGTATGAAATAATGAAATAGACTGTAGCAAAGACTGTAAAGAAAAGGAAGCCAAAGTCAACTGATAAAACAGTAATACATTGGCAAGTAATGTTACAGACATAACTTTAAATTTATTTTTCCCAAAATTACTCTTTCTAAATAAAAGTTATCTTTCCCTTCTTGATGTATGATGTACAGATTTAAAGTTTTCTGGAAACATACATAATGTAATGTAACTGAACTAAACTTACGTAGGAAAAAGGAAGCTGAAGTTGGAGGTTAGATGTGACCAGCAATGTTTCAGACATGTCTTTAAATTCATTTTTCGAATACTGCATTTTCCAAATGCACATTTGTTCTCTTGGTGTTTAATACCCATATTTAAGTCATTATGAACATACAAATGATGTTAAATACTGAACTTACTTAAAGGTATCCATACAAAAAACTGTGTTTATTAAAAGTAACATCTTCGAATTGCATGGTTTACAAATTACAAAAACTTTTTCAAAGCTGTTATCAATCAGGTACATACAAACTGTAAAATCATTGTAGGAGATTTACCAGTGAGATTACAAATAGTTATCAACCTGTGGATGTTACAGGTTAATAAGTATATTCAACAGTTTTATTGAAAAAATAAATGTAATTATTGGTAAATATCAATGAATTATACACTAACAAATTACAATACCTATGTCAAGTAGGCCTAATTATTATTTTTACATAATTTTTTTTGCTGTGTTTTGTGGTATGCCTACCAGTGCCAGTAACACACCTAATGGGGAATTTGGGTATTGTAGTAAACAAATTCATCTCGCTCATAGATGTGGTGAGTAGGCCTATAATAAAAAATACATAGGGCCTACTTTTTTATTGGAACATGGAGTTCTATCAGTGTTTAAATAAAATTTGTATTTTACCAATGAAGAGTGCGATAATAAAAATTAAATATTATTCAACATTAATTCAAACACTTTTTGCTACAGTCTATTTCTTGAAGCATATAGGTATAATTTATTTAATATTTACAGTTTTTTACCTCAAGTTGTTTTTTCCCTTATTTGGAACATGTTTTGGGATACTTATTGTTCCCATTCTCAGCCATTATAGTTTTGGATCTAGATGTTCCAAAACATTAGCAGTTTAAGCTGACATAAAAATAAGTGGGATAATCTACCTATTATGCATCTATAGTTTCTACTCACAAAGAGATAAAGTGAAAACCAGCAACCAAATATTTTTTAAATGAATCTCGGTTGAAATATCTGTTAGAAAATGTCACTGAATTAGTTTTCTAAAGATGGTAGGCTATACTATTTGTGTGAATAAGATTCTGAGCATTGGGTATATGGCATCCTTTAAAATCACATAACACATATTTATGATACCTCTGATTATGTTATATGAATAAACAAACTATAGCCTACTAAGTGTTTCTGTGGAAGATTAACAGTTTCTTCACTGTTATAAAATCAACAAATATTAAGTATAGATATTTACATTCAGGGAACAAGTACAGTACCAGAAAACCTATTGCATGTAATAGATAATACCTCCTAATAATTCATAGATTTGCCTTCTAAAGAACATTACGTTCATAAGCTCGTGTAAAGAAAAGTTTTAAAAGTGAAAGAAACGGAAATTTCAAAGTACCGTTAGTTAACCCAACTGCTGTTGATGGCCTTGAACTAACCAAAGCCTTGACACACCTACTTGGCAGTCAAGCTTTCTTTCTCCAACGTAGTGTATCAATTTTAATTTTCGTGTTACAAAATTAATGTCTACTCGTGGCATAACACCATTTTACTTGATCAAATTATATTCATAATATTTATGGGTTTATGTAATTATGCATATAGAGTTTATGTATTTTTCTACTACATACTTTTTGAATCGGAGGCTACTATTGTGATTTTTCTCTCTTTTTATTGTCAATAGGTATAACACACAAAATGAAGTTGCGCTCAGAACTGTCGTTTGAAGTAATGCTCCTTGTACCACTACCCGTCAACTTTTCGCTTTGATTTGTTTTGTTGCTAGGATCGTCTTGTTCATCGTCGCGAATTGATTTAAAATGATCACTGTGCAGAGAAGAAGCTGTCTGCCTTTTGCCAGTTTGTGAAACGTCATTAACAGCGTCTTGATAAACAGATGTGTTTACAGTTGCGTCATTTTCAAGAGAATAAAACCGTTCTTCATCCTTTGCTGGCCCACGTTGATCAGGCGTACTAGCGACTAACTTATCATCATACGCGTCCACATAAGAAGACTGAGTACTTTTACGTCGATCACCGTAAGTTTCCGAAGATTTCCGTTGCTGTTCACCGTCGCTTTCAAGAGAATAAAACCGTCCTTCATCCTTTGCTGGCCCACGTTGATCGGGCGTACTAGCGACTAACTTATCATCAAACGCGTCCACATAAGAAGACAGAGTACTTTTACGTCGATCACCGTCACTTTCCGAAGATTTTTGTTGCTGTTCATCACTTAGTAAACTTACATAAAGTGAGCTCGTTTCGTCGGAAGTAGGAAATTCACTTCTGCTTCGACTTTTTGTATCAGATTGTGGCACATCCAGATTCGCATTTTGTTCACTTGGCTGAGGACCGCTGTCTCGAGCATCAAAATATTCTTCACCGTTTTCCAATTCCGATATTGTTTGCGTAGTTTTATCAGATGGGCTCATGTTTCTTTTCTTAATAGGTCGCTGGGTTGCTTTGTTGTCTGTTCCGAATAAGTAACCCTTTTTAATCGATCTGCCATTTAGTTCTTCTGGGTTAGACATTTCGTACACATAGAAAACACTTTTGACAAACAGTTCTTATGCTGTAACATCTTACACAAAATTTGGTATTTATGTTAATAAAACAAAATGATTAACGTATAAAACTGTTCATGACATTGTTGTGTATATCACAACCTAAATTTAATAATATTTTTTATATATTTCCCATATGATATATTATCAGCTGATACGAATTTTATCATAATTTCAACCAATGGGGGCGATAATACAGGATTATCATTTTACATTTGCCGTTGACAAAAATAAATTTAAACGTTATCTTATATACATATAACATGTTTACGTAGGCTATATTGACAGTCGCTTTCAAACTAAGAAACTTGTTTAATAAATGTCTCCTTTTATTGATTAGGTAACGTAATTTCATTTCGAAACATCGTATCACCGTAATAATCAATCGTTTCTCAGACTACGGCTCGGTGTCTTAAACAGCATAAAATAATTTTTTCATACCTAAATGACTTGTATACGTAAATAACATGAATGCAAGAAAAGGGACCAAACAGAAAATGAAATATACTTTGTACACTTAAAGGCAGAACTGCACATGGGTCTGCTGCCTGTATTACATTTACAGTTTCGAAATCGCTGCAAACCACACTCCACACACCACCTCGTAAACGGCAACTCAGTAGAGCTGTCACGCACTACTTATTTCGCATGTCGCACAGGGATTCCAAATCTTTAAAACCTTGTCAAAATATGAAATTGTTTTCAAAATTTATACGAAATTTAAGTAGATAAGTAGTCTTTACAGATAAGTTGACTTCGTGCACAGAACTCTACTTATCTAAAAATCACAAAAAGTGGACTTAAGATAGTCTGGTTCTCAGGTACGGATATCTAACCAATAATTTAGATACTTATTTGACATCTAAAGCATATCTCCTAAGTATACGATATGTATGTAAAATATTTTTAGATTTAATAATAAGTAATTCTGTACCGTTATGCTAAAGATAATAATATTTAATAATACATTAACTAAACATTTAAATAATAATTATTAGGTGTCATCAAAAGTATAACATTTTTAAATGTACTTAATTGAAGTATTTGTATTTTTCATTACAAAATCTTTAAAACAACTGAAGGGCAGCTAGTTTTATTTATTTATTTTAAACATAAGTATAAGCTACAATGTGCAACAGGTTTTTTTTAGCAGAACTCTGTAGAATTTATAACTTTTCTCTTATAAATATAATTTGTTGACAAATTATATTTATAATATGCTAAATTTTGTATTATTATGATATTTCAAATGTTCATTTTCTATATACTTTGTTCTGACTAATCCATTTTACAAAACTGAAATCGATAAAGCGTACGATTTTTTTTGTGCTTCTAAACACGAGATCCCTTCTCCTTTCGTACGAATCAGTTTATACTGGTTGTATAGAAGCTGATATAATAGATTCTCCCCTTCTGATCCCTGTTCACGGAAACACAAGCTTCCTCCTTCCTGAGCCAACAGTCTAAATCCCTTAGGTTTAAAGTTAATTTTTCGACTTTAGACCAGGTTTTTAGGATTCGGAACCACTGTGCGTCGTCCCGAAAGCCAGTTTTAAAAACTTGTAGACCAGACCGCTGTTTCAACACTTCTGATAATGTAGCGCAGCATAAATTGGTTATAGTATTATGAGTCTGAATTTTTTGTTATAAATTCGGATAATATTTAGCTGTTTCGACTTGTAGAATACGAAGCAGGTAGCATGATATGTCCAAACGTCAACAGCAAATGCATGGTAATAAAAAAATTTTTGTCATGTGAAAGTACTGTATAGTTTTCATACGTCGCTGCGTGCAAGTTTTGCATGTCACACCCTAATCCAAAGATTACTAAAGTATAGGGAAAACCAGATTACTAAAAGTCTCAAACACTAGTGGCATACAAAATCTACGCCATTTAATCTAGATTGATGAACATAAACGTAGTCACTTTATTACTGCTTAGAAAGCAAGAGTTATCGACCATGTCACGTTATAAACTTAAGTATTGAATTAACATATTTTTATACCCGTTCATAGGTGCACATAATAATCAAAATAATGTTCCCAGTGTTACAGTACGTGAGAAAAAGTGGCAGTAATCGTAATACAATCCAGTATACAAAAGTTATTCTAAAATAAAACAAGTTATTTTACATGTGTCAATCTGTAGAGACACGTTTACCTTGCGTCGCAAGAGGAATGAGGAAACAATATTTTGTAACAGTTAGTAATGTATTGTGTAGTGTTCCGCTCTACTAGACATGTAGAAAGCAGACACTACGGTACATTACGCTTTCACGGTTACTGTAACACATATTGCCAGGAAACTTAACACAACATCCCGGCTTCGCACTAGGGGCCCGAGGTCTCATAAATTTCCGTGTAGGCGACGTTAGTCGTTTCTCTTCCATCGTTTTTCTTTGAACTTGCTTCATGCCTCTGTTCGGTTCTCGTTTGTCACGATTAATGTTTCATCTGAACCTTCTTCGACACATGCTCTATAGAATGGCGAAAACCGTATCAAAATTCTCGAGGTTAGCGCGAACAAACACAGATGTCCCCCGGGTGTTTTATTTTACACTAAGTGAAGGTGCACCGTGTATTGGTGACAAAGATTTGATACAAAATAATACTTCTCCGGAGAATAATAAAATTAAAATTTCTTTTTCTATCTTTGTAGATTTAGGCACATTTGCTTGATCCAGCTTCACCATCTTATCCCATACTTGCCAATTTCTCTCCCCGTATTTGAAGAAATACGCATTACGCGGTCTTCAAGCTTTTTCCTGTTGTGTTGCTACTTCTGTTACTGATCGTACGCTTCTTGTCTTGTATCATTGGCTTCTTGTTTTCTAATTTTTTACATTTTTTTCTAACGGAAATTTCATCTTTCATAATTCCAATTACCGAAAAACTGCCATTCTTGGCGTCCATGTTCACATTCGTACAGTAAAGTTAGCAACTGACGTGATTAACTGCCGTGACTTTGTAAAACTTAATTATTCCACTTGGATTTCCATTTCATAGTCCGTGTTACAACGCCGCATATCTCTGACAGCTATTAATTTTGCTGAGAATATGTTTGTTCTCTTCATAACTTGTTTTACACTCTATAGCCTATACTGTGCTAGAAAGCTTCCTGAGCTGCAGAACTTGCCCACTATTTTGAACAAAATACATTTATTATTTGATAAAATCAAATTAATATCCACACTTAAGACCACGGTGATGGCTTTTCTTGAAACTGATCCCGTACTGACAAAAACTGTTATAGATGGTACTGACCTGGAACAAGTCAGCAATTTTGAATACCTGGGTTACAGTGGGTCTTATAATACATGCAACGACGTTGTGAATAAGTTGTATGAGTTCAACCTTATGTGCGGGACCATCAGGCAAACTCTTAAGTCGACAGGTAAAGAAACACGCCTAAATTTCTACAAGGTCATGGCCCTTCTTTATGGGTCTGAGAATTAGACTTTAACGAAAGGCCAGGCCAATTGTATCCAAGCGGCTGAAATGAGATTCTCAGGCACGTGGCAGGGTATAATCTCCAAGATCATAGAAGAAACATTCACATCATATTCCTTTCACAAAGCGCGCAAAGAACGCATGCGTTTTAGTATAGTACTTTATGTACCTACCTGAATCAGGCTCTAACACATTCTACGGAAACTAGCACTGATAAACACTTCAAGTAAGTTTTCAACTTGAGCTAGTTTATATATTATTCAGTCCTGTCTTGCTCAAGATGTTACAATTTTTTGTTCTGATAAACTATGCGAGTAGATAATTCGTTTAAATAAAAATAGCCTTAATTGATTTTTATTGGATGCGAGTTTAGCTTTAAACCACAGAGTTCAAGTTCCAGTAACTTCATAAACCTGAACGATCGGGATAGGTAAATTTTCATAACTAGTAACCACATAAAAAATGTTTCGAACAAAACTTCTAAATTGATATATTTTTTCATTTTGTATTTGTATCACTATTTTACTCATTCGTAACTGTAAACATTCCGCGCGTATTCAACCTACCGTCACGTAAGGTATATTTTATAAATTGCAACGGTGTTACCATACGTAAGTCTTGACTACACAAGTTTCTTTTAGAAGCTGAAATAAATTTCGTCTAGAAAAACTTTTGTTAAAGTAACGTATATTGTTTTATAACCTACCAAAACGTGTCATATTCCCCGGATTTCGGAAATAAATACTTGCTGCGGGTTTTTTCAGAGCTCAAAACACCATCGTGCATGGTGACTCCCTCCCAAATTCATTGTGTGCAAAAAAATATGCTTATAAGTTAGGAATAAAGGAGATATTCGAAGTTTATACCGTTAGCTCCAAACTAACGCATTTTACTAACAGAGTCCAATAGGGCAATAAACCATCACTCGTTTACAATGATTAGGTGTTAACACCTCCTGATTTTAAACAGTCTCTTCTGCGGTTCTCGTTCCATGCACCAGCTCCCCAGGCTTTGCGGTCTTATGCATAAGTTCCTTTATGACCGTGTAGTTGGAGTAGTTCGTGTCCTCAGATATCTGGTTAATGTACTCAACCTTTGGCGTTTTTACCCTCTACCGTGTCCTCGATGATGGTCTTGAGTAGGCTGTCATGCTTCCACAGGACGGTTTTGCCTACTCCATTCCCCAATCCTCACTTTGTTCACCCAGGGAATCTTTAGCATTCGTCAGTAACACCTAAACTCAAACACCACTACTCTTCTCTTTACCTGTTTCCCGAACGGGAAAAACGAAGGGTGACCGAACAATGGACCAAACACTGCAGATTCTGAACAAAGGCAATATCAGAGAGCTTCGACAACAAGGAAACAAAGGATTGATTGACAGGCGGGCGATTGCTCCACTTTCCGAGAAGCAACGCAACGTTCGTCGCTGGGGTACTTCGGGGGATGCCCAACGACCAACCAGAGTTTGGCATCTTCCAAAGGAACTGGTGGAGAGAGTAGTAACGACTTGGACGACGAATCAGGAAACCGAAGACCGTAAATCTACAAGGTGGAAGGAAATTATGAACCTATCAACAACGGCCGTAGGCGTGGATGTGAGGAAATTGCATTCTGGTAGATGGTGATTGATAAAAACTGTTTACGAGGACGCGGAGCTCAGTAATAGCAGTAGTAATACCGGCAGAGATAGTAGTAGTAGCAACGCTAATAGTAGTAGTATGATTAACATTCGTAATAGTTTACTCGGTACTTACTCCGACTTACTCAACTTTCAAATCAGTTAGTCAGTCAGTGACATAGTTAGAACCAAGTCTTGGTCTTAGTCGAACTTAGACATTTCAATTCAATCTCAGTCTTACAAAACGTTGTGTTCGATAGATCATCTGAGTTACCGAAGTTACCGCAGTAACAAGCAGTGCGAATGTACATAAATATCGTTAAATGTTGAGTGAGGTGTCGTTAAAATTGTCTCATCGAGTACTATCTACATAGTCTACCGTAATATTATTAAGAGGTTTGAATAATCGTAATTCAAGTTTTAAAATCGTGTGTTCGGACAAAATGTCGCGGTATATGGATGCTAAACGTGCTCAAAAGTATCGTAAACGCATACACGAGAGTAGAGAAAATCATGGGGAATCAAAAAACCCAAAATGACCAATGCCGAACGTCAGAGGATTTACCGACAACGCTTAAAAGACAAGGAAATAAATACTGAAGTCGAGTCAACACCATGGAGACCAGAATTAATTACCATAGTAACAAGTAAATAAACAAATGATATTTAGCGGCATCGGAACTATACCTTTATCCGTTCCTGCAGTTTTTAATGTTTTTACTATGGGATTGTATTGATATATTTTGTAATTTTTTGTACAGATACGTCTATATATTTTGTAATTGTCTTAAGCGATTATAAAATGTATGTTTATACGTACTTCTGATGATGCCACCGACTACGCTGGGTAACACCATCGATTTGACTTTCACCAGAAACATCAGCGTTGATATCTTACCTTATATCAGCTACTTCTCCTATCATAGGCCCATTATAAATAAAGCCTTGCTTGAACCAACTAATTAACTTGTGTGATGATTTTGCAAATAAAATTTTGTACTTTGTAAAACTAAATGTGTGTTTGTTCATTTTATTCATAACACCTAAAGCACACAGACGTATTCTACGCTCTGAAGATTTGCGGCCGGGGGTCCGACACAGCCTCCGCCGATTTCATCAAAACTTTCACCAACTTTTTGGGCCCTAACATCCAAAAATGTTGAAATTTTTACACGGAAACACTATATTTTGATTGTGGTTAAAATCCCTTGAATTCGATACCCCACATAGGCTTCTGCAATTTTTTACAAATCTGACCCCTCACATTTTTGCCTCTCGGTCTCCTATTTTTTTTAGGATCAATCTAAAAAACAATAGAGTTCTGTAGAGTAAAAGTATGGATACGCCTACATAGTTTTACGAAAAATATGTTGATGCCTTCAAAAGTTATAGTGAGACATACACAAATAGATAGACAGATACCAAATGCCAAGTGGTCGAGTTGAGACTCAGAACTCGCTTTGCTCATTCAATAATGACACCCCTTCCAGATATGAAACTATATGGTTTAGAAGACAAATAAATGAGGATTACAGTGGACTACTTATTTCTGTTTCAGATATTATAAACGTTCCAAAGTTATAGGGCTCTCCTACGTTTGAGCAGAGTAGCCTGTAATACTGTAAGTGTTTATAAATTTTAAATGCAGTATTCTAATTACTGGGCATCTTTAAGTGCATTTTAGGAAAACAAAGAATTGTCCTTCAGATTATGTAAGTCCTTAACACATCTAATGTCACTGATAATTGCTCCATTTTTAACATCTACTTTCTACACGTAGTGGAACCTTTGTGTGGAGTACGCTATTATATAGTAGTGAAACGTGGACGCTCGGGAAACAGGTAAAGAGAAGAGTAGTGGTGTTTGAGTTTAGGTGTTACTGACGAATGCTAAAGATTCCCTGGGTGAACAAAGTGAGGATTGGGGGAATGGAGTAGGCAAAACCGTCCTGTGGAAGCATGACAGCCTACTCAAGACCATCATCGAGGACACGGTAGAGGGTAAAAACGCCAAAGGTTGAGTACATTAACCAGATATCTGAGGACACGAACTACTCCAACTACACGGTCATAAAGGAACTTATGCATAAGACCGCAAAGCCTGGGGAGCTGGTGCATGGAACGAGAACCGCAGAAGAGACTGTTTAAAATCAGGAGGTGTTAACACCTAATCATTGTAAACGAGTGATGGTTTATTGCCCTATTGGACTCTGTTAGTAAAATGCGTTAGTTTGGAGCTAACGGTATAAACTTCGAATATCTCCTTTATTCCTAACTTATAAGCATATTTTTTTGCACACAATGAATTTGGGAGGGAGTCACCATGCACGATGGTGTTTTGAGCTCTGAAAAAACCCGCAGCAAGTATTTATTTCCGAAATCCGGGGAATATGACACGTTTTGGTAGGTTATAAAACAATATACGTTACTTTAACAAAAGTTTTTCTAGGCGAAATTTATTCCAGCTTCTAAAAGAAACTTGTGTAGTCAAGACTTACGTATGGTAACACCGTTGCAATTTATAAAATATACCTTACGTGACGGTAGGTTGAATACGCGCGGAATGTTTACAGTTACGAATGAGTAAAATAGTGATACAAATACAAAATGAAAAAATATATCAATTTAGAAGGTTTGTTCGAAACATTTTTTATGTGGTTACTAGTTATGAAAATTTACCTATCCCGATCGTTCAGGTTTATGAAGTTACTGGAACTTGAACTCTGTGGTTTAAAGCTAAACTTGCATCCAATAAAAATCAATTAAGGCTATTTTTATTTAAACGAATTATCTACTCGCATAGTTTATCAGAACAGAAAATTGTAACATCTTGAGCAAGACAGGACTGAATAATATATAAACTAGCTCAAGTTGAAAACTTACTTGAAGTGTTTATCAGTGCTAGTTTCCGTAGAATGTGTTAGAGCCTGATTCAGGTAGGTACATAAAGTACTATACTAAAACGCATGCGTTCTTTGCGCGCTTTGTGAAAGGAATATGATGTGAATGTTTCTTCTATGATCATGGAGATTATACCCTGCCACGTGCCTGAGAATCTCATTTCAGCCGCTTGGATACAATTGGCCTGGCCTTTCGTTAAAGTCTAATTCTCAGACCCATAAAGAAGGGCCATGACCTTGTAGAAATTTAGGCGTGTTTCTTTACCTGTCGACTTAAGAGTTTGCCTGATGGTCCCGCACATAAGGTTGAACTCATACAACTTATTCACAACGTCGTTGCATGTATTATAAGACCCACTGTAACCCAGGTATTCAAAATTGCTGACTTGTTCCAGGTCAGTACCATCTATAACAGTTTTTGTCAACGCCCACGTGACGGAAACCCTTGCCAAGGCTCGCGGCGTCCGAGCCAAATTATCTCCTTTCCTCTCGTGTCGCAGCCGCCTGGCCATGCGCACGAAACTTACCCTCTACCTACTATTTCTCAGGTCTGTATTGACCTATGCGGCACCCGCCTGGTGGTCTCTTTTAACCACCACCAACAGATGTAAGCTGGAAGCTTTCCAGTCCCGTACACTCCGATCCTTGACGGGGTCCCCTTGGTTTGTAAGGAACGACGTGATTCGAAGGGGTCTCCGTGTTCCTACCTTGACTTCCTTTGTCCGGTCGCTGGCTCTAACTCTCTTTGCTAAAGCCTCGACCTCCACCTTCCCGTACCTACGAACCATCAGTGCATCAGAACCACCACCGCCCATTCGGGTCAAGCGCCCACGGGCGCTTCTAGACGACCCGCCATAACGCCATCCTCTTTCAATTAACTAAAAAACAAATTGTAATCATCAGTCCTCGACCAGAGTATTTCACCAAACTGTCCTTCTTTCCTTCCTGCCTACCTCCTAGCACGCTGAGCCGGCTGCTTGTCGCTGTCATCAATCACTGGCACGGAGGCTCTCCGCCTCGCGGGGAGCGACCGACGCCCTCAGGGCGTCTGCTGACTGGACTTGAAACGGGCAACATCTGTTGCTCGAATCGGTACCAGCGGCAGTGCACTAACCAAATGAAAGTTATACTCCCCCGCCTTCTCAGTTAACTGGTTGGCGGTTTCCTTTTCCAGTTTTAGGTAACCAGTCGACATTGTACCAGCACTATGTTTACTTCTGGCAGCCATTGGACACGTTCCAGATGCTGCAATCAAGCCACGGGTGCAAAGACACCCCGCATCCATAATGCAATGCCGCCGATTCATAGCGATCGCAGCATGCTTCTGAATCAAGACGGACTCTATATGAAGACGAGGGAAGTAATCACTCACCGCCGACAAGAGTTTCGTCTCATCGAAACGGATCCGATGGTCGGCATTGGCAAGCGCGTGTTCGGCCACGGCAGACTTCTCCGGCTGTCCCAGTCTACAGTAACGGCTATGTTCACCCACGCGTGTGCGGACGCTGCGCTTCGTGGTACCAATGTACACCTGGCCGCATGAGCAGGGAACTCCGTACACACCGCACGATGACAGCGGGTCTCGGACATCCTTCGTCGGCCGCAAGAACTGGTGTATCTTCTTTGTCGGCTTGAATACTGGCCTCACACCGTGCCGACTGAGCAGCCTACCAATGCGGTCCGTCACCCCATGAATGTAGGGCAACGCCGCGAAACCGACGGTCTCCCGTGAATCCACTTCCGGCCTGGCTGTTCTTCTCGGCCGGACCGCACGTCTCACCTCCCCGACGGAATACCCATTGGCCTGCAGCGCTAGTTCGAGGTGGCGCAGCTCATCATCGAGGTACCGGGGCTCGCATATCCTCCTAGCCCTGTCCACCAAGGTCTTCAACACCGCCCTCTTCTGGCTGGGATGGTGGTTCGACTGTTTATGGAGATAGCGGTTAGTGGGCGTCGGTTTTCTATAAACTTTATGTCCTAGGCTGCCATCGGTCCTTCTAAGGACCAACACGTCCAGAAAAGCCAGCTGATTGTCGGTCTCCCTCTCAACGGTAAACTGTATCCGTGGGTGAACCTGATTGAGATGTGCCAGGAACCTGCCGAGTTCTTCCTCACCATGGCTCCAGATAACAAATGTGTCATCAACATACCGGAACCAGCACCTCGGCTTCAGCGGAAAAGATGTAATTGCCCGCTGTTCGAACCTTTCCATATAAAAGTTCGCCACCACAGGACTGAGTGGACTCCCCATGGCCACACCATCAATCATTTCGAAGAACTCACCGCCGTACTGAAAATATGTAGTTTTCAGAACATGCCGGAAAAGCGCTGTAATGTCTGCCGGAAAAAGGTTAGCTAAGTGGCCAAGGACATCATCTACGGGCACCATGGTGAACAACGAAACCACGTCAAAGCTGACCATTATGTCTCCAGGCTGCAACGACAACCCACCGAGCCTTTCAAGAAAGTGTGTTGAATCCCTCACATATGACTCCGTATGTAGGCGGAACAACCTCATATTGTTGTCGGCAAGATCTTTCCTGGTCTGGTGGATACGTTCGCGTAGCATCGCCTGCTCTGCACGTCGATAAATGCGACTGGCTTGCGGTGTAAAAATTGAATTCTTCAATTTAAGAAACCGGGGAATAACACCAGTATCCCGGCATCTTGACAGAAAAGCCAGTGAACAGAGCAGGTGTACCTTCTTCTTTCTTAGCCCCTCAAATCGTCTGATATTTTTTGAAACTTCCTCCCCGTAGAGGCGTCTTAAATTATTCCTTAGGCTTTCACGGCCGGTGTCATTTGAATTATGAAAGATATCCGGGCTGTTTGGCCGTGGTCCCTGGTTAAAAACAAAACCAAACGTTTCGGCAGCTCCACTGGCTGCCATCATCAGTGGAATAAAATTTCTGCACTTTGGGTGACTACGTGCAGGCCCACAGTACTGTGGTATAGACTAAAGCTGTCCTGCCATGCTACCTGTACATATAAATTCAGCAAAGTCCCACGTACAGGTAAATATGACACCATCAACCAATCACAACAGAGATGGTGTATGATTGGCTCGCACCAAGCTACGCCATTATGTGACTCACTTGTTTTCCAAGAAATACTGTGGGGAAGGCTGCTGATTTCCCGCGATGCTACCTGTGCTAATTGTTTACTAATTGCAACCCCCGCACAGGTAAGTACAGCATCACCGGCCAATCAGAAACAAGAAGGTGTGTGAGAGGCTCGCATCGCGCCATGCCACAATGTACTTAATGAGATGCTTTCGCCCCGCCGACTCAAGCGGGAGTCTACCTAGAGCATTTGCCCTGGTAGGCTGTGTCTGTTTCTGCTCTGCAGAATTTTCTTAATTTCTGCGGAACTATTGTGTTTACAACATTATCATCATCACCATTGTCTTCAGCATCATCAACTTCATCAGATTCATCGCATCAACAGTGCAAATCAGTTTTTATTTAGCTTGTGCGGGAGTGTTTTTGTTTCCGTGTGCTGTGCGGTCTGTGTCGTGTTCAATTGTGCCTGTGGATAGTTTTCAGTGTCTGGTGATCCCTCTATCCTAGACTAGCGTAGACGTTCATTTCGGCTTGTCCGAAATGGCGTCGAATACGCCCCCGAATCCTCTGCCGGCGCCGCTTGTTTCCTTAATGGAAACATGCTCAACCGGCTTCCGTTCAACTCCACTTCCTCACGAAAGTGATAGTGATAGTGAAAGTGATAATAGTGCGGTTGATATGTGCAGTGTTGGGTCGGGGGACGAACAGTTCTCGCTTGTGGAGGGCAAATCTGCCAAACGCAAGCGAAAACTGGCCCAAACTCCGCCGCCCGCCTCAGCTGCAAATCTGCCGTCTAATCATGGTAACAGCGGCACTCAGCGCGTGCATCGTGAGTATTCAACTGCTACCCAAACTGTGTTTTCCCCACGAATTCCACCCATCGGGCCAGTAATTCTTGGAGTTCCTGGATCTTGTTGGACAACCCGTTGGCGTTCCAGGAAAGAATCGAGAGATCTCGTTTGAGGACCCGACTCATAGAAGACCTACACAAGTGGCGGCTTCCACCAAGAGCATGAATCTCTCGGTTATATCGGCAGTCTCCAAGCGGGAGCGGATGGACCTGAAGGTCTGGGCGACTTTGTTGAGATCGAACTCAGCAAGGAAGTCTTTGACGACCTGGTAGTCGTCAGGTACGGTTCTTGAGGCAGATTGCCCGGAGACTGTGTGCGCATAAGAGCGCCGAGGCTTGTCAATCGGGGGATTGGTGGAAGCCAGGGGTTTCTTGGGGCCAGGTGTAGCGCCTCTAGCGGAGGTGCTAGGAAGAGGGACAGATGCGATTGCGTCGGACTTCGCGCGCTGTGCAGGCTGTCTGGACTGTGCGGCCGGGTTGGCAGGAGCCCGGGAACGAGCGCCACGAGGCTTTCTATGCCGCTTCTTTTTGCCTGCGTTGGGGAAACGCGGGGGCGGGAGGTCTGGCGAGGCTGCTTCTAAAGCAGGGGCGGGATTCTCCGGTGCTGGGGAGGGTTGAGTAGTCTCAGGCTCCACAACCGAGATGTTTTCTGTTGGCTGATGAGTGGTCTCACTTTTAGATGCCGCGAGGTTACGGCGCTTTTTCGCCATAGGCGGGACAGGGGCCTGTGAAGGAGCCTGAGTTGGGGTTGCCTGTGCTGCAGGTGTTTGCTTCGGGCCTTTGGAACGTTTTTGTTGCCTGTTTGAAACTGTGGCGGAAGACACGGCAGCCGTAGCAGGAGGCGCAGGGCCTGGCTGCTCGGTTGCAGGTCTTGAACCAGCTACCGGATGCCTCGGTGGTGGCAGGCGCCCTTTCGGCTTCCGCCGCTCGAGCTCCCGCTGAAACACCGGACATGCCCGGTAGTTGGCGGGGTGACTCCCGCCGCAGTTGATGCATCTTTTGAATGCAGGTGCATCGCAATGTTTACTGGCGTGAGGGAGAGAACACCTCACGCACGCCGGAGCGTTTGAGCAAGAGTCGGAGTGGTGCCCGAAGCGTTGGTACCTGTGACACTGAGGCAGAGCCCCGGGAGCGCGGCTTCTTTCCACTTTTACGCGGAAACCAAAAAGCCGCGTAAGTGAGAGTAGGCTAGTGCCTGCCTCGCTATTCTCCGCCAGGATGCGGACCAGAGGAATTGGACGCCTTGGTCCGGCAGGAGTAAACACCCGATGGACCGCGCGAACAGGATAGCCCAGCTCGCGCAGCTCATCGAGGATTTCCTCGAGGGGAGATTCCACGTCCAAGCCTCTGAGGATAAACGACAGAGGCTTCACGTGTTTGGGCGAGAAGGTGTGGTACTGGAATTGCTGGGATTCCACGTACGCCACGACACTGCGGTACACGTCCATTCCGCGGACAACGATCTTGACTGTATCGCCCCCAAGGAGCTTCAGGTCAACGTTGGCCGGGGAAAGTCCGGGAGCCACTATCAATCGCCGGTAAAAACCGGTGACGTTGTTCACGCCGTGAACGTATACGGGCGGGATGCGACCAGAGGCCGGCGGTGCTTGGGCACCGCCGGACACAGTCGGCCCCGGGCCGGATTCGCCATCGGCGGGGACAACTTCCATGGCGGACGCCGAGGAAGAGGTTGAGGAGGATCGATTCCGCCTCGGTTTCTTAACCGGGCGCCCCCGTGGCCCAACCGCCACGAAAGCGTCGGTCTCGTCACCGGGCAGCGGAACCGACCGGGGATCGACTTGGTCCGCTTCCATTAGCGGAGAGCACGGCGAATCGCTCGTGTGGGGCGGGGCAGTGGCGAGCGACTGCGTGCTCGATGACGCGCCCGAAGCGGGCATTTCCGCCATCGAGCGGGAGGTTCGCCGACCAGAGGCAGCCAGGCTGCCTCCGGCGGTAACCAGGGACCTAGGGTCCGGCCCGAGCCGGATCGCTTGCGGGACGTCTGAAACGCTCAGGCTTACTACGAGCTGGGCAAATGACCGGCTTCGTTATATACCTCTCCTTACCAAGAGAGGTGTCCACCGGCCTCTTTACCTAGGCGATATCCAAGCTCGCTTACCACTGGTGGGGGCTCGCAAGGATCGTCCTAGGCAGCGCTACCTAAGAGCCTGAGCGTCAGCGGGCTAGATGCGCTGCGCAACCTTAAGCTCTGGCAGGCTATGTGCTTCCTCTTCAGCGGCAAGTTGGTGGTTCTGAAAAGGGTCACTTGGCTGGTGGCCCTTAGAAGGTCCGACGAACTCAGCTGTGTGCTGGCTACTCAGTTCACCAGCCAGCTGAGTTGTAGTCTTCTTTCTTCTTGTTGGCGAGCAGCAAGAGGGCAAAGATGTTAACTGTCCAACGGCGAAGCAGAAGGCAGTAGGGCAGCGGCTGAGAACAGCGAAAACTTCAGCGTCCAAGCTGGAGAGAGCAGTCCAAAGGAGAGGTCCTTCCTAGTCAAGAAGCTGAAGCGAAGTGATCGATGTTGAATCGGCGGCCAGGTCAGAGCTGTTGGGTTGCGCGTCGTGAGACGACCCAATGGGTTCCTAGTACCGAGCCTCCGGTAGGGGCTCCTGCCTAGTGGTCCTGTCCAGACGGAATATTATTAATTAATTTTTATTGGTCGCTACAACGACATGCTCGTACTAGGTCGACTAGTACAGTATTTGTCGAGGCCGTTTCCAAGATTCACCTGGACGTATTCGGTACTTGCCAAGGCCAGCTATGAGTGGGTTTGTCTGGGTCCTCGCAGCTCGGACGTAAAATTTACGTGCAAGTCGCCTTGCGGTGTCATCCAAGGAGCGGACACCGAGTCCTCTTCTCAGGAGACGAGAAGAAAACCGATAGGGGACTTTGGCCGCTAGCCGAAGACCTCTATCGAGAACGCTTTGCAACCTTCTTTTATGAACGGTTGCGAGGTAACCCCAGACGGGAAGAGCGTAGGTAATGATCGGCAACAGATACGCGTTGACGATCAACTTACCCAGCTTGCGGGTCATAGCCTTGTTGGCAAGTATCGGAAACAGTTGCGCGAGACGAGCGGACGCTTTCTTTCGCATCGTCTCAGCGTGGGTACGCCAGGTGAGCCGACGATCGAGGTGGACACCGAGGTACTTAACTTCTCTCGACCAGGGCAGGTACGTTCTACCGAGTCTCACTCGGCCTCGTGGTTCTTTCCGGCGCTTTGTGAATAGCACCGCGGAGCTCTTGGTTTCGTTGACGGCAACTTTCCAGCTTTCCGTCCACGTCGAATACGCATCGAGTGCGCGCTGGAGTTGTGGGATAGCAAAGTCTGCGTTCCGATCGGCGGTATAGACCGCCGTGTCGTCGGCAAACAAAGCCATCTGGACTCCAGGCTCTCTGGGTGCGTCGTTGACATACACGGAGAACAGGAGAGGCCCTAGCACGCTACCTTGAGGTACCCCGGCTGTGATACGTCTCTCGGAAGAGACGTGGTCATCTATTCGCACGCAGAATGTCCTCTCCGTCAGAAAGCTAGCAATCAAGCGAAGGTAGCAATCTGGGAGCTGGATTTCCCGGAGCTTGAACAAGAGCCCGTCGTGCCAGACACTATCAAAGGCCTTTTCCACATCTAGGAAACAGGCGACAGTCTGCTCTTTCCGACACCCGGCGTCCGTGATGTATTCCACCAGTCTCATCAGTTGATGAGTGGTGGAATGCCCCACTCGGAAGCCGAACTGTTCGGAGACCAGTACATCGAAATTTCTTAGATGATCTAGTACTCTCCGTTGTACGAGACGTTCGAGGACCTTTCACGTGGCTGACAGTAGACTAATGGGCCGGAGGTTGCCGGGACGGGAAGCGTCCTTTCCCTGCTTCGGAATCACTATAACCGTCGCCTTACGCCATTTCTGGGGAAAATAGGCCAGTCTAAGACACGCGTTGAACAGCGCGACCAAGAAAAGCACTCCTCGCTCCGGGAGTCGAGTAAGAGCGGCGGTCGAGACGCCGTCCGGGCCAGGAGCCTTTCTTGGCACGAGTTCAACGAGCCGATCTGTGACCTCTTCCCTAGTAATGGGTTCGGGCTCCGTAGTGATCGGAAGAGACAGAAAGTCTTCCACTTCGTTCTCGACTTCTTCGTCGAAGTCCCAGTCCATGGGCGGGTTAGGTGCGAACTGTCGCTCAAAACACGCGCCCAAGTACTCGGCCTTCGCCTCCGGGCGAGCCAGGATTTGACCGAAAGGTCCAGCAATGGCCGGGATGCGAGGCCGGCGCCTCTTCCCTACCAACGCCGAAGGTATCCGGTAAGGGCTACTTTCGTCCGATCCGTCCCCTGCCTGGGCCACGGCGAGTTCCCAACAGCGTCTCCGGTAGGCCTGCATTTCACGACGTAAAATGCCGGTCGCCCGGTTGTACGCTGCCTTGTCGGCCGGATCACGGGTCCGCTGCCATCGTCTCCTCTGGGATCCGCTGCCAGTGGGGCGTGACGCCAGGCTTCATCCTGGAAGACGCGTCGATCGCAGATACGACAGCCTCGTCGACTTGGCGGAAGGTTTCGAGTGGTCCCGCGTCTGGCAATCGGCGACTTAACGCCGGGCCATAGCGATCCCATTCTACCACCTACCTGACATCTCTGCGTACGACGTGCTGGGTAGCGACGTGTATCAGGATAGGGAGATGATCAGACGATAGTTCCGTTAGCGCGGACACGTGGACCGGACAGTCAATTCCTTGAATCACCGCTATGTCCAAGACATCGGGAGCGGCGTTGCGTTGTGAGGGGTAGAACGTAGGTTGGGTAGGCCCAATCACTTGTATCCTGCGAGAATCGGCAAACCTGCGTAAACGTTTCCCGTTTGGGGCAGTCAAGCGACTGTTCCAATCGCGATGTTTACAGTTCAGGTCGCCGGCCATGATGACCCTCCTGTGTGCATCGAACGCGACAGCTAGATCGGGGTGAAGGAGCTCTTTTTGCGGCGGTTTATACGCCGCGACCATCTGTACGCCGCCTAGAGTGTTTAACAACTCCACAGCGGTGCCTTGGAGGTGTCATTGCAGGCAAGACGACTCGGTGATGCTCAAGGTTGAGCCTCACCGCGACGGCAGTACCGCCACCAGCAGTGCCCGGTCTGTCGTTTCGATAGCACACATAGTTGGCCAGTCGTAACCGAATCGCAGGAGTCAAGTGGGTCTCATTGAGAAGCACTACATCGGGTTTGAGTCGGGCCAGTAATTCTTGGAGTTCCTGGATCTTGTTGGACAACCCGTTGGCGTTCCAGGAAAGAATCGAGAGATCCCGTTTGAGGACCCGACTCATAGAAGACCTACACAAGTGGCGGCTTCCACCAAGAGCATGAATCTCTCAGTTATATCAGCAGTCTCCAAGCGGGAGCGGATGGACCTGAAGGTCTGGGCAACTTTGTTGAGATCGAACTCAGCAAGGAAGTCTTTGACGACCTGGTAGTCGTCAGGTACGGTTCTTGAGGCAGATTGCCCGGAGACTGTGTGCGCATAAGAGCGGCGAGGCTTGTCAATCGGGGGATTGGTGGAAGCCAGGGGTTTCTTGGGGCCAGGTGTAGCGCCTCTAGCGGAGGTGCTAGGAAGAGGGACAGATGCGATTGCGTCGGACTTCGCGCGCTGTGCAGGCTGTCTGGACTGTGCGGCCGGGTTGGCAGGAGCCCGGGATCTAGCGCCACGGGGCTTTCTATGCCGCTTCTTTTTGCCTGCGTTGGGAAACCGCGCGGGCGGGAGGTCAGGCGAGGCTGCTTCTAAAGCAGGGGCAGGATTCTCCGTTGCTGGGTAGGGTTGAGAAGTCTCAGGCTCCACAACCGAGATGTTTTCTGTTGGCTGGGTGGTCTCACTTTTAGATGCCACGAGGTTACGGCGCTTTTTCGCCATAGGCGGGACAGGGGCCTGTGAAGGAGCCTGAGTTGGAGTTGCCTGTGCTGCAGGTGTTTGCTTCGGGCCTTTGGTTCGTTTTTGTTGCCTGTTTGAGACTGTGGCGGAAGACACGGCAGTCGTAGCAGGAGGCGCAGGGCCTGGCTGCTCGGTTGCAGGTCTTGAACCAGCTAACGGATGCCTCGGTGGTGGCAGGCGCCCTTTCGGCTTTCGCCGCTCGAGCTCCTGCTGAAACACCGGACATGCCCGGTAGTTGGCGGGGTGACTCCCGCCGCAGTTGATGCATCTTTTGAATGCAGGTGCATCGCAAAGTTTGGAGGCGTGAGGGAGAGAACACCTCACGCACGCCGGAGCGTTTGAGCAAGAGTCGGAGTGGTGCCCGAAGCTTTGGCACCTGTGACATTGAGGCAGAGCCCCGGGAGCGCGGCTTCTTTCCACTTTTACGCGGAAACCAAAAAGCTGCGTAAGTGAGAGTAGGCTAGTGCCTGCCTCGCTATTCTCCGCCAGGATGCGGACCAGAGGAATTGGACGCCTTGGTCCAGCAGGAGTAAACACCCGATGGACCGCGCGAACAGGATAGCCCAGCTCGCGCAGCTCATCGAGGATTTCCTCGAGAGGAGATTCCACGTCCAAGCCTCTGAGGATAAACGACAGAGGCTTCACGTGTTTGGGCGAGAAGGTGTGGTACTGGAATTGCTGGGATTCCACGTAAGCCACGACACTGCGGTACACGTCCATTACGCGGACAACGATCTTGACTGTATCGCCCCCAAGGAGCTTCAGGTCAATGTTGGGCGCGTGTTTTGAGCGACAGTTCGCATCTAACCCGCCCATGGACTGGGACTTCGACGAAGAAGTCGAGAACGAAGTGGAAGACTTTCTGTCTCTTCCGATCACTACGGAGCCCGAACCCATTACTAGGGAAGAGGTCACAGATCGGCTCGTTGAACTCGTGCCAAGAAAGGCTCCTGGCCCGGACGGCGTCTCGACCGCCGCTCTTACTCGACTCCCGGAGCGAGGAGTGCTTTTCTTGGTCGCGCTGTTCAACGCGTGTCTTAGACTGGCCTATTTTCCCCAGAAATGGCGTAAGGCGACGGTTATAGTGATTCCGAAGCAGGGAAAGGACGCTTCCCGTCCCGGCAACCTCCGGCCCATTAGTCTACTGTCAGCCACGTGAAAGGTCCTCGAACGTCTCGTACAACGGAGAGTACTAGATCATCTAAGAAATTTCGATGTACTGGTCTCCGAACAGTTCGGCTTCCGAGTGGGGCATTCCACCACTCATCAACTGATGAGACTGGTGGAATACATCACGGACGCCGGGTGTCGGAAAGAGCAGACTGTCGCCTGTTTCCTAGATGTGGAAAAGGCCTTTGATAGTGTCTGGCACGACGGGCTCTTGTTCAAGCTCCGGGAAATCCAGCTCCCAGATTGCTACCTTCGCTTGATTGCTAGCTTTCTGACGGAGAGGACATTCTGCGTGCGAATAGATGACCACGTCTCTTCCGAGAGACGTATCACAGCCGGGGTACCTCAAGGTAGCGTGCTAGGGCCTCTCCTGTTCTCCGTGTATGTCAACGACGCACCCAGAGAGCCTGGAGTCCAGATGGCTTTGTTTGCCGACGACACGGCGGTCTATACCGCCGATCGGAACGCAGACTTTGCTATCCCACAACTCCAGCGCGCACTCGATGCGTATTCGACGTGGACGGAAAGCTGGAAAGTTGCCGTCAACGAAACCAAGAGCTCCGCGGTGCTATTCACAAAGCGCCGGAAAGAACCACGAGGCCGAGTGAGACTCGGTAGAACGTACCTGCCCTGGTCGAGAGAAGTTAAGTACCTCGGTGTCCACCTCGATCGTCGGCTCACCTGGCGTACCCACGCTGAGACGATGCGAAAGAAAGCGTCCGCTCGTCTCACGCAACTGTTTCCGATACTTGCCAACAAGGCTATGACCCGCAAGCTGGGTAAGTTGATCGTCAACGCGTATCTGTTGCCGATCATTACCTACGCTCTTCCCGTCTGGGGTTACCTCGCAACCGTTCATAAAAGAAGGTTGCAAAGCGTTCTCGATAGAGGTCTTCGGCTAGCGGCCAAAGTCCCCTATCGGTTTTCTTCTCGTCTCCTGAGAAGAGGACTCGGTGTCCGCTCCTTGGATGACACCGCAAGGCGACTTGCACGTAAATTTTACGTCCGAGCTGCGAGGACCCAGACAAACCCACTCATAGCTGGCCTTGGCAAGTACCGAATACGTCCAGGTGAATCTTGGAAACGGCCTTGACAAATACTGTACTAGTCGACCTAGTACGAGCATGTCGTTGTAGCGACCAATAAAAATTAATTAATAATATTCCGTCTGGACAGGACCACTAGGCAGGAGCCCCTACCGGAGGCTCGGTACTAGGAACCCATTGGGTCGTCTCACGACGCGCAACCCAACAGCTCTGACCTGGCCGCCGATTCAACATCGATCACTTCGCTTCAGCTTCTTGACTAGGAAGGACCTCTCCTTTGGACTGCTCTCTCCAGCTTGGACGCTGAAGTTTTCGCTGTTCTCAGCCGCTGCCCTACTGCCTTCTGCTTCGCCGTTGGACAGTTAACATCTTTGCCCTCTTGCTGCTCGCCAACAAGAAGAAAGAAGACTACAACTCAGCTGGCTGGTGAACTGAGTAGCCAGCACACAGCTGAGTTCGTCGGACCTTCTAAGGGCCACCAGCCAAGTGACCCTTTTCAGAACCACCAACTTGCCGCTGAAGAGGAAGCACATAGCCTGCCAGAGCTTAAGGTTGCGCAGCGCATCTAGCCCGCTGACGCTCAGGCTCTTAGGTAGCGCTGCCTAGGACGATCCTTGCGAGCCCCCACCAGTGGTAAGCGAGCTTGGATATCGCCTAGGTAAAGAGGCCGGTGGACACCTCTCTTGGTAAGGAGAGGTATATAACGAAGCCGGTCATTTGCCCAGCTCGTAGTAAGCCTGAGCGTTTCAGACGTCCCGCAAGCGATCCGGCTCGGGCCGGACCCTAGGTCCCTGGTTACCGCCGGAGGCAGCCTGGCTGCCTCTGGTCGGCGAACCTCCCGCTCGATGGCGGAAATGCCCGCTTCGGGCGCGTCATCGAGCACGCAGTCGCTCGCCACTGCCCCGCCCCACACGAGCGATTCGCCGTGCTCTCCGCTAATGGAAGCGGACCAAGTCGATCCCCGGTCGGTTCCGCTGCCCGGTGACGAGACCGACGCTTTCGTGGCGGTTGGGCCACGGGGGCGCCCGGTTAAGAAACCGAGGCGGAATCGATCCTCCTCAACCTCTTCCTCGGCGTCCGCCATGGAAGTTGTCCCCGCCGATGGCGAATCCGGCCCGGGGCCGACTGTGTCCGGCGGTGCCCAAGCACCGCCGGCCTCTGGTCGCATCCCGCCCGTATACGTTCACGGCGTGAACAACGTCACCGGTTTTTACCGGCGATTGATAGTGGCTCCCGGACTTTCCCCGGCCAACGTTGACCTGAAGCTCCTTGGGGGCGATACAGTCAAGATCGTTGTCCGCGGAATGGACGTGTACCGCAGTGTCGTGGCGTACGTGGAATCCCAGCAATTCCAGTACCACACCTTCTCGCCCAAACACGTGAAGCCTCTGTCGTTTATCCTCAGAGGCTTGGACGTGGAATCTCCCCTCGAGGAAATCCTCGATGAGCTGCGCGAGCTGGGCTATCCTGTTCGCGCGGTCCATCGGGTGTTTACTCCTGCCGGACCAAGGCGTCCAATTCCTCTGGTCCGCATCCTGGCGGAGAATAGCGAGGCAGGCACTAGCCTACTCTCACTTACGCGGCTTTTTTTTTTTTTTGGTTTCCGCGTAAAAGTGGAAAGAAGCCGCGCTCCCGGGGCTCTGCCTCAGTGTCACAGGTACCAACGTTTCGGGCACCACTCCGACTCTTGCTCAAACGCTCCGGCGTGCGTGAGGTGTTCTCTCCCTCACGCCAGTAAACATTGCGATGCACCTGCATTCAAAAGATGCATCAACTGCGGCGGGAGTCACCCCGCCAACTACCGGGCATGTCCGGTGTTTCAGCGGGAGCTCGAGCGGCGGAAGCCGAAAGGGCGCCTGCCACCACCGAGGCATCCGGTAGCTGGTTCAAGACCTGCAACCGAGCAGCCAGGCCCTGCGCCTCCTGCTACGGCTGCCGTGTCTTCCGCCACAGTTTCAAACAGGCAACAAAAAACGTTCCAAAGGCCCGAAGCAAACACCTGCAGCACAGGCAACCCCAACTCAGGCTCCTTCACAGGCCCCTGTCCCGCCTATGGCGGAAAAGCGCCGTAACCTCGCGGCATCTAAAAGTGAGACCACTCATCAGCCAACAGGAAAACATCTCGGTTGTGGAGCCTGAGACTACTCAACCCTCCCCAGCACCGGAGAATCCCGCCCCTGCTTTAGAAGCAGCCTCGCCAGACCTCCCGCCCCCGCGTTTCCCCAACGCAGGCAAAAAGAAGCGGCATAGAAAGCCTCGTGGCGCTCGTTCCCGGGCTCCTGCCAACCCGGCCGCACAGTCCAGACAGCCTGCACAGCGCGCGAAGTCCGACGCAATCGCATCTGTCCCTCTTCCTAGCACCTCCGCTAGAGGCGCTACACCTGGCCCCAAGAAACCCCTGGCTTCCACCAATCCCCCGATTGACAAGCCTCGGCGCTCTTATGCGCACACAGTCTCCGGGCAATCTGCCTCAAGAACCGTACCTGACGACTACCAGGTCGTCAAAGACTTCCTTGCTGAGTTCGATCTCAACAAAGTCGCCCAGACCTTCAGGTCCATCCGCTCCCGCTTGGAGACTGCCGATATAACCGAGAGATTCATGCTCTTGGTGGAAGCCGCCACTTGTGTAGGTCTTCTATGAGTCGGGTCCTCAAACGAGATCTCTCGCTTCTTTCCTGGAACGCCAACGGGTTGTCCAACAAGATCCAGGAACTCCAAGAATTACTGGCCCGATGGGTGGAATTCGTGGGGAAAACACAGTTTGGGTAGCAGTTGAATACTCACGATGCACGCGCTGAGTGCCGCTGTTACCATGATTAGACGGCAGATTTGCAGCTGAGGCGGGCGGCGGAGTTTGGGCCAGTTTTCGCTTGCGTTTGGCAGATTTGCCCTCCACAAGCGAGAACTGTCCGTCCCCCGACCCAACACTGCACATATCAACCGCACTATTATCACTTTCACTATCACTATCACTTTCGTGAGGAAGTGGAGTTGAACGGAAGCCGGTTGAGCATGTTTCCATTAAGGAAACAAGCGGCGCCGGCAGATTTCGGGGGCGTATTCGACGCCATTTCGGACAAGCCGAAATGAACGTCTACGCTAGTCTAGGATAGAGGGATCACCAGACACTGAAAACTATCCACAGGCACAATTGAACACGACACAGACCGCACAGCACACGGAAACAAAAACACTCCCGCACAAGCTAAATAAAAACTGATTTGCACTGTTGATGCGATGAATCTGATGAAGTTGATGATGCTGAAGACAATGGTGATGATGATAATGTTGTAAACACAATAGTTCCGCAGAAATTAAGAAAATTCTGCAGAGCAGAAACAGACACAGCCTACCAGGGCAAATGCTCTAGGTAGACTCCCGCTTGAATCGGCGGGGCGAAAGCATCTCATTAAGTACATTGTGGCATGGCGCGATGCGAGCCTCTCACACACCTTCTTGTTTCTGATTGGCCGGTGATGCTGTACTTACCTGTGCGGGGGTTGCAATTAGTAAACAATTAGCACAGGTAGCATCGCGGGAAGACCGAGACCAGACCAGACCGAGACCGCAGACCAGAGAGACCAGACTTCGTCTGACTGCGGATCGCTACACATCGAAGCTCAGGAGTTCTTCCAGGCTGAGATTGAAGTTTCAAGTGGACCCTTCCTCGGAACGTTGTTGGCGGTTGGTGCTCCCGCCCTAGCTTGCGCCGGCAGTAAGGTCGTCGACGACTGAAGGTGTTGAAAACTACAGGATCACCTGCAGTGCCGGTCCAGTAACGACAAGAGCGAAGCCAAGCTAGCTGCGGCCACGCATTAGTGGGTCGTGCGACCGCCTTCAGCGTCCCTTGTTAGGGCCGCGTGGCAGCAGACGACTCGACTAGTCCGGTTAGATCGGTTGCTTCGGCTTGTGTTCGTGGCAGTTTTCGTGTGCGCGTGTGCGAATCTCTTGGCGGCAGTAGCCGCTCGCGGTCTGGTGTCGGATGGTGTTTTACCGTGCGTAGTGTGCCTCCCGGTGCCAAAAGGCGGCTAAGTGCAGTGCTGTGGACCAGTGTTAGTGCTGTGTGGTGTTTGTGGCTTTCGCGAACCCCGGACCAGTTGGGATTACTTCGTGGGATCGCTACAGGTAAGCCTAGCTTAATTCACTGTTTTTCCCGCGGCTTTTGGAGGCATCGGCCCGCTTAGCTTGGCGTAGGCTAAGTTAGGTCCCTGCCGGTAGAGGTCGGTCGCTTCGCTTAATCGTGGTGCGGCCTCCAATACCGGCGCTAAGCGGGTTCAGTATCCCAGTAGGAGGGCTTCGGCCCGAATACCTTTGCCAAAACGCGATGGGCGACCGTCGCGTTGCGGCCGGGCAGCGGAATGGTCCTGCTAAGGGCCAGACCAATGCTTCATCGGTAGGTCCCGACCCTGTCCCTGACTCGGTCGGATCGTGCAGTGGTCCTTCTCAGGGCCACCAATCGGTCTCGGCCGGGTCCAACTCTGTCAATAGGGGTACTCCTGCCCCGACGTGTACTGCGTCCCAGCCCACGCCTGGGTCGTCATTTACAGTAGTGACATCAAAAAAGAAGCGGAAAGCGGAGGAAACTCCGCTCCCCGAAGACCCGGAGCTAGACTTAGATGCTCCATCCCGTAGAAGCCGCCCTCCGCCCCTGTTCGTCAACGGCGTCAAGAACGTCGTTGACTTTTCCAGACGCCTCCGGCTCGGCGTTCGTCTCTCGGCAGACGTTCAGATGTCTCTTCGTGGAAGGGACAGTCTGCGCGTTGGCTGCGCGACGGACGAAGAGTACCGTGCCGTCTACCTGTTCTTACAGGCTAATGGATTACAATTTCACACTTTCTCCTACGAGAAGGCGGCTCACGTCAGGCTAATTATTCGCGGCCTAGACGAAGAAACAGAACCCGACGAGGTGGCGGACGAGCTCCGCCAACTCGGCTTCCCGATTAAAGAGTGTATCAGGCTCTTTACCTCTTATGGCCCCAGGCGTAAGTTACCCCTCCTCCGGGTGATACTCCTTAAGGGGGAACAGGCGGACAGACTGCTGGGCCTGACCAGTTTTTGCGGGCTTCGCATAAAAGTCGAAAGGAGCCGCGAAGCTGGCCTCGTCCCGCAGTGCCATCGTTGCCAACGGTTCGGGCACGGCTCGGACAGCTGCCACAACGCAGAGGTCTGCGTCAGATGCGGAAAGCCGCATCCGACCAAGGCCTGTCAATTGCCGGCTGCGGGGCGCCGTTTTTGTATTAATTGCGGCGAACCTCACTCGGCAAATTACAGAGGATGCTGGGTTTTCCAGCAGCATCTGAGGCAGACCGCGGACAGGAACAACCCTCCTGCCCGCCAGCAGCTTCCGGTCGTCCCGGATCGTGCTGCCTTTCCCCGTCTCCCGGAGAAGGTCGGCTCATCTGTGCCACAACCTCCCGCCCGACCTCGCCCACGTGCTCAGCCACGTGCATCGTCCCAACCTGCTCGGGAAGAGCATGCTATGCCAGCATCGACCCTAGATCAGCCCGTTCCAATGGACGAGGAACCTGCCCCGGAAGTAGTCGAGCCAGTCCCAGAGAGGTCAGAATCTCCCCAACCCGCGGCTCGCTACAGACCCAAGACTAGGAAGAAGAAGAAGCAGAAGAAACAGAAAAACGCTGCTCCCGCTCCCCCTGCCCAGAAACCACAAACTAGACCAACGCAGCGCTCCGGCGCTGGGGTTGCTCGGCAGTCCAGAGTAGAGCCCCGTCCTGCAGCTGAAAGGACCGAGCGCCCACCCAGGAACACATCTCGGGTGACTTCAGCCCGCAGCTATGCTGCCGCCGCCCGCAGCGACCCTGCCCCACCTGCTTCATCGTCGTCCACATCCCCCTCAGCTTTAGCCGAGGTAAAATCGTTCTTCGAGGAATATGACCTCGAAGAAGTGGCCCGTCTGTATCGCTCCATTCGGGATCGCCTTCGCACGGCGACCCCGACTGAAAAGTTCCTCCTCCTCGCGGAAGCTGCAGCCGCCATAGGACTTCTGTAATGCTCCACGCTAACAGAATTACCTCCATTAAGCGCGACCTTTCCATTATAGCGTGGAACGCCAACAGCCTTCTGCCCAAACTCGAGGAACTTAGAGAGTTCCTAGCCCGTCGCAAGCCCGACGTGCTTCTCCTCTCTGAGACCTGGCTTAGGGCACATGACAACGTGAGATTGCCCAACTATGCGTTTTACAGGGACGATAGACCTGGGCGGAACGCGGGGGGTGGTACGGCCATAGCGGTGAAACGTTGCATTGCACATCACCGCGTGGTCTTGCCTCCTCGCCAAAATATCGAGGCCACAGCCGTTGAACTCTCCGGAGTTCTCGGAGGTGTCCTCCTGGTTTCGGCTTACAAACCGCCGACCAAACCAGTTCTAGACGCCGACCTGTCCGCAATTTTCAGTGCGCATAGGAAGGTAATTCTTGCAGGTGACCTGAACTGCAAACACCCCGACTGGGGTAGTCGCTTGACTACGCAATCCGGGAGGGCGCTTAGCAGGTACCTACACGACCACCATCTACGAGCCTACGGACCCGGACAACCGACGCACTATCCCCTCCGACTTGGAGCCCGACCTGACATACTAGACATTGCAGTTGTCAAGGGAGTTGTCAACCAGATCGAGGTGTCCGTGTTAACGGAACTGTCCTCTGACCATTGTCCCATCGAGGTGCACGTACCTACCCGTCACACGATTGGGAGAGCAGCGCGACGAGTGGTCGAGTGGGACCGCTTCGGGCCTGCCTTTTGTCGCAGGCTTCCCGAGGAGGTCCCGCTTGATACCACTCAGCACATCGACGAGGCGGTCGCCTTGTTCGATGAAGCCGTGGTCTCTTCCGTCGGCGTGTGCTCACGGATGAAGCCTAATCTCACGCCCGATTATCACCGGATCCCAGAAGAAGTCCGTCTTCTCGCTTTAGAGAAGAACAGACTTCGGAGACGGTGGCAGCGGACGAGAGATCCGGACGACAAGGCCAGCTTCAATCGGGCGGCCGGCAAGTTACGTCGTGACTTGCAGGCCTTCCGACGAAGCTGCTGGGAATTTACGGTCGCCAAAATGGCAGACGATGCACCGGAGGGGGACTCCTCCGTTTTCAGGATACCTACCGCGATGACCGGGAAGAGGCGCCGTTCTCCACTCCCGGCCATCAACGGGCCTGGTGGACATCCCCTCGCCAAGCCGGACGAGAAATCAGAGTTCCTGGCCGGGTACCTGGAGCTTCAATTTGCTCCTAACCCGTCCGGGGACCCAGACTCCGACGAGGAGATAGAAGCCGAAGTTGAGGCTTCTCTCGGCAGCCCGATCACATCCGAACCTGAACCCACTTCGGTGGAAGAGGTAACGGACAGGCTTTTAGCGCTTCGACCCCGGAAGAGCCCTGGACCGGACGGTGTTACAAACACCGCCCTACAGAGACTTCCGGACCGGGGAGTTCGCTTCCTGGTCGACTTGTTCAATGCCTGCTTCCGATTCGCCTATTTTCCTAAGAAATGGCGTTCGGCTACGGTCACGATGATCCCGAAGCCGGGAAAAGACCACAAGTTCGCCGAGAACCTCCGGCCTATCAGTCTGCTGTCGTCCACTTCGAAGGTCTTCGAACGACTAGTCCAGCGGCGACTAACGGATCACCTTCAACGGTTCGATATTCTGGTCCCCGAGCAATTCGGCTTTCGTGCTGGGCACTCCTCGACGCATCAATTGATGCGATTCGTGGAGACCGTGGCCGAGGCCGGTTGCTCGCGAGAGCAGACCGTCGCCGTTTTCCTTGATGTCGAGAAGGCTTTCGATCGTGTTTGGCATCCAGGCCTACTTTACAAACTCACGGAGATTCTGCTTCCGGATTGCTACCTTCATCTGATTGCTAGCTTTCTTCGGAACAGAACCTTTCGCGTGAGAGTTGATAACACCCTTTCCTCGGAAAGGGCTATTACTGCTGGTGTCCCTCAGGGAAGCGTCTTGGGCCCCCTGCTTTTCTCTGTGTACGTCAACGACGTGCCCAAGTTGCCTGGCACCAGGTTGGCCATGTTCGCCGACGACACGGCAGTGTATGCTGTCGATCGTCGTGCTGAGACGGCCGTTATCTGGCTCCAGGAGCAATTGGACGAATACGTTGAGTGGGCAGAGAAATGGAGAGTTGCCATCAACGCAGCCAAGAGCACAGCAGTAGTCTTCTCCAGACGCTTAAGGCTCCCCGACAGACTCTACGTAGGCGACACACTTCTGCCCTGGTCTCGAGAGGTCAAGTACCTCGGGGTTCACCTCGACCGACGTCTCACCTGGCGGACACACTCTGCACAAGTAGCCCGAAAGACCGCCCATCGACTTTATCGACTCCGTCCCATCCTATGTAGCAACGCCATGACCCGCCGCCTAGGGAAGCTTATCGTCTCCACGTATGTGGCGCCGATGGTTACCTACGCGATGCCCGTTTGGGGCTACTTGGCCAAGACCCATAAGCGAAAGCTTCAGTCTCTCCTCGACCGAGGATTACGCTGGGCATGCAAAGCCCATTATCTGACCTCTAATAAAACCATCCGTGATTCCCTGCGTGTCCGTTCCCTGGACGCCACTATACGGACACTGTCCCGGAAATTCTATCGTCGATCCGCCCGATTCCAGGGCAACCATCTCATTAGCGCCCTCGGTCGCTACCAATCTGTGCCAGGAGAATCTTGGACCCGGCCTCGGCGAACACTCACCCTCAATTAATTAATTAATTGACAACCCACGGCCGGTAGCAGGCCACACCCTAAATCCAGACCATCAGTAGTCCCTACGGCAGGAGCTCTTTTGAAGCTCGGGACGTAGTACACGAGCGGGCGACGGGCAAGCCCTTCGTCCCGCACAGCCCCTGACCCTGGCATCGCGGGAAATCAGCAGCCTTCCCCACAGTATTTCTTGGAAAACAAGTGAGTCACATAATGGCGTAGCTTGGTGCGAGCCAATCATACACCATCTCTGTTGTGATTGGTTGATGGTGTCATATTTACCTGTACGTGGGACTTTGCTGAATTTATATGTACAGGTAGCATGGCAGGACAGCTTAGGAGACAGAAGAACTTCTGCTCCAGCTTTGGACTGCTCAGGACTGCTCTTCTTAGACTGCTCTCTCAGCTCTCTCGCTGGACCATCTCTACGGCTTTGCTGCCTTCGGCCACCTCGCCTTCCGACGAGGAATATCTTCCTTCGAGGGAACCAAGCCAGCTGCTGCCGGTGAACTTAGTACCCGGTAGAAGAAGCAGCTCGCCGAAGTTGCCCTGCTAAGGACCACCTGCGCCGGAACAACATCTTGCCGGACAGGAAAGAAGTGGATTGCTCTGGGCTCACCTGGTGAGTGCCGCATTTCCAGTGTGTAATTCCTAACTTGTTCACGACTGTTAGGTAGCGCTGCCCCGGACGATCCTTGCAAGCCCCCACCAGTGGTAAGCGAGCTAGGATATCGCCGGGGTAAAGGGGCCAGTGGACACCAGTCTTGGTAAGGACTGGTATTCAACGAAGCTGGTCGTTAGCCCAGCTCCTCCCGCATCGTCGTGAATAAGGAAGACGCGCGGGTAATCCGGCTTCGGCCGGACCCGAGATCCCTGGCGTCTGGCAGTGACTGCCTAGCAGTCTCTGCCCGGCAGCCGTCGCACCTGGCCAGCATGCCTTCCACAGGCAACGGCTCAAGTGCCGAGTCGCTCGGCCCTGCCTTGCTGCCCCATCTGGGCGACTCGCCAGAATCGCCTCGGGCGATGGAGACGGACGATCCTCTCCCTCACCCGCTTCCCCCTCTGCCGGCAGATGAGTCGGGCGAGTTCGCGACCGTTGGTCGGCGTAATCGCCCGGCTAAGAAGCCCAAGAGGACCCACGCACCTGGATCCACTTCCTCACAGACCTCGGCCATGGACATTGGACCTTCTCAGGGCCCACAGGCCGCGGTTCCGACTACTTCGACAGCAGCTCCGGCTGCTGCCGCTGTTGGTCGTGCGCCGCCCCTGTACGTCCATAGCGTATCCAATGTCGCCGCCTTATACAGACGGCTGATCGCGGCCCACGGCCTGTCGGCCGACAAGCTTGACCTGAAGCTGCTTGGCGGTGATACGGTCAGGATTGTCGTCCGCCAGCTCGAGGACCATCGCTTGGTCGAGGCCTTCCTCCAAGCACATAACCTCCAATATCATACCTTCACTCCTAAGCGAGTCAAGCCCTTGTCTGTCATTTTGCGAGGGCTTGACGCGCACACTGATCCTCAGGAGATCCTCTTGGAACTCCGCGACCTCGGGTACCCGGTGCAGGCAATTTTCCGCCTGTACACTCACTCAGAAACCCGAGTACCTCTCCCGCTCGTCCGTCTCCAGCTCGAGAAGGGCGAGGCTGCTGATAAAATTTTCAACCTGACGCGGCTGTTTGGCTTCCGCGTCCGGGTGGAAACCAGTCGACCCCAGGGCAAGCTTGCGCAGTGCCACCGGTGCCAGAGGTTCGGCCATCACACCGACGTCTGCCGCAATGCCCCGGCCTGTCTCCGATGTTCTCTGGGACATTCAACACAGGCCTGCACTGTGGCAGACAAAACCAAATTTCGCTGCATCAATTGTGGCCAAGGCCACGCAGCGTCTAACGTAAACTGCCCGGTCTATAAGGCGGAGCTCCTGCGGAAGCAAAAGCCGCAGGGGCCCCTCCCGAAGCCACGGCAGCCAGTTATGCAGCCCCAACATAGACAGCCTAAAATGCAGGCTAGGCCTAAACCTCAGGCACAACCGGCACGGCGCGCGCCCTCTCCGGCTCCACCTCCAGCCCCTACAAAGGCAACTAAACGTACCGCGTCTCCTTCCACAGCAGAGACACGCCCAGTAGCTGTTATCTCGGTTTTGGAGCCGGAGAATGAACCCTCCACCTCCGCGGAACCTCCTACTCCCGCCTCTGAACCAGAGGTAGCCTCGCCGCCCCTGCCACCTCCGCGATTTCCGCGAGCAGGCATCAAACCCAGGAACAAAGGGATACCCACACCGGATGCTCGGCCCCGAGCTCCTGCCTGCCCACAGCCCAAGAAAAGTCCTGCTTCCCGGTATAAGTCCGACGAAGCGCAACAGCGTACTTTTCCTGCCGCTGATCCAAAACCGTCTGGCCCTGGTCCTATGGCTTCCACCATGACCCGATCTGCCGTAACACCTGGTCGCTCTTATGCGGCCTCAGTTTCCAGGCAAACCACCCAGTCCGTCAGTTCCAATGACGCACAGTTCGTCCGCGGCTTTCTGTCTAGCTACGACCTCCCGAAAGTCGCATCTCTCTTCAGGTCCATCCGAGCCCGCCTGGAAACTGCTGACCCAACTGAGAGATTCATGCTCTTGGTGGAAGCCTGCGAAGTCATAGGTCTTCTATGAACCGAGCCCTTAGACGAGATCTCTCGCTCGTAGCCTGGGATGCTAACAACATCGGTACCAAGCATTCCGACCTTCTTGAATTCCTGGCTCGGTTCAAACCCGACGTACTTCTCCTCGGGGAAACCCACCTGACCCCGGCGAACCGGTTTCGATTACCAAATTACGTGGTCTATCGGGATGACCGAGTTGGCCGACGAGGAGGCGGCACGGCGATCGCGGTGAGGACCTCCATAGGTCATCATCGTGTCGCTTTGCCGCAGCTTACCAACCTAGAGGCCACCGCCATTGAGGTCCACGGAGCTCTTGGCGGCGTCCTCGTGGTCTCAGCTTACAAGCCCCCACAAGCTGAACTCCTTGTCAGCGACCTGGACGTCATCTTCGATTCCCATCGAAGGGTAATTTTGGCCGGCGATCTGAATTGCAAGCATCGCGTTTGGAATAGTCGCCTGACTACTCCGAACGGGAGGCGCTTGCTCAGTTTTGTTGAATCGCGCCGGGCGATGGTGTTTGGTCCAGCGCAACCCACGTTCTTTCCGTCACTGCCTAACGCGGCTCCCGATGTTCTGGACATCGCGGTGACCCAAGGAATTGTCTGTCCGGTCGAGGTATTCTCACTTACGGAGCTGACATCCGACCACAACCCTATCTTGGTCCACGTCGCTACCCAGCACGCCTATGCACGTTCTGACAAGCAGAAGGTCATCGATTGGGATCGCTACGGCCCGGCCTTGTGCCGTAGATTGCCGCCAGCGGCCCCACTCGATTCCGTTCGCCTCCTAGACGAAGCAGTTGCGGGAATCGAAGAGGCAATCATCTCGGCTATAGGCGTGTCTTCACGTACGCGAGCTGGCTTCACGCCTGACTACCAACGCATCCCTGAGGAAGTCTCTCTTCTCGCTCGCGAGAGGAATTACTTCCGGAAACGTTGGCAGAGGACCCGTGATCCGGCCGATAAGGCAGCATACAATCGGCTCACCGGACGACTGCGTGGCAGTCTGAAGGCGTTCCGACGTAGCTGTTGGGAACTCGACGTGGCCCGAACGGGGGATGCGGACCCGCAATCTCACCCGTACAGAATACCTACCGCATTGACGGGACGGAGGCGCCGACCTCCACTTCCCGCCATTGTTGGACCGTTCGGTCGACTCCTGGGTCGCCCGGAGGAGAAGGCCGAGTACTTGGGCTTGTGTTTCGAGCGTCAGTTCGCTCCCAACCCGCCCATGGACTGGGACTTCGACGAACAAGTCGAGATGGCTGTGGAAGACTTTCTGTCTCTTCCGATCACGGCGGAGCCCGAACCCATCTCTTTGGAAGAGGTCTCAGATCGGCTCGCTGAACTTCAGCCAAGAAAGGCTCCAGGCCCGGACGGTGTTACCAACACCGCTCTACGACTTCTTCCCGAGCCTGGAGTTCAATTCTTGACTGATTTGTTCAACGCGTGTCTTAGACTGGCCTACTTTCCCAAGAAATGGAGAAAGGCGACGGTTATCGTGATCCCGAAGCAGGGAAAGGATACCACCCGCTCGGAAAACCTCCGGCCTATCAGCCTACTTTCCGCTACGTCCAAGGTTTTTGAGCGCCTCGTGCAGCGTCGTGTACGAGAGCATCTAACCAACTTTGACGTGCTGGTCCCCGAACAGTTCGGCTTTCGTGTGGGGCATTCGACCACTCATCAACTGATGAGACTGGTGGAAAGCATCACGGAAGCCGGGTGTCGGAGAGAACGGACCGTTGGCTGTTTCTTAGATGTTGAGAAAGCCTTCGACAGCGTATGGCATGATGGCCTTTTATTCAAACTTAGGGAAGTCCAGCTCCCGGACTGCTACCTCCATCTGGTTGCTAGATTTCTGACGGAGAGGACCTTCTGCGTGAGAGTTGGCGATTCTGTCTCTTCCGAGAGACGAATCACAGCCGGCGTCCCTCAAGGTAGTGTTCTAGGCCCCCTTCTGTTCTCGATCTACGTCAACGACGTGCCGAGACAGCCTGGAGTCCAGATGGCCCTCTTCGCTGACGACACGGCCGTATTTACGGCCGATCGTCATGAGGAAAGGGCCGTCCTACGACTGCAGCGCCAGCTCGACACGCTCGTGGACTGGACTGAGAATTGGAGAGTGCAACTCAACGCCACCAAGAGTGTAGCCGTCGAATTCTCCAAGCGACGGAAGAACCCCGTTAGGCAACTACGTATCGGCAGAACGTACTTGCGCTGGTCCAACGAGGTCAAGTACCTCGGCTTACACCTTGACCGTCGGCTCACCTGGCGTACCCACGCACAGACAGTTCTTAAGCGAGCATCCACTCGCCTGTGCGCACTGTTTCCACTCCTGATCAGCTCAGCCATGACCAGGAAATTGGGTAGGATGATCGTCGGCGCGTATCTGCTGCCGGTCATTACCTACGCCTGCCCGGTCTGGGGTTACCTCGCCGCAATGCATAAAAAGAAATTGCAGAGCGTCCTCGACAGGGGGCTTCGGCTAGCGGCCAAAGTCCCCCGTCGCTTCTCATCTCGCCTTCTAAGGAGAGGACTTGGCGTCCGCTCCTTAGACGACACTTTCAGGCGGCTTGCACGCAAATTTTATGCACGTGCGGCGAGGTTCCCAGGCAATCCTCTAGTGACTGGGCTGGGAAGGTACCGTATACGCCCAGGTGATTCGTGGAAACGCCCTCGGTGTATACTGCGCTAGCGTAGGCTAGCACAACAGCCGAGAAAGGCCTGCTATAGAGCACGCGCCCTACTTGGGCAGGGCCACGAGGCAGGAGCTCCAGATGGTAGCTCGGAACTCAGTTCCCGTGCGGTTCGTCTCTGCGACGCACAACCGCAAAGCCCAGAGCGAAAAAAAAAAAAGGACAGCTTTAGTCTATACCACAGTACTGTGGGCCTGCACGTAGTCACCCAAAGTGCAGAAATTTTATTCCACTGATGATGGCAGCCAGTGGAGCTGCCGAAACGTTTGGTTTTGTTTTTAACCAGGGACCACGGCCAAACAGCCCGGATATCTTTCATAATTCAAATGACACCGGCCGTGAAAGCCTAAGGAATAATTTAAGACGCCTCTACGGGGAGGAAGTTTCAAAAAATATCAGACGATTTGAGGGGCTAAGAAAGAAGAAGGTACACCTGCTCTGTTCACTGGCTTTTCTGTCAAGATGCCGGGATACTGGTGTTATTCCCCGGTTTCTTAAATTGAAGAATTCAATTTTTACACCGCAAGCCAGTCGCATTTATCGACGTGCAGAGCAGGCGATGCTACGCGAACGTATCCACCAGACCAGGAAAGATCTTGCCGACAACAATATGAGGTTGTTCCGCCTACACCTGGAATTAAGCACTGTGTTGTCACCTGGCCACTGGGATCTGGTGGATAGCCTAAGTTCCAGCGCTTCCGAGGCCGTTCGCGATAGTGTTCGATCGCGCCATGAGAGTAAGTACTGGAGAGATAGCCCCGAGGAGAACAACCAGGGACAACAGCGAAGCAGCTTAGAGACGGACAGGACAGTAGTGAACTTGTCGGACCGCCAGCTTACCACCACCGAAACTGCTGTCTTGGCGAGGGGGGAGAAGTTTGCAGTGGCCCCTAAGAAGATTCCAGTGGAGGACATCATTGCCAACGTTGAAGCTGGAGTGCGGCGGCTGCCGCGTGAAAAGGCAGATGAAGTCAGGATCGAAGCATCGAGGATCCTGGCTAGAGCGAAACCGCCGCGATGCAACATACCAGTGAGTGAGCTGCGGGCACTAAGGACATTAAGGCGGGATGATTCTGTCATCATATTACCGGCGGATAAGGGGAGTGCGACTGTTGTAATGAACACCGAAGACTACCAACGGAAGATCGGGGAACTGCTGGACCCAGAAAACTACAAAAAACTGAGAAGAGATCCGACCGCAGTGGTCCTAAAAAGGACCGATTTTCTGGTTAAGCGGTCTTCCTTGGAGCCTGATGTGAAGGCAGCCGTCCGGTGTTCGGAAGCCCTTCCACCTAGGCTTTATGGGCTCCCCAAAATCCACAAGCCGGACGTCCCGCTCAGACCCATCGTCAGCGCCATAGGATCTCCAACCTACCATCTGGCTAAACACGTGACCGAGCTTCTCCGGCCACATATAGGTGGTACGGAGTCATATGTGAGGGATTCAACACACTTTCTTGAAAGGCTCGGTGGGTTGTCGTTGCAGCCTGGAGACATAATGGTCAGCTTTGACGTGGTTTCGTTGTTCACCATGGTGCCCGTAGATGATGTCCTTGGCCACTTAGCTAACCTTTTTCCGGCAGACATTACAGCGCTTTTCCGGCATGTTCTGAAAACTACATATTTTCAGTACGGCGGTGAGTTCTTCGAAATGATTGATGGTGTGGCCATGGGGAGTCCACTCAGTCCTGTGGTGGCGAACTTTTATATGGAAAGGTTCGAACAGCGGGCAATTACATCTTTTCCGCTGAAGCCGAGGTGCTGGTTCCGGTATGTTGATGACACATTTGTTATCTGGAGCCATGGTGAGGAAGAACTCGGCAGGTTCCTGGCACATCTCAATCAGGTTCACCCACGCATACAGTTTACCGTTGAGAGGGAGACAGACAATCAGCTGGCTTTTCTGGACGTGTTGGTCCTTAGAAGGACCGATGGCAGCCTCGGACATAAAGTTTATAGAAAACTGACGCACACTAACCGCTATCTCCATAAACAGTCGAACCACCATCCCAGCCAGAAGAGGGCGGTGTTGAAGACCTTGGTGGACAGGGCTAGGAGGATATGCGAGCCCCGGTACCTCGATGATGAGCTGCGCCACCTCGAACTAGCGCTGCAGGCCAATGGGTATTCCGTCGGGGAGGTGAGACGTGCGGTCCGGCCGAGAAGAACAGCCAGGCCGGAAGTGGATTCACGGGAGACCGTCGGTTTCGCGGCGTTGCCCTACATTCATGGGGTGACGGACCGCATTGGTAGGCTGCTCAGTCGGCACGGTGTGAGGCCAGTATTCAAGCCGACAAAGAAGATACACCAGTTCTTGCGGCCGACGAAGGATGTCAGAGACCCGCTGTCATCGTGCGGTGTGTACGGAGTTCCCTGCTCATGCGGCCAGGTGTACATTGGTACCACGAAGCGCAGCGTCCGCACACGCGTGGGTGAACATAGCCGTTACTGTAGACTGGGACAGCCGGAGAAGTCTGCCGTGGCCGAACACGCGCTTGCCAATGCCGACCATCGGATCCGTTTCGATGAGACGAAACTCTTGTCGGCGGTGAGTGATTACTTCCCTCGTCTTCATATAGAGTCCGTCTTGATTCAGAAGCATGCTGCGATCGCTATGAATCGGCGGCATTGCATTATGGATGCGGGGTGTCTTTGCACCCGTGGCTTGATTGCAGCATCTGGAACGTGTCCAATGGCTGCCAGAAGTAAACATAGTGCTGGTACAATGTCGACTGGTTACCTAAAACTGGAAAAGGAAACCGCCAACCAGTTAACTGAGAAGGCGGGGGAGTATAACTTTCATTTGGTTAGTGCACTGCCGCTGGTACCGATTCGAGCAACAGATGTTGCCCGTTTCAAGTCCAGTCAGCAGACGCCCTGAGGGCGTCGGTCGCTCCCCGCGAGGCGGAGAGCCTCCGTGCCAGTGATTGATGACAGCGACAAGCAGCCGGCTCAGCGTGCTAGGAGGTAGGCAGGAAGGAAAGAAGGACAGTTTGGTGAAATACTCTGGTCGAGGACTGATGATTACAATTTGTTTTTTAGTTAATTGAAAGAGGATGGCGTTATGGCGGGTCGTCTAGAAGCGCCCGTGGGCGCTTGACCCGAATGGGCGGTGGTGGTTCTGATGCACTGATGGTTCGTAGGTACGGGAAGGTGGAGGTCGAGGCTTTAGCAAAGAGAGTTAGAGCCAGCGACCGGACAAAGGAAGTCAAGGTAGGAACACGGAGACCCCTTCGAATCACGTCGTTCCTTACAAACCAAGGGGACCCCGTCAAGGATCGGAGTGTACGGGACTGGAAAGCTTCCAGCTTACATCTGTTGGTGGTGGTTAAAAGAGACCACCAGGCGGGTGCCGCATAGGTCAATACAGACCTGAGAAATAGTAGGTAGAGGGTAAGTTTCGTGCGCATGGCCAGGCGGCTGCGACACGAGAGGAAAGGAGATAATTTGGCTCGGACGCCGCGAGCCTTGGCAAGGGTTTCCGTCACGTGGGCGTTGACAAAAACTGTTATAGATGGTACTGACCTGGAACAAGTCAGCAATTTTGAATACCTGGGTTACAGTGGGTCTTATAATACATGCAACGACGTCGTGAATAAGTTGCATGAGTTCAACCTTATGTGCGGGACCATCAGGCAAACTCTTAAGTCAACAGGTAAAGAAACACGCCTAAATTTCTACAAGGTCATGGCCCTTCTTTATGGGTCTGAGAATTAGACTTTAACGAAAGGCCAGGCCAATTGTATCCAAGCGGCTGAAATGAGATTCTCAGGCACGTGGCAGGGTATAATCTCCATGATCATAGAAGAAACATTCACATCATATTCCTTTCACAAAGCGCGCAAAGAACGCATGCGTTTTAGTATAGTACTTTATGTACCTACCTGAATCAGGCTCTAACACATTCTACGGAAACTAGCACTGATAAACACTTCAAGTAAGTTTTCAACTTGAGCTAGTTTATATATTATTCAGTCCTGTCTTGCTCAAGATGTTACAATTTTTTGTTCTGATAAACTATGCGAGTAGATAATTCGTTTAAATAAAAATAGCCTTAATTGATTTTTATTGGATGCGAGTTTAGCTTTAAACCACAGAGTTCAAGTTCCAGTAACTTCATAAACCTGAACGATCGGGATAGGTAAATTTTCATAACTAGTAACCACATAAAAAATGTTTCGAACAAACCTTCTAAATTGATATATTTTTTCATTTTGTATTTGTATCACTATTTTACTCATTCGTAACTGTAAACATTCCGCGCGTATTCAACCTACCGTCACGTAAGGTATATTTTATAAATTGCAACGGTGTTACCATACGTAAGTCTTGACTACACAAGTTTCTTTTAGAAGCTGAAATAAATTTCGTCTAGAAAAACTTTTGTTAAAGTAACGTATATTGTTTTATAACCTACCAAAACGTGTCATTCCCCGGATTTCGGAAATAAATACTTGCTGCGGGTTTTTTCAGAGCTCAAAACACCATCGTGCATGGTGACTCCCTCCCAAATTCATTGTGTGCAAAAAAATATGCTTATAAGTTAGGAATAAAGGAGATATTCGAAGTTTATACCGTTAGCTCCAAACTAACGCATTTTACTAACAGAGTCCAATAGGGCAATAAACCATCACTCGTTTACAATGATTAGGTGTTAACACCTCCTGATTTTAAACAGTCTCTTCTGCGGTTCTCGTTCCATGCACCAGCTCCCCAGGCTTTGCGGTCTTATGCATAAGTTCCTTTATGACCGTGTAGTTGGAGTAGTTCGTGTCCTCAGATATCTGGTTAATGTACTCAACCTTTGGCGTTTTTACCCTCTACCGTGTCCTCGATGATGGTCTTGAGTAGGCTGTCATGCTTCCACAGGACGGTTTTGCCTACTCCATTCCCCCAATCCTCACTTTGTTCACCCAGGGAATCTTTAGCATTCGTCAGTAACACCTAAACTCAAACACCACTACTCTTCTCTTTACCTGTTTCCCGAGCGTCCACGTTTCACTACTATATAATAGCGTACTCCACACAAAGGTTCCACTATGTGTAGAAAGTAGATGTTACAAAATGGAGCAATTATCAGTGACATTAGATGTGTTAAGGACTTACATAATCTGAAGGACAATTCTTCGTTTTCCTAAAATGCACTTAAAAATGCCCAGTAATTAGAATACTGCATTTAAAATTTATAAACAATTACAGTATTACAGGCTACTCTGCTCAAACGTAGGAGAGCCCTATAACTTTGGAACGTTTATAATATCTGAAACAGAAATAAGTAGTCCACTGTAATCCTCATTTATTTGTCTTCTAAACCATATAGTTTCATATCTGGAAGGGGTGTCATTATTGAATGAGCAAAGCGAGTTCTGAGTCTCAACTCGACCACTTGGCATTTGGTATCTGTCTATCTATTTGTGTATGTCTCACTATAACTTTTGAAGGCATCAACATATTTTTCGTAAAACTATGTAGGCGTATCCATACTTTTACTCTACAGAACTCTATTGTTTTTTAGATTGATCCTAAAAAAAATAGGAGAGCGAGAGGCAAAAATGTGAGGGGTCAGATTTGTAAAAAAATTGCAGAAGCCTATGTGGGGTATCGAATTCAAGGGATTTTAACCACAATCAAAATATAGTGTTTCCGTGTAAAAATTTCAACATTTTTGGATGTTAGGGCCCAAAAAGTTGGTGAAAGTTTTTATGAAATCGGCGGAGGCTGTGTCGGACCCACGGCCGCAAATCTTCAGAGCGTAGAATACGTCTGTGTGCTTTAGGTGTTATGAATAAAATGAACAAACACACATTTAGTTTTACAAAGTACAAAATTTTATTTGCAAAATCATCACACAAGTTAATTAGTTGGTTCAAGCAAGGCTTTATTTATAATGGGCCTATGATAGGAGAAGTAGCTGATATAAGGTAAGATATCAACGCTGATGTTTCTGGTGAAAGTCAAATCGATGGTGTTACCCAGCGTAGTCGGTGGCATCATCAGAAGTACGTATAAACATACATTTTATAATCGCTTAAGACAATTACAAAATATATAGACGTATCTGTACAAAAAATTACAAAATATATCAATACAATCGCGTAGTAAAAACATTAAAAACTGCAGGAACGGATAAAGGTATAGTTCCGATGCCGCTAAATATCATTTGTTTATTTACTTGTTACTATGGTAATTAATTCTGGTCTCCATGGTGTTGACTCGACTTCAGTATTTATTTCCTTGTCTTTTAAGCGTTGTCGGTAAATCCTCTGACGTTCGGCATTGGTCATTTTGGGTTTTTTGAATTCCCCATGATTTTCTCTACTCTCGTGTATGCGTTTACGATACTTTTGAGCACGTTTAGCATCCATATACCGCGACATTTTGTCCGAACACACGATTTTAAAACTTGAATTACGATTATTCAAACCTCTTAATAATATTACGGTAGACTATGTAGATAGTACTCGATGAGACAATTTTAACGACACCTCACTCAACATTTAACGATATTTATGTACATTCGCACTGCTTGTTACTGCGGTAACTTCGGTAACTCAGATGATCTATCGAACACAACGTTTTGTAAGACTGAGATTGAATTGAAATGTCTAAGTTCGACTAAGATCGAGACTTGGTTCTAACTATGTCACTGACTGACTAACTGATTTGAAAGTTGAGTAAGTCGGAGTAAGTACCGAGTAAACTATTACGAATGTTAATCATACTACTACTATTAGCGTTGCTACTACTACTGTCTCTGCCGCTATTACTACTGCTGTTACTGAGCTCCGCGTCCTCGTAAACAGTTTTTATCAGTTTTTATCAATCACCATCTACCAGAATGCAATTTCCTCACATCCCGCCCACGGTCGTGGGTGGGGAGGGGGTAAAACGGGTTTTCGCTATGTTCTCGAAAACTATTAGTCGGATGAAAACAATTTTCAAACGAAAGTTGTAGCTTAAGTAATGTTCTGTATTTTTTCTCTTTACAATTTTTATCTCCGATCAATACTAAGCGAGCTAGAAAATTTTTTAATTTTATATTTTTTTAAATTTGTCGAAATATAGTACATTCATGCAGGAATATATTAGAAATACACAAAAAAAAACTTTACAAATCAACAAATTGATTTATTTTATGAAAATTTGTAACATTATATAAAAAATGTACATTATAATTATTATTATTATTTTATTGTTTTTTTTTTTAAACAGTTTGCATGTGAAGATGATATATTAAGTTGATTCCATCTCCTCCTGAAAAAAATTGTAAATATACAACTGTACTACTTTTTATTCATAATAGTTTAGATACACACTTCCAGGAAATCATCTTCATTTACAAAATTATTACCTTCATTTTCATTTTCAATATTTTCATCTTCAATACCTTCTGATTCAAAATCTTGAAGCACATCTAATTCAGGAATAAATTGTTCTTCATAAGAATGATTGAGGCATTCGGTTCCTTGACAATTTTTGCATATTGAAGTACACTTTAATCCCGCTGTTTTACAGCTGCATCTAGCTGATGAACAATCTCCAGTGCATCCGCAAGATATAAGCTTCTACATAGTATCAGGTGCAGGACCTTGCAATGTTCGCACTGGCTCGTAAAACCCGTTAACTTTTTGCCACCCCCACTTTTGAGGATTTTTAACATTTCCAAGCCAAAGTTGAATTTGGTGATAAGTTCGAAATGAATGTTGCTTAGCCGCATCTTCTGTCGGTGGCAAAGACTCCAACTTTGGTGATTGTTTTTTCAAAGATTTTTTAAATAAATCACATCTTAAATGATTTAATGATTTGTTGGTCGTTTTTTCACCATGTAAGAATAAAAATAAAATTTCACCACAACGTCTTCTTTCTTCTGCATCTGCTTCAGAATTATTAAAAGTTTCAATAACATTTTCTAATAAAACTTCAATTTCTATCAATTTCAAAATTTGTTTTTTCCCTTTACCAAAAATGCAACTAGTTGTATCACAGCCACTGAACGCATGTGCTAATAATATACAGAACTTTGCCTGCTCTGGGTTTTATAAAGTATATATTACGATTTTCGGGTGCTAAAGCAGTTAAGATGACAATAAGATCAGTATCTTCACCAACAATAGTTACTTGAATATTACTCCTTGATTTTTGAATTGCAGTGTTAACAATGAGCGTATCAGCATCTGCATCAGATTGCTTTACTTCGATATTTTATATATATTCAAACTTTCACTATGAACACTTACTTTTTGTTTTTGTCCCAAACGTTTCGACGTGGTGTCCGTCTTCCTCAGTGGGATTTAAAATACAGAATCTCGGTACAAAGTAACCGTTATGGGTTGTAGGTGTGTGTGGGGGGGGGGGGGTGCTGGTAGGAGGGAATTGGTGCTGGGATTCAAAATGTGTGTTTGTACAAGTGTATCAAAAAGTATATGTGATCTATAGTGTAATTGCTCATTTAATATGTTGTATGGTTGTAGTGTGTGATGTCTGTATATCTCATATTGTTCTGCTGTGTTTAGTTTTCTACTTTTGGGTAAGTAGTGTAGTATTTCCATGTTGTGTTCTATGTTTGTGTAACTGTGGTTTTCATTTTGTAAATGTGTGGCGAATGTGGAGTGTATGTAGTTTGTGGTAAGGGCTTTTAAATGTTCAGAGTATCTTGAGGAAAAAGATCTTCCCATCTGGCCAATGTAGAACTGGTTACAATCACTAATTTTCGATATTTTGTTTGATGCATATCAGAGAGCATTTTTATTAGTTGTTTTTTGTTACTTTCATTTGATAGAAATTTTTCTTGATTTATTGTTACAGGAGTATCTTCTTTTATGGTGAATTCTAAACATTTGTTAACCCTATAACGTCTTTTCTGTTCACTAATTTTTGTACTTTCAGTATTACTATAATAAAATTGTCAAAGACTATGCAAGCTGAAGAATAATATTTTTTAACAAATTTAACATACAAGTTACAGATTTCTTGGTAAGTTTTGCACTGCGTAGTCCATTTTACTCTATGTAATAAAAAGCCTCCATCAATTACGAATAAATCAGTATTTTTAATCACATTGACTTCTAACCTGCAATTTTCAAATTCTTCATATAATGCAGATTTCACTGTTTTTCTCATTTCACTTTGTTTGAAAAGAGATAGTGGATATGGGGCAAGTTCGAATTTAAAGTACTCTTTGAGATCAGTATCTGATTTTTTTAATAACAACATTCGTTGATACATCAAACAAGGATCAATCGGTACAATTTTATCATCTATTTTTAGAGAAGAGTACATTGTACTAAGAGATTGTACTCTATCAGATCTCTTGATTTTCACATCTTTAAACATTTTACCAACCATTCTCATGATACACATTATTCTGGAGTTACGCATTTAATACCCGTCATACAATGAAATGTGTTAAAGCCATCGATAGTGTTAATGTTAAAGTCGCAATTATGAAAAACAAATTGCATAAATGCAATAGGATCGATTTCATCTGGTGTTGCCATTACAAGAGATGTTTCTAAAGTTTTAACATCACTATAAGAGGAACAAACCTAAGAGTTCCTAACCTACTAAGTAATTCAATTAAATGTTTAGAACCAATCTTTTTAAAAATGAAGGAAGCAATGCTTAGTTTTAATGACGAGATAAATGAGCGTGGCTTAACGCAAGAAATAATCTGATGTGCAATTGATGTGCACTTTGTTCTTAATACATCGGTATTAGTTTTTTTTTTATTTTTCATAATAATACCATGAAGTAAAGTTTGTAACGTTTGGGGTACCATAACTTCAGCATCGTTTAAAAAGCCAATGCTGTTCGAATAGTAAGAATTTTCATAAACCATACAAGGAATATCTTCTCTTAAAATATCAGCAGCTTTGCTGATAATTCTCAACTTTTCTTTACTTTCATCAGCATTTTTTTGCTCATACCAAGAATTACTTAGTATAGCATGACCAACGTTTTTAAAACAAACAGTAGTAATTCTATTTTTATTAGTTGTAATAATAATGTCATCTTTATAATGTTCAAGCAACTTTGTTTTCACAGTTGCGATATGCGGTGCAGGTTTCTCACAAATATCCAATAATTCATTTAAACTAAATTGGCAGTCATCACTATTTTCTAAATAATTATATATAATTATAAAATAATTATATAAATTATAATTATATATAATTATTTTCTTTATAATTATATGCATTTTCAACATAATCAGTTTTCGGTCTTCCAGGAGTACCTGATGATGAGCTTCTATTTCGGAAAAAATCTATGTAACAATGACTGTGATATCTTGCCCCAACTTCCATTAAATTTATATTTCAAGGCGGCTTTTCACTTGAGGACCCAACCTATCTTTTCTTTTTTTAGCCTGAGTTCAAGTTTTTGTTGAGTATCAAGTGATTCAATAGTGCGCACTAAATCTTTAACTTTTATTTTATCAGGAAATTCTTTTGTACAAAACAAGCAGCATTTTTCAAAATCAAAAGAACCTGACGATCGAAGCCTCTTTGGTGAAGGTTTGGGTAACGAAGATTCAGCCTTCCTTTTTTTCCCTTCAATTTCACAAGTTTTAATATGAACATATTTGTTTCTACAGTCTCTATGTACAGCAATCCTTCCATTATCTCCTAATTTCCGGTGTAAATTATCACCTCGAATCTGACTGCAATTTTGTTTTCAAGTGCGCTTGGACTGGGATTTACTTTGTCCTCTGATGCAATCACTTTTTCACAAATAAAACAAATATCTTCAGCCATTTTCAAAATTTTTGAATGAAAAACTGCAAAAAATATTATGATTTTATATAATAGAAAAAATTCTTAGTAAACGGAAACGTTTCTCAAACGTTTACAAAAAACCGAAGGGAACGTTTTTCGATGCGGTGTGGGCAGGAATTTTTATCCTAAAACGCTTCTGAATGATTTTAGTAGATATGTTTCAGAAACGATTCTGTCTAGTACTAGGGATACATTATTTCCAGACGAAGTAATATATTTTAAATTAGAAATAATTTGAGTAAATTAAAAAAATTATCCAATACTATTTTTTTCTATATTCATTATATATATATATATATATATATATATATATATATATATAGTTACTAAACCTTCGGCTCTTACGTTGTCTCTTACGGTCGCGGGATTCTCGTTATTTCCGCCCCAACGTTGCCGGCGTCAATTTGTTACTAAACCTATGCCAATGTGTTTTGAATTATTTTAATTATTTAAATATCTGAGATATTTGGAGTTGTGGGATATATTGATGTAATTAATTAATATTAACTTAGCTCTCTAAAAAATATCAGTGTTAGTGTACCTGAAACTTAAATAATTAATGCGTTATTCTGTAATTTCGTTCAACCCTATTATACCTTGAAGAGAATTATATCTAATTTTGTATTTTTACGCTCTCTCTTTGGTGTCAGATAATTCCGCTATAAGCGCTGTAGTATCGGCTCAATGAAACTTATAGGTTATTTCACTGTTTATGTTAACCAATTATTCTATACTTATTCAGTTACTTTTTATTCCCAACTCATTAAATCATACTCCAAATGACAAGATTTTGCAATTATATAAAGGTTTTTTATTTGTTTACTTCTTTAACATTGAATAAGATATGTTCTAACTAACATATGCTTGGGCTATAGATTGCGTGAATCGATTGTTGATTATTCCGATCCTTTATTTAAATTCAGTTATATAGTGTGTTTTAATTTGTAATTAATTTAATTCAGGGTGTGAAGGTTCTTGTAACTGTGGGGAAGATTAAAAATACATAGATAAGAATGCAAGATTTACAAATTTGAAGTGTTGTGTAGTTAGTATGATTAATATAATAATAATTTACCAGACTAGAATGAAGCCAATCGTGTAGGCGGTTGATTGATAAATTTACTGTTCTGGACAATTATGCCGTACGATATTCTTTCTTCGGTTTAATAAAATGGAATTCTTGTCCTGTCCACTTCGGAAATACAGCTCTCTGGATTGATTTACAGCCCGATTGATGCTTCTTCTGCAACTCCAGGATCCAAATATGTTCTTCTCTCGGTTGAAGCAATTAGTGTTGTTCCGTGTATTTGAAAGGTTATAACTTCTGGTGTAGTGTATATTATTAATTGTGATACTGTTAATTCTTTCTATTTGTTTAATATATCATCAATTCCCTTCGGATATGGGACAGTTCAAGTCCTTCCTTGTAGAATCCAGTTATTTATTTTCTATTGTGATTTCATACTATAGTCTTATTTGGTTAAACTGTACTGGTAAGAGTCATAAATATTATCATTAGGATTCTGTGTTTTATAATAGTGGTTGCTAATTTAGAATATTCCGATTAAATAGACATTTCTTGGGTTTTTAATCTCATCACATTCAGATCATCAAAGCAATTATTGTCAAATCAACAACTTCCTCTTTTTCTGTCGTCCCTAGCAACACATGATTTTTCTTCCTTCCACATGTTTTGAATATAGTGTTTATTTCATATATTTTTTGTCTATTCCTTATCAATTTGCTGTCCTATCGGAATGTAACTTTACAGATAGTTGGTTTATTATTTTCTACCCATATTCTGCTGGTTTTTTGATATAAGCCTGTTTTTTCGTTTTTATATTTAATACCTTTTCGATATTAAACGTTATTAATCGATATCATGGCATTATGGCATTATCATAATTTGTATAAATTTTATTATATATCATTATTAATTTAATGTTTTTTTCTAGCTCTTCAAATCGTATTCATTAATTATTATTAATTGATGTACCTAACCTTTATGTTATGAGTGGTTATATAGTGGTTTTGGCTGTTAGGCCTTTTATTGTAAACGGATCTACCTGTGTTTATAACTGGTAAACATCTATAGCCCCTTTTACATAAATTCATACATATAATCAAATCTTAACTATTAACATTTACATAAACAATTATTTTTCTATATCTAATAATAATTTTATTTTGACCTATGGATCACATATAAGAAAATTCAAATCTATTAACGTTAATTAGCTGCTTCACACTTCATTCTACAACAGTCATTGAATAATACATCTTGTTTCATTATCTTTCATTAACTCAACACATATTTGGTATAACATAACATAAACTTTATCATAATATTTGTTGTCACAAAATAATATCTCTTAACTCAAAATTCTTATTTGCTATTACTATAAAGTAAATTATTGTTTCATTTTTTGTTTGCTCTTCACTGAACATATATCATCAACTATTATCTAACTTACAGGTTCGTTTATTCTTGTTAATACTACCTTGCATCCTTATTTACCTTTATCTATAATTATAAATGTAATTATTAGATCTTTGTTCTATCATGGGGTTAGATATTGACTTGTTTATTATTCTGTTAACCTTGTTTTTATGTAACACGGATGCTAGCATTTCTGTTGCGTTACAATATATATATATATATATATATATGTAGAGCAATGAAACACAGGATCCTGACAAGCAGTGCAGGCTTGTGTAATACACAGACGATAAACATTCAGGTCTAAGTTGGTAGTTTGTTAGATTTGGTTTTTTTGTATGAGTTTTGTATTTTAGAAAGGATAAGGAATTAGGCTTAGTCAAACTGTGTATTATTTTATATGTTATTTATTCATGTACTATGTCTGTGGAAATGTGCGCGCGTGCGCGAGTGATAAACGTTTCTCCGGCTGTGCGTGATATTATTGTCATATCGTTGTGACACTTGAACTGAACATAAGCTTCTGTATTAGTTACAGTTCCTGTATTTTTCCTATTTATTAAATGACATTAAAATATGATTTCATTAAAATACAAAGTTATTGTAAAATGCATTTCTGCGTGGGATTAAGGTATTCAGAGAATACCATCTATGCATGCTCTTGCAAAGTCGATGCACTTTATGGCATGAAAAATTGGCGAGTCATGTTTAAAGTAACCATGTGACTTCCTTCCACCAATAAAATGCTGGAAGGCAGTCGGAATTTTCTTAAGCCTGTTGCTATACAGTTAGTTCGTCTCTTCTAGCTATCACGATTGGAGCATGCAATTCTTGTGCAAGATTTTCCGCTTGCAAGAATTTGTTAAATCTTTTCGGCGGTAGTAACGAGTGAGAAGGCTCAGAACTGTTGGTGTAATACATCGCTACACACAGTATTGTTATTAGAATATTGCGTGTGTAAATAAGTGAACTTGAACTGTGCTACTGTGTGAGGTATTCTGCAGTACCAGTAATATTTCATAATTACTTAGTAATAAAATTTTGTCATCATTAGTTTCCACGTGAGTGGAAGATTTCCGCATAGGGAGGTCTGCTGATCGCGGTAGACCCAGGTGGTACGCGTGAACACTTGAAGAGTCCGGATTGGTATAAGCCTAATATACCGTTTCTAAGTAAAACTCACTGTGACCTGGGATACTTATAAATTATAAATTCTGTATGAAGTTTTAGAAGTAGTATCAATAGAACCGTTGTGGTGTGCGAAGCGTCAGTGTCAACGTTGGAACTCCAGGACACCAGCCCAGCTGGAAGCGTTACCAGGGTGAACCGTCTGTCATCGTACGCCACGCCTGACGACTCAACGACACAGTCATTTCTCAGAACGCACTAGAGTAGCAACCACTACTAGAGGGGTGGATACTCTAGAAAAGTTCATAATGGTAGTGGATGAATGTCAAGACCTAGAGAGGGACCTGCAGCGAGTAAATAATCAGCTGAGTAACTACTCTGGAGACGATCATCAGGAACCAACTTTCTACCCAACGAAGAGAAGTGACGATGAGCGTCCGAAAGAAAAAAGGTTTACCCCATATCCGGGTAACAAACCACAAAATCGGCCGGAATTGGAAGAGAAGGGTAGAAGTAGGAGCGTAGAAACCCGACCAAATAAAGGGTATAAGGTATGTAAAACAACCATAACATCTACCGAGTCGCAACCGTCTACTAGTAAAATGAATACGGGAAACGGGAAGCCACTGCAGGTAGAAAAGAAACAAAACTAAACCTACCAATACCTGCAGTGAAACCACCCAAGAAAACAGGTAAGAAGAAAGTAACAAATAATATAAAACAAGTGAGCGATAGGGAGTTCTTGTTAAAAGAGGAGCAAGAAGTGGGTAGAAACCATTATCCTGAATGTCCGGAAATAATTTGTAAAATCATAATCTACTAGTACGAGCGCTTATAGACACTGGCAGTGAAGTAACCTGTGTCAGCTCAAAGTTTGTAGATAATAGTCAGTTGCGAAATTGTCCCAGACTACCCGTAAAACATTGTAATGTACAGGGAGCCACTGGAGCCAAAATGCAAAAGATAACTGAACAAATTTATTTACCTGTCAGTTTAAATGGTAACCAAACCCAAATTGTAGCTCTAATAGTCCCGAAACTCATTCATGATTGTATTATTGGGGTAGATACGTTACTTGAATGGAAGGCAGAAATAAATTTTAAAAGAAATACCATCACGATGGAAATTAATACTAATAAAATTAATGTAAGTATTAAAGAATATAAGCATTGGAACTCGGTAAGTGTCATAAAAGGGTATATAGAGAAACCTGTAGTTGACGTTAGGAGTGACCAGCACTGTATTGATGATACTCCAGAAATCAACATAGGGACTGAGTTGAACAACGAGCAACAGAACCAAATTCAGCAACTCGTTTGTGAGTATAGTGATGTGTTCAGAACAGAGTCTGGAAGAGCTAAGTTCTATGAACATCAGTTAACATTTACTGAAAACGCTTCATTTGTGCAAAGGACTTATCCAATCCCTCTACATTATAGAGATGAAGTGGAAAAAGAGGTCCAACAGATGTTAGCGAATGGTGTATTAGAAGAGCAAGTAGTCCCTATATAAACCCTTTAGTAGTTGTCACCAAGCCGAACGGGAGTATCCGATTATGCCTAGATGCTAGGAAATTAAATTCTTTATTAGTACCTGATTACGAGTACGCAAGGAGTGTGGAAGAATTGTTCCAAAAATGTAATGGGGTTAAGTACATGACCAAATTGGACTTAACATCAGGATTTTGGCAAATTCCCATCCGAAAATGTGATAGACAGTATACGGCATTTTTGTATAAAAACAAGTGCTACCAATTTAAAGTGGTACCTTTTGGCCTGAGCACCAGCTTAGCAGCAATGGTAAGGTGTTTAGACAGTGCCTTAGGTAAAGAGGTAGAGAAGTATACATTAGTGTTCGTAGATGATATTCTATGTGTGTCACAAACATTCGAGGAGCACTTACAACATTTAAAGAATATTTTTGAAAAATTAAGATCAGCAAACATGATGCTGAATCTAAGGAAATCAGAGTTTGGTAAGGAGGAAATCAAGTTTTTAGGTCACCGAATCTCAGTGGAAGGCATAACCACAGACCCTGAGAAGGTAAAAGCCATACAAGAATTTCCAGCTCCAAAGAACTGCAAGCAGCTAAAGTCATTTCTAGGTTTAGCTAACTACTATCAGAAGTTTACAAGTAAATACGCGGAAAGTACTGTTCCATTGTTGAAGTTGTTAAACAAAGGGATTAAATGAAAGTGGACAAAGGACCACGATGAAGCGCTGCAACAAGTGAAAAGTCTTTTTATAAATACTGTTGTATTAAATCATCCAAGGACAGGAGAAAGATTTTACTTGCAAACAGACGCCAGCAATATTGCTATTGGAGCACACTTGTATCAGATAGATGAGAAGGGCCAAAAAGCGGTATTAGGATTTGTAAGTTGCACACTAAAAGGGGCAGAATTAAAATATTTTACGACAGAAAAAGAGCTATTAGCGATAGTGCATAGCCTGTCAAAGTTTAGAAGTTATATTCTGGGTGCTAAACTTACTATAATCACCGACAATAAGGCGTTAGTATTTTTATTAAAGTGTAAATTGCTAGGTGCTCATCTGACTCATTGGATTTTGGCTATACAAGAGTATCAATTTGAAATACAGTATTGTAAAGCGAAAGACAACTTGGTAGCAGATGTACTCAGTAGAAATCCACCATCAGAAAACAACATGGAAACAGATAATATTAAATGTAGTAGCAATGACATTGGTATTTACGCGGTAAAGCATATAACAAAACCTGAAGTAGTTAGACGACTTAAGGAAATAGGGACCCATCAACAACAAGACCCTAGGATTAGTGTAGCTTGGAGAAGTGCCGTTACCAACACCAAACCAGGATTTTCTATATATGGAGGTAAGCTATATAAGCTATGTTCCCATAGGAGGAAATGTAGACGAAATATTGACCAATAAAGAAAGACTAGTTTGAGCCAATACGGTATGTGAATCAAACATGGTCAAATAAAATAATTTTATAATTGTTTTGAATCAAAGTCAATAATAATAATAACAATAAATATTATTTAAATAAATGTTAGTATTGTTGTTTAAATTATTGACGTTAATTGAGCCAAAAAGGTGATTAAAACATAAATTTCCAATATGTGTATACCATGTTAGGTTAAGTAACAAATTGTAATCTTTAGTTATAAGGTAGATGTAAGAAAAAATTTATTAGTGCAAGTTTTGTGCGGGAAAAACCAAAAGTGCGAAAGGTTAATTATGTGCAAATTTTTAATTACGGTAAAACAATACATTAAGAAAAAAATTAATGATTTCTTAAAATAATCAATTTTTTTTATACCGAGTGGGGGTATATATAACGATTCATATTAGCGTCCTATCTGAGCGTTATATGAAAGTGTTAGACTGTACGAGTATAGCAGAGTAAGCAAGAGAGAGAGCGTACAATCGCAGCCATCTCACTCTAACCACGTCACAGCGACGTCCGCTACCGGTACGAACATGAAACTTTACTCAATTCAAATTATCAGTTCAACCTGCGATAACTTCAAAACTAATAAATATACGGCAATTCTGAAAACAGCATTGTGTTCAGCAAGTAAAGCTTTATAAGTAGCCGCAATCTCAGTTAATATAATTAACAATTGAAGAAGTTATACGGAAGACGAACGCCAAAAGGAATAACAAGAGAATTATGCTACATAGGAATTAGGTGTTTTCACACACACATAGATAAAGACCTAAGCAACAATATTCTGTGGTCAGATCTTTTAAAACACATTTGCAAATACCTGTAATCAATCAATTTGCAAACACAGGAAGTACGATTTTGACTAGAAATTCTCTGCCGTTTCAAACCTGTCAAGGGGTGTTTGCTAGACCTGTTCGAGATTGTCGAGACTGGAAAAACGTATATTTATTTGAACAACCAATCAGAATCCCGTATTTAAAACAGACGCCAACTCAAACCGAGGGGTAGCGTTACTCTTCGTTCGGATCTTCAGTGCCTAGTCGTGTATAAATTACGTGCAGAAATTTTACAATCACGCAAAGTTGTATTTAAGTCAGAAATTCGAGAAGTAGTCCGCAGTGAAGATGAACTATAACCGTTCAACAACACTCGCTGTGTATCACCACGTTAATTAATTAAATTATTAATTTATTAATTAATAATCAGCCGTGAAGTGACCTGAGCAACAGAGAGCTACAGCAGCTGTAATTGCCAGATCATCTTTCTACAGGATTGATCAACATCATTTCTTCTGTGCTAAACCATCAAAAGGAGGACCTCTACGGATTCCTATCTTCGGTCGACGCATCAAACAGTAAGAAATAGATTCATTGATCAATGAAATAAGCAATAAACAAATAATAAAAAGCAATAAACAATTTTTAAAAGACACTAAGAATTTCACACTTTGTATTTAATGTGTAAAATTAGTCATAACATAGTTTAGGAGTGTAGAATGGAAAGTGAGGTGTAGTATTGGACGTGCAAATTATTGTAGACCTGTTCTTTAGCACTGGTTTGGGAGATATCAATCTCTTAATTAAACCAGATAAGAGCAATAGGTCGTTTGAACGTCTTAATCTTTACTTTTCACACACATTCGTTAATTATAAGAGTTAGGGTAGCAATAAGTCCTACAATTAACATTTTCAAGAAGTTTAAAAATAATTAAAACGTTAATTAAACATACTCAAGCAAATTTTAAAGTGTTATTTGTAACGATTCCCCTTGAATCCACAATCACTGAACGAATCCTGAGAAATTGTGTCTCTATGCTCTGAGCTAAGCTGGAACCATGTCATTAGTATCTGGGATTTGTTCTGGCGCCCAGATTAAGTAATATCACGGGTAAGTAACGTTTTATCTATCATTCAAAATATTAGATAAGAGTGTTAGATGAAAGGTAGTGTTGTAATATATATTGATAGAATATTTAATCAGCTACAACTTTCGTTTGACAATTTTTTTCATCCGACTAATAGTTTTCGAGAAAATAGCGAAAAACCGTTTTACCCCACCTTCACCCCCTCCCCCGGCACCAACCTTATAACCCTAGGTCGTCAGACTCTTTTGATTTTTTAAGTACATTTGTTTAACTACCTGTCTGCAAAATTTTGTTGACTTACAAATTATTTTTAACATTGAAAATGTTTATAAGGGCGTGTCGCACTTTGAAAATGACCGCTGGTGCGTGATCGAAAATGGGAACCGGTGAGTTTCCATAGAAACTACTTCTTTGTTGTCAATAACGTAGTACACATATAAAACTTCGCTTATGAATGTGACAACATTTAACTTATAATCTGTACATTGGTAAATGAAGAATGAATTCATTGATTGGTGAATGAACATAAATATATATATTTTTTAGATTTATTGAAGCATTTTCATTGCCCTTCTCTGTGCATTGCATTTGTGTAATGCCTGTAAATTTTTTATCTACCCTATTTTATCCTCTAATTTTACTGTATTAAAACTGTATAACTGAATCTAAACACTGTGTTGTGTGTGTGTCCCAACCCGGTTCGCGTGAGACTAAATTTATTTAACAGTCAATAACAACGTAAAATTAAAAGTATGCTATTCTTCCAAAGGATCAGTGTTGTATGACCCGTTTGACGCTATGAAAAATGGTCCTAATAAAAAATCGACATGAAGCATCATAGTATTGCTGTTGCTGTTATCTCTGTTTTCGAGAATATTCCAGTACGTTCTTTGTTCCATGGAGCTTGCCTCCTTACAGTGCAGTACTTTTTGGATGTGTTTTCAACCACCTAAGTAACTCAGTGCATGTTCAGTGCTAAACAAGAATGCTAAAGGTGTAGCCTGAAGTGCGCGTGTAGTCTGGCAGTGTATTCTTGCTGCTGACTGGAGCTTGGCAAGTTAATACTTAGTTACTTTATTTGGGTAGCTACCATTATTAACTATCCGCCTGAAGCGTAGGCTCTACCTCACCAATGGCTTTCCTTTTCAGGGCCATTCCGTTCCCGCTGGCGCAATTGCGCAACCTTTGCCAGCTGATGGACCTTCTAAGAACCATTGAATGCCTGTCCCTGAGCATCTGACCGTCTGCCAGGGTGACAGATCCATCCGTCCCAACATTACTTGCATTGAGAGTTACAGAATCGTCCAGGAATTCTTAAGCTCTAACTCCTAACATCGATCCCTTTCCATACCTGCGGACGAAATCATCAGCATCCCTGCCAATGCCCCCGCCCTCGAGGAAATTAAGCAAGCCTTAGAGTAGAAGGGTTACGTTATCAACAGCGTCAAACCTCTCTTCTCCCTCGGGAGGCGTCACGCCTTTCTTGTGAAGCACCAAAAGATAGAAACTACCAAAATATTTACATTTACCAATCCACTCTCTTTTACCTTCGGGTAAAAATTCAAAGCTTCGAATCCTGGCCCGCCCCGAAACAGTGCTAAAACTGCCAAAACGGGCATAACTCATTATTCTGTCACATGCCTACATGTTGTGTGCATTACGGCGAGGGCCATCACAAGGAAAACTGTCCTCGTGACCATAATGCTCCGCCACGTGCGCTAAATGTGGAGAAGACCATCTCTGGCCAACTCCAGAAGTTGCCGCTTCTTCCAAATAGATTTGACGAAATCGTCCAATCTGCAACATTGCCAGCTTTTGCGCTTTTTCAGAGGCCTCCAGCTGCCGTTTCTGCCACCCCGGCGGCTCAACTCCGACTGCCGCGGCTGTACCTGCAGCCACTCCAGCCCTCCCGGCGCCCTTCGGAGAGCCCACTTACGCGACGTCTACCGCGTCTAGACCTTCATACTCCGAATAAGCCTAGCAGGCAACCTTGTTGCGCCGAAGAAGGCAAAAAATCGGCTCCTTTTCCAAAACAGCAAAACCCCTCTACCAACAAGCCAACTTCACCACAAGAAACCACGGGCAGCCGAAACTTAAGCCCCAGCCCAACAACGGAATTATGTTCCGACTGCCCTCACCGACGCTTCAAGCGACCTCGGCCACGGGAGTTTTTTTGATCCGAACTTCGCCGACCGCCTGCGAGCCTGTCGAAACAGTTATGCTGTAGATTCTGGATGTCAAGGACATCCAATCCGTACTCATTACCATTCTTACTTCAATCGTGACTCTTTTCCCCCTTTCTGATGGCTAAGCCGCTTTTATTACGCTTCTGTGATATGACCTCGATGCCATACTCATTTCTGAAATCTTTCTTACCTCTGCAGTGTCTTTCCACCTTCAAGCGTATACAATGTATCGCTTGGATCGGCCTGAGCAAAATAACCCCGCCCGCCCCAGAGGCGACCCAAATATTCTGGTACACAAGCGTATTGCTCATCATCAACTCCTCCTTCCAGCGACTCGTCGCCTCGAGGCCAGGGTGGCTGGGCTCGGGAGGTTCGCATCATCTCGGTTCATCTTCTACCCGGGCTGACTAACCATAAGAGGAGTGGGTCGCCCTTCTCTATCAACCTTTCCCACTATCGATGCCAGAGATTTTAACTGCAAACATCCCCTGAGGAACAATCGTCTGACCACATATCTTTATGATGCCATTACGTCTGCCATAGACAAGAACACATATCGAGTCCCTGAGACCAACTAGAGATCTCAATTGACTGAAGAGGTGATTCTTGGTGGGCTTCCATCGAGGCCGGATCAACGCGGCGGCCTTACAGCATGCTCACTCAGCCTCATCTCACTGGTTTACGAGATGTTTAATTGATGTTTCCGGCTCTATTCCTTCCCCAGCCTGTGGAAACGTGCGAATATTGAAATAATCTCGAAACCTTGCGAGCTACATATGCTCCCCGAGTATCATCGGCCCATCTTTCTCCTACCTGTCACCTCGAGCAGTTCCTACACTGTCAAGTTGGCCCCCTGATGGATACGTTTATTCGCTGAGAACGACCTTGCAGAGAGCACTCTCGACAACCCTTCAACTCGTCAGAGAAATTACCCAACTCACTGAAGTCGAGAACAAACGGCTGCCCACCCCGCCGCAGTGGTGCCTTCGATTGAGTCTGGCACGAAGGCCTTCTCTACAAGGTAGCCTTTTCCACGCACCCAGTTCCTTTTGTTCACCTCATGCGATCGCTCTTTTAAGGTATGCATCAATGGTTCGTACTCATTGGTTCGACCCATCACCGCAAGCCTTCCTCAATAGTCCGTCCGCGTCCCTGTTCTGTACCTAGTATACATGAACTGCATGTACGGTCTGTGAAGTACTCTTGATCGGCGCCTAAGCAACAAAGCCCATGTATTCAACTGTCTCCAACAAGCCCATTGTCTCAAACTTTACTCTGTTCTTTCTCATCGAGATACAATGCTAGTTCACACTAAACTCACAATTTACCTACTCTTTCTCAGAGCCGTCCTGACATACGTAGCATTCAACTAACGTTATTGAACGCCTGGAAGAGTTCCAATCCCGGAATCTCCAACTCTCCCTGGTTCGTCCGCAATGACACTACCAGGCGAGGACTGCAGGTCCCTTTGCTTGACGATTTCATGCACTCTCTAGCGCACAAGTTCTTTAATCATGCCTCCACCACTCTTTTCCCGTATCTCTGCCGCCCCAGCTCGGATGAAGCCAACCACCAGGCAAACTCAAACGCCCCCGAGCCTTTCTCGACGACTCTCCATAAGCTTTCTTCTGGCCATTCCGCCGCCTTGTGAAACCTCACCTCACATCCCTCGTGCTCACACCGCATTCGTGCTGGAGCATGGCAACAGATGGCGCTATTCCTTCTCCTCTACTTTCTCCCACGACACAATATTGCCATACAGCAGCTTCTCGAGACTTTTCCAGGGGTGGTGGATGTGCTTGGACCGGTTGTGGGAGAGCAAATCCTACCTTCCCAATCGAAGGGTCACCAGAGACTCCCCGACCATCTCAAGAGAAAGTACACTATCGTGTCAAATCGTGGCGACAGATTGATCAGAAGCTGTGCTTGCCTCAGATATGCCCAGTGCCTTTTGTGACCATCTCCTCTATTCTCTCCCGCGGTCCAGCATCACCTCATGGCAGCTTCTTGCGACTTTTCCTGAGCCAACGGACATGTTTTGTCTGTTGTGGGTGAGCTAATCTCTAGAGACTCGCCCGTTCCAGGCTTTGCAAATCGCTGAGCTGGTAAGAACAAACAGACACAGCCTTCTGTCTATATACACTACTTAGAGCATATGTTCAACTTAGTGGTTGTCAATTTTTGTAAAAAAGTTTAATAATCAGATACTATCATGAATTCTGAGGAAATAAACCCATCCAAGGATCTCTGGAACAAAATGAAGAACTTGCAGGAGAACATAAATTTCTCTTGAAACTGTCTCAAGTCTGAAAAAAGTAAATAAATAAATAAAATTACATGAAAGGAAGAATCACAGAGTCTACTCTTTACAATGGAGCTTCCATCAGATACAAACCTATCCAATTAACAAAAAAAGTGTTTATTAAAAGCAATGGACAATAATATTGGTAAATTCAAGTATATATATTTTTTTAAATAGCCCTTCAGCACAGCCAGTTGATTTCTTTATGAAGTTTAAAATTGTACAGGGAAGTTTTATGAGCAAATTATAAAGATGTTGTAAAACCGAAACATTTGCCCTTCAGGTTGAAACCTTGGTAATTAAGAATACTCTGAAGAATAAAATCAAAGATAATTAATTCATTACCGACTCAGAACACAACCAACGACTTGTGTTCCGAGTCGGTAGTGAAATAACTATATTTAGTTAAGTAACAGACACGTCATGGATAACGAAATCCAAGAAAATCAAAGGGTTTAGTTTTGAGAACATTGAAAATTGTGGTCAAGAAAGACAACACTCTTAATTCCAAACCATTCCAAGTTTATATAATATATGCCCCCTACCCATGTGTGGACACAGCTAGAAGTAAAAGGATTTTTTTACCATTCAAGGTACCAAGACATGGGTATGGACGATAGTGATGCACATTTCCAATTTGGCCATGCTTACTTGGCCATTAAGAGCCACATTTTGCCAGAAATTAACTGTACAAGAAGTGTTTGAGGTCTTTATGGAAAATTTAATTTAATTAATAAATATGTCAGTCATCATAAATTACAAGTTATATTTTATTTAAGGTATACACTTTCATTTCTGCTACTACACAGTTCATTTCAATGAAAGTAGAAAGCACAAATCACTACAAAAAATTTCTGGTAATAAAAAATCTCATATGAAGATTTTTAATTTCTAATTGAAAGGCCCACCCTTCAGAAAAATTTCCTAGATCCGCCAAAGTTTTGACATGCCAAACCCTCTGTAAGTCTCTCCTTTTTTATAATATTAAAAAATTATACTCGTTTGGTGCTTGTATCATATATTTAAGTTATTAGCTTGATGGAAAAAAGAACAGTTGTAAATTGTGGTTTAACTGCATCATTCAAAACGCCAGTAATTACTCCTATCAAAACATTTTTAATTTCCAACAATGTTCCTTTAAACAACAAGAAAGATACTACACAGCCTCTAATTCATTAATGATTCATTCTGGGTAAAAAGACCAAAAAATCCTAAATAATTTCCCCTGTCATTACTTGGGATGCTGGTTGGGTAATTCCATTTGCATCAAAATGTTATTGCTTTAACAGTACAGCCCATGTTACAGTTTGAGCTTTCTAAGACAGACAGCTGTAGAAGTAACATGTTTCTATACATGGTTTCCTAATATTTGAAAGGATTTTTTATAGCTGAAAATATGTTTTCCTAATATGTTGTTTTGGCAGCTGATACTTCACTGATATTCTAGTCAAATTTCTTAGGTTGGAATTCTTTGTTGTAGACCAATATATATCTTTATCAGAATCAAATAAGATGTAAACATAGCAGTATATTTTCTTGTTTAATGAATATCCCATGAGCCTTAAAAAATTCTCATACTGTAATCACTGAAAGGTTAATTAACACAGCTTAATAATAATGACGAATTTTACTTATTATTGGTGATAATAAGGTCAATATTTCTAAATTTCATTATTGAACAGGCAAGCAAGTTATCAGTTCTAACTCAACTGTTTAGCATTTTTCTGTCTTCTATCTATCTACCTAACTGTCCATCTATTTGTGATATGTCTCACAATAACTTTTTAATACATCAACCAATTTTTATAAAACTTCGCACATGTGTCCACACTTTTACCCACAGCCACCTCTTGTTTTTTAAATTTTTTAAATGTCCCACCAAAAATAGCGGGGACACAAAAATATGGAGGGTCAAAATTTGAAAAAAATCGCAAAAATCCACTAGTGATATAAAATTAAAAAGAATTTTAACCGTTATCAGAATATAGTGTTCAGTTTTGGACATTCCAACATTATTCAGTTTTAAGACGTCAGGGCCCATAAAAGGTACTTACTATAAGTTTGCAAAATATTGTAAAAAATTGTTGCTGGTTATCAGACTAGAGAGAATCTAACTCAAATCCAAATGTAGTCTTTACTCTGAAAATATTTTAACTTTAGGGGCACTATGGGCAAAAATGTAATTTCAAGTATTTTTAGTATTGTGGGGCATCAAGTCAGGAGGAATTTTAATCCAGTACAAACTCCGTATATCTTGAATACTTTGACAAAATTAATGTCTCTCAACACTCCTTGCAAATTTTGGACCTCCTACAAAACGTTTGTATAATGTATAGGTAAGCCATGTTTCAAAAAACTATCTTTACATACTGTTATTAGTTTTGTATGTTTGTGTAAAGTATCAGATATAGACCTATGAATATCTATAGAAGCATACATAAACTAAAAACCAGGACTACATTATTCATCATTTAGATATTAAGGTTATAAATTTAATTTGAAAAATCCATTGTAGTAGTTTGAATTTTTAGTTTTATTATTTATGTTGTCTGTTATACAATTGTTACTTTAATTTAGAAAAATAGAGTAATCGAGGTTTTCGTAAATTTTGTGATACAGTAATTGAACAAATTATCAAATATTGAAATTTAAATAATAATAAATCTACTTTATTCAAATTCGTGTGCGAGTTCTGCAGCTCAGGGATTTAAAATAGAACAGTAACATAACTGGGAACACTTAGCATGAGTGTGATACCTATCTGGGGACAATCTATACAGATACATCCAGTACATATTATGCATTGTATTATGATGTAACAATGCACTGTTATGAATATTACTCTGTATATTCTTGTTTATTTGAGGTTCAGTTTGAGAGAAGATGAGAGGTGTACCTCTATTCAAGTTAGCCTATTTTTAAAAAATAACTAAATTCGCCAGGCTCCTTAAACGGGGAGCATTAGGAGCCGGTGCTTTTTACTTCTTAACGCAGGGCCGCTACTATCTATGGAACTTGTAAGAATAAACAAATCTGTTTGACCGTTCGGCAATAACTTAATACGAGGGGCGCATAGTTGTACAACATTAATTGCTGGTATATGTTATGTAGTTTTATCGAAGAAATTTCCGTAGTTTTCGTTTCAAACATGAGCACATTAGGCCTATACTCTTATATGACAGGCAGTTGGTGAACCATGATCATGTAACAATTGAGAAGTAAATTATGGACATAATTACAACTTACTGTCTTAACAAAGAATGGCTGTGACCATAATAATTCTTACTAATTGGTTATTAATAAGAATAACGTGTTATGTACCGTGAAAATGGCCGAAAATAGAGATCTTATACAAGTATAATGACATATGATAAAAATATTCCAAACACTAAACTGTTTTGTAGAATAAGTGGCAACGAAAATATTTTTGATTCTTTCAAAACACGTACAGAACTAGTTAACTTGAATCGTCGCCATTAGGGGGAGATAGATGTTACTTTGTAGTTCTGAACTGGACATGTATTATATAAACTTATAAGAATCAAGATAGTATATATTGTTTAAATTTTTAGAATACGGTATATATAATTTTACCAATAATTTTTTAAGGATAGTTGATGTTAGCTTGTGAGAACATAATTTGTGTTCATCATACAGCATTATGTGTTTGTTACCATACAGTATGTGAGAGATATTATTTAACATTGGAATTATATTGCCAAATACAGTTAGACAACATGTTGATTAGAAAAGACTTTATTCACTGAACTAACCTCCATAGAATACATACATCCGTTATAACAATAATAATACGCGCATGCGTATTGTACATACATTGTTTAACCATATTTAAATTGTACATATGATATATTTGACATTCCCCCTCAATTTAAATACCCATATAATTTAAATACCCTTAATTTACATTTGGAACAGGTTATGGGCCGACACTAGTAATTTGGAGATATATAGACGTGTGTTAGTTGTAATTACGTTGGAATTTTTACAGAGAAAAAGTTTGTTTACATATACAGGCTCAAAGTGAAAGAGTTCGCGTGCTTAACCTAAAATGGCTACGTCTACGGTTCCCTTTCCCCTGCTAAAGGCAGATAATTTTTCCACTTGGAAATATAGAATACGTCTTGTTCTGAATAAAGAGGGTGCACTCGTAGCATTAGATAAAACAGACACAAATCGCAGCACTCACAGGTGCAGATTTGACCAGTTTCCAAGCTAAAGACGTAAAAGCTAGGGTTGTCATAAACCGGTCGGTTAAACCGAATAACCGGTTATTCTGAACGGTTTAACCGGTTAAAATCGGTTATTTTTCCCGTAGGTTTTTAACCGGTTATTTTTTGTTACATCCAATAACCGATAAAAAACCGGCTCTAAATAGAAAGCGGAAAAAAAAACTTATAGGTAATTTTAATTTAAAGTAAAAATAACCGGTTAAATCGTTCAAAATAACTGGTAGAGGTTACTGACTTCGATAAGTTATAATCGAGTTTACCACTTCGTGTAAATCGAGTATCAACTATCAAGATCAAGTAACAACTGGGGTGGGCGTGGGAGTGACTGTTCACTGTTCACTAGGCGTGTCAGTTATTAATAAAAAACGAGCAGAATGATCACTGTTGCACACCACTATATAAAAATTATCCGTAAGAAAATAAATTACTTAGATTTAAACATAGAAATTAAAGATAATGAGAAACTACAGTTTGGGATATTTAGGAAAGAGTTGTATTCTGATATAATTATACCAAGAGAGTCTTACCACCCTTTTTAGATATAAAATGGCGGCAATCAATTCATTTTGTTACAGAGCTCAGAAGTGTTTAAAAGAGACCGAATCAAAAGATAGGGAGTTAAAAACGATAAAGGGAATTGTAAGGAATAATAATTATAACACCAACACAGTGGATAAAGTTATGAAAAGGGTTAACATACAAAAAGCTAAAATAGAACCAGAACAAAAGAATTATGCAGGGTCATTGACATACATAGGTTCACATGCTAGGAAAATTATAAAATGTTTTAATAAATACGGAGTAGATATAGCTATTAAAAAATGTGAAACGGTATTTGATAAGATAAGGAATAAGAATATAGAAAAAATTCCAGTATTACAGAAAAGCGGAATTTATAAATTAAAATGTAAAGACTGCAACAAAGTGTACCTAGGTGAGACAGGACGAAAATTCGTATGCAGGTTGTCTGACCACAAACGTGGAGAAGGTAACAGAACAACCAATTCGTTATATGCAAGACATTTCATAGAAGACAACCATAAGTTTGTTAATCCTTCGGAAGAATACGAAATTGTAAAAGTAGTAAATAACACAGTTGAAAGGAAGCTTAGAGAGGAGTTAGAAATATTGAAAGAAAGAGAAAAAGGGTTAGACAATTTAATTAATATTAAAATTAAATTTGATAATGAAGAAATATTTTATGACATAATTAAGAAGTAAATGATAGAGGACAGATAGATAAGATTACGAATTATATTGCATAGTACTAATTGGATGTTTTAAAATAAGGGTGTGTGACTGACCCACGTGTGTCGAGAGGAAGAGGGTAAGTTTAAAAGGATGCACACACACACACACACACACACACACACACACACACACACACACACACACACACACACAGCACTGAAACACAAGGAATTTGCTAGAAAAATATGTAACTGTACAGATGGTGGGACAGGGTTTAGGGGGTGGGGAAGGGTCATTTATATTATAGCTTGTTGTGTGTGAGCAGGGTGGGGTGAGAGGGGTGAAGGGTTTGTTTTCACATAATTTCTGTCTGTTCCGATCTGACGATGAGCTGTGAAGCTTGAAAGCGCTAATCGGGATAATTTTTATATAGTGGTGTGCAACAGTGATCATTCTGCTTGTGATTTCAACCACTAACACAAATTTCTTCATTAAACGTCTAATAAAAAACGGTTATCCGTTAAATCGGTTATTCAAATAACCGCCAGAATGGGTTTTTTGATTTTTTTTAAGTTTAATTCGCAAAAATAATGTAACTCTTAAGTACCGGTATTATACAATAAACTGGCAATACATTATACAATAATCCGCTTGGTTATTTTCAAAAAAAGGTAATGACATTAATCTATCGTACTATTCTGGAAAATTGTCACGGTCCAGAAAATGGTAAGTAAATAAAAAAAACGAAATTTTTAACTCTATTTACAATCTCTATTAACTTTATTTACAAAAAACAAACTCGATTGACTATCGATGATAGTAGACTGTAGGCCTACTCTGTAGACGTCACTCGTCACCGTAAATAGCCAAATATCCAACCAACTAGTGATTCGTTTGATTCGCTAAATAGTGATTTCATTCAATTTCGGACGGTTATTGGAGTTTTGAACAAGTAACCGGTTGTAACTGAAGAGAATAAAACGAAAATTACCGGTTAACCGAAAGAAAAAACCGGCTACGGTTATAATCGAGCGGTTGACATCCCTAGTTTACAGACAGAGGTTATCAAAATCGGTTATAACCGGTCCGGTTATTGAATAAACCGGTTATTGAGGCTCGGTTAAAACCTGAGCAGTTATAACCGGGCATAAAATAACCGGTTAACCGAAAACCGGTTATTTTCTGAGAGTTGACATCCCTAGTAAAAGCTCAATGCATCATCGCACAGTCAATATCAGATAAGTATATTGAATACATAGAGAGCGCACAAAGCGCCAAAGAAATGATTGCAAATCTGGAAAATGTCTTCCAGAGAAAAAGCGCATTATCTAAGATGTTTATAATGCGAAAACTATTGAAAATGAAATTCGTCGATGGCGAATTACAAGATCATTTCACTAAATTCGAAAATCTCATAAAAGAACTCGATGGCGTAAGCAAAGTTGCAACCGATGATACCGACAAAACGTGTTACCTTCTTCTGACAATGCCGGAAAGCTTTGAGAGCGTCATTACATCTATAGAAACGATAATGAATAAAGACGCGACAGTATATTCGTATTCTGATGTAAAAACAAGGTTATTGGATACTGAACTCAAAAACAAAGAGAACTCCAATGCAGGTGATAAGGTCGATAACGACGGAAACTGCTCTTTCTACTCTCTAGGTGAATATAAGAATAGCTCACAGATGAGGTACGAAAATGTAATATGTCACACATGTAGAGGCAAAGGACATTTCAAAAATGAGTGTCCATCAAACAAGGATGTGCAAAACTCAACAGACGCCTCAGACGTCATATCGCGGCCATGGATATCGCGGTAAGAGAGGGAGAGGAAACTCTCGAGGACGTGGAAGAGGCAAGACGACAAGACATACGTCAAATGTTGCACAGAGCGAAGTTGATCAAGAAGAAGAATTTGATTTCTTTTCCGCTGAAAATATTGAGAAAAATGGCGCTTTATCCTCAGAATTACTAGGAAATACTCGATCCGTTAAATTCATTTTAGATAGTTGTGCCACAAATCATTGGGTATCAGAAACTTTGGAAAAGCTTATGGAAAATGTTGAAGAAATGGAGAATAAAATGGAAATAAAAATAGCAAATGGTAGTACTATAAAAGGTACAAAAAGAGGTATAATTCGCTTGAAAGTGTTGAACAATAAAAATAACAGTTATGTTTTCATAAAGACACCTGCTATTATTGTACCTGAGTTTCCCTACAATCTCTTATCAGTGAAAAGAATGAGTTCAAAGGGATTTGATGTTCAATTCAATAGTGGTGGAAAATCAGTTACTATCTCAAATAACAAATTGCAAATGAAATGTGAATCCGAAGGAAATTTGTATGTGGCTCAATTTTCAATAGCACACCCTTCGACGAGTGAAACTTGTTGCATTTCATTAAGTAAGGATCTACTATGGCACCGAAGACTTGGACATCTCAATGCTCAAGGTCTTGGATCACTAAATTTTCGACACAATTTTGGAGTATGCAGTCCCTGTAACCAAGGTGAAGCAAAACGAAAGCCTTTTAAGGATGTACCCCTACCAAGGTCAAACAGAATTGGAGAACTCATTCACAGTGATTTGGCTGGTCCTTTTAAAATACACACCATGAAAGGTGAAAAATATTATCAAACAATTATCGATGACTATTCACATTTTACCCAGGTGTTCCTTTTAAAACAAAAAAATGAAGCAGAAAGAAATATTATGAATTATGTCCAAGAGTTAAAGGCCAGAGGATATTACTCTTCAAGAATCAGGTCAGATTGTGGTGGAGAGTACTCATCGTGTTTAAAAATTTCTGTATACAAAAAGGAATAGTCAACGAATACACTTTGCCACATACACAGCAGCAGAATGGAGTTAGCGAAAGAATCAATTTCACTCTAATGAGTAGAGTACGAACACTATTCGCTGAAACAAATTTGCCTAAGTTCTTGCGCAGTGGAAGCGTGCTGGGCCCATAACCTGTGAGAGATATTATTTAACACTGGAATTATATTGCCAAATACAGTTAGACAACACGTTGATTATGAAAGACTTTATTCACTGAACTAACCTCCATAGAATACATACTAGAGGTGGGCCGATATACCTGTAATAGGTATTTTGGAACGATATTCTTGTGGAACGGATGTAACAGTGACTGAAAAGTTGAAATACCTGTTATTCGCGGCGACGCTGTTCCGAGTCGAGACACGCCGCCCTCGCTGTTCCGAGTCGAGACACACCCCCTACGCACCTACACAGACAACACACACACAAAGTACGCAAGATCACGTAAACCAAGGCCAAATACTAGGCGTACAAAAATATCGCTGGAACGCAAGGAACAGCCAGTAACGCGTTATTTAAAATACTAGGTATTTCAAATACTAGTGGTATCACCGATACACAAGGAACAACGCGTTCCAGAGTAACAGTAATATTTTAGTAACACCTAATATTTTAGGAACACCTAGTATTTTAGGAACAGGTAGCATCAAGCATATTTCGAGTAGGAAATATAAAAATTATCTTGTTGTTGCATCCTCTTCGTTCACTTGTTAATTTAATAATATATATATATACTTTCACTTATGAACTTACTGTTGTCACTTCCCAAACGTTTCAAGATGTTGTTTCTCTTCTTCAGTGGGTTGAGTACTAACTGTCGATTACAGAATAACCGTTACGGAATGGAGTGTGTGGTGGGGGTTGATGGTGGGAAGGGGTTGGCGCTGAGGTTCGAATTATGTGTATGGATCAGTGTGTCAAATAGTGTATGTGATTTGTAATGTATCTGTTCATTTAATATGTTGTTTGGTTGTAATGTGTGATATCTGTATATTTCAAATTGTTCAGCTGTGTTTAGTTTTCTACTTTTTGGTAAGTAGTGTAATATTTCCATGTTGTGTTCTATGTTTGTGTAGCTGTGGTTTTCGTTATGTAAATGTGGAATGTATGTAGTTTGTGGTGAGGGCTTTTAAATGTTCAGAAAACCTGGAAGAAAAAGATCTTCCCGTCTGGCCGATGTAGAATTGTTGACAATCATTGCAATTTAATTTGTAAACCCCTGTTTTGCTGTATGTGTCAATGTCAACCAAACAACATATTAAATGAACAGATACATTACAAATCACATACACTATTTGACACACTGATCCATACACATAATTCGAACCTCAGCGCCAACCCCTTCCCACCATCAACCCCCACCACACACTCCATTCCGTAACGGTTATTCTGTAATCGACAGTTAGTACTCAACCCACTGAAGAAGAGAAACAACATCTTGAAACGTTTGGGAAGTGACAACAGTAAGTTCATAAGTGAAAGTATATATATATTATTAGGAAATATAAGTATATAGTACGAGCCACTTTTTCGTCCTGTATACTTCATTCTGCGCAAAGAGACGAAGCTGTTTTTAATAAAGGAAATAATTCTCCTGCTGTTACATTTGTTGTCGTGTGATATGCAGATATAGAATACAGATTATATGCTAATAAATTATATATTATATTCTTGGATTTCGTTGTCCATGACGTGTCCGTTACTTAACTAAATATCACTATAATATTGACGACTCGGAACACAAAGTATATATTATACTAGTCACCAACTTGTAACTAAAATCGGTTGGTAAAACTTTGTTTTTACTCAAAAAAACTTTGTTCCGAGTAGTTAGTGAAATCGTATTTAATTATATTGAGTTATAACCTATAGAGTGGTTGATGTTGATAAGCTATATTATACTTTTTATTAATGTGATTTTAACTTCACTAAACATCTCACGTAAATGATGAGATTGTTGTAATGGACATTTATGCACTTTATCTAGTCCTGTTCCTTAAATAACTGTAATGCATTTAATTTACTTTTGTTGTTGCTTATTATTTATAAGTTTTTATTTATGTATTTATATTTAATTTATTACAATTTGTTTTTTATTTTTATTTGTAAAATTTTGTTTATTCTCATTCACTCTTGTGGCTTACTGTTATGTTTTTATTATACGTTTCTGATGTTTTTTCACATTATTTTTTGTGGTATTACGTGTAGGCCTACTCTAAATTATTTAATTGCCCCGAGTTTCGCAACTGATTTGTCTAACCAATGTTAGTTTGTTTACAACTAGTGAAAACTTAAATTGGTATTCCCAAAGGGAGATAGGCCTATAAATTCTCTTGTTTCTTATTTCCATTTAAACAGTAATAGTTTAATAAAGTCACAGTGTAAAGTAACACTGTTAATACTTTTAGTTTCAATTTATTTCTTATAACAAATTATATAGTATAGGTTATATAATATCTTCAAATAAATACACAGCAAGTAGGTTTATTAATATATTAATAGGTTTATCTAGGTGAAAATTTACCGAAAAGAAACCTACTTGCAGTGTATTTATTTGAAGATATTACATAGGAGACCTGCAGGAAACTCAAAACGAGTTACTTACAAAGGATAATATAGGTTATGTATATATAGTATATAATAACAGGTATTTGTACCTGTTATTTTTTTGGAACGGTATTTTCATACCTAGTATTTTAAAATAACAGTTTAGCCCACCTCTAATACATACATCCGTTATAACGATAATAATACGCGCATGCGTATTGTACATACATTGTTTAACCATATTTAAATTGTACATATGATATATTTGACACAGTATCGAACGTACTTGATACTGCCAAGGTCAAGCAGAATTTTCCAAAATAGATAAGTTTGTGTATTTGTTGACATACCTGGCTATAAAACATTACCTTCACACGTCTGATCGTAATACACGTTGACTGATATACAAAACACAACAATACGTGTAAAGAGTAGTGAAAACAATTTGCAATCATGACAGCCGTGGTTATTTATCCTAGTGACATAACTAGTTTTGTCGTCTGCTGTGTTGTCAAAACGTGGATATAACTTGGTGGCAAGCGCGGTAGAGTTTCACTTTCTATTTGGTACTCAAGGTGTTCGTTCGTATCTACAGTTCAGTAGTTAATAACGCTTAAATATGTGTGACATTTCGAAGTGTAAAGAACAGTTAATAGAATACAATCAAGAACATTTACTCCGGTTTTGGGATAGGTTAAATGAAGATGAAAAACGAGATTTGTGTCACGATTTAAGTGAAATAAACGTTCCAGATGTGTTGTTGTGTTTTAAACGAGCAATTGACTATCTTAATGAAGACCAAGAAAAGCTAGACGATCGTATGAAACCGATACCGTCTCATCTTTATGGTGCCGTGTCAAGAACTTCTCCGGAACTTATAAAATCGTACGAAACTGAAGGTTTGCAACAAATATCCGAGGGAAGTGTAGGTGTCCTGCTTATGGCTGGTGGCCAGGGAACACGATTGGGATCAACATTACCCAAAGGTATGTATGATGTTGGATTACCTTCACATAAATCACTGTATCAAATTCAGGCTGAGAGAATTAGGAAGTTAGTTCAATTAGCACATGAAGTTAGTGGAAAAAATTGTCAGATCCCTTGGTTTATAATGACTAGTGAACAGACCATGGAACCCACAAAGAAATATTTTTGTGATAACTATTATTTTGGATTAAATAAAAATGATATTATCTTTTTTGAGCAAGGGCAGTTGCCATGTTTCACTTTTGATGGAAAAATTATTCTGGATAAACCACATAGAATTGCTAAATCACCTGATGGTAATGGTGGACTGTATAGGGCTCTTAGAGACAAAAATATTTTAAATGAAATTGAACAAAGAGGTGTAAAGTATCTTCATGTTCATAGTGTTGACAATATACTTATCAGAGTTGCTGATCCAGTTTTTATTGGATATTGTGTAAAGAAAGGTGCTGACTGTGCAGCTAAAGTAGTTGAAAAAGCATTTCCAACTGAAGCATTAGGTGTTGTGTGCAATGTGGATGGTAAGTATCAGGTTGTAGAATACAGTGAAATTACACTTAAGACTGCTGAAATGAGAAATGAAGATGGGAGGTTAACATTTTGTGCAGGGAACATTTGTAACCACTTATTTACAACAGAGTTTTTAAGGAAAATAGCAGATGGTTATGAGAATAAATTAAAACTCCATGTAGCTAAGAAGAAAATACCTTATGTTGACACAAACGGTGAGCGGTGCCAACCAGAAAAACCAAATGGGATTAAAATGGAAAAATTTGTTTTTGATGTTTTTCAGTTTGCTGATAACTTAGTTGTGTGGGAAGTAAACAGAGAAGATGAGTTTAGTGCTTTAAAGAATGCAGATTCTGCAGGCAAAGATTGCCCATCAACAGCACGTAGTGATATATTTACATTGCATGAGAGGTTTATTCGTGAAGCAGGGGGATGTGTAATCGGAGACCCAGTAGTATGTGAAATATCTCCTCTTGTTTCATATGCTGGTGAGGGTTTATCATCTGTTGTTGAAGGAAATACATTCCAGTCTCCTCTTTTATTAAGTGCATCAGAAGAGAAACCAATTAAAAATGGCTGTTAGGAGTTGTCATCAAATCTGATCGTCTGTTATTTAAAGCCATGGAGAATTCCAACACACAAACCGTCCACACAGAGTACAGTTAAAGTTTAATATTAAATTCATAAATGTTTTGGAGAGAAAAGTTCCTATTTTGTAAGAATTTTGTGAAAGCTTATATCATGTATTCAAATAATTGTGTAACCTTTATATATAATGCGTATACATATTAGAACAAATACCGTATGTTACATGAACTAAAGTGGACATTAATTCTGTGCAATTTGTAATATGTATGTTACAAAAATGTTTAGGTACGGTAGTATTTATGAGAACAGTGTTGTTATAAATATGTTTGTAAAACATTTTATTTTTAATATTCTGAATATTAAGCACTAGGTAATTCATAATTTACTGAATAAAACTCAGTAATATGGAACTGTAATGTGTGTAAATGAATATCACAAAACTTTAATTACTTATGTTAAAATTAGTATTAATTGTACTTAAAAGTACCATTTTTATAATTATTTAAAAAATGAACAAGATTATATGAACTTTTTGATAGGCTTATACCGAATGTTCTGTGATGAGAAATATTGAATCTAGAGTATTACATTATTTTAAGTGATTAACACAAAATCTTCCAAATCAAGTAATTCCATACTTGAAAACACTTTATTGTTATACATTTTTTATTATACTGTTTTTTATGATATATTTACTTAAGTTTTTACTTGTCAATTGTTATTGACTGAAATATTTAGTATTAAATATGTTTGACCCAATATCTTTACTTTTTTATATTTAATTCAGAATGCATTCTCTTCTATTCTATTGTACGTTTACTGGGTAGTTGACTATAGTTGCTTGTTATATTTATATACTGAAAATTGCATGTAGAAAAGGGGATAGGGAGTTTTATTTTATATACTTACCATTCATATTTGTAATTAATGTTGCATTTCATAGATGAAGTTGACTACAAACACCCAATATACTTTGTTGCCTTGTATTTCACAGATTGACTGTAAAAGCGTGGTCTAGTTGTTTATATTATACTGTTTCAATATTAAGTTAACTTAATTGTTACTAGAATATAAAAAGTATTTTATATTTTTAAATAAACTGTTTTATAATTTTGTAAATATTAATATTGACTTATTTGTACCTCTTCTTGCTTAGAAACAATAATAACGCTTTATGTATTTGTAAGCAGCATTATCTGCTGATTAATGAATAATTTGTAATTTGGTTTTTTTACTTTTGCATTGATTGATAGTGACATTCAAAATAAGTTCCTAATGTGTAACTACTGCAAATCACAATTCATTAATAGGCATAGGCAGTTTCAGCAAAATTTTTCATTTGTTATACAGCTCAAGTGCAGTTTTTAAATTGAAACTTAAAAATAAGTACTTGCTCTTTAACATATAGGGAAAATCTTATATCATGTGAACATTCAGCATTAATCTATTATTGTGTGGCAGTTTTTAGAATAGCTGTTGTCAAAAAGCATTGTAATAAAAACTTCAATAGAAATATGTACTAATTTATTATAAAAAAATCAGTTTGTTTATCATTGCATTAAATATTTGATAATTTTTTTTAATTTTTTAAAAGTATTCATTTTAAGTAATTGGAAGTTAAGTAGTGTATGTAGATTTCAATGTAAATTTATCATCAGTGCATTTACCACAAAATTATGTAAAATTGAAGTGTTTATTAACTAGTACCATTTTGACTAGCAAAGAAATATACAAAATATTTGAGACTTTGGGCATAGTCTACACATTCAGCTTTCCTCAAGTACAATTGAGTTTCTATATCATAAATGATAATTGTTTTTACAGTTACAATGTTCATTTTACTGACAGTTCCAAAATACAGGTATATTAGAACTCATATTTTAGAACATAATAATCTAGTTTGTTTCATTTTAGTGATTAGGCCTGTTCAGTGTTCCAGTTACATATACAAACATGTCAGTTATATGAACATGCAAGACAATCCTTTGTAGCCAATTTTTTCATCTCTGTTTATCTCGATTAGGTGAAGAAGAAGATTAAAGGACACACGTTGAATAAATCATTAATTGTATGTACAGCACCGGAACTGGTAATTGCTCACTCAGAAGTTTTATCACTGCTGTGTAATCCCTCACCCAAATGTACAGTAGTATATGCATAAGGTATATGGTCGCATAGAGAGAGAGAGAGAAAGGGAGTATGATACTTAGTGCAGCTCATACAGTTTCTAATTTCTTACAAAGTATATATAAATTGATGTAATATCAAATGCAAGCATGAATTTTAAATTAACTGCTTACATGTTTCATGTATTCTTACAGATTAAAATTATTTATGTCTTGTAAACATAGATTATTTTCCAGTACTTAGAGCTTAGGTCCAAATCTATTACTTACCAAACACTAATATACTAATGTAGTAGTAATACGAGGGTCATTCAATAAGTAAACAGACAAACACCTGTGGAGCAAAAACTTTTTATTCAATCAATACAATTTTTTTTTTACTTTTCAACGTAATCTCCAGCAACGTCTATGCACTTGTCCCATCTCTTTACAAGCTTTTTTATTCCCTCAGCAAAGAATTCTTTACTGTGATGTCGAAGCCAGTTTTGGACTTTTTCCTTCACTTCTTCATTGCTGTTGAACTTGACACCACGCAAAGTCTCCTTGAGTGGGCCAAACAAGAAAACGTCAGATGGGCCAAGGTCAGGGCTATAAGGGGGATGAGGCAGGATCTCCCAACCTACTTCTTTTTATTGTTTCGAGCGTCAGTTTTGCCGTGTGTGGGCGGGCATTATCGTGAAGAAGAATCACACCTTTCCTCTGCCATCCTGGACATTTCTTCTTCAATGCAGGCGTAACTTTGTTCACAATCATGTAAGAATAGTACTGACTATTGATGGTACGCTGGTCTTATAGGTAATCACAGAAAATTGGGCCTTGGCAGCTCCAAAAGATGGTTAACATCACCTTACCAACCGATGGCTGGGTTTTGAATTTCTTTTTGGTGGGTGAACTGGGATGCTTCCACTCCATGCTTTGTCGCTTTGACTCAGGTTCAAAATAGTGAATCCAAGTTTCATCACACGTTAAAATTCTTTTAAAAAATTCATCACCTTCAGCCATAAAGCGATTTTTAAGCTCAGCGCATATGCGATGTCTATTGGCTTTGTGGTTAAGCTCCCTAGGAACCCACCTTGCACTAGTTTTACGGTAATTTAGCCTGTTTTGAATGATGGAATGAATTGTACCAACACTCACTTGACATTCTTCAGCAATTTGTTCAACTGTAATTCGTCGATCTTCTTGGATAAGTAAATTGATGCATCTTTCAAGTGCAGAAGTTGAAACTTCCACTGGTCGTCCGGAACGGTGTTCGTCTGCCACGCACGTTCAGACATTTTAAAACTTTTCCACCCAAGCATAGAAACTTGCACGATTCATACAACTTTTACCATATTGTTTATTCGTATGAGAGAATATTTCCAACGGTTTTACACTTTCCGAAAGCAAAAATCTTATAACAGAACGCTGTTCTTCAAAAGTACTGTCCTCAAGAGGACACGCCATTGTAAATAAAACTGTATTGGTTATGTTTATCAATATATTATTGAACAGCTGATCAAAACTCACAACAACGTTGCCAGGTAACACTCCTGAAAGTTTCAATCAGCTGCTACAATTAATTTCTTTTCTACAGCTGTTTGTCTGTTTACTTATTGAATGACCCTCGTATAATAAGCATTTGGAATGTGGTCATTGTGGTCACCCCTGTCAGTGTAAAGGTGGAGTGCTCTAGGTAAAAGCATCTCTAACCACTTCCACAGTTCCTGCGTTTATTATAATTAAGGTGCCAGCCCAGTTAGCTGAACTATTAATTGCTATGGAGTACCAGGTGGAGATATGTCAGGCTAGAACATACCAATCCTGCAACTGCAGTCAGACAGGAAGTGGTGACGTACTGCAGCTTGGAAGTAATGAATTTTGTGTCATTCTGGAAAAAAATTCGTCTGTATACAATTTCGTGTGAGCATTTGATATTAGTTGTCAAGATTAAATGATGAGATAATTCAAAAACAACTTACATTTGGTGTATTAATATATTTTTTATACAGGTGTAGGTTTTATTAAAATAGACACTCAGTTACTGAAGTGTCTATTCAGTTATGAATTCAGTCAGTGTCTATTCATTAAAAATGAATATATATTTAATAGACACTGTTTTTAAAATGTAACTAAATTATTAATTTAAACTCCATGAAACGTTTAAATCTTTCTGTAGTACCAGTATGAAATATAAATTTATCTAAACACAGTGTCATAATACTATTTATTAACCAGTCAGCTATTTATGCCCCACTCTGTAAAATGTTGTAATTATAGACAGAATGAACTAACATAATTTACATACAACTAAGTATTTCACATCCACCTGGAGATTTAATCCAAAATTTTGTTTGCTGGTATTTGCTATTATTATATATGATTCTTGCCTATACAGAACTGGCAACACAAACTATTTCTAGAATTATATATAAACAGTATATTCCAATATAATTTTTGACTTTATTTTGTATAACAAATTGTATATTAACTTGTTCATTTCTAAAATTAATCATAATATTATTATTTCTAATGAAATGATAGTTTATACAGATAGTCAGGTATTTGGTTTTATAAACTTGACAAAAATTGTGCAACTAAATTTTAAAATAACAATTCATAAATATAAGATGTATTTAATGTTTATTTAAAATAATTTTTAATAATGCAAATAAATATAACTCAGTTGTGTAGGTGATGTAGACTTCATGAAAATCCATATAGATTAATACAAAAATAAAACTTGACTGTTAATATAACTGGCAAGCTGAAAAGTACTGTGACAGATTTAATATAGTTTTATGACCAGTATTTATTTCCTGGATTTCGTTGTCCATGACGTGTCCGTTACTTAACTAAATATCACTATAATATTGACGACTCGGAACACAATGTTTTTTATAAGTAAAAACGTAAAGTTTTACCTTACAGCCTTACAGGCCTTAAGGTTTTACCTGTAAGGCTGTAAGGTAAAACTTTACGTTTTTACTTATAAAAAACATTGTGTTCCGAGTCGTCAATATTATAGTGATATTCAGTATTTATTTGTATCCTTATATAAAATACCTTTTGTTCTGAAGAACTGGAGAAAATTTCATTCAGGAAATAAGACTTTTGTCGTTTTTTATCTCTAAACCGAAATGCAACAGTATAACAATAAACTGGTAACAGAATACCAGTTTTATGGTTATGAGGTATGAAAGTTTGGAGGACTATAGGGAACATATGATATACGTGTATGTTTGTGTGAGAAATGAAATATGTATGAAATGTAGAATTCAAGTTACTTTAATGAGAAAAGTTTCAAAATTAGAGTTAATGAATATATTTTTAGAATTAGTAATTATTATAATTACTAATTATAATAATTTATTAACATTATTTATAAAAATTTATTATACAAAAAAATATAATTAAGTAAATAAATAACATTAAGTAATTAATATGATACACTTATGTATACATGTACTTATATACAAATGTGTGTGTGTAAAGTAAAAATGAAGTCATAAACAAATTTATGAAATAGGAAAATGAATATGTTTATATACTTTCCATAGATAGATGTTTGCCAAAAGATAGATTTATAAAATATTATAGTGTACTGGGAATTGCTTGTTAATAATAGTGACTGACCTTTTGCTGTTAAAAGTGAAAGTAGTGTATAAATAACAGATATTTTTATTGTGTACTGAACTCTCAGTGTTTTCATAATCATGTGCTTTTCCATATAGTACATATTCAAATGAAAGCCCTCCAGTTTTACTCCTTTATCACATTCTATAAAAAAAAGATTTATAGAATCTTATAAAAAATGACTTATAAAATAACTTAATATTTTAAATAAAGGGGTATTATATTAGAACCTATTTGAATTAAAATTCTGTTACATAGTTTCTTAAATTTGTGACTGAAATGTTATTAAATTAGTGCTTTTTAAGTAGGCCTCTATAAAAATATAATTTATTTACCACTTTATACTTTCAAGTGTATTTTATGTTACTCATCATGAAATCCCCAATTATGTACACGCTAATCTCTAGAAACAACTTTACCCCCAGCACTGTCTTCAGGTGTGTACAACATTTGTTTGTTTTTATCAGTGACTGTTCTAGATCTTGTGAAGTTGGGGGGGGGGGGGACTGCAACTTAGTAGGTGGGAATAATAATAATAATAATAATAATAATAATGACTTGTTTCATACTACCAAGGAGTTCCAGGCAGGGTGAGCTGTCATGTTGGTCCAATGTACAAGAAAGGTAGTGAGGCCAACAACTTGTTTCAGCTGCCCTATTATTACCACCGGATATTGTTCCAGGTATTCATTTACACAACTCGAGGCAACCAAGAAGGTTAAAAATGCACCATAATATTGTGGTGCTTTCTGGAACCTCTAGATTTGTAAAAAGGTGTCATGACCACTAATCTGCTAACTCCCACAGCAGCAGATTACCGAATATAAATAATTTGCAATTACCACACATAATAATAAACATTGCATACTTAAATTTTGTAAGCACATAGGTCTTTGGGGGAGCCATACTCAGGCTGGTACCACTATTGATTGGTTTTTGTTTTTATATATTTTTTACATGTATATGGAATATAACTGAGATTCCATATTCAGATATGATCAACATTATTATGTGTATGCAATGCAAAGATATAAGTGTAAACAAAAGCTATTTCATTCCTCAAGGTGAGTGAAAAACACAGTATCAGTATGTTTATCTGGTTGTATGTTGTTAAAATATGTTTCTAAAATGAAATTTGAAGTAGGCAATTCTTTATTGTTTTTATTTAAAAACTCAAAATGCAATTTACTGGAAATACGTAATTCAAACAGTTCAGTATAGGACAAGTACTTTGTTGGCTCAAAGAATTTCCAAATAATTTTTAAAAATATTTTTTATAACTTGAGAAGTATACTGTGTCATTGTGTGTTTTATTATATGGCAGAAGCAATCAGCCTACGTTGTAGAAACACTTCATTGTTGTTGGTATCAAATTTTCTTGTGATAATACGGCAGAATTCCAATAGAGCTGGCTGCGTATTGGTGATTTTCAGTGAAACTGAATTCTTTATAAAGTGAAATCTATTTATAGCCATTATATAAAAGTCTTATAACAACACTCAGGATACCAAAGTACGAAAAACACAAGCATAGTAATTTTGATTTTCTTGCAGCAAAAAGTATGTACAACAGTTGTTCATTCTAAAGATTAAGTGTTTTAAAAGTAAGGAAGCCTGTGAATCAGTTGAAAGAATTAACTAACAAAACTAATGACAGTTATAAGGTATTTATGTAAACAACAGCTATTTCTATTGGATTTAGTTCAAAATTAACTGAATAAGATTAATTTATCCTACAGTTCACACACACAATGTTGAAGGCCTATATTTTAACACTTTAATGTATGAGGTTTTATTATGAAAACTGAAACGTTATAAAAATATAATATTACACTGTAAAATTATAATATAAAAACATAATGGATATTTTTTTTACTGCCTAAGCAGTCTAGGAATTAGGGAGGGTAGGCTGCCTTATGTGATACACTCAGAGTACAAGGTAGGTAGTGTATCCAGTGGCCAGAACTAAGCTTCAACTGTGTTGATGGTCCTGCCGAAACATCTGTTTTAGTTGAAAATAATGGACCATGACCAAACAACCATGGTCATGGTTGACTCGAGCTGTGTAAATGAATACCTGGAATAATATCCGCCCAGGAATGAATTTTACAACATTGACTCCAGCCGTGCAAGCCTACGAAGTATATTGTGCTTTAACTGCTTGTTATTACCCCAGGATGTTTTTTCAGATCTTATTTCCACAGGCAAAATTGATCTTGGGGTTGAAAAATGCACCTTGATTGTATGATGTGCCCGCAAGTCAAACCTGGGGCCTTTAAATTATTAGGTAGGCACTGTAGCCATTGGCGTATTAAGCGCCAAAATACCTTGGAAACATTATGATTAATGTAAAGTGTATATATTGTGCAAAAAGTACTACTACTAAGTTCAGATCATCCAGGTTTGTTTTTTATTTGCTTCCTACAAAGAAATTGCTTCACTGTCGCAATGAAACTATCCACCCGCTCTTTAAGGTAATCTCTGTGTTGGGAATATCCCAACTACTCTGCTCAATAATAAGACAGAGAAACATAGTACTATCATGAGTGGACAGTTATTTAATTTTCCAAAGCCTTAAAAGAACAACCTTTCTATAGAATTTCATTTAATGAGCGAATTAGATATTAAAAACCGTTCATATTCCTCCCTTGTTTTAGGGAAACCATAGTTTATTATTTAAGTCTCACACAAGGTGTTCAACACAGTCTAAAACAAATTTTATAGTTGGAAGTCTATAGTTAAAGTTGGATTTTATAGTTTAAAGTTGGAAGTCTGTCACTAACATAATAGTAATAAAATACAGGCAGATGGTAACAATTATGAATTTGGCTTCTTCAGTATTATCACATGGTTTAAAAGGAAAGTAGAAATGTTTGACATTAACTGTACAATATACTCAGACTCTTAAAGACTGAAGAAACAGTAGACTTAAAATGTTAAATAAGAAATAACAGTAGTATCATCCATGTAGTATATCCATATGATAAATAGCAAGAGTACCTGGTTGCACTAGATTGGATAGGATGTGTAACATATGAGATGAGAAGAACTGAGAGTAAGAAGTGTCAATGGATTTAATAAATAATGTAGAAGCAAATGGAATGCACTACATGCAAAATGTAATGTAGAATGCAAACGGAATGTAGAGTGCAACGGAATGTAGAACAACGTCACTAGAATGCACAATAAAGTGACAAATTACTAGTGCAATCGACACCAATCTTTAGACAGACTATATGAGCACATGAGATTGTGATAGGCAGATAGCCGAATCCTTAAAACAACCAGTATTCGAACATATGCTATAAATAAATAATCTCAGCTTATTGAGTAGCACTTTACAAATTATGGTGTTTTCCAATAAGAGCTACTGAATGAGAGATCGTTATTTGATGGCTAATAGATTTGGTAGTTGTGTTTCATAGTCACAGTGAAGCAATGTTTGAGACGTTCTTAATGAACCAGTAAACTATGGTAAATAGAGTTAATGATACATCTAGCAGATAATAGCTAAGTGACTGTCTGAAAGACATGCATCCCTTATATAATTTGGCCTAAATATCAAGAAAAAGCTATCGAATTGTTATTGGTGTCGTTTATGAATCTTGATTAGAAAATATTGCTAGAAAAATATAAATGTTATTCACATTTTTTAATGGTCACAAATCCGGATTACTGTAGGCATTACATCAACGTTTCATATTTTCTTGTAAATGAGTTCTACACTTGCGTCTCATTCTTTCTTATTTTTAGCTATAAAATCAGCTCCTGAGATATTGCTGTGCAATTTTGAATCACTCTGTGTATGTTCACAATTTTTTTAATTGAAGTATTTTTTATTTTATAAAAACATTAAGGTAACTATTATTGAAAAACCTTATACAATATGTGAAGGTGTGATTGTGTGATACAAACCAAAAGTAATACAAAAAATAATGCCATTATGTACATTGTGTGAAAGTACTAATAAATTTTTGCCATTTTCAAAACTTTATTCTAAGTGCATAAGAATTTCTGTCAATTTGGATTGTTTCTGGCATTGCATAACATCATAACAGTTTTGTGAAATTAATTGAGACATGTACAAGAAAATTTATATTTGCACGGATTTTTGCTTGATGAAATACTGCCATGTGAGATATGTTATATTTATATTTAACCATTAAACAGATATTTACACAAGCACACACAGATGTGTGTGCATATGTCACATTAGTCATTACTAACATTGTAAATCTTATTTTTACTTTTAATCTTGTATTATCATTGTGTACTACTAATTACTAGCTATTTGCATTTAAAAAATTGGCTTTATGTATAAGGTATAAAAATATTTCTCATTTTTTATCAGAAACTGGTCATAGTTTATTAATTCTTTGCAGCTGTTGGTGAAGGAACTTCATTTACAGCATGTAAATTGTATTATTTCTTATAAGCATTTGTTGAATTAAAATTTTATACTAAAAGGCTAATTTTGTGACACTTACCTACAATACTTATGAATGAATTTTTTTATTTTATTTTTTTTGTAAATGGTTGTCAGTCTGTACTAATACTAAGTTTGTACCAAACATAGATAAGAAATTTTTTTACAGTGAATAATAATCCAAAGGTATGAAAACAGGATACTGCACTGCCACATTTTCTTTATGAAATCTGTCTCATAAAACTAATAAATAGTTTAAAAATAAATTAATACACATCAATTTTTTTTTATTTTGAAGTAAAATAAATGCCGTGCATTTTTGGAAAGACTGTGAATTTGCATGTTTTTATTTGAACTTTTGTATTTAAGCAGTCTTTTGTAGGCTAAAATTTTACTTGGAGAGTTAATCAGGTGATGATTACCGGTATACATTTACATACTAGTCAACTATATCCAAGTTAATCTGCTTTGTCAATAAGACTATCTAGTTAGTGTTAAGATAGTAAGTTTACATTATGTTATGAAATGAGAATCTACAAACCATCCTGGCCAACAAGTAAACAAATCTGTATAGCATGTAAGATCTTTCATTAGTTTTGTATTTGAAAATAATAAAGTTATATGTTAATAACCCATGAGTTTCCATTACTAGTATAAAATAATAAAAGAAGATTTGTTAAGAGATTTGATTCATAAGCTGGTAGCTGGAATGCAAGTATTGAAGCATGGATGTAAGCAGATAAGGGTGAGGGTATGCGTGTTTTGAGGTTTTGAATCTCCCCCAAAAAAGACACCATACTATTGTGTCTTTTTAATCCTTCGAGGTATTTCTAAATATTATTTAGAATAAGCAATAATAATTAATTCTGTGTATCTACAGAAATATTGTAGGAGATGAGTGACTGTAATGTTCATCCCTCTTGAAATGAAATTGTACATTTGCCCATGTGATGAAATACGAGGGGGTACCCAAAAATAACCAGAATAGCGCTGCGATTGGCGGAGCTTACGTAGTACGCATTTCTCTCGCTAGGCGAGCGTAGCGCGTCTAACAATTTCTGTTTCTGTAACAGATATTTGATTAATTCTTCATCGTAATCTTCATACGATTGAATTAGATGAGTATAATCCTTCTTACTCATTCCTTCACGAATTTCAAGATCTAGATCGATCGCAACTTCGTGCAAAACAACTTTTGGGTACCGTTGAATAAATGCCATTTTAATGAGATATTTTACTAAAAAGACAGTATACCACACGAACACACAGACAACATCAACAGCAAGAAACAAAACAAAAAAAATCTGCCGGACTCACTCAACACCTTGATGATCCGCCTTCAGGAGCTTCTTGTACATAAGTTGCCTTCAACTCGAACTGCAAGGACTGTCTCGTCTCAGCCTGGATTCTTCCTTCTTAGTTCCGAAAAAATCCGACGACGACTTCCAGTTCCTTCAGGACTTCTTGCCTATTGTGTTCAAAATCAGCATCAATATGTATCTTTTTTTTAGCAACCGTTGTTATTTTTTAAATTTGTGTGTTCTTTTCATATTTTCTACACAAATTTTAAGATTATAGTCTACACTGCTGAGCACCAATTTTATACTTTGTAGCGTTTCATTATTTCTCTTCGGAGGTCTATTTATTATTTATTCTTAGTTGAACATTTTTTTTAATGTTATAATATAATCAATATCTTCTCAGTTTTTGTTTTACCAATTTTTATTTCCATCAATTTCACTTTAGATATCAAAAGAACAATTTTTATTTCATCTTTTCTTCTACAGATCCAAAAATTAACAAATTCATCATCTTCCTCTCACAAAACAGTCTCCTTGGCAACGCCACCAATTTTCCATTACATCACTCATACAAAATTCTGTTTTCATACATTCAGTTATACATATATAATTATTTATATTTAACATTTTATATCAATTATCATTATTACAAAACAATATAATAATTATTAACAAACAATATCATTATTATTAACAAAAATATAAGAACAGAACCAATAATAACTATACAATTGTGATTCGGTACCGGGAATCGAACTTGGGTCCCCCGGTATCGTTACAATGTCAATTGATGACAAACCTCGTTCTGGACGTCCGTCAACTTCCAGAATTGACGAAAATGTTGAAAAAGTTCATGCAATCGTGCTTCAAGACCGACGACGTACCATTGAAGAGATTAGTAAGTTATCTGGAATAACTTGGAGCTCAGTTCAGCGAATTTTGTCGGAAGATTTGGGGATGAGAAGGGTCACTGCAAAATTTGTGCCTCGGGTCCATTTCACTGCGCCAGTTTTTAGCAAAAAACAACATGACTCCCTTGCCCCCACGCCCCTTACTCACTTGACCTTGCTCTGTGCGATTTCTTCTTGTTTCCGCGAATGAAGAGGGACATGAAAGGACGTTTTGATGACGTGGAAGCGGTAAAGAAAAAACGAGGCAGGAGCTGTCGGCCATCACAACAGACGAGTTTGAAAAATGTTTCCAGGAATGGGATCGCAGATTGGACAAATCTATTAAGTGTAATGGAGAGTACTTTGAAGGTGATAAGGTTGTTTTGTAAAAAAAATTAAATACATAGCTTTAAAAAAAAATTCCTGTTATTTTTGGGTACCCCCTCGTATATATTGTAACGTGATGTTTCCCTCTACGTAAAGAATATACCCTAATCTAAATAAGTATCTTACCACAATAATGAAGAACAAAAATTAACTAAGTAAAGGAAGAATAATATTAACTAAGTCTATCAACCAGGAATAGATGAAGAAATAATCGTTACAGAAACATGAACCGACCAAAACAAATGAACTAACAGAGTGAACAAGAATAATTAGATTAAATTAATGATTTCAAAACACCAAACAAAATATTGATTTCTTTAATAACTATAAATTTATGGAATGCTAATCTAATGTTCCGTATGGCACCCAATTTAATTTAAATCCACTCTTAGATCAATTTCGATATTGGTGATTCATATCAATTACAATTTAATTAATTAACTGAATAAACATTACAAGATTCGACAACACAAAGCCGTAACGACTTAGTAAGTATATTATACTTAAGTATAAGATAACAACTGAACCATACGACAACGTATAAACAAGGTACGTAAGAAACGTATAGTTTCATAATTGGCTTCCAACGTGGGGCTTAAAAATATTTCAAATTAATTCAACTTTGCAAATCGACATACGAAGTTAAAGTGAGGGTAACATAATAGGCACCAACCACTTGGGGTGTTTCAATAATCAAGAAATATTATTTTTAATAACAGAAAGAACTTATAATATTTAAAGGATACAAGGGATGTAGAGACTCTAGTATTACAATAAAAAAAAAAAAAAAATAGAGACAAGTCTTTTTTGTTATAGAATATATATAACAATATTGTTTTTGCGTGTTCTGAGTATATGATAATGTTTTAAATCAATCAATGTTGCAAAAACATATGTATTTATAATATACAAGAAGGTTTGAAAGAAAGACTGTACAACACGTTAATGGCCTGGTTAAGGCAGATGATGAGTGGAGATTAAGAAATAACCAGGAGATAGATGCGCTATTGAAGGGTGAGGCTATCATAAGATTTATAAAGGCTAAGGAATGCAACGGCTAGGTCACCTAGAACAGATGGATGATCAGCACATCTATACTAATAAATCCCTGGGGGGGGGGGTCTATGTTTGTTCGCGGTAATCTCAGAATCTACTGAACCGATTTCAATGAAACTTTGCACACTCATAGCAGGTATCCAACGGAAGGTTTTCCACTTTGTTTGATAATGATAGGTTAAAAGGAACCGAAGGTATTGCAAAAGAACTCATTTTTTTAAGTCTAACCCGCGGTTTTGATCGCGAATATTTGTATATTGTTGTTGTGGTAACTGTCGAGTTGGTAAATTGCTAATGGTACATCTATATTAATAATATTCTTATATTGTAAGTTATGATTATCCAAAAAGTGCGAAAAAATAGATCCATCATTCATGTTTCCTCGATACGTAAAATCAAAATTTGATAATTTAGTAGATATTTATAAACATGCAGTAACACAATTAGATGAAATGTTTATTCGTATAGAGTAATACAAATAGTGTATACATAAGTATATTGATATCAGTTAGTCCATTTGAATATTTACATTTTTGTAGGGATATGGAATTCTTATCAGCATATGGAATTCATATAAACAATACAATAATTCATTGTTTGATTATATTGTAACATTGATTATATAGTACACTTTGATTCTGACAAACCATACTCTTCGACATTTGAATATTCAGTAGCCCTGTGTGCAGTAGGAATAATTAATTCTCTAGAATTATACTTAACTTACTTCACCTCAGTCATGCGATGAGTGTCAGTGATGTAGTATCAGTGCCTTTTTTCGTTAATTTTATGTCATCGGTAAGTAATATGTGCAATATGTATTGTATAAATTATTAATTGCCCCTTAGAGATTTATTAGTACAGATAAAATAAATACATTTCCACTTTTTTTAGCTTTGCAATGCCAAAAAGACGATCATGTTTAGGAAGATCTGCTGCTGCTGCCAAAAGAATGCGGCGTCTTAGAGCATCTGAAAATGACGTCGAAGGAGTCGAAATGCAATCAGCTTATGGAAACTATTCGGAAAGATCTGGATTAGAAGAAGTCTCACGGGTTGAAAGTCCTACGACTCGTGAAAATGGATTAGCGGCACAAAGACGCAGGTAAGCGACTCTCAGATCACGAGGTCCTACTTTACGATGGGATGCAAAATTAAATAGTGGTTTCAGTTATAATCCAGTTATTAACCACGCGAATGAAACAGATATCAATGAAATAGTCGAAGGGAGTTTCATGCCTACTTTCAAAATTCAAGGACAAGTATATCACCTCATGGGATCATTACTCCCCACACAAAACGAAGTACCAAAATTTCTACAGGTGTATTTCATAGCTGATTATTTACAGCAAGCTAAAACAAGAATGGATCATATTCGTAACTTGGATAAGACATTAGTAACTGAACTTCAAAATTTACTTCACGCAATCAACCCATATGTTAGTGAACTGAAAAGTGCGTTTGAATTTGTAACATCTGCGAATAATAATCAGTACAATATTGTGATTTATGCTGATCGAAAAGAAAATAATGAAGAGCACAGGGGTCGCTACAATGCACCGACAACTAATGAGGTGGCAGTAGTTTTATTTAACCAGGAATGCAATAAACGCGATATAATAATCTGTGCGAGGGATCATACTCTACATCGCATTGCAGAAACACATCGAGCTTATGATGCTTTACAGTACCCTTTAATGTTTTGCAGAGGAAAAGATGGTTATCATTTTACATTAAAATTAGTAGATCCTCATACTGGGTTACAAACTACTAAGAAAGTTTCAGCTCTACAATTTTATTCGTACAGACTCATGATGAGAAAAGATGAGTACAATCATTTAATTTATTACAAACAGCTTCTGAATCAATATATTGTTGATATGTATGCTAAGATAGAGACGGAAAGGCTTATATACATGCGTACTCATCAAACTCAGTTAAGAGCTGAGAGTTACATACATTTGCAAGATACATTATGAAATAATGAAAGTTTGCATAATTTAGGCCACTTGCTCATTCTACCCTCGAGTTTCACAAGAGGTGCACGATATGTGCATGAGCGAACGCTTGACGCTTTTGCTACGTACGTAAATACTCGCGGCCTGATTTATTTATTATGTCCACTACAAATCCTAAGTGGAGAGAAGATTGTCCAGGAGTTGCATCAAGGCTTTTCAGCTCAAGATCGACACGACTTGGTAGCACGCGTATTTAATCTGAAATTGAAGAAATTAATGGATTTCTTAGTGAAAGGTAAACTTTTTGGCTCAGTTGTCTGCTACATGTACAGGGTAGAGTGGCAAAAACGAGGTTTGCCGCATGCGCATATTTTGCTCTGGTTAGAAGAAAAAATACGACCAGATCAGATAGATTCTGTGGTTAGTGCAGCGCTGCCGGACCCTGATAAAGATACAGTTATGATCTTTATGATATCATAAAGCTGCCGGACCCCGGAGCTTTATGATACAGTTAAAACATGTATGATTCATGGACCATCGTGTATATAGTTCATCCAAACAATCATGAATGTTATTTTCTTCGTTTACTTCTGCACAATGTACGTGGCCCAACTTCATTTGAAAATATCAAGACTGTCGACAACGTAATTCATCCGTTTCAAGCTGCATGCCAAGCTCTTGATCTCCTAGAGAATGACAATCATTGGAACGACATATTGTCAGAGGCAAGTTTATTTGTTAGCCCTGACAAAATGAGAGCACTTTTTGCAATTATGTTGATGTTCTGCAGTATTTCAAACCCGAGTGCAGTGTGGATTAAATACAAAGACCACTTCTCTGAAGACTTGATTCGAGATATTATGCGTCGAATTCCTGATGCTGATTTGAGTTTATACAAGGAAAGCATTGAAAATAGTTGTTTACTACTTTTACAAGATTTTGTTACTTCTGTCGGTGCAGATGTAGATGCATGTCTACTCTTATATATATATATATATATATATTGTAACGTAACGAAAATACGGTCCCCTACGTTACATAAATCAACTTATAAGCTTTAAAATAGAATAAAAATATTAATTATCCACACTTGTAAAAGGTCAGAAACCCAACCCATAATTGAATAAATGAAATAAGAATACAAGGTAGAAAGAAAAAAAATTAATAATGTTAATAAATACAAACCTCAAAGTTCAGTGAGAGGTGTAAACAACAGACATTGACAAATAATGAAAAAACTAATTTAGACTGTTTCATAATAATTGATGTTTTAAAGGAGAGGAGAATGAGTAAGTGTTACATGACTTAGGTCACACAAATGTACCTGTTATTAATTGCATCATGTTGTAATATTATCATGATAATTATGTTATTTTTTGTGTGCAGCAAGTGGAGTTATTCTTTTAATAGAATACCAAGTAAATAATTATTATGTGTTCTCATTATACCATTATAGAGCTGTTGTCAAACTCGTTAATTGATTACCAATTAATTTCATTTTATGTGTTATCCATATGTCATTATAAAGCTTTTGTTAGACTTTATAAAGTTAATTGTTTGTATATATGTACTTAGATAGTAGGATGATTATAATTGTAAACTTGGCCAAAAAGGCTATAATTGTTAATGAGATACAAAAGGGTTTAATACAACCATGTCATAAATAAATGAAGGATTCTATAATAATGCAGATAGTAACAGATTAAAATCAGAAGTAGATAAGAGTATAATGATAGGCCTAACAACCAGTAACATTATGTAGTAAGTCAGATCAGAAAGGTTAGGTAAAGAAATTTGTAACAAATACTAAATAAAATCTAATGAGTTAGGAGAAGTTAATAATAATTGCTAATAACAAACAAATAAATTCAATTTAAATAAATTCTCGTAATGCAATAGTGCAATGATACCGATAGGTAATGTTTTGTAACAGAAAAATAATACTTGTTAAAGTAAGTAAATTAAGAGGAAACGACAGCAAAATATATAAAATTTAGTAACAAACAATAAGTAAAATTATAATAGGATATAATGGAAATTTAGTAAAGGATATTTTGATGAGTGGAAGAACATTGTATGAAATGTTTATAGTATAATATAATATCCAATAAGAATAGAAAAAATGGTTGTCAGGGATGACGAGAGAGAGATAGAATTTGTTGATTCGATTATTGAATAATTTTACATGAACGAAGACGGTTTAGTTTAAAGACACTCAAAAAATATTTGATTAATTTAAATACAAATAATACAATTGAGAAGCAAAATGAATAATAAATCACCATAGTATGGTCCACTGTCATTCAACCGTCTTATATAATGGAACAACCTAAAACCTGTACAAGAAAATTAACGAAAAATACAAAGGAAGAATTCTAATAGTAAAACTCAATATAATGAACAAATGTTAAATTAATTAATCAACCAAAACAGGGGAATAACTACCTGAATAAAGTGATATAATCCTATAACATAAAAGAAACGAAAATAAAACACTAAATTAGATCTGAACTTCAGTTTCCACAATTCAATAGAAAAAACGTAGTTGGACTCGAATTTCGTCGAAGCACGTAACCACAAAACTCGGACATTGGTGAGCAAAAGGAGCAGTATTTCTGCATCATCCCAGGACCAAAAATCAACTTTTATTTCAACTTGGAGCGAAAACTGACGAGAACAAATTCATCGGCATTCTGTTATTGACCAAACACGACGACGAGGTTATCTATACACTGTCTTATTGAGTCACAATGTCCAGAGGACGGTAAACTACAATTATTTTAAATATTATTTAATAAGAACTTAATTCTATATTGTAATACCTTGTATTCCTATTTATGCATTTTCTGATCTTACTAACAGTTGAAAGAACCTTCACGCCCTGTGTTTAAAGAAATATAAAATCATAACTAAAATAATATAAAACCCTGAATCTGATTGATAATCGATTACTTCTAACATATAGCCTTTTGTATCTCCATAAAGAAACAACTTTGTTGGACAAGACATATTAAACTATTAATAAAGAATCCTTTCAGAACTTAACGATATCTTCTCATTTATATAATATTTAGTATAGTGTGAACAAGATATAATATAAGTAGAGAGTGTAACTGAGAATTATTGTACGCGGTGGATTAACCTACAATTTTCAGCTGTCTGGGAACCACAGCGCTATTCGCGGACTGCTTGGGTATTAAAGAGAATGAGAAAACAATAAAAATTCCTTCTCTTCTCTTCAACGCGGGATAGGCTTGAACGAAAAATTAGAATTACACACTCTATACATAATTTTTAATCACAATAACACAATTATATTAAACAGGGAGAAACGTGGAACATATTTAAATATTACAATACTTAAGTTAAGTTCAAAGAGAGGATAACAGTTACATCATAAATTGGCACTCACAACAGTGGGGTCAAGAAAAGATTGATACGGACACACCGGTTGTAATATAAATTGGCGAACCCAACAGTGGGGAAAAAACGATAATATTATAATATATATATATTGTAACATCACAAAATGTTCCATAACCATAATGAACACCAGAAGGGTGAAGTATACCACTAGAATTGTAAATGAGTAAATAAAATGAATGTAACAGTGAAGAGAATGGACCAGCCAAGAAGAAAAGAAGAGGAGGGATCCCAAGAAGCAGTGAGGAATCCACTACATGACACTACAACTTCAATAAACTGACTGACTATGACAAATGGACAAGCAAAGTTTCACAAATAAGCTGTCAAGTAAGCCAGGTAAAAAGACTGATGAGTAGAGTCATACAGAATAAACAAATTAACCACTGACTTTAATAACATGGTAATAAATAACAGCATATTGGCTGATAGAAATAGAACCATTATATAGAAATAACAAATACCATGTACTATGCTAGATGTAGTCACAAAATTGTAAAAGATAGAATAAAAAACAAATATGTGGTAGAATAAATTAAGAGTAATTATAAAAGGAAGCATTATATGTATGTAGGTAACTTCCTAAGTGAATAATATGTATATAAAGGATAATAGTAGTCAGGGAATAAACATTGTAATATCCAGACCCTGTATGACCAAGTTTATGTCAATTAAATGATAGGGAAATAGAACCCCTAATTAATATAAAATAATAGAATTATAACTATAACGAATAAGGTGTAAAGTACCACCACTTGGCCGGTATTATACACTTTAGAAATGAGAAGGACATATCAAAATATAATTAGTGAATTAGGAAAATTCAAGTTAATGTATTGACTTAATTAGACCGATAATTTATATTGTTCAGCTGTAGGCAGCATTTAGATATAATAATGTAATTAATTTTAATCATTTTATAATGTTCGAAAGAGAAAACAAACATAATTAAACAAATATCAATGAAAAGTAAATAGTCGAATTTGCATTGTTAGCAGACGACACTAGTAAACAATGTCTTAGGACAGTAAATTAATGAATTGTTAATAAAAACTATGTTTAAACTGGCCTCAAGCCACATCAAATTAAAGATAAGAAAATAAGCTATAATTTGATAGTAATAGCATCCGAAATGGAATTGTAATAGTCAAGTAATTAACGTTAGCATCATTATTTTGGCAAGATTTGAAGAAGTTCATGTAATAATAACAACAATGAGAACGAGTACAAAATACGACTCGGTAATGTTTATTAATAACATTACGTCATCATGACATAATTTTGTACCAATCACTAACGAGTTTAGTTAACGCAAATGAACCCTAGCGACGGTCAAGAGAATCCTATATAATCGACGACGCGCCAGAAAGACGGCACTTCGGGCTCCACGTGGATTCCCGACTCACCTGGCGAACCCACATACAGTACATCCGACAACGCGCTTCGGCGCAACTCTGTAGACTCTGGCCCGTGCTTTCTAATCCGGCAATGACCCCCCGGCTAGGTAAGCTCATAGTCAACACGTACGTGTTGCCCGTGATTACCTACGCCTGTCCTGTTTGGCGATACCTGGCTCATGGTCATAGAATTACGCTCCAGCGCGTACTCGACCGGGGACTGAAGCTCGCGTGCAAAGTCCCCCGGAGGTACTCTTCTCGTCTTTTGAGGAGAGGACTCGGTGTCCGCTCTCTTGATGACACCGTGAGATGCCTGGCGCGACGATTCTATGTTCGTTCCGACAGAGTAACCCACAATTCCCTCATTGCCGGACTTGGTAAATACACCCCGCGACCAGGTGAGTCCTGGAAGCGACCTCGTTTGCTAGTCCCGGTGGTATAACCCACCAATCGCAGGTCGTTTCAGACCCCTCCATAAGTAGCTAAAAGATATAAAAAGAACTCAAACAGACCCAGTGGCAGGAGTCCTTTCTGAGACTCGGGACACTGCACTGCAACCCCCAGTTGTGTAAAGACGGCATTGGCATTTTTTTTTCACAAGCTAGTCGTATGCGTTCTGCATTTTGTCAATATCACATAACCAGCAACAACAGTCCAGATTAAAATAATTAATGTAAATTTTGGAAATCAATCACTAGGAAGAAGAATAATTTCACCTGTGTGCATCGAGAGTTAGTAGTGACTTTAAACAAGTAGTGCGTGCATCTGAACGAGACATATAATCATAACCTAAAAAGGCGATAACCTATCTGTTTAGTAAGAAGCAACTTATTCTCGTTCCAAGTGTGAATTAAGTGAAGTGATTTAACGATCATTATAATCCGATCGTTAATGTGTTTATAAATTAATCGATACGATTAAAATACAGGTAGTACAGTGATAAAATGTATTTGTTTACATTTTCATCAGATAACCGTAGAACCTAACGCACTTTGTACTGACGCAAAACAATAAGACTATTTGTAGAGAACATTGTACCAAATTTATTTAGAGGGATCAACACATCCCGAAGTAAGATAATATGTATTAATATTTTTATAACTAAACTCAGTTTGAGTTTGAACAAACGAACTTTTCGTTATCTAATTGAAATTTATTAAAGGTGTCTAACTTAACTTATGATATCATATTAGTGTTTTTTGAAAGAAAATAACGTTCTATTCTGTATCTTAAAAGAAACCACCCTTGAGGTAATTAATTAAGATAAATAATTTGTTAATAAGAAATAAAGAGTTTTCATTGTACTCAAAACTCAGCTAGGCCAGTAATTAAACCGGACGATTTGTGATCCGTAAATTATTAATTTGAATGTATTTGTTAACCTAATTCAATAGGGATTAATAAAAATCAGTATCATACAGCATCAACATTTGTTATTAATTATTTTAATTAATAATCAACAATCAGTATTGCAAGCACTGAGGTGCATTTAACAGTGAGTAACCAAGTAAAACTTATTGAATTGATCTCAATTTAAATAACCGATCACTGATAGAATCATTAAAGGTCAATACTCACTATTATTAAATCAGAAGTTTTATTTTTATGGGACATTTCTGTGGAAAAGGCCCATATGGCACCCAAGTAATATTTAAAGTGTCAAACCTTTTACAGTAATGATATACTGGTAAACCAAGAACTTGACAGTTTATTAACTAACTGTGAACATCTGAACATCCAGTACTTCAACACAGGTACGTGAAGTGTAATTTATATTAATAACCTTGTCTAGACAATACGTTGACTTACACAGACGACACTTTTAACAGAAGAGGATATCAACTTCAAGAGATCTACGCATCAGTTACATTCATCGACGGATCGACAAGTAAACATTTACTCATAATAAAATAAACATTGATTAAACGACGACAAGTGTAAGTAAATCAATTTATCTATATTGGATTCCACAATAGGTTGAATTGAATTAGATAAATCAATAAACCAAATCATTAATAATAACAACAAACTTTATCAATTATTAATAATGTAACAATGCTTCTTACTAGTGGTTACAAAATAAAATCTGTGTGACTGCTGTTAAAAAATTTGAAATAAAAAGATAATTTTATTAAAAAAAAAAAAAAAATTCTGAAAAATATTTTTTGGGTAATTTTTAATCCTATTATTTAAAAAATAATCGTGTTTATTGTTTGTATTTAGAAATGGAATGGTATTATGTTTATTTGTGTAATAGTGTCACTTTCTGTAAATTTATTTATGACAATCTGGTTAACTCCAGTCCTAGTCGAAAGACGGCTCTCTTCTTCTTCTTCGAAGCGTTCGTTAGTTTGTATTTACCGCCTTTCGGTTAGTCTGTGTTCTTGATTAATTTTTTCGTTAATTATGTCAAAGAAAAATTAAATCCAAATTACAGAACAGAAAGTTTATTAATAAATTATTTAATTTGATCGATAAGAATCGATGTTACAAAGCAGTATCGACTCACTCAGGGTCGGTCAATAAAAAAGTTTACATTAGTCATATATAATAATATAGTGTTCTTTGAACGGTTATTTAAGAATAGCCAGAGAAGGGTATGGACAGGAAACTATAACACTTACAATGATAATGCCTTAATACTAAACAATACAATGTTATAATTAATAAATAAAAGTTTATATATGATATTTATTCAAACCAAAAGCAGCAGGAATTCGTTTCTCTACAGCTGGAGTAGAATGACGACGAATCCAAAATGGCCGACTGGCGCATGCGTAGTGGAGCATCTAACCTTGACGAAAGATTTGTTTAAATAAAGATGTCTTTTCTCCGTTTAAATGGTCTCAGCAATTGTGTATGATAGTTCTGGAGTTAATTGAGTGTCACTGGTGTATGGTTTAATAGTTCACTTGGTGTAAATTGTTGTGATTGTGTCTATCTCACTTTGTCTATTTGTGTTGGGTTTAACCTTGATTGTTCGTCTGTAAATTGTGTGGTATTGGTGTTATTTCAATTAATTAGGCATATGTGGTTCTGTTTATTGGTGATACACTGTTCATATTTTAATTTCACCGGTTCACAATTAAAAAATAACTCAAAATAAAATTTTATGAAAATTTTCACCGAACTCGGTTTACTGATAGTTCGCCATTATAGGTTATTTCGAGCAAATAATCTCGTTAAGAACACTTGTCAACGGATAATAATGAACTGTTCTCATTTCCTTCGTCTCCTGAAAATCTTAGCCAATTTAATATATATTATACATTGTTTCAAATTATCTTAGCTTCCGATACGTTTTATTTGAATACATTATACTCGGAAAATAATTTCGTTATTAATTAACTGTACGAAATACTAAATACATATTCGGTTTCTTTATTCTATTCTGCTTATTTTGATGCTAATTAATATAGTTTTACAAAGTTTTCATTAACAAATTTATATTTCTTACATTTTGGAAAGTAGGCTTAATATTGTATTTCCTGTTCTCTAAGCAAATAATAGCCATTTTCCCTGATATAATTATTATTCTATTAAATCTGAAATTGATATAATCGTCTATTCTTACTTAATTTCTTGCAATTTAGTTTATTAATGATTGTTTTTAAATATAATTCATTTGTCTATGACTCCTCCTCTGATAATGTCAGTTAGTACATTCCATTTTTATTTATAATTTTACATATCTGCTGACCATATCTTTATAAAGTATTATTTACATGGTATTGCTATATGTTGGGTTTATCTTACATAAATATTATCAGTTTAACTGGTTATAGTACTAGATTTGTTAATTATTCTGTAGTCTAAATTTATTATATGGCCTAGATTTGATCTGTGGCTATTTGCAAAATTTTTACCAATATAGTTAGTTTGTACCCTTTTCTGACTTTCTATTCTTATATAATTTATTAATAATTTGTTCCTTGACTTTTATAACATTGAATATTGATTTTACAATTAAAATATAACACTTATTTACTCTTAAAATTGGTACTTTGAATAATACCTTTTATGTGTACTGATTACACCTAGTAACATAATAAAAACATTTTATAATACAGGAATGGTATCTACATTTAGATATTGCATTCGTAATTTAAATTAACAACAAAAATAATATTTTAGAACTATAATACTGCTTAATACTAAATCTTATTCATCTATTTAATATATGGAATAGGAACATAACATATTGGTTCCATATAATGGTTAACACTTTCTTAAAACTATTCATTTACAGTTTTATCTGTACTTCCCAATTTTAAGGATGTATTCCCCGTCATTTTATGTATAACACAAGCTCGCTGTTTATATTATTCATTCTATGGAATGTTCTTATAAACAGTGGCATTTTATTAGAAATATTATTCATTAATCTTTCACCATATTACTTAAGTAACCATTATTATGACACTGTTCAAAAACACTTAAAGTTATTTATTTGCACGGTAACTCATGTACCTTTTCAAAGTTTATTGATTACAATTTAATAACTTGCACTTGTCCCTGGTTATTTATTGATATTGTAACATGACATAAGGTAGCAAGAATTCAATGGTATTTAATTATAAAATAAACAGCTGAAAATAAGAGTAAAAGGCAAAAAACTTATGAACTTAAAGATCAATAACCCAGTAACCCAATAAATGACAAATGACTATTAACCCGACAGACTTGACACAATAGATCGGATAGGAACCAAAAGAAAACCAAGAGACAGTGAAGAAGAAGTTTAAGTACAATCAAGTCATCCCAAAAAAGTGAACAGAATATTGTAAATTTAGTAATGAATTGATGTCTGTAGCATATGAGATGTAGCTAGGACAATAAGATTAATGAAGGGTAATAGTATCACATGTATCTTATTATTTAAAGAATGTAATTGTATAATATAATGTAGGGGGGTTAGAAGCTAACCATACCCCAAACTAATTGTAGTAGTAATGGCCAAAGGCTATAAACAATACTTTGAGCCCAAAACAAAAGCAATATTAGAATGATGACCAACAGTGATCAGTGTGATTTGGAGGTAAATAGTTATAAATGACCATAATCACACAGTGATTTAAGGTAATCAGACAACCCATGAATAAACAAGTGAATAAGCCCAAAAGTGTGTGTGTAAAAATAAATAAGTAGTGAAGTGATAGGTATAAAATAATGAAACAAAGTGAGCAGGGTAGTAATTATAGAAACTTTCTAATGAAAGAAAAAGTGTAGTGAGAGTGTAGAACTAAATATTATGTAAGCCAACTATGTTAAACAGATAAACAATTTGTGATAAACTGTGCACTAGTAGGTAAGATTGAACTAATTGTAATATTGTTAATTTAGGTAATAAGATATCAAGATTATATATTAAGGTAAGAGTTAAGGTATCAGAGTGTATAGCAAATTAAGAAGGACTAACACTGTGTTTAAGTGAAGGGAATAGTAGATAGGACATAGCATACAAGGAACAGTTTGTCAATAGTATTATAAGAGTTTCTTTAAGTAAGTATTAAGAATTTTGTTTGTGTTCAGAAAATCATAGCATAGAGTAAATTGTAGGGTAAGCAGATAACAGCAATTAAAAGTTATTTCAGGGTAGAACCTGAAAAGAAATGTTTAATAGTAAGAATTAGAGTTAGGGATACTGATGTTTATTGTTTGTTTTGTTTGTAAATTGTATTAGAGTTACCAGGAATGTTAGTAAGAAATGTTAGATGGAAGTAGAATGGAATCTAGGCTCTAAGCCAAATTGTTGAACATAAATTTATTAATTTGAGAACAAATAATAATCCAAAGTTAAGGCAGAACGTGCCAAATGATTAAACCATGTAAGTGGGTATTCATAGTACCAAAATATGTGATTAACAACTAATTTTGAATAAAATATGTGTAAGATGTAAAATTGGGAAAATAGTAAAAATGTAATTAGCTATCCAAAAGTAGGCATGAGGGGTATCAAAATGTTCATCATAAAAAATTAGGAAGAATGGTACTAATGTGATGACCCTAGCTATTAGAACAAAGTAGTAATCTTCAGTTGAAGATATTTTGGTAGAAATAGACGAAAAAAGACGATAAATCCTAACAATAACCTGAGTTAATAACCAATGAAAAATTAGCATAATTTATGAAGTAACCATAGCAACAAGAAAAATAACGCCAAAAAACCGTTAGATTTTCAGTAAGTCATTATTAACCAACGCCAGAGGGTGGACCGAGTAGCTCTCGTATTAACATTAAATTATTATTCTTCAAACAATTTCAAAACTATTTAAAACTAATAGAAGACAAGTACAACAGTACAGGGAATCCTGAACGTAAATTTTATTTATAAAAAATTAATTTAACAAACCGTAGTGATCCAAAGAAGACGAAGCGACGCCGTGACGAAGAAAGACGACCACGGACACTATATGAAGATCAGTGGAACCTCCTAAAAGAAGAAGACGACACCAACTGAAGAATTACGAGGCCTGAAGTAGCAAAGAAAAGTGCCGAGACGAGGGAAACAGATGACAGGAATCATCCATAGAAGAAGACGACAGCCCAGGAGTTATCTATTGAAGAAGACTACGTCAGGATCTTCAGCAACAAGTAACTGATGAGTATAAACATTATCCCTTAAAGCGTATTCACAAATTTTGGTCTGAATTAAATATAACTATTTCAAAATCACTGATCACTATTCCGAGTCAAAATAAATGCTTATTTAAATTCACTATTTAACTATAACAAATTAACAATTATTAAGAAAGTAAATTATGATAAATAATTAACGAATCTTCTAATAACGAACTTCTGGCAAATGAAACATAACCATAAATTGCTTCACAAGTTTTCATTGGTGATTACTTAGTCAAATGCAATGAGATATCGATTTATTTATGTAATTAGTTGTAAGAATTATTATAACTTGTTGTGTGTGTTAGCCGTAAACATATATTTCTGTAGCCAAAAGGACTTTACACCCCTGAGAAAAACGATAATTTTTACTGTAAACTAACATTACTGATTGACTGTATACAACTGAGCTGAGCAAGTACCAACTACACAATTGTAATAGCCGGTGCTGAAAACGAATTTTGATGTATAATAAACCAAGTGAAATATTCTAAAGGATTAATAAATGTTCTCAATCTGCAATGCTGTATGTTTGATTCCGTTAATTTAGAATTACGACTAGTAATTATTGAAGTGAAGGCGTTAAAGCGAGACGCAAGCTGGGTAATACTGCAGAGAGCTGTACGCCAATCAGGTGGCGAGGCGGCAACGTTTGCAACGTTTGAATGCGGCAGAGCAGAATACGGTTTACCCGTACACGACTGAGAGCATACATTTTGACACGTTTAACAACATTTAAACTTTAAAATTTTAATTTTTAAAACACCCCATAAACAAACTATTACAAAGTGGCGCGCCAACTAGTAGGGCTAGAATGGGTAAGGAAATATACCTTTAAACTTTACAGATTCTAGCGGCGACTATGGAAATGAAATCAGCAAAACACGAGAAGGAGGCGGAAAAGGAAACAAAGAGATCGGAAAAGGAGACAGAAGAAAAACGAGTCAGCTATGCAGAATGGATGACAGCACTATTTAAAAAGTTTAGCAGAGAGATGGAGTACATCGAAAAGAACACCACTGACTATGAACGAGCACAAATGAGTCGTGCGGATGCAACGGAACCACCATACGACCAAATGTCATTGGAAGAAATTTATGATGAAGTGTGGAAGCTGGAAAACGATCCAAACGAAAAAGGCGATAACAAGGTGGAAAGAATGACTAAAGAAGATTGGAAGAGATTGCTCAACAGTGACGAACAAATGAAAAACAAGAGAACGGGAGTATACGCACAAGTGACAGAGGAATATACACAGGAGGAATATGACCAATGGAGACAATCTATAAAACTACCAGAAAAACCAATACAAACGGAAAACGCAGAGCTAAGAGAATGGATAAGGGTTATGTTCGAGCTGTCCAGAGAAGAGATGTGTAATTGGAGGAAGAAACATAATCGAGTAAGAGGGTTCAGCGAACCACCAAATAATAAAAACCTGGAACAACCCAATGTTCAATCAGAAAAAGAAATAGTCAAGGACGTGGAAGTGAAGCAACCGAAGAAAATGCCAGAACCCACACAACAGAAGGATGCCAGAATGGAGTCAGAAAAAACCACCACAGGACTGACCTTACAGGACGCGATAAGGATAATGAGCGATTTCAGTAAAACAATGGATAACAATTTCAAGAAGCAGAGAGAAGAAATAAGGGAGTACAATAAAGAATTATTAAAACAAAGTAACGAGGAGTTGATAAAGCAATTGGACAGACTTAACGAGAAATGGAATGAAACACTAGACAGGGATTCCAAAAGTGTTGAGGAACCGGTAATTACGAAAACAGAAGATAGCAGGAAGGAAATAAAAACTACAGAAGACAAAAGCATACTATTACCTGCAAATAAAAATAGCAGCCACAAGGAGAATATCCAAATCATGGAGGTGACGACTAAGAAGAGGCATCCAAGGAAACTCATAAGTACCAGAGAAGAATTGGAGATGATGAAGAATGGACTACTTGAGATGTTTAATGTACTAATTAATGACCAGAATGAAATAATGAATTTTAAAAATAACAGAAGAAACTTATTAGAACCTTTAGAAAGGAATCGCTACAACACAGTGAGTAACAGAATAAGAAGGAGAAGACACTTAATGGACATGCATAATCCAATCTCAACGATAGCATCTACAATGGAAATAGCATTGACCTATTCGTTGTATAAACAAAACAATGAAATGATTGCAATAGCAATAGAAACCAGTGAGAATTCTATGACAGAACCATTTAAATACAGAATAATAGCAAGAAAGTGGACACGAACAGAAGTCATTATGAAAACGACAGCAATCCGAACAGGAGCAGCTCATATAATCATGGACAATGGTTAAACCAAGTGTGGAGGAACACTGAGAAAATGGGACTGATTTTGAGTAATTTGACCATGCGAACCAATTAATGTATAAATGAGAAGATTAACTTAGAAGAAAAACGAGTGTATATAACAGGGTCCATTATATAGCAAAATAAATACCCTACCTCATATCGAAAGATAATAAAAATAATACCTATGTCATAAGTGAAATCACAACTAAAAAGATAAAAGGGACTTATAACCAGTCTTCTTTAAAAAAGTATTATGAACCAGTGTCAGAAAATTAAAGAGAATTTTGTAAGTAACTATTATCAAAATTCAAAAGTAATGTAAGCACAACTTACAGTAAGTATTTGATTGGAACCATTATTATTATAAATGAGAGGGAATTTAGAAGAAAGATGAGCTAAGTTCAAAACAAAGTAAGGCTAAACTTACGACCAAGTGTGAAACAAAATGTGTAAACACATGTAAATTTTGAAAATGTATAATGAAATATCATAAAAATTGAGAGATAAAATAATTAAATATTACACAAATAATGATGACACTACATAACATCATTAACAAACCCTATCACCAAAAGGGGATAAATAGAAATTAATGTTTCACAAAAGAAGAAACCAAAACAATCAAATAAAAAATAACACTGGCAGATTAGCTGAGTTATCAATGAAAAAATATAAATGAGTCAAAACCAGCTACAATGTTAATTAAATATCAATGAGCATTAGAGTGATGACAAATAGAATCACTACCATATAGAATAAGCTCTTAAAACAATACAAAATGCCTATTAAATATCGCCACAAGCTTAAAACAAAGGAATCCTAATAAGTTATTGAAATGAAAGGTCATGAGTTGTATGAAAGAAAGAATAATTAATCCCAAAAGTGTTTTATTGTATTAATATTATGTGAGTCGGAAATGAACGACTATTATTATAATTATTATGAATATTATTATGTGATGATTTTATGTTGAGATACGTCCAACATATGTTATTGAGCAGATAGGCAAGGCCTCTGAACTCAAAATGTGTATAAATGGATAGCAGAGTAATAGAGCCACACGTGCCCTCTGACTATTACCAATTTATATGAAGGAGAGAGAAGAAAAATTTTAGGGAAATAGAACATAAAGGGGAATAATAAAGAAAAAAAAATAATACCAATTATTATATTATGAACCATGACTTAATAAAGAATGAATACAGAAGAAGTAGCGATGGAGGAATTCCTGAATCATAACAACTTGATAAAATGAACTATATTGATGATTTCAGAAAAAATCTAATAATCTTTGTTTCAAAATAATCAATTTTGGTGGCGATGCATTATGTAACATGACATAAGGTAGCAAGAATTCAATGGTATTTAATTATAAAATAAACAGCTGAAAATAAGAGTAAAAGGCAAAAAACTTATGAACTTAAAGATCAATAACCCAGTAACCCAATAAATGACAAATGACTATTAACCCGACAGACTTGACACAATAGATCGGATAGGAACCAAAAGAAAACCAAGAGACAGTGAAGAAGAAGTTTAAGTACAATCAAGTCATCCCAAAAAAGTGAACAGAATATTGTAAATTTAGTAATGAATTGATGTCTGTAGCATATGAGATGTAGCTAGGACAATAAGATTAATGAAGGGTAATAGTATCACATGTATCTTATTATTTAAAGAATGTAATTGTATAATATAATGTAGGGGGGTTAGAAGCTAACCATACCCCAAACTAATTGTAGTAGTAATGGCCAAAGGCTATAAACAATACTTTGAGCCCAAAACAAAAGCAATATTAGAATGATGACCAAAAGTGATCAGTGTGATTTGGAGGTAAATAGTTATAAATGACCATAATCACACAGTGATTTAAGTAATCAGACAACCCACGAATAAACAAGTGAATAAGCCCAAAAATGTGTGTGTAAAAATAAATAAGTAGTGAAGTGATAGGTATAAAATAATGAAACAAAGTGAGCAGGGTAGTAATTATAGAAACTTTCTAATGAAAGAAAAAGTGTAGTGAGAGTGTAGAACTAAATATTATGTAAGCCAACTATGTTAAACAGATAAACAATTTGTGATAAACTGTGCACTAGTAGGTAAGATTGAACTAATTGTAATATTGTTAATTTAGGTAATAAGATATCAAGATTATATATTAAGGTAAGAGTTAAGGTATCAGAGTGTATAGCAAATTAAGAAGGACTAACACTGTGTTTAAGTGAAGGGAATAGTAGATAGGACATAGCATACAAGGAACAGTTTGTCAATAGTATTATAAGAGTTTCTTTAAGTAAGTATTAAGAATTTTGTTTGTGTTCAGAAAATCATAGCATAGAGTAAATTGTAGGGTAAGCAGATAACAGCAATTAAAAGTTATTTCAGGGTAGAACCTGAAAAGAAATGTTTAATAGTAAGAATTAGAGTTAGGGATACTGATGTTTATTGTTTGTTTTGTTTGTAAATTGTATTAGAGTTACCAGGAATGTTAGTAAGAAATGTTAGATGGAAGTAGAATGGAATCTAGGCTCTAAGCCAAATTGTTGAACATAAATTTATTAATTTGAGAACAAATAATAATCCAAAGTTAAGGCAGAACGTGCCAAATGATTAAACCATGTAAGTGGGTATTCATAGTACCAAAATATGTGATTAACAACTAATTTTGAATAAAATATGTGTAAGATGTAAAATTGGGAAAATAGTAAAAATGTAATTAGCTATCCAAAAGTAGGCATGAGGGGTATCAAAATGTTCATCATAAAAAATTAGGAAGAATGGTACTAATGTGATGACCCTAGCTATTAGAACAAAGTAGTAATCTTCAGTTGAAGATATTTTGGTAGAAATAGACGAAAAAAGACGATAAATCCTAACAATAACCTGAGTTAATAACCAATGAAAAATTAGCATAATTTATGAAGTAACCATAGCAACAAGAAAAATAACGCCAAAAAACCGTTAGATTTTCAGTAAGTCATTATTAACCAACGCCAGAGGGTGGACCGAGTAGCTCTCGTATTAACATTAAATTATTATTCTTCAAACAATTTCAAAACTATTTAAAACTAATAGAAGACAAGTACAACAGTACAGGGAATCCTGAACGTAAATTTTATTTATAAAAAATTAATTTAACAAACCGTAGTGATCCAAAGAAGACGAAGCGACGCCGTGACGAAGAAAGACGACCACGGACACTATATGAAGATCAGTGGAACCTCCTAAAAGAAGAAGACGACACCAACTGAAGAATTACGAGGCCTGAAGTAGCAAAGAAAAGTGCCGAGACGAGGGAAACAGACGACAGGAATCATCCATAGAAGAAGACGACAGCCCAGGAGTTATCTATCGAAGAAGACGACGTCAGGATCTTCAGCAACAAGTAACTGATGAGTATAAACATTATCCCTTAAAGCGTATTCACAAATTTTGGTCTGAATTAAATATAACTATTTCAAAATCACTGATCACTATTCCGAGTCAAAATAAATGCTTATTTAAATTCACTATTTAACTATAACAAATTAACAATTATTAAGAAAGTAAATTATGATAAATAATTAACGAATCTTCTAATAACGAACTTCTGGCAAATGAAACATAACCATAAATTGCTTCACAAGTTTTCATTGGTGATTACTTAGTCAAATGTAATGAGATATCGATTTATTTATGTAATTAGTTGTAAGAATTATTATAACTTGTTGTGTGTGTTAGCCGTAAACATATATTTCTGTAGCCAAAAGGACTTTACACCCCTGAGAAAAACGATAATTTTTACTGTAAACTAACATTACTGATTGACTGTATACAACTGAGCTGAGCAAGTACCAACTACACAATTGTAATAGCCGGTGCCGAAAACGAATTTTGATGTATAATAAACCAAGTGAAATATTCTAAAGGATTAATAAATGTTCTCAATCTGCAATGCTGTATGTTTGATTCCGTTAATTTAGAATTACGACTAGTAATTATTGAAGTGAAGGCGTTAAAGCGAGACGCAAGCTGGGTAATACTGCAGAGAGCTGTACGCCAATCAGGTGGCGAGGCGGCAACGTTTGCAACGTTTGAATGCGGCAGAGCAGAATACGGTTTACCCGTACACGACTGAGAGCATACATTTTGACACGTTTAACAACATTTAAACTTTAAAATTTTAATTTTTAAAACACCCCATAAACAAACTATTACAAAGTGGCGCGCCAACTAGTAGGGCTAGAATGGGTAAGGAAATATACCTTTAAACTTTACAGATTCTAGCGGCGACTATGGAAATGAAATCGGCAAAACACGAGAAGGAGGCGGAAAAGGAAACAAAGAGATCGGAAAAGGAGACAGAAGAAAAACGAGTCAGCTATGCAGAATGGATGACAGCACTATTTAAAAAGTTTAGCAGAGAGATGGAGTATATCGAAAAGAACACCACTGACCATGAACGAGCACAAATGAGTCGTGCGGATGCAACGGAACCACCATACGACCAAATGTCATTGGAAGAAATTTATGATGAAGTGTGGAAGCTGGAAAACGATCCAAACGAAAAAGGCGATAACAAGGTGGAAAGAATGACTAAAGAAGATTGGAAGAGATTGCTCAACAATGACGAACAAATGAAAAACAAGAGAACGGGAGTATACGCACAAGTGACAGAGGAATATACACAGGAGGAATATGACCAATGGAGACAATCTATAAAACTACCAGAAAAACCAATACAAACGGAAAACGCAGAGCTAAGAGAATGGATAAGGGTTATGTTCGAGCTGTCCAGAGAAGAGATGTGTAATTGGAGGAAGAAACATAATCGAGTAAGAGGGTTCAGCGAACCACCAAATAATAAAAACCTGGAACAACCCAATGTTCAATCAGAAAAAGAAATAGTCAAGGACGTGGAAGTGAAGCAACCGAAGAAAATGCCAGAACCCACACAACAGAAGGATGCCAGAATGGAGTCAGAAAAAACCACCACAGGACTGACCTTACAGGACGCGATAAGGATAATGAGCGATTTCAGTAAAACAATGGATAACAATTTCAAGAAGCAGAGAGAAGAAATAAGGGAGTACAATAAAGAATTATTAAAACAAAGTAACGAGGAGTTGATAAAGCAATTGGACAGACTTAACGAGAAATGGAATGAAACACTAGACAGGGATTCCAAAAGTGTTGAGGAACCGGTAATTACGAAAACAGAAGATAGCAGGAAGGAAATAAAAACTACAGAAGACAAAAGCATACTATTACCTGCAAATAAAAATAGCAGCTACAAGGAGAATATCCAAATCATGGAGGTGACGACTAAGAAGAGGCATCCAAGGAAACTCATAAGTACCAGAGAAGAATTGGAGATGATGAAGAATGGACTACTTGAGATGTTTAATGTACTAATTAACGACCAGAATGAAATAATGAATTTTAAAAATAACAGAAGAAACTTATTAGAACCTTTAGAAAGGAATCGCTACAACACAGTGAGTAACAGAATAAGAAGGAGAAGACACTTAATGGACATGCATAATCCAATCTCAACGATAGCATCTACAATGGAAATAGCATTGACCTATTCGTTGTATAAACAAAACAATGAAATGATTGCGATAGCAATAGAAACCAGTGAGAATTCTATGACAGAACCATTTAAATACAGAATAATAGCAAGAAAGTGGACACGAACAGAAGTCATTATGAAAACGACAGCAATCCGAACAGGAGCAGCTCATATAATCATGGACAATGGTTAAACCAAGTGTGGAGGAACACTGAGAAAATGGGACTGATTTTGAGTAATTTGACCATGCGAACCAATTAATGTATAAATGAGAAGATTAACTTAGAAGAAAAACGAGTGTATATAACAGGGTCCATTATATAGCAAAATAAATGCCCTACCTCATATCGAAAGATAATAAAAATAATACCTATGTCATAAGTGAAATCACAACTAAAAAGATAAAAGGGACTTATAACCAGTCTTCTTTAAAAAAGTATTATGAACCAGTGTCAGAAAATTAAAGAGAATTTTGTAAGTAACTATTATCAAAATTCAAAAGTAATGTAAGCACAACTTACAGTAAGTATTTGATTGGAACCATTATTATTATAAATGAGAGGGAATTTAGAAGAAAGATGAGCTAAGTTCAAAACAAAGTAAGGCTAAACTTACGACCAAGTGTGAAACAAAATGTGTAAACACATGTAAATTTTGAAAATGTATAATGAAATATCATAAAAATTGAGATATAAAATAATTAAATATTACACAAATAATGATGACACTACATAACATCATTAACAAACCCTATCACCAAAAGGGGATAAATAGAAATTAATGTTTCACAAAAGAAGAAACCAAAACAATCAAATAAAAAATAACACTGGCAGATTAGCTGAGTTATCAATGAAAAAATATAAATGAGTCAAAACCAGCTACAATGTTAATTAAATATCAATGAGCATTAGAGTGATGACAAATAGAATCACTACCATATAGAATAAGCTCTTAAAACAATACAAAATGCCTATTAAATATCGCCACAAGCTTAAAACAAAGGAATCCTAATAAGTTATTGAAATGAAAGGTCATGAGTTGTATGAAAGAAAGAATAATTAATCCCAAAAGTGTTTTATTGTATTAATATTATGTGAGTCGGAAATGAACGACTATTATTATAATTATTATGAATATTATTATGTGATGATTTTATGTTGAGATACGTCCAACATATGTTATTGAGCAGATAGGCAAGGCCTCTGAACTCAAAATGTGTATAAATGGATAGCAGAGTAATAGAGCCACACGTGCCCTCTGACTATTACCAATTTATATGAAGGAGAGAGAAGAAAAATTTTAGGGAAATAGAACATAAAGGGGAATAATAAAGAAAAAAAAATAATACCAATTATTATATTATGAACCATGACTTAATAAAGAATGAATACAGAAGAAGTAGCAATGGAGGAATTCCTGAATCATAACAACTTGATAAAATGAACTATATTGATGATTTCAGAAAAAATCTAATAATCTTTGTTTCGAAATAATCAATTTTGGTGGCGATGCATTATGTAACATGACATAAGGTAGCAAGAATTCAATGGTATTTAATTATAAAATAAACAGCTGAAAATAAGAGTAAAAGGCAAAAAACTTATGAACTTAAAGATCAATAACCCAGTAACCCAATAAATGACAAATGACTATTAACCCGACAGACTTGACACAATAGATCGGATAGGAACCAAAAGAAAACCAAGAGACAGTGAAGAAGAAGTTTAAGTACAATCAAGTCATCCCAAAAAAGTGAACAGAATATTGTAAATTTAGTAATGAATTGATGTCTGTAGCATATGAGATGTAGCTAGGACAATAAGATTAATGAAGGGTAATAGTATCACATGTATCTTATTATTTAAAGAATGTAATTGTATAATATAATGTAGGGGGGTTAGAAGCTAACCATACCCCAAACTAATTGTAGTAGTAATGGCCAAAGGCTATAAACAATACTTTTGAGCCCAAAACAAAAGCAATATTAGAATGATGACCAAAAGTGATCAGTGTGATTTGGAGGTAAATAGTTATAAATGACCATAATCACACAGTGATTTAAGGTAATCAGACAACCCATGAATAAACAAGTGAATAAGCCCAAAAATGTGTGTGTAAAAATAAATAAGTAGTGAAGTGATAGGTATAAAATAATGAAACAAAGTGAGCAGGGTAGTAATTATAGAAACTTTCTAATGATAGAAAAAGTGTAGTGAGAGTGTAGAACTAAATATTATGTAAGCCAACTATGTTAAACAGATAAACAATTTGTGATAAACTGTGCACTAGTAGGTAAGATTGAACTAATTGTAATATTGTTAATTTAGGTAATAAGATATCAAGATTATATATTAAGGTAAGAGTTAAGGTATCAGAGTGTATAGCAAATTAAGAAGGACTAACACTGTGTTTAAGTGAAGGGAATAGTAGATAGGACATAGCATACAAGGAACAGTTTGTCAATAGTATTATAAGAGTTTCTTTAAGTAAGTATTAAGAATTTTGTTTGTGTTCAGAAAATCATAGCATAGAGTAAATTGTAGGGTAAGCAGATAACAGCAATTAAAAGTTATTTCAGGGTAGAACCTGAAAAGAAATGTTTAATAGTAAGAATTAGAGTTAGGGATACTGATGTTTATTGTTTGTTTTGTTTGTAAATTGTATTAGAGTTACCAGGAATGTTAGTAAGAAATGTTAGATGGAAGTAGAATGGAATCTAGGCTCTAAGCCAAATTGTTGAACATAAATTTATTAATTTGAGAACAAATAATAATCCAAAGTTAAGGCAGAACGTGCCAAATGATTAAACCATGTAAGTGGGTATTCATAGTACCAAAATATGTGATTAACAACTAATTTTGAATAAAATATGTGTAAGATGTAAAATTGGGAAAATAGTAAAAATGTAATTAGCTATCCAAAAGTAGGCATGAGGGGTATCAAAATGTTCATCATAAAAAATTAGGAAGAATGGTACTAATGTGATGACCCTAGCTATTAGAACAAAGTAGTAATCTTCAGTTGAAGATATTTTGGTAGAAATAGACGAAAAAAGACGATAAATCCTAACAATAACCTGAGTTAATAACCAATGAAAAATTAGCATAATTTATGAAGTAACCATAGCAACAAGAAAAATAACGCCAAAAAACCGTTAGATTTTCAGTAAGTCATTATTAACCAACGCCAGAGGGTGGACCGAGTAGCTCTCGTATTAACATTAAATTATTATTCTTCAAACAATTTCAAAACTATTTAAAACTAATAGAAGACAAGTACAACAGTACAGGGAATCCTGAACGTAAATTTTATTTATAAAAAATTAATTTAACAAACCGTAGTGATCCAAAGAAGACGAAGCGACGCCGTGACGAAGAAAGACGACCACGGACACTATATGAAGATCAGTGGAACCTCCTAAAAGAAGAAGACGACACCAACTGAAGAATTACGAGGCCTGAAGTAGCAAAGAAAAGTGCCGAGACGAGGGAAACAGACGACAGGAATCATCCATAGAAGAAGACGACAGCCCAGGAGTTATCTATCGAAGAAGACGACGTCAGGATCTTCAGCAACAAGTAACTGATGAGTATAAACATTATCCCTTAAAGCGTATTCACAAATTTTGGTCTGAATTAAATATAACTATTTCAAAATCACTGATCACTATTCCGAGTCAAAATAAATGCTTATTTAAATTCACTATTTAACTATAACAAATTAACAATTATTAAGAAAGTAAATTATGATAAATAATTAACGAATCTTCTAATAACGAACTTCTGGCAAATGAAACATAACCATAAATTGCTTCACAAGTTTTCATTGGTGATTACTTAGTCAAATGTAATGAGATATCGATTTATTTATGTAATTAGTTGTAAGAATTATTATAACTTGTTGTGTGTGTTAGCCGTAAACATATATTTCTGTAGCCAAAAGGACTTTACACCCCTGAGAAAAACGATAATTTTTACTGTAAACTAACATTACTGATTGACTGTATACAACTGAGCTGAGCAAGTACCAACTACACAATTGTAATAGCCGGTGCCGAAAACGAATTTTGATGTATAATAAACCAAGTGAAATATTCTAAAGGATTAATAAATGTTCTCAATCTGCAATGCTGTATGTTTGATTCCGTTAATTTAGAATTACGACTAGTAATTATTGAAGTGAAGGCGTTAAAGCGAGACGCAAGCTGGGTAATACTGCAGAGAGCTGTACGCCAATCAGGTGGCGAGGCGGCAACGTTTGCAACGTTTGAATGCGGCAGAGCAGAATACGGTTTACCCGTACACGACTGAGAGCATACATTTTGACACGTTTAACAACATTTAAACTTTAAAATTTTAATTTTTAAAACACCCCATAAACAAACTATTACAAAGTGGCGCGCCAACTAGTAGGGCTAGAATGGGTAAGGAAATATACCTTTAAACTTTACAGATTCTAGCGGCGACTATGGAAATGAAATCGGCAAAACACGAGAAGGAGGCGGAAAAGGAAACAAAGAGATCGGAAAAGGAGACAGAAGAAAAACGAGTCAGCTATGCAGAATGGATGACAGCACTATTTAAAAAGTTTAGCAGAGAGATGGAGTATATCGAAAAGAACACCACTGACCATGAACGAGCACAAATGAGTCGTGCGGATGCAACGGAACCACCATACGACCAAATGTCATTGGAAGAAATTTATGATGAAGTGTGGAAGCTGGAAAACGATCCAAACGAAAAAGGCGATAACAAGGTGGAAAGAATGACTAAAGAAGATTGGAAGAGATTGCTCAACAATGACGAACAAATGAAAAACAAGAGAACGGGAGTATACGCACAAGTGACAGAGGAATATACACAGGAGGAATATGACCAATGGAGACAATCTATAAAACTACCAGAAAAACCAATACAAACGGAAAACGCAGAGCTAAGAGAATGGATAAGGGTTATGTTCGAGCTGTCCAGAGAAGAGATGTGTAATTGGAGGAAGAAACATAATCGAGTAAGAGGGTTCAGCGAACCACCAAATAATAAAAACCTGGAACAACCCAATGTTCAATCAGAAAAAGAAATAGTCAAGGACGTGGAAGTGAAGCAACCGAAGAAAATGCCAGAACCCACACAACAGAAGGATGCCAGAATGGAGTCAGAAAAAACCACCACAGGACTGACCTTACAGGACGCGATAAGGATAATGAGCGATTTCAGTAAAACAATGGATAACAATTTCAAGAAGCAGAGAGAAGAAATAAGGGAGTACAATAAAGAATTATTAAAACAAAGTAACGAGGAGTTGATAAAGCAATTGGACAGACTTAACGAGAAATGGAATGAAACACTAGACAGGGATTCCAAAAGTGTTGAGGAACCGGTAATTACGAAAACAGAAGATAGCAGGAAGGAAATAAAAACTACAGAAGACAAAAGCATACTATTACCTGCAAATAAAAATAGCAGCTACAAGGAGAATATCCAAATCATGGAGGGACGACTAAGAAGAGGCATCCAAGGAAACTCATAAGTACCAGAGAAGAATTGGAGATGATGAAGAATGGACTACTTGAGATGTTTAATGTACTAATTAACGACCAGAATGAAATAATGAATTTTAAAAATAACAGAAGAAACTTATTAGAACCTTTAGAAAGGAATCGCTACAACACAGTGAGTAACAGAATAAGAAGGAGAAGACACTTAATGGACATGCATAATCCAATCTCAACGATAGCATCTACAATGGAAATAGCATTGACCTATTCGTTGTATAAACAAAACAATGAAATGATTGCGATAGCAATAGAAACCAGTGAGAATTCTATGACAGAACCATTTAAATACAGAATAATAGCAAGAAAGTGGACACGAACAGAAGTCATTATGAAAACGACAGCAATCCGAACAGGAGCAGCTCATATAATCATGGACAATGGTTAAACCAAGTGTGGAGGAACACTGAGAAAATGGGACTGATTTTGAGTAATTTGACCATGCGAACCAATTAATGTATAAATGAGAAGATTAACTTAGAAGAAAAACGAGTGTATATAACAGGGTCCATTATATAGCAAAATAAATACCCTACCTCATATCGAAAGATAATAAAAATAATACCTATGTCATAAGTGAAATCACAACTAAAAAGATAAAAGGGACTTATAACCAGTCTTCTTTAAAAAAGTATTATGAACCAGTGTCAGAAAATTAAAGAGAATTTTGTAAGTAACTATTATCAAAATTCAAAAGTAATGTAAGCACAACTTACAGTAAGTATTTGATTGGAACCAATTATTATTATAAATGAGAGGGAATTTAGAAGAAAGATAAGCTAAGTTCAAAACAAAGTAAGGCTAAACTTACGACCAAGTGTGAAACAAAATGTGTAAACACATGTAAATTTTGAAAATGTATAATGAAATATCATAAAAATTGAGATATAAAATAATTAAATATTACACAAATAATGATGACGCTACATAACATCATTAACAAACCCTATCACCAAAAGGGGATAAATAGAAATTAATGTTTCACAAAAGAAGAAACCAAAACAATCAAATAAAAAATAACACTGGCAGATTAGCTGAGTTATCAATGAAAAAATATAAATGAGTCAAAACCAGCTACAATGTTAATTAAATATCAATGAGCATTAGAGTGATGACAAATAGAATCACTACCATATAGAATAAGCTCTTAAAACAATACAAAATGCCTATTAAATATCGCCACAAGCTTAAAACAAAGGAATCCTAATAAGTTATTGAAATAAAAGGTCATGAGTTGTATGAAAGAAAGAATAATTAATCCCAAAAGTGTTTTATTGTATTAATATTATGTGAGTCGGAAATGAACGACTATTATTATAATTATTATGAATATTATTATGTGATGATTTTATGTTGAGATACGTCCAACATATGTTATTGAGCAGATAGGCAAGGCCTCTGAACTCAAAATGTGTATAAATGGATAGCAGAGTAATAGAGCCACACGTGCCCTCTGACTATTACCAATTTATATGAAGGAGAGAGAAGAAAAATTTTAGGGAAATAGAACATAAAGGGGAATAATAAAGAAAAAAAAAATAATACCAATTATTATATTATGAACCATGACTTAATAAAGAATGAATACAGAAGAAGTAGTGATGGAGGAATTCCTGAATCATAACAACTTGATAAAATGAACTATATTGATGACTTCAGAAAAAATCTAATAATCTTTGTTTCGAAATAATCAATTTTGGTGGCGATGCATTATGTAACATGACATAAGGTAGCAAGAATTCAATGGTATTTAATTATAAAATAAACAGCTGAAAATAAGAGTAAAAGGCAAAAAACTTATGAACTTAAAGATCAATAACCCAGTAACCCAATAAATGACAAATGACTATTAACCCGACAGACTTGACACAATAGATCGGATAGGAACCAAAAGAAAACCAAGAGACAGTGAAGAAGAAGTTTAAGTACAATCAAGTCATCCCAAAAAAGTGAACAGAATATTGTAAATTTAGTAATGAATTGATGTCTGTAGCATATGAGATGTAGCTAGGACAATAAGATTAATGAAGGGTAATAGTATCACATGTATCTTATTATTTAAAGAATGTAATTGTATAATATAATGTAGGGGGGTTAGAAGCTAACCATACCCCAAACTAATTGTAGTAGTAATGGCCAAAGGCTATAAACAATACTTTTGAGCCCAAAACAAAAGCAATATTAGAATGATGACCAAAAGTGATCAGTGTGATTTGGAGGTAAATAGTTATAAATGACCATAATCACACAGTGATTTAAGGTAATCAGACAACCCATGAATAAACAAGTGAATAAGCCCAAAAATGTGTGTGTAAAAATAAATAAGTAGTGAAGTGATAGGTATAAAATAATGAAACAAAGTGAGCAGGGTAGTAATTATAGAAACTTTCTAATGAAAGAAAAAGTGTAGTGAGAGTGTAGAACTAAATATTATGTAAGCCAACTATGTTAAACAGATAAACAATTTGTGATAAACTGTGCACTAGTAGGTAAGATTGAACTAATTGTAATATTGTTAATTTAGGTAATAAGATATCAAGATTATATATTAAGGTAAGAGTTAAGGTATCAGAGTGTATAGCAAATTAAGAAGGACTAACACTGTGTTTAAGTGAAGGGAATAGTAGATAGGACATAGCATACAAGGAACAGTTTGTCAATAGTATTATAAGAGTTTCTTTAAGTAAGTATTAAGAATTTTGTTTGTGTTCAGAAAATCATAGCATAGAGTAAATTGTAGGGTAAGCAGATAACAGCAATTAAAAGTTATTTCAGGGTAGAACCTGAAAAGAAATGTTTAATAGTAAGAATTAGAGTTAGGGATACTGATGTTTATTGTTTGTTTTGTTTGTAAATTGTATTAGAGTTACCAGGAATGTTAGTAAGAAATGTTAGATGGAAGTAGAATGGAATCTAGGCTCTAAGCCAAATTGTTGAACATAAATTTATTAATTTGAGAACAAATAATAATCCAAAGTTAAGGCAGAACGTGCCAAATGATTAAACCATGTAAGTGGGTATTCATAGTACCAAAATATGTGATTAACAACTAATTTTGAATAAAATATGTGTAAGATGTAAAATTGGGAAAATAGTAAAAATGTAATTAGCTATCCAAAAGTAGGCATGAGGGGTATCAAAATGTTCATCTTAAAAAATTAGGAAGAATGGTACTAATGTGATGACCCTAGCTATTAGAACAAAGTAGTAATCTTCAGTTGAAGATATTTTGGTAGAAATAGACGAAAAAAGACGATAAATCCTAACAATAACCTGAGTTAATAACCAATGAAAAATTAGCATAATTTATGAAGTAACCATAGCAACAAGAAAAATAACGCCAAAAAACCGTTAGATTTTCAGTAAGTCATTATTAACCAACGCCAGAGGGTGGACCGAGTAGCTCTCGTATTAACATTAAATTATTATTCTTCAAAGAATTTCAAAACTATTTAAAACTAATAGAAGACAAGTACAACAGTACAGGGAATCCTGAACGTAAATTTTATTTATAAAAAATTAATTTAACAAACCGTAGTGATCCAAAGAAGACGAAGCGACGCCGTGACGAAGAAAGACGACCACGGACACTATATGAAGATCAGTGGAACCTCCTAAAAGAAGAAGACGACACCAACTGAAGAATTACGAGGCCTGAAGTAGCAAAGAAAAGTGCCGAGACGAGGGAAACAGACGACAGGAATCATCCATAGAAGAAGACGACAGCCCAGGAGTTATCTATCGAAGAAGACGACGTCAGGATCTTCAGCAACAAGTAACTGATGAGTATAAACATTATCCCTTAAAGCGTATTCACAAATTTTGGTCTGAATTAAATATAACTATTTCAAAATCACTGATCACTATTCCGAGTCAAAATAAATGCTTATTTAAATTCACTATTTAACTATAACAAATTAACAATTATTAAGAAAGTAAATTATGATAAATAATTAACGAATCTTCTAATAACGAACTTCTGGCAAATGAAACATAACCATAAATTGCTTCACAAGTTTTCATTGGTGATTACTTAGTCAAATGTAATGAGATATCGATTTATTTATGTAATTAGTTGTAAGAATTATTATAACTTGTTGTGTGTGTTAGCCGTAAACATATATTTCTGTAGCCAAAAGGACTTTACACCCCTGAGAAAAACGATAATTTTTACTGTAAACTAACATTACTGATTGACTGTATACAACTGAGCTGAGCAAGTACCAACTACACAATTGTAATAGCCGGTGCCGAAAACGAATTTTGATGTATAATAAACCAAGTGAAATATTCTAAAGGATTAATAAATGTTCTCAATCTGCAATGCTGTATGTTTGATTCCGTTAATTTAGAATTACGACTAGTAATTATTGAAGTGAAGGCGTTAAAGCGAGACGCAAGCTGGGTAATACTGCAGAGAGCTGTACGCCAATCAGGTGGCGAGGCGGCAACGTTTGCAACGTTTGAATGCGGCAGAGCAGAATACGGTTTACCCGTACACGACTGAGAGCATAGATTTTGACACGTTTAACAACATTTAAACTTTAAAATTTTAATTTTTAAAACACCCCATAAACAAACTATTACAAAGTGGCGCGCCAACTAGTAGGGCTAGAATGGGTAAGGAAATATACCTTTAAACTTTACAGATTCTAGCGGCGACTATGGAAATGAAATCGGCAAAACACGAGAAGGAGGCGGAAAAGGAAACAAAGAGATCGGAAAAGGAGACAGAAGAAAAACGAGTCAGCTATGCAGAATGGATGACAGCACTATTTAAAAAGTTTAGCAGAGAGATGGAGTATATCGAAAAGAACACCACTGACCATGAACGAGCACAAATGAGTCGTGCGGATGCAACGGAACCACCATACGACCAAATGTCATTGGAAGAAATTTATGATGAAGTGTGGAAGCTGGAAAACGATCCAAACGAAAAAGGCGATAACAAGGTGGAAAGAATGACTAAAGAAGATTGGAAGAGATTGCTCAACAATGACGAACAAATGAAAAACAAGAGAACGGGAGTATACGCACAAGTGACAGAGGAATATACACAGGAGGAATATGACCAATGGAGACAATCTATAAAACTACCAGAAAAACCAATACAAACGGAAAACGCAGAGCTAAGAGAATGGATAAGGGTTATGTTCGAGCTGTCCAGAGAAGAGATGTGTAATTGGAGGAAGAAACATAATCGAGTAAGAGGGTTCAGCGAACCACCAAATAATAAAAACCTGGAACAACCCAATGTTCAATCAGAAAAAGAAATAGTCAAGGACGTGGAAGTGAAGCAACTGAAGAAAATGCCAGAACCCACACAACAGAAGGATGCCAGAATGGAGTCAGAAAAAACCACCACAGGACTGACCTTACAGGACGCGATAAGGATAATGAGCGATTTCAGTAAAACAATGGATAACAATTTCAAGAAGCAGAGAGAAGAAATAAGGGAGTACAATAAAGAATTATTAAAACAAAGTAACGAGGAGTTGATAAAGCAATTGGACAGACTTAACGAGAAATGGAATGAAACACTAGACAGGGATTCCAAAAGTGTTGAGGAACCGGTAATTACGAAAACAGAAGATAGCAGGAAGGAAATAAAAACTACAGAAGACAAAAGCATACTATTACCTGCAAATAAAAATAGCAGCTACAAGGAGAATATCCAAATCATGGAGGTGACGACTAAGAAGAGGCATCCAAGGAAACTCATAAGTACCAGAGAAGAATTGGAGATGATGAAGAATGGACTACTTGAGATGTTTAATGTACTAATTAACGACCAGAATGAAATAATGAATTTTAAAAATAACAGAAGAAACTTATTAGAACCTTTAGAAAGGAATCGCTACAACACAGTGAGTAACAGAATAAGAAGGAGAAGACACTTAATGGACATTCATAATCCAATCTCAACGATAGCATCTACAATGGAAATAGCATTGACCTATTCGTTGTATAAACAAAACAATGAAATGATTGCGATAGCAATAGAAACCAGTGAGAATTCTATGACAGAACCATTTAAATACAGAATAATAGCAAGAAAGTGGACACGAACAGAAGTCATTATGAAAACGACAGCAATCCGAACAGGAGCAGCTCATATAATCATGGACAATGGTTAAACCAAGTGTGGAGGAACACTGAGAAAATGGGACTGATTTTGAGTAATTTGACCATGCGAACCAATTAATGTATAAATGAGAAGATTAACTTAGAAGAAAAACGAGTGTATATAACAGGGTCCATTATATAGCAAAATAAATACCCTACCTCATATCGAAAGATAATAAAAATAATACCTATGTCATAAGTGAAATCACAACTAAAAAGATAAAAGGGACTTATAACCAGTCTTCTTTAAAAAAGTATTATGAACCAGTGTCAGAAAATTAAAGAGAATTTTGTAAGTAACTATTATCAAAATTCAAAAGTAATGTAAGCACAACTTACAGTAAGTATTTGATTGGAACCAATTATTATTATAAATGAGAGGGAATTTAGAAGAAAGATAAGCTAAGTTCAAAACAAAGTAAGGCTAAACTTACGACCAAGTGTGAAACAAAATGTGTAAACACATGTAAATTTTGAAAATGTATAATGAAATATCATAAAAATTGAGATATAAAATAATTAAATATTACACAAATAATGATGACGCTACATAACATCATTAACAAACCCTATCACCAAAAGGGGATAAATAGAAATTAATGTTTCACAAAAGAAGAAACCAAAACAATCAAATAAAAAATAACACTGGCAGATTAGCTGAGTTATCAATGAAAAAATATAAATGAGTCAAAACCAGCTACAATGTTAATTAAATATCAATGAGCATTAGAGTGATGACAAATAGAATCACTACCATATAGAATAAGCTCTTAAAACAATACAAAATGCCTATTAAATATCGCCACAAGCTTAAAACAAAGGAATCCTAATAAGTTATTGAAATAAAAGGTCATGAGTTGTATGAAAGAAAGAATAATTAATCCCAAAAGTGTTTTATTGTATTAATATTATGTGAGTCGGAAATGAACGACTATTATTATAATTATTATGAATATTATTATGTGATGATTTTATGTTGAGATACGTCCAACATATGTTATTGAGCAGATAGGCAAGGCCTCTGAACTCAAAATGTGTATAAATGGATAGCAGAGTAATAGAGCCACACGTGCCCTCTGACTATTACCAATTTATATGAAGGAGAGAGAAGAAAAATTTTAGGGAAATAGAACATAAAGGGGAATAATAAAGAAAAAAAAATAATACCAATTATTATATTATGAACCATGACTTAATAAAGAATGAATACAGAAGAAGTAGCGATGGAGGAATTCCTGAATCATAACAACTTGATAAAATGAACTATATTGATGATTTCAGAAAAAATCTAATAATCTTTGTTTCGAAATAATCAATTTTGGTGGCGATGCATTATGTAACATGACATAAGGTAGCAAGAATTCAATGGTATTTAATTATAAAATAAACAGCTGAAAATAAGAGTAAAAGGCAAAAAACTTATGAACTTAAAGATCAATAACCCAGTAACCCAATAAATGACAAATGACTATTAACCCGACAGACTTGACACAATAGATCGGATAGGAACCAAAAGAAAACCAAGAGACAGTGAAGAAGAAGTTTAAGTACAATCAAGTCATCCCAAAAAAGTGAACAGAATATTGTAAATTTAGTAATGAATTGATGTCTGTAGCATATGAGATGTAGCTAGGACAATAAGATTAATGAAGGGTAATAGTATCACATGTATCTTATTATTTAAAGAATGTAATTGTATAATATAATGTAGGGGGGTTAGAAGCTAACCATACCCCAAACTAATTGTAGTAGTAATGGCCAAAGGCTATAAACAATACTTTGAGCCCAAAACAAAAGCAATATTAGAATGATGACCAAAAGTGATCAGTGTGATTTGGAGGTAAATAGTTATAAATGACCATAATCACACAGTGATTTAAGGTAATCAGACAACCCATGAATAAACAAGTGAATAAGCCCAAAAGTGTGTGTGTAAAAATAAATAAGTAGTGAAGTGATAGGTATAAAATAATGAAACAAAGTGAGCAGGGTAGTAATTATAGAAACTTTCTAATGAAAGAAAAAGTGTAGTGAGAGTGTAGAACTAAATATTATGTAAGCCAACTATGTTAAACAGATAAACAATTTGTGATAAACTGTGCACTAGTAGGTAAGATTGAACTAATTGTAATATTGTTAATTTAGGTAATAAGATATCAAGATTATATATTAAGGTAAGAGTTAAGGTATCAGAGTGTATAGCAAATTAAGAAGGACTAACACTGTGTTTAAGTGAAGGGAATAGTAGATAGGACATAGCATACAAGGAACAGTTTGTCAATAGTATTATAAGAGTTTCTTTAAGTAAGTATTAAGAATTTTGTTTGTGTTCAGAAAATCATAGCATAGAGTAAATTGTAGGGTAAGCAGATAACAGCAATTAAAAGTTATTTCAGGGTAGAACCTGAAAAGAAATGTTTAATAGTAAGAATTAGAGTTAGGGATACTGATGTTTATTGTTTGTTTTGTTTGTAAATTGTATTAGAGTTACCAGGAATGTTAGTAAGAAATGTTAGATGGAAGTAGAATGGAATCTAGGCTCTAAGCCAAACTGTTGAACATAAATTTATTAATTTGAGAACAAATAATAATCCAAAGTTAAGGCAGAACGTGCCAAATGATTAAACCATGTAAGTGGGTATTCATAGTACCAAAATATGTGATTAACAACTAATTTTGAATAAAATATGTGTAAGATGTAAAATTGGGAAAATAGTAAAAATGTAATTAGCTATCCAAAAGTAGGCATGAGGGGTATCAAAATGTTCATCATAAAAAATTAGGAAGAATGGTACTAATGTGATGACCCTAGCTATTAGAACAAAGTAGTAATCTTCAGTTGAAGATATTTTGGTAGAAATAGACGAAAAAAGACGATAAATCCTAACAATAACCTGAGTTAATAACCAATGAAAAATTAGCATAATTTATGAAGTAACCATAGCAACAAGAAAAATAACGCCAAAAAACCGTTAGATTTTCAGTAAGTCATTATTAACCAACGCCAGAGGGTGGACCGAGTAGCTCTCGTATTAACATTAAATTATTATTCTTCAAACAATTTCAAAACTATTTAAAACTAATAGAAGACAAGTACAACAGTACAGGGAATCCTGAACGTAAATTTTATTTATAAAAAATTAATTTAACAAACCGTAGTGATCCAAAGAAGACGAAGCGACGCCGTGACGAAGAAAGACGACCACGGACACTATATGAAGATCAGTGGAACCTCCTAAAAGAAGAAGACGACACCAACTGAAGAATTACGAGGCCTGAAGTAGCAAAGAAAAGTGCCGAGACGAGGGAAACAGACGACAGGAATCATCCATAGAAGAAGACGACAGCCCAGGAGTTATCTATCGAAGAAGACGACGTCAGGATCTTCAGCAACAAGTAACTGATGAGTATAAACATTATCCCTTAAAGCGTATTGTAACATCACAAGATGTCACCTAACCTAAGTGTATGTTATCAGATTTCATAAAAACGGAATAACCATGTAAATAGGTATAGAATAGTCAAAATAAACAAGAAAGAAGAAACCAAGAGAGAAGAATAAAGCAGAAGTGCCATGTGAAACAATAACCCAATAGCTGTTTGACACTACAACTAGACTGAGACTAAAACGAACTAAGGGACAGAATAAATGTAAATTCAACTGTCAATTCAGTAAATGGTTAATGTAAACCGAATGTCGTTTATGAACAAAAAAATAAACGAATGAGCAGTTAAATACTGTGAAAGCAAAATCAGCATTTTTCTGATAATAAATGTGACAATGAACAGTAGATAATGAATGCCAAAACCAATGTTAACAATGGCTATATTGTAGGAATTAAGATGTATTTCCGCATCAAATATACCCATTAGAAAAGAGAGCTATTTATATAAGAGAATCTTATACAAATAAGATGTCTCCATAATTTACCGAATTGAGAACCAATAGGCATTATTAAGGCCAAATTTCAGTGTAGGCGATACACTTAACAAACTTAGACCAAACATTAGTCAATAAAATGACTATCACTAATTATCACCAGTGCAAAATAAAATGAACAAGAACTATGGTTATGCATTGACATAACGAAAAATGTTATTGAGACGATAGGTTTAGCCATAATTTTAATTGTAAATAGTAGCTTAAAACAAACTAACGGTAAACAAAATGTCATAGTCAGTAGGATCTTTTATTACTATGTATAGAATTAAGGTGTACAAGTAGAGTTCAGTGAAAAAAACGTCAGTACAGTATTAATGGTGTCCGCACATAAACATTTGATTAATAAAATGTTATGTGGATACGAGAAAGGTTAACCAAAAGTGTAAAATCGGCGACTCATAAAGAGCAGACGACAGTAAGAATAGTGTACCCGAACATTGATTTTCTAACAATGTCGGTTAAAGTGAAGGTAATTCGAGATCGAGTGATATCAATTTAAAGGAAACAAAACAATCTTTAATTTGATAATAATATCAACTCAATCGTGACGGTATTAAGCGTATTACAACTGTTAGCATCATTGTATAAATGTACATCAGGAATCTGGGTACAAATAATAATAACAATGACAACAGAAGCGACCTGTCAATCATCTCAACATTTGACAGTTAGAAAAACCGTTATCAACCGCCAAAAAGTGATACGTCATCTTCGTCCCACCTGTCTGGACCAATAGGAAAATTAGTTATAAAATGATAATTTTACCTAAGCCCAATCCAAAAGAGGGGTATATAAAGACAAACCAGCGAATTTTGACAGAGACCTTTACTAACTAACAAGCAGAACAGACGTACGCTCGTCTCCGCTACGTTTTTCTTATAACACATAGCGTCAGCTACCTTGTACTCCGGAACCAATAGTTAACAATGAGAAACTTTACTTCAAGTTCATCATCAACCAACAACAGTGTTCAAGTGCAGTTTATTTTAATTTTGTGCGGGAATGACGAACAGAAAATAATTTATTGTCATTATTCACGATCCATTTTAATCAGAAGAGGATCGCATTATTCTGTTCTTGTGCGAATTAGTGCCGAAATAAAGTAATCACTATAATCCGATTACTTAAGTGATAAAAGGTTTTAATTAAAATAATTAAAACTCTGAAGGTAAAAGTGCAATTATTATTAATCTTGTTCTGAGTGCAATAACTTGTATTTTTGCTACCATAACCTGTACTGACGCAAAACACAAAAACAGTATTTAAGATTACACCACGTTTCGATTTATTATTCAAATTTGTTATTAGTAAGTAAGCTATATGTTAGTTGTAAGGGCTCTCAATTGAATAATATTGTCATTAAAAAAGCAAGCGTTGATGAAACGCACGATCTTCCAATAGATCGTTTTTTTTTTAATTACTTGGTAAAAGTAACTTCAAACTTTGTTGATCAATTGTATCATTGGATACTGTGTAGGCATAATTGTTTTCTTTCGTGTCTCAAAGAATTCACAACTGAGATAATAATAACAATAATAATAACAATAATACTAATATTAATAATTGTAATAATTTTATATTAAAAATAAATAGTATCTGGATAATTCATGTTCTGAGCAAGCCGTATGAGGCATATAATAATTAACTTTTCATTGTACAACTTTGTATGTTTACATTATGTGTATTTTTTGAATTCACTATAAGGGTGCAAATAAACCCATTATTAACAGCATCACCTGATTTGATTTATTTTATTTTTTTTTGAATAATTAAATATTTTCTTTTAAGAAACTTAAACAACCTTCTGTTGTGTTTGACATATTGGAATAGCATTGCCAAAAAGTGGTACTCAACTATTTTAAATTTTCTTTTCATCTATTAATTTTTATGTATGGGTTTTACACGGGATTTTCCCTAAATAAATCCGTGTGGCGCCCACTAATTTAATAAACAAGGTGACATAACCTTGCAACCAAAGGGAGTTGATGAATGTAAGCTGAGTTGACAGTTTAGTGAACTTCAAGTAAACGCAATCAGGTACGTAAAAGTATATGTTTGTTTATAATATTGTCCAGACTTTACGGGACTTGACTTACTCAGACTACCTGTAATCAGAAGAAGTTTCTACTACTAGTTTCAACCCAGACGAGAACTATTATCAAGCAATCAACTGCTATACTTCATATTTTAACTTAAGTTAATCTAACATTTAAATATAATCAACTTCATTATTTTTATTTAATACAAGGGAATTCTTTAAAAAACAAGAGTATTTAAACCATTGTAAACACTGTGAGTAACTTGAATGTTGTATGGTAAAATACTTTACTACATTAGTCACCTTCAAGTAGAAATAACCATTCTCAACATTGAGTTATCTCAAAGGAACACTTCACCCATAGATGAATTTTGTTTTAATGAGACTTTTAATATTTTAACCACGAATTTAAACTTTAAACAACAACCACTCTTTTATTTTGTTTCAAGTTAATTTAAACGTAACGTAAATTCGATTATAATAATAAACATAATAATTTTAAATAAGAACCCCCAATCGGATAGTGTTATAAATTGGCGCACCAACTACTGTGGCTTAAAAAATATTAAATTAATATATTTTTTATATTTTATATTAGCCCGGTAGACACGAGAAAATTAACATGCCGCACACCCATCAGTACGATACAAGATATAAGGACAGTAGGGTAGGAGAGATGCAACGGGATGTAGATACATACGAAGAGCAACCCACAGACGAGATAGGAATTATTACAATCAACAATATCGAGACTAGTACCGACGAAATACCTCACGTGGAACCAGAGATAGAAGTGACAGTAGACAACCAACCCAGACGGCCTGAAGAACTCCCACAACCAAACAGACCATCCGAAGAGATGAGATGGGAAGCGATGATGAAGATAATGATGGAATTAAAGGAAGACGGTAAGAAATCTCATAAAAAACTGAATGACTCGATGAACAAAAATATGGAAGCATTACAAGAAGATGGTAGGAAATCCAGGGAGGAGAACCAAAGGAATATTGATTTAGTGAATAGAAATATAGAGTCGATAAAGAAGGACCTAAATAAAAGGATTGACGATACTCATAAGTCTATAGACGCGCTGAACGGTAAAATCGACGATAACAGCCAGGCCATTAGAGAAGAATTGAACACTACCTTGATCGAAATTAGCAGGAGGATGGAAGAAGGCAGTGATAAAATAAACACCAGAATCGACGTGGAGATTGCCGTTGTAAGGGAGGAGATCGTCGAAGTAAATAAAAGGTGCGAACAACACGACCAGGACTTGCAGCGAACCAGAGAAGAGGTCGACGGGAGATTTAATACCATAGAGGAGGTGACCGAAGCAAGGATAGAGTCTTTAAAAAGGACAAACCAAGATGAAATTAAACGAGTAAGTTTAGACATAGGTGAGCGCTGCGAAGAAATGAGTACCTCTGTGGATGCAGTGAGGAATTTAACGGTCGCAAATCGAGAGAGGATTGAAGAACTTAAACAGCAGGAAATAGTACAAATGCGGGAGGAGATCGAGATTATCCGCAACCGTCCGATACCAGGTCAATACTTACTACCGAATGATAACCGCGACGCTATCAATTTTAGAAATTATCGTCGTAATCCCATTGAATTTTTAGCACGTGTGAAGGAACACTTGGCGCGAATTAGGGAAACTAGATGGAATAACATAAAAAGTTTAATCGATGAATACTTTAAGGAAATCTACGACAATTGGTGGACCGCAACACGCCACGAGGTTCACAGCTATGATGAATTTAAAACTCAATTCCGCGCAAAATACTGGTCCGAGGCAACGCAAAATATCGTACGAGACCACATATGCCACGGAAGATATGATGCGAACCGAGGAGGGACCATGACTTCGTATTTCTTAGGTCAAGTATGTCTTGCAAGAAACCTAGAAACAAAGATACCGGAGGAATGTCTTGTCACAAAATTGTCTTATCACTTTGAAGAGGGTGTCGCAAAAGCACGTCAGTGGGGACAGATTAAGACGATAGCAGCTATGTCAGCGCTGCTCGAAGATCAGGAGCACGAGGGGTATTACCGGAGGAGTCGTCGACGAAATGACCACTTTAATACCACAGGCGGCAATGCGAATAATAATAATAATAACTACCCTCGAAATTCTCGAAATAATTTTAATAATAACAACGGTCCGATAAACCAAAATTATAATAACGCTAATAACAACAACCATAATAATAGGCCAAATAACCCGAAGAACAATAATAATAATAACAATAACCAGCGACCCAATTTTAATAACAACACTAATCGACCACCAAACCAAAGCGGGAATAACCAACCGTCGCAACATCGACGAGCAAATTACGTACAAGCTAATTACGACCCCAATAGAAGGCGACGATACCCACGTAGAGACAGCCACAGTGGAGAAAGAGGAAGCATGAGAGGAGGACGATGGAGGAGTAGTAGTATTGAGGGTGACGACCGCAATAGTGACTATCGACCGCATGTACATTTTGTTCCAGACCAGGAACCCGTCCAGCAAGGAGGACGTACCATGATAGAGGATTGGAGCAATAGGAATGACCCAGACCGACGCAACGAGGAGAGTACAAGCTCTTTAAACTCCTCGCGGCAGTGAAAAATTATGGTAACATAAGCCCTTCACTGAACCACTCTATTGGGTTTGATTACGGAAAGAATACGAATAAAATAACTATCTTATTTAACCATTTCTTGAAGGATATACGACAGGAATTGCTAGAGGAAGTAGTAACAGATCACCAGCAGCACACCCACGATATAGTATACGTGACAGCCACCATTAACGATATAACTGTCAGGTTGATGGTCGACACTGGGGCCAACGTATCACTAATGGATAGCACCGAGCTCAATCGTATTCAGGAGGAGAGCAGAGTCAACATACCGACGTTACCTGTTACGAACATCATCCTGATAGGGGCTACAGGACGACAAAACAAATCAATAAAAAAGCAAGTTAGGTTGGAAGTAACCAGCCAAGGTGTAACCATTCCAATGATTTTTCTAGTAGCAACAGGTCTACCATTCCGTAGCTTGATCGGCTGTGACCTTCTACGTAAACACTCTGCCATAATTGATTTAAATTCAGATAAATTAACTCTGAAAACAACTGACGCGGATTGGATTGCAGACATTGTGGGAAACCGAGAAGTTCCCCATGAAAGAACGATATTCCATATACTGCGAACGACCAACCCTAGACACCAAGTATTTAGACACGAGCGGGAATACAGTGATAATAACGATGATCTATGGGCAGAGAAAATCAGAGAAATAAGACAATTCCAATCGACTGATAGAAATAAATCACCAAGTTCAGGCCAACTAAATAAATTAATAACAATATATAATAAATATAGACACGTATTCTCAGACCTACCAGGAAAGGTTAAAAATTATCAATGTGTACTGCATTTTAAGGAACCAGTAAATTTTAATCGCAAATCTTACCCCATTGCATGTTCCCTTAAGGAGGCTGTTCGGTCCGAAATCAATCAGTTAATAGAGGATGACATAATAGAACCCAGCCAGTCCCCTTATACCAGCCCTATAGTGGCTATTAAGAAAAAGAACGGTAAGGTAAGACTTTGTTTAGACGCACGAGAAATAAACAAACACCTAGTCAATAACCGAGCATCTCCAGGCGAAATTGAAGAAATTCTAAAGAAATTCCATGGTGTACAATACATAAGCTCGTGGGATACAGTCTGCGGGTACTGGCAGGTCGAGCTACATCCCAACAGTCGAAAATATGTCGCTTTTATATTTGAGGGACGTAACTATCATTTTAAGAGGTTACCGTTCGGGCTAATAAATTCAGTAGCCATTTTTATACAATGTATGGATCAGGTGTTAGGACAGGAAGCACTGAAATTCACGACCGTCTATGTGGACGACCTGCTCATAACGTCCACCAATTGGGAAGAACATTGTCAGAGAGTAGAACACGTATTGAACAAATTATCAGAGAATCATATTACCCTAAAATTGGAGAAATCCCAACTTATTGCAAGGGAAGTACAGTTTTTAGGTTTTCAGCTCACCGAATTAGGGATAACTCCTTCGACAGAAAAAATCGAAGCTATTCAAAAGTTCCCCACCCCCAAGAACAAAAAACAATTACAATCTTTTTTAGGATTATGCAATTACTATCGAAAATTCCAAAGTAATTATTCGGAACTAACTACCAAATTGTCTCCGCAATTGTCCTCGAAGGATAGATGGACATGGGGTCCAGCACAGGAAGGTATATTTCAAAGGATCAAAACAAAATTTCTAGAGACAGTAATCTTAAATCATCCAGATTTTGATAAACCTTTTTATTTGAATTGTGATGCCAGTGACATCAGTTTAGGCTCCACATTATACCAAGAAGACGACGAAGGAAACCACCTGGTAATAAGCTTCGCAAGCCGTACCTTAAACAAATGTGAAAGAAACTACAATGTCACTGAAAAGGAACTCCTGAGTGTAGTATTCGCGTGTAATAAATTCCGCACATACATATTAGGATACACGGTCACTGTTAGAACCGATCACAAGTCAATATCCTTTTTGAAGAGCTGCAAGTTGAGTCATGGACGGTTAGCAAGGTGGACATTAGTCCTACAAGAATATAACATTAATTGGGAATATGTTCCTGGCAGAAAGAATATCGCCGCCAATGTACTATCACGAGTAAACCTTACAGATCAGACTTATGAAGGCGAAAAGGAGACACTAGCTAAAGTGTATAGCTTATTAAGAAGCCGGACGGAATTGGAAGGCATTATCAGAGAAATAAAGTCGCATCAACGACAAGACGATAAACTGGCACAACTATTCCAGAGGTTGGATAATAAAGATGAAAAAATAACTCCGTATTACTGTGTAATTGATGATATACTGTTCATTAAAACTAAGTATCACGATCACGTTTGGAAATTATGTGTACCTAAAACATTGCAGAAAGAAATAATCATAGATTACCATATCCGCTATGGGCACATGGGTGCTGTCAAGGTAATCAAAGCATTAGAAGAACATTTGTATATAAAAGATATGAATAGAAGAGTGAGGCAGTACATCAGAACCTGTCAAGTTTGTCAGATGGTAAAATGCACAAATGAAAGGAAGGAGGGACAGATGATACCCATCACATCTTCAGGGAAACTAGAAAAAGTTTTTGTAGACATCTGCGGCCCATTTCCTAGGAGCGGAGGCCGCCACCAGTATAAGTACTTATTGATTATATTAGACCATTACACTAAGTATATAAAACTATACCCTATGAATCGAGCAACTACCCAAAAGATACTCAACTTAATAATACATAATTATTTACCCGAGGTAGGTTGTCCAAAAACCCTGACCACCGACCACGGTACACAATTTAAAGGACGAAGGTGGAAGGACACACTGTTGGAATATGGAATAAAAACATACAAAACTGCAGTGTACCATCCCAGTAGTAACCCTTCGGAAAGAGTATTAAGAGAAGTGGGACGAATACTTAGAACTTATTGTGCAACTCAACAAAGACAGTGGAGTGAGTATGTCTCAGCTGCAGAGGATTTTATCAATCTAGCATATCACCAATCAATTGATACAACCCCATATAATGCCATGTTTGAAAAGCCCCCACCCAGAGAGATCAGTGACCTTATTAAATTCCCACCAAGTCCCGAATATCGATTTGATAAAGTTCAATACAATAATAAAATCATAGAAAAATTGGAACAACGTAGGAGAAGGTATAAACGGCAAGCACCAGTCCGAATAATTAAATATATAGTAGGAGAACAAGTATTACTAAGAAATAGAGAACTGCCCAGCACAATGGAGGGCATAACAAAGAAATTATTATTATTATATGTAGGTCCCTATGTGGTTACTAAGGACAATGAGAATAATACCTATGAAATCACTGACCCAGTAAATAAAAAAGTTAGAGGAACATACAATCAAACTTCGTTAAAGAAGTACTATAGTTGAAAGAAATTAAGGAGGAAAAGTGGTTACAAAATACCAAATGTACCAAAAATGTAATACTAAAAATCTGCTATGAGATAGGGCACCTGTATAACGTAATCATCCCCAATTATAGACCCAATAGAGTGGAAGAGCACAAATAACCCCATGAATATCGACGAATAAGAAATGATTAATATTAAGGAGAGATAATATGTAATAGGAAGCAACATTCCTCACCCAAACGTTTATGATATAAAAAGTAAAATGTATATATTGAAGAAAAAAAAAACCACTACTATATAAACAAACTCATTTGTTGTTAAACTACCAAAAATATTGAAGGTAACTAATTAGCTATAACTAGTCAATCTGCCTTATCAAGTTACAAAAGTGTGTAGATTTAAGATGTAAACCAAACCATTTGTTAATGATGAAAATGTACCAGACCTATTACCCCAGGGGATAGAATATTAGATAAGGTCAATCAAATGATTTAATAAGAAAATACAATTACTGTACTATACCTAGAGAAAAATATGTAACCAGATGAATATTCTATGTGACCTAATGTTTATAAAATGATTATTGTATACCTCTCATAAAACTCAAATGTTAAATTAAAGTCGTTCAGAATAAAGGTTCACCCAACTAACCTTTGAAGGAGTAGAGAGGCAGTATAACAAAGTGTGTAAAATAAAAAGAAGGACATTATTATGGAATGTGAGGAAAGAAAAATTAATATTTGTGAAACAAACCATGAAAACCCCAAGAATGTCTATGAAATAGATATTAGTATATTGTTAAATGAAATTGTAATTACAGTATAGTATATAGTGTATAAAATCATCCAGAATAAGTGAAAACCACCATCACTTGAAGGAGTAGAGAAGAAAAATAACAAAGAGTGTTAATTGTAAGAATAACTATGGTTATAATGAAATGAAAGGAAAGAAAAATGTGTGTCAATTATCAAATATTATACATCATAAGAATATGTCAGAGAACATCAGAAAAAAAAGAACCATTTAGTATACAAACAATGTAAGCCTGATAATTCAGGATGAATATAACTCGTTAAGAAAGATTTAATAGACTATAGTGAAAACAGAAATATATTGTGAACTCTAGATAGAACAAATGGATGCATAAGTACTATAAGCATCAAAACCAGTGTATAATCTTAAAAATATTTAAATGAACCACAACAAATTGTTAACTAGTAAATAAGTAACTAAAAAACATGCTGATAAAAGCATAGCTAAAAAACACCAAGTCTAAAGGAAGTAATTACCTGTAAGAAAGAAAGTATGTTAGCAAGTATAAAGATAGAAATGTGATCTAAATAAAAACCTCTGATACCTTGTATATTATAGTGAATATATTATATTATTGAATATGAATGATATGTGATATTTTTTTTGAGTTGTGATAGTGCAACTATTGCCAGGTGCAATGTTTATTTTTACTCAGACAGAGAAGAGTAATGCCTCTGAATCTGAGAATGTGTAGGGAGGAACGGCAGAGGATGTTAGCCATAGTGAGCCACCCTGATTCCAAAACCTCTACTACAGTTAGGGAATTATATTGTTTTATTATATCAAGGAATATTATGAAAGAATCTGTGAGGTATAAATTATAATAACCATCAAAATGATCACGAATGCAAAGATATGTAATGAGAAAGTAGAATGTAAATAAAACAGGGAATAATTAACTTGAGAAACAAGATCCATTATAGTTAAATGATTTAGAGAGTAAGCAGCTTGAAACTACTAGTAAATTAAGAATTGTACCATTGTATAAAAAGCCAACCTAGAGTAATACACCAATAATAAGTTTAAAAAAAAAAATCAGAGAATACAAGAGAAAATTTTTTATTGAAGTATACTAAGAAACTGACATGAATTGATAATTTTACAAAATATAAATTTTTCAAATGATCAATTTTAAAGAGGGTGTATATGTAACATCACAAGATGTCACCTAACCTAAGTGTATGTTATCAGATTTCATAAAAACGGAATAACCATGTAAATAGGTATAGAATAGTCAAAATAAACAAGAAAGAAGAAACCAAGAGAGAAGAATAAAGCAGAAGTGCCATGTGAAACAATAACCCAATAGCTGTTTGACACTACAACTAGACTGAGACTAAAACGAACTAAGGGACAGAATAAATGTAAATTCAACTGTCAATTCAGTAAATGGTTAATGTAAACCGAATGTCATTTATGAACAAAAAAATAAACGAATGAGCAGTTAAATACTGTGAAAGCAAAATCAGCATTTTTCTGATAATAAATGTGACAATGAACAGTAGATAATGAATGCCAAAACCAATGTTAACAATGGCTATATTGTAGGAATTAAGATGTATTTCCGCATCAAATATACCCATTAGAAAAGAGAGCTATTTATATAAGAGAATCTTATACAAATAAGATGTCTCCATAATTTACCGAATTGAGAACCAATAGGCATTATTAAGGCCAAATTTCAGTGTAGGCGATACACTTAACAAACTTAGACCAAACATTAGTCAATAAAATGACTATCACTAATTATCACCAGTGCAAAATAAAATGCACAAGAACTATGGTTATGCATTGACATAACGAAAAATGTTATTGAGACGATAGGTTTAGCCATAATTTTAATTGTAAATAGTAGCTTAAAACAAACTAACGGTAAACAAAATGTCATAGTCAGTAGGATCTTTTATTACTATGTATAGAATTAAGGTGTACAAGTAGAGTTCAGTGAAAAAAACGTCAGTACAGTATTAATGGTGTCCGCACATAAACATTTGATTAATAAAATGTTATGTGGATACGAGAAAGGTTAACCAAAAGTGTAAAATCGGCGACTCATAAAGAGCAGACGACAGTAAGAATAGTGTACCCGAACATTGATTTTCTAACAATGTCGGTTAAAGTGAAGGTAATTCGAGATCGAGTGATATCAATTTAAAGGAAACAAAACAATCTTTAATTTGATAATAATATCAACTCAATCGTGACGGTATTAAGCGTATTACAACTGTTAGCATCATTGTATAAATGTACATCAGGAATCTGGGTACAAATAATAATAACAATGACAACAGAAGCGACCTGTCAATCATCTCAACATTTGACAGTTAGAAAAACCGTTATCAACCGCCAAAAAGTGATACGTCATCTTCGTCCCACCTGTCTGGACCAATAGGAAAATTAGTTATAAAATGATAATTTTACCTAAGCCCAATCCAAAAGAGGGGTATATAAAGACAAACCAGCGAATTTTGACAGAGACTAACTAACAAGCAGAACAGACGTACGCTCGTCTCCGCTACGTTTTTCTTATAACACATAGCGTCAGCTACCTTGTACTCCGGAACCAATAGTTAACAACGAGAAACTTTACTTCAAGTTCATCATCAACCAACAACAGTGTTCAAGTGCAGTTTATTTTAATTTTGTGCGGGAATGACGAACAGAAAATAATTTATAGTCATTATTCACGATCCATTTTAATCAGAAGAGGATCACATTATTCTGTTCTTGTGCGAATTAGTGCCGAAATAAAGTAATCACTATAATCCGATTACTTAAGTGATAAAAGGTTTTAATTAAAATAATTAAAACTCTGAAGGTAAAAGTGCAATTATTATTAATCTTGATCTGAGCGCAATAACTTGTATTTTTGCTACCATAACCTGTACTGACGCAAAACACAAAAACAGTATTTAAGATTACACCACGTTTCGATTTATTATTCAAATTTGTTATTAGTAAGTAAGCTATATGTTAGTTGTAAGGGCTCTCAATTGAATAATATTGTCATTAAAAAAGCAAGCGTTGATGAAACGCACGATCTTCCAATAGATCGTTTTTTTTTTTAATTACTTGGTAAAAGTAACTTCAAACTTTGTTGATCAATTGTATCATTGGATACTGTGTAGGCATAATTGTTTTCTTTCGTGTCTCAAAGAATTCACAACTGAGATAATAATAACAATAATAATAACAATAATACTAATATTAATAATTGTAATAATTTTATATTAAAAATAAATAGTATCTGGACTTAACCAGATTTATAATTCATGTTCTGAGCAAGCCGTATGAGGCATATAATAATTAACTTTTCATTGTACAACTTTGTATGTTTACATTATGTGTATTTTTTGAATTCACTATAAGGGTGCAAATAAACCCATTATTAACAGCATCACCTGATTTGATTTATTTTATTTTTTTTGAATAATTAAATATTTTCTTTTAAGAAACTTAAACAACCTTCTGTTGTGTTTGACATATTGGAATAGCATTGCCAAAAAGTGGTACTCAACTATTTTAAATTTTCTTTTCATCTATTAATTTTTATGTATGGGTTTTACACGGGATTTTCCCTAAATAAATCCGTGTGGCGCCCACTAATTTAATAAACAAGGTGACATAACCTTGCAACCAAAGGGAGTTGATGAATGTAAGCTGAGTTGACAGTTTAGTGAACTTCAAGTAAACGCAATCAGGTACGTAAAAGTATATGTTTGTTTATAATATTGTCCAGACTTTACGGGACTTGACTTACTCAGACTACCTGTAATCAGAAGAAGTTTCTACTACTAGTTTCAACCCAGACGAGAACTATTATCAAGCAATCAACTGCTATACTTCATATTTTAACTTAAGTTAATCTAACATTTAAATATAATCAACTTCATTATTTTTATTTAATACAAGGGAATTCTTTAAAAAACAAGAGTATTTAAACCATTGTAAACACTGTGAGTAACTTGAATGTTGTATGGTAAAATACTTTACTACATTAGTCACCTTCAAGTAGAAATAACCATTCTCAACATTGAGTTATCTCAAAGGAACACTTCACCCATAGATGAATTTTGTTTTAATGAGACTTTTAATATTTTAACCACGAATTTAAACTTTAAACAACAACCACTCTTTTATTTTGTTTCAAGTTAATTTAAACGTAACGTAAATTCGATTATAATAATAAACATAATAATTTTAAATAAGAACCCCCAATCGGATAGTGTTATAGTATTCACAAATTTTGGTCTGAATTAAATATAACTATTTCAAAATCACTGATCACTATTCCGAGTCAAAATAAATGCTTATTTAAATTCACTATTTAACTATAACAAATTAACAATTATTAAGAAAGTAAATTATGATAAATAATTAACGAATCTTCTAATAACGAACTTCTGGCAAATGAAACATAACCATAAATTGCTTCACAAGTTTTCATTGGTGATTACTTAGTCAAATGTAATGAGATAACGATTTATTTATGTAATTAGTTGTAAGAATTATTATAACTTGTTGTGTGTGTTAGCCGTAAACATATATTTCTGTAGCCAAAAGGACTTTACACCCCTGAGAAAAACGATAATTTTTACTGTAAACTAACATTACTGATTGACTGTATACAACTGAGCTGAGCAAGTACCAACTACACAATTGTAATAGCCGGTGCCGAAAACGAATTTTGATGTATAATAAACCAAGTGAAATATTCTAAAGGATTAATAAATGTTCTCAATCTGCAATGCTGTATGTTTGATTCCGTTAATTTAGAATTACGACTAGTAATTATTGAAGTGAAGGCGTTAAAGCGAGACGCAAGCTGGGTAATACTGCAGAGAGCTGTACGCCAATCAGGTGGCGAGGCGGCAACGTTTGCAACGTTTGAATGCGGCAGAGCAGAATACGGTTTACCCGTACACGACTGAGAGCATACATTTTGACACGTTTAACAACATTTAAAATTTTAATTTCTACAACACCCCATAAACATCTATTTACAACACCCCATAAACATCTGGTTACAATATTATTACTAGTCCTTTTCTAGTTTTACAACATGAAATATTTAACCATGGGGGGACTGTTAAGGTTTGTCTATTTAAACTACACAATAACTTTTTTGGGTACACTGTTACTTAATACTCTAAACACTTTTGGTTTTTATCAGTTTTACATTAGTATATGGTTTTTTGGGGTGTTATACTTCCTCTTGGGATATTCAATTATTTTTGGGGTTTTTTGGTTTGCTCCCTATGGGGTTTCTATTTGGTATTGGTCGTTTCACTTCTTTTATTCTAGTGGATCTTCACTGGTTTCTTATTCTTCAGTATATTGGTTCCTTCTATATTTCTTCTTTCTTCGTTCTTCAGTACCATTTCGCTGTATATTCCTTTGTTTACTATGGTCTGTTTTCTTTGTCAGTTCATTTGGTCTGGGTATTTTCATTACCTGCTTCTATCCTACCTGGGTAATATTGTTATTCAAATTTTATTTTCCTGGGTTTTTAATTTGTAGTATAATTATATTATTTGCAGATTTTCTCTTTATGTTTACTTTTCTTGTGATTATCATAATTCATAGTGCTTTTACTTGACTCTCATTTGGATATTCCATATATTTGAGTTTTATTATTGATCATTTAGTAATTGATTTATGTGGATTATCTGTCATGCTACAGATTGCTCTCTTCCAGAAGTGATTAGTTCAGATCATACTTGGTTTGTCTGAAATAATTGCTTATGATTTTTTATTATAAATTATATTTCTTTACTTCCTTCATATTTCTAAATTTTTTCTTCTTTATTTTTGAGCTTATCTATATTTCATTCTTAACTGGATTTTTCTTGATAGTAATAGTCATCTGAGGTTCGTTATTTTTTATTTTTCCATTTTTTTCTTAACTTGGTTCTTTATCCTTGGGATATTTAATCCCTAAAATTCCCTAACACGTTAGCTGGGGCAGTTCAGAGGGGCTCTGTAGGCTACACTTCTCTGCTGGCCATACTACGTCATTTATTGATTCGAGAGGCACATCATCTCTGATCAATACATAATAATACTGCTGGACTTATCTACAGACTGTTATTAATAAAAATTACATAAGAATAGTCCACCTTATGACTATAAAAAAAAATTAAATATCTTTGGATACTTCACTTCGTATACGAACAGATCTATTAATATTTCTATCTTAGTGAATTTCTATCTCAGTTACTTTCTCAATGGTTAGCTCTGTTGGCATTTTATTCCTTCTTATGGTTGGAAGCTGGTTTAATATAATTATCACTTGTTATTCAGTGTAAAGTTTTTATTTATTTTAACTCTCTGTCATATTTTGACTGTTATTACAATCTCCTTCTGGTCATTGGTAACATGTATTTTGTATTATATTTTTGTTTTTTTTTCTTAATTCTTATGAATCGTTCCACTCGTTTATGTTCTTGCAATTACTCTTTTAATTGTCCTTCTTATATTTGACATTTATTCTCTGATCATATTTTTCTTATGGATTTATTTATACATAGTTTTTTCCTTCTTTTTCAAAATTTTATTCTGCTCTTGCTTTTTATCCAAATGCACTCTTTAATTATTAATTCCATGTGGTTATTATCTCTGCTTATTTTGCTTAAAAGTCTTATTTATTTTACTTCACAATAAGTTTATTCATTTTAATTGTATCAGTGGTTTTTACTGCCATTTCTTTATTCTCGAAATTTTTTCAGAATTGGTTCCATATATAATTGTTTGTAATGTGAACTTACTCTTCCTTTTGAATGTTGTGGTTATTCTTCAAAATTCTTTTTCTTTTCTTTTATATTCCATGATTTGAGTTTCATATATGTGTGGTAGTAAGTTGTACTTACATCATTACTTCATGTTTGTATATTACTAAATTCTTTTTCCTTTAGTTTTTTCACAACCAGTTTCATAAATATTTGGGTAGTAAGTTGTGCTTACATTGTTTTTAAATTTCGACATTTTATGCCAAATTCTTTTTCTTTTTCATTAAGTCAAAAGTAGTTCAAATATTAGGTAGTAAGTTGTGCTTACTTTGTTTTGGAATTTTTTATATAAATTCCTTTTCTTTTTCATTAATTCATAAAGTACACACAAAATTCAATCTTCTATACATCCAATTACTCATAATATTTTTTCATGGCAGCCTGGTTATATACACCCTTTATCCTTTCTGAATCTATCTCCTTTATTTCATAAGTATTATTATTTTTTACATTGGATATTACATATGGTCCGGTGTATAATAGCAATAACTTCTTCGTTATTCCTTCCAGTGTGCTTGGTAGTTCACGATTTTTTAATAAAATTTTTTCTCCCTTTTCATAAATTATTAATTTACCACTAGCCTTTTGATACTTATTTTGCCGTTTTACCTGGTCTTCTGCCACCTTGTTGTAGAATTTAGCCTTGTCAAATTTGTACATATTGTTGCTGGGGAACTCGAGGATATCTGCGATCTCTCGTGGGGGTGGTTTTTCGTACATAGCGGAGTATGGGGTTATCCCTATAGCTGGATGGTATGCCAAGTTGAGGAATTCCTCCGTGGCTTCTAGATAGTCTTGCCACCTTGGGAATCATAACACCTTCCTTCTTCTCATTATTTGTTTTTACCAGCTGGCAGATTTTACAGCTTTTTATATACATTCGGACCTTCCGATTTATGTTTTTTATCTGGCAGCTCTCCTCCAGAGTTTTTATTACCTTGAGGGCGCCCATATGCCCGTAACGTATGTGGTAGTTTACGATTAATTCCTTTTCGATTTGTGTTGGAACAACCACCTTCCAGGTCTCCTCCTTCAGGGATGTTTTAACGAACAATATCTGTTTATTTAGTTGGTAATATTGAGCAACGGTTTCGTCTCCCTCTTCTAACCGGGTTTTGAGGTTTCTCAATTTCTGGTCCGCTTGTTGGTAGGTGCTCATATTGGTCAATATTGTTGTTAAATCGGCTCTGGTGCTAAGAAGATGGTATATTTTTAGCATGCTTTCCTTCTCCCCTTCGAAAGTTTGTTCTTCCACATTGACCCGGGATAACACATCAGCTACGACATTCTTTTTACCTGGGATGTATTCCCATTTTAGATGGTATTCTTGAAGGGCAAGTATCCACCTCGTTAGCCTGCCATGGTTCAATTTGCAGCTTTTCAAGAACGAAATAGATTTATGGTCTGTTCGGACTGTAACAGGGTATCCCAAAATGTAAGTGCGGAACTTACCACAAGCAAATACTACGCTCAGTAATTATTTTTCAGTCACCGTGTAATTCTTCTCGCACTGGTTCAAAGATCTGCTAGCGAAGCTAATTACTTGATGTTGACCCTTCTCGTCTTCTTGATACAGTGTCGTTCCCAGACTGATGTTGCTGGCATCGCAATTCATGAAAAATGGTAATTTAAAGTTTGGTTGGCGAAGTATTATGGTTGCCAGAAATTTGTCTTTAATTTGTTGGAAAATCATATCCTGTTCTCTACACCATACCCATTTATTCTTTGACGACAATTGAGGTTGAAACCTTGCGGTTAATTCCGAATATTGTTCCTGGAACTTTCTATAGTAATTACAGAGTCCCAGGAACGACTGTAATTGCTTCCTGTTTTTGGGTGCCGGGAATTTCTGGATTGCTTCCACCTTTTCTGCCGACGGTGAGATTCCTTGATCGTCCAAGTTAAACCCTAAAAATTGCACTTCTCTGGCAATAAACTTGGATTTTTCTAACTTCAGCGTGACATTACTGACAGATAACTTCTCAAGCACGTGTTCCACATGGTAGCAGTGTTCCTCCCACGTTTCGGATGTTATTAGTAGATCATCTACATACACTGTGGTAAACTGAAGTGCTTCCTGTCCCAATATCTGGTCCATGCAGGTCACAAAGATGGCAACTGAGTTTACCAATCCGAAGGGCAATCTTTTGAATTGGTAATTGCATCCCTCGAATATGAAAGCCAGATATTGGCGACTCCGTGGGTGTAACTCTACCTGCCAGTAACCGCACACCGTATCCCAGGTACTGAAGTACTTGGTACCGTGGAAACGTTTCAGGATTTCCTCAATCTCACCGGGTGATGTTCTATCATTAATGATTTTTTTGTTTATTTCCCGTGCATCCAAGCAAAGCCGGACTTGGCCATTTTTCTTGGGAATAGCGACAATATTGGCTATGTTCTATAATATCGCTATTGATCATTCGGTTTATTTCTGCTCTCACAGCCTCTTTTCGTGAATGTGCAATAGGGTAGGATTTTCTATTAAATTCCACTGTATCTCTGAACTTAAGGGTACATTGATAATTTCTTACCTTGCCTGGCTCATCTGAAAATACTGAGCGGTATTTCTTATAAATCCTTATCAACTGATTTGCTTGAGTAATGGGCAATTTCTCTCTAGTAATTCCGCTCCGGAAATCCCTTATCTCCTGTATTTTTTGGGACCATAAATCTTCGTCCGTGTTGTCGTATATTATTGGGTTAGAAATGGTGTTATTATTCGTATAGTTGATGTTACGAATTTGCTGGTGGATACTGCTGGGAAGTGTTATCTCGCTACCGACTAAATCGGCCGTCCAGGTCAGACCTCCGGTAAACAGTGATACTTTCTCCGATCGTAAATCAATGATAGCAGAGTTTTTTCTCAGCACATCGCATCCCACTAATATATTGAAGGGTAATCCTGCTGCAATTAGGACGACCATGTTTATTGCTATACCCTTACTAATCACATTCAACGACACTTGCTTTCTTATTGTTTTGTTTTGGCGACCAGTGGCACCGATTAATACTATGTTATTGATAGGTAAGGTCGGCAATAACTTACCACATTTTTCTTGGATTCTCTCCAATTCTGTTGAGTTAATTATAGATACATTCGCACCTGTATCGATCATTAGCTGTGCGAATGTTCCTTCGATTTCTGCATTAATATAAATTATTTCGTTGTTTATACTATGGAGGCGAGTGTCGTCCTCCTCCAGTAGTTCATTTCGAATGTTTTTCAAATAGTTACACCGAATGATAGTAATTTTGTTGTTATTATTTGCTCTTGGCAATTCTCTGATATACCCAGGCGACAGAAGCAGCAAAAGGTCCTTATCATTTATTACTGCCTCCTCCCGTTTAAATTCTCCTCATCCTGGTTATTAATTGGACCAACAGAGGCGTCAGTTGGGAAACCTTGAGTGGGTTCCAGCCGTTCCGTCCACTGTTCATATCTCTGTTCCCCATTTGTATTCCGCTCTGGGTCATCTAGGCTGGTACTTCGCCTTGGCGGATTATATCTGGAGTTGTCCCGTTCTCGGCTTCTGCGTCGATCTTCGTACTCGTGGAAACTGTTCCGCCGTTGATGGTTATACCTGCGTTGGCTGTTTCCTTCTGCGCGTATAAAATTTACCCGGGGTCGGGAGAACTGTTGTTGTTTTTATTGTTATTATTTGGGTAACCCCTGTTGTTATTATAAAACCGCTCGGTGTTATTGGTATGGTTGGGGTTTCTCTGGTTATTTACATTATTATTTGGGTAATAATTATTTCTATTACCGGGGAATCCGTTATTATTTCGGTTAATGTTCGGATTTACATTACCGTGGTTATTGTTGTTATTATTGCCGTTGGTAGGGTGCTGATTATGGTAATTTGGATTATACCGGTTCCCCTGGTACCCACTGTTGATCTGTTGATTACTATTGTTCGATGACGGATTATTTCGAAATGTTGGCCGCTCATTTCTTCTTCTACTTTGCCTGTAATATTCTTCGTTCTCATAATTTTCTAATAGCTCCGTCATCGCCTGGATGGTCTTTATCTGGCTACCTCTTCGAGCTCTTATGACCTCTTCGTCATAATGGTAGGAAAGCTTATTCACCAGGCATTCCTCTGGTATGGCCGGTTCCAGGTGCTTGGCCAGGCACACCTTCCCAAGGAAGTACGCAGTCATGGTATTGCCAAACTGGGTCTTGTATCGACCATGGCAGATGTTGTCCCTTATTAAATTCTGGGTGGTCTCCGACCAATACTTGGCCTTGAACAAATTTTTAAACTGCTGGTAATCATTTATCTCGCTCCTGTTCGCCATCCACCAATTGTCCGTCATTTCACGGAATGATTCGTCCAATAGTTCTCGATTATTCGACCATCTATTACTTCTATGTTTGGTCATATATTCCTCGACACGGGCCAAGAATTCCATCGGCTTCCTTTTATATTGGCGGAAGTTAAGCCATTCCCTGTTTTCGTTGATGGGGATATTCGTGAAGCTGGTTGGTCGGTTCCGAATTGCTTCCATTTCCTCCTGGCTCTGCCGCACTTGACCAGTGATGTTAGTCATCACTACCTCCATTCCGTCACATCTTTCAGTAATTTGAGTCCGTACTTTACTGAGTTCTTCCTGGCTTTCCTTTCGGTTTTCTTCTGCCTTCTTGCGACTAGACTCTTCAAGATTTGTTACCTTGGTGGTTACCACTTCCTTGAACTCTTGTACCTCCACTTCAGTCAGCCGACATCTTTCATCAACTTCTCTTATCTGTTGATTTATAGTTATGGTTTCGTCTTCCAGCCTTTTAGTCATAGATTTCTTATTATCTTTGAGTTCTTTGTTCATTTCCTTTCTTAATAGTTCCATTCGTTCGTCTAACTTGTCTAAATTCTCTTGGTTAACTTCTCGTAATAGTTGGTTATCCTCTCTTAACTCTTCCAACCTTTCCCCCATCTTATCTTCCATTTTCTTGTTATTCTCCTCCAATTTTTCTTCCATCTTTTTGCTGGTTTCCTCTATTTTCTGATTAGTTTCATCAATTTTCTGGCTTAAAGATCGGTTATCTTCCTTCATTTCCTTGCTGATTTCCTCTATTCTCTTATTGGTGTTTTCAATCTTTTTACTCAATTCTTCTTTTGTTGCTTGGTTGTCCTTCTTCAATTCTTCTTTTGTTGCCTCTATGTTCTTATTTATATCACTCAAATTTTCCTTCAAGGACTGTTGGTCTTCTTTCCTTTCCTTACTATTTTCTTCCTTGGTTATTATGAATTCTTCCTTCAACGATTGGTTGTCTTCCTTCAATTCTTCCAATTTTTTACTTAAGGACAAGTTGTCATTTTCCATTTTCTTACTCACGGATCGATTGTCTTCCTTCCTGTTCTCATCCATTTTCTTACTACTTTCCTCCATTTGCTTACTTAACTCTTCCTTAGTTGCTTGGTTGTCCTTCTTACTGGACTTGATTTCCTCCATCATCATCCTGAGCATCTCTTGTATGCTCTCATCCTCCGTCCGTTTTGGCTTTCCCAATTGTTCCTTCTGAACATTGACTTCCCCTGTTTGTGTGGGCATTTCCGGTTGTTCCTTTGGTTGTGCTGGTGGTTTTGGTTCCATTGGATGTAATAATGTTTCTATGTCCTCCACTGGGGTCGCCTCCTTATCCTCCATATTAAATTCTTTTTCGGCCTCCGCCGCCCTTTTCTTGGATGTTGCGCGACGTTGCATCTTTCCTGTTTTTCTGGCTGGATAACCGCTGCCAAGCTGAATTAGAAATTGGGCGAATTATTACAGCCTTTCAATCCCTAATTACAGCCCTTTAGTTGGACACCAATTTTGTAACAATTACAAAATTATATTGTGTAGGAATGTTGCTAATGTTCCACTTTGGAAACGCCAATTTTGTAACGTTCCTTGTGTCTTCGTTAAGCCCCCACTGTTGGGCTAGCCAATTTTGTAACAATGCTTCTTACTAGTGGTTACAAAATAAAATCTGTGTGACTGCTGTTAAAAAATTTGAAATAAAAAGATATTTTTCAGAAATTTTTTTTTTTTGAAATAAAATTATTTTTTGTGTAATTTTTAATCCTATTATTTAAAAAATAATCGTGTTTATTGTTTGTGTTTAGAAATGGAATGGTATTATGTTTGTTTGTGTAATAGTGTCACTTTCTGTAAATTTATTTAATGACAATCTGGTTAACTCCAGTCCTAGTCGAAAGACGGCTCTCTTCTTCTTCTTCGAAGCGTTCGTTAGTTCGTATTTACCGCCTTTCGGTTAGTCTGTGTTCTTGATTAATTTCTTCGTTAATTATGTCAAAGAAAAATTAAATCCAAATTACAGAACAGAAAGTTTATTAATAAATTATTTAATTTGATCGATAAGAATCGATGTTACAAAGCAGTCAGGGTCGGTCGATAAAAAAGTTTACATTAGTCATATATAATAATATAGTGTTCTTTGAACGGTTATTTAAGAATAGCTAGAGAAGGGTATGGACAGGAAACTATAACACAATGATAATGCCTTAATACTAAACAATACAATGTTATAATTAATAAATAAAAGTTTATATATGATATTTATTCAAACCAAAAGCAGCAGGAATTCGTTTCTCTACAGCTGGAGTAGAATGACGACGAATCCAAAATGGCCGACTGGCGCATGCGTAGTGGAGCATCTAACCTTGACGAAAGATTTGTTTAAATAAAGATGTCTTTTCTCCGTTTAAATGGTCTCAGCAATTGTGTATGATAGTTCTGGAGTTAATTGAGTGTCACTGGTGTATGGTTTAATAGTTCACTTGGTGTAAATTGTTGTGATTGTGTCTATCTCACTTTGTCTATTTGTGTCGGGTTTAACCTTGATTGTTCGTCTGTAAATTGTGTGGTATTGGTGTTATTTCAATTAATTAGGTGTATGTGGTTCTGTTAATTGGTGATACACTGTTCATATTTTAAGTTCACCGGTTCACAATTAAAAAATAACTCAAAATAAAATTTTATGAAAATTTTCACCGAACTCGGTTTACTGATAGTTCGCCATTATAGGTTATTTCGAGCAAATAATCTTGTTAAGTACACTCGTCAACGGATAATAATGAACTGTTCTCATTTCCTTCGTCTCCTGAAAATCTTAGCCAATTTAATATATATTATACATTGTTTCAAATTATCTTAGCTTCCGATACGTTTTATTTGAATACATTATACTCGGAAAATAATTTCGTTATTAATTAACTGTACGAAATACTAAATACATATTCGGTTTCTTTATTCTATTCTGCTTATTTTGATGCTAATTAATATAGTTTTACAAAGTTTTCATTAACAAATTTATATTTCTTACATTTTGGAAAGTAGGCTTAATATTGTATTTCCTGTTCTCTAAGCAAATAATAGCCATTTTCCGTGATATAATTATTATTCTATTAAATCTGAAATTGATATAATCGTCTATTCTTACTTAATTTCTTGCAATTTAGTTTATTAATGATTGTTTTTAAATATAATTCATTTGTCTATGACTCCTCCTCTGATAATGTCAGTTAGTACATTCCATTTTTATTTATAATTATACATTTCTGCTGACCATATCTTTATAAAGTATTATTTACATGGTATTGCTATATGTTGGGTTTATCTTACATAAATATTATCAGTTTAACTGGTTCATAGTACTAGATTTGATCAATCACTTGGGTTGGGTCATGTAGTCGTTTGTCACGTCATCGTCATTTTATTTTCTTTAGTTTAAACATTTTATATAGTTGATTCATCGCTTTTTACCTGGTATTGGGGTGGCTTGTTTGTGTTGTAACAATATATATGCAACAGTGACCGACTTTGTCAGTTAGTTACAGTGGACGATTTCTTTAGTACAGATGAAGTGGTTGTTGAGGATTATAGTCTATTACGTGAGGAATTTTCTGCCTATTTTCAGTTAGTGTCGATGGATCCTTCTCATTTTTTTTTGCAGTGTCTTCATAAAGATTATAACAGTTTTTGTCCCGCTCTTAAATTTAGGGGTTGTTTTCACCATTATTTTGGGGGTTAAAAAAACAAAATTTAATTAACCCCGGGAACTGATAGAGAATTAAATTCTAAGCAAAAAGGAGGTATACACTTTTTCAAAAAATGCATTGTTTGCGAGTTACAAGGGTTCAAAGTTTTGCAAAAAAAGCACGTTTTTTAAAATTAATCTGCAAATAACTAAAAAACAATGCCTTTTTGCAAAACATTTGTATAAATCAAATTTAAGGCTTATTAACAGGCAAACATTTTCCATTTTGTTTGATTTCGTTATATGAAATGGTTCTTGAGAAACAGCCAAAACAAGATGGTGATTTACTGGTTTTTGATCAAATTACGTGCTTTAAATTATCAAAAAATAGGTATAAATTAAAAATAAAGCTTATAAAAAACAAAACTATTGAATTTTGTTTCATTTCTTTATGACTAAAACTTGATGAGTTACAGCAGTTTAAAGGTGTATTTTGCCGACATCCTGTATAACATTTTTGACTTCTAGGCAAAATATCTTGTGTACGTTAGGATTTTTGACTATAGTGCATACGATAATAGTTGTAGCTCTTTTAATTTCCTACAAAATACATTTTATTTGAAAATTTTGTCTTAAAAATTGACCGCGTTATGATTAAAAATGTAAACACGCTTCAACAGTTAGATACATTATATGTTAGGTTGTGGTCCTGAGAGCCTATTAGTTTATACTAAACTATTTTGTTTTTCAAATTGACAATAGAATTAAGTATTATTATTATTTTTTTTTAACGTCTATTGTAAACAAAACAATATCTGTTGCAATTTGTCACTATCTGTACTGCTGGTTCATTATATCAATCGAATATTTAAATTAATAAAATAATATTGTTACGACGGTCTACTTGATCGTCATAGGTACAGTGGAAACAAAATACAGTACAAGACACCAATTAAGTCACTAATCACCAGCATTAATTTTTACAGTTAAACAGTTCATAATTAACAACACAGTCTACTACAACAAATCAAATAAAAATTGTTCACACGCAATAAACTGTCACTAATATTAAACACAATTTATTGTATTACAATATACCGCCCGATTATGAAACACAACAATTTACTAATAACCACTTGAACGCGCACAGTAATAACTCGAACCGCTCTGTAAATATATCGCTACTATACTGAAACTTGAGGTCGCTGCCGCCATGTATTTATACCTGCGCTCACAGACCAGAATATTCCTAATTGCGTCTTAGCACTCGTGTGAACTACGTAACTAACTGCGGCCTTGACACAGTCCGCGCGGCTGGCTCCTTCGAGAAACCTCTCGAAAATGCGTCGACAAACACATAGATTGTTCTGTGATGTCGTAACACTCCCCCTCCTTAAGCCTGTTCGTCCCGAACTGGCAAACCGTCTCTGAAGTAATACTTAGCTAGGCGATCTAGGTGGACGACCTTGAACTTCCGCTGACCTTCCTGTTGAATCCGATAAACAACATCGTTGATTCTTTTATCACAGTATAGGGTCCTTCCCAGTTAGTTTTTAACTTAGGTGAGCGACCACGATGGCGGTTTGGGTTGAACAACCAGACCTGATCTCCTTCTTGGAAACCCACACTATTGCTGCGAATGTCATACCGAGTTTTCATTTTATCACTGGCAATCTTCAGCCGTCCTCTTACCAAGCGATTCATTTCTCGCAGTTGGTTTTCTAATTGCGAGGAATAGTTCTGTGGCTCTTGGGACTGAGTCTCAGGTGATCCAAACATTAAGTCCCCAGGAAGACGAATCTCCCGTCCAAACACCAAATTTGCTGGAGTCATGGCGGTTGTGTCGTGTACTGATGATCTATACGCCATGAGGAATAGTGGTATATGTTGCTCCCAGTCTGTTTGGTTCTCGTCAACAACCTTCGAAAGATGCTGCTTCAAGTGTCCTATTGAATCTCTCAACCATCCCGTCCGACTGAGGATGCAGAGGCGCTGTCCTGGTCTTCCGAATTCCGAGTAGACGGCATAATTCTTTAAACACTCCTGATTCGAAATTTCTCCCTTGATCCGTATGTATTTCCATAGGGGCTCCATACGGCAACAGAAGTTGTGAACTAACTGCTTTGCCACAGTGGTAACCTCCTGATTTGGAATTGCGTAGGCTTCCACCCACTTAGTAAAGTAGTCACCTATACAACCATGATGTACCGGTTTCCATCGTCAGTAACTTTTCCAGCAATGTCTATGGCAATTCTCTCGAAAGGCAGTCCAACGTTATACTGTCTCATTTTACCCCTGCTTCTGGTTTGTGGGCCCTTGCTCGCAGCACATATTTCACACGTCCGAACCCATTCCTCTACGTCGTGGAGAAGATGAAGCCAATAGAATCGCTTCCGTATTTTGTCAAGGGTTTTGTTAATGCCAAGATGGCCTCCAGATGTTCCATCATGCATCTCCTTCAAAACAGACTGCACTTTACTTCGGGGAACTATCAACTGCCTGACCACGTCTCGTCCATCTGCACTTTCCCAAACCCTTTTCAGCAATCGGTTTTCTAAGGTGAGAGATTTCCATTGTGCCCAGGAGCCCTTCAGCACTTCGGAACCATGGCAGATATCTTTCCAATCCGGGCGGCGACCTTCCTCTTTTGCTGTCAAGATCGGTCCGATGTCTTCATCAATCATCTGTGCTTGTCGACAGTCTTGTGTTGTCCAGCCGTCTGCCAAGAAATCTACCGTGATGGCTTGAACATGTTCGCTTGAGTTTTTTTCTTCCTTTTTGTGGCAATGTCGGCAGTCTTCCGGACACGGCCTTCGTGATAAGCCATCTGTATTACCATGCAGGCGCCCCCGCCGATGTTGTATCTTGAAGTTGTACTCTTGCAGACGTTCGAGCCACCTTGCCAACTGTCCTTCCGGATTTTTAAATCTCAAGAGCCATGCAAGCGCGGCATGGTCGGTACGTAGTGAAAACTCTCTCCCATAGAGGTATTTATGGAAGTTCTCCAAAGCTCTGACAATTGCCAACAACTCTCTTCTTGTAACACAATAATTTCTCTCTGGTTTAGAAAGCGTCTTGCTGTAATACGCTACTACTCGTTCTTCACCGTTCTGCACTTGAGACAAAACTGCTCCTAGACCAGTATTGCTTGCGTCTGTGTCTATGGTGTACTTCCCTTCGGAAGCAGGAAAAGCGAGAATTCGCTGCGAACGTAATGCAATCTTCAAAGTCCTAAATGCTTGGTCACACTGTCTCGACCACTGAAAGTTTCGTTTATTTTCCGTCAGCTCATGTAGTGGTTTAGCAATAGTAGCGAAGCCTTTCACAAAACGTCGGTAATATGAGCATAACCCCAGGAAACTCCGAACTTCGTGTTTACTCTTCGGAACTGGCCAGTCTCTTACGGTGTCTACTTTATGAGGATCCATGCTAACACCCGATGCCGAAACCAGATGGCCCAGATATTGTACTTCCTTCTGGAATAGAGAACACTTCTTCGGGCTCAGCTTCAGTTGTGCACCGTAAATTCTAGTAAGAACTTCCTTAAGGTTTTCCAAATGGTCTTCGAAAGTCTTCCCGATCACTATGACATTGTCTAAGTAAAAAAGGCAAGTTTTCCACGTCAGGTCTCGGAGTACCAGGTCCATCAATCTCTCAAATGTTGCCGGTGCATTACAGAGTCCAAATGGCATGACGTTAAATTGGAATAAGCCACTTGGGGTCGAGAAAGCGGTCTTTTCCTTGTCTTCTTGATGAAGACCCACTTGCGAATATCCACTCTTCAGGTCCAATGTGGAAAACCACTGTGCTCCAGACAACGTGTCGAGTGTATCGTCAACGCGAGGTAATGGATAGCAGTCTTTCTTTGTAACGTCATTTAACCTCCGGTAGTCTACGCAGAAACGCAATCCACCATCCTTCTTCGCTACCAGCACTACAGGAGAAGACCAAGCACTTGACGAATGTTCGATTACTCCCTCTGTCAACATGTCCTGTACTAACCAAGACATTTCCTCTTTTTTAGATAATGGAGGCCTTCGAGGAGGTTGGCGTATCGGTGTTGTGTCCCCGGTATTGATGCGATGTTGCACAAAAAAGGTTCTTCCCAGAGACTGCCCCCGAACTGCAAAACAATCTTTGAATTCGTGTAAAAACTGTCTGAGTTTTTTTACCTCACCACTTGAGAGGTCGTTAGAAGATCTGTTCAATAATTCTTGCAGTTCCTCTGGTAATTTGGAATTATCCGAAGCACCTGGATCTTCGTTGCGTTATTCCGACTACCCAGGCCACAGGAGTCAATTTGCCTAGGAGCGTATTGCTTTGTAAAGTGATAGCTTGATCAAAAATATTCGCCACTCTAATAGGTACATCTATTAGGTACACTCTAGGTTCGTCAGGTTTTACTAAACTTCTGGCAATTAGTACGCCCGGTGTGCTGACTACCTGGGGTTCGAATATAGAGCACTGGTTGCCCCTAGTATCTACCTCGGTTCTGACCATGATGATCTTTTCGGAGTTTGGCGGAACAGTTACGGCCACTTGGTTTATGACGTCCATCGATTTTTCTGCTGTCGTCATTGTTGATAGCATTACCTCTTCGCTTCCGATTCTCAAGACATTGTTTTTGAAGTCGACTATGAATCCGTATGCGTTCATAACGTCCACACCAAGAATTGCTTCTTCCACAATGTCTACAACAAGTAGCCTACTTGATGATTAAACTCAAGTCGACCGAGGCGTAGGTGTATCTCCACTTTTCCATGTTCGCAAGCTGCAAGAGCACCAGATTGGCTTGAGATCTTTCACTACGTCGGGGCGCACAATAGAAACTGTTGCGCCTGTGTCAACTGTAATCGAGGTTGGCCTTTCTTGAACAAACCCGGTAACTACCAAGCTCCTGCTGTTTTTGTGAAGTGTAGAAATTGCGGCCTTTCTTGAACAAACCCGGTAACTACCAAGCTCCTGCTGTTTTTGTGAAGTGTAGAAATTGCGTATTGTCTAAGGGCTTCGTTCCTCCAGTTAGTCAGCACACGCCCCATTGTACCGACTATTGTTCGTTTCCCTGCTGCTGAATTCTAACCCGACAATCTCGTTGTAGATGTCCAGGTTTCCCACATCTATAACACTTCGGTCTTCCATCCTTTCTTATTTTATTCTGTGGTGCCGACCGTCGAGTCTCTGTTCCTTGCTCTTCTTCTATTCGTCTGTGCCGTCGCGTTCTTTTAGCGCGCGCACTTGATGACTTGTCCAACCAGACGCTGATTTGGCGGCCTCAAATTGCAAAGCATGTACCAGGGGGTCCGCAATGTTCTGGTGTCTTGCCATTCGTAACACTTGCTGTAGTTCGTTATCTCGGACACCAGCAGTAAATGTCTGCAACGCAAAACTCGTTCGAAAATCTTCTGGCGCTTCAGGATAGGCCAGTCTAATTAGTCTGTCGATACTTGCTTCAAACTCTTGAAGGCTCTCCGCGGAATGCAGTCGCCTTGCTCTCAACTGGGTGCAGTACACATCTCGCAAATGTTTATCACCATACCGTAATTCTAGAGCTTTTATCAACTCGGCATAGATGTTCTGGCTTTCAGGTGGGACTTTCTGTAGTAGTTCTGCCGCGGGTCCTTTTGTGCGAGAACGAGTGAGACTGCCTTGTCTTTTTCCGCCCAATTATTTGCGAATGCAGCAGCTTCAAATTGGCGGAGGTACGTTGCCCAGTGACTGCTTGTACAGTCTGTTCACAAAGTTGTTTTGGTTGTAACTTCAGGCACTGCTCGACTTCATTTTTAATCTGCTCTTTTATATTAGTAATCGAGTCTTCTATTTTTGTTAACATAGCTTTTTCCACACTCGTGACTGATTTTTCTACTTCAGCTATTATATTAGACATCGGTTCTTCAACACTCGAGACAGATTTTTCTACTTCAGCTATTTTTAATGTCATTGATTCTTGTACCTCTGATATTTTAGTAACTTGTTTATTAAGCTCACCTCGTAGGAGACCCAATTCTGCGGTACTATGTTCTTGAATCTGTTTCTGCTCTTGTATTAATGCTTTGATGTCTTCTGTTTCACGCTTCCGTTCTTCTGCTTGTCGTCGTTGTCGTTCCTTTGTCTCTTCTCTTTCCTGCCTGCGTTTTTCATCCTGTCGTTTTTCTGCTTCTTCCGCCTTCTGCCTGCGTTTCTCATCCTGTCGTATTTCTGCTTCTTCTCCTTTCTTGTCTTCGTTCTTCTTTTTGTCGTCTTTCTGTTTCTTCCTGTGTCTGCCGCAGCAACGTTTGGAAAGCTTCCATCATCTGACTGACATCCATTGTTTACCGATTAGTTACGAATTACCTCGTCTTGTACAAAGTGTCCACTGTTTCCACTGTTAACCGTTCTATCCCAGTTCTGATACCACTGTTACGACGGTCTACTTGATCGTCGTAGGTACAGTGGAAACAAAATACAGTACAAGACACCAATTAAGTCACTAATCACCAGGTTTAATTTTTACAGTTAAACAGTTCGTAATTAACAACACAGTCTACTACAACAAATCAAATAAAAATTGTTCACACGCAATAAAATGTCACTAATATTAAACACAATTTATTGTATTACAATGTACCGCCCGATTATAAAACACAACACTTAAATATATCTGTAAATATATCGCCACTATACTGAAACTTAAGGCCGCTGCCGCCATATATTTATACCTGCGCTCACAGACCAGAATGTTCCTAATTGCGTCTTAGCGCTCGTGTGAACTACGTAACTAACTGCGGCCTTGACACAGTCCATGCGGCTGGCTCCTTCGAGAAACCTCTCGAAAATGCGTCGACAAGCACGTACGCCACACGCGTTACATCGAGATTCTTCTGGCACATTCGACAAACACATAGATTGTTCTGTGATGTCGTAACAATTTAGTGTTTATGGTTCAACTTTTCTTTGATTAAATTTTATAAATATTGTAACTAGGTATTTGGGTCGTACCTGTCAAAATGTATCACACTTGTTTATTTTGTGTATTAGTGTGAATGTAGTGTGTTTGCCTCACACTGGTCGTTACATAAATCGACGTCACTACTGGAGTCCGTAGCGTTGTCAATGTTACCAGTACAACCTACCTGTTAATTCATAGGGATTGCTATTCCCGGGTGGCGCCAAATTGTTTCTGTTAAAACAATTAAAATATTTAATTTCTAAGATAATACGTGATATTAGCATAGACAGCTGTGGCGTTCGAATTGTTCCCGCTGCTATACAGGTTGTCGACTCGGCCACTCGTGATGAGCGCTAGTTGGCTGTTGCTTAAAACTTCGCTAACACACATATATTCTACAAAATCCTATGAAATAACATGATAGTAATGTTCTGTACTGTGTTTTTTAATACAAATTTGGTCATCAATAAATATGACAAAGGAATTATAAATAATTTTATAACATTAGGCTCCGGCTTAGAGCTTGATACATAAAATATCTCAGAGTTGGCAAAAATGATTTCAAAACATTATCGTTGCCGAGACGGCATTAAGTTACTTTTAATAAATTACTATGTTTAAAATCTGAAGTTCTTTTGATCATGAAATAAGACATAAACGTTGGTTACATTAAAAAAGTACACTACCATACCTTATACGTACTTAGAAGTTATAATGTGTTTATACAATTTGTTCGGTAGTGTCGTATTTCTGTTACAAAAATTGTGCTCTCAAATAAGGTTATATTTAGTTTAATAAAATGTTTTTTAAATAAGTAAATTATGCATTTACCTTTGAAAGAAAATACTACTTTTTAAATAGTGAGAAATTTTATCATTTGAAAAATAATTTAAGTAATTTGGGGTTTTGGGATTAAGGAAATTATTCGGTACTTATCAGTTCATCTCACGTTGAAATGTCGTCATCAGGATAGTCGTATATTCTTCGAATTTGGGCTGGTTTTAAACTTCCAACATCTTCTTCAATCTGGTCTTGGGTTTTTCTTTAATTAATTTAGTTAATTTGGTTCCTGGACAGCATGAATTCTTTATAGATCGACGTCTATTCATTTTGGGTCATCTTGGTTCACTGATTCGACTTTTTGTAACTGTTTAAATTAAAATTTCAATCGTTCCAATTTTGCGTGCCGCTTACCCACGCGTCGTTTTTCAGAGTCTATATAATTTAACGGAAAATAAGCCCTCAACGTCTGGTTGTCATAGTAACCATATTTCGATGATTGGTTATTTACTCCTTTAAGACATTGTTAAAATATTTGAATTTTTATTCAAATTTATTAAGTATTTTCCTAATGGTTTTATTCCTTTATAATTCCTTTGGGATAATAAATGACATCACTATTATCTTTCTTTCCTTTCAAAGTTTACAATGATACCTCATAAGGTCATATTCTGTTATACATTAACTATAGTCTAATTATTTGACATTTAATAAATAACATATTTTTCTTATATTAAACTATTACAATGATATTTCTGTGTAAAAATAACTGATATATAATTACTGTCCATTCACTGGTCTTAGATTAGTAAGATTTCTTGTGAAATTGATACAATTTACATTTGAATGTCTTTGGCAGTTAAATGTTTACATAATCAAAATCAGCCATGATTGTTTTTTTGTGTATTTCTTTTTAAATTACATTCTGAATTCAGCCTGATGGGCTTCACTTGTTTGTTTGTGTTTTAACTACTATTCAACATACATTTTCATTACTCTTCTTTTGAAATATAATAATTAGGTTTATGGACTGTAGGTTCCCTTCAGCCATATTCCTCTTTTAACATTGAACCAACTGTTTTTTAGAAGTCATGAGTTATTATTAGTTCTAACATTGATTTCTTTCTTGTGTTACAAACTAAAGTGATAAACATTGTCACTTTTCATAAAATTATGAAGGTTAACTCCCCTTTCAACATGGGGTGTTGTATTCTTTGCAATCTTAATTTTAATAACAAAACTTTAATTCTATTCTATCATACAGTGTTAACACAAGTTATTTGTCTGGGCTTTCTCCCTGAATAATATCACAAGCTTCCTTTATATTAATTTGGAACACTATTTCTAGTTACTCCTAGATATATTACTATTTATAATATCACTCCAATTATTGGTTGTTCATCAATGTTTTACAGAGTGTCTCCTTACTTATCATTCTATTTTTAATGTTTCACATATACTTTCACTATTTTTTTAGGGTATTTACACTTCACTAAAGCACTTCACTTTGGTTCACTGTTTTGTATTTAGTGTTATTTAATGGGTAATCCCTATACTTTCCACTACCATTTCTCACTATTTTGGTTGAGTATGATATTTACTATTAACAATATTAGGTTAGTTGTGTTTTGTTAAATCTAACCTTTCTGACTGGGTTAGTGTACTTTTTCTATATTATTATATTTTACAATTGTATTGTCTTTAAAATGGGTACATAGGTTAAATTAATGATAATAATAATATTGGTTTCATTAATACATAATTATTCGAGGTTTATTGACCGTATTCTATCCTTAAGTATACTATCTTTCCCTTTTATGTGTGTGTTAGTTTCCCCTTGGGTTTAACCTGTCTCCTCTTCATTCTTCCTCTTCTTCATCTTCATCATCTTCAATAGTCTTCATCTTCAATCATCTTCATCTTGATTTGGTTCTCCTCTTCATTCTTCCTCTGATTCTTCTCTCGTTAGTTCATGGTTTTGTCTATCATATTTTTCTTGAGTATGTTACGTGGTTCCCTTCTTTATGTTTATGTTGTTGGCTCAATCACTTGGGTTGGGTAATATCGTTGTACGTCGTGTCAAAGTATTTACATTTTAATCATTTTTTTTAAACATCTTATTTTATATGAAGTATTTTTATATCAAGAATTATCTTTTTTATCACTGGTACGGGATTTGGCTTAATTGTATCGTTACATAATGCCTCTCCTCTAAAATTGATCATTTTAATAAAATACTAGCATAGTTTTTTATGAAATTATCAGTTATAGATAACCTTTTTCCTCCTCTTCCTTGTTTGTTTCTCCATTCTTCATTTCTCTTCTTACTTAATTCACTCCATTTTATTTGGATCTGTTTTTATTTATTTCCATTGGTGCATTTTCCCTCATACACAAATTTTTCCCTAACTTTTATACAGTAGTTGGATTCTCCCATTACTACTCATTTTTCTGAGACTAGAGGCACATCTTCTCTACTCAGTTCATTTGGATTGCTGGACTTTTCAACAGTCAATCTTCAATACTTTCTTTGTCAACTTGTGACTTAATAATAATAATATAATAATAATAATATAATATAATATACTTTGGGATTGTCCACCTTGTGGTTTGTTTTTAGATCACTTTGTCATTACTACTCATTCTTCCTTCCGCTATACCTTAACTATACACTATCATCTACTTATCCACTATAGTGAGAAATTTTATCTTTATTCATATGTTAATTTCATCATATCTCACTTTTCATTATTTTATTTTCAATGCTCGTTGTGATCATTTTAATTGTCTTAGACATTTTTTTATAATTTTTTCTTAGTCATTTAGCAGGATTCTGCTTTAGCCATATCTGTATATTGGTTTTATAGATGATCTCCCTCTCCTTGTACCAGGTAAACTTTTATTTATTTATTTTTTTTTTTATAATACTTTTGTTCAGTATGATTTCAAGTATTTATCTCAGTAATTTGAGCTTGATTTTATTTTTTGGTTCATTTTATTCTGTATTCAACATCATTTTTGATAATTCTTTGGTAAGTTAATTGTCTTACCTTAAAGGAATGTTTGTAGCGTATTCCTTCTTAGCTATTTTTGTTTGTTTTATAATTGTAAGTTTGTGCTTCTTACATTTTTATTATATAGGAATGTGTGTAACTTATTCCTTATTATCTCACTTTTTACTTCGTACTTCATATATCAATTTTTTGTTATATTGTAAACTGATTTAAATTGAAAGGAATTTGTGTAACTGTTTCCTTTGTTTTTTTTCTCATTATTATATACTTATATTAATTCTTTTTATTGTTCCGCATATATCATCTAAATAAGTTAGTAAGCTGCTCTTACAATCTCTTTTGGAATTTTGAAATCTGTTTCATTTCACAATGGTTTTATTCTTCCTCGTAAAACTTTTTTATCGAAGTTTGGTTATAAACTCCCTTGATTTTCCTTGTATTGATATTACTGATCTGGTAAGTATTATTACCATTATCTTTTGTGATGATATATGGATTATTATGATATACATAATTGTTCTATTCATATTACTATATACTGGTCCTTGTTATTTATATTTTGTTAAGTTGACTTCTCCTTTTCTTTCCTTTATTATTTCCTTCTCTTGTTCGACTCTTTGTTATTATGCACCTCTACTCCTTCAAGTGCTTGGTAGACACACTTATTCTGGATGATATTATTTTAAGTTATCACCACCTTACCACATGTTGGGGCCATACCCTCTCTCCATAGCTTAAATCATCTTCTACATTACTTTCATTTCTGTGGTTATCAGGTGGTTCTTGGCTAGTTTCTGCCCTTATGTTGTTTACTTGAGCTGTCCGGGGTCCTTCGTCATTACTTGTCGTATCATGCTGTATTGAAAAACCCGGATTCTCATGGACTGTTACCCAATCTCCGCTATTATTTTGGTTGGTGTTGGGTTCCTGGCGGTGGTTATCTTCACTGCGAGGTGGTTCATCATTCCTACCCTCTGCTGGTGGATTATTATTGTTATTTGATACTTGATAATAACAGTTAGGACGCCAGTTCGGGCTATATCTTCTTGGGTTATTCTGCCTTTGTCCACGGATGAAGTTTACCCGACGTCTGTCGTCGCTTCTATTCTGATTACCCCCGGGTCCCCGGTTGTACTGGTAATTGGGATGATACCGGTTGCCGTAGTAATTATGGTCATTGGGGTGACCGTTGGTACGTTGTTCAGGTTCCACTCCTCGGTAATTCTCATTTGGTCGGTTATTATTATTTGGGCTGTTTCTATTATTGTTTTGATTTCCTGAGTGATGGTTCTGTTGACCTCTGTTACCAGGCTGATTATTCGGAGGGTGATGCTGATTATTTCCATTGAATGTTTGTTCTGCATTATTATCATTGTTATTTCGGCCCCAGTTATTCCGATTATTGCTTTGTGGATGATTGTATGGTCCATGGAAATTAGTTGTATTGTTGTGTTCATTCCACTTATTGTATCTTTGGTTTGTGATCCTGTTTTTTCGATACTGGTTATCGTTCTCCAGGTCCTCCAATAGACTAACCATTCCTTGAATTGTTTTAATTTGGCCTTGTCGTCTGGCCTTCTGGATGGCTTCTTCGTAATGATAACCCAGTTGTATTACCAACGACTCCTCGGGTATCTTGGGTTCCAAATTTCTGGCTAAGCATACTTTTCCCAGAAAGTAAGAGGTTAACGTGTGTCCTCCTTGTGTCTCGTACCTTCCGTTACTGATGTCATTGCGGACCACATTCTGTGTTGATTCGGACCAATACTTCTCCCTGAACTGTTTCTTGAACTCTTGGGTATCATTGATCTCAGGTCGTGTGGCCGTCCACCAATTGTCATGGGTGTCACGGAACATCTCATCGATCATACTTCTTACACTGGACCATCTGGTTTCTCTGTTCTTCTCCATCAGTTCTTCTACCCGTTTGAGGAATTCTATCGGGTTTCTCCGGTAGCTACGAAAATTGATTATTTCTCGATTTTCACTGGTTATGAACTGTGTGTGATTATATGGTTTTTCTCTTAATGCATCTAATTCTTCCTGCATCTGTTTCTCTCGTATGTTGATTCCCTGGATTTTTTCTCTGTTTTCTCGGGTCAGTCCGTCTATTTTATCTATGACGGTGTACACCTTCTCCACCTGATTGTTTACATCCAGTTGTAGCTCTTGGTGCCTCTCCTCCAGTTCCTTGACCACCTCCTGTTTGTTCTTCTTGCACCCTTCAGTAAGGACTTGGTAGAATTCCGTCGCTCTCAATTTACCTTCCTCCTCAACGTTATTAATTTTATTATTTAATTCTTCTCTGATTTGTACCACTGTTTCGTTGGTTTCCGTTACCGTTTGTCTGATCTCTTCTCGACATTCGACCAGTTGTTGCTTCCATTCCTCCTTGGTTTTCTTACTTTCTTCCTCGATTTTCCGTTGGAGAATACCATGATTAATTTCCATCTTTTTATTTACTATCTGCAGATCCTTTTTGATCTGTTTCTTCAGCTCTTCGCTCTTCTTTTCCAATGCCTCCTGACTTCTCTTCAAGTCTTCATGGTTGCTCTCTATTTTGTCATTCAGGAATTCTATGCTCTCCTTCATTTGCTTCTTCAATTCTTCACTGTTTTGGTCCAGTTTTTCCAGTTTTTTATTCAATCCTTCCTTGTCTTGTCTTCTCTCTTCCTTATCTTGTCTTCTCTCTTTATTCATTTGTCCGAATTGTTCCATCATGAACTTCATCATGCTATCTAAATTCGTTTCTTCTGTTGGTTTGACTGGTTGGTCGTTTACCATGACTTCTGCTTCTATTTCCGGTTCAGGTGGATTGGGATTTTCCATTTGGTCCTCCTGTGGGTTTTCTTCTGACAATTCTCCAGTTGTTTCCTCCACTTCTACTTCCTCAATTTCCTCCATTTCTTCGGGGTTTCCTTCTTGGTTTGGTTCTTCCTTCCCTTTGCGCCTCGTAACCATACCGTGTCTATTCATGATCGCCGCTAGTTATTCTTTCTAGCCCCACGTTGGGCGCCAATAACTAGCATATTTATGTCGTACCTGTCAAAATGTATCACACTTGTTTATTTTGTGTATTAGTGTGAATGTAGTGTGTTTGCCTCACACTGGTCGTTACATAAATCGACGTCACTACTGGAGTCCGTAGCGTTGTCAATGTTACCAGTACAACCTACCTGTTAATTCATAGGGATTGCTATTCCCGGGTGGCGCCAAATTGTTTCTGTTAAAACAATTAAAATATTTAATTTCTAAGATAATACGTGATATTAGCATAGACAGCTGTGGCGTTCGAATTGTTCCCGCTGCTATACAGGTTGTCGACTCGGCCACTCGTGATGAGCGCTAGTTGGCTGTTGCTTAAAACTTCGCTAACACACATATATTCTACAAAATCCTATGAAATAACAAGATAGTAATGTTCTGTACTGTGTTTTTTAATACAAATTTGGTCATCAATGAATATGACAAAGGAATTATAAATAATTTTATAACATTAGGCTCCGGCTTAGAGCTTGAAACATAAAATATCTCAGAGTTGGCAAAAATGATTTCAAAACATTATCGTTGCCGAGACGGCATTAAGTTACTTTTAATAAATTACTATGTTTAAAATCTGGAGTTCTTTTGATCATGAAATAAGACATAAACGTTGGTTACATTAAAAAAGTACACTACCATACCTTATACGTACTTAGAAGTTATAATGTGTTTATACAATTTGTTCGGTAGTGTCGTATTTCTGTTACAAAAATTGTGCTCTCAAATAAGGTTATATTTAGTTTAATAAAATGTTTTTTAAATAAGTAAATTATGTATTTACCTTTGAAAGAAAATACTACTTTTTAAATAGTGAGAAATTTTATCATTTGAAAAATAATTTAAGTAATTTGGGGTTTTGGGATTAAGGAAATTATTCGGTACTTATCAGTTCATCTCACGTTGAAATGTCGTCATCAGGATAGTCGTATATTCTTCGAATTTGGGCTGGTTTTAAACTTCCAACATCTTCTTCAATCTGGTCTTGGGTTTTTCTTTAATTAATTTAGTTAATTTGGTTCCTGGACATCATGAATTCTTTATAGATCGACGTCTATTCATTTTGGGTCATCTTGGTTCACTGATTCAACTTTTTGTAACTGTTTAAATTAAAATTTCAATCATTCCAATTTTGCGTGCCGCTTACCCACGCGTCGTTTTTCAGAGTCTATATAATTTAACGGAAAATAAGCCCTCAACGTCTCGTTGTCATAGTAACCATAATTCGATGATTGGTTATTTACTCCTTTAAGACATTGTTAAAATATTTGAATTTTTATTCAAATTTATTAAGTATTTCCTTAATGGTTTTATTCCTTTATAATTCCTTTGGGATAATAAATGACATCACTATTATCTTTCTTTCCTTTCAAAGTTTACAATGATACCTCATAAGGTCATATTCTGTTATACATTAACTATAGTCTAATTATTTGACATTTAATAAATAACATATTTTTCTTATATTAAACTATTACAATGATATTTCTGTGTAAAAATAACTGATATATAATTACTGTCCATTCACTGGTCTTAGATTAGTAAGATTTCTTGTGAAATTGATACAATTTACATTTGAATGTCTTTGGCAGTTAAATGTTATAAGAAAACTCTTATTAGGTGTTCTTATTTAAATGTTATTGCCCCGCGTTGTATGCGTTAATTTATAAGAAAACGCGATTCGGGGTTATCTTAAATATTTATAAAATTATTATTATGTTTATCCGTTTATAGTAATTATATTATAATAATAGTTAAATTCCGTTTAAAGCCACACGGGTTGTCTACTCTATTTGTAATAAAATGAAAACGTGTGTGTTTACAATTAACTTGAAGCAAAATAAAAGAGTGGTTGTTGTTTAAATTTAAATTCGTGGTTAAAATATTAAAAGTCTCATTAAAACAAAATTCATCTATGGGTGAAGTGTTCTTTTGAGATAACTCAATGTTGAGAATGGTTGCTTCTACTTGAAGGTGACTAATGTAGTAAAGTATTTTACCATACAACATTCAAGTTACTCACAGTGTTTACAATGGTTTAATTACACTTGTTTTTTAAAGAATTCCCTTGTATTAAATAAAAAAATAATGAAGTTGATTATATTTAAATGCTAGATTAACTTAAGTTAAAACATGAAGTATAGCAGTTGATTGCTTGATAATAGTTCTCGTCTGGTTGAAACTGGTAGTAGAAACTTCTTCGGATTACAGGTAGTCTGAGTAAGTCAAGTCCCGTAAAGTCTGGACAATATTATAAACAAACATATACTTTTACGTACCTGATTGCGTTTACTTGAAGTTCACTAAACTGTCAACTCAGCTTACAATCATCAACTCCCTTTGGTTGCAAGGTTATGTTACATTGTTTATTAAATTAGTGGGCGCCACACGGATTTATTCAGGGAAAATCCCGTGTAAAACCCATACATAAAAATTACTAGATGAAAAGAAAATTTAAAATAGTTGAGTACCACTTTTTGGCAATGCTGTTCCAATATGTTAAGCACAACAGAAGGTTGTTTAAGTTTATTATAAGAAAATATTTAATTATTCAAAAAAATAAATCAAATCAGGTGATGCTGTTAATAATGGGTTTATTTGCACCCTTATAGTGAATTCAAAACATACACATAATGTAAACATACAAAGTTGTACAATTAAAAGTTAGTCATTATATGCCTCATACGGCTTGCTCAGAACATGAATTATAAATCTGGTTAAGTCCAGATACTATTTATTCTTAATATGAAAATTATTACGATTATTAATATTATTATTATTATTATTATCTCAGTTGTGAATTCTTTGAGACACGAAAGAAAACAATTATGCCTACACAGTATCCAATAATACAATTGATCAACTAAGTTTAGGTTACTTTAACCAAGTAATTGAAAAAAAACGATCTATTGAAAGATCGTGCGTTTCATCAACGCTTGCTTTTTTAATGACAATATTTATCAATTGAGAGCCCTTACAACTAACATATAGCTTACTTACTAATAACAAATTTGAATAATAAATCGAAACGTGGTGTAATCTTAAATACTGTTTTTGTGTTTTGCGTCAGTACAGGTTATGGTAGCAAAAATACAAGTTATTGCACTCAGATCGAGATTAATAATAATTGCACTTTTACCTTCAGAGTTTTAATTATTTAATTAAAACCTTTTATCACTTAAGTAATCGGATTATAATGATTACTTGGTTTCGGCACTAATTCGCACAAGAACAGAATAATGCGATCCTCTTCTGATTAAAATGGATCGTGAATAATGACAATAAATTATTTTCTGTTCGTCATTCCCGCACAAAATTAAAATAAACTGCACTTAAACACTGTTGTTGGTTGAGGATGAACTTGAAGTAAAATTTCTTGTTGTTAAACTATTGGTTCCGAAGTACAATGTAACTGACGCTAAGTGTTATTAAAAAACGTAGCGGTGACGGGCGTACGTCTGTTCTGCTTGCTAGTTAGTAAAGGTCTCTGTCAAAATTCGCTGGTTTGTCTTTATATACCCCTCTCTTGGATCGGCTTTAGGTAAAAATGTTGATTACTAACTAATTTTCTGATTGGCTTTCGCCGGTGAGTCGGCGTGACGTGTCACTTTTTGACAGTTGATAACGGCTTTTCCTAACCGTCGAATGTTGCGGTAGCAGCTAGTTGTCGTTTTTGTTATTATTCTTAAACAGTTTCCCGATGTACATTTTTAGAATGATGCTAACACCTCCCCCGCACTAAATACAGTTGCGATTGGGTTAATATTACTATCAAATTAAAGATTGTTCTTTTTCCTTCAATTTGATACCACTCATTCTCGAATTACTTTCACTCTAACCGACATTGTTATAAAATCAACGTTCGGGTACATTATTTTTACTGTCGTCTGCTCTTTATGAGTCGCCGATTTTACACTTTTGGTTAACCTTGCTCGTATCCACATAACATTTTATTAATCAAATGTTTATGCGCGAACACCATTAATACTGTACTGACGTTTTTGCTGAACTTTACTTGTACACCTTAATTCTATTTTACTGACTATGACATTTCGTTTCCCGTTAGTTTGTTTTAAGCTACTATTTACAATTAAAATTATGGCTAAACCTATCGTTTTAATAACATTTTTCGTTATGTCAATGCATAACCATAGTTCTTGTGCATTTTAGTTTGCACTGGTGATAATCATCGATAGTCATTTTATTGACTAATGTTTGGTCTAAGTTTGCTAAGGTGTATCGCCTACACTGAAATTTGGCCTTAATAATGCCTATTGGTTCTCAATTCGGTAAATTATGGAGACATCTTATTTGTATAAGATTCTCTTATATAAATAGCTCTCTTTTCTAACAGGTATATTTGATGCGGAAATACATCTTAGTTTCTACAATATAGCCATTGTTAACATTGGTTTTGGCATTCATTATCTACTGTTCATTGTCACATCTATTATCAGCAAAATGCTGATTTTGCTTTCACAGTATTTAACTGCTCATTAGTTTATTTTTTGTTTATAAATGACATTCGGTTTACATCAACCATTTACTGAATTGACAGTTGAATTTAAATTTATTCTGTCCATTAGTTCGTTTTAGTCTCAGTCTAGTTGTAGTGTCAAACAGCTATTGGGTTACTGTTTCACATGGCACTTCTGCTTTATTCTTCTCTCTTGGTTTCTTCTTTCTTGTTTATTTTGACTATTCTATACCTATTTACATGGTTATTCCGTTTTTATGAAATCTGATAACATACACTTAGGTTAGGTGACATCTTGTGATGTTACATATACACCCTCTTTAAAATTGATCATTTGAAAAATTTATATTTTGTAAAATTATCAATTCATGTCAGTTTCTTAGTATACTTCAATAAAAAAATTTTCTCTTGTATTCTTTGATTTTTTAAACATATTATTGGTGTATTACTCTAGGTTGGCTTTTTATACAATGGTACAATTCTTAATTTACTAGTAATTTCAAGCTACTTACTCTCTAAATCATTTAACTATAATTGATCTTGTTTCTCAAGTTAACTATTCCCTGTTTTATTTACATTCTACTTTCTCATTACATATCTTTGCATTCGTGATCATTTTGATGGTTATTATAATTTATACCTCACAGATTCTTTCATAATATTCCTTGATATAATAAAACAATATAATTCCCTAACTGTAGTAGAGGTTTTGGAATCAGGGTGGCTCACTATGTCTAACATCCTCTGCCGCTCCTCACTACACATTCTCAGATTCAGAGGCATTACTCTTCTCTGTCTGAGTAAAAATAAACATTGCACCTGGCAATAGTTGCACTATCACAACTCAAAAAAATATCACATATCATTCATATTCAATAATATAATATATTCACTATAATATACAAGGTATCAGAGGTTTTCATTTAGATCACATTTCTATCTTTATACTTGCTAACATACTTTCTTTCTTACAGGTAATTACTTCTTTTAGACTTGATGTTTTTTAGCTATGCTTTTATCAGCTATATTGTTACTTATGTACTAGTTAACAATTTGTTGTGGTTCATTTAAATATTTTTAAGATTATACACTTGTTTTGATGCTTATAGTACTTATGCATCTGTTTGTTCTATCTAGAGTTCACAATATATTTCTGTTTTCACCATAGTCCATTAAATCTTTCTTAACGAGTTATATTCATCCTGAATTATCAGGCTTACATTGTTTGTATACTAAATGGTTTTTTCTTTTTTTCTGATGTTCTCTGACATATTCTTATGATGTATAATATTTGATAATTGACAAACATTTTTCTTTCCTTTCATTTCATTATAACAATAGTTATTCTTACAATTAACACTCTTTGTTATTTTTCTTCTCTACTCCTTCAAGTGATGGTGGTTTTCACTTATTCTGGATGATTTTATACACTATATACTATGCTGTAATTACAATTTCATTTGACAATATACTAATATCTATTTCATAGACATTCTTGGGGTTTTCATGGTTTGTTTCACAAATATTATTTTTTCTTTCCTTACATTCCATAATAATGTCCTTCTTTTTATTTTACACTCTTTGTTATACTGCCTCTCTACTCCTTCAAAGGTTAGTTGGGTGAACCTTTATTCTGGACGATATAATTTAACATTTTAGCTTTATGAGAGGTATACAGTAATCATTTTATAAACATTAGGTCATATAGAATATTCATCTGGATACATATTATTCTCTAGGTATAGTACAGTAATTGTATTTTCTTATTAAATCATTTGATTGACCTTATCTAATATTCTATCCCCTGGGGTAATAGGTCTGGTAAATTTTCATCATTAACAAATGGTTTGGCTTACATCTTAAATCTACACACTTTTGTAACTTGATAAGGCAGATTGACTAGTTATAGCTAATTAGTTACCTTCAACATTTTTGGTAGTTTAACAACAAATGAGTTTGTTTATAGTAGTGTTTTTTTTTTTAAATATATATATTTTATCTTTTATACCATAAACGTTTGGGTGAGGAATGTTGCTTACTATTACATATTATCCCTCCTTAATATTAATCATTCCTTACTCGTCGATATTCATGGGGTTATTTGTGCTCTTCCACTCTATTGGGTCTATAATTGGGATGATTACGTTATTATATGTATTCTTTTTCACCTTCCACTTTGCGGCTACCAGATAGTCATTGGCTCCCCGTTTCCTTGCCTTCTTGCTCTCATAATCTTTGGCATTCCTGTGTTCATGGTACTCTGGGCCTGGGCTATTATTGATGTCTGGCCCATCTTCTAATCCGGGTTGACCTTTGTTCATTTCCTGGTTGGACTCTTCCACCGCTTGGTCCCTCTTTTTCCGCATTTCCCTTATTCTTTGGGCGTACCTTTCAATAAGCTGGTCCAGTCGTTCTTGATCATTTTCCTTCTCCCTGTGAAGCTTCTTTCTTCTAGAAATATTCGCCTTAAATACCTCATTGTTTATGACCTTCTCCGTCATAACATAGTCAATGGCATGTAACGTTGTTTTAATCGTTCCGTCATCTGGGTCATTAATTAAATGGTTTAATGATCGGTTATGCATTAAGGAATCGATTGATTTTGTTTGGTGTATTTTATTTGGTGGTATATTTAATTTAATCGGATTCTTATTTGATTTTTTACCCACGGTTTTATGGTGATTTATTTTTAATATTTTTATGAAGTCTTGTTTATACTTCTTACCATTGGTCCTTGCTCTATGACGAATAATTGGGTTGTCCACGAAGTTAATTAAGCCACTCCTAGTCATCTCTAATATTTCCTTTGTAATCCTTGTTTTCTTAGAGCGTATTATTCCTTTTATCTTTGTCTCTTTCTCTCCTGTCTTCTTAATTATCTTGTTTTTTACATTTTTAATGATAGTTTCTTTATGCTGAATGTTCTCTTCATTCCTATGGTGTGTATCCTCAGGCACCAATGCTTTCGAGTCTTCTTTATCCTCAGTTTGGTTATCAGTGTCTTTGAATTGTATACTTAATTCTTCCATGGATTCATCATTTGATACTTCTCCTATCTCTGAGTTGTTATCGTCCTTTCCTTCTTCATTATTCTCCGGCTCTGGACTCATTTGTTCCATGTTTTTGTCTTCGGATACCTTCCGTTCTTCTCCCCACTTCCGGTTATTCATGTCATCCATTTTTTTGCTAATTTTCACTAAGGTGGTGTTCAATTCTTCTCTAATGGCCTGGCTGTTATCGTCGATTTTAGCGTTCAGCGCGTCCATAGACTTATGAGTATCGTCTATCCTTTTATTTAGGTCCTCCTTCAGCGATTCCACATTTTTACTAAGCGATTCCAGATTTCTATTTAAGTCCCGATGGTCCTCCCTTATCGACTCTATATTTCTATTCAATAGCTCAATATTTCTTTGGTTCTCTTCCCGGAATTTCCTACCATCTTCCTGTAATGCTTCCATATTTTTCTGGCTGTCTTCCTTCAATGCTTCCAGATTTTTGTTCATTGAGTCATTCAGTTTTTTATGGGATTTCTTACCGTCTTCCTTTAATGATCGACTATCTTCCTTTAATTCCATCATTATCTTCATCATTGCTTCCCATCTCATCTCTTCAGTCGGCTTGTTTGGTTGTGGGAGTTCTTCAGGCCGTCTGGGTTGGTTGTCTACTGTCACTTCTATCTCTGGTTCTACGTGAGGTGTTTCGTCGTTACTAGTTTCGATATTATTGATTGTAATAACTCCCATCTCGTCTGTGGGTTGCTCTTCGTATGTATCTACATCCCGTTGCATCTCTCCTACCCTACTGTCCTTATATCTTGTATCGTACTGATGGGTGTGCGGCATGTTAATTTTTTCGTGTCTACCGGGCTAATATAAAATATAAAAAATATATTTATTTAATATTTTTTAAGCCACACTAGTTGGTGCGCCAATTTATAAGAAAACTCTTATTAGGTGTTCTTATTTAAATGTTATTGCCCCGCGTTGTATGCGTTAATTTATAAGAAAACGCGATTCGGGGTTATCTTAAATATTTATAAAATTATTATTATGTTTATCCGTTTATAGTAATTATATTATAATAATAGTTAAATTCCGTTTAAAGCCACACGGGTTGTCTACTCTATTTGTAATAAAATGAAAACGTGTGTGTTTACAATTAACTTGAAGCAAAATAAAAGAGTGGTTGTTGTTTAAATTTAAATTCGTGGTTAAAATATTAAAAGTCTCATTAAAACAAAATTCATCTATGGGTGAAGTGTTCTTTTGAGATAACTCAATGTTGAGAATGGTTGCTTCTACTTGAAGGTGACTAATGTAGTAAAGTATTTTACCATACAACATTCAAGTTACTCACAGTGTTTACAATGGTTTAATTACACTTGTTTTTTAAAGAATTCCCTTGTATTAAATAAAAAAATAATGAAGTTGATTATATTTAAATGCTAGATTAACTTAAGTTAAAACATGAAGTATAGCAGTTGATTGCTTGATAATAGTTCTCGTCTGGTTGAAACTGGTAGTAGAAACTTCTTCGGATTACAGGTAGTCTGAGTAAGTCAAGTCCCGTAAAGTCTGGACAATATTATAAACAAACATATACTTTTACGTACCTGATTGCGTTTACTTGAAGTTCACTAAACTGTCAACTCAGCTTACAATCATCAACTCCCTTTGGTTGCAAGGTTATGTTACATTGTTTATTAAATTAGTGGGCGCCACACGGATTTATTCAGGGAAAATCCCGTGTAAAACCCATACATAAAAATTACTAGATGAAAAGAAAATTTAAAATAGTTGAGTACCACTTTTTGGCAATGCTGTTCCAATATGTTAAGCACAACAGAAGGTTGTTTAAGTTTATTATAAGAAAATATTTAATTATTCAAAAAAATAAATCAAATCAGGTGATGCTGTTAATAATGGGTTTATTTGCACCCTTATAGTGAATTCAAAACATACACATAATGTAAACATACAAAGTTGTACAATTAAAAGTTAGTCATTATATGCCTCATACGGCTTGCTCAGAACATGAATTATAAATCTGGTTAAGTCCAGATACTATTTATTCTTAATATGAAAATTATTACGATTATTAATATTATTATTATTATTATTATTATATCAGTTGTGAATTCTTTGAGACACGAAAGAAAACAATTATGCCTACACAGTATCCAATAATACAATTGATCAACTAAGTTTAGGTTACTTTAACCAAGTAATTGAAAAAAAACGATCTATTGAAAGATCGTGCGTTTCATCAACGCTTGCTTTTTTAATGACAATATTTATCAATTGAGAGCCCTTACAACTAACATATAGCTTACTTACTAATAACAAATTTGAATAATAAATCGAAACGTGGTGTAATCTTAAATACTGTTTTTGTGTTTTGCGTCAGTACAGGTTATGGTAGCAAAAATACAAGTTATTGCACTCAGATCGAGATTAATAATAATTGCACTTTTACCTTCAGAGTTTTAATTATTTAATTAAAACCTTTTATCACTTAAGTAATCGGATTATAATGATTACTTGGTTTCGGCACTAATTCGCACAAGAACAGAATAATGCGATCCTCTTCTGATTAAAATGGATCGTGAATAATGACAATAAATTATTTTCTGTTCGTCATTCCCGCACAAAATTAAAATAAACTGCACTTAAACACTGTTGTTGGTTGAGGATGAACTTGAAGTAAAATTTCTTGTTGTTAAACTATTGGTTCCGAAGTACAATGTAACTGACGCTAAGTGTTATTAAAAAACGTAGCGGTGACGGGCGTACGTCTGTTCTGCTTGCTAGTTAGTAAAGGTCTCTGTCAAAATTCGCTGGTTTGTCTTTATATACCCCTCTCTTGGATCGGCTTTAGGTAAAAATGTTGATTACTAACTAATTTTCTGATTGGCTTTCGCCGGTGAGTCGGCGTGACGTGTCACTTTTTGACAGTTGATAACGGCTTTTCCTAACCGTCGAATGTTGCGGTAGGAGCTAGTTGTCGTTTTTGTTATTATTCTTAAACAGTTTCCCGATGTACATTTTTAGAATGATGCTAACACCTCCCCCGCACTAAATACAGTTGCGATTGGGTTAATATTACTATCAAATTAAAGATTGTTCTTTTTCCTTCAATTTGATACCACTCATTCTCGAATTACTTTCACTCTAACCGACATTGTTATAAAATCAACGTTCGGGTACATTATTTTTACTGTCGTCTGCTCTTTATGAGTCGCCGATTTTACACTTTTGGTTAACCTTGCTCGTATCCACATAACATTTTATTAATCAAATGTTTATGCGCGAACACCATTAATACTGTACTGACGTTTTTTGCTGAACTTTACTTGTACACCTTAATTCTATTTTACTGACTATGACATTTCGTTTCCCGTTAGTTTGTTTTAAGCTACTATTTACAATTAAAATTATGGCTAAACCTATCGTTTTAATAACATTTTTCGTTATGTCAATGCATAACCATAGTTCTTGTGCATTTTAGTTTGCACTGGTGATAATCATCGATAGTCATTTTATTGACTAATGTTTGGTCTAAGTTTGCTAAGGTGTATCGCCTACACTGAAATTTGGCCTTAATAATGCCTATTGGTTCTCAATTCGGTAAATTATGGAGACATCTTATTTGTATAAGATTCTCTTATATAAATAGCTCTCTTTTCTAACAGGTATATTTGATGCGGAAATACATCTTAGTTTCTACAATATAGCCATTGTTAACATTGGTTTTGGCATTCATTATCTACTGTTCATTGTCACATCTATTATCAGCAAAATGCTGATTTTGCTTTCACAGTATTTAACTGCTCATTAGTTTATTTTTTGTTTATAAATGACATTCGGTTTACATCAACCATTTACTGAATTGACAGTTGAATTTAAATTTATTCTGTCCATTAGTTCGTTTTAGTCTCAGTCTAGTTGTAGTGTCAAACAGCTATTGGGTTACTGTTTCACATGGCACTTCTGCTTTATTCTTCTCTCTTGGTTTCTTCTTTCTTGTTTATTTTGACTATTCTATACCTATTTACATGGTTATTCCGTTTTTATGAAATCTGATAACATACACTTAGGTTAGGTGACATCTTGTGATGTTACAATGTTTACATAATCAAAATCAGCCATGATTGTTTTTTTGTGTATTTCTTTTTAAATTACATTCTGAATTCAGCCTGATGGGCTTCACTTGTTTGTTTGTGTTTTAACTACTATTCAACATACATTTTCATTACTCTTCTTTTGAAATATAATAATTAGGTTTATGGACTGTAGGTTCCCTTCAGCCATATTCCTCTTTTAACATTGAACCAACTGTTCTTTACAAGTCATGAGTTATTATTAGTTCTAACATTGATTTCTTTCTTGTGTTACAAACTAAAGTGATAAACATTGTCACTTTTCATAAAATTATGAAGGTTAACTCCCCTTTCAACATGGGGTGTTGTATTCTTTGCAATCTTAATTTTAATAACAAAACTTTAATTCTATTCTATCATACCGTGTTAACACAAGTTATTTGTCTGGGCTTTCTCCCTGAATAATATCACAAGCTTCCTTTATATTAATTTGGAACACTATTTCTAGTTACTCCTAGATATATTACTATTTATAATATCACTCCAATCATTGGTTGTTCATCAATGTTTTACAGAGTGTCTCCTTACTTATCATTCTATTTTTAATGTTTCACATATACTTTCACTATTATTTTTATATATTATAACATTGCCAAACCCTGATCACATTTGATATAAAAAAGTATGTAAAAAATGCCAAGAAACAATATATTTTGATAGATAAATGATAACGAGAATGAAAGTAGTAAATATAATCAATAGTGAAGGAGGAAGAATACAACCAAAGGTGGTCACAAAACAAGAAAATATGAACTAGACTGACAGACAACTGACATTGACCCAACCCCAGAGATTGGCCAGATATCAACCAAAGTAAAGCGAGACAAGAAGACAGTGAAGAAAAAAGAAGAAAATAAAAAAGTACATGGCCATAACAATTAACTCACAAGATTGTTTTAAAAGAGAATAATTTTTTATTATTGTTAATAATTTATGTTTAAATTTTATTAGTGGTAACTTGTAAATGACAGTATCTCAGCAATTGTTGTACATAAAAAACCATGTGTAGATATGATTGTATGTATATCCTTATCTATAGGTGATGTGTCAGCTGTTGTGTTTAAGGTTACACTCATACAGACAGGGAATAGAAATGTGTGCGTGGTTCAATCAGAGAACAAATTGTATATCCTACTATATACTTTGGAACTTTTACTAAGATTATATCAGCAGTGTGTATATTATTACAGTATTATGTGTTCGAAAGTATAAGATGTTGGAGAGTTTATTTATTCAATAACATTATTGCTATTGCTACAGATATAGTAGATTTCAATTAACACAATATATTAACATTATTAAACTGTTGTTATTATTACTAATTATGACATTTCAGACCAATTTTTATCACTTTAATGACAAAATATATACAAAGTTATGTTTTATTTGAAAGAGGTATTTACAATACCATGTTGTTTGCATATTATAAAATGATATGTGACAATCTGAAGGTACCAAAAAAGACATGAACTCATTAGATACAAAAACTTTGTAATAATAGTGAGATCGTGAGAAATATAAGGGTAATTAGAGATAGGTAGGGAGTGACAAAGACGAACAGTGAAGTGATAAGTGTAATAAAATAAACAGCATATAGTCTTAAGAAAAAAGAGTGAAACAAGTGTGACAAACCCAAAATATAAGCACATGTTAAATGAGCAACTAAGTTAAGTATATTAGACTGATAATTGTGAATGTAAAAAACAGAAAAAATATTATCTCAGTATAAAAATCACCAGGATGATTACTGTTATAAAAGAGATGGTGTAGGTATAGCACTCACCAAATTTGTTCATTTGTTAATTTAAAGAAAGAAGTTATTGGCTTAATGTTTAAGGCAATAATTACCAGAAGAAATAGTTTTACAGTAATATGTTAGTATGTTTTAAGTAAGTAAGGAATTTATAAAGAAAATAATAGCAATACCTTTATAAGAAATAATAGGCAAATTATATTAATTATGTGTAACGAAAGGGAACATGGCAGAATTATATTAAAACTTAGAAATAAGTAAATTATGTATTAGCATAGTATTATCCATTTTGGACTAAAACATTAATACATGGCTTAGACCAATCTTGTAAGATATCAAACTAATCTTTGAAAGAAAATAGGAACATCTATGTAAAGATTACGACCATTGAAATTATCCCCAAGTAAATATAGCCATTATAAAATATTTATTCAAATTAAACAAAAAATTCAAGGTTTGATAACAATGGGTTTATTTTGAGATCGACCAGGTAGAATAATTACGTTACCATGGAAACTGTGGAGTAACAAGCCAAAAAATACCGTTAGATTTTTTACTGAATGTATGACGCTTTACGGAGATAGACGCTAATTTTCGAGTGACCAAAATTGTCCATTAAAACATAGAAAATATCAGAAAAAGTTATTACTAAGAGTATACCAAGACATAAGATAAAGACTGGAGCCATATTATTGAAGTTGAGGCCAAATTAACGAAAAAAGAAAAGAAATTACTACCAGTTAAACTGAAAAAGATGCCTGATGTCCTGAACCCAGCAAATTAAAGAAGATTATAGTATAACCCATGAATAACAGATCGTATGAATTCACCATAACTACGGAAGTGATAAGTACCTCTTAAATTACCCGAAATACATACATAAACTCACGTTAATTATCTCACTAAAGGTCAAAATCTCACTGAACTGAAATTCATTACTTTCAAAGATTAAAAAGAAATTTAAGTCACTGACAATTTATAAACTAACCAATATAAACTGTTGTTAATGATCCATAACTTGTAAACACTTATGCTACACTGCGCTAAACCAATTATACATACACAATATGTTAGTTAAGTTCACTTGATGTAAGGGTGTGTATTTTTATTGTTTTTAAAACATTTGTAATCCTTTGAACGTAACCTCAAGATCCTATGACAAACGACATTAATAATTTGTATACAATTTTTAACAGACGCCATCATTAAACGTCTGGTATCAATTCAAATATCGATTGTCAAACCCTGTAATTGTCTCATATAAATAACCGGAGCATTTGTATTAGAATAATTTGTATTAAATGAATAATAATCACTAATAAAAAATGTGTAAGTATTGAGTGTAACCACGGTGTTATAATTTCATTAGGAGGTGCACAATATTTTATGTACATTCTAGCAGATGACTGACGATTTACACAGCCCACGCATCGAACGGCTGTGTGCTACAGTGGGCCTAGCTAGCGGAAATATTTGAATTATTCAAACCGCTTGAGCGGCGCTGGTCATACGCCCTTGAATTTTCTTTTAATTGTTTTAAGAAAACAATTTGGCGCCACCGGGACTTTCTCACCCCTAGTGAACATCAAGACCTGGTTATTCGTACGTTCGCCACGAACGAAATCTACAGAAGTTGCACGCATTCGAACTACGGATCGAGAAGACACGTACACTCATTACACACAAATTGTACATTATTTACATTTTGCAGAGTAAAACGGTAGCCGTTCACACGTCGTCATTACAAAGTGGCGCCCAACGTGGGGCTAGAATAATAAAGAAATTATACAAATAAACCCTATAAATTCTAGCGGCGATTACGAAAGATTACAAAATGCACACCAGAGGAGTATCGAAAAAATTGGCAAAGGAGAAGGAGATGGAAGAAAACAGAGGGGAAGAAGAGGAAGGAACACCGATTGAAGAAGTGGAGACAGTAATAACCACAACAGAACCAAGCCAAGACGAAGAAATGGAAACACAAGCTGGAGATAGGGGGGAAGCCACAGGAGGAATGGATTTACAAAAATTGTGGGAATTGATTAACCAAAATTTTAAGAAACAGGAGGAGAAATTCGACAAGAATGAAGAGAGTTTGAAGGAGATGACCAATAAATTTGACGGAATGAAGAAAGAAACAAATGAAAATTTTAAAAAACAGGAGGACAATTTTCAGAAATAGAAGGAAGAATTGAGACAAACCATTAACAAGAATAATGAAATATTACAACAACGATTGATGGAGGAAATTCAGCAAAGAAACGAAGAATTAAAGGAAGAATTGAAGGAACAGCTGAAGGAGGACCACGAGAAAAATAAAGAAGAAATGAAGCTACAGATGGCACACCAATTAATGGAGTACCGAGAAGAAGCAAAACAGCAGGTTACGGAAATCAATGACAAATTAGAGGAAACGTTGGAGAAGCTAGAGAAGACCAACGAAAATGTTTCTGGAGTCCGCAAGGAGGTACTCGATAAAATGAACCGTCTCGAAGGAGAAAATAAGAGAAGAATTGAGGAAGGTCATGAAGAAACAGTCAGAAGATGTACCCAGATAGACCAGGACATACACCAAGTCCGGGAAGAAAACCAGAAAGAGGTAGCAGCTGTACGAACAGACTTGGGAGAACGAATGGAAGGAGTTTACAGTAACTTAAATAAAGTAGATAGCAAAGTAGACAAAAACCAACAGAGGATTGACGAAATGCGCAGAATAGAAGAGTCATTACGGGAAGAAGTGGATGCCTGGCGTGACCGACCATGTAATAATAATCATGTCATGAACACAGACAAGAGAGATACTATTAATTTCCGTAATTATAAAAGAAACCCTATTGAATTCTTGAAGAGGGTAGAAGAGTTAATCCTCAAGAATCGAGAGACTCGATGGACTACAATAAGAGGGATGTTGGACGAAATGTTCAAGGAGACGTACGACAACTGGTGGACTGCCACTCGACCAGACATCCAAAACCTTCAAGACTTTAAGACTCAGTTCAAGGCTAAATACTGGTCTGAGTCAACTCAGAATATGGTCCGCAATAACCTGAGCAATGGAAGGTATGAAAACCAGAATGGACAATCCCTTACCTCCTACTTCTTGGGAAAAATCTGCATGGCCAGGAATTTGGAGCCACGTATACCTGAAGAGTGTCTGGTAATACAGTTATCTTACCACTACGACGACGCCATCCAAAAGGCACAAATGTACAGCCAGGTAAAGACCATCCAAGATATGGCTAGCTTACTAGAAAGCCATGAACATGAGTGGCAGTACAGGAAAAATAGAGGGTACAGCTTCAGAAATAATAGAACCAATGAGGGACAATTGTCACAGAATCAACAGGGAGATAATAAGCCACCGATAAATAACCCTAACAATTACCAAGAGAACACACGGGGCAATAACGCGCCCAGAAATTTTAACAGAAGTGGAAACCATAATAATAACAACTTTAGGAACAACCACAGGGGTAATTTCCCGTCGAATGGTTACAACAACAATTATCGCCCTGGAAACAACAGTAATCAGAACAATCATCCAGCATACCGGCCACAGGTAAATTACATAAGGGGGCAAAGACAAAGGAGCCCAAGAAGAAACTATCCATCATCTAACTATCGGCGAACGTACTATAACCAAGTACCCGATACGAGAAGTCACCCATTCGAAGATCACAGGCACAGCGTGGATAACCGGAATAATCAACAGGAGCCGAACGCTAACCAACCATCAAACACTACTGATGTTGGGGGCAATGAGGTCAACCCTCATTTAAACGCTTAAGGCCAGTGAAAACTGCGGACAGCCCATCACTGGACCAATCTCTGGGTGAATATAAGACAACACATGACAAGAAGATCACAATAATATGTACTAATTATTTGAAAAATATAAGGGACGATTTGATCGAAGAAAATGATAACATGATGCCCATTAGAAACAATGAAATAGTGTATGTGAGTGCCCAAATAAATGGAATTCTATCAACCATAATGATCGATACCGGGTCTAATGTTTCCCTGATCGACCAAATAGAATTAAATAGACTACAGCAGGGAAGTAGTGTACCCATATCAACCCTGCCCATAAACAATATAACTATCATTGGTGCTACCGGCCGACAAAACAAAACCGTCCGGAAACAAGTATCCTTGGAACTTAATAGCAAAGGTATAATAGTAACTATGCCATTTCTTGTTGCCAGCGGCCTACCTTTCTCATTACTTGTTGGATGTGATGTACTCAGACAACACTCTGCCATAATTAACCTGCGGCAGGGAGAAGTATCACTAACCACAGAACAAGGAATATGGTCAGCCGATATAGTGAATGGTGGCAACTTACCATTGATAACAAACCACTATAACATGATCCAAAGCAATTATTGCCGACAATCACCTGAAAGAAGATTGACAGATTGGAAGAATGAAGAATTATGGTCAAGCAAGCTGGATGAGATCAGAAACTTCCAACGAGAAAAACAAGATCCACAGATTAGTGTGCAACAGTCAGAGGAACTTATAAGTATATACAACAAATATAAACACATTTTTTCTGACGCTCCAGGCAAAGTAAAGAATTATCAATGCCGAATACGATTTAAAGAACCCGTTGACTTCAAGAAAAAATCTTACCCCATTGCTTACTCACAAAGAAATGCAGTGAGGGCAGAAATCAATCAAATGATGGAACGATATCATTGAATTAAGTCAATCACCGTATACAAGTCCAATAGTGGCGATACCAAAAAAGGACGGAAAGGTGAGAATCTGCCTCGACGCCAGAGAAATTAATAAAATGATATTGAACGATAGAACATCACCGGGTGAAATAGAAGAAATCCTTAAGAAGTTCCACGGTATAAAATACATTAGCTCTTGGGATACGGTATGTGGCTACTGGCAGGTGGAGCTACATCCGAACAGTAGACAATACTTAGCATTCCTGTTCGATGGGAGGAACTATCAGTTCAAAAGACTGCCATTTGGACTGATAAATTCGGTCGCAGTATTTGTTAAATGTATGGACCAAATACTGGGACAAGATGTACTGAATTTTACCACCGTGTACGTAGATGATCTGTTAATAACATCATCAAATTGGCAAGAGCACTGTGCCAGAGTGGAAACCGTACTAAAAAGATTATCAGATAATCACGTAACCCTTAAGCTGGACAAGTCAAAGTTTATAGCCCGAAAAATACAATTTCTAGGATTCAATCTAGCAGAGGAAGGCATATCTCCTTCGTCAGAAAAAGTTGAGGCGATACAACGATTCCCCACGCCAAAAAACAAAAAACAACTTCAATCCTTCCTGGGAATATGCAACTATTACCGTAAGTTTCAAGATAATTATTCCAAACTAACAGCAAAATTCAAAAAACAATTATCAGTCAAGGACAAGTGGACTTGGGGGTCCGAACAAGAGGAAGTATTTAACCAAATAAAAGAAAAGTTCTTGAACACCGTGATATTACATCATCCAGACTTCAAAAAGCCATTCTTCATGAACTGTGATGCGAGTGATGTCAGTGTAGGTGCGGTATTATACCAAGAAGATGAGAAGGGACAGCATATGGTTATTAGTTTTGCAAGCCGAATATTAAATGGATGCGAACGAAATTATCACGTCACGGAGAAAGAACTACTTAGTGTCGTGTTCGCCTGCAACAAATTTAGGACTTATATTCTGGGATACGATATAACAGTGAGAAGTGACCATAGATCCATATCATTCCTTAAGCAGTGTAAACTCAGCCACGGAAGATTAACTCGATGGATATTGTTGCTACAGGAATATCACATAAATTGGGAGTACATCCCAGGGAAGCAAAACGTAGCTGCGGACATCTTATCCCGTATAAACGTCCAGCAACAAACTTTCGAGGGTGAAAAAGAACAATTAGTTAAGGTGTATAACATTATTAAAAACAGAGTAGATCTAGAAAAAATAACCCAAGAAATAAGAAGATGTCAAACTGTGGATCCAAAAATAATGAGTATCCGGGAGAGAATGTTAAAAGATGAAGAACCCATTCTACAATATTATAAAATACATGACAACTTGCTATTTATTAAAAACAATCCTGCAATCGGAGAATGGAAACTTGTAATACCATCTACAGTGGAGGAACAATTGATACTAGACTACCACATTAGATACGGCCATATGGGGGCTGTAAAAGTGATAAAAGCTTTACAGGAACAAGTTTACATCAAAAATATTTATCGAAAAGTAAACAAAATCATTCAAAAATGTGATATTTGCCAAAAGGTAAAATGCAATAATTCAAAAAAGGAAGGTATGATGATACCTATCACATCAAGTCAGAAATTAGAAAGGGTATTCCTTGATATATGTGGTCCGTTTCCTATCGGTGGAGGAAGACACAGATACAAATTTATAATCATTATGTTTGACCACTTCACCAAGTATACAAAGTTGTACTCCATTAACCGTGCAACAACAAAGAAAATAATTGAAATTATATTAACCAAATTTATACCAGAAGTGGGAAGACCGACGGCCGTTATAACAGATCATGGAACCCAATTTAAGGGAAATCTTTGGAAAAATAAGCTCTGTGAACATAATATTAAAACTTACAAAACATCCGTTTATCACCCAAGCAGCAACCCAGCTGAAAGGGTACTCAGAGAAGTGGGTCGTATACTGAGAACCTACTGCCATGATAAACAAAGAGAATGGCACAATTATGTGAAACCCACTGAAGAATTTATAAACTTAGCTTACCACGACTTTACGGAAGCTACCCCATACACAATGATGTTTGAGCGGCCACCGCCTAGAGAGATAACTGATATGATCCAATTCCCCACCAACACCGAATATCAATTCGAGAAAAAAAGATTCTATAACAGAATAGCCGAAAAGGTAGAGCAACAAAAGAATAAATACGCTAAGAACCAGAAAAAGACTATTAAGTACGAGGTAGGAGAAAGGGTACTGTTAAATAACAGAGAATTACCCAGCTCCATAGAAGGCATCACTAGAAAGTTACTATTATTATACGTGGGACCATACACTATAACAAAAGACAAGGGCAATAACACTTACGAGATCACTCACCCCGTCACCAAGAAAATAAAGGGGGTATACAATCAAGCCTCAATTAAGAAATATTATGACAATCAACCATAACTGTAAAAAACAATTTAAAGTAAAAAACCAACAAAAATACTTTAAATAAAGAAAAAAAAAATAAAGTGACAAACAAACAAGTCTGCCAATGTCATAAAGAAAAGATCTCTAAAGACTGTCAAAATTCCAAAACATTCGTAAGTACAGCTTACACTAAGCATTAGAGAAACCATTATGATGAATAAAAATTGTAAAAAATCAAAAAAGATATGTAAGAAAAGCTTACCCAAATATCTTAATAATATTTTAGAACAAGTAAAAATGGAGAGATAAAAGTCACAAGGCATTCAGGTAAAGTAAGAGCAACCAACTTACTACAATATTTAAATAAAAATTAACAATAGAGGAGTGTAGTTACAAAACATCCCTCCAAAATAAGGTTAAATTACCATAATATTTAGCCAAAAAATGAGGCATAAAAAGCATAACATACTGTAAAGGAATAAGCTACAAAAAATTCCTAACTAGTAAGAAGCCATAACTTACTATGATATTTAAAAATTATGAAAAAATATCAATCAAAATGATCAGCTTCCACAACTGTTTAGAAAGAGGGGAAGTAAAATTACCCAAACCAATGATCACAAAACAATATAAATGAAATAAACGTTCTAAGAGTTATAATGTGAAATGAGATGAAACAAAGAGTAATTAAAAATGAATAAAAATGTGAATTGTATCAATAAAAAACAATGCTTCAAATAGTATCTATAAAGAAAGATGAAACAATATATGACTCGAACTGAGCTATAATGAAGTATAAAAGTAAAAGATTCCCAACAAATATTATGATTATGATTATTATTATTATTATTTTGAGTCACGAGTTGACTATATTTAAGAATTATTAATTGAGATTGTCTGTTGAATGAACCAGCAATCATTTTACTGAGCAGGGATGATGTTCCCCTGATATCAGTATAAGAGTAGTTTTGATGAAAAATAAGATTTATAGGGAATAAGTTATAATAAAAATTCAATAAGCCAGTTCGCAATATGAGAAGATAATGAAGAAAAGACTAAGAAGAATGGAATTAAAGGATACAGAATTAATTGTAAAAAATGAATGAGAAGCAGGAGAATTTGAAAAAAAAAAAATAAAAAAAATTTGATACGATACAATTGATAATTTCATCAAACTCAAATTCACGTTTTATAAAATGATCAATTTTGGTGGAAGGGCATTATATAACATTGCCAAACCCTGATCACATTTGATATAAAAAAGTATGTAAAAAATGCCAAGAAACCATATATTTTGATAGATAAATGATAACGAGAATGAAAGTAGTAAATATAATCAATAGTGAAGGAGGAAGAATACAACCAAAGGTGGTCACAAAACAAGAAAATATGAACTAGACTGACAGACAACTGACATTGACCCAACCCCAGAGATTGGCCAGATATCAACCAAAGTAAAGCGAGACAAGAAGACAGTGAAGAAAAAAGAAGAAAATAAAAAAGTACATGGCCATAACAATTAACTCACAAGATTGTTTTAAAAGAGAATAATTTTTTATTATTGTTAATAATTTATGTTTAAATTTTATTAGTGGTAACTTGTAAATGACAGTATCTCAGCAATTGTTATACATAAAAAACCATGTGTAGATATGATTGTATGTATATCCTTATCTATAGGTGATGTGTCAGCTGTTGTGTTTAAGGTTACACTCGTACAGACAGGGAATAGAAATGTGTGCGTGGTTCAATCAGAGAACAAATTGTATATCCTACTATATACTTTGGAACTTTTACTAAGATTATATCAGCAGTGTGTATATTATTACAGTATTATGTGTTCGAAAGTATAAGATGTTGGAGAGTTTATTTATTCAATAACATTATTGCTATTGCTACAGATATAGTAGATTTCAATTAACACAATATATTAACATTATTAAACTGTTGTTATTATTACTAATTATGACATTTCAGACCAATTTTTATCACTTTAATGACAAAATATATACAAAGTTATGTTTTATTTGAAAGAGGTATTTACAATACCATGTTGTTTGCATATTATAAAATGATATGTGACAATCTGAAGGTACCAAAAAAGACATGAACTCATTAGATACAAAAACTTTGTAATAATAGTGAGATCGTGAGAAATATAAGGGTAATTAGAGATAGGTAGGGAGTGACAAAGACGAACAGTGAAGTGATAAGTGTAATAAAATAAACAGCATATAGTCTTAAGAAAAAAGAGTGAAACAAGTGTGACAAACCCAAAATATAAGCACATGTTAAATGAGCAACTAAGTTAAGTATATTAGACTGATAATTGTGAATGTAAAAAACAGAAAAAATATTATCTCAGTATAAAAATCACCAGGATGATTACTGTTATAAAAGAGATGGTGTAGGTATAGCACTCACCAAATTTGTTCATTTGTTAATTTAAAGAAAGAAGTTATTGGCTTAATGTTTAAGGCAATAATTACCAGAAGAAATAGTTTTACAGTAATATGTTAGTATGTTTTAAGTAAGTAAGGAATTTATAAAGAAAATAATAGCAATACCTTTATAAGAAATAATAGGCAAATTATATTAATTATGTGTAACGAAAGGGAACATGGCAGAATTATATTAAAACTTAGAAATAAGTAAATTATGTATTAGCATAGTATTATCCATTTTGGACTAAAACATTAATACATGGCTTAGACCAATCTTGTAAGATATCAAACTAATCTTTGAAAGAAAATAGGAACATCTATGTAAAGATTACGACCATTGAAATTATCCCCAAGTAAATATAGCCATTATAAAATATTTATTCAAATTAAACAAAAAATTCAAGGTTTGATAACAATGGGTTTATTTTGAGATCGACCAGGTAGAATAATTACGTTACCATGGAAACTGTGGAGTAACAAGCCAAAAAATACCGTTAGATTTTTTACTGAATGTATGACGCTTTACGGAGATAGACGCTAATTTTCGAGTGACCAAAATTGTCCATTAAAACATAGAAAATATCAGAAAAAGTTATTACTAAGAGTATACCAAGACATAAGATAAAGACTGGAGCCATATTATTGAAGTTGAGGCCAAATTAACGAAAAAAGAAAAGAAATTACTACCAGTTAAACTGAAAAAGATGCCTGATGTCCTGAACCCAGCAAATTAAAGAAGATTATAGTATAACCCATGAATAACAGATCGTATGAATTCGCCATAACTACGGAAGTGATAAGTACCTCTTAAATTACCCGAAATACATACATAAACTCACGTTAATTATCTCACTAAAGGTCGAAATCTCACTGAACTGAAATTCATTACTTTCAAAGATTAAAAAGAAATTTAAGTCACTGACAATTTATAAACTAACCAATATAAACTGTTGTTAATGATCCATAACTTGTAAACACTTATGCTACACTGCGCTAAACCAATTATACATACACAATATGTTAGTTAAGTTCACTTGATGTAAGGGTGTGTATTTTTATTGTTTTTAAAACATTTGTAATCCTTTGAACGTAACCTCAAGATCCTATGACAAACGACATTAATAATTTGTATACAATTTTTAACAGACGCCATCATTAAACGTCTGGTATCAATTCAAATATCGATTGTCAAACCCTGTAATTGTCTCATATAAATAACCGGAGCATTTGTATTAGAATAATTTGTATTAAATGAATAATAATCACTAATAAAAAATGTGTAAGTATTGAGTGTAACCACGGTGTTATAATTTCATTAGGAGGTGCACAATATTTTATGTACATTCTAGCAGATGACTGACGATTTACACAGCCCACGCATCGAACGGCTGTGTGCTACAGTGGGCCTAGCTAGCGGAAATATTTGAATTATTCAAACCGCTTGAGCGGCGCTGGTCATACGCCCTTGAATTTTCTTTTAATTGTTTTAAGAAAACAATTTGGCGCCACCGGGACTTTCTCACCCCTAGTGAACATCAAGACCTGGTTATTCGTACGTTCGCCACGAACGAAATCTACAGAAGTTGCACGCATTCGAACTACGGATCGAGAAGACACGTACACTCATTACACACAAATTGTACATTATTTACATTTTGCAGAGTAAAACGGTAGCCGTTCACACGTCGTCATTACAATATATATTTCAACCCTTTTGAGACCAACCCACACGTCAGATGTATCCCTTGATGTCAAATTCATAATCAGCACCCTCAAAAACCTGTAGGTACCTAATTTCAGGACTTCAAAGTACTTTCTCGCGTTATTTCATGTTTTCAACCCTTTAGGGGTTGTTTTCAACCCTTTCAAGTCTAACCCTTGCGGATGTATTCCTTGACGTGAAAATCGTAATCAGCACTCCCAAAAACCTATAGGTACTCACGTTCGAGGATTTGACTGGCATTCTCGCGGAGTTTAATAATTACACCCCCTTATTATAGCCTGCTTCCACCCTTTAAAAACTACCTTTTGCATCAAATATAATTTTGGACTTTATAATCGTAATCAGTATCCCCCAAAACCTATAAGTGCCTAATTTCAGGGTTTCATAATGGATCCTCGCGCCGTTTCATATTTTTAACCCTTTAGGGGTGAGAACGGGCCAAAATTTTTCCTTAACTTTGTTCTAGAACCTTTTAGGAAGAGATAGGAAAAGGAATCAAAAAATTACATGGACACTAACTCAAAATCGGCAGATAGGCCCTTTGTCATACCTTATGTAATAGACTATTAGTGGAAAGTGATTATTGTGTTATAATTAGTGTGGAACTCTGTTACTTGGCATTATTATTGCGAGTGGAGAAATTTAACTTGAATTACAGTATGAGAGTATCTTGTTGTTTTCAAATTGTTACTTGTGACTCTTTAAAGCTGGTAATTAGTGAGTTAATTGGTGTCTGTATTTTGTTTCCACTGTACCATATGACGATCAGTGAGACCATCATAACAATACTTTTGATTTCCACTCTGTAATTTGAATATTATTTATATTGTAGGTAATATACATTTACATTCATTTTGTAATCCCAAAATACAAAGTTAAAATCATTATAATTACAAAAAAGAGCAAAAACATTTTGAACAATTACTCTTCTTAAAGCTATTTTAGTAAAATATTATTATATTATTCTTCATGATTATTTTATGAAAAATTTATAACTGTATTTTCCGTGACATAAATTTAAGGAATATAATTTTATGATGAGCTAAACAATACTGTAACAACATAATTTGAGATACCAAATGATAATGATAGTTTTATTCATTCCAGGAAACTTAAAACAGTTAGTTACATGCTTGGATCTTGTTGTCCATGACGTGTCCGTTGATTAACTAAATATAATTATATTAGGCCTACTACTGACTTGGAACACAAGCGGACCAATATTGTAACGGTACATAACCCGGTCCCAATAAAGTAAATCATGAGAATAAAAGTCAGAAATGGGTAAAACTAAAGCTCGCTCAAAATTTAATTATATCACTCAACATAATAAACAATTCGAGTGGTATATAGTGCAAAGTGAGTTCTAGTGTACCCATTGAGGTGAAAAACCAAAGTGAAATTAATGTATTACTAAACTGTGCTGTATGTTTTGGATAGGATAAAACTATGGAAGTAGTATGTAATAATACTAATTGATTTTTGTATTTTTATTTATTTATTGTAATTTATATTGTATGAACCACAATTTGTTATACCCAAGTTAATATTATATTGTTTCAAATAATTGTGTTAGATTGTAAGAAAACCCAGGGTTAATTTTAAAAGACATAAAAATTTTAACTACCAAAAATAATATAAAATTAAAATAATCCTATGAAGGAAATGGCAACAGGAAGTAGTACCGGGTATGAACACTATTCGAGACTAAATAAATAATATATAAATTTATTTAATGATAATAAAATGATAAAATATTTATATACAATGTCATAAAAAAAAAATTAACCAAAACATATTATGTAAATTAAATTAGTAAAGAAACCGGAATGGAAGGGAATTATTTTTCCATAAATAAAATATAAATTTATAATAATCACAAACTGCCTACATAAATAAAAATACTATGTGTTACTAAGAGTGATGAAAAATAACAAGTATTGTTAATAAGATATAAAAATTTTGAACTAAACCGGAGAGTTGAAGTAACGATGCGACAAAAATTATTAAAAAAAAACCTTTTTTGGACGTTGGAGGAGGCGAAATTCACGCAAGAGTAATAAACAAAGTGAATACTAACTAATTATACCTGAGGAATCCAAATTAAATGGTGATATACATTAAAAACCAGTGGATGAAAACATTCTGAGGATCCAATATAGTTCGGCCTACTTCCAGTAGACAACTAGAAAATACTCCAAACGAAAAGGAAATAATAACGCAAGACGTACCTCATCACAGAATAAAACTTCAATCCAGTAAGGACAACACGGAGCGAGGTAATATAAACATTTTTTCGTAATAAGTCCAGAAGAAAACTCGTTTTTTAACAGTGAAATAGAACAAAAAATATTCATTTTATCATATGTTTCTTTCAAAGTAAACAAATACATGCTGCTCTCTTATGGCAATTCCGGAAACTACGTAATATTTGAAAAATAAACAAAATTATTTATTAATTTTTTGATATTTGTAAAGCGTAGCAATTATCCATTTCTGACACTCTCATAACACAAAGAATTCACCCTGAACCCTGGGGAATTACTAAGAATTATGTAATAACTGATGTTTTTTATTATAGCGTAATATTGGGTAAATAACAACATATATGTTTTGTTCCTTAGACAGATCTATGTTTACTTGGTAAAGTCGAGATGATGTTTTTTTTTTCAAATAAGATTAATTGTGATACCTATATTTTGGTGGCAGGAGACAAAAGTCAATAATCAATAAAGCAATATTATTGAAAATTAATATTGAATTATAACGTGTTATAATTTATTGTAGTGGGTAGTTAATGAAAATTTCAGCACAACATACAGAAGAAATCGTCACAACTGAGGGGCAATAATGATACTTACTCTCTCTTCTGCATAAGGCTGAACAAATTACCTCCTTGACCCCAAATCACACACTCTCGATTTCTTTTAGATTGAGTAAAACAAGATAAACAAAATCCTTTATTTATACCTTTTAAAACGTCAGTTAGTATAATTCAAAAGTGACGCATACTGCGTGAGGCATATAATAACACTTTCGCAAGTGCACACCTCACATTATGCGAACGTTACAGAATTGGCTTCCATCGCGGGGCTTGAAAAATAGCGACTGCTCATTATACGTTACAGAATTGGCGTACAACTGTGGGGCGGAATTAACAAAGCTTGTAATTGCAATATACTCGTAAGTGGTAAAGTACCTCACATAAGCAGGACGTTACAAATTGGCGCTCAACGTAAAAGGGCGGTAATTAGAAAAGAATTTCGATATTTAATAAAAAAGATATATCAAAAAATCTAATTATCGTTGGCAGTTATGAGAAAACAAGGAATGCCTAATACCCGAGGAAAATCGAAGAAGAGGGCAGAAGAAAAGGAGATTGAAGAAGGTGGACAGGAACAAGAAATAGAGTTAGTCACGGACAGTGAAATGGACCAACAGACAGGTGATACAGAAGAAACCGAAGTAGTTATGGATACGGAAAAGGAAATAGTGGAAGAGGATGCCCAAGGGGACCAACCAGATAAATCCACCCAAAAAGAAGATATGAGCATGCAGGAGATGTTGAGAATTATTATGGAAAGCAATAAACAAACAAATGATAAAATAGACGAAAAATTTAGGAAACAGGAGGAAACTTTAAAGGAACAGAATGAACAAAATAAGGAGAATTTTAAGAAACAGGAGGAACAAAATAGACAGACCAATGAGAAAATAGATAGCATTCAGGAAAATTTAGTCAAACAACTAAATGAAAAAATAGAAACCATTCATGGAAATATCAAACAAACCATGAATGAACAATACAATGAACTGAAAGAAACTGTTGAAGGACAAAGAGAAGAGATGAATGCAAAATTTGAAGAGAATAATGAGAATTTAAAACAAATCGAGGGTAAGATGGAGAGTTTCAACAAGGAATTAAGAGAAAATCTAGAAGGTAAAATTGAACTGGTCAATAATACGTTAAGCCAAAGAGTAGAGGCATATAAGGAAGAGGCAGAGAAGAAATTAGTAGAAACTAACCAAAGATTAGATACAACTGAAGAGAAAATGGAACTAATTAAAACAGGAATCGATGCCCGGATGGAAAAGGAAGAACAAGATAATCAAGTTCGTGTAATGGCTATACGACAAGAAAACAATGACCAGTTAGATAGCATTAAAAGCAGTCTAAACTGTAAATTTTCAGAGTTTCATAAAACTGTAGAGAATGTAAAAAATCAATGTGATAGCCAAGCAGAGAAATTAGATAGTTTGCAACAAATACAAACCAATTTTCAATGTGATGTAGATAGAATAAGTGCTAGATCTGCATGCAGCAGTCATCATGTTTATCCAGACAATAAGGAAAGTGTAAACTTTCGGGATTATCGCAGAAACCCACTTGAATTTTTAGGGAGAGTAGATGAAATTTTGAACAGATCAAAGGAGAATCGATGGAATATGATAAAAGGTCTATTAGACGAATCGTTCAAAAATATCAATGATAATTGGTGGACAGCAATTAGGAACGAGGTGTGTGATTATGAGGGTTTCAAAACTATGTTCAAACTTAAGTACTGGTCAGAATCAGTACAAAACATTATTAGGGACGATATCTGTCATGGTAGGTATGACCGTACAGTGGGACAAACACCTACTGCTTACTTTTTAGGGAAGGTGTGTATCGCCAAGTATCTAGACCCTAAGATACCTGAAGAGTGTCTAGTGACCAAAATGGCATATCATTTTGAAGAAAAGATCATAAGTGCACGTTTGAGTGGACAAATCAAAACTATTGGAGGCATGGAAACGCTGCTAGAAAATTATGAACAGGAATCTTATTATAGGAGAAGTAGATGGAGGTCAGGGAATACCGAGGAGCGGAGGAATGAACCACCAAGAGAGAATAGGCCCCGAGTTAATTATGTACATGCTAACAACAGTTATTTCAATAACAGATATCGCGGAAGATGGTCTAATAATAATCGACAGAATTACAGACATGATTATTATCATAGAGACGAAGGTCCACAAAGGAGTATGAACATCGATCAACCTAGATCCAGAGAGAGGGATGAAGAAAGGATACCGATAAACAACATTCAACATAATGAAAATGTTGAAGCAACCAATAGTAATTATATAAATAGGGGAAACTGGTACCAGCAGTGAGAAGATGTAATTGCCCGTCACTGCTAGAAACAACAGGGCACAGAATTTACCATACACCCAATTATAATACTAATTTGAATAAAACAATAACCATTATCAGAAATAATTTTCTAAAAAATATACAGTCCGAGTTAATGGAAGAAAGAGTAATCAAAGAGTCATCACCGAACAATGACATAGTCTATATACAAATAAAATTAAATGGAGTGTCAGCAGAGGCCATGATTGATACAGGGGCCAATATTTCAATTATTGATCAATTAGAATTAGATCGTATTACTGAGTTAACTACTGAGAGAATACCTACTTTACCAATTAACAATTTAACAATTGTTGGTGCTACCGGGAAACAAAATAAAACAATCAAAAAACAAGTGTCTTTGAATGTTACCACTAATGGAATAGGAATACCTATGGGATTTTTAGTAGCGAAAGGGCTACCATTTAGGGTGTTAATAGGGTGTGATATGCTACGGCGACACACTGCAATTATAAATCTGGCCAGGGGTATAGTAACCTTGAGCACAGAAAATGGTGAGTTAACGGCTGAGATAATTGGTAGCCAAAGTGCCCCTCAGTGTCCGAGCTCATTTTTTGTTAGGGAGAATAATAGATTAACCCTAGGTAATAATATAGAAGTAACAGAATCAAAGATTTGGAAAGAGAAGATAGAAGAAATAATGGAGTTTCAGAATAGGCAGGCACCGGAAATAATTAGTATAGAACAGAAACAACAACTTATAAAAATTTATAATAAATATAAACCAGTATTCTCAGAATCACCAGGAAAAGCTAAAAACTTCTTGTGTGAACTAAAATTTAAAGAAAATGTAAATTTTAATAAACGATCATACCCTATTGCTCAAGCTTTGAAAGAGGCAGCAAGGAAAGAAATTCAAAGAATGATATTAGAAGACATAATTGAAAGAAGTAACTCTCCATATACCAGCCCATTGGTGGCTATACCGAAGAAAGATGGTCAAGTTAGACTATGTCTCGATGCTCGGGAGTTGAATAAAATGCTCATTAACGATCGCACGTCTCCAGGTGAGATTGAGGAGATTATGAAGAGATTTTTTGGATGCAAGTACATGAGTACTTGGGATGCAGTCTGTGGATACTGGCAAATAGAATTGCACCCTAACAGCAGACAATATGTTGCTTTCATATTCGAAGGACGAAATTATCATTTTAAGCGTTTGCCTTTTGGATTGGTAAATTCTGTGGCTGTGTTCATTCAATGCATGGACCAAATTTTGGGTAAGGAAGTTTTAGATTTTACTACCATATATGTGGATGACATACTAATTACGTCTTGTACTTGGGAGGAGCATTGTAACCGAGTGGAAACAGTGTTAGATAAACTTTTGCAACATAATATAACTTTAAAACTGGATAAATCTAAGTTTATTACCCATGAACTACCATTTTTAGGGTTCATTTTATCTGCTACTGGAATTAAACCATCTCCTGAAAAAGTAAAGGCTATTCAAGATTTTCCCAAACCCAGAAACTTGAAACAATTACAATCCTTTTTGGGGATATGCAACTATTATAGAAAATTTCAACAGAGTTATTCAGAAATAACAGCTAAATTTCAATATTTACTTTCAAAGAAAAACAAGTGGAAATGGGAAGAAAGTGAAGATAATAATTTCCAGATAGTAAAAAATAAATTTCTTGACTGCATCATGTTACATCACCCAAATTTTAATAAACGTTTTTTCATAAATTGTGATGCTAGTAACATTAGCCTTGGGAGTGAGCTATATCAGGAAGATGAAGAAGGAAATCATGGAGTTATCAGTTTTGCAAGCAGAGTACTGAGCAGTTGTGAGAGAAACTATACAGTAACTGAAAAAGAACTGCTGAGTGTTGTGTTCTCATGTATAAAATTTCGAACATTTATTTTGGGATACCCAGTGACTATCAGAACTGATCACAGATCAATTTCATTTTTAAAGAATTGTAAACTTAATCACGGCAGACTTACTAGATGGGCATTAATACTTCAAGAATATAATTTAGACTGGGCATATATTCCAGGTAAGAAGAATGTAATAGCAGACCGATTATCCCGGATTAACCTTGAAAAAGGAACTTGTGAAATAGAACCAGAAAGCATTGGAAAAATATATCACATAATTAAGATGGCAAAGGAGTTACAAGATATAATTAATAAAATAAAAATCGATCAACAAAGTGACAATAAATTAACAAAAATTAAGGAAAGAATATTACAACATGACCCTATAATAATGAAATTTTTTTGTGTTTATGAAGAGATCCTTTTTATTCGTCCTACCATTAAGGATCATGTCTGGAAGATATATGTACCAGCAGCAACAGAAGTAGCATTGATTCAGGATTATCATGAAAGGTATGGCCATATGGGATCACTCAAAGTTATTAAAGCTTTATCTGAACATTGTTACGTGAAAGCTATAAATAAAAGAGTAAGAGAGATAGTAAAAACCTGTAACATTTGTCAGCTTGTAAAAGTAAATAATGAGAAGAAAACAGGCACCATGATTACTATAACATCTAATAAAAAACTTGAAAAGATTTTTTTGGATATCTGCGGACCTTTTCCCAGAAGTGGAGGAAGACATAAATATAAATATATCATCATATTATTTGATCATTATACGAAATACACAAAACTCTACGCTATTAGTAGAGCTACAACGAGAAAATTCTAGAAGTAATTATAAAAAAATACTTACCTGAGGTGGGAAGACCGGAAATGATTATAACGGATCATGGAACGCAATTTCGGGGGAAAAGGTGGAAGGAAGAATTGAGAAATTGGCAAATAAGAACGTACAAGACATCCGTGTACCACCCTAGTAGCAATCCTGCTGAGCGTGTATTAAGGGAAGTTGGCAGAATTCTACGCACCTACTGTCATCAAGAACATAAAAACTGGAGTCAGTATATTGAACCAGCCGAGACTTTTCTTAATTGGTCATACCATGACACTATCAGTACTAGCCCTTATCAAATAATGTTTGATAAACCACCACCAAGAGAAATTATGTCATTGATAAATTTCCCTCCAGGAGAGAGAGTAGAATTCGACCAAGTGGAAATGCACAACAGGGTGTTACATAAAGTGGAACTTCAACAAAAAAGGGATCAAGTAAAAAGGAGAAGATTGGATACATACCAGTTGGGAGATAAAGTACTAATAAAAAATAGACAACTACCCAGTTCTATAGAGGGTATCGCCCGGAAGTTATTGCTACTTTATACTGGCCCTTACCTCATAACCCAGGTGAAGGGTAATAATACTTACGAAATTAAAACAATTACCAATAATAAAATGAAGGGAGTGTATAATCAGTTGGAAATGAAACACTATTATGAAAACAAAGTCAAGACCATTAGGAGACTTGAACAAATCAACAATTTATTTCTATCAACGAGTTGAACTAAAATAAATTTGTTCTAGTGGGGGGGCTTTATGTAACGGTACATAACCCGGTCCCAATAAAGTAAATCATGAGAATAAAAGTCAGAAATGGGTAAAACTAAAGCTCGCTCAAAATTTAATTATATCACTCAACATAATAAACAATTCGAGTGGTATATAGTGCGAAGTGAGTTCTAGTGTACCCATTGAGGTGAAAAACCAAAGTGAAATTAATGTATTACTAAACTGTGCTGTATGTTTTGGATAGGATAAAACTATGGAAGTAGTATGTAATAATACTAATTGATTTTTGTAATTTTATTTATTTATTGTAATTTATATTGTATGAACCACAATTTGTTATACCCAAGTTAATATTATATTGTTTCAAATAATTGTGTTAGATTGTAAGAAAACCCAGGGTTAATTTTAAAAGACATAAAAATTTTAACTACCAAAAATAATATAAAATTAAAATAATCCTATGAAGGAAATGGCAACAGGAAGTAGTACCGGGTATGAACACTATTCGAGACTAAATAAATAATATATAAATTTATTTAATGATAATAAAATGATAAAATATTTATATACAATGTCATAAAAAAAATTAACCAAAACATATTATGTAAATTAAATTAGTAAAGAAACCGGAATGGAAGGGAATTATTTTTCCATAAATAAAATATAAATTTATAATAATCACAAACTGCCTACATAATAAAAATACTATGTGTTACTAAGAGTGATGAAAAATAACAAGTATTGTTAATAAGATATAAAAATTTTGAACTAAACCGGAGAGTTGAAGTAACGATGCGACAAAAATTATAAAAAAAAACCTTTTTTGGACGTTGGAGGAGGCGAAATTCACGCAAGAGTAATAAACAAAGTGAATACTAACTAATTATACCTGAGGAATCCAAATTAAATGGTGATATACATTAAAAACCAGTGGATGAAAACATTCTGAGGATCCAATATAGTTCGGCCTACTTCCAGTAGACAACTAGAAAATACTCCAAACGAAAAGGAAATAATAACGCAAGACGTACCTCATCACAGAATAAAACTTCAATCCAGTAAGGACAACACGGAGCGAGGTAATATAAACATTTTTTCGTAATAAGTCCAGAAGAAAACTCGTTTTTTAACAGTGAAATAGAACAAAAAATATTCATTTTATCATATGTTTCTTTCAAAGTAAACAAATACATGCTGCTCTCTTACGGCAATTCCGGAAACTACGTAATATTTGAAAAATAAACAAAATTATTTATTAATTTTTTGATATTTGTAAAGCGTAGCAATTATCCATTTCTGACACTCTCATAACACAAAGAATTCACCCTGAACCCTGGGGAATTACTAAGAATTATGTAATAACTGATGTTTTTTATTATAGCGTAATATTGGGTAAATAACAACATATATGTTTTGTTCCTTAGACAGATCTATGTTTACTCGGTAAAGTCAAGATGATGTTTTTTTTTTCAAATAAGATTAATTGTGATACCTATATTTTGGTGGCAGGAGACAAAAGTCAATAATCAATAAAGCAATATTATTGAAAATTAATATTGAATTATAACGTGTTATAATTTATTGTAGTGGGTAGTTAATGAAAATTTCAGCACAACATACAGAAGAAATCGTCACAACTGAGGGGCAATAATGATACTTACTCTCTCTTCTGCATAAGGCTGAACAAATTACCTCCTTGACCCCAAATCACACACTCTCGATTTCTTTTAGATTGAGTAAAACAAGATAAACAAAATCCTTTATTTATACCTTTTAAAACGTCAGTTAGTATAATTCAAAAGTGACGCATACTGCGTGAGGCATATAATAACACTTTCGCAAGTGCACACCTCACATTAAGCGCACGTTACAGAATTGGCTTCCATCGCGGGGCTTGAAAAATAGCGACTGCTCATTATACGTTACAGAATTGGCGTACAACTGTGGGGCGGAATTAACAAAGCTTGTAATTGCAATATACTCGTAAGTGGTAAAGTACCTCACATAAGCAGGACGTTACAATATTTTAAGTAAATAACAATGATATAAATTTAAAAAAAGTTAATGGAAACTAAAAAGATTTCACTGATATTTTTTTAAATGAGGTAATGGATATAATTTTTCTAATTAAATATGATAATCCAACAGAGTTAATCAGGTTATGTTTGTACGTATACACACTGTTCAATTATATCCAAGTAATCTGCTTTATAAATAAAACTATATTGTTATAGTTCAGACTTATTAAAACTGAGTAAGATATTACATTATATAGTGATATGGGAAGTATCCACAAACCATGGTTGCCAACAAGTAAATAAATCTGTACAGCATGTAAGACCTTTTATTAATTTTATGTTTGAAAGTACCATAAAGTTTTATGTTTTATGCTCATTAGTTATATGTTAAGTAGGCCGGCCATTACAGTCGTGCCGATATTTAGTATTTTTTTTTACACTTTTAGGGCAAAAAAATGATTGCTGCCTCCCTCCATATATAAAGAAATGTGGAACTATTTAATTGTCTTGTCACTCTTCTACCCTATATATGTGTGTGTTTGCATTGTTTTGATGTGTACAGGAAAAAAATTACTGTTTTCCAAGTTATCTTAATCTAAAAAGGCAAAGTTAGTATTAAGCATTAAATACAAAATTTAGAAAAACTTGTAAATAATTAAGTTTGAAGACAATTAAAAAATAGCCATGACTGTGAAACTAGAAAGCTATGACACATTAAAGTTACAAACAAGAAACAAATGATCAGTTGCCAACTTCCACCATGACCCACTTTCCCATTCTCTCAAGTTAACAATGAAATTACATATATTCCCCTTTTCACCAACTAAAATTCTCACTTAGGCAAGAGACTGAAGTATCACAACTGCACTCAATATATTGTATTTTTCTAACCTACAATTTGCAGCTCTGGGCAAGTGCCCAGTTTGTTCCCCCCCCCCCCCAATACAGGCCTGACCGCAGTACTACTTCATATCAACAAGCAGAATCTGAAAGTAAAGCATTAAATAGGCTCCACTGCTATTTAAATTAGCAATAAAAGAAATTGATTATTTCACTAAAATTAGACTTCTTAATGCTTGGTGGTGACTTCATGCTCAGTAATATGATTGGGAATCATGACAACTGTGTAGATAAGGTGTCTATACACCTTATCTAGCTCAAATTTAAAACTGTGTTAATTTCAGCTATTAAAACAGAAATTTTACATGAGCATATTTCTTACTGAGACTCTCTTCAGCTTTTTGAGAACAATTAGTAGTATACTTGGGATTTCATTGTCCATGGGGTGTCCATTACTTAAATAAATATAATTATTTCTTTCCGCGTCATTATTGAAATAATTATATTTAATTAGTAATAATTAAATGAAAGGTAACTGTATCATTATTTTGTTTCCCATTATGAGTGTAGTAGAAATTGCAAGATCCCATAAGGTAGTACCGTACACTAATTTACATAAATTAATAAGGAAATGTTTTTAGCACTAATATTTAAACAGTTTATAAATGTTTTTTGTAAATAAATAACATTTTTATAAAAATTTTTGTTTATAAATAATGTTTACAAATGTTTATAAATAGAAGAAATTATTTTGTTCAAATTGAACAAGAGACCTAATCAAGTTTTGGTGTTCTGTTCAGCTGAACCAGACTTTTTGGATGAAGTCAGTTTATTACAGTACTACACACACAAAGCATGCAAATAAACTGTGCATGTCTTGAATCTAAATTTTTGCTAATGAATGTGTGAATGAGTTAGATTCATAAATAACTTAAACGATTCAGTCTATTATCTTCACTGCTTACTACCTAAAACTAGTGTGACATTTGACAGTCTGTTGAGGGCCTTGTATTGTCAAATGGCATGTGTATGCGGTAGTGGGACTTAGTTCAGCCTCATGAATGAACACCACATAGACCTCTTGTGGGACTGAAATTCCATCGCTCTGGAGGAGTTAACAATAAGCACTGGACTAGATATGAGGTCATTTTTTAAAAATATGAAATTAGAAAAAGTAAAGAATTTGAATTACAAATCCAGTGGACCACTTGCTCCAAGAGTGGGATTCAAGATTGATATATTAATTCACCTTGATGTTTTTATCTTCTTCACAACTGCTCTGTGGATCCTATCACCAATTACTTCTACTACTGCCTCATGATACACATTATCTTTTTAATGCCCTGTCTGCAGAATTTCTTCTAAGTGGCTAACACTTTATACAGACTGACTCTGGGATTGCTAGTACATTATACTCTACCAATGTGTTTTTATTATTAGATACTAGACATACTCAATGATGAAAATGAGTATTAGTACCTGAAATGTCTTGAGACAAAATGTTCAGATGAAGAATATTTCTGGTCATACTACTTTCCATGATAGTATCAAACAGCAAACATAAGTGGCCTGTCGTAATTTTCAGTATACAGAGTCATTATTGTATTACATTCATAACTCTTATTTTTGACGATACCATTAACAAATCCGATTCAGTTGGTATGTTTTCCTCATATCTATTTTTACATTTATATATTGTTACACTGAAAAAATAAATAGTACCGCATCGCTGAGTGCCTACATGACTCTTGGCAAGCCGGGGTACATGAGGATATTCCACTGGGTTGAAGATCATTCTGCATGGCAGAATTGTGTAACATACTGGATTCTTCGAGATTGTGTCTCTTCCAGACATTTACTCGACAACACTGCAAACGCCCAAGCCGCTACCTCACTACAACGCAAGGCGTGGATGTAAAAATACTGGATTTCAGAGCGGCCTGGTTCAGTTTATACCTGGTGATATTCAAGTGTAGATTGAAGTTATTGAGGTGGTTAACTGGGAAGTGATCACTGTGTTAATTAGTGTGGAACTGTAGTAAAGTGACATTTATTGTTTGCAACACTGTTGTGTGATGGACATTTTCTAGTTTGAGGAAATGTTGCATTTGAATATCTTTGTTTAATTCCAATTGTAATTTATTAAAGTTGTAATTAGTGACTTCATAGGTGTCAGTTATTCTGTCTCCACTGTACCCATGATGATCGGTGTGACTGTTGAAACAATATATTCAAACACTTGGTGCTACAGTTCTTTTCTTTATAAGTAAATTATTTAATATACAATGTTAGTTTACATTCAAGATGTTTTTTTGTACTTGGAACATGTTTTGAGCATTACGTAGTATGCTCACCATCAGCAGTAATGTTTTCTTAATATTATTCAAGAATATATAATACCCAACAGCAAAATATTTTAACCAGTCAGTCAAACTTATAAAAACAGCTAAAACATTAAATGATAAACACACGCACACGCACACGCACACACACACACACACACACACACACATTAAACACTTTCAAAAATAAACAGCCTAATTAAAATATACATTAAAATAACATCAAAAATTCATATTGTTACAACGGTCTCCTTGATCGTCGTATGGTACAGTGGAAAACAAAATACAAGACACCAATTAAGTCACTAATCACCAGCTTTAACTATCACAAGTAACAATTTTAAATCAACAAGATACTTTCATACTGTAATTCAAGTTAAATTTGTCCACTCTCAATAATAATGCCAAGTAACAGAGTTCCACACTAATTATAACACAATAATCACTTTCCACTAATAGTCTATTACATGAGGTATGACAAAGGGCCTATCTGCCGATTTTGAGTTAGTGTCCATGTAATTTTTTGATTCCTTTTCAGGGGACCTGAACGCCTGCAAGGTGTACCTCGTCAGTGAAGTGCGGATTTATCGTCAACTTAGATTAAAAGTGATTAAACGAAACACAAAGTTAAATAATTTTTTACTCGAACTTATAAAACAATAACTAAACAACAAACTAAATAATAACAGTTAGACATCTTAAAACTGTATTGTTACAATACATAAGCCCGTATCAAAATCCTCCAAATCCAATGGCTATTCGTAGGGGCTTAGGTTCGAAATCCGCCAAATCCTTGTCAATCAATCATGGCTTACCATTATGGCATGTGACTTATCCCAGAATCTAATACATGTTTATTTACTTGTTACTAAAGAACTGTTGTGAGAAGTTGTGGTTTGTGTTGTAGTATTTTTTGTTGATTTGTAAAATACAAAGACAGAATTCATTATGTTTATAAGGGATACATTTTACTTAAGATTTAAATATCACGGAGAAAACACTGTTGGATTTATTTTAAAACCATGATCTTCAAATCAAGGAAGGAAGGAAGAAAATGCCTAACAAAAACAAATGGAAGGTGAAAAGAAACGATTTCATCTGTATATTGTAGAAACAGTATGTAACTATTAAAATAAGTCCATAAATGGGAGACATGACAATTGGAAATAGACGTTTTGTTAATCTTTTACATAAGCTCTACAATTTATTTTATTATTTTGCTATAAAGGGGTTTATAACACTTTTGTAACCTTACATTTCAGGAATATGTTCTCCCAACTTACATGTATATCCCAACTGGACCACCAAGTGTACCGAGATATAACCACATGAAAGAAACTATTTACAAATGTAGTTCACTTACCCTTCTAAACATTCAAAAATTTAATTCATTTTTATATTCTTATAAGAACAAAATGTAGGCCTAACACAGGACAATTTCATATGTTTTGCTCAACACAAAACGCAGGCAATTGCTCGCGCCAAAGCAATTTTATAATGTTCTATATGCTTGCATTTAGAAGAACTTATAACAATTGAAATAGTGATATAAGAAATGAATTAGCGACCAATTAAAAGTACATAAATTTAAGATAGATGGATTTTTATATGATGTCTGACAATTAAATTCACAAACTCATCCTAGAAAATATGCTACATAACTTATTGATGAATACCGCTGTGGTCACCTTCAAAGTACTCCCTTTGGGAAGCTATGAACTGATGCCAGCACCTACACCACCTTTTGAAGCAATTTTAGAACTCTTTTTCTGGAGTGGCCTTCAGAGCTACCATCATATTAGCTTTAATGTCCTCAATGTCATCAAAATGTCTTCCTTTCAAAACTTCTTTGATCTTCAGGTAAAGAAAGAAGTCATTGGGGGCAAGGTCAGCAGGTGAGTATGGCGGGTGGTCTACCAGAGTTATTTGTTTCCTGGCCAAAAAGTCCTGTATAGACAGTGCCGTGTGTGTAGGTGCATTGTCATGATGCGCAAGCCATGAGTTGTTGGCAAAAAAGTTCTGGTCGTTTGGATGTCTCTTTTTCTGCAACCTTTGCAGCACTCCCAAATACATGGTTAACACTACACTTGGTTAACTGTTTGTCCTGGTGGTACAAATTCATAGTGAACAATCCCTCGGATATCAAAAACGTTATCAACGTTTTGATTAACAGAACTTTTTTGGTTATGGAGAATCAGGTGACTTCCATTGGGCACTTTGTCCCTCTGTTTCAGGGTCATACACGAAGATCCAGGTTTCATCATCTGTGGTTATTCAGCCCAAAACATCGCCTTGCCTCTCCAACAGGTCTGTGCACAGTTCAACTCTCTTTTGCTTTTGTTCATAGGTCAGCTCCTTTGGGACCACTTTGGCACACACATTTCGCATGCCAAGATCTTCAGTTAAAACTTTCCACACAGTTTCCCTATCAATGTTCACTTGGTCTGCTATGAATCTCATGGTCAGTTGCTGATTTGCATACACAATTTGACGAGTTTTGGAAATGTTTTCGTCCGTTCGGTGTTACTGGCCACCCTACCCTTTCTTCATTAGTCACTTGTTCCCTCCCCTCAGAAAACTGTTTAATCCATTTTTCCACTACCGCTTAGCCATTTTCTTGGCGTCACTTTTTATGTTTAGGCGTAGTAGCGGCGCACCGTCGAGTGCGTGTGCGCAGCGAACGTGACAAACACTGAATTTACAAGCAAGTCTGGCATTTTTCAACTCCAATCCATTCAAAAAGTTTATGTTCCTGTTCTTTGTTCGAATACGACATTAATTTGCAGGGGACTTGCAATGTTGACCACAGACAATTTTAAATAAATTTAATAAAAAATAAAAAACCCCTTTTTGCCCCATTACAATACCCCCCCCAATGAGAGGTTTCCTGGCAGGGTCGCCAATTGTTGATAAACAAACTAAATCGAAATAAATAAATAGAATAAAAACTGCCAGAACCTTACCTGCGATCTTTTTTCGCTTACTTACCATTTTATAAAACACCAATCAGAAGTCCAGAGTCGCCACGATGTTTTAGGCTATACATCGAAACCTTTACACTCTTCCTTAATAAAACAAAAGGGATAATTTTGCAATCTGACTTCCCCCCAATTCAGAAGATGCCCGGGAACGTTAGACGAATTTTTCAGCACAGAACACTAGGAAATGGTAACGACGAAATAACTACAACTAACACATTGTTATGTTGAAAACAAACCTTATTTTTTATTACGGATGCTATTAAGGATTAATATTCTTATGAACAAAACACAGCAAAATAATTGTTTAAACTTAATTACTAATAAAGGCTACCCAGCTTGCCCATTCTCTCATTCACACACTTTAACTCCCCATTTATTTAGAGCGCTCTTTTAATTTACAATAATTATGTCGGGAAATTAGTAGTTGGTTACTTAACTTTCGGCGTTCCTCTCATCGCCGCGTGCTGCACTAGATATATGTCCGAATGTTTTGTCAGTTCAATACACTTTTAAATTTTCTTCCTTCACTCCACTTACTCCATTCTGAGATATCGGTTGACTTATTTATGTCTGTTTGTCACCTTCTACAGTCAAAAAAAATATTTGGTGCACACGAGTTCTTTTGTTCACCCGGCCAGGTAAGCGTGGTTAGTCGAACTGGTTTTATTATTTTCACATTTTTTAATAAAGTTTAACCCGGCTGGTGACGCACGACACTATTCGCGTTCATTGCGTGTAGTTGTTAATCGTCGACTCCCTCGCACCTGCGAAACAGGCTCCCCACTACTGTCCGTTGCTACACAGGAACTCACCGCCTTCAGGTTATAAATTTTTTTGTAGTTGTTCATCTAGTGGCTTTGCCTATAGGCCACGTGTTTTAGAGTTGTCAAACGGAGACGATATAGGAGGCTATGGTGGGAGGAGCCTTTACTGGTTTCCATTGTCTTAAAATCACATGGCAAGAAAATGTTACAGTTTAGCCATTTTCTCGTGGCGTCGCTTTTACTGGGTACGCATCGCATCTGCACACATGCTGGTGTTGCGCGTACTAGTCCGTGACAAAACACTTGTCTGACTAAAACAGTATTGTTTTCTATTACCACACCCCGCTCACAAAGCTATGTCACTGTTCATTGTCTGAATAGAACCTTTTTTTTACGTGGGACTTGCTGCGTTGATCACAATTTTAAATAAATTTAATAAAAAAATAAAAAAACCCCTTTTTTCCCCATTACAATACCCCCCCAATGAGAGGTTTTATGCCCTAAAGCATAAAAACTCTCATTGATAACCTTAAGAGGATCGGTGAGGATATGGCGCCAACAACCCCCCATTAATTTCTAAACATATCATGGGTAAACTACCCCCCTAGCTCGGCGACTATGGCTGCACCTGAACGAGATTACTGGACTTCTCTGTTCGAGATCCCAACACCATAAAATCGGACAGATACTCACCATAGTACCCCTAACCTTCTATCATTCCACCCAAAAATCAAAACACTGGCCTTATACCATACCAGATCCTCAACCGATATGTTCCCCCTTACATGCATACTGGGTTGCCTTTAGCAAGTACTGGGTGCGTACACCTACTCATTATTACTGACTATAACATCTACATTCCATTTCTTGCCTTCAACTTTCAAAATAATTTCTGTTTGATTTTCAATTTCTTTTCTCAGATTTCATCTACTTGACTTTTTTTTTTCAAATCGAAATAAATCGAACAAATCAGATTAAATAATTCAAGTTCTGTTCCAAATTTAATCTAAGTCCAATAACAAAATGATATATTGTAACATGACAGATGTATGCATAATATTGAATGGCAATTGATCATTAGAATAATGAAGTTATAATGTTTAAATTTGGAAGAAAGCATTAAGTTTAATATAAATAAATTAATTCATAGCAACTGTAGAAAGAAATCATTATTATAAAGAAAATACAAGTTCAAGTAAAAGGAGTTACTAGTGATGAGTCATCCAAGACCAGTCTCATAACCAAAGGTTTTCAAGGTACAACCCAGGAAGGTAAAAAAGTAAATAACAAAGCAGTACTGAATATGACCAAACCCACAACGAGGAAGAATAAATAGAAGAGAAACCCTAAAATAAGCCAAGATCAAACAATACAGGTGGTGTATTTCTGAAATAAAGAAGAAGATGGAGAAGATCCCAAGAAACCTGATGGCATCAAGAAGAAGATGGAGAAGATACCAGTCCCAGAAGGCAGGAGAAAAGAAGACTGATGAAAGAAGAAGAAGGCAGCATCCTGAAGAAGATGTCATGCTCTTATAAAAGACACCCAAATCCCTATATCCCCAAAATAAATATTTAAAAATAAAAGTATAACGAAATAAAAATCACATGTATATAAATTTAAGAGAGAGAAGTGTATAAAGTAAAAGTTGCCTGTGAACTAAGATGAAACAATAATATAGTACCCATGGAACAAATCTCCATTGAAAAAACGCTAACCAATTTATTAAGTTGATAAGACTATACGACCATTTAGCATTAACATAATATATAAGTGCAAAGTGAACCAGTGATAGTTTTGGGTATTATAAAAAATGAACCTTGTGTTTCATTCTTGGCAATCACAAACATTTGATGCAATGAAATATGCATTTTTCAATGACTTGAAATGTGTACTGTGACAATATGTTGTTCATAAGACATGAATCTGTTTAAAATAACATTTTGTTTTACATGAAAAAAGAAAAACAGAGTTCATAATACCTTTTGAACAATTCATACTATTTATTTATTAATGACAGGGTACAATTCCCCAAAGACAATGTATAAAAGACGGTATAAAAACTGTAGAATCCTACTTATAATAATAGTTAGAAATAAGAATATAAATATAAGGTTTTTATGTATATAGTATAAGAATGTTTAAAAATGTTTTAGATATACGGCCATTTGTTTGGGTCTGAAACAACTAACATCAGAACTATAAAAATAGTTACCACTTGTAAATAGTAGAGAGTAATTAAGATGTTAGTTAGTAAAAAACCTTTTTTTTAAACCATGTTTCCATGTTGGAAATGGGGATTTTGTTGCAAAATGTCTGACTTGAAGACAACCATTTATTTAAAAAAAATATTCTTTATTTTGTTTAACTATTATTTGTATTGTAACAAATACTAATTGTTTTTGTGTAATTTGAAAACATGTTTAATTTATAATACTATATGTAAAAGTCAGAGAGGGTATCACACATCATATATTGTTCGTAAAATATTTTGTAAGAAAAATTGTTAAAAAATCATAGGCCAAAAGAATGGAAACCAAACTTCATCAAAACAGAGAAATTGCTCATTTAAATGCAAATAAACAAAAGGGGTTTAGACAAAATAAACTTGAGATCAAGCCATATAATTGCACATACCATTTAGAAAGATTTTAACAAATTATATTCAGAATTATAAATAAAAATGAAAATGACTAAACTCAGAAATTTAGACATGGGAGTCTTATATTCCAGTATAATGTTTCAGAATACAACTAATTCAATTAATTACCAGAAAATAAGGGAATATGAACCCTTTAATACAATATAGGATTATTAATATTAAATATAATTGATAAAATGGCTGAATTTATATAATGACAGGAAGTAAATTTTGATGTTTTGACTTTTCAGAGTATACCAAACTGAAAGTAAAATTACTATTTTTTGGACAGAAAACACTATAAAACGGCATTATTTAATCTGAAAATAAGCTGAATGAACTGAAAGATTAATTTAAATAACATCTAGTGAACAAAATTGTTAAATAACCCAAGTTTAGGTATTTATATAGTGAAATATTAAAGTGTGCACAGGATATGAAAAATATTTGAACAATGTTAAGAATAATATTATATGGGCTAAGAGTTTAATTGAAACTGAAGGAAACAGTTAGTTGATTATTGGTATTCGAACGGTTAACATAAACGAGAGTTTTGTGACGATCTAACCTATCTTACAACGGTGAAGTTAAGTGGCGAACAGTACGTTACTGTGAAGTCGAGAGTGAATTATAAAATCCTTCCAGAACATATACATTGTGACAAAAACAATCAAGAAACACTAATTAACACTAAACAATACATTTCTACTCCAAAAAACACCACAAAACACCAGAAAACTGTATAATACCTTAACCAAATTAGTGTCGGAATTGGGAAAAGTGTTTTGACTTATAATTACACAGATATACTAAATACAACCCAGAATCACTACACCAGTCACTACACAACATTTAACAAGAGATTTGCAGACACAAGAACAGGAATACTGCCAGAAAATACATTATTTGGAACGCAGCAGGAACGAGCAACATTTTGATCAACTTGATGGCCGCCACTTGCTTTTGACGATCCCAGTGCCTTCTCCTAGTTCAGCACAGCTGTTTGGTGAAATCAATTATTTTATTTTCAAATTATTATTCAATGTTTGTGTTTAGTAATAATTATTCATTTGATGTAACGTTATACTTTTAAATATTAGCCCGATTTCTCTGACTTTGATAATAACTGGCTGTTTAAAGAACCCTGTACGATTTTTATATAATACTTTGTAATTTTTTCGATATCCTGAGAATCGATATTAATCGATAAGAGTCAATATTGCCATTAATTAATAAAACATTAATACTTTTCAATACTTAATAGTTCTTTATTTCTTCAATAATACTAATTACCAATAATATAATTCTAATTGGTAATCTACAAGGACTTTACCACCTATAAGTGAAGATAACCTAAAAAATAAAAAGATAAACAAGTATCGATTGGTTTGAAGACAATCTTATGAGTGGTGATAGTTTATTTAAAATATACCAAAACTTTAATAAAAATTTTCAGAAGAGCATTACACTTTTTAAAACTTCACAGCCCTATATTAATTAATTGATCATAATTAATTAATTAATAAAATTAAAATTTTTTTTTTAATTATTTTTTTTTATAAACATAATTTTTTTTAAATTTTCTTCAAAACAATAATTTTTGTTTTGAAACTTTCGGTGAAGCTGAACATACATTTCTTCATCAACCTTACACTACTCGACCAGTCTTGCTACCATTGGGACTCGACCAGCTGGGAAACTTAAGGAAGTGTTTCAGGCCAGTAAGACGTCGAGAGCCACACCAATTAAACACCAATTAAACACATTACAACTTACAACTTATTTATTAATTTATTACAAATTGGCTAGCCCAAAGAGTGGGGCTTGATTACATCGGAGTCTCATACTTCACAATCTCTTATATCAAAAACATACATTACAATTTACTTATATTATTACAAATTGGCGCACAACTTTAGGGGCTTTAATTAGCGATTGGAAGGCCAATAAATTCTGCCCAATCACTAGTTGGAGCTAGGCAACAGCTACAAAGCCAGAGAATTTCAAGGGAAAATGCAACGACGTGCAACATCTAAGAAACGGGCGGCGGAGGCCGAGAAAGAAATAGAAGTTGACATGGACAACAAGGAGGCGACGCCAGTAGAGGCGGAAGAGGTATTACCACCGGTGTTGTCCAAACAAACTGAACAACCGGAGATACCTACACAAACAGTGGAAACCAATGCGCCGGAGAAGAAAACAGAGGACATGACAACACAACAAATGTTCAGGATGATGATGGAAATGAATAAGAGAATGGAGGAGAGTAACAAGAAAATGGAGGAGGACAGGAAGAAGGAAATGGAAGGAATGAGTAAGAAAATGGATGCTATTGGAGATACTAATAAGAACCTAGAGTCCAAGATGGAGGATAATAACAAGAAGATAGACGAAAGTAATAAGGAAAGGAAAGAAGATAGCCAGTCTTTGAAAGAAGATATCAAATCCGGTAAGGAAGAAACAAATAAGAAGTTAGAAGATTTAAAGGAAGACAACCAGTCCCTGAATAAGAAGATAGAAGAAAACAGCAAGAAGATGGAAGAGAAGATGGAAGAAAATAGCAAGAAGATGGAAGAGAGGATGGGAGGAAAGTTAGAAGAATTGAAGAAGGATAATCAATCCACAAAAGAAGAGTTGACTGGGATGAACAAGAACATAGAAGATTTGAAGGAAGACAACCAAGCGTTCAAGGAAGAATTCAAATCAACTAAAGAAGAATTGATTAATAAAATTGAGAACACCAATCAGAAAATCGATGAAACCAGGAAGAAGATAGAGAAGAACAACCGGCAATTGAAGGAAGAGTTGAAAGAAGATAACAAGAAGTTGGAAGAGAAGATGGGGGAGAAATTGGAAGAATTGAGAGAGGATAATCAAATTTTAAGAGAAGAATTAAGGGAGGTAAATCAGGAGAATTTGGACAAACTGGACGAAAGAATGGAATTGTTGCGAGAAGAAATGAATAAGGAAATTAAGGTTAACAAAAAAGCGATGGATAAGAAGATGGAAGAAGAAAATATAATGGTCAATCGACAGATTCGAGAGATTGATGGAAAGTGCAACCAGACCGAAAAGGAGGTGAATGAGTTTAAAGAAGTGGTGAACATCAAGTTCACAAATATTGAAGAACATAGTCGTAGGAAGGTAGAAGAACAGAGGAAGGAAAATCAAGAAGAATTCGGAAAAGTACGCAACCAGGTCACAGAACGATGTAATGATATACAAGAGACCATGGCCAGTATCACCGGTCAGGTGCGACAAAGCCGAGAGGAGATGGAAGCGATTAGAAACAGACCGACTCATTTCACCGGATTGCCCGTCAACGAAAGCCGAGAGTGGCTCAACTTCCGGCAATACAAACGCAAGCCGATGGAGTTCCTGGCTAGGGTAGAAGAATATTTGACCAAGCATAAAATTACCCAATGGAGCCATAGCAGGGAGATATTCGACGAGTCTTTCCGAGACATAACAGATAATTGGTGGATGGCCAACCGGAGTGAAATTTCCGACTACCAACAGTTCCGGAAAATGTTTAAGACAAAATACTGGTCTGAGACCACCCAGAACTTGATCCGTGACAATATTTGTAATGGAAGATACAGGTCACAATTAGGTAGCAGTATGACGGCATATTTCTTGGGGAAGGTGTGTATGGCAAAACACCTTGAGCCAGCAATCCCAGAAGAATGTTTAGTGAACAAGATATCGTATCACTATGATGAGGACATTATCAGGGCCCGGAGAGGTAGTCAGATCAAGACGATCCAGGGAATGACCGAGTTACTAGAGGGATACGAGAACGAAGAGTATTATCGGCAGAGCAGGAAGAGAAATGAGAGACCAGAAGCGAGACCGACTACCTACCCCAATAACGGCAATAACCATACAAATAACCGGAACCACCCCAGTAATTACGACGGCCCTAACAACCAGCCGCGTAATAACCAGTTTAACGGTAATTTTAACGGCGGGAGGAATAACAACCCCTACCCAAATAATAGAAACAATTTTTATCAACAAAATCATAATGTCCCATACAGTCAGAGAAATCCATATCCCAACAATAATGGTGACAGACCTTACCCACCTAACCGAAATTACTATAATAATAATTTTAGTAATAACAATAATAGCAATAGTAATAACCGAGTGTCGCGCCCTAGGGTAAATTTTATAAGAGCAGAAGATCGCGGACCCAGGAGATATTATCAACCGAGGAGGAGCAGCTTCCACGGCGCCGACCGAAGATGGAGGAGTGCGGAACGAGACGGCCCAAGACACGAAGAGGGAAGACGAAGTACCAGCCTGGAAGATCTTGGCAGACAACCGAACAGGGCGTTAAACATCAACCAGGGTACAGAACGTCAGGAGACAAACCAGAGTTTCCCGAACGATGCCTCGGTCAATAATAACATAAACACTGACCAAAATACTTTAAACGAGAGGAGGCAGTAATCAACAACGATGACCCGTTACTGCTTATACTTCCTGGGTTAGAAAAGGATGATTTGCAACAAGCAAACAATAATAAGAATATCACTATCATAAGTAACCATTATCTGAAAGATATACGAACTGAACTTTTGGAAGAGAACGAGAAGAGTCTCAGCAACAGTAATAATGAGATAATTTATATAACAGCGGAGGTGGAAGGAGTTCCCGCTAAAATAATGATAGACACAGGAGCTAATATTTCAATAATAAACTCCAATGAGTTGGAGAGAATCCAGAATAAATGTGGAAAAACCTAACATTTGAAGGAGTAAGAGGAGCTAACCATCAAAGAGCGACATTTAGAAGAGAAGGCATTTATAAGGAAAGAAAAAGAGAAGATCAACTTACAAAAGTATAAATAATATGGGCCAGTGTAGAGTACAATATATGCCCATATGTTGTGGTAAATGATAAGCATAACAATACATATGAGTTGAAGGAAATCGTTTCAGGAAAAATCAAAGGAGTGTACAATCAAGCTTCTATGAAGAAATATTATGAAGAATGAGTTGTGAGTTTTAGAATTTTGAATTTATATTTTTTAAAAATTCGGAAATAATGTAAGTACATCTTACAACCTAATATTTTGAAAAGAACATTCTGGAGAATTAAAAGAAGAAGAATTTTTTAATTTAATTTAAAAAATTCTAAAATAATGTAAGTACATCTTACAACCTAATATTTTGAGAAAAACATTCTGGAGAATTATGAGAAGAAGGAATTTAAAATTTTTATATATTTTAAAAAAATTCTAAAATAATGTAAGTACATCTTACAACCTAATATTTTGAGAAGAACATTCTGGAGAATTAAAAGAAAAAGAATTTTTAATAATTTTGAAAAAAAAAATTCTAAAATATGTAAGTACATCTTACTACAACCTAATAATTTTGGAACAAACTTTATGAAAGAATTAAGAAGAAAGGAATTTTGAACTTATTATTTATAAAAATTTAAAATTGAGTAAGTACATCTTACTACAACCTGATAATTTAGAAAAAAAAAAACTTTATGGAAGAAAGAAAAAGAAAGAGTTTAGAATTTGACAAACATATATATTATATTGTTGAAAAAAATTCTAAAATATGTAAGACCAACTTACTATAACTAAGTTTGTGAGAAAACTTTATGGTAAATAATTAAGAAGAATTTGAATTTGGAGAAATACCAAAACATTCAGAAATAATAGTAAAATCACAGTACTATAAACAATTCTGAATGAAACAATTCTGGGAATAAATGAATTAAACAGAATTTGGATGTTGATAGAACGTCAGAACTTTGAAACAAGATAAGATCAACATATTACAAGGATTTATGAGAAATAGTTTTCAATTAAATAAAAAGAATAGTTTGAATTTTACATTAAAAATAACCAAGTTCCAAAAAATAATTGTGTCAATTATAATTGAATTTGAGAAGAAAATAAAGTGATTAATTCAGAAAAGAGAATTAACGTTAATCCAGAATAAATGCTAGACATTCACAATAGCATTTGAAGGAGTGGAGAAGAATAACAAAAAAGAGTGTAATATGCAAGAAAAGAAAAAATTTGGAAGCAAAGAGACTAATTACCTATGAAACGATAATGAAAACAGTTAATTAAGAGCGAAGAAGAACAACTCATACCAAACAGATGGAGAAGATGATTTCGAACAAATGATGATAATAAGACCTATATGAAATGCAAAGAGAAGAAATACCACATGAAATATGATATAAATGAATTAATGTTAATGAATGCGAAGGTGGATTAATAACTTTCTAAGAGAAAGGAAAGAACCAAAATGTTTAAATAAAATGATCAATATAACAACCAGTATATCTAATGTAAAGATACAATGTTAAAAAATTAAATATAATATATTAAGACCATTCAAATAATGAATAAGAAAAACTATATATAAAGACCATACTAATACTATGAGTAACCAGAAGAAAGTATAAAGAGAATTCAGATGGAGAAGAAAGAGAGTTACACTGTAAACAGTAACCAGAATTATTAAAAGAAAGGTTTTCAACCATAATTAAATTAAATATATCAGACAAGTTAAGAGTTTTGAAAAAATATATATGTAATGAGTATAATAATGATTATGAAGATTTATTAAGATAGAAAATGTGAGATAATCTGAGAGACTACGAAGTGGAGAATCCAAAGATATTTTTATTAGTCGAAAATGAGACTACTTTTTATTTATTTGTTCGATGACTGACTGAAGATAATTCCAGCAGCATTATGTTTTTTTTGAGCAGGGATGGATATGCCTCTGTACTCAATTTATAGAAGTGGTGTATGGCCAGCAGAGAAGTAGCGTACAGTGCCCCTCTGATCTGCCCCAGCCCACGTGATAGGGAATGTTAGGGAATTAATATCCCAAGGATACAACACAAAGTTGATATAGAAAGAAAATGTATTACAATTATAATATATCTCAGAAGACACTAACTATCCGAAAAGGATCAGTAGTAAAACAAGTAACCATATATATAAAATTAATAAAACTCTAATATATAAAAAAAAAAAAAAGTCGATATAAAAATGGAGAAGAAAATGAATTATAAGAAATGATGAAATTATCATAAGAAATTATTTCATCCATAAACATGTCTGAAATAATTACTTCTGGAGGGGAGCAATCTGTAACATGACAGATGTATGCATAATATTGAATGGCAATTGATCATTAGAATAATGAAGTTATAATGTTTAAATTTGGAAGAAAGCATTAAGTTTAATATAAATAAATTAATTCATAGCAACTGTAGAAAGAAATCATTATTATAAAGAAAATAAAAGTTCAAGTAAAAGGAGTTACTAGTGATGAGTCATCCAAGACCAGTCTCATAACCAAAGGTTTTCAAGGTATAACCCAGGAAGGTAAAAAAGTAAATAACAAAGCAGTACTGAATATGACCAAACCCACAACGAGGAAGAATAAATAGAAGAGAAACCCTAAAATAAGCCAAGATCAAACAATACAGGTGGTGTATTTCTGAAATAAAGAAGAAGATGGAGAAGATCCCAAGAAACCTGATGGCATCAAGAAGAAGATGGAGAAGATACCAGTCCCAGAAGGCAGGAGAAAAGAAGACTGATGAAAGAAGAAGAAGGCAGCATCCTGAAGAAGATGTCATGCTCTTATAAAAGACACCCAAATCCCTATATCCCCAAAATAAATATTTAAAAATAAAAGTATAACGAAATAAAAATCACATGTATATAAATTTAAGAGAGAGAAGTGTATAAAGTAAAAGTTGCCTGTGAACTAAGATGAAACAATAATATAGTACCCATGGAACAAATCTCCATTGAAAAAACGCTAACCAATTTATTATGTTGATAAGACTATACGACCATTTAGCATTAACATAATATATAAGTGCAAAGTGAACCAGTGATAGTTTTGGGTATTATAAAAAATGAACCTTGTGTTTCATTCTTGGCAATCACAAACATTGGATGCAATGAAATATGCATTTTTCAATGACTTGAAATGTGTACTGTGACAATATGTTGTTCATAAGACATGAATCTGTTTAAAATAACATTTTGTTTTACATGAAAAAAGAAAAACAGAGTTCATAATACCTTTTGAACAATTCATACTATTTATTTATTAATGACAGGGTACAATTCCCCAAAGACAATGTATAAAAGACGGTATAAAAACTGTAGAATCCTACTTATAATAATAGTTAGAAATAAGAATATAAATATAAGGTTTTTATGTATATAGTATAAGAATGTTTAAAAATGTTTTAGATATACGGCCATTTGTTTGGGTCTGAAACAACTAACATCAGAACTATAAAAATAGTTACCACTTGTAAATAGTAGAGAGTAATTAAGATGTTAGTTAGTAAAAAACCTTTTTTGTAAACCATGTTTCCATGTTGGAAATGGGGATTTTGTTGCAAAATGTCTGACTTGAAGACAACCATTTATTTAAAAAAAATATTCTTTATTTTGTTTAACTATTATTTGTATTGTAACAAATACTAATTGTTTTTGTGTAATTTGAAAACATGTTTAATTTATAATACTATATGTAAAAGTCAGAGAGGGTATCACACATCATATATTGTTTGTAAAATATTTTGTAAGAAAAATTGTTAAAAAATCATAGGCCAAAAGAATGGAAACCAAACTTCATCAAAACAGAGAAATTGCTCATTTAAATGCAAATAAACAAAAGGGGTTTAGACAAAATAAACTTGAGATCAAGCCATATAATTGCACATACCATTTAGAAAGATTTTAACAAATTATATTCAGAATTATAAATAAAAATGAAAATGACTAAACTCAGAAATTTAGACATGGGAGTCTTATATTCCAGTATAATGTTTCAGAATACAACTAATTCAATTAATTACCAGAAAATAAGGGAATATGAACCCTTTAATACAATATAGGATTATTAATATTAAATATAATTGATAAAATGGCTGAATTTATATAATGACAGGAAGTAAATTTTGATGTTTTGACTTTTCAGAGTATACCAAACTGAAAGTAAAATTACTATTTTTTGGACAGAAAACACTATAAAACGGCATTATTTAATCTGAAAATAAGCTGAATGAACTGAAAGATTAATTTAAATAACATCTAGTGAACAAAATTGATAAATAACCCAAGTTTAGGTATTTATATAGTGAAATATTAAAGTGTGCACAGGATATGAAAAATATTTGAACAGTGTTAAGAATAATATTATATGGGCTAAGAGTTTAATTGAAACTGAAGGAAACAGTTAGTTGATTATTGGTATTCGAACGGTTAACATAAACGAGAGTTTTGTGACGATCTAACCTATCTTACAACGGTGAAGTTAAGTGGCGAACAGTACGTTACTGTGAAGTCGAGAGTGAATTATAAAATCCTTCCAGAACATATACATTGTGACAAAAACAATCAAGAAACACTAATTAACACTAAACAATACATTTCTACTCCGAAAAACACCACAAAACACCAGAAAACTGTATAATACCTTAACCAAATTAGTGTCGGAATTGGGAAAAGTGTTTTGACTTATAATTACACAGATATACTAAATACAACCCAGAATCACTACACCAGTCACTACACAACATTTAACAAGAGATTTGCAGACACAAGAACAGGAATACTGCCAGAAAATACATTATTTGGAACGCAGCAGGAACGAGCAACATTTTGATCAACTTGATGGCCGCCATTTGCTTTTGACGATCCCAGTGCCTTCTCCTAGTTCAGCACAGCTGTTTGGTGAAATCAATTATTTTATTTTCAAATTATTATTCAATGTTTGTGTTTAGTAATAATTATTCATTTGATGTAACGTTATACTTTTAAATATTAGCCCGATTTCTCTGACTTTGATAATAACTGGCTGTTTAAAGAACCCTGTACGATTTTTATATAATACTTTGTAATTTTTTCGATATCCTGAGAATCGATATTAATCGATAAGAGTCAATATTGCCATTAATTAATAAAACATTAATACTTTTCAATACTTAATAGTTCTTTATTTCTTCAATAATACTAATTACCAATAATATAATTCTAATTGGTAATCTACAAGGACTTTACCACCTATAAGTGAAGATAACCTAAAAAATAAAAAGATAAACAAGTATCGATTGGTTTGAAGACAATCTTATGAGTGGTGATAGTTTATTTAAAATATACCAAAACTTTAATAAAAATTTTCAGAAGAGCATTACACTTTTTAAAACTTCACAGCCCTATATTAATTAATTGATCATAATTAATTAATTAATAAAATTAAAATTTTTTTTTTTTAATTATTTTTTTTTATAAACATAATTTTTTTTAAATTTTCTTCAAAACAATAATTTTTGTTTTGAAACTTTCGGTGAAGCTGAACATACATTTCTTCATCAACCTTACACTACTCGACCAGTCTTGCTACCATTGGGACTCGACCAGCTGGGAAACTTAAGGAAGTGTTTCAGGCCAGTAAGACGTCGAGAGCCACACCAATTAAACACATTACAACTTACAACTTATTTATTAATTTATTACAAATTGTCTAGCCCAAAGAGTGGGGCTTGATTACATCGGAGTCTCATACTTCACAATCTCTTATATCATCAACACACACTAATATTTTATTATTTATATTTTATTGCAATATTACCATTAATTTCATCAAAACTCCCAAAATCTTTTACATGAATCTACCATTCTTCTTCACTAACTACTAACAATCATAAAAAACAAATAAACTGAACATCTTATTAAATCATAAATTCACTTATCATTACATTTGTTTACAACACATATAATATGAATAATATAAATCAGTTAACACATTAACATATAATCAACAACATATCCTGGACACAAAAACACAATCTATACTTCAAGCAAAAATAAATTTTTGTTTTTCAAAAAAATTTTTGATTCCCAAAAAGAATCATTTTGTCAACAAAATTTATTCTTGAATCATTTCAATATGAATACCCAAATAAAATCTACGAATCAATTGTAAAAAACACACTATATATCAAACATCAGTCATCAGCTGATCTCTCTGGGTCAAGTGAATGACCTTGCCCTTGATACATCTCAAAATTTGTACAATGTAAAATATGTCACATGTTTATAATTTTTACATTCAAACATAGTACAACATAATAAAACATAGAACACTCATCATTAACATTGTTGTTATTACCTTACAATAAATAATTCAAATTTAATTTTGATCAAAATTTACACATCTTACAGCTTTATTTTATTTTCAAATTCTATTCAAATCTTTCACTTGTTTCATTTATTATTACATTTTAACTATGATTTTCTCTTTAATATTTTCATCATTAATTGGTTTGGGTGACCCTTAGTTATTCATAATAATTCAATTTACCAATTGAATATAACCTCAAACCCCTTCTGACCCTAACACTTACTAACAGACTTACCTAGTATGACACCACTCTCTCAAAATATTTACCAATAATTCTCTAACTCCATTCACATCATTCTACCCTTATAACAAAATACCCTTCACCCTCTTTGTACTTAGGACGTATGTTCCCTCCCTATGCTCATTCCCTTATTGGTTCCTGGTCTCCCCCATGGTAACCCCGCCTACGCACATACGGTTCACCTCCCGCCACAACGCTTTTCGTTGACGACTCCTTATCACACCACCCCCCTTACAAAATTCCACCATCATCTAATTATTCTTCAATTACATCACTCTCATTACTCTACATATACACCCTATTGCTACTGTGTCACTATTACTACTCAGTTTTCTATATTACTTTTATTCACAAACTCTTATTCTGTTTAACACCCATTTAACCTTAACTCTGACTGATTCAAATGTCCTATTAAAACAGTTATCACCCAACTTCTGACCTTTATTACCCAATGAAATTCATAACTATCTCAAATTAATTTCATTTTTTGTAAAACTCATGTATACATTTCACTTTATTTACTTGTATTATAAACTTCATACTTACAGTACATCACTCATATACTGTCATAGACACAAAATATAAACATTTGTTACCACCTAATCATGTACACAACTCCATGTATCTTCTGAAACATTATAGCAATCATATGATTCCACAACTAAATACATTTTACATTTATTCATTTATTATTTATTATCAAGTTCCAATCTCCTAAAATCATTTAAATTCATTATCAAAATCTCTTTATATAACATTTTAAATCAATCAAAAATATTTAAACATCTCAAATTATTTAATTCGATCAATTCTTGAAAACACAAGTTATTTTAATTACTTCACTCCAAAACAATTACAATTACTTTATTACCACCTTCATAATTATTCTCATTATTTATTTAGTCTGCCAAATATTATTATTATTATTAAAACAATTTCTACTACATACACACATTGTTTACATAAAGCGCACTTTACAACATATACACAATTAATTTCACTATGAATTTATTTACAGTCTCTTGTCATCATTTTTCAGTTTACCACACCTCATTTCCTAATTTAGCCAGGTCATTACCACAAACTAAAATATTTAAAATGTCCATTCACTGATTTTTTTATTTACCCCCCCGTCATCATATAATAGTCTTATGTATTTATAACACAAATCATTTTTATCGACACATATTACATTATAGTTATTATTGTAATGACTGTTTTTGTTAATTATATTGACATAGTAATTAACTACATTTTTGTCTCCCATTAAGTCATAAAGCCTGTCTACATTGGTAATTTTAGTCCAGTCTCCATCAGTATCTTTGGTTAACATAAGGTAAGTTATTTTATCATTATACTCCTCCACTATATCAGTCACATCATTAGGTAAGTGTTTATCATTTACAACAGTATCATCAAAATAATCATCAATCTTCATTTCACAAGGTAAGCATTTCATATTATTTATCTTCTCCACTTCTAACCTCTCTACCAACCCTTTATAATTTCTCTTTAACTGATATAATTCTATCTCCCTATCTACACACAACTCTCTCTCTAAATATCTCTCACCACAACGCCATATCGCATTTTCTCTACCATCCCATACAGAGGGTACTGCTACATTAAAACACCTCCTGATTCCTCCAGGAACAACACAAAAATTCAAAAGACAATATTGGTAGAACGCTTATCTACCCAATACATTCGTGAAGACCTTTCTTCACCCCCCACAACACCACGGGAAAATTTTACCCTCTGCCATCCCTCTACCTGTACACTCTCTTGATACTCTCTCTGTAACTGATAAACATTTGTTTCTACCCCTTTACCACCCATTACTCTCTCACTCTCACTAACTATCTCTATATCATCACTATCTATTTTCATTATATCACCTTTAAGTATCTCGTTTTCCACTATCTTATCACTATTACTTATTAATTCATTATTCGAATTATCGTTATTACTCACCTTATTAATTATTTCTTCACTAATTTTCGTCATATTACTACCACTGTTACTTACCGTTGTATTAACTATCTGATTTACCTTACTTTTAATCTGTTCCTCTACTGACTCTACCACTTTCTCAATATTCTGTTCTAATTTGTTAAAGTTAGTTTCAAATATTTCATTGGTTTTCTCAACATTTTTACTAACTTGTTTTATTTCGTTTCTAATTTCGTAAAAATTATTTTCGTTTATATCAAAACGATTATCAAAGTCATTGCTTAATTTATCAAGTTTATTATTCAAACTGCACAGCGTGCTACATAGATATTTCATCATATTATTTTCAGGTTGATTACTTTCCTTAATTAATTTTGGGGTCATCTGAATCCCCGAATCATCTGTGACATTTATTTTACTTGTAGCATTAAATTCGCTTGTCTTATTGTCTTGACCCACATTTGGAGTCGAATAGGCTTCAAGGCCACTCATAACAGCTGATTCACTCATTTCACTTTCACTCTCGTTAGTAGCCATTATTTATATTCTTTATGAGATTTATCTTACAAAAATTTAGCCTTACACCTATCAATCATATTACAACATACTCTTATTTTAATTTTCTTCTATAAATACTCCCTGTACTTAATTTTAATTCATATGTAACTCCCACTAGCGTCTCTTACACCTGCGAGTAGGCATAGCCTATACGAAATATAATTTATATAGACTGTCCCTGTTCGGGCACCATTGAACTGTTTCATTATTTATCACAACTAATAAAAGACAGAAATATATTTTTATCGTAACACTTACCTTTTCTGGGTCCAGGATTCTTTTAAATGAACTCACAGTCTGTAAGAGAGGTCAATGGGTTTGTTACGTAATAAACACGCTCTTTTACTATATTAATTAAGTCTGTTTATTATTCAATCTCAACGTTTGGTTTACTTTTCTTCTAAATTTACGTAGTGTTCATTTTTGTCTAAAAACTTCTTCCTGTTGATTTGATTACTCTTTCTTTGAAAGTACAAAACATTAATTTAACATGATAGCATCTTAATAACTAGTTCACACCTTATTGTAAAATTTATTAAATTATATTAAGGCAGCCCAGTAATTGCTCACACGCTTCATTCATTCACATTTAAATTTTCCCCATAATTTAGAGCGCTCTTTTAATTTAAAATAATTATGTCAGGAAATTAGTAGTCGGTTACTTAACTTTCGACGTTCCTCTCATCGCCGCGAGCTGCACTAGATATATGTCCGAATGTTTTGCCAGTTCAATACACTTTTAATCTTTCTTCCTTCACTCCAATTACTCCATTCTGAGATTTCAGTTCACTGATTTATGTATGTTTGTAACCTTCTACAGTTAAAAGAAATATTTGGTGCACACGAGTTCTCTTTTTCACCCGGCCAGGTAAAGTTGTTAGTTGAACTGGTTTTATTATTTTCACATTTTTAATAAAGTTTAACCTGGCCGGTGACGCACGACACTATTCGCGTCCGTTGCGTGTAGTTGTTAATCGTCGACTCCCTCGCACCTGCGAAACAGGCTCCCCACTACTGTCCGTTGCTAAACAGGAACTCACCGCCTTCAGGTTATACATTGTTCGGCGTCTTTCACAGTGTATGGATTTGTCTATAGGCCACGTGTTCTAGAGTTGTCAAACGGAGACGATATAGGAAGCTTTGGCGGGAGGAGCCTTTGCTGGTTTCCGCCATCTCAAAAGCATGTGGAAATATAGTCTTACCGCTTAGCCATTTTCTTGGCGTCACTTTTTATGTTTAGGCGTAGTAGCGGTGCGCCATCGAGTGCGTGTGCGCAGCGGACGTGACAAACACTGAATTTACAAGCGAGTCTGGCATTTTTCAACTACACTCCATTCAAAAAGTTTATGTTCCTGTTCTTTGTTCGAATACGACATTAATTTGCAGGGGACTTGCAATGTTGACCACAGACAATTTTAAATAAATTTAATAAAAAATAAAAAACTCCTTTTTGCCCCATTACATCATCAAAATAATTGCATTATTATATATTGTTTTCTTAAAATACATCAAGAAAATTATAATACCCCAGACCATAATTTATACACTGTTACCCAATTTAGATTACTGATAATGTAAAACTTCCTTAATGGTATGTCTAATTAATTATAAAAGCAGTAATCAAAAATCATATGTTAGAATTGGTACAGAAAGCATTTTTTCATATACATGACTACATATAACATAGTAAAACATATTATAGTTGAATACAGATTGTAGGAATGTTCATTTATGTATATTATTAAAAGTGATTTTTATCATGTTTCACTCACTACTGATATTGAAAAATTGTTGTTCATTTAGAGAACTCTATACTCAATAACTGTAGAGAATTACAAACTTAAGTCAGAGAATTTACAAAATATTACAAACACAAGTTTACGGTTAACCAACCCCATCATTTTCATTTTCATCTATCAAATGAAAATGGATATTACTTAAAATCATTTTGTTGTAAATTATTATTTACCTAGAACCTGGTATACACAGAGTACTATAGAATATGTAAAATTATGTATATGTCAATACTCACTCACTCTCTCCTTTGCTGTCTCTCCCTCTCACTCTCTCTCCTACTCTCCCTCTCTCGCACTTCTTCCCCCTTCTCTTTCTTGCTTACTCACTGTCTCTTTCTGCAATGGCACTCTTGACACTCTCCCCATCACTACTTACACTAACCTACTCATATACATTAGATAATTACGTACCAGATAATAGTATAGATTTACTAACTGACATTAAAGAGTTATAAAATATTACACCAACAAAATTATAGAAAACCAATCTACCATGTGAAAATGATTATTATTTAATATTTATATTACTGTAAAATCTTATTTACCTAGAACTTATCATATACAGAGTACCATAGTCTATTGTACATTTATGTATATGTCAGTAGTCATATTTTCTCTCGCTCCTTCTCTCTCTCTCTTTCTAAAACTCACACTACAACACTCACCCCATCACTCTTTCATTCTTGTGCTCTCTCTGTCACTCGCAGTCTTAAACACATATACAAACCTCACTCCAACACCCAGACACCCCAATCATGCATTCGCGCGTGCGCACACACACACACACACACATGTACAAGCACAAAAATGCACGCGCATACCCATATACTCACACACAATATTGTCACTATGAAATTAAGAATATATTCATAATTTTAAATTGCAGCAGGTAACTAAATATTAATTGTCTATTGCATTTTCCAGTTCACAGTACTGACTACTGACATTGTATTGTACCTGCAGGGCAATGTAATACTAAATGACTTAGTAGAACAGACAATAATTAGGCTACTCTATTGATTACTTTTATAATCTATTAATCTGCTTACCTTTATGTGTGTCCTCAAATTAGATGCTGAATTCAACTATGTTTTAATATGTTTGTCCTTGGGCACATACATCAAGCACTTAAAAGAGCTAAGCTGAGACTGTCTACTTTCTCAGTATGTTCATAAAATCTAGAAATTTGTGGCCAAGGTGACAATGCCATATTAATGTAAAAACAATAAATGATACGGAACAAAAATGAATTTGTGAAAAAAATATGTAACAAAAAGCTACTCTATTTACAAAACAACACGAAACTTCTGAAACACAACAATAATAAGTCCACTACACTGACTGCACTTATATAAAAATGACGACAAGCTCATAAGAATGGACAGGTGAACGAGAAATTGGTGGAATTGAAAATCTGTTTAAATTAACTCCCTTTGTGATATCTAGGTAGTAGGAGGAGTGAAATTTGGCGTTCTTTGAACTAGCCAATCATTGCTAATGTTCATTACACAGTCGCCCAGAAGCAGGTAAATGTTGCCGGTTCGTTCACCAAATGAACAAGTACAATATTCAGCACATGCAATGCAATGTCGTTCGTGAACTTGCAGTGCAAGCTGTGTTTACTCATTGCTATGCACACTGCTTAAAGTTAGTTTTGTAACAGAGTTGTTCTAAAATAAAATCTGTTGAGATCTCTTTCCTACTCTTCATCACATGCATGCTTTTTTACCAGCATTCTTCTCAACGTACTGCTGTTGCTGACAAAGTCTTGAGTAGTAAATGTATTCTTACAAGAAGTAAAGTTCTCTGTGATTCTCAGTCTAAAATAATCAGTGCAGTCAAACAGACTAAAATTAATGAGGTTTTCAAACAGTTATGTAATCGCAAAATTCTGTTGCGTAAGAGAGGCACAAGAATATTTAAATAATTTGTAAGACTTCATATCTGTTTTCCTTTTATCAGTTTTCCAGCACATTTTTCAGAAAACCAATTTACTTTTCAATAGTCTTCAGAAAAAACTAATGTACTTATTTCTGCCACAATTCGGTTGTTGAATGGTGACAGAACTAGTGAGTTCATTCAGTTGACTGAGTCTGCTACTGGATCTAGTTCTTTAGTTTTGAAACGTCACCATTTCGGAAATAAGCTGCCACTTCCTCTGATTGCTATAAGCATATTTATTCTGAAGTGTTAGATAATATTACTCAACTAGAAGCATAATTTTCCAGCTGTGAGGAATTAAATTTTATGAAGTTAGTGACACTGAAAACTTTTCCTGATGATACAAATATATCAGTGTGATAAAAAATTCCCAAACAATTCTTTTATTTCTTTAATGAAATAATATAGACAGCACTTTAACAAAGAAAAATTATCAACGGACCTTAAACCAATTTCTCGCCATTACACTAAGATATATTTCACGGTTGAAATTAGACAGATTAATAAAAATAACGAATGATTATGGTACAAATTAAATTCTTCCCAAAGCATATAAATTATTTACACTTATTGAAACAATTCCCGCCTCTAATTTGTTCATAGAGAACAACTTTTCCTTCCTTTAAGACAATCAAAATCTACTTAAAAAACTGCATGACTAACGATTGTCTCAGCACCCTTCCATTAGTTTCAATTGAAAAGTAAATCTTCTGCAAATTGGAATGTTGACATACATGGTACAATGATGTTATGGACAATTTTGTAAAGAAAAAGGACAATTGAGTGAATCTGCTGTAAATGTTAATTTATTGCAGTTAACAAAACATATTTGTATTCACCTGTTTAATTCTTTACTAGAACTTGTAAGTTAAATTTCATTTTATCTTCTAAGCATTATTTATTAGTGTGTGTTAAAGGTACAAGTATATTTCTAATAATACGTGTATGTTGTACAGAGCAGATAGCTTTTCTAAACTTAATAGTGAAACAGTGAGTGTTGGAGGGGGCGCTATGACTGAACGCAGCTCAGGTGACTGACCTGCAGCCTTCCCTTCCTCAGGACTTACCGGCTGCCACTGCTTCTAACCATGTAGAAGTGTGGAAATAAAATTTCCTGTGGTTGGACATTCATTTATCCCTCCTAACAGAGTTTTTTGGTTTAATAGAAAAAGATCTTAAAAAAGAAAGACACTATTCTGAACTCAGAAGAATATGAAGCCATTCTTGGCCAACAGGGTACAGTGCACAAATTTGGAAAAAATGTCTTAACTCATGACTGGAAAACAGAAGCAGAAAAAGCCCTTCAAAACGAATGTTCTAGAAAACAAACTAAAACCTAATGAACGTCTTAGTTCAAGGTGAAGTGATTTACAGAAGTGAATATTGTGAGGCTAGGATTGTAACTAAACCATCTCTGAACATGACTCATATTCACCCGAACACTCTGAAACCTTCCAAGATATGTGATGCATCAAAATTGTTGTCAAAACATTATTATGGAGAAGATTGGAGAAGCAAATAAATGCTTTAAGTTTTATGCAACATTAGAAAACATATCTCATGGTGGACCTAGCGAACCACAGCTGAATAAAAATAAGAAAGTAATTTATGAGGAGGAAATTGATACAGATGTAACCTGAAATTCTAAAAAAATTTACTAATTGATTGTAAATCCAAAACATTTTAATGAGAAATATTTTTTTTACCTGAGATAGTTTTTATTTTCCCAACTTTTACTATTAATTGTGATTAATTAATAATATTCCTTATAACTTTCAATAAATTTATGAATTATTGTTATTTTTATTGCACCTAGTACTGAGTGTTGTTTTGTGAAATTAAAATAAAAAATAGTTTTACTTTAGTAATAGTATCCTCTTTGCAGCTCCAACCATTCTCTAAGTTACCACATGCCTTGGTATCAAAATATGACAAATGCATTTCTAGTTAAAATATTAAAACTAAATGTTTGTGTTTTTCATATTTTACTACTTTATTCAGGAGTCACTATAAAATTATGAATAATTAAAGTTTATATTATATCCTTGTTGTTTTACCTGTACAGTTCTTTGCTGTATGCTAAAAAAATTGGGTGACCGGATTCCACAGGGTTTGATTCTAGGGACCTCAAACACAAATAAATACAGAACATGGCACAATTTTTAAAACACTAAATTTTAAATTTATACATTCAAAGAATAAATTTATGCACCATATCTAATCACAATAACACCAATAAGCCCCAATCAACAAACACCAATCAAAAGCCAACAACAGTAACTAACCAGCACACAGATACTTCATCAGACCGAAAACCATATAATCCTTCTGTGCAACCTTAATTTTTAACATTGTTCTTTATCATTCTTTAAGTTATAACACTGATGTTAACTGACACACTTATATATTTATAGATTGTTGTCTATATTGTTTGTATATTCATATCAAGATTCCAATATACTTTCTTAATTTAGTGTGCCATTTTCATTGCAATTTTAATAATACTGGACTGCAATACTAAAATTAATAATAACATGCTACAAGTAACAAGTCAGCTCAGTGGTCTTTTATAAGCGGTATCTTCAAAGAAAATTGTTAAACAAGAAGGTAATATTTATTTTGCCTGCAGTAAATAATTTTGGTTCTTAGATACTCTTACAGCATCATTAAGAGAGAAGGTATCAAACGTACAGGTATCCTTATAAATGCATTCTCCTAGTTACTTGTTAGAATGTAGTTTCACTACTACAAATTATTAGTAATACTTATTATTACTGTAGTAACAAATATACACATTATATGTGTATACCTGTTTTACCTGTTGTGTTGTTTATTTAACCTTAAGAATTTTTCTGTATCATAGTAGATAATTAGTGATAATTTTTTACTACTTAATAAATGAAATGTTATCTGGTTTTTATGCTCAATTATCAGTAATAACTGCTGCTTGTGGTCAAGGTTATTGGTTTATATGAAGATATTAAATAAAGATAGCTTGAAATTGCAAAGTTGAATCATGTATTTAATATAGTCAGTCACAACTCCTTGTAATATTAAACACTGTGCCAAACTAGAATTTTTCAAGGGAACCATAAAAATAACTTTCATGAATAAACTATAAACGTAATGAATAAATTTGTTGAAATATTGAGATATTATCATATCTAAACAATTGAGTTCATAAAATTCTAATTCAGAATATTTTATGCTACACTCACTTGTTGCACACACCACTAATCACTGTGACACCGATTAGCGCTTTCGAACGTACCCGTTCATCATCAGATCGGGTACATTCGAAAGCACTAATCGGTGTCACAGTGACTAGTGGTGTGTGCAACAAGTGAGTGTAGCATAAATTATTTAACCACTAATAAAATTTGCAGAATATTTTAAAACTGAAAAATAGATTTTTAAAATGTAATTTTGTAAGATACAATAGAAGTGCCTCATATCAATAATCTTAATAACATTAACTATTTGCATTCTATAATGCATATATAATCACATCCTAAACCCACATTAAAACTGAATGACGTGTTTTAAGACAAAGTATATGCCATGCACCAAAAAAATGATATATCAGACCATAGCCCAAAGCATTATGACATATGCAGCGGAAGTATGGTTATTAACAAAAAGAATGAAAGAAAGATTCTTGCAACAGAGATGGAATATTGGAGGAGGTGCTGTGGAATAACGAGAGCAGACCAAATAACAAACGAGGAGATCAAAAGAAGAATGGAAACGGAAAGAAGTGTAATTGAGTATATCAAAGAAAAAAGAGTGGTGTGGTACGGTCATGTCCGGAGAGCCCAAAATAGGTGGATCAACAAAGTGACAGAATGGAGTCCATTAGGAAGGAGAAAAAGGGGAAGACCGAGAAGATCTTGGAGGGACAAAGTGGATGAATCTATGCAACATATAGGACTTGAGGAAGGGCAATGGGAACATCGGGAGAATTGGAAAGCCAGGTTAAAGTAAGGGAGATGGCACTAGCTGTAGCAACCCTATTATATATATATATATATATATACATATATATATATAGTTTATAATCATACCTTACTACCTTAAGGAAAATAAAGTAGCCTACTTTGAATATGTCTCATAGTGCTATTTTATTTATATGAATTGACAGATCCTAAAAGAACCTCAGTCAACACAGATTGTTTCAATAAAAACTAAAAAAAATTATCTCAAGGTTGAAGAACCAATCCTACAGAACTACAAACAATATCAGATTAAACCTAACCTAATCTAGCCTTATATCCTAGAAGTATTTTCATACAAGAAAAGATTTCTATGCTAAGTTTAGTCTAAACAATTTTTTATACTTTTTGCTTGATTGAACTCCTTTTAGCATGAATTAGATATTTTAAAATGAGAAATTCTCTATTTAGTGTCCTGTTTTATAATATTGTATTTTAATCATGTGCAATATTCTTAACAATAGGAACATATTACCAAAAGCTACATTATATTAAATGAATAAAATCATCATATGGTTATTAGGCATTGTTTTCTTGATGTGCTGTCCAATATATGGTAATTTTAGAATAAACCCTTAAACCCTTTATATTCATGAGGAACATATACGCATATTTTGCTTAAATAAGGTTTGCTGATTGTAAGGGAACGTTTTTGAATGGGCAGGCCTTTTTTCTGGAAACTGTAAATGTGGCCTTCCAGGTTATGCAAGGGAAAATGTGTAAGTCATCATAGATTCAATGAATTGTCACAGGACAAATGGCGCCAATCGTACACCTCATCGTTTTTGAGGTCCTTAAAAGGACCGTTTGGCGAGGACGCTAGCTCATTTCCATATGCCACGCCGCCCGAGCCGCGCTGTGATGTTCGGCGGCTGCGTCCGCTGTTCCGGGCGTACTGGTGTCCTCTTCTTTCGGCAGCGGTATGTAGAGCCCGCTGCCGTCCCAGTCGATATCCATCGCTGGTTCTCCATTGCTCTACATTCTTCTTCCTTTTTCCTTCCGGCTGGCATTACGACGTCCGATGGAGTATGCCAAAAATAACACACGACATGACTGGGGGTTGCGCGAGTCGCGAGTTGTGCAGTGTCCCGAGTCTCAGTTAGGACTCCTGCCACTGGGTCGGATTGAGTTCAATTTATGTTGTTACCTATTTAATGGAGGGCCTGAAGCGACCCTCGATGGTGGATTATACCACCGGGGCTAGTATACGGGGTCGCTTCCAAGACTCACCTGGTCTCGGAGTGTATTTACCAAGTCCGGCAATGAGGGAATTGTGGGTCACACGTGCTGATCGAACATAGAATCTACGCGCCAGGCATCTCACGGTGTCATCAGAAGAGCGGCACCGAGTCCTCTCCTCAAAAGACGAGAAGAGTACCTCCGGGGGACTTTACACGCGAGCTCAAGTCCCCGGTCGAGAACGCGCTGGAGCGCTTATCTATGACATCGAGCAAGGTATCTCCAAACAAGATAGGCATAGGTAATTACGGGCAACACGTACGAATTGACGATGAGCTTACCCAGCCGGGGGGGTCATTGCCGGATTTGAAAGCACGGGCCAAAGTCTACTGAGTTGTGCCGAAGCGCGTTGACGGATGTATTGTGTATGGGTTCGCCAGGTGAGTCGGGAGTCCACGTGGAGCACGAGGTACTTCACGCTATTGGTCCAGAGTACCTCGACGGGGCCTACTTTAACGGCCGAGGCCGCTTGCGTTTACGCTAGAATATTACCTCGGCGCTCTTGGAAGCGTTGACGGCAACTCTCCAGTCATCGGCCCTCCCGACATACGCGTCGAGTTGGCGCTGGAGCTTGATTGCCACATAACTTGCGTTCGGCTCTGAGGCAAAAGCCGCAGTGTCGTCCGCGAACAGCGACAATCTTACTCCAGGAACTCGGGGCGTGTCGTTGACAAACAGCGAAAACAGGAGAGGCCCAAGTACACTTCCCTGAGGGATACCTGCGGTAATACGCCTCTCCGAAGAGAGAACGTGGTCTACTCTCACTCGGAAGCTACGGTTTCGCAGAAAGCTGCCGATCAGCGCCAAAAATTACACGACTGGGGGATGCGCGGCTCGCGCAAGGCGCGAATCGCGAGTTGTGCATGGTCCCGAGTCTCAATTAGGAGTCTTGCCACGACGACGCTCTGGGCTGTGCAGTTATGCGTCGCAGAGACGAACCGCTCGGTAACTGAGTTCCGAGCTACCTTCTGGAGCTCCTGCCTCGTGGCCCTGCCCAAGTAGGCCGTGTTCTCTGTAGCAGGCCGATTCTCGGCAGTTGTGCTAGCCTACACTAGCGCAGTATACACCGAGGGCGTTTCCACGAATCACCTGGACGTATACGCTACCTGCCCAGCCCAGCCACAAGAGGATTGTCTGGGAACCTCGTCGCACGTGCATAAAATTTGCGTGCAAGCCGCCTGAATGTTTTGTCTAAGGAGCGGACACCAAGTCCTCTCTTTAGAAGGCGTGATGAGAAGCGACGGAGGACTTTGGCCGCTAGCTGAAGACCCCTGTCCAGGACGCTCTGCAACTTCTTTTTATGCATTGCGGCGGGGTAGCCCCAAACCGGGCAAGCGAAGGTAATGACCGGCAGCAAATACGCGCCGACGATCATCTTGCCCAATTTCCTGGTCATGGGTGAGCTGATCAGGAGTGGAACAGTAAGCTCAGACGAGCGGATGCTCGCTTAAGAACTGTCTGAGCGTGAGTACGCCAGGTGAGCTGACGGTCGAGGTATAATCCGAGGTACTTAACCTCGTTAGCCCAGCGCAAGTACGTTCTGCAGATACGTAACTGCCTAACAGAGTGCTTCCGTCGCTTCGAGAATTCGACGGCTACACTCTTGGTAGCGTTGAGTTGCACTCTCCAATTTTCAGTCCAGTCCCCGAGCGAGTCGAGCTGGCGCTGCAGTCGTAAGACGGCTCTTTCTACATGACGATCGGCCGTAAATACGGCCGTGTCGTCCGCAAAGAGGGCCACCTGGACTCCAGGCTATCTCGGCACGTCGTTGACGTAGACTGAGAACAGAAGGGAGCCAAGAACACTACCTTGAGGGATGCCGGGTGTGATTCGTGTCTCGGAAGAGACTGAATCGCCAACTCTCACGCAGAAGGTCCTCTCCGTCAGAAAGCTAGCAACCAGATGGAGGTAGCAGTCCGGGAGCTGGACTTCCCTAAGCTTGAATAATAGGCCATCATGCCATACGCTGTCGAAGGCTTTTTCAACATCTAAGAAACAGCCAACGGTCCGTTCTCTCCGACACCCGGTGTCCGTGATGTATTCCACCATTCTCATCAGTTGATGAGTGGTCGAATGCCCCACACGGAAGCCGATCTGTTCGGGGACCAGCACGTCAAAGTTAATTAGATGTTCTCGCACACGACGCTGCACGAGTCGCTCAAAAACCTTGGACGTAGCGGAGAATAGGCTGATAGGCCGGAGGTTGTCGGGGCGGGAAACATCCTTTCCCTGCTTCGGGATCACGATGACCGTCGCCTTTCGCCATTTCTTGGGAAAGTAGGCCTGTCTGAGACAGGTGTTGAACAAATCAGTCAAGAATTGAACTCCAGGCTCCGGGAGAAGTCGTAGAGCGGTGTTCGTGACACCGTCCGGGCCTGGAGCTTTTCTTGGCTGAAGTTCAGCGAGCCGATCTGAGACCTCTTCCAAAGAGATGGGTTCGGGCTCCGCCGTGATCGGAAGAGACAGAAAGTCTTCCACAGCCATCTCGACTTGTTCGTTGAAGTCCCAGTCCATGGGCGGGTTGGGAGCGAACTGTCGCTCGAAACACAAGCCCAAGTACTCGGCCTTCTCCTCCGGGCGACCCAGGAGTCGTCCGAACGGCCCAACGATGGCGGGGAGAGGAGGTCGTCGCCTCCGTCCCGTCATTGCGGAAGGTATTCTATACGGGTGACTTTGCGGGTCCGCATCCCCCGTTCGGGGCACAGCGAGTTCCCAACAGCTACGTCGGAACGCCTTCAGACTGCCACGCAGTCATCCGGTGAGCCGATTGTATGCTTCCTTATCGGCCGGATCACGGGTCCTCTGCCAACGTTTCCGAAAGTAATTCCTCTCGCGAGCGAGAAGAGAGACTTCCTCAGGGATGCGTTGGTAGTCAGGCGTGAAACCGGCTCGCATATGTGAAGACACGTCTATAGCCGAGATGATTGCCTCTTTGATTCCCGCTACTGCTTCGTCTAGGAGGCGAACGGAATCGAGTGGGCCCGCTGGCGGCAATCTACGGCACACAGCCGGGCCGTAGCGGTCCCAATCGATAACCTTCTTCTCGTCCCGTGCATAGGTGTGCTGGGTAGCGACGTGGACCAAGATGGGGTTGTGGTCGGATGTCAGCTCCGTAAGCGAGAATACCTCGACCGGACAGACAATTCCTTGGGTTACCGCAATATCCAGAACATCGGGAGCCGCGTTAGGTAGCGTCGAAAGGAACGTGGGTTGCGCTGGACCAATCACCATCGCCCGGCGCGATTCAACATATCTGAGCAGGCGCTTCCGTTCGGAGTAGTCAAGCGACTATTCCAAACGCGATGCTTGCAATTCAGATCGCCGGCCAAAATTACCCTTCGGTGGGAATAGAAGATGACGAAGGAGTTCAGCGCGAGGGGGCTTGTATGCTGAAACCACGAGGACGCCGCCAAGAGCTCCGTGGACCTCAATGGCGGTGGCCTCTAGGTTAGTGCGCTGCGGCAAAATGACACGATGATGACCTATAGAGGTCCTCACCATGATCGCCGTGCCGTCTCCTTGTCGGTCAACTCGGTCATCCCGATAGACCACGTAATTCGGTAATCGAAACCAGTTCGCCGGGGTCAGGTGGGTTTCTGTGAGGAGAAGTACGTCAGGTTTGAACCGAGCCAGGAATTCTAGAAGGTCGGAATGCTTGGAACCGATGGAGTTAGCATTCCAGGCTACGAGCGAGAGGTCTCGTCTAAGGGCTCGGTTCATAGAAGACCTATGACATTGCAAGCTTTCACCAAGAGCATAAACCTCTCAGTTGGGTCAGCAGTTTCCAGGCGGTCTCGGATGGACCTGAAGGGCGATGCGACATTCTTGATGTCGTAGCCGGACAGGTTTGCCGGCGTCAGGTGGCCCTAATAAGGGTCTTCTGCCAGCTGCCACTTGTACCAGCTACTTAGTTCACCGGCAGCAGCTGGCTCCTGGTTCTTCTTTCCCGAAGAAAGATGGTATTCCTCGTCCTGACGGAGGGGCAGGCGAATGCAGCAGAAGCGTCCAGAGCACAGCAGAGCTGAAGAGAAGGTCCTTTCAGTCCGAAGCCTGTGCTGGAAGTAGGTCTGTGTGGACTCCTGCCACTGGGTCGTTTAGAGTTATTTATATTGTTTTCTATTTAATGGAGGGCCTGAAGTGACCCTCGATGGTGGATTATACCACCGGGGCTAGTATACGGGGTCCCTTCCAAGACGCACCTGGTCTCGGAGTATAGTTACCAAGTCCGGCAATGAGTCGGGTCACACGTGCTGATTGAACATAGAATCTACGCGCCAGGCGTCTCACGGTGTCATCAAAAGAGCGGACACCGACTTTTCTCCTCAAAAGACGGGAAGAGTACACGTTCAGTCTTTCTAGATGGTCGCGGATCCTACGCTGGATCAAACGCTCGAAAACCTTGGACGTCGCGGAGAAGAGGCTGATGGGTCTGAGGTTTTCCACGCGAGAAGAATTCTTTCCCGGCTTGGGTATCACTATAACTGTAGCCGTTTTCCATTTCGCCGAAAAGTAGGTCAACCTGAGACAGACATTGAAGAATTCAGAGAGGAACCGTATTCCTCGCTCCGGAAGGCGGTGGAGTGCGGAATTCATGACTCCGTCAGGGCCAGGCGCCTTCCGGGGCTTGAGCTGAACTATCATCTCAGAGACCTCCTCCGGCGAGATGGGCTCCGGCTGGACTGTGATACCGGCCGATAGAAAGCGCTCTACCTCGCGGCAGATTCGCTCAGTGAAGGCCGGGTTCTTGGATGGGTTGGGAGCGAACTGCCGCTCGAAACTGTCAGCCAAGAACTCTGCCTTCTCGAAGGGGCGTCCAAGGGGTTGACCGCCGGGTCCTTCCAGTGCGGGGAGAGACGCGCGTTTACGCTTTCCCGTTAGGGCACTGGGAATCCGCCAGGCATTACGGTTCTCAGCAGGGCTATCCATCTCTGCTACAGCTAGCTCCCAGTTGCGTCTACGGAACGCCAGCATGTCACGACGCAACTTGCCTGTTAAACGCAGCTTTGTCGGCCGGGTCACGAGTCCTCTGCCAGCGTCTCCGGTGGCGATTCCTCTCGCAAACGAGCTGAGACACCTCTTCGGGGATCCGCTGATAGTCGGGCGTGAGCCCCGGCTTCATCCGGGAGAACACGTCTACCGCCGAGACTACGTCTGTGTCGAATGAGGCAACTGCGTCGTCGACATGCTGGGTAGCGTCGAGTGGTGTACGCTCAGGTAGGCGGCGACTGAACGCCGGGCCAAAGCGTTCCTACTCGATTACCCGCCGCTCATCGTGGACGGTATAGTGCTGGGTAGATGCACACTGATGGGGCAATGGTCCGAGGACAGTTTCGAAATGACGGAGACGTGGACCGGGCAATAAACGCCCCTGACCGCGGCAATGTCCAGTACGTCAGGGCGGGAGTTAGCCCTCGGGGGATAGTAAGTAGGCCCGGTAGGGCCCATGACTGTGACCCGAGCCGCATTAGCGTACCTGCGTAAGCGGGCCCCGTTTTGGTTCACCAAGCGGCTCCCCCAATCAGGGTGCTTACAGTTCAGGTCGCCCGCCAGGACTACCCTCCTGTGTGAGCCAAAGACAGCCTCCAGATCGTTCGACAGGAGCTCCGTTTATGGAGGCTTGTACGCGGAAACAACGAGTAGACCGCCGAGAGCACCATGGAGAGCACCAGCGTGTGTACTCGAGGTTCCGCCGCTGAGTCAGGACAACGCAGTGATGGCGAATAAACGCCTTCACCGCGATGGCGGTGCCCCCTCCTGCGCTACCCGACCGGTCGTCCCGGTAGCACACGTAGTTGGGTAATCGGAATCGACGTTGTGGGGTCAGTTGCGTCTCACCAAGAAGCACATCGGGCTTGTGACGGGCAACGAACTATAAGAGCTCAGAATGCCGGGAAACGAGACCGTTGGCGTTCCACGCCACGAGCTCGAGGTCTCGCTTGAGAGATTGCCGTGTTTGTCCGTTGTTCATAACAGACCAATAACACGGCAGGCTTCCATCAAGAGGAGGAACTTGTCTTGGGGCGAGGCTGTTGCCAAGCGTTCGCTGATGTTGCGGAAAGTTTGGGCTACTTTCTGAAAGTCGTAGTTTGCCAGAAGGTCGGAGACGACGACGAGATCATCGGTAGATGATTGTGGAGAACGCTTGGCGGCAGCTGCATAGCTGCGGCGGGGCGAGGGGGGTGGAAGCCTTGGTGGCAGGTTCTGGAGCAGGTGGTTGCTCTGGCTTTTGGCGGACAGGGTTGGGTCCAGCGGCAGGTAAAGGCTGGCCCGTGTTCTTGGCCTGAGGTCTTTTACCTTTCTTGCCTGATCTGGGGTAGCGAGGCTTGGGTGGCAGCGGCAGTGGAGGATCAAGTTCCTCGTCATCCTGCGGCAACGGGACTTTAGCATACGCGGGTGTCTCGCGTTCCGGTTCCGAGGGCGCGACTTCAGGTGTGGCCTGTCTAGTTTTGCTCTGGCTCACTGCACTAGGTGGTTTCGGAACCGGAGCAGACCTTGGGGCTGGTTTCCGTGCCACAGGGTCAGAGGCTTTGGCCGATGTTACTGGCTGAACAGCATGACGAGGCTTAGGCTGGACCGGCTTTACTGATTGGTCCAGCTGCTCTCTGCAAATAGGACAGCGCCTGTTATTTGCAGCATGGGCGCCTCCACAATGTATGCAGTACCTGTGATTCTCAGGAACAGTGCAGGCCTGCGTCAAGTGGTCGAGTCCGCATCGGACGCAGGTCGGCGCGTTCCGACAAGCAAAGCTGCTGTGGCCGTACCTCTGACGCCTGTGGCATTGGGAAGTCTTCCTGGTCTGACGCAGAGCCCGAACAGCCGTTTCAATTCTAATAGGGCCTAGGTGGGTTCGCCCTTCTCCACCTGGAGTCTGGTTAGAGGCAGGGGTCGACGCGAGCCGTAGGTTGTGTATAACCGAGAACCTGCCACAACCTTGTAGCCCGCGTCGCGCAGTTCGTCTAGAACGACCTGCGGATCGGCCTGTATGTCTAGCCCCCGAAGAACGAGGGCTACAGGCTTGGTGCGATTGACAGTGTACGTGAGGAACTGGAACGATTCTTGTTCCAGCCACTGGATCACTCCGAAGTGTTCGGATGCGCTGCGGCAGGTGACGCTTACAGTCTCACTCGCTTGGAGCTTGACAGAAGCGTTATCTGCCAGCGCAACGACCTTACGGAGTCGGCGACTAAAGCCGACGATGTCCTTGACGTTCATGACGAAAATCGGCTGGATCCTTCCTTCGGAGGTGCGGCTAGGCGCAACCTTAGCGGAGGCTTGGAATGCCGCCGAGTCCGTAGCCGAACTCAAGGTAGCCAGTGAGGGAGACTTCCTCGGCTTGCCACCGTGCCCTACTACCACCCAGTCGGTGGAAGCCGAGATCTCCATGTCGGGGGAGTCAGACTCCGGTGGAGGAATAGGGGTGCCTGGCCGGCTAGCGGCCGTGCAGCCGGAAGGTCCGGCCCTTGGGGTCATTGGTGACCCTAATAAGGACCGATCACGATCTTGCGCGGGTTGACCAGGGCTGCCCCGCGCAAGTCGTAGGGTTCCCGACTGGCCCAAGTGGCCGGCCGGGGGGCTTGTCGCTGCCGCACAGTGCAATTGGGGCACTATCAGCTGGACTAATGCTGACTACTTCAGCTCTTTGCCCAGCGGGTGTCCGGGGGCTGAACTGTGACACCGTCACAGTGGCGATGGAATCCGCATCTCTATTCGTGAGCCCTACTCTCGGACTCCCCGGATTCCGCTGGGCAGCGCTACCTAAGCGACTTACCTGGACTGTGCGGCAGGTCCCAGTCGTGCGTGTAGTGTTGTCTTCGTCTTGCAGGCAAGGCGGCATGTCAACTTCCATCGCTGCAGCTTGACGGTGTTGCTGGAGATGTGGAGAGTGCTGGTCCGGCGGCTTCTTCTTCTCCTTCACTGCCGCCGGAATTTCATTGCAGATCTGTAGAGGTTGAGGCGATCCTCTTCTGCGCTAATCAGAGAGTTGATAGTTGATGTGTACTCTTCAAAAGCAAGCATTAGCGCTAAACATTTTTAGCGGCGCTGCTTTTATGCCCTGACAGGTTGTGTGCCATGAACCTATCAGAGTGCCGCTGGTCCCTGATTGGCTTGCCTCGTATTCTTCAGGTGTCACGTCTCGGCTTGCACCGAGAGCAGATCTTCGCCTTGCTGCCGTCACAACTCTCCCGGGTCTTGAATGCTCTCCGGTGGCCAGCCTACTGTTCTTCTCCGGTGGGTTTGAGCCGTTGGCGGTGAACCTTGTATAAGCGTCCGTCCTTCTCCACTGTGTAAATCTGCCCGCCGAGGGTTGCAGCAACGCTAAAGGGACCTTCCCAGGCTGGTTCCCATCCAGGGTACCTCCGTCCTTTGGCTGGTCCGGCGTTGCTCTTGACGTACACCAGCTGCCCTACGGCCAGTGTAGGGTCCTGTGTCCTCCGTTCCGGATACCGTCGCTGCTGATACTTGGACTGGTGTGACCGGGCCGCCTCTTCTCGTTCCTCAATTGGCCGGACGTCCTGTTCCGCGTGTGGCCGGCTCCAGTCGCCGGGTTGGCGTAGGTTTCTGCCCAGCAGAATCTCGCTCGGTGTCACTCCAGTGGCATCGTTTGCACGATTGCGCAGCGAGAACAGAACCGTCGGCAAACGCTTTTCCTGGTCGCCATGGTCCTTGCAGTCATGGAGCTGGATCCGCAGCGCCTTCTTGATCTCGCTGTTGCGCCGCTCGGTCGGGTTCGCCCTGGGATGGTAGTTGGCTGTAGTCCACGGTCGTATGTGCAGCTTGTCGCACATCTGCTTCCACTTGTGGCCCGTGAGCGGCTTCCCGTTGTCGGTGAGCAACGCCTCTGGGTACCCCCAACGAGGGAACACTTCTTCCTCCAGGTAGCGGATAATGGTGTCGGCGTCCGCCTTGCGCACTGCCTTTGCTTCCACCCATCTCGACATCATATCCGTGACCACGACGATGTACCGGTTGCCAGTTCGAGTCAGCAGATATGATCCCGTGACGTCCAGGGCGACAGTATTCCAACATCTCCTGGGTCGGTGAGGTCGCTGTTGGTCCTATTGAGCATATTCTGCAACTCCGGACGTATCTGCGGACGTCGATGAATAGGCCGGTCCAGACGAAGTCCTTGCCGATGGCCCGAAACGTTTCTTCGGCTCCCGGATGACCGGCTTCAGGGGAGTCGTGGAAGTACCTGATGACCTCCATGCGAACACTCGGCGGCACGTACAATCCTGGTTCCTGGTTACGTCTGTCCTTCCAAACCAGGCCGTCGTCCACCCGGTATCCTCTCGCTGTAGCCGCCGCAGGGTCGTTTCTCCACCCTTGGCACTCCTCGTCGCCTTCTTGCGCCTCCTTCACTGCCTGATGGATGCCGACAGCCGTGATTTCTTGTAGTCGCGGTGCAGCTGCCACAACACTGCAAAGTGGCCTCTCTTCAGGCTGCATCCGTGGTTTTTCTTGGAGGCCGGCAGTATCTTCAAGCTTCGGTTCTCTCGAGAGGAAGTCCGGCAACTCGTTCTCCTTGCCCGGGCAGTGGACGACGGTGAATTTGAAGCTCTGTATCATTAGAGCCCAGCGAGCGTACTTCGTCTTCTGCCCCGTCGCCTGCTTCAGCCAGGTTAGCGCCTTGTTGTCGGTCCTCAGGGTAAAATGCGATTCTCCAAGTATGGCCGGTATTTTTTGATGGCCCAGACGACTGCCAAGTACTCCAATTCGTTCGAGTGGTAGTCATCTCCACCTCGCGGAGCTTGGCAATGGCGTACGAGATGATACGCCTCTCTCCGGCTTTGGTGCATTGATAGAGCACCGCTCCAAGTCCTTTTTGCCTGGCGTCAGTCTGCAGAAATATCGGCAAGTCCCGATCCGATCGTGATAGTTTTAACGGCTGCCGGAAAGCGGCCTTAACCTCTTCAAAGGCTCGCTGCATTGTCTCGTCCCAATGCCACTTTCTTGTCCGCAGCAGGTCCATTAACGGTTCCGAAATCATGGCGAAGCAGGGTATGTACTCTCGCAGCCAGTTGCAGGTTCCCAGGAAGCGTTGTAGCTCTTTCTTGTTGCTGGGAGCCGGCTGGTCTTCGATCACTCTGAGACTTGTTTGCGCAAGATTGAACAAAGTACACGCATGTGAATTTGCTCCGTGATTTTACGCGAAAAAAGTGGATTTTTACGAGTACTGCAAAGTTTAAGGTACTGTGTAGGAACAAGAATAGTTAGCTGATGCGGATTATACCTTTATAAGGTAAGAAAGTGAAGTGAAAGTGACTAAAAGTGATTTTTTCCAAAGTGCTTATTCAAACTAGGGTTGGACTGCAGGTCTAGTAAGGCATTGCAGAAATTAGTGGTTAAGGATATTTTTTAGGGTACAAGTAGGTAATTAAGGATAACTAACATTTAATAGAATACGTATATAGTGATTTAGGGCATAAACAATAGTAAATTATAGTCAAATTAACGATTTTTAGTGTATAAGTGACAGAAGTTGAAAACAGCTGTTTTTAATAAACATTGCCATTTGGCTTTCGGATTACTTAGTAGTAGGTTTTCCCGCGTGGTAAAACTAACCTCAATCTTTCGGTTTACCGCCAAGGGCGCTATATTGAGGATAGCTTTAGCGGCCATTTGTCTGGCAAGCGTTTCTGGGCAGTTTTACCAGTGAGAGGGAAATTTTCCCTCTCGGAGGGAAAAAGACAAAAATTTTTCTTTGTTCACATTTTTAAAGTTTTTATTTCTGGTACAAGGACGGTACTGGAAGTGAACTGAAGTTAGTTTTTTCATTTATTTGGACACATAAATTAGTAAATAAGGTTTTTATTGTGAAATTCGAAAAAAAAATTTTCCCGCCAAAAAACTTCGGACTTAGAAAATTTTCTGTGAATTGTTAATTATTTCTTCAGAGTAGGTTAGTTGAATATGGATTAGGTTTTTAGGTATAAATAGTGTGTATTATTGACATTTCGAGTTTTTTTTTAATAGGAAATAAGTTGCTTAAATAATAATTCTCTTTTGTAGTTTCCAGGAAACAGAAAGTACTTCAAATCGCACTTAGGTGCGATTTGGAATTAATAAATATACATCTGTGCTGTATAAGACTGTACTGTAACAGAGGATGAGCGTGGAAACTATGGATACTGGAGAATCAGATAGGGAACGACGAGGCTCGGTTTCTTCCATTGGAGCATCTAAAAGGTGAAGAGATGAGGAGGAAGGTGATGTGGACGGTGTATATGCAAAGATAAGGCAGGAGTTGGAGAAATACATTTTTAATGAGAGTAGTAAGGTGAATAAGACATCTGCGAAGCATGTTCTGGATTTCTCTGCGAAACTTGAGCAAGAAACTATCCAGCTGAGAGTTCGGGTAGCTAAACTGGAGGGACAGCTGCTTGAACGAAGACTGGAAAGTAGGGAAGCCACTAAAACAAAGACCTTTGCTGACGTTACAGGGGCTCCGAGGTCTAAAATAGGCAAAAAAGAGGTAGTGCCAAAACCAATGGACAGGACAGTGTTGGTGTACCCAACAGACAAAACAAAAGAGGATTCAGAAGAGGTGAAGAAAACCATAAAGGAAATGATCCAACCAAAAGAAGAAGGATGGCAAATTCGGGCAATGAGGAAAGTGAGGAAGGGTGGTGTTGCTGTTGAAGCGGGTTCAGTAAAAACAGTAAACAAAATAAAGGAAGTCGTAAGCACAAAGCCTAACATTAAGTGCGTGGAACCGAGCAGGAGGCAACCAATGATACAAATTTTTGATGTTGATACAGACCTGTCGGAAGATGAATTGAAAAAGTGTTTGTACAAACAAAACTTGGAAGACGCGGGAATCTCTGAAAAACAAGTTAAAGAAGAGGTGAAATTTAGATTCAGAACGGGACGCCGTAATGAAGAAGTTTGTAACTGGGTGGTGGAGTGTCCACCTAAAATCCAGGACGAGCTCTTAAGTCGTCAGAGGATATACATAGACTTTGCGTCGTGCAGGGTTACCGACTCTCTGGCAGTGGCGAGGTGCTACATGTGCCAAGAATACGGGCACACGCAACGTTTCTGTACAGGGAAAGGTAAGCAGATAGTTCACATTGCGGGCAAGAGGGACATGCCTTCAGGGACTGTGAGAAGAGGGAGCAGGCCCCAGTCTGCGTGGTATGTAAGGCTGCTAAGAAACCGGCAAATCATAGATGTGGTACAAGGGAGTGTCCAATCTACTTGCGAGCACTAGTTAGGAAAGTAGCGATGACACAATACAATGGTCACTAGAGAGCAGCAAACTAGAGGAATAAGTGTCGGGCAGATCAATGTCATGGGTTCTAACATATGTTTGGAAGAATTCAATTTTGTAATAAGGGATAGATGCTTGGACATTGTTCTGCTTCAAGAGCCATATTCGTGCGGAGCTATATACCGCACCTCGACGGGTATATAGGGTCTACTATGCGTCCGAACGACCTAAAGCAGCCATAGTTATCACCAATGATAGAATAGAAGGGCTATTTGTCAGAGAGCTGTCAGGAGAGCATCATGTATGCGTCAAGGTAATAGTAGGAGATAGGGAAGTGTACATGATGAGTTCGTATTTCCAGTATAGGGATGATATTGAGATACATATCAGACATTGGGAAAGGACTATGTTAGATCTGCATGGAAAAAGGGTTATATTGGCTGGAGATGTGAACGCGAAATCGGAACTTTGGTTTGATAGGACCTGTTACGTCTTCGACGCTCTCGAATATTTCTTGATTTAGTCTTACATGTGATGCTGGTATAATAAGTTGGATAATAAGAAATAACGTAGTGGACTGTATTTTGAATTAACTGTTTATTTGCATTTTGGTAATAATGATTGCATGGCCCGTGCAGTGTCGCGTGGCATACATTGCCAAAGTGACAATTAAATAAATACTGAAAAATATGTTAATAAATTGAAGTAATCTTCAGAATTGAAATAGTTACCTAGCCGCGGCGTTAAGAAGTGTGTTGTCCGGTCAGAGGTTAACAGTTAACTAACTTGAACTGCGAGCGAGCGTATTGAGACACGCTGGTAGCAGTTTAGCGGGGGGATGACATCACTGCACGAACCAGCTGTTTACATATGCAATTATTAAAGGCACAAGGTTTAACATACTGCCCGCACAAAATCGGGCGATTTTGCGTTTTGAGTTATTATATGAATATAAGTGTCAAGACATAATAATATAGTACGGATACATAATAATACAATAATAAAAGGGCATAATAATTGACATGACATAATAATAGAATAGTAACACCCAAAAATTCAATAATACATAATAATATGATAATAAGAAAGACATAATAATTGACATTACATAATAATAGAATAATAACACCCAAAAATATTCAATAATACATAACGATATGATAATTACAATAACAAATGGAAAGCATGCGATCACCCAGGGCATGTCCCGGGCATGAAGCACGAGAATCCGATAAAAGTTTAAGTAAATAGTACATGTCATTTGAACGTTGTAGTGTGATTAATCTGAGGCCACTGGAAGTGGGCATAGTTTGTGAATGGGCCTACGTAGGATGCCGTTTGCGGTGCGAACATCCGCTACGCGCAATAGGGAATCCTGACCCAAATGGATCTGAGTGATTACACCGCGTTTCCACTGCAGGGGGGGATTATCTTCCTAAATAAGGACGAGTTGTCCGGGAGCCAAGTTTTTTGACTGGTGACGCAATCTGTTGCGCTGTTGCAACTGGTGCAAATAATCCCTTGACCACCTCTTCCATATAGAATGGGGGAATCTTTGCAGCAGCTGCCATCTACCCAAGCGACCAATTTTGACTTCGGAATAGTCAGGTTCCGGGAGTGAAGTGAGTGGAGAACCAACCAAGAAGTGCGCTGGAGTCAAAGGCTCGGGATCACCAGAGTCATTTGAGATGGCGAACAAGGGGCGTGAGTTGAGGGAGGACTCTATTTGAGTTAAAATGGTGTAATATTCTTCAAACGTGAGAATGGTTCTGCCGACAACGCGCCGCAAATGAAACTTGACGCTCTTTACTCCACTCTCCCACAGGCCACCGAAATGAGGTGCTGACGGGGGAATAAAGGACCATTTGACTCCTTGGGCACTGGTGAAGTCCTGGGTAGTTTGTTCAAATTCGTTTGATTGGAGAAGTTTGTATAAGTCGTGAAGTATACTGCTAGCACGACGAAAATTTGTACCATTGTCAGAAAATATCTGTGAAGGGATGCCTCTTCGAGCTATAAAACGTCTTAAGGCTGCTATGAAAGCGTCTGAGGTGAGATCTGAAACTAATTCAAGGTGAATGGCCTTAGTGGCCATGCATATAAATAGAGAAATATAAGCCTTTGAAATCGATTTGGAACGCTGCCCGCCCTGACGTATAAATACAGGACCGGCGTAGTCGACTGCACATTGAGAAAATGGCTTAGAAGGAGTAACTCGGGAAGAGGGCAATTGACCTAATAATTGGCTTGAGCCACTTGCACGGAATCGAAAGCAAGTGATGCATTTGTGTATTACTGATCGTATGTACGATTTATCATTGATTATCCAGTATTTCTGACGTAGAGAGTACTGTGTCAATTGCACCCCTGCATGGAGTAGACGAAGATGCTCGCCTTCTATGATTAGTTTACTGAGATGAGAATGCGGGTGGAGTATGATTTGGTGTTTGCTATCATAGGTGAGCTGGGAGTGCTGAAGGCGTCCGCCCACGCGTAATATCCCCGTATTGTCCATAAAGGGGTTAAGTGAAAGAATTTTGCTATTATTAGGGATAGAGCGTTGTGCCTCAAGTTCCTTGATTTCGATATTAAAGTGCGATCGCTGGGACTGACGAATAAAAATCAAAAGTGTGCCATGTACAGGCGCGAATTCTCCATATGTGCGACGTGTGCGCCGCACGCGTCAAAATTATTGCTGTGAATAAATAATTTAAAACTTTACTTATGTTTCAAATGAATATGTGTTATTGCAAGGAATGTGTGCGCTGGGAGCGGCCGCACCTCTCATGGCTATTGCTGAGGTAGCTGACTGGCGAGAAGTGCGTGCTAGACTTGTAGAGGGGAACGGAGAGGTAAAGTGGGGGTGCAGCGGTGTTAGCGTACCTTGAGTGCGGCTTCAGTACCGCACCAACCAGGCGTGCCGAGAGTTGTATGGTTTCTAAAGTTCTTTGAGATTTTCGAATAATTTCTGTTGAATCGTGATTCTGTTTTTGTGATGTGCTTCTAAATCATGGAAAATCATAATTGTACAATTGATGACATTTTGAAAAATGGATTTTCATGTAGAAGTTTCGAAGAAAAACTTAAAATTGTTACAAATGGAAGACATCGTGCCCTCCGTTGCCTAATTTAACAGCTAAACACAAGGGCAAAAAGGAAGAATACACTAGACACTTTTCAGTATCATCTTTCAACTCGATTCCATGGTTAACTGGCTGTGAGAAATTAAATAAATTATTTTGTTGGCCATGTATTCTTTTTTCCAAAGGAAAAAGTGTGTGGACGAAAACTGGATTTTCCGATCTCAGTCATTTATCCTCTGCACAGCAACGACACGAAAGATCGCAGTCTCATGTAGAATCATTTCTTAAATGCAAGATGTTTGGAAAGCAGAGAATTGACGTTTTAATTGGCTCCCAACATAAAGACAATATCAGCAAACACAATGAGCTTGTTAAAAAAAATCGAGACATATTGAAGAGATTAATAGATGCTGTTTGTTATCTTGCAAAGCAGGAACTTCCTCTGAGAGGCCATGATGAGTCAGCCGACTCATTAGACAAAGGAAATTACTTGGAGTTTCTTGAGGCACTCAGAACATATGATCCTCTTTTAGACAACCATCTAAAAACAGCTACTGTGTTTCGAGGTACATCTCCAGCAATACAAAATGACATAATCCATGCTATACGGGATGTTATTATAGACGAAATAAAGGAAGAAGTTTCTTCAGCAACCTTCACTTCTATCATGCTGGACGAGTCATCTGATATCTCATGTAAATCCCAACTTTCAACTGTGCTCCGGTTTGTTAAGGATGGTGCTGCTTATGAACGCTTTGTTGGATTTACTGACGTAAGTTCAGATAGAACAGCTGAAGGACTATTTGCACATGTGACAAGTTTCGTGGAAGAGTTTAATATCAGTGACAGATTGGTAGGGCAGACGTATGATGGTGCCGCAGTAATGAGCAGTCACTTGAACGGGCTTCAAGCTAAAGTTCTAGAATCTTACCCAAAGGCTCTCTTTACACATTGTTATGCCCATTTTTTAAACTTAATTCTTCAACAATGTCTCTCAAATATAAAAGACTGCAGGATTTTTTTTCAAACACTTAGTGGGCATCCAGCGTTCTTTTCCAAATCCTCAAAAAGGACAATTGCTTTGGAAGAATTTGTACAGAGGAAACTGCCATCAGTTGCTCCTACCAGATGGAATTTTACTTCAAGGTTAGTGCAAACTGTCAAAGAATATATTGTTCAACTTATAGAATTTTTTGAAAGTATTGTGGAAAACTGTAGTGAATTGGAAAGTGATACAGTATTCAAATCAAGAGGTTTTCTCTCTTTTTTGAGTGAGTTCAATACCGTAATTTTGTTGGAAGTATTTTCCAAACTGTTTTCATACACAGATGTACTGTATAATATTCTCCAGAGTGAATCTGTAGATATAATGTACTGTCATCAAAAAGTTATTGATACTGTACAACAATTGCAAAGTGAGAGACAAAATGGTTTTGATGCCCTATGGATAGCAGCTAAAGGTGAGAGAAGAGGAGCTGAGCCTAGAACTAAAAGAATTTGTCAGGACTCTGAGGCAACTATTGTCGTCGATTGTTCTGTGAAATCATTGACAATATTGTGCAACAAATAGATGTGAGGTATGGTTCAGTTTCGAAGTTGAGATTCTGTCATCTCCTCTCACCTAATAAATTTTCCATTTACAAGGAAAATTTTCCGCCTGTCCTTCTGGAGTCCTTAGGATCAGTGTATGAGTCATTATTTGATCTTGTAAGACTCAAAAGTGAACTTTTAGTGGTATATTCCAGTGACGAATTTCATGGTCTACATGTCTTTGAGTTGGTCAGGTTTCTAAAGAACAATGACTTAATTTCTGCATTCAAAGAAGTATACATGTTAGCTGAGTTAATTCTGACTATACCAAGTACCACAAGTTCAGTTGAACGTTCTTTTTCGGCTCTAAAACGCATTCACAACTACTGCAGGAGCACTCAGAGCGCGGACAGATTAAGCAGTTTAAGTATTATTTCTATTGAGAAAGAAATACTCCACAGACTGAGACTCAAAGACTCATTTCATGAAAGGGTAATTGAGAAGTTTTTATGTAAAGAAAGAAGAGCAGAACTTGTTTATAAATAGATATGTAAACAGGAGAAAAGTTGACTGAACTAACTTTTAGGATACTTTTATTATTATTATTATTTTGTTGTTGCATTTCCCTAAATAATGCAGCTTATAAACTTGATAATTAAATAGTTTCATAGTAGACGGATATGATTATTTTTTAAGTAGCACACCCACCTTGTCAAAACAGGATACGCCCCTGGCCATGTAGCTCATGGGAAGTTAAAAAAGAAGTGTTTCTGTCAGCTATGGGAAGTCTAAAGTTCCGAATGAATCGAAGGCAGTAAGAAAATACACGAAGAAGTTTTGAAAGCGAAGAGTAGTTTTCAAAGTAGCTAATTAGGCGTAGATGAAGTGGCAACCAGTGTGGTTTGGACTTGTTTACGTTTTTCTTGATCAAGATCGGGATGAGTGCAGGGTGAATGGGCATCGAAAGCACTGGTGGGTCATGATGATGACTCATTGGACAACCAGGATGGACCATACCACCATTGTGGGTGACAGTGTAAAAAGCGGGGTAGTCAACCACGCGATAGGATGTCAGCAGTGTTGTCATGTGAGGAGACATGATGCCAGGTACCCTTTGCAGTGAGTCGCTGTATCTCCGCAACGCGGTTGGAAACAAATACTTTCCATATGGAAGACTGCTGGTGAATCCAGTGTAAGGCGATCATTGAGTCGAGTATAACTCATTGAGTATAACTCACAGCGTTTACAACCTTGGAAACCGACTGAGCCAATAAGAGACAGGCGCAAAATTCAAGTCGGGGTAATGTTACCTCCTTTAAGGGGGCGACTCTAGATTTAGAGCATAATAAGTTTGATGAAACGCTGTGGTTTGAATACACCGTTCGCACATAAATGCAGCACGCGTAACCCTTTACTGAAGCGTCGGCAAACCCATGGAGTTGAAATGAAATGATTTGGGAATTATTTAAATTCTTTACGGATCTTGGAATCTTAAAATAAGTGTCTGATATCAACTGAGCATAAAGTTCTACCCATTGATTAGATAATGAGTCTGACAGGGGGTCGTCCCAACTTGTTCCCGTTAACCACAGTATCTGCATGAAATGTTTGCACCAAAATGTAACCGGGCCAATAAGTCCCAATGGGTCGTAACTTCCGGCGATAACGGATAATACCCTTCTCTTGTTAAATACCTCCACTTCGAAATTTCTTTGAAAACTATATATGAAACTATCACCGTTAATGTCCCATTGAATACCCAAAGTAAGTTTAGTTTGATTCTTGTTAAAGTCAAGGGAAGAGTTGGCGTGTGAAGTCATAATGGTTTGATCATTGGAAAACCACTTGTGCAAAGTAAACCCGTATTGACTTAATACATTTGTAATGTCGGACTTCATTTGTCATAAAATGTGTGGGTTATCTGAGCCGGTCATGAGATCGTCCACATAGAAATCGTTTGCGATAGCAGAACAGGCTATAAGGTGTTGAGTTTTGTTTTCCTGGGCTATTTGTGCCAAACATCTTGTGGCCAGAAATGAAGCGCTTGCAGTCCCATATGTGACTGTCCTCAAGGCGTAGTGTTGAAGTTCCCTATGGGGGGCGTCGCGCCAAACAATTCGTTGCAAATTAGAATCCCTGGGAGTAACTAAAATTTTACGGTACATTTTTTCAATGTCCGAAATGAGGACGTATCGGTGCGTTCTAAACCGAGACATAATTGAAAAAAGATCCTGCTGGACCGTGGGACCAACCATTAATGTGTCGTTTAAGGACAAATTATTTGTTGTTTTGGCAGAGCCGTCGAAAACAACTCAAAATTTTGTGGTTATACTAGAGCCTTTAAAGACCGAATGGTGCGGTAAGTAGAAGGTGTCTGACTTATTGACTGACAAATCGTAAGAATCAAGCAAAGACATGTGACCCAGAGTTAAATATTCCTGCATGAATTTACTATAGTCTTTATGAAGAGCAGGGTTCTGCTTGAACTTAAGTTCCAGTGATTGAAATCTGCGAATAGCTCCGGGAAGAGAATCGCCCAAATGAGAGTTGTATCCCCTGCGAGGTAGGGACACAATAAATCTACCACTATTATTGCGGAAAGTGTTAGCGATAAAATGACTTTCGCATTCTGAGTCCTCAACTGAGGGAGTACGGACTGCAACGTCCTCCAATTGCCAGAAGTATTTTAATTGCGATGAAATTGCATTGTTATCTTCGCACGCTATAAATGATGAAACAGGTTTTGTCATGTCGACATTAAAGGGCAAGTTACCAGCGAGGATGAATTCCAATTTTGTCTCCTGTATTACGGGAAAGTGTGGGCTGCGGATGAATTTAATAGGTTCAATCAATTGTAAATGGTACTGAGCACCAAGTAATATGTCGATTTGTGAAGAAAAGTTTAGTTGCGGGTCAGCTAAGAATATGTTTTTTGGTATATTTAGGGATGAAATATTAAACGATTCTGCGGGGAGATTATTCGTAATACTGGGAAGCACAGCGCAATGCACGTACAGATTGAAATCCTTGTAACGAGAATTCAGCCTTACCCTTGTACTAAAGTCAGCTTGACATAGGGAATTGTTTATACCAGTATGGGTAGTTGAGACTTGGTTAATTTTAGACCCATGCGGCGTGCGAAACTCATGGTACAGAAGTTTGTTTGAGATCCTGAATCTAATAGAATTCTTACTGGATGTTTCCTACCGGCTTGGTCCGTTGTCATGCAGACAGCGGTGGATAACAGAATAGATTTATTTGTTTGTAATTTGAGGGAAAATTGATTGTTGCCCCTGTTTGAAGTGTTACTGCCTGATATGTGAATCATTGTATGATGTCGTTTGGAACATGTCCTACAAGAAAATTTGGAAGGACACTGTGAGGGCTCATGGCCTGGACGCATGCAATTTAAACAAAGTTTGTATTTAAGTAAAATGTTCTTTCGCTCAAAGGGAGACGTAGCCACGAATTGTGGGCATTCAGACAGTCTATGTTTACCGCGACACAGCTGACAAATGTTATTGTTGATATTAGTATGAAATGTTGACCTAGTGAGCTCAACGGGTTTAATAGTCTGGCGATAGGGAATGTTATAGCTAACTTGTGTTCTGTTTGCTGAACTGGTTAATGCCCCAACGTTTTGCATTAATTGCCTTCTACTATTTAAAAATTGAATGAAATTGTTGAAATTAGGGAATCGCTCGTCGGATAGACTTTCCTTCTATAGTCGACATGTCTGGTTATCGAATTTCTGAGTTAAATATTGAACAAAAATATTTACAGGTAAACTCAATGAATTCAAAGCGTTTATATTTGCGGTGATTTCAATAAATTTTGAAATGCCAACCATGGACTCTTGCTGAAGGGACTTCATGCCCAAGACATTCCCTACATGATACGCTGAAACAATTAATTTACTGTCATACCTGGCCTTCAATAGCTCAATGGCTACCGCATAATTATCATGGGTGATTGGGAGAGACTTTATTACGTTTAAAGCCTCGTCCCTTAGTGAAGAATGTAAGTAATGCAATTTCTGGATGTCAGTCAGGTCCGTTCTGACGTGTACTAATTCCAAGAACATGTTGTGATAGTGCTGCCAATCCATAATGTTGCCTGAGAAGCAGGGCAATTTAATTGGCTCTAACTGAATAGGGGATGCTTTAATTGGCGTAACTTCAGCTTGATTTAATATTTTCTCGTTCACCTCCTCTACACGTTCCAACAAATTTTGGAGCTTACACTCAATAGTGCAGAGATCATCCTCTGTTTGAACCCTGTCACTTACCGATGTGAAATCAGATTCATCAGCCTCAATTTGGGTCTGAATTTCATCATACTTCGCGGACAACTCCATCAAATGACGAAGTTTTATTTTTAAACCATGGTGATCATTTATTTCATGATCGAAATTGTCCGCGAAGGTGTTTATACGGGATATAGAGGCTTTGATTGTGCCACGTTTTTTAATCAAAGCTTTCACATCAGTCATGATTGAACTGCAAGCTGGTGATCCGAAATCGATAAATAAATGCAGAACAGGTGAACAATTAATGCAATTTGAGTATTTTATCAAATTCTGATATAATGCGGCAGCCAGTGAGTGGTATAACTTAATCTAATTCCTTATTATAATATGTACTTACTTTTTTTTTAAATAGTTATATGAAAATGATTTTGAAAATATGACTCATTTAAAAATAAAAATGTAAATATAGCTTTATTCCATTTAAGTTTATGACTGATTTCTTGTAAAATTATATAAGTGAAAATTTGTGTGAAAATACACGTTTATAGTCACTTAAAACTGATTTCTGTTTATATAAAAATTATTTTGCAAATATTACTCATTTTTAATTTTATATGAAATATGTATAATTTTAATATTTTTAATGTATATGAAATCATATAAGTGAGAAACTATGCGAAATATAAGTTCATAGTCACTTGAATTATGAGAGTCCTCTGCAGGTTTAAGATGGCTCCGTTGCCTGTCGCTTCCTTGGCGATCCTGTCCGGCTGGCCTTGGATTGGTGGCGCAAATCTTGTTTCCGCTTGTCGGGTGATGTGTGAAGTTGTAGCTCTCTGTGCAGGCTTGAAGTTCTGATTTTCAATGACGAATGACAAGTGACGATGAAGTGGAATATCTTGCGGTATTAGAAATGATGTCTTGTAGAAGCTTGTACGGCCAAGTATGATGTTTTTTTTTGAAAGTTATGAATGTATGCTCACGGCAGCAATTTTACGTTTAAGAAGATTTGGGATTGACCAAAATGTTATTTGGGCCTGTTAAATGAAACATATATCCGGCCCGGAGGACCAAATGTTACGTCTTCGACGCTCTCGAATATTTCTTGAGTTAGTCTTACAACGTGATGCTGGTATAATAAGTTGGATAATATGAAATAACGTAGTGGACTGTATTTTGAATTAACTGTTTATTTGCATGTTGGTAATAATGATTGCATGGCCCGTGCAGTGTCGCATGGCATACATTGCCAAAGTGACAATTAAATAAATACTGAAAAATATGTTAATAAATTGAAGTAATCTTCAGAATTGAAATAGTTACCTAGCCGCGGCGTTAAGAAGTGTGTTGTCCGGTCAGAGGTTAACAGTTAACTAACTTGAACTGCGAGCGAGCGTATTGAGACACGCTGGTAGCAGTTTAGCGGGGGGATGACGTCACTGCACGAACCAGCTGTTTACATATGCAATTATTAAAGGTACAAAGTTTAACAGGACCACTGCAGAGGGGTGAGAAGCTTGAAGCTTGAATGGCAAATGTGTTAAATATTCGTACACAGATGGGGAATTATCCACATTTGCCGGGGTGCCGGGGGCGATCGCTGAGAATAATATAGATATCACTTTGTGCACTGAAAATTTATGGATAGAAAATTGGAAGGTATTAAATGAAGGAAACAGCGATCACAGATTAATCGTATATACGCTTCGAAGCTTACGAGTTACAAGGGATAGGAGAAGTATAATTGAAAAAGGGCGATTTGCTCTTAGAAAAGCGGATTGGGATAAATTTACAAATAGCCTCAATGACAGGATGATGCAACCGTATGCAGCGGATGGGGATTTAGAAGCGGAGGTGGTCGACCTTACAACTACGATAGTAGCTGCGGCAGAGGAGGCGATACCCAGAGAAAGTAATAAGGTAAGAACTGTCTCATGGTGGAACAGGGATTTAGAGTTGGAAAGACGCAACGTAAGAAGATTAAGGAGGAGAATCAACACTGGTCCAGCAGAGGATAGGGATATCAGAAAAAACAGGTATAGAGCGGCGCGTAATAGATATTTTGCTATGGTAAGACAGGAGAAAAAGGTTGCCTGGGAAAAATTTATCACTGTAGAAGGAAATCGGGATCTGTGGGGCATGCCCTATAAAGTTGTTAGAGGTCAGAGCAAAAAAGAGCTGCTGATATCTACTATGAAATTTGGAGATGTTATTGAACACGATATTGGTATGCTGACGGAAACGTTTCTAGACTCGTTGCTTCCATTTGACCCAGAGGACTACACTGAAGTGGACATGCAAATAATCCGAAGAGCAGAGAATAGTACTGTGGAAGAGGATTCGCCAGAGATCACCGAGGATGAGGTTAAAAGTGCACTATTTTCAATGGGAAAGAAGAAAGCCCCAGGATTTGATGATTTGACTGTGGAAATCCTCTGTAGAGCATGGAATATAATAAAAGGAAGAGTAACAACAGTAATGAACTCAGCTCTGCAGGAAGGTAAGTTTCCCAGGCATTGGAAAATAGGAATCGTAAAAGTACTTTATAAAGGGTTAGGAAAAGACCCCCAGGTGCCAAAGTCTTACCGGCCGCTGACATTATTACGAAGTCTTTGAAAAAAATTCTGAATAGAAGAATCTTGAGTGCACTTGAAGGACAGAACAAGCTACATGAGAGACAGTATGGATTCAGAGTTGGAAGGGGCACAGAAGATGCTATCGTGGACGTACTTGAAGAGGTAAACAATGAGAGAGGAAAGTACGTACTGGGTATATTTCTTGACATAGCAGGAGCATTTGACAATGCATGGTGGCCACGCATCTTGGTCCAGCTGCAGGAATTTGGAGTAAAGGGAAAGGAATTTGGTTGTATAAAGGATTACTTCAGAGATAGATATGCAATACTTAGGTTTAGGAATGGAGAAAAAGAGAAGCTGCTGACAATGGGATGTCCACAGGGGTCGGTGCTAGGTCCGACACTTTGGATAGTTGTATTCGACGCATTTTTACGACTGCAGTTGCCGATAGGGTGTCGAACTTATGCGTATGCTGACGACGGGGTTTTATTGGTTAGTGCTAACTCCAGAATTGAGTTGGAAATAAAAACGAACCTAGCGTTAGAAGTCATAGAGAATTTGAGTAGGGAAAATAGGCTACGAATTAGTCCGGAAAAGACAAAAGCTATGTTGCTGAAAGGAGTACTAGCGAGAAAACCGGTGGTTAAAATGGATGGAAAAAATTTGGAATTTGTGACACAGCATACGTATCTTGGAGTATTGATAGACGAGAAACTTAGCTTCAGGAATCATTTGGTACAGGCGGCGAACAAAGCAACTGCAGCCTTTCAGAAGATACGCCGTGTGGTTAGAGCGGAATGGGGATTTAGTGGTAAGGCTCTTACGACTCTTTATCATGGAGTAGGGGAGTCGATACTGTTATATGGTGCAGCAGTCTGGGCTCACAAGATGAGTCTATCTACGTACGCAGAGATTTTGCTGAGAGCGCAGAGACTGATGCTGTTAACAATCTGTAGAGGATACAGGACAGTATCGAAGGATGCACTGCAGGTGTTGACTGGGGTACTGCCAATTGATTTGTTAGCAAAACAAAGAAGAGAGCTATACTGGGACAAAAGAAATGGAAGGCATAGGGCACAACATATAAAGGGCGAATCGTTAAATATATGGCAGGACCGATGGGACAATAGTAGCAAAGGTAGGGCCCTTTATTTAAAGATACCTGACGTTAGAGAAAGGATTAGGAATAAATTGGAGTTTAACCATTATGGCACTCAGTTCCTTACATGACACGGGAACTTTAGGAGTTATTTGAATAGGTTTGGACTGTGTACGACAGATGTATGTAAGTGGTGTAAGATACCAGATATTCCGGAACATGGCGGAACATGTCCTGTATGATTGCTGGATGTTTGCGGAACAAAGGGTCAAATTGGTAGAAGGTCTGAGTGAGACCTTAAGAGAGTTGAGATCTAGTCAGGCTAGATCTTAGGGAAATATGTCAACGTAAGGACGCGGTGGATATCTTTAACGGCATTGCAGCTGAAGTAGGTAGAATTAGGGAGGAGTATAGGATACATGAGGTGGAATAGTTAGGAAGAAATAAAGGTAAGCGCAAACAAGTGGAATGGAATAAAGTACGGGAAATTACGTAGTAGAGTCTAGCTCACAGGGGACGACCGGTACCTTTTTGGAAAGGCGTGAAGCCTAGAAAAAGGCCGGAATACTTAACCAGGGATAGGAGAGGACAGGGTTTGGCAGTCCCTTTAAACTGTCAGAACAAGGGCCAACCAAAGCCAAGGTATGCAGACCCGAAATGGTGGCATAATGCTGCCTTTGGTAGGTCTCCCAGAATGGGAGGCCGACCCGTTCTGACCGTAGCTCACAGGGGACGACCGGTACCTTTTTGGAAAGGCGTGAAGCCTAGAAAAAGGCCGGAATACTTAACCAGGGATAGGAGAGGACAGGGTTTGGCAGTCCCTTTAAACTGTCAGAACAAGGGCCAACCAAAGCCCCGGGTGTGCAGACCCGAAATGGTGGCATAATGCTGCCTTTGGTAGGTCTCCCAGAATGGGAGGGCGACCCGTTGTTGATGGGAGGCGGGTCAGGGCTTGCCCTGGCCTTGCTAAATCAACTCCTCGGGGGTCGGGGAGCCCCGTAGGCAGGGTACGCCCTGTCTGCGCCCCGACCGGCATCGGGGGTGGGCCCGGGTTTACCCGGGCTCATTACCGATGTATTGGGTTGGACTCGAGGTTGGTTTGTGGTTTCGGCTGTGGGCCGTCGACTCTGTGTTCGCCTTGTGCGGTGGAGTTGGATGCACCTATCTGCTGCTAAATCCTAGATAGTAGATATTCCGTACCCCATGGAGGGTTAGAGCTGCACATCTCAAACCCAAGGGTACTGACCAAAACATCGTCAGGCGCCTGGTCAGCGTTCAGAACAATTGACCTCCCGCTCGACGGAGAGCCGGGGATGGTATAAGCAGAGGCTTGCAACATCTCCGTTATCCTTAGAGAGTTCTGGCGTACGAGATGATACGCCTCTCTCCGGCTTTGGTGCATTGATAGAGCACCGCTCCAAGTCCTTTTTGCCTGGCGTCAGTCTGCAGAAACATCGGCAAGTCCCGATCCGATCGTGATAGTTTTAACGGCTGCCGGAAAGCGGCCTTAACTTCTTCGAAGGCTCGCTGCATTGTCTCGTCCCAATGCCACTTTCTTGTCCGCAGCAGGTCCGTTAACGGTTCCGAAATCATGGCGAAGCAGGGGATGTACTCTCGCAGCCAGTTGCGGGTTCCCAGGAAGTGTTGTAGCTCTTTCTTGTTGCTGAGAGCCGGCTGGTCTAGAAGTTGCGGGGAAGCCGAAGTTTTGGGCACTTGGTTTTGATAAGGTTGGAGAGGAAGATTGGGTTGTTGGGATTCTTTGTATGTTTGAGGATTAATAAGGTGTGGGTTTGCGGCGGCGGGGGATGTTGGGTATTAGAGCGGGTAGGGTTTTGATCGCCAAAATTTTTAGCGGCGCTGTTTTTATGCCCTAACAGGTTGTGTGCCATGAACCTATCACAGTGCCGCTGGTCTCCGATTGGCTCGCCTCGTATTCTTCAGGTGTCACGTCTCGCCTGGCACCGAGAGCAGATCTTCGCCTTGCTGCCGTCACAGAATGTTATACCCAAAATGTGTGCAGTCAATAGAAATCAAAAGATAAATGCATCAAACTAGCCTACTTATCATTGAATGTTTTTTATTAAAAAAAAAAAAAAAAAAAAAAAAAAAAAAAAAAAAAAAAAAAAAAAAAAAAAAAACTATCAAAATTTGAAGTCTTCAAACTATCAAAGTGGTATTCAGTAGGCCTATTTACCACCTTTATAATGAACTTATGAGAATTAATTGAGATATTACTAGTCATGTTACTCCACATTTACCATACATTCTGTCAAGTTTTTATTATGCTAAGATCGTTATTAATGGGAGAAATGAATGACCCTTAATTTAAAAAATCTTGTCCCAACTTTGCAAACCACTTAGTGTCCATAAAATAACAAATCAACAAATCTCAATAAAGCGTGTTTTTTTCTCCCTCCCCCCAAGGTGCAATTATCTGAATACAGGTGCACTTGTGCGTACTGTGGGGGTACAGATTGTAAATACTTGTAGAGAAATGAATGCACCTCATTTTTGGTGACACCCTCATGATAAGGTATACAGTTGCACAATTTTTTTACTTCCATGTTCCATAAGGAAATGGAAGTATGGTGATGGCAAAAAAAATCGTGTTTGAGATAATTGCAGATTCTGATTGTACTACCCTCAAAACATGAAAAAAAGTAATTTTACTTTTTCGAAAAGTGTCTGTGTAGATTTTTTTTCTATGGCAAACGATAACTGCCGTAAATTCAAACAGAATCAAATAATGTTTTGCATACATCCCTGAATTATAGAGAACTCAAGGTCTTTTGATTATGGTGAAGCTCGGTTAAGAGAAAGGCGTAGTTTACCTGCAACGTTTTATGTTTTAACAACGGTAATTTTTCTTATGACGAACGATACCTACCGCACATTCAAAGAGAATTAAATAATTTTTTGCATACATTCCTGAATTGTTAAGTACTCAAGATCTGTTCATTTTGGTGAAGATCGGTTAAGGGAAAGGGGTAGTTTACCAGCAACATTTTATGTTGTAACAAGAGAAATGTTTTCATGAAGAACGATAACTGCCGTAAATTCAAACAGATTCAAATAATTTTTTACATATGTGCCTGAGTTGTAGAGGACTCAAGGCCTATTGATTTTGGTGAAGATAAGTTAAGAGAAAGGGGTAGTTTACCTGCAACATTTTATGTGATAACAAGGGTAATTTTTTCTATGACGAACGATAACAGCCGCAAATTAAAACAGAATCGAATAGTTTTTTGCATACAGCCCTAAATTGTAGAGTACTAAAGACTTATTGATTTTGGTGAAGATAAGTTAAGAGAAAGGGGTAGTTTACCTGCAACATTTTATGTGATAACAAGGGTAATTTTTTCTATGACGAACGATAACTGCCGTAAATTCAAACATAATCAAATAATTTTTTGCATACGTCTCTAAATTGTAGAGAACTCAAGGCCTGTTGATTTTGGTGAAGATCGGTTACGGGAAAGGGGTTGTTTACCTGCAACATTTTATGTTGTAACAAGAGAAATGTTTTCATGAAGAACGATAACTGCCGTAAATTCAAACAGATTCAAATAATTTTTTATTTATGTGCCTGAGTTGTAGAGGACTCAAGGCCTATTGATTTTGGTGAAGATCGGTTACGGGGAAAGGGTAGTTTACCTGAAACATTTTTTGTTGTAACAGAGTAAAGTACTTAATTTTGATAAATAAAGTATCCTGATAAGAAGATCTTAATAATCCACTGTAGAAACGTAGATGAAATATCTATAAATGAAGAGGCTAGTTGAACGGGGTGGGGGTAATTTTCTATAAATGAAAATTATAGTTGAAGGGGGAGGGGATAATTTTTATTTATGTCATGTGTACTACGTTATCGGCAACAAAGAAGTAGTTTGTTGTTAAAATTCCTTCCTGGGCTGTTTGGGCTTGATCCAATGTTTTCTACAAAACCAGACGTTTCGGCAGTGCTATCGACTACCATCGTCAGTGAAAATTGAGTGCACTATCGTGAGATGGTTCTGTCTGGCCGCTACCGGATGATTGAATCAGCTCTCGGGTAAAATACGTGTACTAGCCGTTTGGTTTGCCTACGCTAGTAAGAGCGCAGTTCCTCTCTACTCAGCGTCAGCAAACTGATTTCTACAAAAGCCGTAGTTTCAAGTGTTCAAGTGTGTATTAGTAACTTCCCCTGTAAATGTATCCCACATAAATAAATTTTGTATTCAACAACAAAAAGACGATTAAAAGTATGGTAACGTGATTAAAAATGTGAGAACAAGCGGTGTTGAAAGTTAAAGAAATATCAGATTATATTATGTACGAAAACTAAATAATATCAAATTCATAATGTACATACAGTATACCATAGTGTACGTTGTATTGTAAAACCACACATTTCACATGGAATGATTGACATGTCGTATTTGTTAGAATTTTCCATTTCTTAAATTATTGGTACTCGTTACCTGTGTAGATTTTGTTGTTTTGTCGCGTAGCCCTAAGAATAAGTACTGTATTCTTAGACCTTATTAAGTTTACTTTTACAGCGTTACTTTCACTTACATTTAGTTTGAATCTGCCGTCTGTCTGTTAGTATGCAGTCTACTGTATTTAAAATTCATAAAATATCAGGCATCAAACGTTAAATCTTAACGGTTTATGAAAAAGTACGATTAACTCGGGATTTAGGAAGCGGTACTTCTAATTCAACAGTGTCTAAGAAATACTGTTTATCGGCATTTGAATTATAACATTACATTTAAATTTACTCGAGCTTCCGTGCACTACAGTGAACTGTAGTGAATTACAGGTAACTTAATTATTTTAGTGTATAGCCTACTAAACAAAAATGTTAATTTACATGACTAAATTTTCTAATTTATGCATTTCCTTAGTTAATTTATTTTTTGAAATTAAATTTTGTAATTCATACATCTTTTTTTTAAATTATCTTTTGTCAATATGAAGCTTATCTCTTTATGGGAAAATTTTCCGTATTTCGTGGGGAAAACGTATATCGGTTACAGGGAAGAAATTTACGCGTTCCTTATGAACAAGTTTCACTATATTTGCTTCTAAAGTACATGGTAATATGATTTTGTTCAGCTTACCTTCATCAATTAGCTCCTTCAGTTTCGTCATGGTCAACTCTCCTGTAACATTTTTGGAGCGGATGTGTCGCTTCAACTTCGCCCAAGCTAGTTCCATCGGGTTGAGGTTTCAGTTGTACGGTGGAAGACGCACAACAGCGTAACCGTGGGCCTCGAACACCATATCTATTTTGAAAACTTTTCCGGCCGTTTCTTCGCTTTTATTAGCTCGTACAGCGTAGTTTTCCTGAAGGTTTCATCAGCTACAATTCCATTTTGATGTAACCAAGTAATCATCTGCGTTTTAGTCGACGATCTTACGGGCGGCTTGTTGTGTTCTACACAGTGGTACGGCGCGTTGTCCATAATTACAACACTTTGAGGAGGAAGACCAGGAATCACTTTCTCTTTCACCCATTTTGAACAATTTTCGGAATTCATTTGGCCGTGGTAGTCTCCCTTAATATTCCCAGCCTTAAAAATCAATTCCGCTCCAGGCAAAAAACCATCTTTGGAACCAATGTGGACAATAATAAATCTACTGGTTCCACTAATGTTTTCGACGACGCCCGATACACCTGGCCCTTGCCAGCATTTCGGGAACATGATATTTGAGTCTGCCCAAGTTTCATCGAAGAAGAAAATCTGTTGTTGTTCTTCTCGATACCTCATTTTCATCAGATAACTGTACCGCCAATCAATGATGTCATTGCGCTCTACTAGCACTTTTCTTTTACTGCAGGACCGTTTCCACTTAAACCCCATATCGTGTAATAGTTGTCTAAGCTTTGTTTTGCCGTATGGGAAATTAATTCTCTCTTTCAGTGTAGCCAGCAGTTTCCTGACGGAAGGCACAATTTGTAATTGTAAATAAAAGTGCTCTATTGTTTGGCGAATTACACTTCTGTCAAAGTTGTCAATCACAACAGGCACCCTTGTTCGTGGTTTCTGTGGTGACTTTAGATCCCCTCTTGAAGAATCTTTCCTAACTCGTCCAATAGTTGCTATCCCTTTTCTCGTATAAAGGGCTGCACTCTTGTTAGGGCAAGTAATAGGTGCCAGCAGAGTTCCTGAACTAGCCTCCTGTACACATGCTTCTATTATGTTGCTGACAACGGTGCGCTCCCTACTGCGAATTACCTTCCGGTTTGTTTTCGGAGTTCTGAAGCTAGTAGTAGGTGTTGACGTAATATTTTGTTGTTCCATGTTTTGAAAACGCACAAAAATAACAGTTCACTGTTTAAAATTTGCTGACAACGAAGTAAATAATAAATTTAATAACGATAACAACGAAGTACATAATAAATTTAATAACGATAACAACGAAGTAATAATAAATTTTAAACGATAACAACGAAGTAAATAATAAATGTAATAACGATAACAACGAAGTGTTCTCGAAGAGCGCAAACAAATTTCTCTAGTGGAAGCCACGCGAGGAATGCGTGAGTGCATTAAGAGATCAAGAGACGCGCTAATTGCCGGGAGGGGTGAGGGACTAGTGAGACGAGGTAATGTTCTCAGCTTAGAGATTACAACACCCCCACTTAGCCAACCGTAGTGCCCGGCCTGCTTCTCCCACCTTAGCCACTGCTCGATCTTCAAATTACGGCCAGACAGTATACGTTAGTGATCACAGTACTGTGGCAGGGGCGGCCATTCCGGCTTCGCGCGCTAACCTAGCGATCAGCTGTTGTTGACGCGTGACGTCACCTGGTGGAAGAACTACACAGTACACCGTTTGAGTTTAATTGGAAAGGGAAATTAGGTATTTAATTGTGGTCAGAATTAACAGGATTTTGTACAGTGCGTTCTTTTTGAGTATCGTTTTTGTTCATTACAATCGTTTGAGTCTAAACAATTTAATTTTTGTAGCGTCATTGTATTTTTGTTTTGTATTGTGTCAGTGTGTGTTGTGTTTTTATCTTATGTTACACATTGGAATATACGTATAGTTTTAAATGAATAAAAGTGGTAGCAGTAGTAATGCCTCTTGTGCTGTTGCGCAGTGTCATAATTGTTGCTTTAAGGAACCTGGTACCGTATACCACCGGTTTCCAAAAAGCGAAGAGCTGAGACGTGTCTGGCTTTCTCGCTGTAAACGAACTGATAAATGTAATGTTAATACTGCCCGAGTGTGTTCTAAGCACTTTCTCCTTACGAAACGGATATGAAAAATGAAGTTCTTGGTTTACCGGCAAGAAAAATTCTGCGGTTAAACGCTATTCGATCCCAGTACATTCCAAATTGGCACGGCAACTCAGATTCAAGAGAGATCACAACTCAGGTGTGTATGTCCTCAGTTTAAACATTGTAATACTATTTTAGTCAAATTTTATTAGCCAACATAACTCAGGCTATAAGTTTCCTCCCTGTTCCTAAAGTGATTCTGGGTTTATAGGCCTACTACAACAACACTGAGACAAATCAGGACATACAAAAAGATATAGAAATAGCAAAACTTCGAGAAGAAATTTTACAGCTAAAAAAAGAAAAATGCCCTAAACCTACTCGCACTAAAACAAACGCAAGCTGCTCTAACAACACTCAAAAGAGCAAGATATGTAGCGTCTTTCAAGAAGGCATTCCCGTGCAAAACAATACGGAGAACATTAAATCAAGACATAAAAGATATCCTTTCTAAGTTTCTAAGTGCTTCACTCCAGGCCAGATTCGATGTCTTTTACAAGACAAGAGGGTTAAGTGGTCATCAGAAGAATCGCGAATGCACTCACGCTAAGAGCACTTTCAAAGAAGACCTACAATTACTTAAGAAAACGCAATTTCCCCTTACCTGCTCGTTCTACTCTCCAAAAGTGGACACGACAGTTTAAATACAGGCGAGGCATCCTTCAGGACGTTTTGTCTTTAATGAAAGCTAAGGCTACAAATTTTACAGAACTTGAGAGAATTTGTGTCCTTTCTTTCGATGAAATGAATATTGATGGACGTGTGTGCTACGATTCATCAGATGACGTAATTCTGGGCCCCCACAGTAATGTTCAGGTGGTCATGATTAGAGGTCTGTTTGCCAAATGGAAGCAACCCATTTATTATGATTTTGATGTGACCATGACAGATGTATTGCTTAAAAGCATTATCAGTGCCGTTGAGAGCAGTAATATTAATGTAGCGGCTATGACGTTTGATATGGGGGGAAAGAATTCAAAAGTCTGGAAGGAATTAGGTGTAAACACAGAAAAAAATTTCTTTATTAACCCAACTACAAACGATAAGGTGTGGGTTTTCTGTGACGTACCTCATCTTTTGAAGCTGCTTAGAAATCATTTTCTAGACCATGGGTTGTTACTTTGCGACGGCACTGAGCTTAAAAAGGATACAATCGAAAATCTGTTACAGCAACAGAAAGGAGAATTGACGATTTTACCCAATATTAGTTAGATACACCTTAACGTAACTGGTCGATCTCGTCAAAATGTAAGATTTGCTGCACAGTTGTTTTCTAATCGTACAGCAAAGGCGCTGAAATATGTTGCAAATAAAGAGCGCGAAAGCAGCTTCATCGAACTGGTAAACGATGCATTTGATGTTTTAAACTCGAGACTTCCAAAAGACCAGAAAACGCCCTTCAGAAGTGGGTACGGCATGAATTTAAGGAGCCAAGAAAATACTTTAACAAGGTTTTTGGAAGTAATAACTAACATGCGAGTAGCAAGTAAAAAAAGTTTACTACATTTTCAGAAAGGTTTCGTTATATCTTTAAATTCATTGTTCGGCCTTCATGAACAAATGACAATGATTCATGGGGTGAAGTACATTTTGACCGCTAGATTCAATCAAGATTGCCTAGAAAACCTTTTTTCAAGAATTCGGCTCTTGTTTTTAACGGTTAGCACGGACGATATACCGTTATCTGGAAGTGCGTCTGTGGCTGACGAGGATTGGATCCAGTTTGTTGCCAATGAACTATGCATAGACATAGTTGAACATACATTAATACCAAGTTCTCCGAATAATGACACCGACGAAGCAGAATTGTTAAAAACAGAGGACTTGGCCCAGTCTGCAAGTGACAACGATGTTCCTCCAGATGCCTTAAAATATCTGGCCGGGTACATCGCATTAAAGTGCCGCTTCATTGATGTGAAGAGGTGTGAGAGGCGAAACATTGTGTCTTTCCGGGGAACATAGTCATGACTGGATATCGATTATATCAAAGGGGGTGGGCTTACCCATTCGTCAGACGAGTGGTTACAAAAACTGATTCAGCTTGAGATAGTTTTTAGTTCTTTCCATGGACGTACAGTATCAAAACAAGTGAAAGCTATCTCTTATTTGGCCACCTTACTCAAATCTAAATTTGCAGAAGTGGACGAAAAAATGTCATTTGTCTGTACGTCAGGACAAGAACAATCATCAGAATCCGCCATCTGAACAAACAGCTCAAACTCAAGTCACTTGAAAAGTATGCAGCAACAAAGAGTCGGCTCTGGGTAGCTTCGTCTTCAAAAATTTAAGTCACCTATGAAGGTATCAACTAAATAACCATTTTCATTTCGTTGACAAAAGTATTTATGTTTACAACTAAACGTACTAGCTTCAGTTTTTAACGTTATAACAGTGAAAATGTAGATAAAGAAAATGATTATGATATTGATTATAATTATAATAATTGGAAGCTTGTTTCAAATATATTATACTACATAGAAATGTTTATACACGCACTAATGCGCGCACGCGTGTGCACGTACGCACTCACGCAGGCATATATTTTATATCTTTATATATATATTTCGTGTGTGCGTGTGTATGTCACTGAACTCCTCCTAGACGGCTGGACCGATTTTGATGAAATTTTGTGTGTGTGTTTGAGTGGGTCCCTGGATGGTTTAGATTCACAATTTGGTCCACTGGAAAATGTTTATTTAACTAATTTTTCATTTATAAGTAGTTGTTAATTTTGGAATGTTTTACATTGGATCCGGTAGACTGCGCTACCATCGCAGCATCAAATATTAAATATTATTGTATTTTAATTTCAGTTTGTCCCGACAGTTGGTGCTGCGATCAAATTGAGAAAAATATTTGAAATTTTGTGTTATTATTGTGTTCGTTCAAGTCGTGTGCTAATTAAAATATTAACTACGAATAGAAATTGATGTTTGAAGAGTTTTGAAGTGTGCCTAAAAAACGATACTTTTTGCGAATTTAGGGTGGAATCGAAGTAAGTATATTTTGTATAAATTTTTTATCAAATTTACACGTGAGTTTTATAACAACCAACCTAACCTAAAAATTTATTTGTGTAGCTCATTAATTTCATAATAAATTTTTTAAATTGTTTTTATTATTCATGTTCCGATTTTGATGAAATTTTGTGTGTGTGTTTGAGTGGGTCCCTGGATGGTTTAGATTCACAATTTGGTCCACTGGAAAATGTTTATTTAACTAATTTTATAGTTTAAAAAAATTATTCATTTTCAAAATTAAGAAGCAAGAAAATAAAATTACACGTTTTTCATCTAAAATTTGTTACAATAAATTGTTTTCGGTGATAATTAAAAGTTTTATTTTCAATACATAACTCATATTCGTTGTGGATTATTTAAGTATATTTCGTATAAATTTTTCATCAAATTTACACGTGTGTTTGTTAACAACCATCCTAATCTCAAAATTATTTGGTAGCTTATTGACTTCATAACATATTTTTCAATTGTTTTTAATAAAAATTATTTATTTTTTAAATAAAAATAATTATTTAAAAGAAAACTATCAAAAAATTAAAAAAAAAATTCTATTAAAAATTATTTACTTTGAAAATAATTATTCACTTTGAATATTAAGAAGCAAAAAAATAAAATTACACCTTTTTCATCCGAAATTTGTTAGAATAAATCGTTTTCGGTGATAATTGAAAATTTCATTTTCAATAAATAACCCATATTCGTTGTGGATTACTTGAGTTTATTTCGTATAAATTTTTAACTTTGGAAAAAATTATTCATTTTAAATATTATCAAGCAAAAAAATAAAATTACACGTTTTTTATCTAAAATTTGTTACAATAAATCTTTTTTGTTAATTAATTAAAATTTCATTCTCAATAAAAAACTCACATTCGTTGCGTATTATATTACAGTATTTTTTTTCTGCAGAAAAATGCCACGTCTTCGAGGAAGAGCCAGAAATATTGGTCGACGTACTCCGAACGCGCAATTGGTCCATGATCGTCGAATAAATAGAACAGATGAAGAACACTCGGCGGATAATGCAAATCTGAGAGATCAAGTTGCATCTACACGTGCGAATGAAAATTCAGTACAACGCACTCGACGTCTTCGTGCTAATGCAGTAAGACAACGAGAGGCACGTCAACAAGCGACGGATGCACATAGAGAACGTAACCAACGCCGGATGCAAAATGATCGAGCATTGACAAGAGCATCACTCAATCGCCTTGCGTTTGAATATGATCCTGAAATCAACTATTCGTCACATGCATTAATCTCGATTGGTAGTATGGACAAAGAATGTCAACATTGTCATGCTTTCAAGTACAAAGGTGAATCACCTGGTTTATGTTGCGCATCTGGAAAAATTTCACTGCCATCGCTAAATCCACCGCCGGAACCTTTAAAAACACTTTTAGCTGGCAGCACATCTCAATCGAAATTGTTTTTGCGAAAAATTCGTAAATTCAATTCATGCTTCCAAATGACATCATTTGGAGCAACAAAAATTGTTCATAATGAAGATGGTCGTAATTTCGAATCTACATTCAAAATTCAAGGTCAAGTGTACCACCAAATTGGTTCATTGCTCCCAATGCCTGATGCCGATCCAAAATTTTTACAAATTTATTTTATGGGCAATGAGGAGCAACAATCACACACACGCTGCGCTTACAACTATATAGAGCAGATGGAGGAACGAGAAATTGTGGACATTTTGGAAACGTTTTTGCAAAACCATAACCAGTTGTTGCAATTGTTCAAGACTTTTTCTAACAGACTGCAAAACGACAACTACGCCATTATCATTAAAGCAGACAAAGTGCCCTACGGAGAGCACGCAGGCACATATAATGTTCCAACTATTAATGAAGTTGCAGTTGTTATGGCTGGTGACCCATGTGAACGTCGGGACATTCGCATTCAACGCAGAGATAATACGATGCAAATAATTCAAGACAATCATCGTTCTTACGATGCATTGCAGTATCCGTTGATATTTTGGGAAGGAGAAGATGGATACCATTTAAATATTAAACAAAGGAATCCAACTACAGGTACAACTTATAGACTATCTTACAGATTTTTTTTTTTTCAAATAATTTCTGTATCTCTCATATATATATTTATTTGCAGGTGAAGAACTGATCAAGAAAGTTAGTGCTATGAACTTCTACGCATATCGATTGATGATTCGTGCTAATGAAGACAATACCATTCTCCGATGCAGACAGCTATTTCATCAGTATATTGTCGATATGTACGTAAAAATCGAAAGTGAGAGATTACGATATATAAAATTTAATCAAACAAAACTTCGTGCTGAGGAGTACATTCATTTGCGTGACGCCGTTATTGGTAACGTAGATGCAACTAATGACATCAACAACATCGGTAGCGCATATATTCTCCCATCATCATACATTGGTAGTCCGCGTCATATGCAAGAGTATATTCAAGACGCCATGACTTACGTACGTGCATATGGCCGACCAGATCTTTTTATCACATTTACGTGTAATCCAAACTGGGATGAAATTCAAAGTTTGTTGTTGCCAGGTCAAACATCGATGCATCGCCATGATATCACTGCACGTGTTTTTAAACAAAAATTAAAATCTTTGATGAATTTGATTACACATTACTCGGTATTTGGTGAAACACGTTGTTGGCTTTACTCTGTTGAATGGCAAAAACGAGGTTTACCTCATGCGCATATTTTGATTTGGTTGGTGGATAAAGTACGCCCAGAAGAAATCGACAAAATTATTTCAGCCGAAATTCCAGATCCGAATGTTGATCAAGAATTGTTTGACATTGTAACTACTAATATGATCCATGGTCCATGTGGTACTCTAAACATGATGTCACCATGTATGGACAATGGAAAATGTACGAAACGTTTTCCAAAACCATGCCAATCTGATACTATCACCAATATTGACGGTTATCCATCTTACCGGCGTAAAGACGTAGACAATGGCGGTCAATCATATGAATTGCGTCTGTCAAACGGTGTGAGAGCAGATATTGATAATCGCTGGGTAGTTCCATATTCACCATTGCTGTGCAAAACCTATAAAGCGCACATAAACGTTGAACTATGCAGTTCAGTGAAATCTATAAAATACATTTGTAAGTATGTTCACAAGGGCAGTGATAAAGCTGTATTCGCTGTTCAAAATGTAAATGACAATGACGAAATTACACGTTATCAAATGGGTCGATACATAAGCAGTAACGAAGCTATTTGGCGCATTTTTACGTTTCCTATACATGAAAGGGATCCTGCTGTTATACATTTGGCTGTGCATCTTGAAAACGGACAGCGTGTTTACTTTACAGAACAGACTGCACTACAACAAGCTTTAACGGCTCCAAAAACAACTCTTACTGAATTTTTCAACCTTTGTTGCCGACAAGATGTTGTTGGTCAATTCGCAAGGACATTAATGTATACTGATGTTCCTAAATTTTTTACGTGGAATAAACAATCAAAAAATTGGGAACCACGGAAACGAGGCATTCCAGTCCCAGGATTCACCGACATATTTATGACAAATACTTTAGGTCGATTATATACAGTTCATCCTAAGCAACGCGAATGTTTTTTTTTTGCGTTTGTTATTGGTTAACGTTCCTGGACCAACATCTTTCCGATATTTGCGAAAAGTCAATGGTACTTTATACGACACTTTCTTCGATGCGTGTCGTGAGTTACATTTATTGGAGGATGATAACCATTGGGATCTCACACTTGCAGATGCAGCACTGAGCTCATCTCCACAACAAATTCGTCAATTATTTTCAATAATATTGACAACGTGTTTTCCGTCTGAAGCATCTGCTCTGTGGGACAAATATAAAGACTCAATGAGTGAGTATATTTTACATCGGATTAGAATTACTAATCAAAATCAAAATATTGAATTCTCCGCAGAAATATATAATGAGTCATTAATAATGATTGAGGATATTTGTATTCTTATTTCGAATATGCCGCTCATCCATTTCGGCATGCCAGCGCCGAACCGCCCAGCAGTAGATACCATCAACAGCGATGTTCAACGGGAACACCACTTCGATAGAACTTCTTTGGCTACTTTTGTTGCCAATAATGAACAATTGCTCACTGCTGAGCAACGAAATGTATATGATCAAATTAATGTATCAATTGCAGCGCAACAAGGTGGATTCTTTTTTTTTGATGCACCAGGTGGTACTGGTAAAACATTCCTCATCTCATTGATACTTGCGCGCATCCGATCACAAAATCATATTGCATTGGCTATTGCTTCATCAGGAATCGCAGCAACGTTACTTTATGGTGGACGGACGGCGCATTCAGCGCTTAAATTACCTTTGAATGTTCACACAAATCCCGAAGCAATGTGTAACATAAAGAAGCATTCAGGCATGGCTCAAGTTTTGAGAAAATGCAAAATTATTATCTGGGATGAATGTACCATGGCCCACAAGCATTCGCTTGAAGCTCTCGACAGGTCCCTGAAAGATATCAAGGATAATACTAGGCTTTTCGGTGGTGCTCTATTGTTGCTGTCTGGTGATTTCAGACAAACATTACCAGTCATTCCACGCGCGACATATGCAGACGAAATAAACGCATGTTTAAAAGAATCTTATCTATGGCGAAGTGTCAGCAAATTATGCCTTACTATTAATATGCGCGTTCAACTTCAAAATGATCCATTAGCGTCAAGATTCTCTGAACAATTGTTGGATATTGGCAATGGTAAAATTGAATTGTATGAAGATACACAATATATTCGACTTCCAGAGAATTTTTGCAACATGGTGGCTACCAAAGATGAGTTAATAAACAGTATCTTTCCAGATTTGAGACATAATTATACTAATCATGGATGGCTACGAGAGCGAGCAATTTTAGCTGCGAAAAATTTAGATGTTGATGCCATCAATTTCAAAATACAGCAATTACTGCCTGGTAATGAAACTACATTTAAATCGATCGACACTGTTGTTGATCCTGATGAAGTTGTTAACTATCCTGTAGAATTTTTAAATTCATTAGATTTACCGGGAATGCCACCACATAATTTGCGACTGAAGATTGGTTCACCTATAATTTTGCTTCGAAATTTGAATGCTCCGAAATTATGTAATGGGACGCGATTAGTTATAAAAAAAATCATGGACAACATTCTTGAAGCTACTATTTTGAGTGGAAAATTTCAAGGTGAGGTTGTACTTCTACCACGGATCCCAATGATTCCTTCAGATTCGCCTATACCATTCAAACGTTTACAATTTCCAATCCGCTTGGCATATGCTATGACTATAAATAGGTCACAAGGCCAAACAATGACAATTTGTGGCTTAGATTTAGAAAATCCGTGTTTTTCTCACGGTCAATTATATGTTGCGTGTTCCAGAGTTGGAAAACCATCGAATTTGTTTGTTTATACGCCTCAAGGATTAACTAAAAATATTGTACATCCAATAGCATTAAGATAAATTAAGTTTTTGTAAATTAATAAATAAATGTTATAAAATAGTTTCAGTGTAAGATTTTTTACCTTTACTTAAAACAAGTTAAAGTTTGTATTTACGATGCTGTTATTGCCACACTCCACGGATAATATCCCAGCCTGTAATCAGTCATTTCATTCGCTTAAAATTTTCGGTGACGCCTAGAAATATCCGTGTCAATAATCATAGACAGTGGCTGCTATTATCCAGTCTACAAATTTCATCCGTGGAGTGTGGTAATAGATGCATCTTTTTAGTTAACACAGCTTCTACATTTCACTTTACTCATACAGTATATGCATACTTACACACACAGTATATACTCACATGCTACCGATCGGTCGAATTTGGATAAGTGTACATGTAATGACGTTAGATATTAAAATAACTCTTGAATAATAATTTTCATCAAAACAGTCCAGATTGTTACAGCTTATTGAAGAATGTTTGAAATTTTCGAATTAACGACGTGTGTACAGGACAACGTCTGTCGGGTCTGCTAGTATATATATATATATACACACACATATTGTAACGAAACGATTATATCTCGTGTGTAATTCTGCCACACGTTGGGTGCGTCAATTTGTAACGAACCGTTTATCCGGTGTGTATAAATCTTTTAGTTACCGGTTACAAAAAATGTTTAATGAAGTCTCTATTTTGTGTGCAGTAATTTGCTTTTATGATAATTGGTAAATATTATTTATGTAATTATAGTGTGATAACTTTTATGGGTAAAATAATAATTGCTGGTCGGTAAATGAATGTAGCGGTAGCGTCGATCTTGAAGTGGAACTCCTCTTCTTGGTTAAATGTCGTCAGTATAAGTACCGTCAAGTGTTGTCTGGACAAATAAGTTAACATAAAAAAACACTTTCACGTACCTGGTAGTAGTACTTGAAGTTCTGACGTTCACTTACCCAGAATAAACTGTCAAGATTCTCTTATAACCAGCTTATACTTTAGTAACAAGGTTTTACAACTCCTTGTATGTAATGTGGGCGCCACATGGGTTTACTTCATGAAAGGTTCCCATGAGAAAACAAATTGCTAAATTTTAAAATTGTATGTGTTCACTTTATATCTTGCTTAAATGCTTGGGGCATTTAAAATAATTCAGATATAGTACTGTAAGATTTCTTCTCAAAAGTATCTCAGTGTACTCTATGCTGAGTATTGCTTATCTAAATGAAATAATTGGAACCAAAGTTTATGCTGTATAACATTACGGGTTTATTATACCCTTTAAAATCAACTCAAATGAAAAATACAATTATTACAGTAATACAATTTGGATGGTAAGTTACCCATCTACTATCTGGCCTAGCTCAATCTAAAGACATTATAAAACTCTTATAATTATTAACAAATTTTAATTTTATTTTATAAGTTACCTCACGGGTAGGTTCTTGAAAATACAAATAGAACGTTATTAATTGCCTTGATAGACATTACTGTGATGATAATTCATATTTGGCCTCTTTTAAAAAAAACTCGCAATTATTTTTGAGGTTAACGATCGTTTCGTATACTTATATCCTAACAAATATTATTATACTTAACTCTAACACAAATGTTCTTACATTGGATTATTTAATCCTCTAAATAAATTGATACAGTGTTTGCTATTAAAAGTTTGGTTGTCTTTGCGTCAGTACAAGAGTGTTGATAATTATGATCAGTGAAAACAGATAAACAATAAAATTGGTCACTGTACTACCTTGCTTCTTTTTAATCTTATAGATTAAAAATTAAACACTTTAGTGATCGGATTATAATGATCACTATCTGACTACACTTTATTCGCACTTGGAACGAGAAATATACCCTCTTCTTAATGAAACTGGGTTGTTTACCTTACAGGTTAAAATGCTTTCGCTCGTTCCGAACACACGCACTAATTGAAAATATTCACTATTACTTGTCGATGCACTTTTCGTGTGATGAATCGCTGTACTGTTAATTATTTTGGTCAATTTTGAAGTATTTACTACTATTATATTGTATTACGTCATTAAAATGTAAGATACTGCCAAGCGGCAACTAGATGGCTCGAGATGAAGGTAGCGAATAAGCGAATTTCTCAGCGTCTCTGGTTATATACCCCTCGTCTTCATCGCCGTTAGGGACAAAAGTCGCTAAGTAAACTCTTTTTTGATTGGTACAACAAACCGTTACGATGACGTATTGTTTTTGTTAATCGCCACCGGAGCGTATCTTTCGCCTAACTGTCGTTGTTCCGTATTCACTGACAATTTCTTAATTTTGATAAAAAAATGATGCTAACACTCACTATTCACTTATTATAATTCCGATCTGTAGGTTATTATTATCAAATTAAAGTTTAGTCTCTGCTCTTTAATTTGATATGGCTTAATGCCGGTTTTAACCTCGCTTTCTCTGACAATACATACAAACAGTGTTTTGAAACATGGTTTCTTATTGTCGTCTGCTAATAATGCACAATGTGACTATTTCTCATCTTTTTACATTTTGTTATTTACACTGTGTTCTCTTTAGAACGTTATTATTTGAATAATAATACATATATGATTACAATTAAAAGCTGTTTATAGCTGAACAATATTAAATCTTAATATAATTATAATACGTTATTATGAAAATTCCTTATTCTCTAAATACATTTTACTTGGCTTACTCAATTTAAAGGTGAGTAGTGGTAATAATTGAGTGGTGGTATTTCACGTCTCATTTAATTATATTTATTGTTCAGTAAATTTAATGTTCATTAGGAGTCCTGTTTCCCTATTAACTTACTGACCTAAATTCGTTTATGTATGGTCTAGATACATTCATAGCACTATGTTTATTCCTTAATTATTATTACTAATTACATTTCGTTTAATCAGGAAGTTGCTTATACACATAAGACTTCCTTTTATAATTATCTTTATCCAATAATGTTACATCTGGGTTTGTAAAGCTAGTCTTTATATATCCTTGTGGCTATAGCTCGTATAGTCATAGGCTTTGTTATTTATTTGTCATGGTTCTTCTAATTTCAGCCAAAATGCTGTTATTGTTATTACTTTATTTCAGTCATTGGTTATTTAGTTTCTATTTACATGACTCTACACATTAATGTCATGAACTGGCTCGCTTGACAGCTTATTGAGAACTTTGCATGTCCGTTAGTTAAAGTCAGTCATTGTTTGTTGTAGTGTCATGCAGTGTATTCATCACTGCTTCTTGGGATCCTTCCTCTTCTTTCTTCTTTGCTGGTCCTTCTCTTCTTTGCTACATTCATTACAAATGATTCACTTCTATAACTTTAGTGTAATAATTTACCCTTCTGGTGTGTGTCTCGGTTATGTAACATTTTGGTGGTGTTACATATACTCCCCTCTCAAAATTGATAATTTAAGAAAAGTTTTATAGTTTGAAGAAATTATCACTTTATGTTGTTTCATCATAATATTACTGCTTCTATTTGCATTAAGTTCAATAGTCTGTTGGTGTGTTGCTCTAGACTGAGTTCTTTGCTAGCATTATTTTTAGCTTACTAGTATTGTTCAAGTTTTTTTTTTATACTCTTAGTCATTTAGTTATAATATATCTTAGTTCTTAAATTAACAATTTCCCTGTTTTATAATAACACATTTGTCTTTACATTATACACATTTTGATTCTAGTGACAAACTCTTTTGTTCTTTCATTTACCTCACAGTGGTTTATTTATAATCCTTGACATATTACAATTCAATTCCCTAACATTTATAGTGGGTTCGGAGTCAGAGGGGCTCTATTTGGCTTCCATTCTCCGCCGTTCCTCAGCTATACATCCTCAGAATCAGAGGAATCTTCATCTCTGTCTGGGACAATAAAAAGTTGTACCGTACATAACAACAGTTGCACTATCACAACACATAAAATATAACATATCATTTATTTTTTCAATAAGACATCATATTCAATATAACATTCAAGGTATTAGAGGTTTCATTATTATCACTATTCATGCTTTATCATTTTATCTAACATACTTCTCTTCACAGGTCATCATTTTATTTATAACTTGACATATTGGCTATATTATTTATCAGCCTTGTTGCTATTCTTCGATACTAGTTCGTTGTTTTGGTTATTTCAATGTTTTTAAATTACACACTTAAATTTATCACTATATAATTATGCAGTTGGTCTTTAAATTCTTCTTTAGTTCACCATAGTTCACTCTTAACACTGTTTATACACTGGGTTTTCAACACTTTGTTCGTTATCTTCTTTGATTATCAGGAGTTTACAATATTCATTTGATAAACATTCTTGTTATATACAATTTGATAAATATTTTTCTTTATTATTTAATTACTTTTCTCATTCCTTGTTATAGCCTTCTTCTGTATTACTCGCTTTGTTGTTTTCTTCTCTGCTCCTTCAAGTGATAGATGTTTACCACTTATTCTGGATGTTGAAGGATGAAGCATTATAGTATATTAAGTTTGCTATTATAGTATGTTACTTTCATTCAATAGTATAATATGTTCATTCAATAGTATATCAGGGGGTCTTTGCGCTTTCACCATTCTATTGGGCTCATTATGGGTCAATTACATTTTCTTGGATTCATTTTTGATTTCTGCCTATAGTATTACATATCTGGGTACTGTACACGTTATGACATTCTTCATCTCATGATAAGTCTCATTATACATAATATTTTTTCAAGGATGCTTGGTTATATGTACCCTTGACCTTCTTACTTATTGGATCAGTATTGTTCATAAGTATTGTTCTGATTGTTCTTTGTTATTGTATAAGGGCCTGTATACAGTACTGGTCGTCTCGTATTATTATTATTATTACCAGCGTAATTATTATTATTACCCTGATTATTTGGCCGATAACTATTCTCGTTATTTTGGTTCACATTATTATGATTATAAATATTAAAATTACTTCGGTAATTCCGGAAGTTAGTGTTGTTACTATTTGGGTTACCACTTCTGTCGTGGAAGTTCTCATTCCTCTTGCGGCTCCTTCTATAGTAGCCCTCGTGTTCGCTATCCTCCAGCAGAGCTGCCATGGGTTGGACCGTTTTTATTTGTCCCCATTGACGTGATCTGGCTACTCCCTCCTCATAATGATAAGCGAGCTTGGTGACCAGGCACTCCTCTGGTATCCTTGGTTCGAGGTTTCGCGCCAGACATACCTTACCAAGGAAGTAAGAAGTTGGAGTGGTTCCTCGACTGGCGTCATATTTGCCGTGACAGATATCGTCCTGTACTATGTTCTGCGTAGACTCCAACCAGTATTTGGCCCTGAACAGTGTCTTGAACTCCTCATAACTCTGGACCTCGTGGCGGGTTGCAGTCCACCAATTATCGTGGATTTCTTTGAAGTATTCATCAATCAAACTGCGTATTACCGTCCATCTGCTTTCCCAGATTCTGGTCAGGTTTTCTTCCACTCGTTCCAGAAATTCAATCGGGTTCTTCTTGTAATTTTTAAAGTTGATAACATCACGGTTATCCATGGGTTGTAGGTAGTGACCCTGTGCTGGTCGGTTACGAATGATTTCGATTTCTTCGCGCATTTGTAGGATCTCCCGTTGACGTAGTTCCTCGATTTTTTCTTTATTGGTGACAGTCAGGGTTCTTATGGTGTTCACCGATGCGTCTATTTCTTCACATCTTTCTCCCACGTCCGTTCTTACTCTTTTTATTTCGTCCTGGCTCATCTTCTTCAAAGACTCGATTCTGGCTTCATTGATTTCTTCTATATTGTTGATTCATCCATCGACCTCTTCTCTAGTACGTTGTAAATCTTGGCTGTGTTGTTCACACCTCTCATGTACTTCCGTGATTTCTCTTCTGACAACTGTTATTTCTCTGTCTATTTTGGTGTTTATTTTCTCGTTATTCTCCTCCATCTTCTTACTGATATCGTCTAATTTAGTATTTAAATCTTCCTTCAATGCCTTACTGTTGTCGTCTATTTTATTATTTAATGTGTCCATGGATTTATTGGTATTGTCTATTTTCTTGTTCAGATCACGATTATCCTCCTTCAATGACTATATTCTTATTGATCGATTCCATATTTTTATTCAATGATTCTGTCATTGCCCTCATCATTTCTAGTATGTTCGTGTCCCCTGGTTGTGCGAGTCCCTCAGGTCGTCTGGGTTGCTCGGGTTCTGCAGGAGGCATTCCCTCTTGTCGGGTTTCCAAGGTATTATTGGTTGCAACTTCCATTTTGGTTGTTGGTTGCGTCTCCTGTACCTCCGTATTTGCTTCGGTGTTCGCTTGTGCACCTTCTCCTTTACTGGCCTTGTACCTAGTATCGTGTCTGTGTGTGTGAGGCATGATTGTTCTATTGTATTTGGCGGGCTAATTTAATATTAAAAATTAATTAAATATTTTTAAAGCTGCACTCTGTTGGTCGCCAATTTGTAACGAAACGATTATATCCCGTGTGTAATTCTGCCACACATTGGATGCGTCAATTTGTAACGAACCGTTTATCCGGTGTGTGTAAATCTTTTAGTTACTGGTTACAAAAAATGTTTAATGAAGTCTCTATTTTCTATGCAGTAATTTGCTTTTATGATAATTGGTAAATATTATTTATGTAATTATAGTGTGATAACTTTTATGGATAAAATAATAATTGCTGGTCGGTAAATGAATGTAGCGGTAGCGTCGATCTTGAAGTGGAACTCCTCTTCTTGGTTAAATGTCGTCAGTATAAGTACCGTCAAGTGTCGTCTGGACAAATAAGTTAACATAAAAAAACACTTTCACGTACCTGGTAGTAGTACTTGAAGTTCTGACGTTCACTTACCCAGAATAAACTGTCAAAATTCTCTTATAACCAGCTTATACTTTAGTAACAAGGTTTTACAACTCCTTGTATGTAATGTGGGCGCCACATGGGTTTACTTCATGAAAGGTTCCCATGAGAAAACAAATTGCTAAATTTTAAAATTGTATGTGTTCACTTTATATCTTGCTTAAATGCTTGGGGCATTTAAAATAATTCAGATATAGTACTGTAAGATTTCTTCTCAAAAGTATCTCGGTGTACTCTATGCTGAGTATTGCTTATCTAAATGAAATAATTGGAACAAAAGTTTATGCTGTATAACATTATGGGTTCATTATACCCTTTAAAATCAACTCAAATGAAAAATACAATTATTACAGTAATATAATTTGGATGGTAAGTTACCCATCTATTATCTGGCCTAGCTCAATCTAAAGACATTATAAAACTCTTATAATTATTAACAAATTTTAATTTTATTTTATAAGTTACCTCACGGGTAGGTTCTTGAAAATACAAATAGAACGTTATTAATTGCCTTGATAGACATTACTGTGATGATAATTCATATTTGGCCTCTTTTAAAAAAAACTCGCAATTATTTTTGAGGTTAACGATCGTTTCGTATACTTATATCCTAACAAATATTATTATACTTAACTCTAACACAAATGTTCTTACATTGGATTATTTAATCCTCTAAATAAATTGATACAGTGTTTGCTATTTAAAGTTTGGTTGTCTTTGCGTCAGTACAAGAGTGTTGATAATTATGATCCGTGAAAACAGATAAACAATAAAATTGGTCACTGTACTACCTTGCTTCTTTTTATCTTACAGATTAAAAATTAAACACTTTAGTGATCGGATTATAATGATCACTATCTGACTACACTTTATTCGCACTTGGAACGAGAAATATACCCTTTTCTTAATGAAACTGGGTTGTTTACCTTAAAGGTTAAAATGCTTTCGCTCGTTCCGAACACACGCACTAATTAAAAATATTCACTATTACTTGTCGATGCACTTTTCGTGTGATGAATCGCTGTACTGTTAATTATTTTGGTCAATTTTGAAGTATTTACTACTATTATATTGTATTACGTCATTAAAATGTAAGACACTGCCAAGCGGCAACTAGATGGCTCGAGATGAAGGTAGCGAATAAGCGAATTTCTCAGCGTCTCTGGTTATATACCCCTCGTCTTCATCGCCGTTAGGGACAAAAGTCGCTAAGTAAACTCTTTTTTGATTGGTACAACAAACCGTTACGATGACATATTGTTTTTGTTAACCGCCACGGAGCGTATCTTTCGCCTAACTGTCGTTGTTGTCCGTATTCACTGACAATTTCTTAATTTTGATAAAAAAATGATGCTAACACTCACTATTCACTTATTATAATTCCGATCTCTAGGTTATTATTATCAAATTAAAGTTTAGTCTCTGCTCTTTAATTTGATATAGCTTAATGCCAGTTTTAACCTCGCTTTCTCTGACAATACATACAAATAGTGTTTTGAAACATGGTTTCTTATTGTTGTCTGCTAATAATGCACAATGTGACTATTTCTCATCTTTTTACATTTTGTTATTTACACTGTGTTCTCTTTAGAATGTTATTATTTGAATAATAATACATATATGATTACAATTAAAAGCTGTTTATAACTGAACAATATTAAATCTTAATATAATTATGATAATACGTTATTATGAAAATTCCTTATTCTCTAAATACATTTTACTTGGCCTACTCAATTTAAAGGTATACAATAATAATTGAGTGGTGGTATTTCACGTCTCATTTAATTATATTTATTGTTCAGTAAATTTAATGTTCATTAGGAGTCCTGTTTCCCTATTAACTTACTGACCTAAATTCGTTTATGTATGGTCTAGATACATTCATAGCACCATGTTTATTCCTTAATTATTATTACTAATTACATTTCGTTTAATCAGGAAGTTGCTTATACACATAAGACTTCCTTTTATAATTATCTTTATCCAATAATGTTACATCTGGGTTTGTAAAGCTAGTTTTTATATATCCTTGTGGCTATAGCTCGTATAGTCATAGGCTTTGTTATTTATTTGTCATGGTTCTTCTAATTTCAGCCAAAATGCTGTTATTGTTATTACTTTATTTCAGTCATTGGTTATTTAGTTTCTATTTACATGACTCTACACATTAATGTCATGAACTGGCTCGCTTGACAGCTTATTGAGAACTTTGCATGTCCGTTAGTTAAAGTCAGTCATTGTTTGTTGTAGTGTCATGCAGTGTATTCATCACTGCTTCTTGGGATCCTTCCTCTTCTTTCTTCTTTGCTACATTCATTACAAATGATTCACTTCTATAACTTTAGTGTAATAATTTACCCTTCTGGTGTGTGTCTCGGTTATGTAACATTTTGGTGGTGTTACAATATACATAAAAAATATCGCCTCCTTTCCGACTTAATTACTTCCATGTTCCTTAAGGAATGGAAGTATGGTGATGGCAAAAAAAATCGTGTTCGAGATTATTGCAGATTCTGATTGTACTACACTCAAAACATGAAAAAAAGTCGTTTTCCAAAAAGTGTCTGTGTGTGTGTCTGTCTGTCTCTCTGTCTGTAGATTTTTTTTCTATGGCAAACGATAACTGCCGCAAATTCAAACAGAATCAAATAATTTTTTGCATACAGCCCTGATTTGTAGAGTACTCACGACCTATTGTTTTTGGTGAAGATCGGTTGAGGGAAAGGGGTAGTTTACCTGCAACGGGTTTTTTTTATCAAGGGAAATTTTCTTTTTTGGCAAACGATAACAGTCGCAAATTCAAACAGAATCAAATAATGTTTCGCATACAGCCCTGAATTGTAGAGTTCTCAAGACCTATTGTTTTTGGTGAAGATCGGTTAAGGGAAAGGGGTAGTTTACCTGTAACGTTTTATGTTTTAACAAGGGTATTTCCTATGGCAAACGATAACAGCCGCAAATTCAAACAGAATCAAAAGATTATTTGCATACAGCCCTAAATTGTAGAGTTCTCAAGACCTATTGTTTTTGGTGAAGATCGGTTAAGGGAAAGGGGTAGTTTACCTACAACGTTTTTTTAACAAGGGTATTTTCTATGGCAAACGATAACAGCCGCAAATTCAAACAGAATCAAATAATTTTCTGCATACAGCCCTGATGTGTAGAGTACTCAAGACCTATTGTTTTTGGTGAAGATCGGTTGAGGGGAAGGGGTAGTTTACCTGCAACGTTTTTTATCAAGCGTATTTTCTATGGCAAACGATAACAGCCGCAAATTCAAACAGAATCAAATAATTTTTTGCATACGTCAATGAATTGTAGAGGACTCAAGGCCTTTAGATTTTGGTGAAGATCGGTTAAGGGGAAGGGGTAGTTTACCTCCAACCTTTTACGTTTTAACAAGAGTAAAGTACTTGAAAATTTATTTAAACTTTTTGAAACAATGGTAATTGTTGAAAATAAAATAATTTTGTTGCCAGGCAATAAAATTATAATTTTTTCATTTTAATGTAAATCTGTACATAGTATAAAGTAAAGTCGGTGCGTTTTCTCTCTGTGTTTTAAATCGCTAATCTCAGGAAGTACTGAACGGATTTTATTCAAGTTTTCGCCAATAGATAGAGTGTCTATCGAGGAACATTTATGTGTATAATTAATACATATATGTTGTACATTAGCTTAGCTATCACGGTTTATGTCAAGTAAGTGGTATAGTTTACATCTTATATATAAAAATGAATGTTTCTTTGTTTGTCCCGTATGCGTTCCTATACCATTCATCCGATTGCGATGAAACTTCAGTGAGTTGTTGTGCGCACGTCCGCGAAGGTTTCTTCCACATCTCCTCCTAAACCACTGTACCGATTTCAACCAAACTTGGCACAAATATTTTACGCAACGGGAGAACCAACATAGGATAGGTGTTTTTTCGATGGGGTCCTTTTGGGGGTTCTTTGGGGTCTTCCACATCGCCTCCTAAACCACTGGACCGATTTCAACCAAACTTGGCACAAATATTTTACGCAAAGGGAGAACCAACATAGGATAAGTTTTTTCGATACGATCCTTTGGGGTCTTCCACGTCTCCACCTAAACCATTGGACCGATTTCAACCAAACTTGGCACAAATATTTTACGCAATGTGAGAACCAACATAGGACAGGTGTTTTTTTTCGATACGATCCTGTGGGGGGTCCTTTGCGGTCTTAAAAAACTATTAGATCTGGTTACTATGGCAACCCAATAGAATAGATTCTGTTCTAAATATATTATCGCATTAAATTGAAGACCACGCGAACGAAGTTGTGGGCAACAGCTATTTATTTTTAAGAAGCCTACTTTAATTAAACTAACATTTTCATTACGTACAACGTGAAACTCCGTAGCGAAGCACGGGTATTCTGCTAGTCATGTATAAGAGAAAATATATCGTGCATGGCAGGCAAGCATATCTCAGTTAGGTACTGTTTACGTTTCCATTTTATTATTATCACTACCGCAATAAAAAGGCAGGGAAGACACACACACACAATTCGCGTTATTTCTGGCCTCATTCACGTTTAATTTCTTACATTTGCACGGTTTTTAAATGGAAAGTGCCGAACCCATACCAACATAACGCATGCAAAAGTGTCCAGCGTGGATAGCGATTTGCTTCCTGTGGATCGCTGGGCAGTGTAACTGCACGTGTTTACAGAGGAACGATTCATAGACAGACTTTTCGTCTTTAGGGAATGAACCCTCTGCAAGATGCTGAGGGTCCATGAGTGACTTCGGAGCGCTCCTTCTTTTCCGCGTGTTTGTTCTGTGAAACGTACACTGTAGATTCACAGATTTATTCTAAGCAACGCTCAATAGGAAATGTACAAAAATTTTTGTCCACGGTGAACCCTCATACACACTAAACCTGCTCTGATGTTTTAATTACGGACATCATAATATTAAAACTTTGGAAACTTGAGCACTACTTAATGGAGATCAATCATTAACTTATACAAGCCATTAATTTTATGCATATTTTTTATATATATGTGTACAAAGTTATCGGCAACAAAGAAGTAGTTTTTGTTAAAATTCCTTCCCGGGATATTTGGCCGTAGTCCAATGTTTTCTACAAAACCAGACGTTTCGGCAATGCCATTGACTTCCATCATCAGTGAAAATCGAGTGTGATAACGTGAGGTGGTATATGTTAGTGACCACAGTACTGTGGTTAAGGCTGAAGCAGTAAGTAGAAAGAAGTAGTTTCTATGGTAATATTTCATTTCGAAAATGATTTTAAAAATAAATCTTAGAATATGGAAGTCATGTATGGTTCTCCATACCGATATTTTTACATCTTGTGCCATTTTGTCAATGTTATATGTGGACAGACTTGCTTACTTTTCTATTAAATGTAGAAATAGATTTTACCATTATTTTTTGCCACAAACCATTTAATCTTGTTGTTTAATCCTTTTTCTATGTGAATAGCTTGTTACAATTATTGTTAATATTTCGTGTAAACAGCAGAGAGATGCTAAGTAGGACATTGTCTCAGGTAAGATTGCATGGTAAATCAAGACTTGCGCGTATTTCTTCCACCCGGCGACGTCAGAGCGAAGCAACCAATGGGAGCGTAATTGGCCGGAGTGGCCTACCTTATTATTCTAGTTACATTGGTACTGTGGTTAAGGCTGAAGAAAGATGTAGTTTCTATGGAAATAGTTCATTTCAAAAAGTATTTTAAACATAAATCTTACAACATGGAAGTCATGTATGGTTCTCCATACCGATTTTTTACTTCCATGTTCCATAAGGAAATGGAAGTATGGTGATCGCCAAAAAAATCGTGTTCGAGATAATTGCAGATTCTGATTGTACTACCCTCAGAACATGAAAAAAAGTCATTTTCGAAAAGTGTCTGTGTGTGTGTCTGTCTGTGTAAATTTTTTTTCTATGGCAAACGATAAGAACCGCAAATTCAAACAGAATCAAACAATGTTTTGCATACAGACCTGAATTGTAGAGTTCTCAAGACCTATTGCTTTTGGTGAAGATCGGTTAAGGGAAAGGGATAGTTTACCTGCAACGTTTTATGTTTTAAAAGGGTAATTTTTTATGACGAATGATACCAGCTGCGTATTAAAAGAGAATCAAATAATTTTTTGCATACATTCCTCAATTTTTAAGTACTCAAGGTCTGTTGATTTTGGTGAAGATCGGTTAAGGGAAAGGGGTAGTTAACCTGCAACGTTTTATGTTTTAACAAGGGTAATTTTTTCTATGACGAACGATAACTCCCGTAAATTCAAACAGAATCAAATATTTGTTTGCATACGTTCCTGAATTGTTAAGTACTCAAGGTCTGTTCATTTTGGTGAAGGTCAGTTAAGGGAAAGGGGTAGTTTACCTGCAACATTTTATGATTTAACAATGGTAATTTTTTCTATGACGAACGATAACTGCCGCACATTCAAACAGAATCAAATATTTTTTTGTGTACGTTCCTGAATTGTAAAGGAATGAAGGCCTATTGATTTTGGTAAAGATGGTTAAGGGAAAGGGGTAGTTTACCTGCCACGTTTTATGTTTTAACAAGGGTAATTGTTTCTATGACGAACGATAACTGCCGCACATTCAAACAAAATCAAATAATGTTTTGCATGCATCCCTGAATTGTAGAGTACTCAAGGCCTGTTGATTTTGGTGAAGATCATTTAAGAGAAAGGGGTAGTTTACCTGCAACGTTTTATGTGATAACAAGGGTAATTTTCCTATGACGAGCGATAACTGCCATAAATTCAACCAATCAAATAATTTTTTGCATACATCCCTAAATTATAGAGAGCTCAAAGGCCTGCTGATTTTGATGAAGATCGGTTAAGGGAAAGGGGTAGTTTACCTGCAACATTTTATGTTGTAACAAGAGAAATTTTTTCATGACGAACGATAACTGCCGTAAATTTAAACAGAATCAAATAATTTTAACATATGTGCCTGAGTTGTAGAGGACTCAAGGCCTATTGATTTTGGTGAAGATCGGTTACGGGGAAAGGGTAGTTTACCTGAAACATTTTTTTTGTAACAAGAGTAAAGTACTTAATTTTGATAAATAAAGTATCCTGATAAGATCTTAATAATCCACTGTAGAAATGTAGATGAAATATCTATAAATGAAGAGGCTAGTTGAACGGGGTGGGGGTAATTTTCTATAAACGAAAATTATAGTTGAAGGGGGAGGGGATAATTTTTTTATATATGTACTACGTTATCCGCAACAAAGAAGTAGTTTGTTGTTAAAATTCCTTCCCCGCCTGTTTGGCCGTACACCAATGTTTTCTGCAAAACCAGACGTTTCAGCAGTGCCATCGACTTCCATCATCAGTGAAAATCGAGTGCGATAACGTGAGGTGGTATACGTTAGTGACCACAGTACTGTGGTTAAGGCTGAAGCAGTAAGTAGAAAGAAGTAGTTTCTATGGAAATATTTCATTTCATAAATGATTTTAATATAAATCTTAGAACATGGAAGTCATGTGTGGTTCTCCATACCGATATTTATATTGTGCATACAGGATATAGTGGTAGTCAACTTCTGTAGGTAAAACGTTTCCTGAACAGGAATCTGTTGTATTTGCATGTAATTAAAGGAAATGGCTAATACTTGCAGCTTATCTTTTTTTGTTTTATTTTATTCTTCAAACTCATAGAATGTTTTTCCTTCCTGTTATAAACAAGCTGTTCTGCTGCAGCATGTCTTTCAGGTGTGTTTTACATTTTAACTTTATCTTCTCACAAACAACAGTCTGTTTTTGTGGTCGCTGAGAAGCCAAATTAAAATAGTGTTGGTTACTAACTTTTAATCCAGAATATTTATCTTTGGGAAATCTGTACACTGTTTTCATGTTCAGTCTTATATCAATATATTTCATAACTTTTCCTGAATAATGACTTTTCTTTTGAGGAAAATTTCTTTGTACTGAGAAACAAAATGTTTTGTGTCTGAAGAAAGAATTTGTTTTTACATGTTGGCCCTTGAGAACCTTATGGCTCTTTGCTTTGGTCTTCAAGTTGTTTATTCTTTTAACTTGCTTAATTGTAACTGAGTGCAGGGGAAAGAAATGCTCTAAGAAATACCTTGTCACTTGACACCAACCGTAACAAGGTATTTGAACAAATAGTTGTCCTTAAAAGCATTTTCACTTATCCATGGCCACTGCTGCTTGACATCATAGACGGTGACTGTATAATCCTGCACATTCTCTGATGACAAGTCATGGAAATGAGCCAATCTAGTTCCCTTTGTTTATATCTATAAAACAGTAATTCTGCTTTTAGCTGAAAAAACAAACATTTTTGTTTTAACATGGAGCTTGTACACTACTAGCGGTTGTCAAGAAACTATTTTGCCTGCAGGCAGGTCCCATAGTTTTAGCTGGAAGTGTCTTTCCTTTATACTCCACAGAAGCTTATTTTTTATCAGGTTGGTTTTCTACTGTATTGCTGAATATCTCGTACACAAATGGTTTCATTAACACAGAAAACCTCAAGTATGTCATTATTTTCTGGACACATACTGTTGGAAATGATAGTTTCCTCTAAATAAAACTAACTGTTCATCAACTGTAACAAATGCACTGGGGTTATAAAGTTTTGGCAATACCCCCACCCTATATCCCAAAAATTCATGAAGTGTTGAGAACTTGTTTTTCTGTTCTTGGAGGAACAAGTTTCACAGTTATTGAATCTTAGAAAATGTGAAATGTCTTTGCTAACTCAGTTGCTCTGCATTTACTGAATTAACTTCTGTTGATTCATTACAGGACTTGAAACTCCAGCTAGTAACAGTAAACCCATATAAGGATAGAGTTAAACGGTGTCAATATTTATTAACTTACCCTTGTACACACAAATTCCCTCTACAGTTTTGTTTCTTGAGCAGTGGCGTGGCGTGGGTACATAACACCTGTTGCCAGTTTTGATAGGCCTAAAAATTAATTCAAATTTTTTCTTGTAGAGTGTTCTTTTTAGAGCATTTTCTATGAATCACTGGGAGAAGAGGGTCCCGGTTCAACGGAATCTGACTCTCATTATACTTACACAGAATAAATCAGAACACAAATAATTACATTACAAATAATAAAGACAAACAGAGAAACATGACTAAATGAACAAAACACAAATAAGTACGTAGGTAACTGTTGCACATCGGTTCCGAAAACGAACATATCTCCTAACTGAGCGTTTTGCCTGTTTATACAGCGGCTACACATTGGGTGGACGAATGTGTCCCCCCTCCGCAGTTTTTACAGTGACAACTACTACGAGGCGTAATGACCAGTGACACACTGCCAATGTCTGAGCCAGCAACACAAGACGGTGCAGCACGTGCACAGCAGTTTGAAAGCAATACTACACTTTTCTTCAAGTCTCCCTACTAATGTTGTAACGATTTCAAATTATTCAATAATTAACGTATTTATTCTGTAAATAATATTATTTTCTCTTACATCCAAGTAATGTTGCCACCGGCAACAGCGATTGCATGAACACCACACTACTGTTCTTGAGGTTATATACATATATATTTTAACATTTTTATGAATCTTTTAGTATACTTCACAAATAATTTATGACGTATATATTAAAAATCAAATATGGGAAATAAATGAATTAGAGAAATCAAAAATATATCCCAGGTTTTCCTTCATTATTCTTAACCAAATGACCAATATTAATAGTTCTGTGTAATAAATAAAACACTGTAACATTAATTAGATAAAAGTAATTTATACTTTTAGTATAAAACAACTTTTTTACTTCCATATTCCTTAAGGACATGGAAGTATGGTGATGGCAAAAAAAATCGTGTTCGAGATTATTGCAGATTCTGATTGTACTACACTCAAAACATGAAAAAGTCGTTTTTCGAAAAGTGTCTGTGTGTGTGTCTGTAGATTTTTTTCCTATGGCAAACGATAACTGCCGCAAATTCAAACAGAATCAAATAATTTTTTGCATACAGCCCTGATTTGTAGAGTACTCAAGACCTATTGTTTTTGGTGAAGATTGGTTGAGGGAAAGGGGTAGTTTACCTGCAACAGTTTTTTTATCAAGGTAATTTTTTTTTGGCAAACGATAACAGCAGCAAATTCAAACAGAATCAAATAATGTTTCGCATACAGCCCTGAATTATGGAGTTCTCAAAACCTATTGTTTTTGGTGAAGATCGGTTAAGGGAAAGGGGTAGTTTACCGGCAACGTTTTATGTTTTAACAAGGGTATTTTCTATGGCAAACGATAACAGCCGCAAATTCAAACAGAATCAAAAGATTATTTGCATACACCCCTAAATTGTAGAGTTTTCAAGACCTGTTGTTTTTGGTGAAGATCGGTTAAGGGAAAGGGGTAGTTTACCTGCAACGTTTTTTTAACAAGGGTATTTTCTATGGCAAACGATAACAGCCGCAAATTCAAACAGAATCAAATAATTTTTTGCATACGTCCCTGAATTGTAGAGATCTCAAGGACCTTCGATTTTGGTGAAGATCGGTTAAGGGGAAGGGGTAGTTTACCTGCAACCTTTTACGTTTTAACAACAGTAAAGTACTTAAAATTCATTTAAACTTTTTGAAACAATGGTAATTGTTAAATATCGGTATGGAGAACCATACATGACTTCCATATTCTAAGATTTATTTTTAAAATCATTTTCGAAATGAAATATTACCATAGAAACTACTTCTTTCTACTTACTGCTTCAGCCTTAACCACAGTACTGTGGTCACTAACATATACCACCTCATGTTATCACACTCGATTTTCACTGATGATGGAAGTCAATGACATTGCCGAAACGTCTGGTTTTGTAGAAAACATTGGACTACGGCCAAATATCCCGGGAAGGAATTTTAACAAAAACTACTTCTTTGTTGCCGATAACTTTGTACACATATATATAAAAAATATGCATAAAATTAATGGCTTGTATAAGTTAATGATTGATCTCCATTAAGTAGTGCTCAAGTTTCCAAAGTTTTAATATTATGATGTCCGTAATTAAAACATCAGAGCAGGTTTAGTGTGTATGAGGGTTCACCGTGGACAAAAATTTTCAACATTTCCTATTGAGCGTTGCTTAGAATAAATCTGCGAATCTACAGTGTACGTTTCACAGAACAAACACGCGGAAAAGAAGGAGCGCTCCGAAGTCACTCATGGACCCTCAGCATCTTGCAGAGGGGTCATTCCCTAAAGACGAAAAGTCTGTCTATGAATCGTTCCTCTGTAAACACGTGCAGTTACACTGCCCAGCGATCCACAGGAAGCAAATTGCTATCCACGCTGGACACTTTTTCGGCTTGCATGCGTTATGTTGGTATGGGTTCGGCACTTTCCATTTAAAAACCGTGCAAATGTAAGAAAATAAAACATGAATGAGGCCAGAAATAACGCGAATTTTGTGTGTGTGTCTTCCCTGCCTTTTTATTTCGGTAGTGATAATAATAAAATGGAAACGTAAACAGTACCTAACTGAGATATGCTTGCCTGCCATGCACGATATATTTTCTCTTATACATGACTAGCAGAATACCCGTGCTTCGCTACGGAGTTTCACGTTGTACGTAATGAAAATGTTAGTTTAATTAAACTAGGCTTCTTAAAAATAAATAGCTGTTGCCCACAACTTCGTTCACGTGGTCTTCAATTTAATGCAATAATATATTTAGAACAGAATCTATTCTATTGGGTTGCCATAGTAACCAGATCTAATAGTTTTTTAAGACCGCAAAGGACCCCCCAGACGATTGTATCGAAAAAAACACCTGTCCTATGTTGGTTCTCCCGTTGCGTAAAATATTTGTGCCAAGTTTGGTTGAAATCGGTCCAATGGTTTAGGTGGAGACGTGGAAGACCCCAAAGGATCGTATCGAAAAAACACTTGTCCTATGTTGGTTCTCCCTTTGCGTAAAATATTTGTGCCAAGTTTGGTTGAAATCGGTCCAGTGGTTTAGGAGGCGATGTGGAAGACCCCAAAGAACCCCGAAAAGGATCCCATTGAAAAAACACCTATCCTATGTTGGTTCTCCCGTTGCGTAAAATATTTGTGCCAAGTTTGGTTGAAATCGGTACAGTGGTTTAGGTGGAGATGTGGAAGAAACCTTCGCGGACGTGTGCACAACAACTCACCGAAGTTTCATCGCAATCGGATGAATGATATAGGAACGCATACGGGACAAACAAAGAAACATTCATTTTTATATATAAGATGTAAACTATACCACTTACTTGACATAAACCGTGATAGCTAAGCTAATGTACAACATATATGTATTAATTATACACATAAATGTTCCTCGATAGACACTCTATCTATTGGTGAAAACTTGAATAAAATCCGTTCAGTACTTCCTGAGATTATCGATTTCAAACACAGAGAGAAAACGGACCGACTTTACTTTATACTATGTACAGATTTACATTAAAATGAAAAAATTATAATTTTATTGCCTGGCAACAAAATTATTTTATTTTGTTTTTAAACAATTACCATTGTTTGAAAAAGTTTAAATGAATTTTCAAGTACTTTACTCTTGTTAAAACGTAAAAGGTTGCAGGTAAACTACCCCTTCCCCTTAACCGATCTTCACCAAAATCTTAAGGCCTTGAGTCCTCTACAATTCATTGACGTATGCAAAAAATTATTTGATTCTGTTTGAATTTGCGGCTGTTATCGTTTGCCATAGAAAATACGCTTGATAAAAAACGTTGCAGGTAAACTACCCCTTCCCCTCAACCGATCTTCACCAAAAACAATAGGTCTTGAGTACTCTGCAATTTAGGGCTGTATGCAAATAATCTTTTGATTCTGTTTGAATCTGCGGCTGTTATCGTTTGCCATAGGAAATACCCTTGTTAAAACATAAAACGTTACAGGTAAACTACGTCTTTCCCTTAACCGATCTTCACCAAAAACAATAGGTCTTGATAACTCTACAATTCAGGGTTGTATGCGAAACATTATTTGGTTCTGTTTGAATTTCCGACTGTTATCGTTTGCCAAAAAAAAAAATTCCCTTGATAAAAAAAACCGTTGCAGGTAAACTACCCCTTTCCCTCAACCGATCTTCACCAAAAACAATAGGTCGTGAGTACTCTACAAATCAGGGCTGTATGCAAAAAATTATTTGATCTGTTTGAATTTGCGGCAGTTATCGTTTGCCATAGAAAAAAAATCTACACACAGACAGACACTTTTCGGAAAACGACTTTTTTTCATGTTTTGAGTGTAGTACAATCAGAATCTGCAATAATCTCGAACACGATTTTTTTTTGCCATCACCATACTTCCATTTCCTTAAGGAATATGGAAGTAAAAATAAAATAATTTTGTTGCCAGGCAATAAAATTATAATTTTTTATTTTAATGTAAATCATGTATGAGTTAATAGTATAATAGATTAATTTACACTCAAAATGTACAAATACAAACATCTATATCATTCGTGTCAGGCAAGCATATCTCAGTTATGTAATGTTTACGTTTCCGTTTTATTATTATGACTACCGCAATAAAAAGGCAGGGAAGACACATACACACACACACAATTTGCGTTATTTCTGGCCTCACTCATGTTTATTTTCTTACATTTGCACGCTTTTTAAATGGTAAGTGCCGAAACCCATACCAACATAACGCGTGCAAGCCGAAAAAGTGTCCAGCGTGTATAGCGATTTGCTTCCTGTGGATCGCTGGGCAGTGTAACTGCACGTGTTTACAGAGGAACGATTCATAGACAGACTTTTCGTCTTTAGGGAATGAACCCTCTGCAAGATGCTGAGGGTCCATGAGTGACTTCGGAGCGCTCCTTCTTTTTCGCGTGTTTGTTCTGTGAAACGTACACTGTAGATTCGCAGCTTTACTCTAAGCAACGCTCAATAGGAAATGTTGAAAATTTTTGTCCATGGTGTACCCTCATACACACTATACCTGCTCTGATGTTTTAATTACGGACATCATAATATTAAAACTTTGGAAACTTGAGCACTACTTAATGGAGATCAATCATTAACTTATACAAGCCATTAATTTTATGCATATTTTTTATATATATCAGTGGCGAAGCTAGTAGTTAATGAATTGGTAGGCAAAAATCTTATCTTACATTTTTTTTAAGGAATCACTAAAAGGACGGTGGTTCAAATCGGACGCTGAGGTAGAGTTTGCTGTAACCGAGTGGTTCCACAAACACCCGCAAGAATTTTACTAGCAGGGAATCTACAGGTTAGCGCAACAGTGGAACTCATGTCTTAATGTTATTGGAGACTTCTTTTAAAATCGTTGAATAAAAAATGCTTTACAGCTCTATACGTGTTTCTATTGAACAATCCTTGTATTAGTCATACACAATAATACAACTGATTGAACTTCAAATTTTTAAACTTGATTAGTTTCTATATATATGTTTAATGTTACAAATAATTCAAATAACAATCTTGCTCATCTGTTAGTTCAGCAGAATAACAGTGACACTTTTAATAACCGCATAAAATAAACACACTTAGAAACAACACAGGCGCTTTAACTCAACTGTTTGGACCACATAAGTGAGGCATGCCTCAACGCTCTGTGTACAGCGCGGGACAATCCCCCCTCCCTTCACTTCCCTATCACACCACTACATTGCTTACATACTATGTATACAAAAAACGCTGAGGCAAGTTCTGGTTGCCTCATTCGCTTTAAACGAGCTATGCCGAATCTCACCTGTCACCATCTAGCGGTCGCTCAATAAAGCTCGTTTCGGTTTAATAAATTTGACAGTCGCAGTAACAATGTATAATCTTTACGTTATGTAGTTCATACGTATTTATAATTTTTATTCTACAGAATTTTTTAGGGTAGGCATTGCCTCCATGTAACTTCGCCACTGATATATATGTGTACAACGTTATCGGCAACAAGGAAGTAGTTTTTGTTAAAATTCCTTCCCGGGATATTTGGCCGTAGTCCAATGTTTTCTACAAAACCAGACGTTTCGGCAATGCCATCGACTTCCATCATCAGTGAAAATCGAGTGCGATAACGTGAGGTGGTATACGTTGGTGACCATAGTACTGTGGTTAAGGCTGAAGCAGTAAGTAGAAAGAAGTAGTTTCTATGGTAATATTTCATTTCGAAAATGATTTTAAATATAAATCTTAGAATATGGAAGTCATGTATGGTTCTCCATACCGATATTTTATACTAGTTTTGTTCAATTAATTGTTGCAAAGTCCCTAATCTTAGAAAAAAATGCATTTAGTGTTAACTTACAAGGATTATGTAATTACATTGGGGAAAAATTTTTGCATTCTTCTTCAAACACAAACTGATAATTAAATCTGTTTAAAAAATAACAAATTCTCTTTTGTAGTCACCAAGGTCATAGGACTTTAGATGAAATCATAGGTTAATTTCACAAATACTGTAGTTATCCAGCTGCTGATAAGGAATGGTCCATTTACTTAGATATGGTCTTATCACTGATTCTGTAACTTCCAGGAAGTTTGCATAGCTATATTTAAACACACACACTTGTTCGTTCCACTTCATTTCAGAATCTTTGAAATTAACACTTCATTAACACAAGCCTCTTTTTTTTATAATACAGGCAATAAAAATTCTACTGCAATAGTAATGAATACTGAAAAACAGAAAAAATAGAAAACAAAATGTATTAAAATATTGTGACTTGTATGATCATGTTTTTTTTAACTTATACTGTAGCCTTAATATGTTCCTCACATTTCTTCCTTGCGTCTTACAGCATGAACTAGTATGTGGTACTTGCAGTAGAAAAACACTCCAAGCCTCCTGAGATTCTGAAGCTGAGGTCTAGGTTGGTTTTGAATAAAAAACGAGAGAGCCATTCAAGAAACTCCATTCAGTCAAATATTTATTTCTTATTGTTTCATCATTATGATTTTGTTTTGAATCAAATTATTATAAAGTAATATTTTGTAATAAAGCACAATAAATGGCAAACTAAAATAGTTGGTGTGATGAAAAACTACATTGAAAATCACATAGACCATTAAATTAGTATGTTACCCAGTGAAGTTGTATGTGCTACGGGATTTATTCATAATACTTGTTACTGTATAAGAAAATACAAAAAAAAATCAAGTTTTATATTCACCAAAAATAACGTTTAACTTTACTAGGGAGCACACAAACAGCAATGTGTTTGTGCAGCATCTAAAAGCTTTGGGAAGAATCTGATATGTGAAAATACATTACATATCACAAATACAGCTGTTATATCTATGACTGAATGAGAAGCCATTGGTTACAGAAAACAGATTGTGTAATTAGATGTGTTAACACAATTTCAGTAGTTAATTAAAATTACTATACAAAGTTTTTAACATTGAAAATTGTAATTATTGGTGTTAAAGTAAAGAGTTTAATTTCTTTTTATTATGTTTTATATAGTATGTTACAATTCTTTTTTTAATCTTATGCTAGAAGAATAAAACTGCCATGTCACGCAAACACCTAAAAAAAGGGAGATAGTAACAACTGTGTTGTTATACCAATATTTTGTTACAAGTATTTTAATTACTCTTAGGTACAATATAATTTAGCCATTTTCATAGAACCAATTAATTACTACTTTTCAGCCGGTAACAGCTCACTGACACGGTTCCAAACAGTGTACAGTAAGGTTTCACAGAAAGTTGAGACAAAAAGACACATATTACCTTAGTAATGTTACAAACTCTTACTATTTTTCTGAAGTGCTTTATTCACTAGGTCCATACAGACTTCCAATTTGTATTTAAGTTAGTAACAGTTTAATAAATACACAAAGTACTAAATAATTGCAGTAGCACACGTGTACAATGCATTTTCTATTAGACACTTGGTTGCAGGAAGCTTGGTTTGTTATAATAATTATGGCATTCATGCCTTTAAGTGTGTTGTCTAATCAGATAACACTGCTGAACACAATCTGATTAAGCGTTCAGAACATGTTAAGTACATTCCAACTTTGGACACAGGCTAAGATAAACAAAATTTTTTGCAACAAACAAGTTTTCATGGTTGTTATAAACTCTTTATTACCGAATATAAACATAAAACACAACAAACAGAACAAAATGTACTCTTTTCTTCTGAGTATGTAGTTTCACAAATGCACTTATTTATTTACTTGGTTGGTTCAATTGTCTCTCCTCCACGTATCTGTCCCCAGCCGATTAACCTTAGTACAAAACAAAATATTCAAAATTATATATAAATTCACGCACACACACACACACTTTTAACTAGAATTCTTAATACTTTCAGAAGTTATGCTGTTTAACACAGAGTTCCCACAAAATTTTCAAACTTAATTCCCTGACGGTTTCAAGAAATTTTCCTGACATGTGGAAGTTCAGAAAGATTACACACATTTTTTAAATAATTATTTTTCATTAACTAGGCCTACAATACATTTATATTAAATGTAAGACATAAAACATAATTAGAGTATTATTAAACATGGAAACATATACTTAACATTTAAATACCAAAAAGTAAACTTTGTTTTGATTATACAAAACAAAAAGTGTCTTATTTAATATACGTAGACAGGATAGCTTCACTTCACTTTCAATATGCAGACAAAAAAATTAGTATGTAATTATTATTTGCAGAAACACTAGTTATTTTTATTTAAAGAAGCTTCTAAGCGCATAATTTCAAACTGACTTTGTCTTCTTCTATTTGCTGTTTCATTCGAGAAACTATTCTTTGATCCAAATTTTCAGCTGTAATATCTCTGTTGGGGGACCAGATGAAAATCTGAAAATTGCACATATAAAAGGTCTTTATGGTATCAAACTCCAGTATAAATTTCAACTTTGAGATTCAACTCAAAGTCGGTAAGCAAAAAATGCTCGATTTCTACATCCGGGATAAGTGGGTAATGACTCCTTACCAGGGGTAAGTTAACCATAATTTTGAATAAAATGTAACGGGGTTGTGGCGACATATCTTGGCTGATCCCTTTAGAAAGTATGAGAGTATCAATGAGAGCTTTTATGCTTCGGCATAAATCCTCTCATTGGAGGGGTATTGTAATGGGTCTAAATATACCTAAATATTATTGTGTAATTTCATAAATTCTATAACATGCAAAGATGAGGCCCCTTTGAGGGGAGGCGAAGCCAGTAAATAATTTCCATGGCCATATTTGGTTATGAGATTATAACGAAAATCTATTTATAGCCAGTGACCAACACATCAAGTATTTTGTTGACGAAAAACATTTCGCGACGAAGTTGAAAAGGTGAAACTCAACTCAACGGAATGTTATAATACTGAGGACGAGACGTACGGCGGGGAGCGGGTGAAGCAGTTTGAGACGCACCAAACGGAAAATTTGTAACATTGAACGCCAGTCGGCAAACAAAATCTAAACAAAGCGGACGTGGGCAGTTCCACTCGCCGCCGGCTGCATACCGTTTTCGCCCGCATACAACAAAAATATGAATCTTTCTATACATTTCAAAGTGAAAACCGTATTTGGCTAAATATTCATCAACAGTAACTAATTAAAACAAATTGACAGTTCGGCAGTAACACGTAAAAATGTGACAGTGAAAACAGTAAAACAACGCATGCCATGTGGTGAAATTCTATGCAGCATAATCAAGGGAAGTAGACATTTCAACAATATATATACCATTGCAACATTTTAAAATACTGGTTGTTTCCTAAATTATAAAGTTGAGCTCAACAAAATCAAAAAATAAGTAAATGTGTATGTTTGTGTGAATGAAAAATTATGAAAATAGGCCTAACCAGAAGTGTTGAGTTTGCATAATCTTTTATATACGTAGTAGTATTTTGATGTCGTAGTTTATTGATAATCAGTTTTACGCTTTAGGGCGGAATAAGTGTGTTCATGATTTTTGTCATGTTTTTCGAGAGAAAATAAATAACGTTATATTTTAAATGATTTGCGCATTGTTATTTGTATTTGCCAACTGTTCTCTGCCTAAGTACACTAAACGATTCCCTGGACCAAACACTACATATAATCATATTAATTTTAATAAACACTTACTGAGTAACATTGCAGTTGTTTTGCTCTCACAGGAACATTTTTAATAATTAATTAACCAATAACATTGCAACAACATTCGAGAGGTCATATACGCCTGCCATAGCCATTGGTCATTACATTGACACACACACACACACACACACACACACACACACACACTAATAATATTGATATTATTATATATATTATATTGTTACAACACAAATAAACCACCCCAATACCAGGTATAAAAAAGATAAATCAACAATATAAAAAGTAATTCGTATAATATAAAATGTTTAATGAAAATAAAATGACAATGACGCAACAAACGACGACATGACCTAACCCAAGTGATTGACCAAATAAAAGGAAACAAAAGGAGAAGGGGAAAACCGAAACCAAATAAGAAGGTGATTGACGCAATACTACCAAATAAAATTTAAATAAATAAGAAGGTGAATTAATACAAATCTAATAATACTGGAAAATCAGTTAGGAAATAATTAACAAGCCATGATGTAGAAAATAATGATAACATACAATTAGTATAAAAACAGATCCAAAACACATCAACAAATAAACAAATCAATTATAATAACAAAACAAAACACATTAGGGTAAAATAAGATGTAATTTGTATAAAATAAGTAAATATAATCAGTTACTACTTAGGCCTATGAAATGCCTAACTGTCAGAAACAAATAACTACAAATTGTAAAAAATCAACAAGGAAATTGGCAAATCCAAGGCAAATAACTAGTCAAGGATAATTTGTGAATCATATTAAAAGATAAATGTTATGTTAAGGACTTAAAATAAGAAAGAAATGTAATTAACAAATATCAACATAACTGTCAAATTTTAATACATAAGAGAACCCAACCTTATGGGATGTCAAAATAATCTTTGAAAGGAAATACAAACAGTAGTGATAATATTTAATACATAGGAAGGAAGACGGAAGAATAAAAGCAATCAGAAGATATACAGTAATTTTGAATAAAAATTCAAAATTGATAACAATGGTTATAAGTCATGATCAACCAATCGGAATCAATTAGTAACCATGACAACGGACCGTTGGTTACAATTTTTCCGTTAAATTATAGTATTCAATAAATGACGCTCTTCCAGAATAGACGCCAGGCCGTGAATGACCTAAATATTAATCTAAAATGTATACAAAGTAATCAAAATTCAAAAAGATGGAAACGTAAGAAGCAGACGAGAACATTTAACTGATGCCAAGGACCAATTTAAATAAATTTTAAATGAATAAATTGCTACAACTAACATGAAAAAGATGCCAGAAGCCCCAGATAATTGAAAATGACTACTATTGAAGCCCCATTCCATTTCAACTGAACGACTGTTTACATCAAGTCTACTGATTTGGTAAGTATTATTAAATTACCCGAATTTCAGAAATAAACCCACTTTAAATATTTCTCACAGTAATCTGAACTCTCACTATAAACTGAATATTATTTCTTTCAAAGATTAAGTATAAAAAAATAAAACACTGAAAATTTGTTAACTAATAAAATAACCTGTTGTTAAATTACGAACTTTTGAAACACACTTTACTACACTGCAGAAACAAATTACAGTTACACACTATATTATTTAAGTACAAATAATGTAAGGTAGTGTACTTTTTATTGTAATCATTATCAATATTTTTTTCGTAATCACAAGAACCTGGATTTTGAACAGAACAAACTTTAACAAACAAAATAGTCTGTAACTAAACAAACTTAATCGAAATAAATAAATAATAAAATACTGCCACGAACTTACCTACGATCTTTCTCACTTACTTACCTTTTTTAAATTTTCATCAGAAGACCAGAGTCGCCACGATATTTTTTGGTTATAATATCGAAACCTTAACACTCTACCTTAATAAAACGGGACAATTTTGCAATCTGACTACCCCCCAATAATAATTTAGAAGAAATCCGGGAACGTTTAGACGAATCTTGCAGCACAGAAATGAGAAAGTGGTAATGACGAAATAACTACACTAACACATTGTTTTACAGTGACTTAAGTAGTTTTAATCAATATTAAGACGGACCAAAATCATTATAACAAGAACACGAAAAAAACAAATTCTGAGATAGATATTGTAACGTAACAGATTTGAGGTCCCCAACGTTACATAAAAAATGAAGTAACTATGGTTGAGAACAATACCCAAATATTAAGGTTACTAAGTAATTAATACATCTGAGGTGTACATAAATTTAAAAGATGTAATAAATAATAATATGGGGTGTAAAATATAAACATTGTATCAAATGGGAGGAGTTTAATAGGTAGTAATGAAGTATAAAATACTATTCAAATTAATATTTAATGTGTTGCAAATTGTACTTGTTGTTATGCTGTAGCATGGTAGTGTTTACAGGATATTTATTTTATGTTTTGTGGATAGTAAGAGGGAACTGTTGTTTTATAGAAGTACTTAGTCAGTGGTACTCCTTTCACTTATGTTAAAATTGTCTTTAGACAATTAAGTATAAATACATGTGTTAGGTATTATATTATGTTAAAGGTATTGACTGAAATTGATTAATGAAGTTGTTTTGAATTAATGTTTGTAAACTTGGCCAGGATGGCAATAAGTGTTTAAAAGTTGACAAGTAGTTCTTATAATTATGTTATAAAATAATGAAAGGTTCCAGGATGAACTAATTAATATAATGAATTAAAACCAGGAAATATAAATTAATGTAAGTAGCCATAAACCAGTGACAACAGTAGGTCAGGTAAAGAAAATTAAGTTAACAACAAAATCATTATAACAGTTGTAAGAAAAACTTATAGGCCTAAATTTAATATTTGTAAAAGGAAATTAATACCCTTTTAATAAGTCCAGTCTAATGAAACTATAGTAAAATATATACGGTTTAATAAGGTAGATTGGGTGAGAGTTTTAGGTAATTTGGTGTAATTCCAAGCATGGAGTATTTTATTAAAAAAAGAGTAGTAATATTTTATAATTCTGGCTCTAGGATATCAAATATCATCCAATGACAGAAAGTAACGGTTGTTAGGGTAACTAAAATGTAAAAAATGTTGTTGATTTTCAATTATTCGATTGTTATATGCTCATGGGTTAACTTGAAATAAGACGAATCCATAAAAGAATTTATAAAAACCCAACATAATTCAATTGCTATATGCTGATGGGTGAAGTTAAATAAATACGGAAAGGAATTTATAAAAAAACTAATAATTATTCGATTGTTATATGCTATTGAGTTCAGATGAGGAGACACTTTTAAAAAGGATGATACAAATTAACAAAATTGAATCAAAATTAATAAATTAAAGTCGAAACCTAATCCTATAAAACAAACTGATGAATAATAAAATAAATTAGATTTCAAAAATATAACCAAATACCTCCAAAAGGTCGAGAAATTCTTACTTCACTCATCAAGATAATTCCGTTGGATTTAGTATTAAACCCAATTTCCCATCTAACCAGGAGACTAATTGATGGAAGAAAAACGCCTAAATTAATGGAATTATAGAAAAATTATACAAGGACCTGTTTCTGAAGAAATAAACCTCACTTTCAAGAAGGAAGTTATAATACGACTCCAATTTCACCGAGACCGACAACCACAAGGATTGTAAGGGAAGAACGAAGGTCAGAAGAGTTCCCGGGGCTTTCCAGTACATCACACCGTCAATTTTATTAAGCATCGGAACACTTTTTCTGGATGGAAGTAACCTAAATTGTAATCTTCAACTGTTTGCAGACGTACAATGCTGCCTTGAGAGTCATCAACCCGGTAACACCAGCTTATTTTTAATTTTAATATAGTAAGAACTAATAACATTTTGTAATACTAAGTAACCTTAATTTTGCATTACCTGGCCTTACTAATCGTTAAAAGAATCACACGTACCCTGGGATAAGAGATATTTAATATTATATTTAATTTGTATAAAATAAAAGGAACCTGGTCAAATAAACAATCGATCCATCATTGTATAATCGATATCACTCTGTTGTAGTCATGAAGAGCACTGTTAGTTTGAATTAAAGTACAAAATAAATAAAGAATCCTTCTTGTATATGATGATGTTTAATGTTATTGTAGAATAGGTATTATATGTTGTGGGTGGAGTAATTTACAGGTAAAAGGGTGATTAAAATCTGGTGAACCAGTTAACCTAGAAGCAAGCCAATTACGAATAACAGCGCTCATAGCCAACAGCTGGTAGAACGTGAGATTACCGAACTAGCGTGTTTCCTGCACAATTTTTGAATTGAATTACACAACACGGACTGACTAGGGTTGGCGAGAATTCTTAATTCATTAATTAAATACATGAAGTATATCATTGATATTGCGTAAACATTGAGTAATTAGGTAAAACCGTGTTATAGTATACATAAAGGTTATAATAACACCATAACAAATATATTTGTCTATTAAATTTGAGTTACAGGAGGTCACCTATAAGACTACATAATAAACATTTCCTTATAAACAGAGTTCTTTACAATTTAAAAGTAACAACATCAGTAGATGGTAGCAATTTGACGCTCACAACAGTGGGGCATCATCACCTTCTATTAACATCGTAACCTGATGGTTACAAATTGGCGAACCCAACAGTGGGGCTTTCAAACATCCTCGAATATAATTAATAACGTAATATAATAATTTAGTTACAATATATATGTCTTAAATTTAGATATATTTCTTACCCTATACAGGACAGCCCAGCTGCTCACACACACATTCACACGATTTAAAACCCTTTATTTTAAAACACCCCATTTTGTTTTAAAATCTGTATATAGCTCGAGGCACCGCCCGGGTACGCGTTTCTCCGTTCGTCAGTTCACGGCACATTAAATAATTCACCAGCTGACCACTGCACTTCTCCCGTTATAAATCCATTATTTCCTTGGGTCCCGGTCCCGGTCGGTAGGAAAGCGGTATTACACTTAGTTATTCATATTTATAAAGTTCAAACCGACCGGGCCCACGCGGCACTAACTGCGTCTATTAGCTGTTGTGGTTTCTCGTGGACTGGGTAGAGTGGCTTCGCGTTCGCTGCCAACTAGATTGTGTCTTTTTAGGTGGAAAACAAAGCCTTGTAATTCGTCGCCACAACTGTGTCCCATTTAACCCATGCAGTTGATTGTGTGTTGGTCACAGAAGATATTTGTTCAGCACTGGTTGACGTCACAAAAAGGGTTTGGCTTAAGACTCACATCCGTCAGCAAGGAACATGAGCTCGTACAGTTTTTTGTCTCTAGCCATTTTTAGTTTTCCAAGTCGGTGTCGGTCCGCGCACCTGCTTGTTGGGTGCGATCGGGTGCACGGCCACACACTCGAAAAGTTCTAGGAAATGACGCTTAGTACATTCCTTCGTACCGATTACACAATTGTTGAGGCGTATTGTTCCTTTGTTAGAACACTGTTTCAATTCAACACGTGGCCTGGTCACAAATGGAAATTACGTTTATGAATATTTTTAACAAACCCCAAAAATTTAATAAAATGAAAATCCCCTGTATTTGTCACGTTACAATACCCCCCCCAATGAGAGATCTTCTGCCGAGACAGAAGAAATCTCATTGATAAAACCCCTAAGAGGACCGGTGAGGATATGGTGCCAAAAACCCCCTCTTGCTCTTACACCTTATGGGTAAACGACCCCCCTGGCTCGGCGACTATGGACGCATCTGAACGAGATCACTGGACTTCTCTGTACAAGATCCCAACACTGAAAAATCGAACAGATACGCACCACAGCGCACCTCACCTTCTAACATGTTTCCCCAAAAAATCCAAATCCCTGGTCTTATATCATGCCAGATCCTCAACCGATATGTTCCCCCTTATATGCACACTGGGCTGCCTTTAGCAGTTACTGGGCTTGCACACACACTTATAACTACATACTATCAAAATTGAAACATTCTTCAAAAATTTATTTAAGTTAAAAATCACCAGCTATTTTCTTTTAAATCAAAACAAAATTTTTTATCTAAACTGAATAATTCTCTTCATTATTTTTTATCATTAGAAAATAAACAAGTTGAACATTTCTTAAAATATGAACATCTTTATCCTAACATGTGATTATACCTATATTCTAAACAATACAACTCAATAAAGAAAACACGATTAGTACACAAACAATAACATAATCAAAGTTCAAAAACATCAATTAGATGGCAGGCACAAAATCAAGAAATATTTTTTTTTTTCAAAAAAAAATTTTAAATTCAAAAAATTTAAATTTATTAAAATATTTTCTTTTTTCAATATTGAAATTATTTAAAATTATTCAAATTAATTAAAAGCAAAATTGGCATTACTTCATTGCCAAACGTGTCTAGTGTAGAACATCACCTATCAGCTGATCACAACTGGGTCAAGTCAAGGACCTTGACCTACATAAGTTATACACAAGTTACATCAGAAACCACCTTGAACATCTGTAAAATTCTATCTTTAAACACAAAACACAATAAAATAAGACATTTAAAATAACAAAATATTATGATAAATAACAATCCAATTGATATTTAAATTACTCAAAACATAAACATTTTACATTATTTTCAAACTCTATCAAAAATTGTCACTGGTTTCAATCAAAATTTTATATTTTTACTATAACTTTCTTTATTTACCAATCTCATTCTCCATTACTTTGGGTGATTTCATTATTTATACTAACTCGATATACCACTTGGCATTTATATATATATAATCCTTCTCACTCTTTGATTCTAATACCACTAACAACTTTAACTATCAGGACACCCATCTCTATCAAACAGTCTCTAAACCCAACTTACCACTAAACTCAATCCACATCATTCTCTCGATATATAAAAAAAATACTCTCTAACCCTTTGTACTTAGGATAAGTGTTCCTCCCCCAAAAGCTCATTCCCTTAATCTGGTCCCTGGATTCTACCTAAGGCAACCCCTTCCCGCCAAATCGGTCCCTTCCCGTCCCAACCCTTTTGTTGCGGACTCCTACACTACACTATCCCCTCTTACAAAATTGCCATCCCCAAATTAACACTCTTATTACCTTACTTCAATTACAAAATAACATCATCATTTATAAACATCAATATATCAGTCATTACTCTACGTATATTCCCCATAACTACTGTGTCAACATCAATACTTCTCAAATTCTATTACCTTAACTCACAACAACATTACATTAATTCAAAACGATATTTTCATCTCTAGTACCACTTTAACTTTAACTTGGACTGATCTATATGTCCCACAAAATATTAATCACCCAACATCTATCTTTTACTATCTTTCACAAATTATTTAAAATCTTAACTTTATCAAATTACTTTCCTCATTATTTGAAATAACATCTTTAACCTATTAAAACATTATTTTTAACATTAATTACCTTGGAAATTAATAAACAATTTATCAGTGACATTCTACTACTGATCAGCTGACATTCCTAGCGAGGTAACTGACCTTATTGCAAACACATTTCAAATCTCTACAAATTACATGAAATATATATTTTTATCAATCCTTATCTCTAACACAATAAAATAATACATCTATAAAACAGAATGAACATAGTATAATAAACATATGAACACCTATTTATCAAATCATAATACAAGCATTGAATTAGAGCAAAATTGAGTTATCATTTTTATGTTATGAAATTTAAATTCGTTGCTCACTTGAGCAACCCCCCATCCACACACACTATTGTATTTTCTGTTGGACTGTGACGCCCATGTGCGTTCACAAGGACGGCATGGTTGGAGGAATTGAACATCTCCTTGTCCTTGCTTCGGCGTTACATTTTAAAGATTTTAGGTATCGACATACCTTTGTTTTATAGTTACAAGCCCTTAAAACGGGTCTACCACCTGGCTCTGCTGTCCCTACTCGGACAGAGTGGCAGCCGCTGTTCCATAGTTCCGGGATTTCCCCTAGTTTCACCCCCCTGTTAATTTCTAATATCAACCAATTTCAAGCCAGCTATGGTCAAGGGACTTTATTATGGCCATAGCTGACCGCTAGCCAAAACCACGATTAGTGCTGGTAAGGCAGTAATCGCCCGAAAAGTCGGGGAAATCAAACTCTACTTTCATGCCTGTTATACTCGTCATTACTCTGCACGGCACGAAAGTCTATCAGGGTACAAATTAAAATTGTACAGAAAAGGTGTGCCGTGCATTTTCGCCATTTCAGCCTCCGATGGAGGTAACACTCACTGTTACCCCCAACCTATTCCATTATCTACTGAGGCACAGGCCACCCCAGCAATAGCACATTAAATAGCTAAATTAAAATTTTATATAAAACATTATAATATGAAATTTTCATTAACCATTTTATCCATCATCATTTAAATCATTCATCACTTTCTACAATTAGATTACTTAAAATTTTCAAATTTATTATTAACATTTAAGTTACAGCATAATTTAGTTATTATTACCTTTTAAATTATTATCTCAAGTTATTTTCATTATTGAAGTTAAAATTCTTTCATTTGAGTTAAACATCTGTAAACCTTTTATTCTGCATCATTGGTATTGTAAAATTTATACTTACAGTACTATATCCATCTACTGACATAAACACAAAATATACACACCAATATCTCCAAGTAACCTCTGAAACATTTAACAACAGTGTTATTTCAAATCACACAATTTAACAATTAATTACCAAATTCACATCTCCTGAAATAATTTAAATCCATTAGAAAATTCAATTATATAACATTCAAATCAATCAAAATATTTAAACATCTCAAATTATTTTAATTAAATCAATTATTAAAAATACAAGTTCCATTGCTATCAAAACAATTACAATTCGCTAATTACTGTCTTCAAAATTAATTTTGTTATTTATTTAGATTGCAACATATTAATATTATTATTACAACAATTACCTACATACACATTGTTTACCTAACATTTTACAATACACACAATTAAATTCACTACATATTTATTTACAAATCTTCCTCATTATTTATTCAGTTATATCACACTTCAATGTCAAAATCAGCTAGGTCATTACCATATATTAACATATTTAACTGTTCCTTCCCCGATTTCTTAATCTAACCTCCATCGTCGTATAGATATCTAACATATTTGTAGCATAAATCATTTTTATTTACCGCAAATTTATTATTATTATTATAATAAACCATTACCTCAATATCCTTCGTTATCCCATTTATTATGTCATAAAACTTGTCACTATCAATTAATTTTGTCCAGTCTCCGTAAGTAATTTTTCTCAACACCAAGTCAATTATTTTATCATCATAAATTACATTATTATTATTTAAACATGTATCATCAAAATAATCTTCACTCTCTATTTTAACCGGTAAGTATTTCATATCATTTAACATCTCTTTCAACTCATTACAGTCTCTCTTTAATTTATACAATTCTGTCTCTCTATCAATACACCATTCTCTATCTAAACCTCCCTCACCATAATGCCATATCACACTTTCTCTCTCATTCCATGTAGAGGGTACTAACTCATTTAAACATTTCCTGATTTCTCCAGGAACAATAAAAAACTTCAAAAAACAATTATTTGTAGAACACTTATCTACCCAATACATTCGTGAAGACCTTTCTTCACCCCCCTTAACACCTCGGAAAAAATTTACCCTCTGTTTCATACCCACAATATAACTCTCTTTCCACTCATTATCTAATTCCTCAACACTAATTACTACGCCTTTACAATCTATTACTCTCTCTCTGTCTCTCTCTCTCTCTCACTATCTCTATCTCATCACTATCCGATACTTTATTCTCAACTATATCATTATTATTATTTAACATTATTTCATCATTAGAATTAATTATATTAACATCACCACTTGCCTCAGAATTGTAATCACCATCATTATCTTCACTAGTCAACCCTACTTCTCCCACTATTTTGTCACTGTTATTTCTGAATTCATTATTAGAATTATCGTTATCACTCACCTGGTTAATTATTCCCTCACTATCATTAACATCATTATTATCACTTACCTGTTTTGATTCAACTTCTGTATTCTCCTTTAATTGACATCTATCTCTTTTCCACTCCTCGCGTTGTTTTCTCATATCATTGATCATTTGTTCTTGCGATTTTAGTATCTCCTTGCACAGCCTCATGATCTGCACCTTATACTCATATTCACTCATATCATTGTTACTTACCTCATTATCTGCCACCTGATCGACTTTATTCTTGTTAACTTGGTCTGTCTCTCTACCTTTATTTACCACCACCACACTCTCATCATTATCACTAGGCCTATTTACTACCTTATTTTCTATCACTATTACTTCGACTACCTTACCTTTATCATTTGTTATCTTACTATCAATATCATCACTGTGGTTCTTAATTTCCGCAAATATTCCCTCTTCTTGTTCTTCCATTCGTGTTAAATTATTATCTAAATTACCCCACTCCTCGTCTGTCGTCTCACCTACAACCCCTCGAAATTCACTCTCCCACTCATCCCATGCGAAACCCATATCATTCCCTTGTACTTCACCCATATTCAAAATTTATTTATATAACACTTTTATGTATAAAAACCACTATTATTATAAAACCAAAACACCTAACACAACTGAAAACCATAATAACCCAAACATAACCTATTCACACATACGTAATTATATACGATAAATTTTACATAAATACGTCATTACCAAATCCTATTTTCTGTGCTTTAAAATAGGTCTCCCTCGTATAAATAAAATTATATCAGGAACCTGGCAGCACGTCGCCAAATGTAACTAAACAAACTTAATCGAAATAAATAAATAATAAAATACTGCCAGGAACTTACCTGCGATCTTTCTCACTTACTTACCTTTTTTAAATTTTCATCACAAGACCAGAGTCGCCACGATATTTTTTGGTTATAATATCGAAACCTTAACACTCTACCTTAATAAAACGGGACAATTTTGCAATCTGACTACCCCCCAATAATAATTCAGAAGAAATCCGGGAACGTTTAAGACGAATCTTGCAGCACAGAAATGAGAAAGTGGTAATGATGATATAACTAGACTAACACACTGTTTTATAGTGACTTAAGTAGTTTTAATCAATATTAAGACGGACCAAAATCATTATAACAAGAACACGAAAAAAACAAATTCTGAGATAGATATATATGTCTTACATTTAGATATATTTCTTACCCTATACAGGACAGCCCAGCTGCTCACACACATTCACACGATTTAAAACCCTTTATTTTGAAACATCCCATTTTATTTTAAAATCTGTATATAGCTCGAGACACCGCCCGGGTACGCGTTTCTCCGTTCGTCAGTTCACGGCACATTAAATAATTCACCAGCTGACCACTGCACTTCTCCCGTTATAAATCCATTATTTCCTTGGGTCCCGGTCCCGGTCGGTAGGAAAGCGGTATTACACTTAGTTATTCATATTTATAAAGTTCAAACCGACCGGGCCCACGCGGCACTAACTGCGTCTATTACCTGTTGTGGTTTCTCGTGGATTGGGTAGAGCGGCTTCGCGTTCGCTGCCAACTAGATTGCGTCTTTTTAGGTGGAAAACAAAGCCTTGTAATTCGTTGCCACAACTGTGTCCCATTTAACCCATGCAGTTGATTGTGTGTTGGTCACAGAAGATATTTGTTCAGCACTGGTTGATGTCACAAAAAGGGTTTGGCTTAAGACTCACATCCGTCAGCAAGGAACATGTGCTCGTACAGTTTTTTGTCTCTAGCCATTTTTAGTTTTCCAAGTCGGCGTCGGTCCGCGCACTTGCTTGTTGGGTGCGATCGGGCACACAGCCACACACTCGAAAAGTTCTAGGAAATGACGCTTAGTACATTCCTTCGTACCGATTACACAATTGTTGAGGCGTATTGTTCCTTTGTTAGAACACTGTTTCAATTCAACACGTGGCCTGGTCACAAATGGAAATTACGTTTATGAATATTTTTAACAAACCCCAAAAATTTAATAAAATGAAAATCCCTGTATTTGTCACGTTACAAGTCGCCATCTTTGACTGTATAATTCGTTCAAAATCGATTCGCCAAACCCTAGAGATATTAGTCTTATAATCATTGTCGGTGCAAATTTGTTGAATAACCAAATATAATTTTAATGTCAAACTGAGTAATTACCAATCACAAATTAAAGAAACTAGTACAGAGTGTAACCACTGTTTTTATTTCATAGGGAAGTGTATTGTATAAATTGTGTATTGTTTAGCAGAGAGAGCGAGAATGACGGTAAGCGCTCACGTAGCAAATTCAGCGAACTAACTGGTCGATTAAGAAGGTCGAACGAAGGCGGGAGTAAAATTTGAATGCTCCAGGCCGTCACAGCTAAGAACACCTTTTACCACACTATTTATTAATTTAATTGTTTTAAATAAACAATTTGGCGCCACCCGGGATTTATAAACCCCTATTGAACAACAGGTAAGGTTTCCACTCACGTTGTACTGGTAATTGAAGGATCGATACGGACATCGATAGCGCAACATATAAGTAACGACAACTGGTGTGAGGCGAACACACACAAAATATACACAATTTTTCAGAACACATACAAAGCTGGTCGTTACAATATAAATATATATATTATAACATTGCCAAACCCTGATCACATTTGATATAAATAAGTATGTAAAAAATGCCAAGAAACCATATATTTTGATAGATAAATGATAACGAGAATGAAAGTAGTAAATATAATCAATAGTGAAGGAGGAAGAATACAACCAAAGGTGGTTACAAAACAAGAAAATACGAACTAGACTGACAGACAACTGACATTGACCCAACCCCAGAGATTGGCCAGATATTAACCAAAGTAAAGCGAGACAAGAAGACAGTGAAGAAAAAAGAAAAAAAAAAAATTACATGGCCATAACAATTAACTCACAAGATTGTTTTAAAAGAGCATAATTTTTTATTATTGTTAATAATTTATGTTTAAATTTTTATTAGTGGTAACTTGTAAATGACAATATCTCAGCAATTGTTATACATAAAAAAACCATGTGTAGATATGATTGTATGTATATCCTTATCTATAGGTGATGTGTCAGCTGTTATGTTTAAAATTACACTCATACAGACAGGGAATAGAAATGTGTGCGTGATTCAATCAGAGAACAAATTGTATATCATACTATATACTTTGGAACTTTTACTAAGATTATTTCAGTAGTATGTATATTATTTCAGCATTATGTGTTTGAAAGTATAAGGTTTTGGAGAGTTTATTTATTCGCTAATATTATTGCTGTTGCTACAGATGTAGTATGTTTCAATTAACACAATATATTTTAACATTATTAAATTGTTGTTATTATTACTAATTATGACATTTCAGACCAATTTTTATCACTTTAATGACAATATATACAAAGTTATGTTTTATTTGAAAGATGTATTTACAATACCATGTTGTTTGCATATTATAAAATGATATGTGACAGTCTGAAGTTAACAAAAGAGATATGAACTCATTAGATACAAAAACTTTGTAATAATAGTGAGATCGTGAGAAATATAAGGGTAATTAGAGATAGGTAGGGAGTGACAAAGATGAACAGTGAAGTGATAAGTGTAATAAAATAAACAGCATATAATCTTAAGAAAAAAGAGTTAAACAAGTGTGACAAACCCAAAATATAAGCACATGTTAAATGAGCAATTAAGTTAAGTATATTAGACTGAAAGACACAGAATAATTGTGAATGTAAAAAACAGAAAAAATATTATCTCAGTATAAAAATCACCAGGGTGATTACTGTTATAAAAGAGATGGTGTAGATATAACACTCACCAAATTTGTTCATTTGTTAATTTAAAGAAAGAAGTTATTGGCTTAATGTTTAAGGCAATAAATACCAGAAGAAATAGTTTTACAGTAATATGTTAGTATGTTTTAAGTAAGTAAGGAATTTATAAAGAAAATAATAGCAATACCTTTATAAGAAATAATAGGCAAAATATATTAATTATGTGTAACGAAAGGGAACATGGCAGAATTATATTAAAACTTAGAAATAAGTAAATTATGTATTAACATAGTATTATCAATTTTGGACTAAAACATTAATACATGACTTAGACCAATCTTGTAAGATATCAAACTAATCTTTGAAAGAAAATAGGAACATCTATGTAAAGATTACAACCATTGAAATTATCCCCAAGTAAATATAGCCATTATAAAATATTTATTCAAATTAAACAAAAAATTCAAAGTTTGATAACAATGTGTTTATTTTGAGATCGACCAGGTAGAATAATTACGTTACCATGGAAACTGTGGAGTAACAAGAAAAAATACCGTTAGATTTTTTTACTGAATGCATGACGCTTTAATGGTATAGACGCTAATTTTCGAGTGACCAAAATTGTCAATTAAAACATAGCAAATATCAGAAAAAGTTACTACTAAGTGTATACCAAGACATAAGACAAGGACTGGAATCATATTATTGAAGTTGAGGCCAAATTAACGAAAAAAGAAAATAAATTACTACCAATTAAACTGGAAAAGATGCCTGATGTCCTGAACCCAGCAAATTAAAGAAGATTATAGTATAACCCATGAATAACAGATCGTATGAATTCGCCATAACTACGGAAGTGATAAGTACCTCTTAAATTACCCAAAATATATAAATAAACTCACGTTAATTATCTCACTAAAGGTCGAAATCTCACTGAACTGAAATTATTTACTCTCAAAGATTTAAAAGAATACTAAGTCACTGATAATTTATAAACTAACCAATATAAACTGTTGTTAATGATCCATAACTTGTAAACACTTTTACTACACTGCGCTAAACAAATTATACCTACACAATATGTTAGTTAAGTTTACTTGATGTAAGGGTGTGTATTTTTATTGTTTTTAAATATTTGTAATCCTTTGAACGTAACCTCAAGAACCTATGACAAACCAACATTAATAACTTGTATACAATTTTCAACAGACGCCATCATTAAACGTCTGATTATCAATTCAAATATCGATTGTCAAACCCTGTAATTGTCTCATATAAACAACCGGAGCATTTGTATTAGAATAATTTGTATTAAATGAATAACAATCACTAATAAAAAATGTGTAAGTATTGAGTGTAACCACGGTGTTATAATTTCATTAGGAGGTGCACAATATTTTATGTACATTTCAGCAGACGACTAACGATTTACACAGCACACACAACGAATTGCTGAATGCTACAGTTGGCCTAGGCGGGCGGAAATATTTGAATTATTCAAACCGCCTGAGCTGCGCTGGTCATACACCTTTGAATTTTATTTTAATTGTTTTAAGAAAACAATTTGGCGCCACCGGGATTTTCTCACCCCTAGTGAACATCAGGTAAGAACATCAAGACCTGGTTATTCGTACGTTCGCAACGGATGAAATCTGCGGAAGTTGCACGCATTTGAACTACGGATCGAGAAGACACGTTACACCCATCACACACAAATTGTACATTATCCACATTTTGCAGAATAAAACGGTAGCCGTACTCACGCCTACATTACAAATTGACGACCAACCGCTGGAGCTAGAAGAGAGAGAAATACGATCTTCTAACGGCGAGAAAAAAGGTCGACTAATAAGTATAAAACGGTTCGCTACACACTATTCAACAATATTTAACAGGACAGGTAAACCGTTATCATACAAAGTGGCGCGCCAACTAGTGGAGCTAGAATAATAAAGAAATTATACAAATAAACCCTATAAATTCTAGCGGCGATTACGAAAGGTTACAATATGCACACCAGAGTATTATCGAAAAAATTGGCAAAGGAGAAGGAGATGGAAGGAAACAGAGGGGAAGAAGAGGAAGGAATACCGATTGAAGAAGTGGAGACAATAATAACCACAACAGAACCAAGCCAAGACGAAGAAATGGAATTACAGGCGGGCGACAAGGGAGAATTTAGAGGAGACCCGAACATACTAAAATTGATGGAAATGATGAACAATAATTTGAAGGAGATGAACAATAAATTCGACAAGAATGAGGAGAGCTTGAAGGAGATGAACAATAAATTCGACGGCATGAAGAAAGAAACAAACGAAAATTTTAAAAAACAGGAGGACAATTTTCAGAAACAGAAGGAAGAATTGAGACAAACCATTAACAAGAATAATGAAATATTACAACAACGATTGATGGAGGAAATTCAGCAAAGAAACGAAGAATTAAAGGAAGAATTGAAGGAACAGCTGAAGGAGGACCACGAGAAAAATAAAGAAGAAATGAAGCTGCAGATGGCACACCAATTAATGGAGTACCGAGAAGAAGCAAAGCAGCAGGTTACGGAAATAAATGACAAATTAGAGGAAACGTTGGAGAAGCTAGAGAATACCAACGAAAATGTTTCTGGAGTCCGCAAGGAAGTACTCGATAAAATGAACCGTCTCGAAGGAGAAAATAAGAGAAGAATTGAGGAAGGTCATGAAGAAACAGTCAGAAGATGTACCCAGATAGACCAGGACATACACCAAGTCCGGGAAGAAAACCAGAAAGAGGTAGCAGCTGTACGAACAGACTTGGGAGAACGAATGGAAGGAGTTTACAGTAACTTAAATAAAGTAGATAGCAAAGTAGACAAAAACCAACAGAGGATTGACGAAATGCGCAGAATAGAAGAGTCATTACGGGAAGAAGTGGATGCCTGGCGTGACCGACCATGTAATAATAATCATGTCATGAACACAGACAACAGAGATACTATTAATTTCCGTAATTATAAAAGAAACCCTATTGAATTCTTGAAGAGGGTAGAAGAGTTAATCATCAAGAATCGAGAGACTCGATGGACTACAATAAGAGGGATGTTGGACGAAATGTTCAAGGAGACATACGACAACTGGTGGACTGCCACTCGACCAGACATCCAAAACCTTCAAGACTTTAAGACTCAGTTCAAGGCTAAATACTGGTCTGAGTCAACTCAGAATATGGTCCGCAATAACCTGAGCAATGGAAGGTATGAAAACCAGAATGGACAATCCCTTACCTCCTACTTCTTGGGAAATATCTGCATGGCCAGGAATTTGGAGCCACGTATACCTGAAGAGTGTCTGGTAATACAGTTATCTTACCACTACGACGACGCCATCCAAAAGGCACGGATGTACAGCCAGGTAAAGACCATCCAAGATATGGCTAGCTTACTGGAAAGCCATGAAGATGAGTGGCAGTACAGGAAAAATAGAGGGTACAGTTTCAGAAATAATAGAACCAATGAGGGACAATTGTCACAGAATCAACAGGGAGATAATAAGCCACCGGTAAATAACCCTAACAATTACCAAGGGAACACACGGGGCAATAACGCGCCCAGAAATTTTAACAGAAGTGGAAACCATAATAATAACAACTTCAGGAACAACCACAGGGGTAATTTCCCGTCGAATGGTTACAACAACAATTATCGCCCTGGAAACAACAGTAATCAGAACAATAATCCAGGATACCGGCCACAGGTAAATTACATAAGGGGGCAAAGACAAAGGAGCCCAAGAAGAAACTATCCCTCATCTAACTATCGGCGAACGTACTATAACCAGGTACCCAATACGAGAAGTCACCCATTCGAAGAAGATCACAGGCACAGCGTGGATAACTGGAATAATCAACAGGAGCCGAACGCTAACCAACCATCAAACACTACTGATGTTGGGGGCAATGAGGTCAACCCTCATTTAAACGCTTAAGGCCAGTGAAAACTGCGGACAGCCCATCACTGGACCAATCTCTGGGTGAATATAAGACAACACATGACAAGAAGATCACAATAATATGTACTAATTATTTGAAAAATATAAGGGACGATTTGATCGAAGAAAATGATAACATGATGCCCATTAGAAACAATGAAATAGTGTATGTGAGTGCCCAAATAAATGGAATTCTATCAACCATAATGATCGATACAGGGTCTAATGTCTCCCTGATCGACCAAATAGAATTAAATAGACTACAGCAGGGAAGTAGTGTACCCATATCAACCCTGCCCATAAACAATATAACTATCATTGGTGCTACCGGCCGACAAAACAAAACCGTCCGGAAACAAGTATCCTTGGAACTTAATAGCAAAGGTATAATAGTAACTATGCCATTTCTTGTTGCCAGCGGCCTACCTTTCTCATTACTTGTTGGGTGTGATGTACTCAGACAACACTCTGCCATAATTAACCTGCGGCAGGGAGAAGTATCACTAACCACAGAACAAGGAATATGGTCAGCCGATATAGTGAATGGTGGCAACTTACCATTGATAACAAACCACTATAACATGATCCAAAACAATTATTGCCGACAATCACCTGAAAGAATATTGACAGATTGGAAGAATGAAGAATTATGGTCAAGCAAGCTGGATGAGATCAGAAACTTCCAACGAGAAGAACAAGATCCACAGATTAGTGTGCAACAGTCAGAGGAACTCATAAGTATATACAACAGATATAAACACATTTTTTCTGACGCTCCAGGCAAAGTAAAGAATTATCAATGCCGAATACGATTTAAAGAACCCGTTGACTTCAAGAAAAAATCTTACCCCATTGCTTACTCACAAAGAAATGCAGTGAGGGCAGAAATCAATCAAATGATGGAAGACGATATCATTGAATTAAGTCAATCACCGTATACAAGTCCAATAGTGGCGATACCAAAAAAGGACGGAAAGGTGAGAATCTGCCTCGATGCCAGAGAAATTAATAAAATGATAGTGAACGATAGAACATCACCGGGTGAAATAGAAGAAATCCTTAAGAAGTTCCACGGTATAAAATACATTAGCTCTTGGGATACGGTATGTGGCTACTGGCAGGTGGAGCTACATCCGAACAGTAGACAATACTTAGCATTCCTGTTCGATGGGAGGAACTATCAGTTCAAAAGACTGCCATTTGGACTGATAAATTCGGTCGCAGTATTTGTTAAATGTATGGACCAAATACTGGGACAAGATGTACTGAATTTTACCACCGTGTACGTAGATGATCTGTTAATAACATCATCAAATTGGCAAGAGCACTGTGCCAGAGTGGAAACCGTACTAAAAAAGCTATCAGATAATCACGTAACCCTTAAGCTGGACAAGTCAAAGTTTATAGCCCGAAAAATACAATTTCTAGGATTCAATCTAGCAGAGGAAGGCATATCTCCTTCATCAGAAAAAGTTGAGGCGATACAACGATTCCCCACGCCAAAAAACAAAAAACAACTTCAATCCTTCCAGGGAATTTGCAACTATTACCGTAAATTTCAAGATAATTATTCCAAACTAACAGCAAAATTCAAAAAACAATTATCAGTCAAGGACAAGTGGACTTGGGGGTCCGAACAAGATGAAGTATTTAACCAAATAAAAGAAAAGTTCTTGAACACCGTGATCTTACATCATCCAGACTTCAAAAAGCCATTCTTCATGAACTGTGATGCGAGTGATGTCAGTGTAGGTGCGGTATTATACCAAGAAAATGAGAAGGGACAGCATATGGTTATTAGTTTTGCAAGCAGAATTTTAAATGGATGCGAACGAAATTATCACGTCACGGAGAAAGAACTACTTAGTGTCGTGTTCGCCTGCAACAAATTTAGGACTTATATTCTGGGATACGATATAACAGTGAGAAGTGACCATAGATCCATATCATTCCTTAAGCAGTGTAAACTCAGCCACGGAAGATTAACTCGATGGATATTGTTGCTACAGGAATATCACATAAACTGGGAGTACATCCCAGGGAAGAAAAACATAGCTGCGGACATCTTATCCCGTATAAACGTACAGCAACAAACTTTCGAGGGTGAAAAAGAACAATTAATAGAACATTATCAAAAACAGAGTAGATCTAGAAAAAATAACCCAAGAAATAAGAAGATGTCAAACTGTGGATCCAAAAATAATGAGTATCCGGGGGAGAATGTTAAAAGATGAAGAAACCATTCTACAATATTATAAAATACATGACAACTTGCTATTTATTAAAAACAATCCTGCAATCGGAGAATGGAAACTTGTAATACCATCTATAGTGGAGGAACAATTGATACTAGACTACCACATTAGATACGGCCATATGGGGGCTGTAAAAGTGATAAAAGCTTTACAGGAACAAGTTTACATTAAAAATATTTATCGAAAAGTAAACAAAATCATTCAAAAATGTGATATTTGCCAAAAGGTAAAATGCAATAATTCAAAAAAGGAAGGTATGATGATACCTATCACATCAAGTCAGAAATTAGAAAGGGTATTCCTTGATATATGTGGTCCGTTTCCTATCAGTGGAGGAAGACACAGATATAAATTTATAATCATTATGTTTGACCACTTCACCAAGTATACAAAGTTGTACTACATTAACCGTGCAACAACAAAGAAAATAATTGAGATTATCTTAACCAAGTTTATACCAGACGTGGGAAAACCGACGGCCGTTATAACAGATCATGGAACCCAATTTAAGGGAAATCTCTGGAAAAATAAGCTCTGTGAACATAATATTAAAACTTACAAAACATCCGTTTATCACCCAAGCAGCAACCCCGCTGAAAGGGTACTCAGAGAAGTGGGTCGTATACTGAGAACCTACTGCCACGATAAACAAAGAGAATGGCACAATTATGTGAAATCCACTGAAGAATTTATAAACTTAGCTTACCACGACTTTACGGAAGCTACCCCATACACAATGATGTTTGAGCGGCCACCGCCTAGAGAGATAACCGATATGATCCAATTCCCCACCAACACCGAATATCAATTCGAGAAAAAAAGATTCTATAACAGAATAGCCGAAAAGGTAGAGCAACAAAAGAATAAATACGCTAAGACCAGAAAAAGACTATTAAGTACGAGGTAGGAGAAAGGGTACTGTTAAAAAACAGAGAATTACCCAGCTCCATAGAAGGCATCACTAGAAAGTTACTATTATTATACGTGGGACCATACACTATAACAAAAGACAAGGGCAATAACACTTACGAGGTCACTCACCCCGTCACCAAGAAAATAAAGGGGGTATACAATCAAGCCTCAATTAAGAAATATTATGACAATCAACAATAACTGTAAAAAACAATTTAAAGTAAAAAACCAACAAAAATACTTTAAATAAAGAAAAAAAAAATAACGTGACAAACAAACAAGTCTGCCAATGTCATAAAGAAAAGATCTCTAAAGAATGTCAAAATTCCAAAACATTCGTAAGTACAGCTTACACTAAGCATTAGAGAAACCATTATGATGAATAAAAAATTGTAAAAAATCAAAAAAGATATGTAAGAAAAGCTTACCCAAATATCTCAATAAAATTTTAGAACAAGTAAAAATGGAGAGATAAAAGTCACAAGGCATTCAGATAAAGTAAGAGCAACCAACTTACTACAATATTTAAATAAAAATTAACAATTGAGGAGTGTAGTTACAAAACATTCCTACAAAATAAGATTAAATTACCATAAAGTTTAGCCAAAAAAAAATGAGGCATGAAAAGCATGACATACTATGAAGGAATAAGCTACAAAAAATTCCTAACTAGTAAGAAGCCATAACTTACTATGATATTTAAAAATTATGAAAAAAAAAAAAAAAAAAAAAAAATCAATCAAAATGATCAGCTTCCACAACTATTTAGAAAGAGGGGAAGTAAAATTACCCAAACCAATGATCACAAAACAATATAAATGAAATAAACGTTCTAAGAGTTATAATGTGAAATGAGATGAAACAAAGAGTAATTAAAAATGAATAAAAATGTGAATTGTATCAATAAAAAACAATGCTTCGAATAGTATCAAATAGTATCTATAAAGAAAGATGGAACAATATATGATTCGAACTGAGCAATAATGAAGTATAAAAGTAAAAGATTCCCAACAAATATTATGATTATGATTATTATTATTATTATTATTTTGAGTCACGAGTTGACTATATTTAAGAATTATTAATTGAGATTGTCTGTTGAATGAACCAGCAATCATTTTACTGAGCAGGGATGATGTTCCCCTGATATCAGTATAAGAGTAGTTTTGATGAAAAATAAGATTTATAGGGAATAAGTTATAATAAAAAATCAATAAGCCAGTTCACAATATGAGAAAATAATGAAGAAAAGACTAAGAAGAATGGAAATAAAAGATACCGAATTAATTATAAAAAATGAATGAGAAGCAGAAGAATTTGAAAAAAAAAAAAAAAAAAAAAAATTGATACGATACAATTGATAATTTCATCAAACTCAAATTCACGTTTTATAAAATGATCAATTTTGATGGAAGGGCATTATATAACATTGCCAAACCCTGATCACATTTGATATAAATAAGTATGTAAAAAATGCCAAGAAACCATATATTTTGATAGATAAATGATAACGAGAATGAAAGTAGTAAATATAATCAATAGTGAAGGAGGAAGAATACAACCAAAGGTGGTTACAAAACAAGAAAATACGAACTAGACTGACAGACAACTGACATTGACCCAACCCCAGAGATTGGCCAGATATTAACCAAAGTAAAGCGAGACAAGAAGACAGTGAAGAAAAAAGAAAAAAAAAAAATTACATGGCCATAACAATTAACTCACAAGATTGTTTTAAAAGAGCATAATTTTTTATTATTGTTAATAATTTATGTTTAAATTTTTATTAGTGGTAACTTGTAAATGACAATATCTCAGCATTTGTTATACATAAAAAAAACCATGTGTAGATATGATTGTATGTATATCCTTATCTATAGGTGATGTGTCAGCTGTTATGTTTAAAATTACACTCATACAGACAGGGAATAGAAATGTGTGCGTGATTCAATCAGAGAACAAATTGTATATCCTACTATATACTTTGGAACTTTTACTAAGATTATTTCAGTAGTATGTATATTATTTCAGCATTATGTGTTTGAAAGTATAAGGTTTTGGAGAGTTTATTTATTCGCTAATATTATTGCTGTTGCTACAGATGTAGTATGTTTCAATTAACACAATATATTTTAACATTATTAAATTGTTGTTATTATTACTAATTATGACATTTCAGACCAATTTTTATCACTTTAATGACAATATATACAAAGTTATGTTTTATTTGAAAGATGTATTTACAATACCATGTTGTTTGCATATTATAAAATGATATGTGACAGTCTGAAGTTAACAAAAGAGACATGAACTCATTAGATACAAAAACTTTGTAATAATAGTGAGATCGTGAGAAATATAAGGGTAATTAGAGATAGGTAGGGAGTGACAAAGATGAACAGTGAAGTGATAAGTGTAATAAAATAAACAGCATATAATCTTAAGAAAAAAGAGTTAAACAAGTGTGACAAACCCAAAATATAAGCACATGTTAAATGAGCAATTAAGTTAAGTATATTAGACTGAAAGACACAGAATAATTGTGAATGTAAAAAACAGAAAAAATATTATCTCAGTATAAAAATCACCAGGGTGATTACTGTTATAAAAGAGATGGTGTAGATATAACACTCACCAAATTTGTTCATTTGTTAATTTAAAGAAAGAAGTTATTGGCTTAATGTTTAAGGCAATAAATACCAGAAGAAATAGTTTTACAGTAATATGTTAGTATGTTTTAAGTAAGTAAGGAATTTATAAAGAAAATAATAGCAATACCTTTATAAGAAATAATAGGCAAAATATATTAATTATGTGTAACGAAAGGGAACATGGCAGAATTATATTAAAACTTAGAAATAAGTAAATTATGTATTAACATAGTATTATCAATTTTGGACTAAAACATTAATACATGACTTAGACCAATCTTGTAAGATATCAAACTAATCTTTGAAAGAAAATAGGAACATCTATGTAAAGATTACAACCATTGAAATTATCCCCAAGTAAATATAGCCATTATAAAATATTTATTCAAATTAAACAAAAAATTCAAAGTTTGATAACAATGTGTTTATTTTGAGATCGACCAGGTAGAATAATTACGTTACCATGGAAACTGTGGAGTAACAAGAAAAAATACCGTTAGATTTTTTTACTGAATGCATGACGCTTTAATGATATAGACGCTAATTTTCGAGTGACCAAAATTGTCAATTAAAACATAGCAAATATCAGAAAAAGTTACTACTAAGTGTATACCAAGACATAAGACAAGGACTGGAATCATATTATTGAAGTTGAGGCCAAATTAACGAAAAAAGAAAATAAATTACTACCAATTAAACTGGAAAAGATGCCTGATGTCCTGAACCCAGCAAATTAAAGAAGATTATAGTATAACCCATGAATAACAGATCGTATGAATTCACCATAACTACGGAAGTGATAAGTACCTCTTAAATTACCCAAAATATATAAATAAACTCACGTTAATTATCTCACTAAAGGTCGAAATCTCACTGAACTGAAATTATTTACTTTCAAATATTTAAAAGAATACTAAGTCACTGATAATTTATAAACTAACCAATATAAACTGTTGTTAATGATCCATAACTTGTAAACACTTTTACTACACTGCGCTAAACAAATTATACCTACACAATATGTTAGTTAAGTTTACTTGATGTAAGGGTGTGTATTTTTATTGTTTTTAAATATTTGTAATCCTTTGAACGTAACCTCAAGAACCTATGACAAACCAACATTAATAACTTGTATACAATTTTCAACAGACGCCATCATTAAACGTCTGATTATCAATTCAAATATCGATTGTCAAACCCTGTAATTGTCTCATATAAACAACCGGAGCATTTGTATTAGAATAATTTGTATTAAATGAATAACAATCACTAATAAAAAATGTGTAAGTATTGAGTGTAACCACGGTGTTATAATTTCATTAGGAGGTGCACAATATTTTATGTACATTTCAGCAGACGACTAACGATTTACACAGCACACACAACGAATTGCTGAATGCTACAGTTGGCCTAGGCGGGCGGAAATATTTGAATTATTCAAACCGCCTGAGCTGCGCTGGTCATACACCTTTGAATTTTATTTTAATTGTTTTAAGAAAACAATTTGGCGCCACCGGGATTTTCTCACCCCTAGTGAACATCAGGTAAGAACATCAAGACCTGGTTATTCGTACGTTCGCAACGGACAAAATCTGCGGAAGTTGCACGCATTTGAACTACGGATCGAGAAGACACGTTACACCCATCACACACAAATTGTACATTATCCACATTTCGCAGAATAAAACGGTAGCCGTACTCACGCCTACATTACAAATTGACGACCAACCGCTGGAGCTAGAAGAGAGAGAAATACGATCTTCTAACGGCGAGAAAAAAGGTCGACTAATAAGTATAAAACGGTTCACTACACACTATTCAACAATATTTAACAGGACAGGTAAACCGTTATCATACAATATATATATATTATAACATCGCCAAAAGCAGATCATATTTGATGACTATAAGTATGTATAAAAAATGCTACAAAATAATATATTTTAATAAATAAATAATAAAGAGAATAAAAATATAAAATGTAAGTAAGAAAGAAGGAGAATGAGTTTTTTTCTCACCGACTAGACTGACAGACAAACGACATTGACCCAACCCCAGAGATTGGCCAGCTAAGAACCAATATGAAAGTAAACAAGATGAGAAGTGAAGGAGAAGAAAAATGAGAACAAAGAGGGAACAAACCAACGATGAAGAAAATAAAATGAAACACGTCAAGAAAACACAGACAAGGGATAGAGAATAGAGAAGGGAGAAATAATGTAATCATATATAATAAAGAAAATGAAACCGGTAAAGAACCAAAATAAATAATGAATGTTAGTATTGATTGAGTGACAATTGTAATTAGTCATTAATAAAAAACGATAGCTAAAAATACACTAGCCAAAGAATTAGAAGTACATTAAGTTGTTAATAGAGAAAGACATGATATTAATAAGTATATATAATATGTGTAGAGAAAGAGAAAGATATTGAAATAGTGAGAAGTAAACGGAAGTTAACATAGTGAAAGTGAAATTACCCTAAAGTGAAATGATAGAAAAAGAAACACTAAGTAAATTATAATAAATACAAAATAATTTAAAAGTGCAAGTGATGAATAAATAAAAATATTGTCAATGATAGTAATAGGGAAAATAGGGAAGGCTAAGATAAACACTTAGTAAAAGTAACAAACACTTAAGGTTTGATAGTGAACAATAACATTTAAGAAAGTTGTTAAGAATAATATTTAAAATACACCATTGATTCAGTAATAATGAACACAGAAGAGTGATATTAACTGTAGTGATTATAACAGAATATTATTGTAGAGCTTAAAAGGGTATTGTAGAATTTAAAGGTGAGAACCACATGACAAAGTAATAAGATAGTGTTAACATGGAAAAGAAAGCAAAGAGTTTTTATAAAATAAGTAGTTTAAAACCATAAGTAAACACCCATGTTATAAGGGAAGATTAATGAAACAAGTTCAATAGAGGTGAGGTTGTTTATCACCCGAACAATAAATCAAAGGTAATGAATTGTACACCAATATTAGATAATAAGTGTTAAATAATTGTCTAAACAAACTTATGAATAGGATATGAATTGGGTAATTATCCCAAACATAGACCTAAATGTCATATGTTATATGATGAAAAAATAGTAATTAATAGCCATATTGTTGACATTGGCAGAGTAAATAAATAAGAAAAGAAAGCAATGTCTGAGTTAGAAAAGAGAAAACCAGTTAGTAAATAATTAGCAATAAATAATGAATAAAACAGTAGTAACACACAAAAATCACACAAAGACTGAACCAAAACACATCCATAGATAATAAACATAATTATAAGAACAAAATAAAGCTCTAGGACAACATGAGATATAATGTGTGTGAAATAATCAAAAATCAGTAATGGCTACTTAGACTTGAGACAGGCCTAACGGTCAAACACCAACAAATACTAATTGTATGAAAATAGCCAAGTAATTAACAAATCCAAGGTGACTAATTAACCAAGGATAAATGGTAAATTTTATAAACAAAATATTAAAATAAGGAGTTATACAAACAGAGAAATGTAATTAGTAAATATTAAATTAATTGTAAACTTAGAAAACATGAAATAACCCAATATTGTGGGATACCAAAATATCTTTGTAAGAAAATACAAATGACAGTGCTAATAATTAATACTTAAGAAGGAAGATAATGGAAGGAAGAAAGTCAGAAGATATATGAAGATTTGAAAAGAATTCAAATTTTGATAACAATGGATTTATATCAAGCTAGTCCAATCAGAATTCTTTGGTAACCATAGAAATGGGACTGGCAGCGAAAATTACTGTTGAATATCGTTACTCAAAAAGTGACGCTCATAAAAAACAGAAGCCAGAATTTCGAACAACCAATTTTCTCATTTAAAATGTTTTAAAGACGAAGTGAATAAATTAATCCAAGTACTTTGGAAAAGATGACCGAAGCCCGAATAATTGAAAACTGAATTCTATTGCAGCTACAGTCCTTTGTTCCAAACCAACAGATTAATCACATGCTACGAAGCTGTTAAGTATCCTATAAATTATCTAAACTTCCGAAATAACGCACTTTGAATATTTCTCACTATATTCTGAAATATCACTGAACCAATTTTATTCTCTTTCAAAGATTAAATAAAAATATTAAGACACTGAAAATTTGTCAAATTATAAAGTTAACCTAGTATTAGTTTACGCACCTTTAAAACACTTTTAATACACTCCAACAAACCACTTATAGCTACACGTTATAAGATTTAAGTAGAAACATTGTAAGGTTGTGTATTTTTATTATTGTAATTGCATCTAAGCCTTTTATCGTGAACAAAAGAATCCAGACGATTGAACGAAATTATTTGTTGACTACTTTGGTAGAACGCCATACTGTATATTTGTTACGTTCAAAATCGATTTGTTAAACCCTGAGAGAGCTTGTCTCATAGATAAATAACCGGTGCAAAATTATATAAGAAATCAAATATAACTTGTGTCAATGAAAACAGTAATAAACATTCGTTAATAAATCAATGCTGTGTATATCAAATGTGTTTTATTTTCAGTAGGAAGATGTATTCTTAATATAATAAATTACAGCGAACGTCTATGAATTGGTGACTAGCGCTCAAGCAGCGAATACAGCAAACTGCTGGCTTGATCATACAAATCGATAAGCGGCGGGACAAATTGAATTCTCCACATCGCCTGAGCGGAACCGCTGATAATAATACATTTTTAATTGTTTTAAATAAACAATTTGGCACCACCCGGGAATTATACACTCCTCGTGAACCTCAGGTCAGGACTACGATACCTGGTTATCCGTACATTCGCGACGGACTCAAGCATCGTAAGTTACGTTACCGAGCGAGGACGAATTGGTAAGACACACATACACAAGTTACACTCTGACACGTCTACATTTTACAGAGACAATAACGACGACACGCAAGGTCGATTATAATATATATATATATATATATTGTAATAAATTACAAATTAAATATTGATGTGTGTTGATAATATACTTATTATGGAGTATGTGACTCCGATGTAATCAAGCCCCTCTGTTTGGACTAGCCAATTTGTAATAAAATAAATAAGATTGATGTGTGAATCTGTAAGTTGTAAGGTGTTTAATTGGTGTGGCTCTCGACGTCTTACTGGCCTGAAACACTTCCTTAAGTTTCCCAGCTGGTCGAGTCCCAATGGTAGCAAGACCGGTCGAGTAGCGTAAAGTTGATGAAGAAATATATATGCTTGGCTTCGCCGAACGTTTCAAAACAAAATTTATTGTTTTGAAGGAAATTTAAAAAAAAATTGTTTATAAAAAAAAATAATTTTAATTTTATTAATTAATTAATTAGGATCAATAATTTAATATAGGGCTGTGAAGTTTTAAACAGTGTAATGCTCTTCTGAAAATTTTTATTAAAGTTTTAGTATAATTTAAATAATCTATCACCACTCATAAGACTGTCTGTAAACCAATCGATATTTGTTTACCTTTCTATTTTTTAGGTTATCTTCACTTACGGGTGGTAAAATCCTTGTAGATTATCAATTAGAATTATATTATTGGTAATTAGTATTATTGAAGAAATAAAGAACTATTAAGTATTGAAAAGTATTAATATTTTATTAAGTAATAGCAATATTGACTCTTATCGATTAGTATCGATTCTCAGGATATCGAAAAAAGTTACAAGTATATGATATAAAAATTATATAGGGTTCTTTAAACAGCCAGTTATTACCAAAGTCAGAGAAATCGGGCTAATATTTAAAAAGTATAACGTTACAATCAAATTAATAGTTATTAATAAACACAGACATTGAATAATAATTTGTAAATATAATAATTGTTTTCACCAAACAGCTGTGATGAACCACGAAGAGGCACTGGAATTGTCAAAGAAAGATGGCTGCCGTCAAGTCGATCAAAATGTGACTCGTCCCTGCTGCGTTCCAAATAATGTATTTTGACGCAATATTTCTGTTCTCGTGTCCGCAAATCTCTTGTTATATGTTGTGTAGTGACTGGTGTAGTGATTCTGGGTTGTATTTAGTGTATCTGTATAATTATTAGTTCAAACACTTTCTCCGATTCCGTCACTAATTTGGTTTAATGTATTATACAGTTTTCTAGTGTTTTATGGTGTTTTTCGGAGTAGATTTATATTGTTCTGTGTTATGGAGTGTTACTTGATCGTTTCTGTTATAATATGATAGTTTCAGAAGTATTTTACAAGTCACTCGCGATTTCACAATAACTCACTATACACTCGCTTTGTATGACGATTATAGGTTAGGTTATTCACGTTTTCAAAGGTATGTCATGTTGACCGTTCAACTACCAATAATTAACTAACTGTTTCCTTCAGTTTCAATTAAACTCTTAGCCCATATAATGTTATCCTTAACATTGTTCAAATATATTTTCACATCCTGTGTACATTTTACTATTTCACTATATGAATGCCTAAACTTTGGTTATTTGTCAATTTTATTCACTAGATTTGATTTAAATTAATCTTTCAGTTCATTCTGGTTATTTTTAGATTAAATAATGCCATTTTATAGTGTTTTCTGTCCGAAAAATAGTAATTTTACTTTCAGTTTGATATACTCTGAAGAGTCAAAACATCAAAATTTACTTCCTGTCATTATATAAATTCAGCCATTTTATCAGTTATATTTAATATTAATAATCCTATATTGTATTAAAAGGTTCATATTCCCTTATTTTCTGGTAATTAATTGAATTAGTTGTATTCTGAAATATTATTCTGAAATATATGACTCCCATGTCTAAATTTCTGAGTTTAGTCATTTTATTTTTATTTATAATTCTGAATATAATTTATTAAAATCTCTCTAAATGGTATGTGCAATTATATGGCATGATCTCAAGTTTATTTTGTCTAAACCCCTTTTGTTTATTTGCATTTAATTGAGCAATTTCTCTGTTTTGATGAAGTTTGGTTTCCATTCTTTTGGCCTATGATTTTTTAACAATTTTTCTTACAAAATAATTTACAAACAATATATGATGTGTGATACCCTCTCTGACTTTTTACAAATAGTATTATAAATTAAACATGTTTTCAAATTACACAAAAACAATTAGTATTGGTTACAATACAAACAATAGTTAACACAAAATAAAGAACATTTTTTTTTTTAAATAAATGGTTGTCTTCAAATCAGACATTTTGCAACAAAATTCCCATTTCCAACATGGAAATATGGTTTACAACAAAGGTTTTGTACTAACTAACATCTTAATTACTCTCTACTATTTACAAGTGGTAATTATTTTTATAGTTCTGATGTTAGTTGTTTCAGACCCAAACAAATGGCCTTATATCTAAAACATTTTTAAACATTCTTGTACTATATACATTAAAACCTTATATTTATATTCTTATTTCTAACTATTATTATAAGTAGGATTCTACAGTTTTTATACAGTCTTTTATACCTTGTCTTTGGGGAATTGTACCCTGTCATTAACAAATAAATAGTATGAACCGTTCACAAAGCACTATGAAATCTGTTTTTCTTTTTTCATGTAAAACAAAAATGTTATTTTAAACAGATTCATGTCTTATGAACAACATATTGTCACCGTACACATTTTAAGTCATTGAAAAATGCATATTTCATTGCATCCAATGTTTGTGATTGCCAAGAATGAAACACAAGGTTCATTTTTTATAATACCCAAAACTATCACTGGTTCACTTTCACTTATATATTATGTTAATGCTAAATGGTCGTATAGTCTTATTAACATAATAAATTGGTTAGCGTTTTTTCAATGGAGATTTGTTCCATGGGTACTATATTATTGTTTCATCTTAGTTCACAGGAAACTTTTACTTTGTTCACTTCTCTTTCTTAAATTTATATACATGTGGTTTTTATTTCGTTATACTTTTGTTTTTAGATATTTATTTTGGGGATATAGGGATTTGGGTGTCTTTTATAAGAGCATGACATCTTCTTCAGGATGCTGCCCTCTTCTTCTTTCTTCAGTCTTCTTTTCTCCTGCCTTCTGGGACTGGTATCTTCTCCATCTGTTCTTGATGCCATCAGGTTTCTTGGGATCTTCTCCATCTTCTTCTTTAATTCAGAAATACACAACCTGTATTGGTTGATCTTGGCTTATTTTAGGGTTTCTCTTTTATTTATTCTCCCTCGTTGTGGGTTTGGTCATATTGTGTACTGCTTTGTTATTTACTATTTTACCTTCCTGGGTTATACCTTGAAAACCTTTGGTTATGAGACTGGTTTTGGATGACTCATCACTAGTAACTCCTTTTATTTTAACTTGTATTTTCTTTATAATAATGATTTCTTTCCACAGTTGCTATGCATTAATCTATTTATATTAAACTTAATGCTTTCTTCCAAATTTAAATATTATAACTTCATTATTCTAATGATCAATTGCCATTCAATATTATGCTTATATCTGTCACGCTACAGATTGCTCTCCTCCAGAAGTAATTATTTCAGACATGTTTATGGATGAAATAATTTCTTATGATAATTTCATCATTTCTTATAATTCATTTTCTTCTTCATCTTTATATCGACTTTTTTATAATTAGAGTTTTATTAATTTTATATATATGGTTACTTGTCTTACTACTGATCCTTTTCGGATAGTTAGTGTCTTCTGAGATATATTATAATTGTAATACATTTTCTTTCTATATCAACTTCGTGTTGCATCCTTGGGATATTAATTCCCTAACATTCCCTATCACGTGGGCTGGGGCAGATCAGAGGGGCACTGTACGCTACTTCTCTGCTGGCCATACACCACTTCTATAAATTGATTACAGGGGCATATCCATCCCTGCTCAAAAAACATAATGCTGCTGGAATTATCTTCAGTCAGTCATCGAATAAATAAATAAAAAGTAGTCTCATTTTCGACTAATAAAAATATCTTTGGATTCTCCACTTCGTAGTCTCTCAGATTATCTCACATTTTCTATCTTAATAAATCTTCATAATCATTATTATACTCATTACATATATATTTTTCCAAAACTCTTAACTTGTCTGATATATTTAATTTAATTATGGTTGAAAACCTTTCTTTTAATAATTCTGGTTACTGTTTACAGTGTAACTCTCTTTCTTCTTCATCTGAATTCTCTTTATACTTTCTTCTGGTTATTCATAGTATTAGCATGGTCTTTATAAATAGTCTTTCGTATTCATTATTTGAATGGTCTTAATATATTATATTTAATTTTTTTTTTTTTTTACATTGCATCTTTACATTAGATATACAGGTTGTTATTGATCATTTTATTTAAACATTTTGGTTCTTTCCTTTCTCTTAGAAAGTTATTAATCCGCCTTCGCATTCATTAGCATTAATTCATTTATATTATATTTCATGTGGTATTTCTTCTCTTTGTATTTCATATAGGTCTTATTATTATCATTGGTTCAAAATCATCTTCTCCATAAGTTTGGTATGAGTTGTTCTTCTTTGCTCTTAATTAACTGTTTTCATTATCGTTTCATAGGTAATTAGTCTCTTTGCTTCCAAATTTTTTTTTTTTCTTCTCTGGCATATTACACTCTTTTTTGTTAGTCTTCTCTACTCCTTCAAATGCTATTGTGAATGTCTAGCATTTATTCTGGATTAACGTTAATTCTCTTTTCTGAATTAATCACTTTATTTTCTTCTCAATTCAATCATAATTGACACATAATTATTTTTTGGAACTTGGTTAGTTTTAATGTAAAATTCAAACTATTCCTTTTATTTAATTGAAAAATATTTCTCATAAATCCTTGTAATATGTTGATCTTATCTTGTTTCAAAGTACTGACGTTCTATCAACATTCAAATTCTGTTTAATTCATTTATTCCCAGAATTGTTTCATTCAGAATTGTTTATAGTATTGTGATTTTACCATTATTTCTGAATGTTTTGGTATTTCTCCAAATTCAAATTCTTCTTAATTATTTACCATAAAGTTTTCTCATAAACTTAGTTATAGTAAGTTGGTCTTACTTCATTTTTAAATTTTTTGTATATTAACTTCAAAATTCCTTTCTTCTTAATTCTTCAAAAATGTTTTTCTCATAATCCAGTGGTAGTAAGCTGTGCTTGCTTAATTTTAAATTTTTTAATATTAAGTTCAAAATTCTCTCTCTTTCTCTTTCTTCCATAAAGTTTTGTTCCAAATTATCAGGTTGTAGTAAGATGTACTTACTCAATTTAAAATTTTTATAAATAATAAGTTCAAAATTCTCTCTTTTTCTTCCATAAAGTTTTTTCTTCAAATTATTAGGTTGTAAGTTGTTCTTACATATTTTAGAATTTTTTCAAATTATTAAAAATTCTTTTTCTTTTAATTCTCCAGAATGTTCTTTTCAAAATATTAGGTTGTAAGATGTACTTACATTATTTTTGAATTTTTAAAAAATAAATTCAAAATTCTAAAACTCACAACTCATTCTTCATAATATTTCTTCATAGAAGCTTGATTGTACACTCCTTTGATTTTTCCTGAAACGATTTCCTTCAACTCATATGTATTGTTATGCTTATCATTTACCACAACATATGGGGTTATATTGTACTCTACACTGGCCCATATTATTTATACTTTAATAAGTTGATCTCCACTTTTTCTTTTCTTATAAATTTTCTTTTCTTTTATATACCCAGGAAGATGGACGATTTTCTTTATGTCACTGCATTGCTCATATTTTTATTGGTCATGTTCATTTTCTTACATTGTCTTCACTCACAAAACCCAGTTTTGTTTCTATGTTTATTCTTCGTATCATTTCCTTTCAATGATATTTATTTCGTCTCCTTCAACATTGTTTTTCGCCGTAGTCGGTTATCATGATCCGTCCCTTTTCTTGATGTCGTGTGGTATTTGTGTCAACCAGGGTCCATCATCTCAGTTGCTCTTATAAAATTTACCCTAGGGCGCGACACTCGGTTATTATTACTGTTATTATTGTTTTTATTACTAAATTTATCATGATAATAATTTCGGTTAAGTTGGTAAGGTTTGTCACCATTATTGTTGGGATATGGATTTCTCTGACTGTATGGGACATTATTATGTTGGTATAAATTGTTTCTATTGTATGGATAGGGGTTGTTATCCCTAACGCCGTTAAAATTACTGCTAAACTGGTTATTATGCGGCGGATTGTTAGGGCCGTCGTAATTACTGGGCTGGCTCCCTCTATCATCATATTGTATACACCAATACTTTTCTGGTCCATGTTTTGTGTTACCTGACAAATATCTGTGAGGATCTTCATCTGGGTTATCACTTATTATTTGTTTATCAGAAACACCATAAGCTGGTTTACCATCACATATCCACTCTGAAGGAATATATTTTAGTCTAACCGTACCCTGGAACTGTCCTAGATGGCACGTTAATGGAATACATTCTGGTGATTCATCTGTGCCGTCATTACAGTCTGGTACGATATCACATTTCCATTTTTCTGAAATCCACCGTCCGGTTCTGCGTTGAAACTGGTCTGTTCCACCTGTGGTATTCTGTTTACCTCTGGTCCTTTCCCAGTGATAAACTACTGTCTTGTGGTAAATTATTTCTGAAATTACTTCGATTCTCCTTCTATAATTCATAGAATTCATGATGTCTTTGTCATAGGTAATTGGGATATTATTGCCATCAATTAACCCATGTTTCATCATCTCCAACTCTTCCTTCGTTTTTATTACATTTCTTGGATACATTCTCCTTTTCCTTGGTTTAATATCTTCCTGGTTTCGGTTAGTTTCAATTCTAGGTAATACCATTACTTGTTTCTGCGTTTTATCATTTGGTACTTCTTCTGGTTCTGGTTTACTATTATATTTTATTTCTTCAGTCTTCTCCTTTCTTAATTCCTCTCTTTTTAATCTGTCCTCCCTCATTTCCTTATTCTCGTCATCTAGTTTCTTGTTCATATTATCTAGTATTTTATGCTGATCATCCAGTTTCTTCATTGTCGACTTGTGGCACTCATCCAGTTTCTTACTTAATTCTTCTTTCAAGGACTGGTTGTCTCGCATTAACGCTCTGAACATTTCTTGTATTGTCATGTCCTCTGCTTGTGATGGTTTTTCTAATTGTTCCTTCCGGACATTGACTTCCCCTGTCTGAGTAGGCATCTCCGGTTGTTCCTCTGGTTGCTCTGTTTGTTTGGACAACACCGATTGTAATACCTCTTCCAACTCTACTGGCGTTGCCTCTTTGTTGTCCATATCAGCTTCTATTTCTTTCTCGGCCTCCGCCGCCCGTTTCTTAGATGTTGCACGTCGTTGCATTTTCCCTCGAAATTCTCTGGCTTTGTAGCTGTTGCCTAGCTCCAACTAGTGATTGGGCAGAATTTATTGGCCTTCCAATCGCTAATTAAAGCCCCTAAAGTTGTGCGCCAATTTGTAATAAATTACAAATTAAATAAATATTGATGTGTGTTGATAATATACTTATTATGGAGTATGTGACTCCGATGTAATCAAGCCCCTCTGTTTGGACTAGCCAATTTGTAATAAAATAAATAAGATTGATGTGTGAATCTGTAAGTTGTAAGGTGTTTAATTGGTGTGTAATTGGTGTGGCTCTCGACGTCTTACTGGCCTGAAACACTTCCTTAAGTTTCCCAGCTGGTCGAGTCCCAATGGTAGCAAGACCGGTCGAGTAGCGTAAAGTTGATGAAGAAATATATATGCTTGGCTTCGCCGAACGTTTCAAAACAAAATTTATTGTTTTGAAGGAAATTTAAAAAAAAATTATTTTAATTTTATTAATTAATTAATTAGGATCAATTAATTAATATAGGGCTGTGAAGTTTTAAACAGTGTAATGCTCTTCTGAAAATTTTTATTAAAGTTTTAGTATAATTTAAATAATCTATCACCACTCATAAGACTGTCTGTAAACCAATCGATATTTGTTTACCTTTCTATTTTTTAGGTTATCTTCACTTACGGGTGGTAAAATCCTTGTAGATTATCAATTAGAATTATATTATTGGTAATTAGTATTATTGAAGAAATAAAGAACTATTAAGTATTGAAAAGTATTAATATTTTATTAAGTAATAGCAATATTGACTCTTATCGATTAGTATCGATTCTCAGGATATCGAAAAAAGTTACAAGTATATGATATAAAAATTATATAGGGTTCTTTAAACAGCCAGTTATTACCAAAGTCAGAGAAATCGGGCTAATATTTAAAAAGTATAACGTTACAATCAAATTAATAGTTATTAATAAACACAGACATTGAATAATAATTTGTAAATATAATAATTGTTTTCACCAAACAGCTGTGATGAACCACGAAGAGGCACTGGAATTGTCAAAGAAAGATGGCTGCCGTCAAGTCGATCAAAATGTGACTCGTCCCTGCTGCGTTCCAAATAATGTATTTTGACGCAATATTTCTGTTCTCGTGTCCGCAAATCTCTTGTTATATGTTGTGTAGTGACTGGTGTAGTGATTCTGGGTTGTATTTAGTGTATCTGTATAATTATTAGTTCAAACACTTTCTCCGATTCCGTCACTAATTTGGTTTAATGTATTATACAGTTTTCTAGTGTTTTATGGTGTTTTTCGGAGTAGATTTATATTGTTCTGTGTTATGGAGTGTTACTTGATCGTTTCTGTTATAATATGATAGTTTCAGAAGTATTTTACAAGTCACTCGCGATTTCACAATAACTCACTATACACTCGCTTTGTATGACGATTATAGGTTAGGTTATTCACGTTTTCAAAGGTATGTCATGTTGACCGTTCAACTACCAATAATTAACTAACTGTTTCCTTCAGTTTCAATTAAACTCTTAGCCCATATAATGTTATCCTTAACATTGTTCAAATATATTTTCACATCCTGTGTACATTTTACTATTTCACTATATGAATGCCTAAACTTTGGTTATTTGTCAATTTTATTCACTAGATTTGATTTAAATTAATCTTTCAGTTCATTCTGGTTATTTTTAGATTAAATAATGCCATTTTATAGTGTTTTCTGTCCGAAAAATAGTAATTTTACTTTCAGTTTGATATACTCTGAAGAGTCAAAACATCAAAATTTACTTCCTGTCATTATATAAATTCAGCCATTTTATCAGTTATATTTAATATTAATAATCCTATATTGTATTAAAAGGTTCATATTCCCTTATTTTCTGGTAATTAATTGAATTAGTTGTATTCTGAAATATTATTCTGAAATATATGACTCCCATGTCTAAATTTCTGAGTTTAGTCATTTTATTTTTATTTATAATTCTGAATATAATTTATTAAAATCTCTCTAAATGGTATGTGCAATTATATGGCATGATCTCAAGTTTATTTTGTCTAAACCCCTTTTGTTTATTTGCATTTAATTGAGCAATTTCTCTGTTTTGATGAAGTTTGGTTTCCATTCTTTTGGCCTATGATTTTTTAACAATTTTTCTTACAAAATAATTTACAAACAATATATGATGTGTGATACCCTCTCTGACTTTTTACAAATAGTATTATAAATTAAACATGTTTTCAAATTACACAAAAACAATTAGTATTGGTTACAATACAAACAATAGTTAACACAAAATAAAGAACATTTTTTTTTTTAAATAAATGGTTGTCTTCAAATCAGACATTTTGCAACAAAATTCCCATTTCCAACATGGAAATATGGTTTACAACAAAGGTTTTGTACTAACTAACATCTTAATTACTCTCTACTATTTACAAGTGGTAATTATTTTTATAGTTCTGATGTTAGTTGTTTCAGACCCAAACAAATGGCCTTATATCTAAAACATTTTTAAACATTCTTGTACTATATACATTAAAACCTTATATTTATATTCTTATTTCTAACTATTATTATAAGTAGGATTCTACAGTTTTTATACAGTCTTTTATACCTTGTCTTTGGGGAATTGTACCCTGTCATTAACAAATAAATAGTATGAACCGTTCACAAAGCACTATGAAATCTGTTTTTCTTTTTTCATGTAAAACAAAAATGTTATTTTAAACAGATTCATGTCTTATGAACAACATATTGTCACCGTACACATTTTAAGTCATTGAAAAATGCATATTTCATTGCATCCAATGTTTGTGATTGCCAAGAATGAAACACAAGGTTCATTTTTTATAATACCCAAAACTATCACTGGTTCACTTTCACTTATATATTATGTTAATGCTAAATGGTCGTATAGTCTTATTAACATAATAAATTGGTTAGCGTTTTTTCAATGGAGATTTGTTCCATGGGTACTATATTATTGTTTCATCTTAGTTCACAGGAAACTTTTACTTTGTTCACTTCTCTTTCTTAAATTTATATACATGTGGTTTTTATTTCGTTATACTTTTGTTTTTAGATATTTATTTTGGGGATATAGGGATTTGGGTGTCTTTTATAAGAGCATGACATCTTCTTCAGGATGCTGCCCTCTTCTTCTTTCTTCAGTCTTCTTTTCTCCTGCCTTCTGGGACTGGTATCTTCTCCATCTGTTCTTGATGCCATCAGGTTTCTTGGGATCTTCTCCATCTTCTTCTTTAATTCAGAAATACACAACCTGTATTGGTTGATCTTGGCTTATTTTAGGGTTTCTCTTTTATTTATTCTCCCTCGTTGTGGGTTTGGTCATATTGTGTACTGCTTTGTTATTTACTATTTTACCTTCCTGGGTTATACCTTGAAAACCTTTGGTTATGAGACTGGTTTTGGATGACTCATCACTAGTAACTCCTTTTATTTTAACTTGTATTTTCTTTATAATAATGATTTCTTTCCACAGTTGCTATGCATTAATCTATTTATATTAAACTTAATGCTTTCTTCCAAATTTAAATATTATAACTTCATTATTCTAATGATCAATTGCCATTCAATATTATGCTTATATCTGTCACGCTACAGATTGCTCTCCTCCAGAAGTAATTATTTCAGACATGTTTATGGATGAAATAATTTCTTATGATAATTTCATCATTTCTTATAATTCATTTTCTTCTTCATCTTTATATCGACTTTTTTATAATTAGAGTTTTATTAATTTTATATATATGGTTACTTGTCTTACTACTGATCCTTTTCGGATAGTTAGTGTCTTCTGAGATATATTATAATTGTAATACATTTTCTTTCTATATCAACTTCGTGTTGCATCCTTGGGATATTAATTCCCTAACATTCCCTATCACGTGGGCTGGGGCAGATCAGAGGGGCACTGTACGCTACTTCTCTGCTGGCCATACACCACTTCTATAAATTGATTACAGGGGCATATCCATCCCTGCTCAAAAAACATAATGCTGCTGGAATTATCTTCAGTCAGTCATCGAATAAATAAATAAAAAGTAGTCTCATTTTCGACTAATAAAAATATCTTTGGATTCTCCACTTCGTAGTCTCTCAGATTATCTCACATTTTCTATCTTAATAAATCTTCATAATCATTATTATACTCATTACATATATATTTTTCCAAAACTCTTAACTTGTCTGATATATTTAATTTAATTATGGTTGAAAACCTTTCTTTTAATAATTCTGGTTACTGTTTACAGTGTAACTCTCTTTCTTCTTCATCTGAATTCTCTTTATACTTTCTTCTGGTTATTCATAGTATTAGCATGGTCTTTATAAATAGTCTTTCGTATTCATTATTTGAATGGTCTTAATATATTATATTTAATTTTTTTTTTTTTTTACATTGCATCTTTACATTAGATATACAGGTTGTTATTGATCATTTTATTTAAACATTTTGGTTCTTTCCTTTCTCTTAGAAAGTTATTAATCCGCCTTCGCATTCATTAGCATTAATTCATTTATATTATATTTCATGTGGTATTTCTTCTCTTTGTATTTCATATAGGTCTTATTATTATCATTGGTTCAAAATCATCTTCTCCATAAGTTTGGTATGAGTTGTTCTTCTTTGCTCTTAATTAACTGTTTTCATTATCGTTTCATAGGTAATTAGTCTCTTTGCTTCCAAATTTTTTTTTTTTCTTCTCTGGCATATTACACTCTTTTTTGTTAGTCTTCTCTACTCCTTCAAATGCTATTGTGAATGTCTAGCATTTATTCTGGATTAACGTTAATTCTCTTTTCTGAATTAATCACTTTATTTTCTTCTCAATTCAATCATAATTGACACATAATTATTTTTTGGAACTTGGTTAGTTTTAATGTAAAATTCAAACTATTCCTTTTATTTAATTGAAAAATATTTCTCATAAATCCTTGTAATATGTTGATCTTATCTTGTTTCAAAGTACTGACGTTCTATCAACATTCAAATTCTGTTTAATTCATTTATTCCCAGAATTGTTTCATTCAGAATTGTTTATAGTATTGTGATTTTACCATTATTTCTGAATGTTTTGGTATTTCTCCAAATTCAAATTCTTCTTAATTATTTACCATAAAGTTTTCTCATAAACTTAGTTATAGTAAGTTGGTCTTACTTCATTTTTAAATTTTTTGTATATTAACTTCAAAATTCCTTTCTTCTTAATTCTTCAAAAATGTTTTTCTCATAATCCAGTGGTAGTAAGCTGTGCTTGCTTAATTTTAAATTTTTTAATATTAAGTTCAAAATTCTCTCTCTTTCTCTTTCTTCCATAAAGTTTTGTTCCAAATTATCAGGTTGTAGTAAGATGTACTTACTCAATTTAAAATTTTTATAAATAATAAGTTCAAAATTCTCTCTTTTTCTTCCATAAAGTTTTTTCTTCAAATTATTAGGTTGTAAGTTGTTCTTACATATTTTAGAATTTTTTCAAATTATTAAAAATTCTTTTTCTTTTAATTCTCCAGAATGTTCTTTTCAAAATATTAGGTTGTAAGATGTACTTACATTATTTTTGAATTTTTAAAAAATAAATTCAAAATTCTAAAACTCACAACTCATTCTTCATAATATTTCTTCATAGAAGCTTGATTGTACACTCCTTTGATTTTTCCTGAAACGATTTCCTTCAACTCATATGTATTGTTATGCTTATCATTTACCACAACATATGGGGTTATATTGTACTCTACACTGGCCCATATTATTTATACTTTAATAAGTTGATCTCCACTTTTTCTTTTCTTATAAATTTTCTTTTCTTTTATATACCCAGGAAGATGGACGATTTTCTTTATGTCACTGCATTGCTCATATTTTTATTGGTCATGTTCATTTTCTTACATTGTCTTCACTCACAAAACCCAGTTTTGTTTCTATGTTTATTCTTCGTATCATTTCCTTTCAATGATATTTATTTCGTCTCCTTCAACATTGTTTTTCGCCGTAGTCGGTTATCATGATCCGTCCCTTTTCTTGATGTCGTGTGGTATTTGTGTCAACCAGGGTCCATCATCTCAGTTGCTCTTATAAAATTTACCCTAGGGCGCGACACTCGGTTATTATTACTGTTATTATTGTTTTTATTACTAAATTTATCATGATAATAATTTCGGTTAAGTTGGTAAGGTTTGTCACCATTATTGTTGGGATATGGATTTCTCTGACTGTATGGGACATTATTATGTTGGTATAAATTGTTTCTATTGTATGGATAGGGGTTGTTATCCCTAACGCCGTTAAAATTACTGCTAAACTGGTTATTATGCGGCGGATTGTTAGGGCCGTCGTAATTACTGGGCTGGCTCCCTCTATCATCATATTGTATACACCAATACTTTTCTGGTCCATGTTTTGTGTTACCTGACAAATATCTGTGAGGATCTTCATCTGGGTTATCACTTATTATTTGTTTATCAGAAACACCATAAGCTGGTTTACCATCACATATCCACTCTGAAGGAATATATTTTAGTCTAACCGTACCCTGGAACTGTCCTAGATGGCACGTTAATGGAATACATTCTGGTGATTCATCTGTGCCGTCATTACAGTCTGGTACGATATCACATTTCCATTTTTCTGAAATCCACCGTCCGGTTCTGCGTTGAAACTGGTCTGTTCCACCTGTGGTATTCTGTTTACCTCTGGTCCTTTCCCAGTGATAAACTACTGTCTTGTGGTAAATTATTTCTGAAATTACTTCGATTCTCCTTCTATAATTCATAGAATTCATGATGTCTTTGTCATAGGTAATTGGGATATTATTGCCATCAATTAACCCATGTTTCATCATCTCCAACTCTTCCTTCGTTTTTATTACATTTCTTGGATACATTCTCCTTTTCCTTGGTTTAATATCTTCCTGGTTTCGGTTAGTTTCAATTCTAGGTAATACCATTACTTGTTTCTGCGTTTTATCATTTGGTACTTCTTCTGGTTCTGGTTTACTATTATATTTTATTTCTTCAGTCTTCTCCTTTCTTAATTCCTCTCTTTTTAATCTGTCCTCCCTCATTTCCTTATTCTCGTCATCTAGTTTCTTGTTCATATTATCTAGTATTTTATGCTGATCATCCAGTTTCTTCATTGTCGACTTGTGGCACTCATCCAGTTTCTTACTTAATTCTTCTTTCAAGGACTGGTTGTCTCGCATTAACGCTCTGAACATTTCTTGTATTGTCATGTCCTCTGCTTGTGATGGTTTTTCTAATTGTTCCTTCCGGACATTGACTTCCCCTGTCTGAGTAGGCATCTCCGGTTGTTCCTCTGGTTGCTCTGTTTGTTTGGACAACACCGATTGTAATACCTCTTCCAACTCTACTGGCGTTGCCTCTTTGTTGTCCATATCAGCTTCTATTTCTTTCTCGGCCTCCGCCGCCCGTTTCTTAGATGTTGCACGTCGTTGCATTTTCCCTCGAAATTCTCTGGCTTTGTAGCTGTTGCCTAGCTCCAACTAGTGATTGGGCAGAATTTATTGGCCTTCCAATCGCTAATTAAAGCCCCTAAAGTTGTGCGCCAATTTGTAATAAATTACAAATTAAATAAATATTGATGTGTGTTGATAATATACTTATTATGGAGTATGTGACTCCGATGTAATCAAGCCCCTCTGTTTGGACTAGCCAATTTGTAATAAAATAAATAAGATTGATGTGTGAATCTGTAAGTTGTAAGGTGTTTAATTGGTGTGTAATTGGTGTGGCTCTCGACGTCTTACTGGCCTGAAACACTTCCTTAAGTTTCCCAGCTGGTCGAGTCCCAATGGTAGCAAGACCGGTCGAGTAGCGTAAAGTTGATGAAGAAATATATATGCTTGGCTTCGCCGAACGTTTCAAAACAAAATTTATTGTTTTGAAGGAAATTTAAAAAAAAATTATTTTAATTTTATTAATTAATTAATTAGGATCAATTAATTAATATAGGGCTGTGAAGTTTTAAACAGTGTAATGCTCTTCTGAAAATTTTTATTAAAGTTTTAGTATAATTTAAATAATCTATCACCACTCATAAGACTGTCTGTAAACCAATCGATATTTGTTTACCTTTCTATTTTTTAGGTTATCTTCACTTACGGGTGGTAAAATCCTTGTAGATTATCAATTAGAATTATATTATTGGTAATTAGTATTATTGAAGAAATAAAGAACTATTAAGTATTGAAAAGTATTAATATTTTATTAAGTAATAGCAATATTGACTCTTATCGATTAGTATCGATTCTCAGGATATCGAAAAAAGTTACAAGTATATGATATAAAAATTATATAGGGTTCTTTAAACAGCCAGTTATTACCAAAGTCAGAGAAATCGGGCTAATATTTAAAAAGTATAACGTTACAATCAAATTAATAGTTATTAATAAACACAGACATTGAATAATAATTTGTAAATATAATAATTGTTTTCACCAAACAGCTGTGATGAACCACGAAGAGGCACTGGAATTGTCAAAGAAAGATGGCTGCCGTCAAGTCGATCAAAATGTGACTCGTCCCTGCTGCGTTCCAAATAATGTATTTTGACGCAATATTTCTGTTCTCGTGTCCGCAAATCTCTTGTTATATGTTGTGTAGTGACTGGTGTAGTGATTCTGGGTTGTATTTAGTGTATCTGTATAATTATTAGTTCAAACACTTTCTCCGATTCCGTCACTAATTTGGTTTAATGTATTATACAGTTTTCTAGTGTTTTATGGTGTTTTTCGGAGTAGATTTATATTGTTCTGTGTTATGGAGTGTTACTTGATCGTTTCTGTTATAATATGATAGTTTCAGAAGTATTTTACAAGTCACTCGCGATTTCACAATAACTCACTATACACTCGCTTTGTATGACGATTATAGGTTAGGTTATTCACGTTTTCAAAGGTATGTCATGTTGACCGTTCAACTACCAATAATTAACTAACTGTTTCCTTCAGTTTCAATTAAACTCTTAGCCCATATAATGTTATCCTTAACATTGTTCAAATATATTTTCACATCCTGTGTACATTTTACTATTTCACTATATGAATGCCTAAACTTTGGTTATTTGTCAATTTTATTCACTAGATTTGATTTAAATTAATCTTTCAGTTCATTCTGGTTATTTTTAGATTAAATAATGCCATTTTATAGTGTTTTCTGTCCGAAAAATAGTAATTTTACTTTCAGTTTGATATACTCTGAAGAGTCAAAACATCAAAATTTACTTCCTGTCATTATATAAATTCAGCCATTTTATCAGTTATATTTAATATTAATAATCCTATATTGTATTAAAAGGTTCATATTCCCTTATTTTCTGGTAATTAATTGAATTAGTTGTATTCTGAAATATTATTCTGAAATATATGACTCCCATGTCTAAATTTCTGAGTTTAGTCATTTTATTTTTATTTATAATTCTGAATATAATTTATTAAAATCTCTCTAAATGGTATGTGCAATTATATGGCATGATCTCAAGTTTATTTTGTCTAAACCCCTTTTGTTTATTTGCATTTAATTGAGCAATTTCTCTGTTTTGATGAAGTTTGGTTTCCATTCTTTTGGCCTATGATTTTTTAACAATTTTTCTTACAAAATAATTTACAAACAATATATGATGTGTGATACCCTCTCTGACTTTTTACAAATAGTATTATAAATTAAACATGTTTTCAAATTACACAAAAACAATTAGTATTGGTTACAATACAAACAATAGTTAACACAAAATAAAGAACATTTTTTTTTTTAAATAAATGGTTGTCTTCAAATCAGACATTTTGCAACAAAATTCCCATTTCCAACATGGAAATATGGTTTACAACAAAGGTTTTGTACTAACTAACATCTTAATTACTCTCTACTATTTACAAGTGGTAATTATTTTTATAGTTCTGATGTTAGTTGTTTCAGACCCAAACAAATGGCCTTATATCTAAAACATTTTTAAACATTCTTGTACTATATACATTAAAACCTTATATTTATATTCTTATTTCTAACTATTATTATAAGTAGGATTCTACAGTTTTTATACAGTCTTTTATACCTTGTCTTTGGGGAATTGTACCCTGTCATTAACAAATAAATAGTATGAACCGTTCACAAAGCACTATGAAATCTGTTTTTCTTTTTTCATGTAAAACAAAAATGTTATTTTAAACAGATTCATGTCTTATGAACAACATATTGTCACCGTACACATTTTAAGTCATTGAAAAATGCATATTTCATTGCATCCAATGTTTGTGATTGCCAAGAATGAAACACAAGGTTCATTTTTTATAATACCCAAAACTATCACTGGTTCACTTTCACTTATATATTATGTTAATGCTAAATGGTCGTATAGTCTTATTAACATAATAAATTGGTTAGCGTTTTTTCAATGGAGATTTGTTCCATGGGTACTATATTATTGTTTCATCTTAGTTCACAGGAAACTTTTACTTTGTTCACTTCTCTTTCTTAAATTTATATACATGTGGTTTTTATTTCGTTATACTTTTGTTTTTAGATATTTATTTTGGGGATATAGGGATTTGGGTGTCTTTTATAAGAGCATGACATCTTCTTCAGGATGCTGCCCTCTTCTTCTTTCTTCAGTCTTCTTTTCTCCTGCCTTCTGGGACTGGTATCTTCTCCATCTGTTCTTGATGCCATCAGGTTTCTTGGGATCTTCTCCATCTTCTTCTTTAATTCAGAAATACACAACCTGTATTGGTTGATCTTGGCTTATTTTAGGGTTTCTCTTTTATTTATTCTCCCTCGTTGTGGGTTTGGTCATATTGTGTACTGCTTTGTTATTTACTATTTTACCTTCCTGGGTTATACCTTGAAAACCTTTGGTTATGAGACTGGTTTTGGATGACTCATCACTAGTAACTCCTTTTATTTTAACTTGTATTTTCTTTATAATAATGATTTCTTTCCACAGTTGCTATGCATTAATCTATTTATATTAAACTTAATGCTTTCTTCCAAATTTAAATATTATAACTTCATTATTCTAATGATCAATTGCCATTCAATATTATGCTTATATCTGTCACGCTACAATATATATATATATATAGTGATAGTATATGAATATGTACAAATTCACTTCTACTCAAAGAGGTCTTTTTGATGAATCATGGCCTGAAGAGAGAAATTAAACTACCAGAACATTGTAAAAACCAAGATGAAATTCTGTTATGAAATGATGTTCTTCAAGAGCTTTCCAAATGCTATGTTTACTATATCCAGTGGTGAAGCCCCATGTATGCTATGTAATTGTCATTTAGAAATCCATTTACAATTTAAATAAAAAACAGTTTTTTTTTTGTTAAAACCACTAATTTTTCTACAATGAGTGCACCAGTCCTACAGTATAATAGCTTGCTGTATAAACAATGTGATAATATTATTTAACAGTGAATGGATGATGTTTATAAGTTAGCAGTGATCTGCGTGAATACTATTCATCTGTCCATATACTTTATCTACCTGACTTGCGCCGTATAGACAGTGCCTACAGAGTTCATTGCTCTGCCACTGTACAGCATGAGCCGAATGCTTAAGCAGACAGTTCATATCCCTATAGTGACATAATCGGGATATGCATAGAAATTTTGCAAAGAAAATGAACGTATTCTTGAAATGTACACCTACACCAAGAATGTAAAAGCTAAAACAAAAATTTCATTAATTTTAAATAATAAAATTACATTTATATTCCCATGGCTTGCAGTTGTAAAAACTTGACAAAATTGTGTTCTTCTTTTTTCAACTGAAAGGTATACAGTGGAACCTCGATATAACACCCCTGTGATATAACGCGACCCTTGATGTAACGCTCATTTTTCACAGTCCCAGCAAATTAAATAGTTAAACTTGGGACCTTTATATAAAGTGACCCTTGATATAAAGCGCTTTTTGGCCGATCCGCAGAAGAGCGTTATATCCAGGTTTCACTGTACTAAACTTTGGATGAAGTCAAATTTACTAACTTAAGAAATGAGTGTAAGTGCACACTACGTAAACAAAACAACAAAATGTTTAGTTTCTGTGTATATGTTACCGGCAAAGTACAAAATCAGGCATTTTATAGAATGCCTAGGAATTTCATACAATGCCTGAATCCACCTGGCAAAGTATGAAATAAAACACATTTCATACGTTGCCTAGGCATTGTATAGAATGTCTAACGTTGTAATGGGGCAAATTAAAAGGTTTTTTATTTTATTAATTTTGGTCTGGATCTTATTAAAATTGCACGATTCACTTCATATATGTGAGCTACCCCAGTTTAATTTTATATTAATTCAAATTATCAATTCAATCACGTTTCAAATTGCCAGACTTCACCTGTGAGGAGCCCCCAGTACAGCAAAGCACATTGTTAGCCAAAACAATTGCACAGACGTATTGCGTAACTGCCCCAGCAGCAGGTTTTTGTGAATCACAGTCTGCAGGCTGTCACCAGTTGTAACCTTAGCCAGCAGCAAGAAGCAGCATAAAGTTGTGAATTTAAAACCAGTGGCCTCGGGTGCAAGATAGGTCGTTATAAAGAGTCGGCCTATCTTTTAAAGCATAATCAATATTAAAAGTACAAACAATAGAGCGCGCGGTCATATAAACATTTTGCTTGAGCGTAACTAGTGTCGGCCGACCTAACCAGGGAGACCCCGTAACAATTGTATAAAAAGTGAAGCGGTAAATCAGAACTGTACCAGTGAAGTGAACGAATCTAAAATAAAATGTGGTGAAGGGAAAAAAGACAAACTTTCGGACATATACGTACAACGCGACGCATGATGACGAGAGGAACGACGCCGGTTGGGTAATCCTCGATAAATATAATTATGTCATTTTTAAAGGGGTTATAAATAATTAAAATGAGGAATTAAAAATTGTGTGAGTGTCGAGTGTGGGCATTGCTGGGTCGTCTCAAAATTAGAATTTAAGTAATACTTTAAGAACTTTATATTTTTTTCAGTAAAGAATAATATTAGAGAATATGTAGCAGTTAGTTATATTGTTTGGAAAATAACTCTCGGAGAAAGACAATTCAAAAATAATGAATCAGAATAGATAAACTACTATGTTTGGTGGACATACGTTTTTTTTTGAAAATGATAAAAAAGATCAATGTTAGTTTTTGAGATTATATGAAAGAGTACAACAATAAAATTTAATGTCAAAGAATGAGTAAATAAATACAGCTATTTCTGAATATAATTGAGAGTATGATTTCTTGAATAATGTTAACCTAAGTCACGCTTATTCTTCACGACTTCGTGCTAAGAACTTTGGACCCAAGAAAGGTAAGAGTTGTGAGGAGTGTATATTATTTTTAATATTTTTTTTTTATAATAAATCAATAGCTTCTCAACGTCTTCTAGGTAATGTATAGAAGACAATGTGTGCTATGGTTTCATGTAACAACAGCTGAGTCTAGTGCTATTGACCGCGTTGCTTTATGGTGAGTTCGATTTGACACTGACATATCTCAGCTTCGAAGTTCTAGTGCTAAAAACAGTGTTTTTCTCAGTGATGGTGACTATCATAAGCTAGTGTTAGACATGCATGCTGTTAAGAAGAAAGAACGGAAGGACCTGCGGGATTACTGGCTACTGAATAGATACGATGTTTTGCTTGTTGAAAATAAAAGCAAACTAATTCATCCCCAAAAGAACGGGCAAATCAAGACAATGAAAATATGACTGCAACTTGGATGCAAAATGAGAAAACCGACTAATGGAGTGAGGGCCTACGGTTCGTTCAGCTGATGAAAAATAGAGCCTTACACTCTGGCATCAAACGATCACCCTATGAAGCTCTCTTTGGATGTAAAGTTAAGGTAGGGCTTACTACATCCTCGATTTCCCATTATGTGTTAGAAACTCTTGAAAGTGAAGAAGATCTCGAACAAGTCATCAACAATATACAGACTATACAAAATACTGATAGCGGTATAACTGGATCTATCGACCCTATCATGCCTAGCCTCATTAAGGCAACAGAACATGCAAGCACTTCAACTGTAAGCCTTGATCCTGCAGGGCATTCTAGCGTAGACAAAACCACTGACCCAAATCACCTTTAGATGCAGCCCAAGAATCCCGCCTAAATCCGACAACGGCATGCTGTGTTTGTTCAAATGAAACTTTTGGTTCTGAAATGTGTGTGGAGTGCTGCAGGGATATGCATAATACGTGTGGACATTTTTTTAACACTAGTGGTAATAGTGGAGATAAGTATCACGATGGCAAGAAGCTGTGTACTCTCTGCTTCAAAGCAAAAAATGCAACTGAAGAAAGAGAAAGGTCAAAATTATTTCTAGAACTTCAGGGAAAGAAGATGAAATCTGATTCTGACAAAAAATTTCCTCCTGCTCCTGTGGGGGTGTCTGTTCATGTTCCAATTCCTGAAGTAGACAAGGGGCAGGGAGATCTTCGAAACATCCTAGCAATCGTCAATCGTCGTGAGTGTGACAGAAGATGGATTTTACAAACTGGGAACCACTAACGGATTGTTAAAGCAGCTGTACACAAGATTACTGTCCATTGTATGCCCAAGATCACTAATGGGGGTTGAAGATGCTCATGAACAAAAAACCGCTCTTTGCAGGGTGTCTACCAACTCATCATAAAAGAATTCCCTGATTTTTCCAGGATAAGTAAGAAAATTCCCTGAGTAACATAAGTGACCAAAATACAACGCATTTACAAAACAAAGAACTTGAGTGGACCACATGACCACACGATCAGCCACATTGTAGTCATGAGCAACTAAAGGTCAACTGCACCGAACACATTTAGCTCAGTGCGCTAAGGTGTGACTTGTAGCGTGCAGGTTGTAGCAGGTTCGAATCCTGCCTCGGCCAACCCGAAGATGGTTTTCTGTTTTGAACACCAGGCAAATTCTGCGTCAGTACGCTACGGACAAATTCCCCCCCAAATCCCTCCTATTTCTAACCATGGAGAATGTCACCAAACTGAGTGCACCCCGTAAAAGATGGATTAAAGAAAAAAAGCTCAACATTTTCAGCTTTTGTTACAGCTATTGACCGCTACATTGTGCAGTAAAGTGTTCCAAGACAAGACGAATGGAAGATTTGGAAACAGAGCAGAGTAGGTTATTTAGGTACCGTATTTATGGATATTCAGGGCTTCGCTTAAAATCATTTTAAATTTTTTCCCACCAAAGGTCAAACTGTGCCAATGTGTTCCATTTCACTCATCATATATGCTACAAGAGGAATCAACACTCAAAACTGCATTTATTTTAAAATATGTATTCATATGAGAGGGGCCTTTCACTAATGTCATGGCAATTTCTCACAATCATATTTTCCAGAATGACAAAAGTAACATGAACAAGTGGCCTGTGGCCGGGAGTATATGTAAGCGATTTTATGAGAAGGCATGAATATCCATAAATACGGTACCTAAATAACCTACTCTGCTCTGTATATTAATACCGGTTATTTGCCTTGAAGATGAACAATAATAGATGAAGATCGATTGACAACATTAAAAGCTTTTAAAAAAATAAAATGATACTTACATCTTCCCCATCTACCCATCCAGAGCAGGAACTACTCAAATCCAGAGAAGCAAGAGATGATTTACTCAGACTTCTATTCCACAGATGCTATGCTAGATTGCAACTGGACAGGACCAAATAATTGTAAGCTCAGCGCTCTCACCAGATTGGCTGTACATGGCTTCCATCACAAGGCAAGCGTACAAAAGGATTCCATGAACGAAGTACCAGTGTGTATATGTTTTGTACTGGACTTTATGCGATCGTTTTTATTTTAGCATGTGCCGTGAAAAAAGTAAATCACTGATTGAGTATAGAGAATGTTAGATCAAATCAAACATATTTGTGTACGTAAGCTTATGGCCATTTGGCTGAAATAAATTCTTATCATCACCTTCCCCATGCCTTAATAATTCAAGAACAGCGTTTATAAAGTTTTAAAGTTTTCAAATTTCTTTAAATTGCACGCACCACACAGCACTGTGCCTCACAAAATAGAAATAACAATAACACAATGTTTGTTTTAATTAAACACCAAGCACTTTTTACACTTATGTAAAATTGCAACAGAAGTCTGCTTCCATTTACTTGTTTGATTCTTCAGCCAACTTCTTGATGTTTTCTTCAAGCAGTTCCAGCTCCTTATCCTTTTCTTCCCTAAGTTTTGCTCTCTTGGCTTCCAACTCCATGATCTGCAGTTCAACCTGCCTTTTCTTTTTGAGCTTTAGCTGCCTTTCCTCATCTTTGGCTTTCTTTCTAGAAATTTCTTCCATATAGCGACTTCTTGCATTTTTCGTGGAATGTATCAAACACTTATCGATCACGAGGTCCTGTACATTGGGGCCCACTATTGTGTTCACAGAGTCATACACCAATCGCCTTGCTACCAGGGTCTCGTTGGCCATGTTATCAATAAGATCTTCCTTATTAACAGAGAAACCTTGTTCTAAACTGGAATTATACACACCGGTACCAATCTGAGAGCTTGACCTTGAAACAGTTCCGACAGGACATATGAATATATGAATAATATATAATATATTAAAATATGATCCGGTATAAAGTAATGCAAATAGTCACCTATAGAGTAACGACACCATATTTTTAAGTTGACAATTAGCTGTTGTCCTTGCCAGCTGTCGTCAAGGTCAAGCTCTCAGATTGGTACCGGTGTGTATACCATGGGAAATGACAAGAACCATTTTCATGACTTTTAGAATCCTCAATTCTGGACTGGACCTTCCAAAAAAATCTCTCCAAAAGTGGTCTGCACGATCTGACAATCTATTGAATGATTTTAGTCTATCCGAGGCACTGGGCTGGGACACAAAGTTTGAGAATTCTCTCGCAGCTTGATCAGCAGTAGGACCATCGATCCATTTATTTTCCACTAAAATGGAGAGCAAGGTTTGTAATCTGCTCTCTGCCAATGATTTTGATGAACTAACTAATTGCGGGTCAAAGCAGGAGACAGCTTTTGTAAATTTATACGAAAGAGGCGAGCGAGTCACCAGTTTCTGACAGATTTTTACAAGACACTCTCTACAATCTCTTTTGAATGTCATCACATCCAATTCCTTCAGTTTCTTTACCTTCTTCAGCTCTGCCATCGTGGCATATCCCACCTTCACGTGTTTCACTGGTAACAGATTTTCATTTTGAGTTACGTTGATGCAAGAAGGATTGCTGGCTTCCTCCAATACTTCCTTCTTGACAAATCTGTCCATGATAATCCTCAGAGCCCCACACAATGCAGAATACAGAAATGGTATCATAGGGCGATTGCATTGGAATTCTGTCATAAAAGGTTCCAGATCCGATGCCACTGTTCTGAAGAACGCAAGTTTTGGTGCAAGCAAAGAATCCTGTAATGCTTTCTTCACTTCACCAAAGCTCATACAAGAGGGTGCAGAATTCCCTTGCTCAAGTCCTCTCACATACACTTTCACATTCGGGAGAATTTATATTGCTCGTTGAGCTACATTTGCGCACTCTAGCCACCGGACCGCTGAAAATTTCAGTGGAAAGATGCTACTATTCGTTAGGCGTCTGTAGTCTGCGCGTCTAGCTGGAACATTTTTAAAAAGATTGAACAAAGCCCTCAGAAATTTCACCAACATCCATCCCGTTTCTTGAAATCCAGCTTTATAGGCACAATGCATTGTATGCAAGCCGCAACTTCCCACCTCAAGCAAAACAGGGCCTTCAATTTCCTTGATGGATGCCTTGAAATCTCTTAAAAACTTAAAATTAACATTAGGGCCATCCATTGATATATTAATTACCTTCTTCATAAAATGGGGCGGAATCTCCTTGTTGAATGCTGCAAGTAAATCACTTGCTGTTGTGTGACCAAGAAAAGCAGAGGACCAGTAGCGTACTACTACTTCATCCTTGGAATTGTCCCAATAGTGGATATCAATGTCCATCTGTTGCATCTGAGAAACTTTATTCAGCGATTCGTCAAAACCAACTGTTATAACATCCGCTAGCTCAATCTCGTGAAATAATCTGGTTTTGAAGTATAGAGCAATTCCATGAACAATTACATACCCCATTTTGTCTTTTTGGAGCTGAATCTTGGTTGCAATTTCACTATCGGAAAACATCCGTTTAAAAACACCAACATCCCTGGCAGCAGACCTCATGGTTCGGTGATTCATCACTACCTGAATACACCACAAAATTTCAGCCCTAGTGGAGTCTTCTTTAATCAAAAAATCATTCACTCTTGAATTTCTTCGAAGCAATGAAGAATCATTTCCATCGTCGGTTGCAACAGGCTGAGAAGTGTTAGGGTCAGGGTTATTAAACTGCAGCTTAGCATCCACAGGTGAACTAAAATAATTAGTAATAGCGCCAGAATTTTTTGCAGCAATTTTATGTTTTGAGCCCTCAGCATGGCTACTAACTGCACGCCTGCCCATATTGCTTAATGAAAACGAATACCGACATAACCTACAACTCGCCCGAAAAGGGCTGTCTTTCACTGCTTCTAGCCATGATTTAAACTTTGGGTCATTCAACCACTCTGACTGAAAACGAGTTTTGCACGCCATAATAAAACGGAATTTTCAAACGACTTTGCACAGTCATGAATTTGGATGCCCACGTGTTTTTAACAACGAACGCACATCACACTAAAAGCATTTTAATCCGCACCACTAAAGAATTAAGAGCACGCAATTAATTGCAAAGCTTCTGCTTTAGATTTCACGCACAACGCAACAGATTTCAAGAATTTCAAATCACAATAACACACTCAAGCGCGAACGCAACACATACAGTAAGCACCGGTAAACAACAAATGAAGAGATGTAAACACTATTACGGCGCGAAATCACGAAAGTGTAGCCAACGCTCAAAACTTTTCAACGTTGCGAAAATAGTTGAAATTCCGATAAAACTCTATATTCACAATATAAATAACAATATTCTTCCCGCTGTGGAAGGTCGAAAATCCATTAAATCCCTACACTTTCATTGTTAAATTTCCAAAACGTCCCCGCTAAACAAAAACTTAAATCTGCAAGATTGAGCGGGAAACCCGCTAAGTTGACAATACTGAACAGACAACCCGCCCAAGGTTGGGTCAAATACCAATCAGCGCTGGGAACCAATCAAATAGCATACTTCAGTCCCGCGCTGGGAACGAGTGTTCATTGGCTGACTACGGGAATCGAGTAGCGATCGATTACGTCCCGCAAAATTCGAAAGTACAGTAAACCCTCGATTTAACGGACAGAATTTAACAGGAAAAAAAAACGAAAATGTTTTTAGGCTTTTGAAACGTATAATGTGCATAAACTGCAGACTCTCCTGTTCTGGCGATGTTGCTTGGCTATCGCAGCATTCTTTCATTTCTTGTTTTGAAACATGCAAATTTTCTCATCTCCAATTGTATTTGATGAGAACGGAGATAAGAATTAGATAAGAATTCATTTAATTCTTCACGATCCCCGTCTTTGCGGGCGTCACACATGTTCAGTGGAAGACATCACGACGACTAACACTGAACAATATACACTGATATGCATCTTATTTCACTGTGACCAAATTTATTTATTACTAACATCACCTGGAGCGTTACATTTTTCGATGACGTTACACATTTTGCATCACGCATTTTGTGGAATGACCCCCAGCCTAAAAACATTATCATGTTAAAAAAAATTTTGACACGAAAAAATCACGATTAAGTTTTTCAAGTCCATGGTTGTGATTTAAATTTGGTGGTAGTTCAGAACCATAGCAACGCATTTTCACTCTTGAATATTCGGCTATTTTCGTGATAATTCGTATGCACGCGCAGTTCACATTCGTACAGCGTCGCATCAGTTTATTCAGAGAACACAGCGTGTACGCTACATGTGTTTCTATAGTACGAACCTTGCACGTGTTAAATAGAGTCTTAACGAGTTTATACTTGCGTTGTTACAGCAAGGTCCATTACTTTATTAGTGAATTACAGCATAAGTATGTCTGGCGTTACGAAAAAACGTGTGAACTTGAGTATACAGCAAAAGCTTGAACTAATAAGTAAACTTGAAGGTGGCGCGTCTGTTGCACATGTTTGTGAAGTGTACGGTGTAAAGAAACAAACCGTTTCAAACATTCGAAAGAATAAAGATAAACTTATTCAGTTTTCGCTAAAGTACAGTGTTGATAGTTCGAAGAATGAGGGAGAAATAAAACACATTAAATTAGCCAAACACAAACAATTAGAGGATGCTATGTACAAATGGTGTATTCAACAACGTTCTAGTGGCGTTGTTGTTCGTAGTGTCGAGTTGCGGGCTGCTGCTGATAAACTGGCGAAACATATTGGTATCCAATTTCAGGCGAGTGATAGGTGGCTTTGGCGTTTTCGTAAACGGCATGGCATCACAAATAGATCAACATGTGGTGAAGCGCTGAGTGCAGACACTGAACAAGTTGAGGCTTTTCGTCAACATATAAAGGAAACGATCGAATCTGAGAGTCTCATTTTGTCTCAGGTCTACAATGCTGATGAGACTGGTCTCTACTTTCGTGCTGTGCCTGAAAATACTCTGGCACACAAACATGAAACTAGCACACCAGGCCGTAAACTCAACAAGGAGCGGCTTTCTGCCCTACTGTGTGCGAATGCTGATGGTTTGCATCGACTTACTCCAGTCATAGTCGGAAACGCAAAGAAACCTCGTGCGATAAAAAACATAATGAATCAGTTGCCAGTCATTTATGAAAGTTCAAAAAATGCTTGGTTTACCTTCAGTATTTTTTCAGACTGGTGTTTTAATCATTTTGTGCCAGAAGTGCGACGTTTTCAAGAAGAGACTATGAAAATTCCAACGCATGCAGTGAAAGCCGTCTTACTACTGGACAATGCACCGGCCCATCGCAACTTCGAGAAGTTAGTTAGCAACGACGGAAAAATAAAATGCGTCTTCCTCCCTCCGAACACCACTTCAATTTTACAGCCAATGGACCAAGGAGTCATTGTTGCCTGCAAAAGGCTGTACAAGAAGAAGTTTCTTGAAGAGGTGATGGTTGTCTTGGAGGACGAACAAGACCATGAAAACGACACGAGAGGAGCTAGAACGCTGCAAAATCTGCGTGCATACAACATCAAGTCCGCCATCTTTAATTTTGCTGCCGCATGGAAGCAGATGAAGGAAACAACATTGGCTAATGGGTGGACACAGTTACTGAATGGGACTGAACCGGAGTACGATTTCAGAGGATTTGAAACATCCGATTTCTGTGAAACCGTAAAGAAGGCTGGTGAAGACGTAAACGAGAATGACATAGAACAGTGGCTAAACTTGGACGAGGGTGATCCAGGCTACCAAATCCTGAGTCAGGAAGAGATCGCGGAATCTGTTCTACACGACGATCAAGAAGATGGAGATGATGATGATGAAGAAACATCTGTTACAGGAGGCCCTAAATTATCAGCGATAAGAAACAGCATGGACGAAATTATCGCGTACATTGGGGAGTCTTTAGATCCGGAAGTGTGTGCTTATTATGACCATTTTAGACAGTTTAGATCTTTAATAATAAATAAGCAACATTCTAGTGGAAAACAACTGACTCTTGATGCTTTTATCCAGAATAAATAAAGGTGTGTACATAACATTGTATTTGCATGATATTAATAGTACGTATTAAAATACAGATAAGCGATGTTGTCGCTGTTACAATAGAAAACCACACTGGCAGTTTACCCGTTATTTAGAAACATGTTACTCACACCCCCTCTACTCATCCTTTGTCTTGCCGCCTACGGAAGGGTCCCAGCACGCACGCATGCGCAGGTACGTACACTTTTCTTCCTATTCATTGTTCAGTTTGCTGTTAAAACGTACGGTTGCAGTCATAAATCATGATGCCAGCGTTAACAACAGCCAGGCAAATTGGTGTTGCTTACGCAGTAAACAACTCATAGATACCAAAAGCGTTCGTCCCGCCAGAAGTCAGGTATAACTTCGAATTTCGTTAGTGCGCGAATGCAAGCCGCAGGCCAATTTAGCGACCATGTTTTTAGGAGAAAAGTGCGGCTTGTATTCGGAATAATACGGTATTTGCATGATATTAATAGTATTAAAATTTCAAGTGTTATAGGCCTATTTGATTTAAATATATCCTCAAAAAACAAAATTTGGGATTTAACAGACTTTCGATTTAACGGACACCCCTCAGCCCCAATTAGTCCGTTAAATCGAGGGTTTACTGTATCGCTACTACGTTTATGGAGAGTAGCCCAAGAGGAAAATCCCTGATTAACGAAGAAATTCCCTGATTTTTCCCTGAATATTCCACAAATTCTTAATTCCCTGAAAATTCCCGGTTTTCCCGGGTCGTAGACACCCTGTCTTTGTTCTGCTGGTACTGCCCAATCACCAGGATCCAGACATGTTTCATAAAATGTGTGTGCAAGACGAATGTAAAAAAAAAAGTAATTATGTAAAAAATGAAAGAAGTGTATTTCAAAATGTCACAGCTCTCTGTCTTGTAATAAGTAGAGTATATTCCATATATTTAGAATTAATAAACACCAATAATATCTAATGTGTTTTTTTAACCAGACTGGTTAAAAAATGTTCTTGTACAGTATAATTTTAATAAAATACTCTGAACATAATTAAGTAGAGAATAGATAATCTTGAAATGTCATACAAAGTCCTCCTCTGTAAAATCAAACAATTATGTGTGATTTTGTAATAAAATGTTGTCATTTTGAATGTAGTAAGCTTATTTTACATTTTACCTAAAGAATCACTGGCATATATAGAATGCCTAGCAATGTACAGAATACCTGGGAAAAGTATTAAAAAACATTTGAAAAGTATTTTATTCCATACTTTGCCAAAAAACTCCAGGCATTGTATGAAATGGCTAGGCATTCTACAAAATTCCTGGATTACATACGTTGCCGGTAACATATACACTTCTTAAATATCAATACAGAAATATTGATACCCATATAGTGTACAATATATATTACCTCCAATGCTTTTCCACTCTTCGGCTGAGAGCAATTTTTTCACCAATCTCTGTACAAACAGGATTTGTTAAACTGATTTTTGCTAAATCAGCTTTTGTAGCCAACACCCTTCCACCAGTTGACAATGATCCTATATTTACTAGCAGTACTTCATTTCTTGTCAGTTTTTGTACCTGCACATATACGTTAGACTGTTAATTTAACACACACACACACACACACACACACACACACACACACACACACACACACACACACACACACACACACACACACACACACACACACACAGAGGTTAGAACAGAACATAAATTTACTAATTATTGATACATGGCAATAGAATTAACTAAAATAAGTTTACACTTCAATTAACACAGACAGTGGTTCATATAATGGCCGTAACCACACCCTTTCATAACTGAAAGAAACAAGCACTACATACAATTCATACATATTACATATTCAATTCCCAAATTATTGACACAGAAAATTTCTAAACACACTGGTACCTTCTGCAAGAAATATTGCAGTTTTAAACAAAGAAAATATTCCGAGGTTATTATATTAATAAGTGACTCATTAATTTAGCTAACAAAATTTTAAGAGATATAACCACAAGACCTGTATACTCTGATTAAATTTCTGCTCTAAGATAGTAGAAAATGTTTACTAACAGTATCTTCAGTAATACAGACATATTCTCATTGTAACAAAACAGACAGTCGTAATAATAAAAACCTTAAAAAAATTTCTTATAGAAACACACAATAAGTATTATAATGAATTTAAAATTTATCAGTAGGCTTCTTCTTTGGCATACTGTTAAAAATAATACTTTTACAAATTAAAAATGTTCAAAAATAATTACAGGAACATCCAGGGTGGAAAATAAAATATGCATGATTAATTACTCATACTGTTCACTATTGTTTTTACTGTAATTTTCTTTAATGGCACATGCTGTAGTAATGGCTGTAATTTATACAGCTTTTACATTTTTGACAATTTTCTGATCTGGGAACAATGATTGTTATCATTTTTACCACCAATTGAAGTTTTTCCAGCAATTTTTAAAGTTAGATTTCTTTAAAGATGCCATGACGCAATAATGCAGAAGCAAAGTGTCTTTGCCATTTATTATTATTATTATTATTATATATTATATAACATTGCCAAACCCTGATCACATTTGATATAAATAAGTATGTAAAAAATGCCAAGAAACAATATATTTTGATAGATAAACGATAACAAGAATGAAAGTAGTAAATATAATCAATAGTGAAGGAAGAAGAATACAACCAAAGGTGGTTACAAAACCAGAAAATACGAACTAGACTGACAGGCAACTGACATTGACCCAACCACAGAGATTGGCCAGATATTAACCAAAGTAAAGCGAGACAAGAAGACAGTGAAGAAAAAAAAAGAAAAAAAAAAGATTACATGGCCATAACAATTAACTCATAAGATTGTTTTAAAAGAGCATAATTTTTTATTAGTATTAATAATTTATGTTTAAATTTTTATTAGTGGTAACTTGTAAATGACAGTATCTCAGCAATTGTTATACATAAAAAACCATGTGTAGATATGATTGTATGTATATCCTTATCTATAGGTGATGTGTCAGCTGTTATGTTTAAAATTACACTCATACAGACAGGGAATAGAAATGTGTGTGTGATTCAATCAGAGAACAAATTGTATAGCCTACTATATACTTTGGAAACTTTTACTAGGATTATTTCAGCCGTATGTATGTTATTTCAGCATTATGTGTTTGAAAGTATAAGGTTTTGGAGAGTTTATTTATTCGCTAATATTATTGCTGTTGCTACAGATGTAGTATGTTTCAATTAACACAATATATTTTAACATTATTAAATTGTTGTTATTATTATTAATTATGACATTTCAGACCAATTTTTATCACTTTAATGACAATGTATACAAAGTTATGTTTTATTTGAAAGATGTATTTACAATACCATGTTGGTTGAATATTATAAAATGATATGTGACAGTCTGAAGTTAACAAAAGAGACATGAACTCATTAGATACAAAAACTTTGTAATAATAGTGAGATCGTGAGAAATATAAGGGTAATTAGAGATAGGTAGGGAGTGACAAAGATGAACAGTGAAGTGATAAGTGTAATAAAATAAACAGCATATAATCTTAAGAAAAAAGAGTTAAACAAGTGTGACAAACCCAAAACATAAGCACATGTTAAATGAGCAATTAAGTTAAGTATATTAGACTGAAAGACACAGAATAATTGTGAATGTAAAAAACAGAAAAAATATTATCTCAGTATAAAAAGCACCAGGGTGATTACTGTTATAAAAGAGATGGTGTAGGTATAACACTCACCAAATTTGTTCATTTGTTAATTTAAAGAAAGAAGTTATTGGCTTAATGTTTAAGGCAATAAATACCAGAAGAAATAGTTTTACAGTAATATGTTAGTATGTTTTAAGTAAGTAAGGAATTTATAAAGAAAATAATAGCAATACCTTTATAAGAAATAATAGGCAAAATATAATAATTATGTGTAATGAAAGGGAACATGGCAGAATTATATTAAAACTTAGAAATAAGTAAATTATGTATTAACATAGTATTATCAAGTTTGGACTAAAACATTAATACATGGCTTAGACCAATCTTGTAAGATATCAAACTAATCTTTGAAAGAAAATAGGAACATCTATGTAAAGATTACAACCATTGAAATTATCCCCAAGTAAATATAGCCATTATAAAATATTTATTCAAATTAAACAAAAAATTCAAAGTTTGATAACAATGTGTTTATTTTGAGATTGACCAGGGAGAATAATTACGTTACCATGGAAACTGTGGAGTAACAAGCAAAAATACCGTTAGATTTTTTTACTGAATGCATGACGCTTTAATGGTATAGACGCTAATTTTCGAGTGACCAAAATTGTCAATTAAAACATAGAAAATATCAGAAGAAATTACTACTAAGTGTATACCAAGACTTAAGATGAGGACTGGAACCATATTATCGAAGTTGAGGCCAAATTAACGAAAAAAGAAAATAAATTACTACCAATTAAACTGGAAAAGATGCCTGATGTCCTGAACCAAGCAAATTAAAGAAGATTGTAGTATAACCCATGAATAACAGATCGTATGAATTCACCATAACTACGGAAGTGATAAGTACCTATTAAATTACCCAAAATATATAAATAAACTCACGTTAATTATTTCTCACTAAAGGTCGAAATCTCACTGAACTGAAATTAATTACTTTCAAAGATTAAAAAGAATATTAAGTCACTGACAATTTATAAACTAACCAATATAAACTGTTGTTAATGATCCATAACTTGTAAACACTTTTACTACACTGCGCTAAACAAATTATACCTACACAATATGTTAGTTAAGTTTACTTGATGTAAGGGTGTGTATTTTTATTGTTTTAAACATTTGTAATCCTTTTAACGTAACCTCAAGAACCTATGACAAACCAACATTAATAACTTGTATACAATTTTCAACAGACGCCATCATTAAACGTCTGGTTATCAATTCAAATATCGATTTGTCAAACCCTGTAGATATCTCATATAAATAACCGGAGCATTTTGTAGTAGAATAATTTGTATTAAATGAATAACTAATCACTAATAAAAAATGTATAAGTATTGAGTGTAACCACGGTGTTATAATTTCATTAGGAGGTGCACAATATTTTATGTACATTTTAGCAGACGACTAACGATTTACACAGCACACGCATTGAACTGCTGTGCGCTCCAGTGGGCCTAGCTGGCGGAAATATTTGAATTATTCAAACCGCCTGAGCTGCGCTGGTCATACACCTTTGAATTTTATTTTAATTGTTTTAAGAAAACAATTTGGCGCCACCGGGATTTTCATACCCCTAGTGAACATCAGGTAAGAACATCAAGACCTGGTTATTCGTACGTTCGCAACGGACGAAATCTGCGGAAGTTGCACGCATTTGAACTACGGATCGAGAAGACACGTTACACCCATTACACACAAATTGTACATTATCCACATTTTACAGAGTAAAACGGTAGCCGTACACACGACTATATTACAAATTGACGACCAACCGCTGGAGCTAGAAGAGAGAGAAATACGAACTTCTAACGGCGAGAAAAAAGGTCGAATAATAAGTATAAAACGGTTCGCTACACACTATTCAATAATAATTAACAGGAAAGGTAAACCGTTATTATACAAAGTGGCTTCCATCGCGGGGCTTAAACGAGGCGGACGTCTCGTTAGTATACAAAGTGGCGCGCCAACTAGCAGGGCTAGAATAATTAAGAAATTATACAATTAAACCCTATAAATTCTAGCGGCGATTACGAAAGGTTACAATATGCACACCAGAGGATTGTCGAAAAAATTGGCAAAGGAGAAGGAGATGGAAGAAAACAGAGGGGAAGAAGAGGAAGGAACACCGATTGAAGAAGTGGAGACAGTAATAACCACAACAGAACCAAGCCAAGACGAAGAAATGGAAACACAGGCTGGAGATAGGGAGGAAGCCAGAGGAGGAATGGATTTACAAAAATTATGGGAGTTGATTAATGGAAAATTAGACAAGAACGTGAAGGAGATGAACAATAAATTCGACAAGAATGAGGAGAGCTTGAAGGAGATGAACAATAAATTCGACGGCATGAAGAAAGAAACCAGTGACAATTTGAAACAGATCAATGAAAAAATAGTGAGTACTAAGGAAGAATTGAGGAAAACAGTCAACCAAAATAATGAAACACTACAACAACGATTACTGGAGGAAATTCAGCAAAGAAATGAAGATCTGAAGGAAGAATTGAAGGAACAGCTGAAGGAGGACCACGAGAAAAATAAAGAAGAAATGAAGCTACAGATGGCACACCAATTAATGGAGTACCGAGAAGAAGCAAAACAGCAGGTTACGGGAAATCAATGACAAATTAGAGGAAACGTTGGAGAAGCTAGAGAAGACCAACGAAAATGTTTCTGGAGTCCGCAAGGAAGTACTCGATAAAATGAACCGTCTCGAAGGAGAAAATAAGAGAAGAATTGAGGAAGGTCATGAAGAAACAGTCAGAAGATGTACCCAGATAGACCAGGACATACACCAAGTCCGGGAAGAAAACCAGAAAGAGGTAGCAGCTGTACGAACAGACTTGGGAGAACGAATGGAAGGCGTTTACAGTAACCTAAATAAAGTAGATAGCAAAGTAGACAAAAACCAACAGAGGATTGACGAAATGCGCAGAATAGAAGAGTCATTACGGGAAGAAGTGGATGCCTGGCGTGACCGACCATGTAATAATAATCATGTCATGAACACAGACAACAGAGATACTATTAATTTCCGTAATTATAAAAGAAACCCTATTGAATTCTTGAAGAGGGTAGAAGAGTTAATCATCAAGAATCGAGAGACTCGATGGACTACAATAAGAGGGATGTTGGACGAAATGTTCAAGGAGACATACGACAACTGGTGGACTGCCACTCGACCAGACATCCAAAACCTTCAAGACTTTAAGACTCAGTTCAAGGCTAAATACTGGTCTGAATCAACTCAGAATATGGTCCGCAATAACCTGAGCAATGGAAGGTATGAAAACCAGAATGGACAATCCCTTACCTCCTACTTCTTGGGAAAAATCTGCATGGCCAGGAATTTGGAGCCACGTATACCTGAAGAGTGTCTGGTAATACAGTTATCTTACCACTACGACGACGCCATCCAAAAGGCACGAATGTACAGCCAGGTAAAGACCATCCAAGATATGGCTAGCTTACTGGAAAGCCATGAACATGAGTGGCAGTACAGGAAAAATAGAGGGTACAGTTTCAGAAATAATAGAACCAATGAGGGACAATTGTCACAGAATCAACAGGGAGATAATAAGCCACCGGTAAATAACCCTAACAATTACCAAGGGAACACACGGGGCAATAACGCGCCCAGAAATTTTAACAGAAGTGGAAACCATAATAATAACAACTTCAGGAACAACCACAGGGGTAATTTCCCGTCGAATGGTTACAACAACAATTATCGCCCTGGAAACAACAGTAATCAGAACAATAATCCAGGATACCGGCCACAGGTAAATTACATAAGGGGGCAAAGACAAAGGAGCCCAAGAAGAAACTATCCCTCATCTAACTATCGGCGAACGTACTATAACCAGGTACCCGATACGAGAAGTCACCCATTCGAAGAAGATCACAGGCACAGCGTGGATAACCGGAATAATCAACAGGAGCCGAACGCTAACCAACCATCAAACACTACTGATGTTGGGGGCAATGAGGTCAACCCTCATATAAACGCTTAAGGCCAGTGAAAACTGCGGACAGCCCATCACTGGACCAATCTCTGGGTGAATATAAGACAACACATGACAAGAAGATCACAATAATATGTACTAATTATTTGAAAAATATAAGGGACGATTTGATCGAAGAAAATGATAACATGATGCCCATTAGAAACAATGAAATAGTGTATGTGAGTGCCCAAATAAATGGAATTCTATCAACCATAATGATCGATACAGGGTCTAATGTCTCCCTGATCGACCAAATAGAATTAAATAGACTACAGCAGGGAAGTAGTGTACCCATATCAACCCTGCCCATAAACAATATAACTATCATTGGTGCTACCGGCCGACAAAACAAAACCGTCCGGAAACAAGTATCCTTGGAACTTAATAGCAAAGGTATAATAGTAACTATGCCATTTCTTGTTGCCAGCGGCCTACCTTTCTCATTACTTGTTGGGTGTGATGTACTCAGACAACACTCTGCCATAATTAACCTGCGGCAGGGAGAAGTATCACTAACCACAGAACAAGGAATATGGTCAGCCGATATAGTGAATGGTGGCAACTTACCATTGATAACAAACCACTATAACATGATCCAAAACAATTATTGCCGACAATCACCCGAAAGAATGAATATTGACAGATTGGAAGAATGAAGAATTATGGTCAAGCAAGCTGGATGAGATCAGAAACTTCCAACGAGAAGAACAAGATCCACAGATTAGTGTGCAACAGTCAGAGGAACTCATAAGTATATACAACAGATATAAACACATTTTTTCTGACGCTCCAGGCAAAGTAAAGAATTATCAATGCCGAATACGATTTAAAGAACCCGTTGACTTCAAGAAAAAATCTTACCCCATTGCTTACTCACAAAGAAATGCAGTGAGGGCAGAAATCAATCAAATGATGGAAGACGATATCATTGAATTAAGTCAATCACCGTATACAAGTCCAATAGTGGCGATACCAAAAAAGGACGGAAAGGTGAGAATCTGCCTCGATGCCAGAGAAATTAATAAAATGATAGTGAACGATAGAACATCACCGGGTGAAATAGAAGAAATCCTTAAGAAGTTCCACGGTATAAAATACATTAGCTCTTGGGACACGGTATGTGGCTACTGGCAGGTGGAGCTACATCCGAACAGTACACAATACTTAGCATTCCTGTTCGATGGGAGGAACTATCAGTTCAAAAGACTGCCATTTGGACTGATAAATTCGGTCGCAGTATTTGTTAAATGTATGGACCAAATACTGGGACAAGATGTACTGAATTTTACCACCGTGTACGTAGATGATCTGTTAATAACATCATCAAATTGGCAAGAGCACTGTGCCAGAGTGGAAACCGTACTAAAAAGGTTATCAGATAATCACGTAACCCTTAAGCTGGACAAGTCAAAGTTTATAGCCCGAAAAATACAATTTCTAGGATTCAATCTAGCAGAGGAAGGCATATCTCCTTCGTCAGAAAAAGTTGAGGCGATACAACGATTCCCCACGCCAAAAAACAAAAAACAACTTCAATCCTTCCAGGGAATTTGCAACTATTACCGTAAATTTCAAGATAATTATTCCAAACTAACAGCAAAATTCAAAAAACAATTATCAGTCAAGGACAAGTGGACTTGGGGGTCCGAACAAGATGAAGTATTTAACCAAATAAAAGAAAAGTTCTTGAACACCGTGATCTTACATCATCCAGACTTCAAAAAGCCATTCTTCATGAACTGTGATGCGAGTGATGTCAGTGTAGGTGCGGTATTATACCAAGAAGATGAGAAGGGACAGCATATGGTTATTAGTTTTGCAAGCAGAATTTTAAATGGATGCGAACGAAATTATCACGTCACGGAGAAAGAACTACTCAGTGTCGTGTTCGCCTGCAACAAATTTAGGACTTACATTCTGGGATACGAAATAACAGTGAGAAGTGACCATAGATCCATTTCATTCCTTAAGCAGTGTAAACTCAGCCACGGAAGATTAACTCGATGGATATTGTTGCTACAGGAATATCACATAAACTGGGAGTACATTCCAGGGAAGAAAAACATAGCTGCGGACATCTTATCCCGTATAAACGTCCAGCAACAAACTTTCGAGGGGGAGAAAGAACAATTAGTTAAGGTGTATAACATTATTAAAAACAGAGTAGATCTAGAAAAAATAACCCAAGAAATAAGAAGATGTCAAACTGTGGATCCAAAAATAATGAGTATCCGGGAGAGAATGTTAAAAGATGAAGAAACCATTCTACAATATTATAAAATACATGACAACTTGCTATTTATTAAAAACAATCCTGCAATCGGAGAATGGAAACTTGTAATACCATCTATAGTGGAGGAACAATTGATACTAGACTACCACATTAGATACGGCCATATGGGGGCTGTAAAAGTGATAAAAGCTTTACAGGAACAAGTTTACATTAAAAATATTTATCGAAAAGTAAACAAAATCATTCAAAAATGTGATATTTGCCAAAAGGTAAAATGCAATAATTCAAAAAAGGAAGGTATGATGATACCTATCACATCAAGTCAGAAATTAGAAAGGGTATTCCTTGATATATGTGGTCCGTTTCCTATTAGTGGAGGAAGACACAGATATAAATTTATAATCGTTATGTTTGACCACTTCACCAAGTATACAAAGTTGTACTCCATTAACCGTGCAACAACAAAGAAAATAATTGAGATTATCTTAACCAAGTTTATACCAGAAGTGGGAAAACCGACGGCCGTTATAACAGATCATGGAACCCAATTTAAGGGAAATCTCTGGAAAAATAAGCTCTGTGAACATAATATTAAAACTTACAAAACATCCGTTTATCACCCAGGCAGCAACCCAGCTGAAAGGGTACTCAGAGAAGTGGGTCGTATACTGAGAACCTACTGCCACGATAAACAAAGAGAATGGCACAATTACGTGAAATCCACTGAAGAATTTATAAACTTAGCTTACCACGACTTTACGGAAGCTACCCCATACACAATGATGTTTGAGCGGCCACCGCCTAGAGAGATAACTGATATGATCCAATTCCCCACCAACACCGAATATCAATTCGAGAAAAAAAGATTCTACAACAGAATAGCCGAAAAGGTAGAGCAACAAAAGAAAAAGTACGCAAAGAACCAGAAAAAGACTATTAAGTACGAGGTAGGAGAAAGGGTACTGTTAAAAAACAGAGAATTACCCAGCTCCATAGAAGGCATCACTAGAAAGTTACTATTATTATACGTGGGACCATACACTATAACAAAAGACAAGGGCAATAACACTTACGAGATCACTCACCCCGTCACCAAGAAAATAAAGGGGGTATACAATCAAGCCTCAATTAAGAAATATTATGACAATCAACAATAACTGTAAAAAAACAATTTAAAGTAAAAAACCAACAAAAATACTTTAAATAAAGAAAAAAAAAATAACGTGACAAACAAACAAGTCTGCCAATGTCATAAAGAAAAGATCTCTAAAGAATGTCAAAATTCCAAAACATTAGTAAGTACAGCTTACACTAAGCATTAGAGAAACCATTATGATGAATAAAAAATTGTAAAAAAATCAAAAAAAAGATATGTAAGAAAAGCTTACCCAAATATCTCGATAATAGTTTAGAACAAGTAAAAATGGAGAGGTAAAAGTTACAAGGCATTCATATAAAGTAAGAGCAACCAACTTACTACAATATTTAAATAAAAATTAACAATAGAGGAGTGTAGTTACAAAACATTCCTACAAAATAAGGTTAAATTACCATAATATTTAGCCAAAAAATGAGGCATAAAAAGCATAACATACTGTAAAGGAATAAGCTACAAAAAATTCCTAACTAGTAAGAAGCCATAACTTACTATATTTAAAAATTATGAAAAAAAAAAAAAAAAAAAAAAAAAAAAAAAATATATCAATCAAAATGATCAGCTTCCACAACTATTTAGAAAGAGGGGAAGTAAAATTACCCAAACCAATGATCACAAAACAATATAAATGAAATCAACATTCTAAGAGTTATAATGTGAGATGAGATGAAACAAAGAGTAATTAAAAATGAATAAAGATGTGAATTGTATCAATAAAAAACAATGCTTCAAATAGTATCTATAAAGAAAGATGGAACAATATATGACTCGAACTGAGCAATAGTGAAGTATAAAAGTAAAAAATTCCCAACAAATATTATGATTATTATTATTATTATTTTGAGTCACGAGTTGACTATATTTAAGAATTGTTAATTGAGTTTGTTTGTTGAATGAACCAGCAATCATTTTACTGAGCAGGGATGATGTTCCCCTGATATCAGTATAAGAGTAGTTTTGATGAAAAATAAGATTTATAGGGAATAAGTTATAATAAAAAATCAATAAGCCAGTTCGCAATGTGAGAAAATAATGAAGAAAAGACTAAGAAGAATAGAAATAAAAGATACCGAATTAATTATAAAAAATGAATGAGAAGCAGGAGAATTTGAAAAAAAAAAAAAAATTGATACGATACAATTGATAATTTCATCAAACTTAAATTCACGTTTTATAAAATGATCAATTTTGGTGGAAGGGCATTATATAACATTGCCAAACCCTGATCACATTTGATATAAATAAGTATGTAAAAAATGCCAAGAAACAATATATTTTGATAGATAAATGATAACGAGAATGAAAGTAGTAAATATAATCAATAGTGAAGGAAGAAGAATACAACCAAAGGTGGTTACAAAACAAGAAAATACGAACTAGACTGACAGGCAACTGACATTGACCCAACCACAGAGATTGGCCAGATATTAACCAAAGTAAAGCGAGACAAGAAGACAGTGAAGAAAAAAAAAAAAAAAAAAAAAAAAAGATTACATGGCCATAACAATTAACTCATAAGATTGTTTTAAAAGAGCATAATTTTTTATTAGTATTAATAATTTATGTTTAAATTTTTATTAGTGGTAACTTGTAAATGACAGTATCTCAGCAATTGTTATACATAAAAAACCATGTGTAGATATGATTGTATGTATATCCTTATCTATAGGTGATGTGTCAGCTGTTATGTTTAAAATTACACTCATACAGACAGGGAATAGAAATGTGTGCGTGATTCAATCAGAGAACAAATTGTATAGCCTCCTATATACTTTGGAAACTTTTACTAGGATTATTTCAGCCGTATGTATGTTATTTCAGCATTATGTGTTTGAAAGTATAAGGTTTTGGAGAGTTTATTTATTCGCTAATATTATTGCTGTTGCTACAGATGTAGTATGTTTCAATTAACACAATATATTTTAACATTATTAAATTGTTGTTATTATTATTAATTATGACATTTCAGACCAATTTTTATCACTTTAATGACAATGTATACAAAGTTATGTTTTATTTGAAAGATGTATTTACAATACCATGTTGGTTGAATATTATAAAATGATATGTGACAGTCTGAAGTTAACAAAAGAGACATGAACTCATTAGATACAAAAACTTTGTAATAATAGTGAGATCGTGAGAAATATAAGGGTAATTAGAGATAGGTAGGGAGTGACAAAGATGAACAGTGAAGTGATAAGTGTAATAAAATAAACAGCATATAATCTTAAGAAAAAAGAGTTAAACAAGTGTGACAAACCCAAAACATAAGCACATGTTAAATGAGCAATTAAGTTAAGTATATTAGACTGAAAGACACAGAATAATTGTGAATGTAAAAAACAGAAAAAATTTTTATCTCAGTATAAAAAGCACCAGGGTGATTACTGTTATAAAAGAGATGGTGTAGGTATAACACTCACCAAATTTGTTCATTTGTTAATTTAAAGAAAGAAGTTATTGGCTTAATGTTTAAGGCAATAAATACCAGAAGAAATAGTTTTACAGTAATATGTTAGTATGTTTTAAGTAAGTAAGGAATTTATAAAGAAAATAATAGCAATACCTTTATAAGAAATAATAGGCAAAATATAATAATTATGTGTAATGAAAGGGAACATGGCAGAATTATATTAAAACTTAGAAATAAGTAAATTATGTATTAACATAGTATTATCAAGTTTGGACTAAAACATTAATACATGGCTTAGACCAATCTTGTAAGATATCAAACTAATCTTTGAAAGAAAATAGGAACATCTATGTAAAGATTACAACCATTGAAATTATCCCCAAGTAAATATAGCCATTATAAAATATTTATTCAAATTAAACAAAAAATTCAAAGTTTGATAACAATGTGTTTATTTTGAGATTGACCAGGGAGAATAATTACGTTACCATGGAAACTGTGAAGTAACAAGCAAAAATACCGTTAGATTTTTTTACTGAATGCATGACGCTTTAATGGTATAGACGCTAATTTTCGAGTGACCAAAATTGTCAATTAAAACATAGAAAATATCAGAAGAAATTACTACTAAGTGTATACCAAGACTTAAGTGAGGACTGGAACCATATTATCGAAGTTGAGGCCAAATTAACGAAAAAAGAAAATAAATTACTACCAATTAAACTGGAAAAGATGCCTGATGTCCTGAACCAAGCAAATTAAAGAAGATTGTAGTATAACCCATGAATAACAGATCGTATGAATTCGCCATAACTACGGAAGTGATAAGTACCTATTAAATTACCCAAAATATATAAATAAACTCACGTTAATTATTTCTCACTAAAGGTCGAAATCTCACTGAACTGAAATTAATTACTTTCAAAGATTAAAAAGAATACTAAGTCACTGACAATTTATAAACTAACCAATATAAACTGTTGTTAATGATCCATAACTTGTAAACACTTTTACTACACTGCTAAACAAATTATACCTACACAATATGTTAGTTAAGTTTACTTGATGTAAGGGTGTGTATTTTTATTGTTTTAAACATTTGTAATCCTTTTAACGTAACCTCAAGAACCTATGACAAACCAACAGTAATAACTTGTATACAATTTTCAACAGACGCCATCATTAAACGCCTGGTTATCAATTCAAATATCGATTTGTCAAACCCTGTAGATGTCTCATATAAATAACCGGAGCATTTTGTAGTAGAATAATTTGTATTAAATGAATAACTAATCACTAATAAAAAATGTATAAGTATTGAGTGTAACCACGGTGTTATAATTTCATTAGGAGGTGCACAATATTTTATGTACATTTTAGCAGACGACTAACGATTTACACAGCACACGCATTGAACTGCTGTGCGCTCCAGTGGGCCTAGCTGGCGGATATATTTGAATTATTCAAACCGCCTGAGCTGCGCTGGTCATACACCTTTGAATTTTATTTTAATTGTTTTAAGAAAACAATTTGGCGCCACCGGGATTTTCATACCCCTAGTGAACATCAGGTAAGAACATCAAGACCTGGTTATTCGTACGTTCGCAACGGACGAAATCTGCGGAAGTTGCACGCATTTGAACTACGGATCGAGAAGACACGTTACACCCATTACACACAAATTGTACATTATCCACATTTTACAGAGTAAAACGGTAGCCGTACACACGACTATATTACAAATTGACGACCAACCGCTGGAGCTAGAAGAGAGAGAAATACGAACTTCTAACGGCGAGAAAAAAGGTCGAATAATAAGTATAAAACGGTTCGCTACACACTATTCAATAATAATTAACAGGAAAGGTAAACCGTTATTATACAAAGTGGCTTCCATCGCGGGGCTTAAACGAGGCGGACGTCTCGTTATTATACAATATATATAAATTTTTTTTTTTGAGACCTAAGTAGTGTTTTCAGAAAATTCTGCAGCAAGTTCTGTATTGTACTCTGACATGTGATATAATGCCTACACTGAGTGGTTGAAGGATAGTTGCACAGTTAGGCAATTATTCTACACGAATGTTTTACACGCTTCATTTTAATGTCCAGATTTACTAACCAATTGTTAAATATCATCTGATCATCCATGTTCAATTATATGCAAGGAAGTGACTTAAAACATTATGGCTTAAGAGACATTCTTATCTTATTATTATTCTATTCTTATTCTTATTCTTATCAAAACAAATTTACTGTTTTGATGGCACTAAAGCCGATTAACGGAGTACATATTTTGATTCTTCTTTTACAAACCTCCCCTTTGACTATCAAGTTATAAATGTTATACATATTTTATCATGAATTATTTACTGGTAATTTATCCCAAAGTAAATAAACGCATACTACCCCCCCCACACATACACAATATACCATTTCAATACAGCAGAAAATACTGTTCTAGTAAATTATATTTACAGTTTAAACATCAACAATAAGGGTGAGGTAAAATTAATTAATTCCTATTTTTCGATGCAAGTTTACTTTTGTGTAAATTACAAAAATTTGGAAGAAAAAAAAACCATGGTAGTGCAGCTCAGCAGAAGAGAGCTTGTTTTGTATGTTGTTTATGCTATGTGGGTTCTGGCTCATGACCGAGTCAATCCAATCCCAAATACTCACCGTTGGGACAATTCAATGGTCTGGCTGAGGTTGCAACAGCCTAAGCAATTTGAAACAGTAAACCTACATTTATGAAAATGACACAGGCTGCAATCTTTATATGAGTGACATCTAGAACATCAGTATATAAATGCAATAAAATATAGTACAAAATTAAAGAATATTATATTATTACTTCTTGCAATGTGCTGAATATTTGTTATGTCTGTGAATACATTTTTTTATTTATTAAAAAATCAAAGAGCTCTAGAGCACAAACACAGAATTTCTTTGTCTCCACAATACTTCTTGTCAGCTCTATTATTCTTTGAAACAAAAACACATGAAACTGACGATACTGTTGAAATAAAGACTGACTACCATAATGTGGTAGTAATGTGCTGGCAATCTTTTATTTCATGAACCTACATGGTTATGTAAATAATCTCTAAGAGTGTATATGACAATTACTGCTGCATGACAACACAATCTAGTAGCAATTATTCATTTACAACTGGTCATTTTACACCATCTTGCACAGAGCCAAACACCTGATTGTTAAAGCCATAACCATTTGTTAAAGCTGGAACTAGCATGAAATCTAAGTATAAAAAGATGAAAAATGAAGTAAACATCTGGTTGTGATTAAGTGCAGCGTTCTATGTTATGGCAATTCCAAAACCCATTGTAGGCTCAACAATAAGTATGACAGCAAGTCAAAAAGTAAAATGACATTTAAAAATTCAGTATTTGTTACTTCCATAAATGAAACCTACATTTGTAAGATTAAAGATATCAGGGCTGTTTGGCCGTGGTCCATGGTTTATTTCCAATTGGTTGGTTTGGAAATAAACCATGGACCACGGCCAAACAGCCCGGATATCTTTAATCTTACAACTGACACCGGCCGTGAAAGCCTGAGGAAACCTACATTATTTTTCTACATAATCCCGCCCTACTTCTAGCACTTAGTCCATTTCTTAATGAGATTTTGAATTCTGTCTTGGACAAAACTTTTTGGTTTTGTGCATAACCAATTTTGCACCACTTCTATTACCTCTTCATCTGAACAAAAACATTTTCCTCAAGGCTCCTTTTTCAATGGCCCCAAAAGATGAAAAATGCTTGGAGTAAGAGCAGAACTATATGGGTGAGGGTCCAGCAGCTCAAAACCCAGATCCTGAAGGCAAAATCTATCACTGAGCTTGTTATGTTGGCCATATGAGTTTGTCCTGAAGCAAAATCATGCCTTTTGAAAGTTTGGCACATCTTTTGGTCTTGATTTTTGGCTTCAATAACTGCAGCAGTTAAAAACTTGTAATTCTTCTCTTGTGACCCTCATTCTTTATACGGTGAAGTTTAGAACACCTTTTAATTCGTCTTAAGAATGGCATTCTGAGGTCTGTATTTTAATTTCTTGTTTTTTGATTGTTGTCCATAATTCACACCCATAGGACGGTACACGGATAGCCATAACTTCGTAAAACTTTAATTTCGTACATTAATGTACCTTGTTTCTAAAAATACGACTGATTGTTCCACAGATTGTCTGAAACTTACCTAACTTAACATCAATATCATAACTCTTATCGTAGCCAATATCATTTCCCAAATAGTTAAAAATGATTCACCTGTTCTACTATTTGATAATTATTTTTGTTCTTATTGGTTATCTGCCACAGCAAATTTCTATCTACTCTATCAAAGGCCTTCTCAAAGTCTATGAAAGCTACACGTGTTTCTTTATTTAACACATGATGCGTCCCATGATTTGTGTAATAATAAATGCATTGTTCATCTTCACATTGTTTAAAAAACCTCTGGGAAATTTTTAAACCATTCTCTTCATGGACGTCTGTCAGTTGGTGTACAACCCAGGGAGCACAGACTTTTTGAAAGTTTAAAGAATTGTGCATTTTAAACTCATGTTCTCTGGTATCCAAGTCACATTTCAATACAGATTAAAATTAATTTACCTTTTTTATCCGTCGTGTGACTTCTTATTGTATTTATTTAAGTAACGCGTTTCGAGGCTCAAGGCCTCATCTTCAGATTTCAGTCCTGTGTGGACGTCGTTAACACATTAAAATAAAACACACTACACAAGTTAACCGATGTCTGGGTGCGCACCCTTTTCTGGCTCGCGACGCACTGCCTGCAACTACTCTACGATCTTGTCACAACCCCCCCCCCCCACCGATTGCTGTCCATTCCTGCTTAATATGAATTTGTAATTGATTGAATTGTGAATGATTGAAAGTGCTGATCTATGTCCAAAACTGAATTCACTTGCTACTTCATTAACTTTAATTTGTTGACTACGGTAAATAATTTGTTTAACTGTTTTGATATTGTCATTATTCTTTGAAGTGGAAGGCACCTTTTCCAGCATTCATTGTAAAGAGAAATCCAGCCATTTAAAAGGCAGTCAATCCTTTTGTCGATCTTCGTTCCACAAACAACTCCTCCATATTCTGACTGAGTTCTACAAATAATCTCTGCTGGTCTAACACCATCTGAATTAAGAAAACCAGCTTATAACTCAAGAAAACACATCACTGCTCATATTTTTTTCTTGGGGCAATCAGACGAAGGAGCACTTTTTCTAAATTGACTTTTAACATACACAAACTGCTAACAATAAAACAATACTTCCAATGAATAGGTGAGATGAGGTTATGATTTCTAACTAGAGGTAACAGTTGATAGTCATGTACCTGGTATTTTGTAATTGTTACTTTTGTGAAACAGCTGTAACGGTTACTGAAAAGTCAAAATACCTGTTCCAGTTACTCGCGGGACTCCCCCCCCCCCACTAACAAGTAAACAGGTACAAAGTAGCAGTTACTGCTACTGAATATTCACTTCTGTGCATGTGCCCATTACCGTAAGAGTACGAAGCATAACAAAGTATTAAAAAAATGTATATGTAATTGAGATGAAGCCACAACATCAGATACGGACCATATATAAACAACTACATGAAAAATTTATTGATAGGCGATTAAATCCCACTAATGTTACATTTATTCGCATGTGTTATGCAAATCATAACAAATTACAATATTCATCAAGTTGGTGTTTTACAATATCATGTTATAACCTACAGAATGGGTGAGAGGCTATACAGTAACTTTTTGTTTTGTGATTTCAGAGATGGTTGTAACTAATTGAAATGATTTTAGTTTCATGGCATACTTCACACAATTACACTATACTTCATTCAGAATTCACATAACACAGTGGGGGAGATAGAGTAATATACTGTGTATGTGGGTTTTTTGCTCATAAATACTGCATGACTTGAAAATTTAGTCATCCAAAAGTTTACAAGATTCCAATACTTAATCTTTTGTAATGTAACAATAGTTATTCTCCATCATTCCACAAATTTTAAAATTATTTTGGCTATAAATAAAGCTGGAAAAAATCTAAATACAGTAGAGTCTCGACTAACCGAGCTTCGATTAACCGAGGTTCCGTATTATCCGAGCCTAAACCAGAAAAAATTAAAATAAAGAATTTGCCGACCTACTTTAATTGGCACCTGACTGTCCGTGAGTTCATTGACCGCGTGAGTCTTTGCCGACCTACTTTAATTGGCACCTGACTGTACGCGAGTTCCTTGACCACGTGAGTCACACCCCCTCCCTTCAGCTCCCCACTTCTACCCGCTTTTGTTTGATCCCTTTCAGTTGTCTGTCAAGTGTCAACCAGAGTGAGTGAAGGGTTCATCTTGTAACGGTACGGATTTGTGAGCCACCCCAGTTTAATTTCATATTAATTCAAATCATCATTTTAAGCACTTTCCAAATTGCCAGACTTTCACCTGTAAGGAGCCTCCAGTACAGCAATGCAACACACATACAGCCAGACAAAACAACTGCCAGACGCATTGCGTAATCACATAGCAGCAGCTTTGTGAAACAGTCTACAGTCTGCTGTGTGTCATCAGAGAGAGTGGTAATAAGCAGCATACAGTATGCAGTGTGTCATTAGAGAGTGCACAACAGACAGCCAGCCTCAGATAGTAAAGTTTTTGTGAATTGAAAAATAGTGGCCTCGGGAGTGTAAGATAGGCTGAAATAATTAGTAGGCCTATCTATCTATCTATACATAAAAACAGTATAACGCGCGGCCAGCCTACAACAATTTCTTAGTGCGAATAAAAATTATGTCGGCCGACTTAATCATAATGTATAATGTGGAACCTTAATGTATAAAACAGTAAGGGTTTTTAACCACAAACAGTAAACGTGTTAAACGAGTACCGGAGTGCGTGAGATCGAAGCAAGTATTCAACACCAGTTCGCGCAACCAACCCTAGGAGTACGCTGCGTATGGGTAACTAGAAACATTTAATATGCATATTAAAACCAATGCCAACTAACCGGTGATTATTCGTTATAAAAGGAAAATATACAACACCAAAACTTTGTACGATAGAGTTTTCTCAGGGGCGGAGTTTATTCAAAGATCAATGTAACAGAATGAGTGTGCGTGTGCTAAGATAGAGGTTATCCACTGGTTCATTTTCAATGTTTTAATTATTTAACAATATCACTTATAAGATTAACCAAAATAAAACTCAATAGAGATAAGAAATAATTTCAACCAGTTGTACTATAGTTGAAAGATTGTAATAACGTAAAAGAAAGGCGAATTTTTGATAAATAAAACTAAGTATGTGTTTTAGACAGTATCACATGGGTTAACGTAATTATTGAACATATCAAACCCAAGTAATCCTTTTTGCAGCAGTTTCGTCTGAACGACCCTTGGAGTAAAAAACCCGAAGGTAAGAGATAAATATAATTATAATTTTGTAATGTAATTAGTAGAGTTACATTTGGCGCCCGAACAGGGACGCGAGTATAGGTTACAACCTATATTCGCCAGACCTAATTAAGCTGCAGAAAGGGTTATTTGAGAGGGAGGACGCTTTGGTAAATTAAATATAAAAAGGGTTAAGTCAATAGTGGATGAGATTAATATTCTTGTGTAACATTATATAAACTTGTATAAAATGGCAGCGAATAATGACGATGTCAATGAAATAACGAGTGTTGACAATTGTGACGAGTCAAACGTTATGAGTAATTTTGAGATACATTCGACTCCAAGTGCGAGTCAAGATAAAACAATACAGCTAAATATAACAGATGAAACAATAGTTACAGAGGACTCTGGGGTTCAATTAACCCCAACCTCAACAAAATGTAATAGCCAATTTGACAATGAGGTAATGAGTTTTTTGCAGAAACAATTTCAAGTAATCAATAGTCGTTTTGATGTAAGTGATGTTAAGTTCCATGAGTTAATAAATAATATTGACCAAAAATTTGATAAGCGTTTATGTGATATGAAACAACAGAGTGTTAAGTTAGAAGACAATATTAAGAAACGTTTAAATGAGACGAATGAATGTTTCAATACATTTAAAGAACAAGTGGTAGAACAAATTGAGAAACAAATACAAAAGGTAACTGAAAATTTTGAGTATAAAACAGATGATAATTATAATGATATGTGTAAAAACGTGGTAGTAGAGAGTAAGATAAATAGTAACAATAATATTGAAAATGGTAAGGTGATTGAAAGGGTGGTATCAGAAAGTGACACATTGAAAATAGATAGCAAAACAGTAAGTGAGAGTGAGAAAATGATAAGTTGTAATGAAGTAATAATTAGTGTTGTTGAATTAGAAAAAGAATGGAGAGAGAGAGTAGTTGAATGTGTAGGGCAGAGAGTAAATTTTCCCCTTATTTGTGATGAACCAGAGTGTTCAAAAGTGTTATTTTTGGGCAAGAGACCCTTATTAGTGAAAGATTTGAGTTGCTTAATTTTGTTGAATAATTTTGTACCCTCTGCATGGAATGAGAGAGAAAGTATGATATGGTGTTATGATGAGAGAAGTTTAAATATAGAACGGTGTAGTGAAAGAGAGACAGAGTTATACAAAGTAAAGAGAGACTATAATGAGTTGAGAGAGATGTTAGAGACGAAACACTTACCTGTTAAAATAGAGAGTGAAGATTATTTTGATAATACATGTTCAAACAATAATAATTTACCTTATGATGAAAAAATAACTGACTTGATAATGAATATTACTGATGGAGACTTAACCGATGTACTCGATGTTGACCTGGTATATGATTATTATGGTAAAATGAACAAACAGAAATTTTATGGTTACTATATACAAGATAACCGTATACAGAATGTAAATAAAATTGAAAATTGTTATTTGAAACCCCGATTAATTTTTGACGATGGAGGTTGAAATGCATAAACGAACAATATAAATATGTCAATATATGGTAATGACCTAGCTGAATTTTGATATTGAAGTGTGATACAACTGAATAATTATTGTTGAAGAGTTGTAAATACATGTGTAGTGAAATTAATTGTATGTATTATAAAATGTTGAATTGTTTGTATGAAATAACATTGTTGTTAAGTGTTTCAGAGGTCACGAGGGAGATATTGGTGTGTGTGTGGTGTGTATTTTGTATTCATGTCAATAAGTGGATTGTAAGTATAAAGTCCAGAATACTAATCAGATAGAATAAAAGCTTACAGGTGTGAAAAGAGTGTAATAATAATAATAACAATGGTATTGAAATAATAGCATTAAATAGAAATTGTAATTAAAAGAGAAATAATAACTGAAAGGTGAATTAAAATAATATTTGGCTTAAATTGTAAGAAATAGCCATTGACAAATATGTTATCTAAAAGATTTATAAAATTTGAAAAGTGTAGTAAGCAGATATGTCAGTATATGTTGCAACCAAAGTGTTTAGTCTATGATAGCTGAAACTGAGCATGTTTATAACTGTTGTTTATGAAAACAAGTCTGGCACACAACTGTGTTTATGTAAACAGTAAAAAGAAGGTGTGTTGGAGTGGTATGTTGTGACTAATGCCTACAGACATACTTGGTGACCATAACAAAACTCTATTGTGACATAAAAGAATTAAAGTAATTAATAAGTAAATTATGTATTAACATAGTATTATCAAGTTTGGACTAAAACATTAATACATGGCTTAGACCAATCTTGTAAGATATCAAACTAATCTTTGAAAGAAAATAGGAACATCTATGTAAAGATTACAACCATTGAAATTATCCCCAAGTAAATATAGCCATTATAAAATATTTATTCAAATTAAACAAAAAATTCAAAGTTTGATAACAATGTGTTTATTTTGAGATTGACCAGGGAGAATAATTACGTTACCATGGAAACTGTGGAGTAACAAGCAAAAATACCGTTAGATTTTTTTACTGAATGCATGACGCTTTAATGGTATAGACGCTAATTTTCGAGTGACCAAAATTGTCAATTAAAACATAGAAAATATCAGAAGAAATTACTACTAAGTGTATACCAAGACTTAAGATGAGGACTGGAACCATATTATCGAAGTTGAGGCCAAATTAACGAAAAAAGAAAATAAATTACTACCAATTAAACTGGAAAAGATGCCTGATGTCCTGAACCAAGCAAATTAAAGAAGATTGTAGTATAACCCATGAATAACAGATCGTATGAATTCACCATAACTACGGAAGTGATAAGTACCTATTAAATTACCCAAAATATATAAATAAACTCACGTTAATTATTTCTCACTAAAGGTCGAAATCTCACTGAACTGAAATTAATTACTTTCAAAGATTAAAAAGAATATTAAGTCACTGACAATTTATAAACTAACCAATATAAACTGTTGTTAATGATCCATAACTTGTAAACACTTTTACTACACTGCGCTAAACAAATTATACCTACACAATATGTTAGTTAAGTTTACTTGATGTAAGGGTGTGTATTTTTATTGTTTTAAACATTTGTAATCCTTTTAACGTAACCTCAAGAACCTATGACAAACCAACATTAATAACTTGTATACAATTTTCAACAGACGCCATCATTAAACGTCTGGTTATCAATTCAAATATCGATTTGTCAAACCCTGTAGATATCTCATATAAATAACCGGAGCATTTTGTAGTAGAATAATTTGTATTAAATGAATAACTAATCACTAATAAAAAATGTATAAGTATTGAGTGTAACCACGGTGTTATAATTTCATTAGGAGGTGCACAATATTTTATGTACATTTTAGCAGACGACTAACGATTTACACAGCACACGCATTGAACTGCTGTGCGCTCCAGTGGGCCTAGCTGGCGGAAATATTTGAATTATTCAAACCGCCTGAGCTGCGCTGGTCATACACCTTTGAATTTTATTTTAATTGTTTTAAGAAAACAATTTGGCGCCACCGGGATTTTCATACCCCTAGTGAACATCAGGTAAGAACATCAAGACCTGGTTATTCGTACGTTCGCAACGGACGAAATCTGCGGAAGTTGCACGCATTTGAACTACGGATCGAGAAGACACGTTACACCCATTACACACAAATTGTACATTATCCACATTTTACAGAGTAAAACGGTAGCCGTACACACGACTATATTACAAATTGACGACCAACCGCTGGAGCTAGAAGAGAGAGAAATACGAACTTCTAACGGCGAGAAAAAAGGTCGAATAATAAGTATAAAACGGTTCGCTACACACTATTCAATAATAATTAACAGGAAAGGTAAACCGTTATTATACAAAGTGGCTTCCATCGCGGGGCTTAAACGAGGCGGACGTCTCGTTAGTATACAAAGTGGCGCGCCAACTAGCAGGGCTAGAATAATTAAGAAATTATACAATTAAACCCTATAAATTCTAGCGGCGATTACGAAAGGTTACAATATGCACACCAGAGGATTGTCGAAAAAATTGGCAAAGGAGAAGGAGATGGAAGAAAACAGAGGGGAAGAAGAGGAAGGAACACCGATTGAAGAAGTGGAGACAGTAATAACCACAACAGAACCAAGCCAAGACGAAGAAATGGAAACACAGGCTGGAGATAGGGAGGAAGCCAGAGGAGGAATGGATTTACAAAAATTATGGGAGTTGATTAATGGAAAATTAGACAAGAACGTGAAGGAGATGAACAATAAATTCGACAAGAATGAGGAGAGCTTGAAGGAGATGAACAATAAATTCGACGGCATGAAGAAAGAAACCAGTGACAATTTGAAACAGATCAATGAAAAAATAGTGAGTACTAAGGAAGAATTGAGGAAAACAGTCAACCAAAATAATGAAACACTACAACAACGATTACTGGAGGAAATTCAGCAAAGAAATGAAGATCTGAAGGAAGAATTGAAGGAACAGCTGAAGGAGGACCACGAGAAAAATAAAGAAGAAATGAAGCTACAGATGGCACACCAATTAATGGAGTACCGAGAAGAAGCAAAACAGCAGGTTACGGGAAATCAATGACAAATTAGAGGAAACGTTGGAGAAGCTAGAGAAGACCAACGAAAATGTTTCTGGAGTCCGCAAGGAAGTACTCGATAAAATGAACCGTCTCGAAGGAGAAAATAAGAGAAGAATTGAGGAAGGTCATGAAGAAACAGTCAGAAGATGTACCCAGATAGACCAGGACATACACCAAGTCCGGGAAGAAAACCAGAAAGAGGTAGCAGCTGTACGAACAGACTTGGGAGAACGAATGGAAGGCGTTTACAGTAACCTAAATAAAGTAGATAGCAAAGTAGACAAAAACCAACAGAGGATTGACGAAATGCGCAGAATAGAAGAGTCATTACGGGAAGAAGTGGATGCCTGGCGTGACCGACCATGTAATAATAATCATGTCATGAACACAGACAACAGAGATACTATTAATTTCCGTAATTATAAAAGAAACCCTATTGAATTCTTGAAGAGGGTAGAAGAGTTAATCATCAAGAATCGAGAGACTCGATGGACTACAATAAGAGGGATGTTGGACGAAATGTTCAAGGAGACATACGACAACTGGTGGACTGCCACTCGACCAGACATCCAAAACCTTCAAGACTTTAAGACTCAGTTCAAGGCTAAATACTGGTCTGAATCAACTCAGAATATGGTCCGCAATAACCTGAGCAATGGAAGGTATGAAAACCAGAATGGACAATCCCTTACCTCCTACTTCTTGGGAAAAATCTGCATGGCCAGGAATTTGGAGCCACGTATACCTGAAGAGTGTCTGGTAATACAGTTATCTTACCACTACGACGACGCCATCCAAAAGGCACGGATGTACAGCCAGGTAAAGACCATCCAAGATATGGCTAGCTTACTGGAAAGCCATGAACATGAGTGGCAGTACAGGAAAAATAGAGGGTACAGTTTCAGAAATAATAGAACCAATGAGGGACAATTGTCACAGAATCAACAGGGAGATAATAAGCCACCGGTAAATAACCCTAACAATTACCAAGGGAACACACGGGGCAATAACGCGCCCAGAAATTTTAACAGAAGTGGAAACCATAATAATAACAACTTCAGGAACAACCACAGGGGTAATTTCCCGTCGAATGGTTACAACAACAATTATCGCCCTGGAAACAACAGTAATCAGAACAATAATCCAGGATACCGGCCACAGGTAAATTACATAAGGGGGCAAAGACAAAGGAGCCCAAGAAGAAACTATCCCTCATCTAACTATCGGCGAACGTACTATAACCAGGTACCCGATACGAGAAGTCACCCATTCGAAGAAGATCACAGGCACAGCGTGGATAACCGGAATAATCAACAGGAGCCGAACGCTAACCAACCATCAAACACTACTGATGTTGGGGGCAATGAGGTCAACCCTCATATAAACGCTTAAGGCCAGTGAAAACTGCGGACAGCCCATCACTGGACCAATCTCTGGGTGAATATAAGACAACACATGACAAGAAGATCACAATAATATGTACTAATTATTTGAAAAATATAAGGGACGATTTGATCGAAGAAAATGATAACATGATGCCCATTAGAAACAATGAAATAGTGTATGTGAGTGCCCAAATAAATGGAATTCTATCAACCATAATGATCGATACAGGGTCTAATGTCTCCCTGATCGACCAAATAGAATTAAATAGACTACAGCAGGGAAGTAGTGTACCCATATCAACCCTGCCCATAAACAATATAACTATCATTGGTGCTACCGGCCGACAAAACAAAACCGTCCGGAAACAAGTATCCTTGGAACTTAATAGCAAAGGTATAATAGTAACTATGCCATTTCTTGTTGCCAGCGGCCTACCTTTCTCATTACTTGTTGGGTGTGATGTACTCAGACAACACTCTGCCATAATTAACCTGCGGCAGGGAGAAGTATCACTAACCACAGAACAAGGAATATGGTCAGCCGATATAGTGAATGGTGGCAACTTACCATTGATAACAAACCACTATAACATGATCCAAAACAATTATTGCCGACAATCACCCGAAAGAATGAATATTGACAGATTGGAAGAATGAAGAATTATGGTCAAGCAAGCTGGATGAGATCAGAAACTTCCAACGAGAAGAACAAGATCCACAGATTAGTGTGCAACAGTCAGAGGAACTCATAAGTATATACAACAGATATAAACACATTTTTTCTGACGCTCCAGGCAAAGTAAAGAATTATCAATGCCGAATACGATTTAAAGAACCCGTTGACTTCAAGAAAAAATCTTACCCCATTGCTTACTCACAAAGAAATGCAGTGAGGGCAGAAATCAATCAAATGATGGAAGACGATATCATTGAATTAAGTCAATCACCGTATACAAGTCCAATAGTGGCGATACCAAAAAAGGACGGAAAGGTGAGAATCTGCCTCGATGCCAGAGAAATTAATAAAATGATAGTGAACGATAGAACATCACCGGGTGAAATAGAAGAAATCCTTAAGAAGTTCCACGGTATAAAATACATTAGCTCTTGGGACACGGTATGTGGCTACTGGCAGGTGGAGCTACATCCGAACAGTACACAATACTTAGCATTCCTGTTCGATGGGAGGAACTATCAGTTCAAAAGACTGCCATTTGGACTGATAAATTCGGTCGCAGTATTTGTTAAATGTATGGACCAAATACTGGGACAAGATGTACTGAATTTTACCACCGTGTACGTAGATGATCTGTTAATAACATCATCAAATTGGCAAGAGCACTGTGCCAGAGTGGAAACCGTACTAAAAAGGTTATCAGATAATCACGTAACCCTTAAGCTGGACAAGTCAAAGTTTATAGCCCGAAAAATACAATTTCTAGGATTCAATCTAGCAGAGGAAGGCATATCTCCTTCGTCAGAAAAAGTTGAGGCGATACAACGATTCCCCACACCAAAAAACAAAAAACAACTTCAATCCTTCCTGGGAATCTGCAACTATTACCGTAAATTTCAAGATAATTATTCCAAACTAACAGCAAAATTCAAAAAACAATTATCAGTTAAGGACAAGTGGACTTGGGGGTCCGAACAAGATGAAGTATTTAACCAAATAAAAGAAAAGTTCTTGAACACCGTGATCTTACATCATCCAGACTTCAAAAAGCCATTCTTCATGAACTGTGATGCGAGTGATGTCAGTGTAGCTGCGGTATTATACCAAGAAGATGAGAAGGGACAGCATATGGTTATTAGTTTTGCAAGCAGAATTTTAAATGGATGCGAACGAAATTATCACGTCACGGAGAAAGAACTACTCAGTGTCGTGTTCGCCTGCAACAAATTTAGGACTTACATTCTGGGATACGAAATAACAGTGAGAAGTGACCATAGATCCATTTCATTCCTTAAGCAGTGTAAACTCAGCCACGGAAGATTAACTCGATGGATATTGTTGCTACAGGAATATCACATAAACTGGGAGTACATTCCAGGGAAGAAAAACATAGCTGCGGACATCTTATCCCGTATAAACGTCCAGCAACAAACTTTCGAGGGGGAGAAAGAACAATTAGTTAAGGTGTATAACATTATTAAAAACAGAGTAGATCTAGAAAAAATAACCCAAGAAATAAGAAGATGTCAAACTGTGGATCCAAAAATAATGAGTATCCGGGAGAGAATGTTAAAAGATGAAGAAACCATTCTACAATATTATAAAATACATGACAACTTGCTATTTATTAAAAACAATCCTGCAATCGGAGAATGGAAACTTGTAATACCATCTATAGTGGAGGAACAATTGATACTAGACTACCACATTAGATACGGCCATATGGGGGCTGTAAAAGTGATAAAAGCTTTACAGGAACAAGTTTACATTAAAAATATTTATCGAAAAGTAAACAAAATCATTCAAAAATGTGATATTTGCCAAAAGGTAAAATGCAATAATTCAAAAAAGGAAGGTATGATGATACCTATCACATCAAGTCAGAAATTAGAAAGGGTATTCCTTGATATATGTGGTCCGTTTCCTATTAGTGGAGGAAGACACAGATATAAATTTATAATCGTTATGTTTGACCACTTCACCAAGTATACAAAGTTGTACTCCATTAACCGTGCAACAACAAAGAAAATAATTGAGATTATCTTAACCAAGTTTATACCAGAAGTGGGAAAACCGACGGCCGTTATAACAGATCATGGAACCCAATTTAAGGGAAATCTCTGGAAAAATAAGCTCTGTGAACATAATATTAAAACTTACAAAACATCCGTTTATCACCCAGGCAGCAACCCAGCTGAAAGGGTACTCAGAGAAGTGGGTCGTATACTGAGAACCTACTGCCACGATAAACAAAGAGAATGGCACAATTACGTGAAATCCACTGAAGAATTTATAAACTTAGCTTACCACGACTTTACGGAAGCTACCCCATACACAATGATGTTTGAGCGGCCACCGCCTAGAGAGATAACTGATATGATCCAATTCCCCACCAACACCGAATATCAATTCGAGAAAAAAAGATTCTACAACAGAATAGCCGAAAAGGTAGAGCAACAAAAGAAAAAGTACGCAAAGAACCAGAAAAAGACTATTAAGTACGAGGTAGGAGAAAGGGTACTGTTAAAAAACAGAGAATTACCCAGCTCCATAGAAGGCATCACTAGAAAGTTACTATTATTATACGTGGGACCATACACTATAACAAAAGACAAGGGCAATAACACTTACGAGATCACTCACCCCGTCACCAAGAAAATAAAGGGGGTATACAATCAAGCCTCAATTAAGAAATATTATGACAATCAACAATAACTGTAAAAAAACAATTTAAAGTAAAAAACCAACAAAAATACTTTAAATAAAGAAAAAAAAAAATAACGTGACAAACAAACAAGTCTGCCAATGTCATAAAGAAAAGATCTCTAAAGAATGTCAAAATTCCAAAACATTAGTAAGTACAGCTTACACTAAGCATTAGAGAAACCATTATGATGAATAAAAAATTGTAAAAAAATCAAAAAAAAGATATGTAAGAAAAGCTTACCCAAATATCTCGATAATAGTTTAGAACAAGTAAAAATGGAGAGGTAAAAGTTACAAGGCATTCATATAAAGTAAGAGCAACCAACTTACTACAATATTTAAATAAAAATTAACAATAGAGGAGTGTAGTTACAAAACATTCCTACAAAATAAGGTTAAATTACCATAATATTTAGCCAAAAAATGAGGCATAAAAAGCATAACATACTGTAAAGGAATAAGCTACAAAAAATTCCTAACTAGTAAGAAGCCATAACTTACTATATTTAAAAATTATGAAAAAAAAAAAAAAAAAAAAAAAAAAAAAAAAATATATCAATCAAAATGATCAGCTTCCACAACTATTTAGAAAGAGGGGAAGTAAAATTACCCAAACCAATGATCACAAAACAATATAAATGAAATCAACATTCTAAGAGTTATAATGTGAGATGAGATGAAACAAAGAGTAATTAAAAATGAATAAAGATGTGAATTGTATCAATAAAAAACAATGCTTCAAATAGTATCTATAAAGAAAGATGGAACAATATATGACTCGAACTGAGCAATAGTGAAGTATAAAAGTAAAAAATTCCCAACAAATATTATGATTATTATTATTATTATTTTGAGTCACGAGTTGACTATATTTAAGAATTGTTAATTGAGTTTGTTTGTTGAATGAACCAGCAATCATTTTACTGAGCAGGGATGATGTTCCCCTGATATCAGTATAAGAGTAGTTTTGATGAAAAATAAGATTTATAGGGAATAAGTTATAATAAAAAATCAATAAGCCAGTTCGCAATGTGAGAAAATAATGAAGAAAAGACTAAGAAGAATAGAAATAAAAGATACCGAATTAATTATAAAAAATGAATGAGAAGCAGGAGAATTTGAAAAAAAAAAAAAATTGATACGATACAATTGATAATTTCATCAAACTTAAATTCACGTTTTATAAAATGATCAATTTTGGTGGAAGGGCATTATATAACATTGCCAAACCCTGATCACATTTGATATAAATAAGTATGTAAAAAATGCCAAGAAACAATATATTTTGATAGATAAATGATAACGAGAATGAAAGTAGTAAATATAATCAATAGTGAAGGAAGAAGAATACAACCAAAGGTGGTTACAAAACAAGAAAATACGAACTAGACTGACAGGCAACTGACATTGACCCAACCACAGAGATTGGCCAGATATTAACCAAAGTAAAGCGAGACAAGAAGAGAGTGAAGAAAAAAAAAAAAAAAAAAAAGATTACATGGCCATAACAATTAACTCATAAGATTGTTTTAAAAGAGCATAATTTTTTATTAGTATTAATAATTTATGTTTAAATTTTTATTAGTGGTAACTTGTAAATGACAGTATCTCAGCAATTGTTATACATAAAAAACCATGTGTAGATATGATTGTATGTATATCCTTATCTATAGGTGATGTGTCAGCTGTTATGTTTAAAATTACACTCATACAGACAGGGAATAGAAATGTGTGCGTGATTCAATCAGAGAACAAATTGTATAGCCTCCTATATACTTTGGAAACTTTTACTAGGATTATTTCAGCCGTATGTATGTTATTTCAGCATTATGTGTTTGAAAGTATAATGTTTTGGAGAGTTTATTTATTCGCTAATATTATTGCTGTTGCTACAGATGTAGTATGTTTCAATTAACACAATATATTTTAACATTATTAAATTGTTGTTATTATTATTAATTATGACATTTCAGACCAATTTTTATCACTTTAATGACAATGTATACAAAGTTATGTTTTATTTGAAAGATGTATTTACAATACCATGTTGGTTGAATATTATAAAATGATATGTGACAGTCTGAAGTTAACAAAAGAGACATGAACTCATTAGATACAAAAACTTTGTAATAATAGTGAGATCGTGAGAAATATAAGGGTAATTAGAGATAGGTAGGGAGTGACAAAGATGAACAGTGAAGTGATAAGTGTAATAAAATAAACAGCATATAATCTTAAGAAAAAAGAGTTAAACAAGTGTGACAAACCCAAAACATAAGCACATGTTAAATGAGCAATTAAGTTAAGTATATTAGACTGAAAGACACAGAATAATTGTGAATGTAAAAAACAGAAAAAATTTTTATCTCAGTATAAAAAGCACCAGGGTGATTACTGTTATAAAAGAGATGGTGTAGGTATAACACTCACCAAATTTGTTCATTTGTTAATTTAAAGAAAGAAGTTATTGGCTTAATGTTTAAGGCAATAAATACCAGAAGAAATAGTTTTACAGTAATATGTTAGTATGTTTTAAGTAAGTAAGGAATTTATAAAGAAAATAATAGCAATACCTTTATAAGAAATAATAGGCAAAATATAATAATTATGTGTAATGAAAGGGAACATGGCAGAATTATATTAAAACTTAGAAATAAGTAAATTATGTATTAACATAGTATTATCAAGTTTGGACTAAAACATTAATACATGGCTTAGACCAATCTTGTAAGATATCAAACTAATCTTTGAAAGAAAATAGGAACATCTATGTAAAGATTACAACCATTGAAATTATCCCCAAGTAAATATAGCCATTATAAAATATTTATTCAAATTAAACAAAAAATTCAAAGTTTGATAACAATGTGTTTATTTTGAGATTGACCAGGGAGAATAATTACGTTACCATGGAAACTGTGAAGTAACAAGCAAAAATACCGTTAGATTTTTTTACTGAATGCATGACGCTTTAATGGTATAGACGCTAATTTTCGAGTGACCAAAATTGTCAATTAAAACATAGAAAATATCAGAAGAAATTACTACTAAGTGTATACCAAGACTTAAGTGAGGACTGGAACCATATTATCGAAGTTGAGGCCAAATTAACGAAAAAAGAAAATAAATTACTACCAATTAAACTGGAAAAGATGCCTGATGTCCTGAACCAAGCAAATTAAAGAAGATTGTAGTATAACCCATGAATAACAGATCGTATGAATTCGCCATAACTACGGAAGTGATAAGTACCTATTAAATTACCCAAAATATATAAATAAACTCACGTTAATTATTTCTCACTAAAGGTCGAAATCTCACTGAACTGAAATTAATTACTTTCAAAGATTAAAAAGAATACTAAGTCACTGACAATTTATAAACTAACCAATATAAACTGTTGTTAATGATCCATAACTTGTAAACACTTTTACTACACTGCTAAACAAATTATACCTACACAATATGTTAGTTAAGTTTACTTGATGTAAGGGTGTGTATTTTTATTGTTTTAAACATTTGTAATCCTTTTAACGTAACCTCAAGAACCTATGACAAACCAACAGTAATAACTTGTATACAATTTTCAACAGACGCCATCATTAAACGCCTGGTTATCAATTCAAATATCGATTTGTCAAACCCTGTAGATGTCTCATATAAATAACCGGAGCATTTTGTAGTAGAATAATTTGTATTAAATGAATAACTAATCACTAATAAAAAATGTATAAGTATTGAGTGTAACCACGGTGTTATAATTTCATTAGGAGGTGCACAATATTTTATGTACATTTTAGCAGACGACTAACGATTTACACAGCACACGCATTGAACTGCTGTGCGCTCCAGTGGGCCTAGCTGGCGGATATATTTGAATTATTCAAACCGCCTGAGCTGCGCTGGTCATACACCTTTGAATTTTATTTTAATTGTTTTAAGAAAACAATTTGGCGCCACCGGGATTTTCATACCCCTAGTGAACATCAGGTAAGAACATCAAGACCTGGTTATTCGTACGTTCGCAACGGACGAAATCTGCGGAAGTTGCACGCATTTGAACTACGGATCGAGAAGACACGTTACACCCATTACACACAAATTGTACATTATCCACATTTTACAGAGTAAAACGGTAGCCGTACACACGACTATATTACAAATTGACGACCAACCGCTGGAGCTAGAAGAGAGAGAAATACGAACTTCTAACGGCGAGAAAAAAGGTCGAATAATAAGTATAAAACGGTTCGCTACACACTATTCAATAATAATTAACAGGAAAGGTAAACCGTTATTATACAAAGTGGCTTCCATCGCGGGGCTTAAACGAGGCGGACGTCTCGTTATTATACAATATATATAAATTTTTTTTTTTGAGACCTAAGTAGTGTTTTCAGAAAATTCTGCAGCAAGTTCTGTATTGTACTCTGACATGTGATATAATGCCTACACTGAGTGGTTGAAGGATAGTTGCACAGTTAGGCAATTATTCTACACGAATGTTTTACACGCTTCATTTTAATGTCCAGATTTACTAACCAATTGTTAAATATCATCTGATCATCCATGTTCAATTATATGCAAGGAAGTGACTTAAAACATTATGGCTTAAGAGACATTCTTATCTTATTATTATTCTATTCTTATTCTTATTCTTATCAAAACAAATTTACTGTTTTGATGGCACTAAAGCCGATTAACGGAGTACATATTTTGATTCTTCTTTTACAAACCTCCCCTTTGACTATCAAGTTATAAATGTTATACATATTTTATCATGAATTATTTACTGGTAATTTATCCCAAAGTAAATAAACGCATACTACCCCCCCCACACATACACAATATACCATTTCAATACAGCAGAAAATACTGTTCTAGTAAATTATATTTACAGTTTAAACATCAACAATAAGGGTGAGGTAAAATTAATTAATTCCTATTTTTCGATGCAAGTTTACTTTTGTGTAAATTACAAAAATTTGGAAGAAAAAAAAACCATGGTAGTGCAGCTCAGCAGAAGAGAGCTTGTTTTGTATGTTGTTTATGCTATGTGGGTTCTGGCTCATGACCGAGTCAATCCAATCCCAAATACTCACCGTTGGGACAATTCAATGGTCTGGCTGAGGTTGCAACAGCCTAAGCAATTTGAAACAGTAAACCTACATTTATGAAAATGACACAGGCTGCAATCTTTATATGAGTGACATCTAGAACATCAGTATATAAATGCAATAAAATATAGTACAAAATTAAAGAATATTATATTATTACTTCTTGCAATGTGCTGAATATTTGTTATGTCTGTGAATACATTTTTTTATTTATTAAAAAATCAAAGAGCTCTAGAGCACAAACACAGAATTTCTTTGTCTCCACAATACTTCTTGTCAGCTCTATTATTCTTTGAAACAAAAACACATGAAACTGACGATACTGTTGAAATAAAGACTGACTACCATAATGTGGTAGTAATGTGCTGGCAATCTTTTATTTCATGAACCTACATGGTTATGTAAATAATCTCTAAGAGTGTATATGACAATTACTGCTGCATGACAACACAATCTAGTAGCAATTATTCATTTACAACTGGTCATTTTACACCATCTTGCACAGAGCCAAACACCTGATTGTTAAAGCCATAACCATTTGTTAAAGCTGGAACTAGCATGAAATCTAAGTATAAAAAGATGAAAAATGAAGTAAACATCTGGTTGTGATTAAGTGCAGCGTTCTATGTTATGGCAATTCCAAAACCCATTGTAGGCTCAACAATAAGTATGACAGCAAGTCAAAAAGTAAAATGACATTTAAAAATTCAGTATTTGTTACTTCCATAAATGAAACCTACATTTGTAAGATTAAAGATATCAGGGCTGTTTGGCCGTGGTCCATGGTTTATTTCCAATTGGTTGGTTTGGAAATAAACCATGGACCACGGCCAAACAGCCCGGATATCTTTAATCTTACAACTGACACCGGCCGTGAAAGCCTGAGGAAACCTACATTATTTTTCTACATAATCCCGCCCTACTTCTAGCACTTAGTCCATTTCTTAATGAGATTTTGAATTCTGTCTTGGACAAAACTTTTTGGTTTTGTGCATAACCAATTTTGCACCACTTCTATTACCTCTTCATCTGAACAAAAACATTTTCCTCAAGGCTCCTTTTTCAATGGCCCCAAAAGATGAAAAATGCTTGGAGTAAGAGCAGAACTATATGGGTGAGGGTCCAGCAGCTCAAAACCCAGATCCTGAAGGCAAAATCTATCACTGAGCTTGTTATGTTGGCCATATGAGTTTGTCCTGAAGCAAAATCATGCCTTTTGAAAGTTTGGCACATCTTTTGGTCTTGATTTTTGGCTTCAATAACTGCAGCAGTTAAAAACTTGTAATTCTTCTCTTGTGACCCTCATTCTTTATACGGTGAAGTTTAGAACACCTTTTAATTCGTCTTAAGAATGGCATTCTGAGGTCTGTATTTTAATTTCTTGTTTTTTGATTGTTGTCCATAATTCACACCCATAGGACGGTACACGGATAGCCATAACTTCGTAAAACTTTAATTTCGTACATTAATGTACCTTGTTTCTAAAAATACGACTGATTGTTCCACAGATTGTCTGAAACTTACCTAACTTAACATCAATATCATAACTCTTATCGTAGCCAATATCATTTCCCAAATAGTTAAAAATGATTCACCTGTTCTACTATTTGATAATTATTTTTGTTCTTATTGGTTATCTGCCACAGCAAATTTCTATCTACTCTATCAAAGGCCTTCTCAAAGTCTATGAAAGCTACACGTGTTTCTTTATTTAACACATGATGCGTCCCATGATTTGTGTAATAATAAATGCATTGTTCATCTTCACATTGTTTAAAAAACCTCTGGGAAATTTTTAAACCATTCTCTTCATGGACGTCTGTCAGTTGGTGTACAACCCAGGGAGCACAGACTTTTTGAAAGTTTAAAGAATTGTGCATTTTAAACTCATGTTCTCTGGTATCCAAGTCACATTTCAATACAGATTAAAATTAATTTACCTTTTTTATCCGTCGTGTGACTTCTTATTGTATTTATTTAAGTAACGCGTTTCGAGGCTCAAGGCCTCATCTTCAGATTTCAGTCCTGTGTGGACGTCGTTAACACATTAAAATAAAACACACTACACAAGTTAACCGATGTCTGGGTGCGCACCCTTTTCTGGCTCGCGACGCACTGCCTGCAACTACTCTACGATCTTGTCACAACCCCCCCCCCCACCGATTGCTGTCCATTCCTGCTTAATATGAATTTGTAATTGATTGAATTGTGAATGATTGAAAGTGCTGATCTATGTCCAAAACTGAATTCACTTGCTACTTCATTAACTTTAATTTGTTGACTACGGTAAATAATTTGTTTAACTGTTTTGATATTGTCATTATTCTTTGAAGTGGAAGGCACCTTTTCCAGCATTCATTGTAAAGAGAAATCCAGCCATTTAAAAGGCAGTCAATCCTTTTGTCGATCTTCGTTCCACAAACAACTCCTCCATATTCTGACTGAGTTCTACAAATAATCTCTGCTGGTCTAACACCATCTGAATTAAGAAAACCAGCTTATAACTCAAGAAAACACATCACTGCTCATATTTTTTTCTTGGGGCAATCAGACGAAGGAGCACTTTTTCTAAATTGACTTTTAACATACACAAACTGCTAACAATAAAACAATACTTCCAATGAATAGGTGAGATGAGGTTATGATTTCTAACTAGAGGTAACAGTTGATAGTCATGTACCTGGTATTTTGTAATTGTTACTTTTGTGAAACAGCTGTAACGGTTACTGAAAAGTCAAAATACCTGTTCCAGTTACTCGCGGGACTCCCCCCCCCCACTAACAAGTAAACAGGTACAAAGTAGCAGTTACTGCTACTGAATATTCACTTCTGTGCATGTGCCCATTACCGTAAGAGTACGAAGCATAACAAAGTATTAAAAAAATGTATATGTAATTGAGATGAAGCCACAACATCAGATACGGACCATATATAAACAACTACATGAAAAATTTATTGATAGGCGATTAAATCCCACTAATGTTACATTTATTCGCATGTGTTATGCAAATCATAACAAATTACAATATTCATCAAGTTGGTGTTTTACAATATCATGTTATAACCTACAGAATGGGTGAGAGGCTATACAGTAACTTTTTGTTTTGTGATTTCAGAGATGGTTGTAACTAATTGAAATGATTTTAGTTTCATGGCATACTTCACACAATTACACTATACTTCATTCAGAATTCACATAACACAGTGGGGGAGATAGAGTAATATACTGTGTATGTGGGTTTTTTGCTCATAAATACTGCATGACTTGAAAATTTAGTCATCCAAAAGTTTACAAGATTCCAATACTTAATCTTTTGTAATGTAACAATAGTTATTCTCCATCATTCCACAAATTTTAAAATTATTTTGGCTATAAATAAAGCTGGAAAAAATCTAAATACAGTAGAGTCTCGACTAACCGAGCTTCGATTAACCGAGGTTCCGTATTATCCGAGCCTAAACCAGAAAAAATTAAAATAAAGAATTTGCCGACCTACTTTAATTGGCACCTGACTGTCCGTGAGTTCATTGACCGCGTGAGTCTTTGCCGACCTACTTTAATTGGCACCTGACTGTACGCGAGTTCCTTGACCACGTGAGTCACACCCCCTCCCTTCAGCTCCCCACTTCTACCCGCTTTTGTTTGATCCCTTTCAGTTGTCTGTCAAGTGTCAACCAGAGTGAGTGAAGGGTTCATCTTGTAACGGTACGGATTTGTGAGCCACCCCAGTTTAATTTCATATTAATTCAAATCATCATTTTAAGCACTTTCCAAATTGCCAGACTTTCACCTGTAAGGAGCCTCCAGTACAGCAATGCAACACACATACAGCCAGACAAAACAACTGCCAGACGCATTGCGTAATCACATAGCAGCAGCTTTGTGAAACAGTCTACAGTCTGCTGTGTGTCATCAGAGAGAGTGGTAATAAGCAGCATACAGTATGCAGTGTGTCATTAGAGAGTGCACAACAGACAGCCAGCCTCAGATAGTAAAGTTTTTGTGAATTGAAAAATAGTGGCCTCGGGAGTGTAAGATAGGCTGAAATAATTAGTAGGCCTATCTATCTATCTATACATAAAAACAGTATAACGCGCGGCCAGCCTACAACAATTTCTTAGTGCGAATAAAAATTATGTCGGCCGACTTAATCATAATGTATAATGTGGAACCTTAATGTATAAAACAGTAAGGGTTTTTAACCACAAACAGTAAACGTGTTAAACGAGTACCGGAGTGCGTGAGATCGAAGCAAGTATTCAACACCAGTTCGCGCAACCAACCCTAGGAGTACGCTGCGTATGGGTAACTAGAAACATTTAATATGCATATTAAAACCAATGCCAACTAACCGGTGATTATTCGTTATAAAAGGAAAATATACAACACCAAAACTTTGTACGATAGAGTTTTCTCAGGGGCGGAGTTTATTCAAAGATCAATGTAACAGAATGAGTGTGCGTGTGCTAAGATAGAGGTTATCCACTGGTTCATTTTCAATGTTTTAATTATTTAACAATATCACTTATAAGATTAACCAAAATAAAACTCAATAGAGATAAGAAATAATTTCAACCAGTTGTACTATAGTTGAAAGATTGTAATAACGTAAAAGAAAGGCGAATTTTTGATAAATAAAACTAAGTATGTGTTTTAGACAGTATCACATGGGTTAACGTAATTATTGAACATATCAAACCCAAGTAATCCTTTTTGCAGCAGTTTCGTCTGAACGACCCTTGGAGTAAAAAACCCGAAGGTAAGAGATAAATATAATTATAATTTTGTAATGTAATTAGTAGAGTTACATTTGGCGCCCGAACAGGGACGCGAGTATAGGTTACAACCTATATTCGCCAGACCTAATTAAGCTGCAGAAAGGGTTATTTGAGAGGGAGGACGCTTTGGTAAATTAAATATAAAAAGGGTTAAGTCAATAGTGGATGAGATTAATATTCTTGTGTAACATTATATAAACTTGTATAAAATGGCAGCGAATAATGACGATGTCAATGAAATAACGAGTGTTGACAATTGTGACGAGTCAAACGTTATGAGTAATTTTGAGATACATTCGACTCCAAGTGCGAGTCAAGATAAAACAATACAGCTAAATATAACAGATGAAACAATAGTTACAGAGGACTCTGGGGTTCAATTAACCCCAACCTCAACAAAATGTAATAGCCAATTTGACAATGAGGTAATGAGTTTTTTGCAGAAACAATTTCAAGTAATCAATAGTCGTTTTGATGTAAGTGATGTTAAGTTCCATGAGTTAATAAATAATATTGACCAAAAATTTGATAAGCGTTTATGTGATATGAAACAACAGAGTGTTAAGTTAGAAGACAATATTAAGAAACGTTTAAATGAGACGAATGAATGTTTCAATACATTTAAAGAACAAGTGGTAGAACAAATTGAGAAACAAATACAAAAGGTAACTGAAAATTTTGAGTATAAAACAGATGATAATTATAATGATATGTGTAAAAACGTGGTAGTAGAGAGTAAGATAAATAGTAACAATAATATTGAAAATGGTAAGGTGATTGAAAGGGTGGTATCAGAAAGTGACACATTGAAAATAGATAGCAAAACAGTAAGTGAGAGTGAGAAAATGATAAGTTGTAATGAAGTAATAATTAGTGTTGTTGAATTAGAAAAAGAATGGAGAGAGAGAGTAGTTGAATGTGTAGGGCAGAGAGTAAATTTTCCCCTTATTTGTGATGAACCAGAGTGTTCAAAAGTGTTATTTTTGGGCAAGAGACCCTTATTAGTGAAAGATTTGAGTTGCTTAATTTTGTTGAATAATTTTGTACCCTCTGCATGGAATGAGAGAGAAAGTATGATATGGTGTTATGATGAGAGAAGTTTAAATATAGAACGGTGTAGTGAAAGAGAGACAGAGTTATACAAAGTAAAGAGAGACTATAATGAGTTGAGAGAGATGTTAGAGACGAAACACTTACCTGTTAAAATAGAGAGTGAAGATTATTTTGATAATACATGTTCAAACAATAATAATTTACCTTATGATGAAAAAATAACTGACTTGATAATGAATATTACTGATGGAGACTTAACCGATGTACTCGATGTTGACCTGGTATATGATTATTATGGTAAAATGAACAAACAGAAATTTTATGGTTACTATATACAAGATAACCGTATACAGAATGTAAATAAAATTGAAAATTGTTATTTGAAACCCCGATTAATTTTTGACGATGGAGGTTGAAATGCATAAACGAACAATATAAATATGTCAATATATGGTAATGACCTAGCTGAATTTTGATATTGAAGTGTGATACAACTGAATAATTATTGTTGAAGAGTTGTAAATACATGTGTAGTGAAATTAATTGTATGTATTATAAAATGTTGAATTGTTTGTATGAAATAACATTGTTGTTAAGTGTTTCAGAGGTCACGAGGGAGATATTGGTGTGTGTGTGTGTGGTGCGTATTTTGTATTCATGTCAATAAGTGGATTGTAAGTATAAAGTCCAGAATACTAATCAGATAGAATAAAAGCTTACAGGTGTGAAAAGAGTGTAATAATAATAATAACAATGGTATTGAAATAATAGCATTAAATAGAAATTGTAATTAAAAGAGAAATAATAACTGAAAGGTGAATTAAAATAATATTTGGCTTAAATTGTAAGAAATAGCCATTGACAAATATGTTATCTAAAAGATTTATAAAATTTGAAAAGTGTAGTAAGCAGATATGTCAGTATATGTTGCAACCAAAGTGTTTAGTCTATGATAGCTGAAACTGAGCATGTTTATAACTGTTGTTTATGAAAACAAGTCTGGCACACAACTGTGTTTATGTAAACAGTAAAAAGAAGGTGTGTTGGAGTGGTATGTTGTGACTAATGCCTACAGACATACTTGGTGACCATAACAAAACTCTATTGTGACATAAAAGAATTAAAGAAAATTTTTGCTAAAATAATGAGGTAATTACTGCAACTTATAGTTTGAGACATGAAAAAACCATTAAACCATTAAATTAATCAAATTAATAGAAACAATGATTTTTAACAATGAACTTAACTTTATTTTCATTTAAATTCAAATTGGAATTATAAATTAAATGCTAATTGATGCCAATAATGAATTTAAACTTTATTTTCAAACTGGAAGTAATGAAAAATTAAATAATTAATGAAAAAATAATGATTAATATATTTATTTAAAATAAAAAACTGAAAGAACGTCCAAGCTGAGATAGTGCTTGGAAAATAAGATGTGTATATTACGGTCCATATAGATTTTTCATATGTCATGAATTTTTTGTCTTGTACATATATAGTGGGTAAGGATACCTTGTATAATCTATGTACCATTTTGGAGGGCAACATTGTATGGGGAATATTATTCAATTTAACTGGAATTTATGTGTATCATTGTAAACCAATATTGTTTTATTAATATTATTCTTTAGGGTCTATAATATATAAAATGAGCCAGTACGTTGTCAATGAACCAGTACGGCTAAGAGGAAACAAACCAGTTGTGGGATATGGAGTGATGGAAGGCCGTTTGTCAATTTTTAATTACATGTTTTAAAGTCAGGCGATACTGGGGCGGGTATCTGTCCGAGCTTATGGTGGTGGGATCTCGAGTAGAGAAGTCCAGTAAGATCGGATGGGTGCTGTCGCAGTCGCCAGACTAGGGGGGTAAGAACCCATGATTTAGTAGTGTTCAGGGGGGTTGCGGCGCCATATCCTCACTGATCCTCTTAGGTTTAGGCAATAAGAGTTTCAACGCTTCGGCCTTCAACCTCTTATTGGGGGGGTATTGTAACGGTACGGATTTGTGAGCCACCCCAGTTTAATTTCATATTAATTCAAATCATCATTTTAAGCACTTTCCAAATTGCCAGACTTTCACCTGTAAGGAGCCTCCAGTACAGAAATGCAACACACATACAGCCAGACAAAACAACTGCCAGACGCATTGCGTAATCACATAGCAGCAGCTTTGTGAAACAGTCTACAGTCTGCTGTGTGTCATCAGAGAGAGTGGTAATAAGCAGCATACAGTATGCAGTGTGTCATTAGAGAGTGCACAACAGACAGCCAGCCTCAGATAGTAAAGTTTTTGTGAATTGAAAAATAGTGGCCTCGGGAGTGTAAGATAGGCTGAAATAATTAGTAGGCCTATCTATCTATCTATACATAAAAACAGTATAACGCGCGGCCAGCCTACAACAATTTCTTAGTGCGAATAAAAATTATGTCGGCCGACTTAATCATAATGTATAATGTGGAACCTTAATGTATAAAACAGTAAGGGTTTTTAACCACAAACAGTAAACGTGTTAAACGAGTACCGGAGTGCGTGAGATCGAAGCAAGTATTCAACACCAGTTCGCGCAACCAACCCTAGGAGTACGCTGCGTATGGGTAACTAGAAACATTTAATATGCATATTAAAACCAATGCCAACTAACCGGTGATTATTCGTTATAAAAGGAAAATATACAACACCAAAACTTTGTACGATAGAGTTTTCTCAGGGGCGGAGTTTATTCAAAGATCAATGTAACAGAATGAGTGTGCGTGTGCTAAGATAGAGGTTATCCACTGGTTCATTTTCAATGTTTTAATTATTTAACAATATCACTTATAAGATTAACCAAAATAAAACTCAATAGAGATAAGAAATAATTTCAACCAGTTGTACTATAGTTGAAAGATTGTAATAACGTAAAAGAAAGGCGAATTTTTGATAAATAAAACTAAGTATGTGTTTTAGACAGTATCACATGGGTTAACGTAATTATTGAACATATCAAACCCAAGTAATCCTTTTTGCAGCAGTTTCGTCTGAACGACCCTTGGAGTAAAAAACCCGAAGGTAAGAGATAAATATAATTATAATTTTGTAATGTAATTAGTAGAGTTACAATCTGTCCAGTGATTGTTAAAAGTACAGTAATGAGTGCGAAAAGGAAACGCGTTGTTCTTTCTCTGGAAGATAAGCTTAATGCTATTAAATGTTTGGATCGGGGTGAAACCTTAAAAAAAGTGGCAAGTGATTTGGGTGTTGGTGAAGTGACTGTAGGCGACTGGGAGGAGGAAAAGGGCACAGATTGAAGGGTGGGTGACTCAGCGCGCTCAATCAACGGGAGATAAAAACGTCGTAAAAAATAGGAAAACAATGAAAAATAGTGATTATGAACAAACATCGGAGGCGTTTTTATGGTTCCAGCAGATGAGAGATAAGGGTAGTCCATTATCTGGTCCGATGTTACAAGCCAAAGCCTTAAGAGTTTTTAAGCGTTTTCAAGATGGAGAAGAAGAATTTACTGCTAGCATAGGTTGGCTAGATCGCTGGAAGACGCGGTATGGCATAAGGCAGTTAAAAATTTCAGGCGAGATTTTGTCGGCCGATTCAAGTGCAGTTGATTCTTTCGTAAGTAAATTGGATGGAATAGTTAAGAAAACCAAAATAAGACCGCAGCAAATTTACAATTGTGATGAAACGGGACTCAATTTCAAAATGTTACTGAGCAAGACTCTAGCAGCTAAGTAGGAACAATCAGCTCCGGTTACAAAAGAAGCAAGGAGAGAGTTACAGTTCTAGTGTGTGCTAATCAGTGCGGCGACCATAAACTTAAACTTTTATTGATAGGCAAGGCCAAAAACCCCAGGGCTTTCAAAGATGTGAACATTGATAATCTTCCGGTAAAGTACACAAACCTAAAAAAACGCCTGGATGGAATCTTCAATCTTTAAAACGTGGTTTTTTCAGCAGTTTGTGCCATGTGTAAAAAATTCTGTGATGAAAAAAATCTTCCACATAAAGCTCTTCTCCTTCTGGACAATGCGCCCACTCACCCAGATGAATGCGAATTGGTTAGTGGTGATATGAGAGCTCTTTTCTTGCCCCCTAACGTTACCTCTTTAATTCAACCCCTTGACCAAGGTGTCTTAGAAAATCTAAAGCGCCATTACCAGCAAAGACTGTTGAAACATTTGCTTGAGGACCTAGAAAATGATCTAACCGTTGTCGAAAGCCTAAAGAAAATTAACCTCAAAGATGTCATTTACTGGTTGGGCGAGTCATGGAGTGACGTGAAAGAACCTACACTAAAGAAAAGCTGGAAAAACATCACCCCGAAAAATGATACCACTGGGCCAACTGAAAACCAATACGATTCAGATGACGAAGATGATTTGCCCCTAAGCCACCTTTTAAATATGCTTCCAGTTACAGAAACAGTCACAGAGAAAGATGTAAACGATTGGATGAACGACGACGAGCAATGTGAACTTTCTGACGAGGCTATTGCCAATGTAGTGTCACAAAATAAAAACAGTGACGACGAAGATGACGACACATCAACCGAGGGAGGCCTGGAAAGCAGAATCAGTCACACTGAGGGTTTGAGCACTATCGAGAAGGCACTACTCTACATAGAACAACAAGATGACATGTCACCAGCTGACATCATTATGTTGCGGCGTCTGTGCAGTATGGCCTCCAAGAAGCGAGGCAGTGCAATGAAACAGAAGACTGTTAAAGACTTTTTTCAAAATGTGTAAATCAAAGATTTTCACGTGTATTTAAGGTATGTACTGTAATGTAAATAATGTTTAGTATGTATTAGTCCTTTCATCGTACAGTACAGTAATACATCTGTAAGTAATTACAACTGCTATTTCTGTAATTTGATCTAATTTTTCTTGTAAAATAAACTGGAGTACTCTGTCAACAAATAACTGTTTGCAGTACTTTTTTAAACGTCCTGTTAGCCCTAACACGATTAAAACAACAGAGTTGTCTCCTTATTGCTACTAAAGTAATTATTTTATGTATCTGAAAGTAGACAACCTGTTTTCTTATTCTATCCGTGTTATCCGAGATTTTGCTTATCCGAGGTTGCCGCGGTCCACATTAAGTCGGTTAATCGAGACTCTACTGTACTATAAATTTTACATTTCAAAAATTTATTGAAATTACAACTCGTCATATTACCGTTGTTAACTGACATAAATGGATAGTTTTTACTTCGGTTTGTAGCTTAATATGACAGTAAGGCAACGGGTTACTTAACTTGTATCTATACTCTTCATATTTATGAAAAAAATAAATATGTAACTACAAATATTTTAAATCTGATTTTACTTGAAATAGAGTTTTTCTGCTTTAAACGGTTGGTTAATGGATGGATAAAAAATGTTTTTTATCAATTAGTGTACCTAGAAAATGAAAAGATACTGTCAAAATAAAATTAGTTGGTAAGAGATAAAAATATTAAGTCATCACTTTTTACTAACTGACATATGTTAACACTATTCTGTACCGAATTACCGTAGGCCCACTAAGGTTATGGCTAGAGGTCTCCACCCAACGTGCGAAAACCAGGAGATCAAGGTTGATCTCCAGCAGAGGGGATTCAAAATAATTGATGCTGTGAACATCATTAAAAAAGAAAGGAAAAAGGATGAACAGGGGAAGGAGGAGATTAGTAGGGTAAGACTTCCTCTGTTCATGCTAACGTTCGATCATGAGGAAAATGTAGATAATATATATAACATAAGATCAATTCTCAACATGAGGGTTAAAATCGAACTGCTTCGGAAAAACTCGGGCCTTATACCACAATGTAAAAAATGCCAAGGTTTCAACCATACGCAGAAATTTTGCCATCGGGAGCCTAGGTGTGTAAAATGCCTAGGCAAACATTATACTAGCGATTGCACGATAAATCATAACACGCCGCCCACTTGTGTTAACTGTCGGGAGCAACATCCTGCCAGCTACAGAGGATGTGAGGTGGCCAAGCAACTACAGCAAATGAAGAATCAAAGACGCCAAAACAATAAGCAAAAGACTAGTGGTGTCGGGAATATGGCTTCCGGGGAAAAAATCCCGTTATATCTACCTACTGTGACTTCGAGGGGCAAACAAGCTCCTCTAGCAGCGAGAGGTAGGGATATAGGGACGAACAGCTATGCAAGAGCAGTGAAACAACAACAATTCAAGACCGCAGGAAACGCTGGGAAAATGGATCAAGTGCTCAGTGAGGTCATTGAAAGACTTGACGTCCTGAATAAGGCGATGGAAAAACAAAAAGATTCTACTGACAAAATTCTCGAGAAACTCGCTGAGCAACAGCAAATAAACAACAAATTGTCGAAAAAAATTGCGCAGGTGGGCGCACAAGTAACTGCTGCCCCTCTAAGCCAAAAACATGTATAACACCGTAAGAATTGCAACGTGGAATGCGAATGGACTTCTGCAACGGATAACGGAGGTTGAATTGTTTCTAAATATGGAAAGCATTGACATCTGCCTAATCTCGGAAAGCCACCTTACCAGAAATGCGATTGTTAATATAAGAGGATATAGCTGCTATCATGCGGCTCATCCAGTGGATAGAGCCAGAGGAGGCTCGGCCTTGTTGCTGAAAAGCACTATCAAATATTATGAAGACCTGAAAATAGAGGAGGACTCGTTTCAAGTGGCAACTGTCAAAGTGCAGCTGCTTGGTAAAGGAAACTTTAAAATTTCTGCAATATACTGCCCACCAAGGCAAAATCTGAAAAAAGAAGATTATGTTAAGTTATTCAAGATGCTGGGGAATCACTTCATTGTTGGAGGTGATTTTAACGCCAAAAACACCATTTGGGGTTCTAGGTTATCGACCACCAAAGGCAGGGAACTATACAAAGCCGGGATTGAAGTAAAACTTGATTTTCACTCAAGCGCTACCCCAACTTATTGGCCTGCAGATGGCAACAAATTACCTGATTTGATTGACTTTTACGTTGTTAAAGGATTATCCAGCAGGTACATAGATGTTAAAAACTGTGAGGATCTCTCATCGGACCACTCACCGGTTGTCATGACAATAAATGATGAGGTTATTTCTCGGTCATACCCGTGCCAGCTTTCGAGTAACAAGACAAATTGGACCCTATTCAGGCAACTACTGGATGAAAGCATAGACCTTCATGTCCCTTTGAATGATATTTACCAGTTAGATGAAGAAGTCGAGAGATTTAATACTAATATTTAGAAAGCACCATGGGAAAGCACTCCCCAGATCAACAGAAAACTGAAACAGAGAATAATCTGCCCTCCTCCAGAGGTGAATGAACTTGTCAGGAAAAAGAGGAAGGCCAGGAAAACCTGGCAGCGAGTTCGCACACCAGAAAATAAAAGAGCCTTGAACTTGCTCTGTAATGAGCTGAAGGAACTGATAAAAAAGGTTAAAAATGAGGGGATTGGAAAATATTTAAGCAAGCTAACAGCTCAGAAGGATACAGACTATTCACTTTGGAAAAGTACTAAAGGACTGAAAAGGCCGAAAACCTACCAGTCGCCCATCAGCCGGGAAGACGGGACATGGGCGAAAAGTGCGGCGGAGAAAGCCGTTCTCTTTGCCAGACACCTTGAGGAACTCTTCCAGCCGTTACCTAGACAAACAGCAGAGGAAAACACTAACTTTAAGCCGAAAGTAGATAGGAAAAACATACAGAAAGTAACGCTACAGGAATTGAGAGAAGAAATTAAGAGCAATCTAAGCGCAAAAAAAGCTCCGGGTTTTGACCTGATAACAGGCCAAATACTGAAGGAACTGCCTGGAAAAGCCATGAGAAAACTACTCCATTTGATCAACGCTGCCTTCACGCTGAAGTATGTGCCTAGTGTGTGGAAGGTGGCTGAGGTTATTATGATTCTAAAACCTGACAAAGCACCAACAGATAAAAAGTCCTACAGGCCAATCTCCCTGCTACCGGTGATCTCAAAACTATTTGAAAAACTGTTTTTGAAGAGATTAAAGCCTTTGTTAGAGGAAAGAACCCTGTTGCCGGATCATCAATTCGGATTCAGAGAAAAGCATTCTACTATTGACCAGGTAGACATAATCACCCATGTTATTGAAAAGGCTCTTGAAGGGAAGAACATCTGCTCAGCCGTCTTCCTGGATGTAGCGCAGGCTTTTGATAAGGTCTGGCATCATGGGCTTGAGTACAAGTTACATAGGGATCTCCCAGAGGAATTCTATCTGATACTAAAGTCTTACATCTCAGAAAGATACTTTAGGGTGAAGCATGAGGATGAATATTCAACTTTAAAGAAAATATCCGTGGGAGTTCCCCAAGGGAGCGTATTGGGTCCAATTTTGTATTTGTTATACACGAGAGATTTACCAAACAGTGAGGAAACAACCGTTGCGACTTTTGCGGATGATACTGCTGTTCTGGCGGTAGGTAATGATGCCGAGACAGTGGCCAATAAACTGCAAACTTCAATCGCAGAGGTATGGGATTGGACTCGACGCTGGAGGATCAAACTTAAAGAAACGAAATCAATACACACCAATTTTACCAACAGAAAAATAGAAATACAAAAAATCTACATTAATGAACAAGAAGTGCCAGACTCTAACACTGCTAAGTATTTGGGTATGACTCTGGACGCAAAACTTAAATGGAAGGAGCATGAGAAAAAAAAGAAAGAGGAACTCAACATAAAATTCAGGAAATTGTACTGGCTGTTAGGTAGGAATTCACAACTAACAGCTGAAAACAAATTGCTGTTGTATAAACAAGTGCTGAGACCTGTGTGGACTTATGGTGTTCAACTTTGGGGATGCACCAAGAAATCTAACATTCAAATGATCCAAACTTTTCAAAACAAAGTACTTAGGAGTATCGTTGATGCCCCCTGGTATATTAGGAATGTCAATCTGCACAAAGATCTCAAAGTAGAATATGTCAGTGAAATCGTAACAAAATATGCAGTTAACCATGACAGGAGAATTCAGACCCATATAAATCCAGAAATGTTTTGCATGGTGGAAGAAGCTCCGCACACGTTAAGAAAACTTAATAGATTGAAGCCCCAAGATTTGGTGACACACTAGTGCATTTAAATCTGTAAAACTCTAAAAGAGAGAAAGGCAATAATCTCAATCCGGAGAACAGCCAGTGGGCTTCTACCCCATAAACCGTGATTAATATTAAAGAAAAGCAACTTGTTGGGGTTACTCAGTTGTTGCAAAGGGAGTTGTTTTTAGTGGGTTCGAGTCCCACACTACCTGGAGCTACGGGGCTCCAGTGTGTCTATAGAGATTTTCACCTGCCCTGCCGGAAAAAAAAAAAAAAAAAAAAAAAACTATTCTGTACCGAATTAAACAAGATCCAGTCCGGAATAATTTAATATTTAGCAAAAATTACAAACCAGTATGCTATAATAAATTATATTATTATACTAAGTAAATATTATAAATATGTTATTACATTTACTATATTATTAAATTATTTAGTAACAAATATGTTTATCTTGTTTATAATGCAGCAAGGCAATATTCAATTTTCAACAATGCCAATTGTAATATTACAATTACTTTATAAACTGTAAAAAAAGGCGCACTTCGTAAACTATAAAAAAGTGCCCCAACTGACCTCTACCAGTATGCTAGTAAGTATTTGAAAACATAGAGGACGAATAAAATACTGATTTAACAGTAGCGTTACAAGTAACGGGTATTTGTAATATAGCAGTTACACGGTAACATATACCATGAACGTGTACTTTGTAACCGTTCCAACATCAATGTTATCGGTCACTGTTACCGTGGCAACAGGTATTTGTAATGGTTACTTTCTAATACTGGTTAATTCTAATTAATACACTAATACACCTCTAATTCTAACAAAACAGTCAGTGCTGCCAGTATGTAGTTGGGAGGGAAATATAAGTTTTCCTTTAATCTTTTACTTTCCCTCACACTTTGAATAAATGGCATAATGTGGAAAACAATAATTTTGTATTTCCTTTGTATCCCCTTCTGGATTACCCCTTAAAACTACAATTATATTGAAACAAATCATAAAAGTACTCTTTGTATTATACACTTACCCTAGCTGCTTTCTTGTCTCCTTCCATACGGACACCTAGTAACCGTTTTAGCAAGTAGTAAGAGATTTCTAATTCAATAAATATTTTTGGAAGATGACCAACAGCACCCAGTACTTGTCCAACCAAACGATCAGCTCGACACAGTGTTGGTTCAATTTTTGTTCCAACTCCTAAATCAACCAAAATATCACTTTTATAAGAAATGTACAACTTAACACAAAATGTTGAAAATTTCCTTTTAGATACACAAACAATAAGTTCTAAAAAAAAAAAAAAAAAAGATTAAATAGTATTTTATTCTCAGAAAATTATGTGAAGATGAATAGGGTATTACTGTATAAATAATAACAAAACCCTATCTACACATACATAAAAAATATTAATGATTCTGTATTATTCTATGTACAAAATAATACAGACTCTACTTTTAACAACACGATTTTAATAACATTCATGCCCCCCCCCCCCAAGAAATCCAACCCTATACTCGAGCCTACACCATCTTGGCCTTGTAGGTGGCAAACAACAGTTGTTACTCTTCAACTGGTTAACAGGGGCACTGGTAAATGAGTTAGACAAGGTTGTGTGTACTGTATGAAAAACACACCGTAACCCATAGTGGGACCAATTATGCCAATGGGTGGATGGCCTCAGGGCACTAGGACACACCCTGTTGTATTTAGTCCTGGCTATGGTACTTGAGTGATCTGCTGCTGTGGTCTAGTTATTTCCAACTATTTGGGGGGAGGGGTTAAAATGTTAGGTTCCCAAAATAATTCTGGGGTTGAGAGATCCCTTAAAAACCATCATCTAGAAAAAGGTCCTACTCAGATGAACAGAAGGAGGTACTAGTCCTGTAGACGTGGTGAAGTTTTTGGTGCCATTAGCCAGCATGCCTGTGATGCCTATATATTTGATAGTTAAAAGAGAAGAAGGGATCTTCATGAAACTGAGTCCATTCTTAATACAAAAATCTGCAACTGCCTGTGCTGGATTGACTGTCACAGACATTAGGAAAACAGCTAGTGGTCTGTTGATTGAGACTCTAACCGACCAGCAAGAGGCACGAGTACTTAAGTTGAAGAAGTTCAGAGAGTTTGAAGTTACAGTGAGCCCCCATGCCACTCTGAATACCACAGAGTGGTGGTGTGCCATGACTTACTAAACTTCACTGAAAAGGAAACTGCAACTGAACTAGTGTCACAGGGAATAATAGCATGTCAGAGGCTCACCGTGTGCAGGGAGGGACATTTAACAAGACAACACAAGCAGGTACCCATCGGCTGAGCACGAGACTCTTTATTCTTCAGCCCATGCAGTGTTTTCAGTGTTCACGTTTTGGGCACATAGGATCACCCCAATGTGTTCGAGTCAAGACTTGCTTCTGCAAGAAGTCAGGTTATGACAATAAACCTTGTTTTAAACTCATGTTCTCTGATATCCAAGTCACGTTTCAATACAGATTAAAATTAATTCACCTTTTTTTATCCGTTGTGTGACTTTGTGATGTTTAATTACTTTTTATTATAATTTAAATCATAAAAATATTTATAACTACTTTCAAACTTACCTCGTGTTGCCCTCTTCGCCCAGAATTCGTCACACGAACGTTAAGATGCAAGTATGTTTATAGGTTGGTTAATAATAGACGCAACTCGCATTTTGTGAAGAGAAACAAACTAAGATTTTATTTTATTCTTTAAAATTTTTTAAACTTCAAATTATATCATTTCTTTGCCTCTTAACCCAAGCGGTTACTTCTTACCAGAATTTAAAATACATATAACATTCTTGTAATAATTGTTACATGATCTGCTACAATTAACTTAATTCAACATCTTACCTTAATTAAAACAGCCCAGACTGCTCGCACACACATTCATTCCATTACAAAATAAAATAAACCCCCTTTTTTATTTAAATATGCCCCATTTTGTGTTATATATTTCTGTATTGAGATACGTTACTCACTACCCCTGCCGGCAACGTGGAGTCTCCCCGACCTTGTGTTGCATCACTAAAAAAAAAAACTCGATCTGTATGTCCGAAAACAATTTATGCTGTCATTTTCCGAAAACTGTGCTCACTTCCGCACTTTGACAAAAACGGCATTCACTTTTACTGGATGTTGAAATTTATTGATGAGCCCCGTTGGGCGGCTACCTGGCCAGGTAAGCGTCGGTAAGAGAACTGGGGAGAGCGTTCACCAAATCCCTTCCACTTACATTTCTTTCGGACAAGGCGGAAACCAATGCCTGGTACTTTAAAGTCATAGCTGTGGCACATTTAACAAGTGCAAACTCCCGTGTGCTGGATGTTGACGATATTTGTTGTCCAGTGGTTTACGTCACTGTAGTAGGCGTGACTTAATTTCATTTCCGGCATGTTGAAAGCACATGTTGGAAAAAAATCATCTTCAAGCCATCTTGTTTTAAACAACTCGGCGTCGGTTGCGAATCTGCTGGTGTTTGCGCATTTGTGGGTGTGTGTCACACAGTCTCAAAATTCTAAGAATGGTATTGCATGATTGCATGTTGATGCATTCCATTGTATTAACTTTGCCTTACGCGTTCTTTGTTTGAATAAAGCTTTTAACACGTGGCTGATCACACAGGTGGAAAATGAATTTACCCAAGTTTAATAAAAAATAAAAAACCCCTCCGATTAGTCCCGTTACAATACCCCCCCCAATGAGAGATCTTCTGTCAAAACAGAAGAAATCTCATTGCTAAACCCCTAAGAGGATCGGTGAGGATATGGTGCCAACAACCCCCCATTAGTTCTTATACATCATGGGTAAACTACCCCCCTGGCTCGGAGACTATGGCCGCACCTGAACGAGATTACAGGACTTCTCTATTCGAGATCCCAACACCATAAAATCGAACAGACACGCACCACAGCGCACCTAACCTTCTAACATGCCACCCCAAAATCCAAACCCCTGGTCTTATACCACGCCAGATCCTCAACCGATATGTTCCCCCTTACCATGCACACTGGGCTGCCTTTAACAGTTACTGGGCTCGTACACAATCTCATAATATCTTATAAACAAACTACTTAAAAAATGTAAATTTATCAAAAAATAAATTTATCAAATAATTAAAATTATTTAAATCACTTAAACAACACAATTTGCATCAAGCAATTGCCAAAAACTGGTCTAGTTTATAACATCAACTATCAGCTGATCAAACTGGGTCAAGTCAATGACCTTGACCTACATAGGTTATACATAGGCAACATCATAAAATACATAAAACACCTTTAAAATTTTTATCTTCAAACATATTATATAATAAGACGATCAAAATTAACATGGTTATTATTACAATTAACAATAAAATTGACATTTAAATTAATTAAAAATTACACATTTTATAGCTTTGCATTATTCTCAAATTCTATTAAAATTTGTCACTTGTTTCCATTAATTTTTTCATCTCAACTACGATTTACTTTCTTTAACATGTTCAATCTCCATTAGTTTGGGTGATTCATTTACTCATAATAACTTGGCATATATACTCTTAATCCCCCTCTGACTCTAACACTCATTAACAGCTTTAACTAACATGACACCCCTCTATCAAAAACATCTATCAAACACTCTCTCAACCCAACTTATTACTCAACTCAATTCGCATCATTCTACCCTTATAAAAAAAAATACTCTCTACCCCTTTTGTACTCAGGATGTGTGTTTCCCTCCCAAAGCTCATTCCCTTATATGGTCCCTGGACTTACCCTAGGCAACCCTTTCCGGCGCTAAACGGTCCCTTCCCGTCCCAACCCCTTTTGTTGCGGACTCCTTATCACACCACCCCCCTTACAAAATTCCCACCAACTAATTACTCTCCCAATATACCACTTTCAACTACAAAATATCTCCACTTATTTATTACATCAATATATCAATCAATACTCTACAGATTTTCCCCATAGCTACTGTGTCACCATCAATATTCAAATCCTACATTACACTATTCATAACAATATTATTCTCTCTGGTACCCCTTTAAACTCAACATGGATTGATCTAAATGCCCTAACTCAATATTAATCACCCAAAATCTATCTTTTACAAATCATTTAAAATTCTCAACTATCTTACATTCTTTCCATTATTTAAATTAAAATCTTTTAACACATTAAAATCATCATATTCAAACATTAGTTATATTGGAAATTAGCAAACAATTTATAAGTGACATTCTACAGCGGATCAGCTGATTTTCTTACCGAGGTGAATGACCTTACTATAAACACATTTCAAAATTATACAAATTACACATTTTATCAACACTTACCTCTAACACAATAAACTAATACATTTATAAGACCGAATAAACACAGTATAATAAACATCTAATGCATCTATTTCTCACATCATGATACAATTATTTAATTAGTGCAAGAGCGAGTCATCATCCTTAAGTTACAATATTTTAATTCGTTGCGCCTCTGAGCAACCACCCTAACCACACACACTATTGCTTTTTGATGGTGGACTGTTGCGCCCATTTGCATCCACAAGGACGGGATTGGTGGAGGAATTTATCATCTCCGTGTCCTTGCTTCAGCATTACATTTCAAAATTGGCAGATATCATCATATCTTTGTTATATATTTATATGCCCTTAAAACGGGTCTACCACCTGGCTTGCTGTTCCTACTCGAACAGAGTGGCAGCCGCTGTTCCATAGTTCCGGGGATTTCCCCTAATTTCACCCCCCATTGATTTCAAATATACACCAATTTCAAGCCAGCTATGGTCAAGGTTCTTAATTTATGGCCATAGCTGACCGCTATCCAAAACCACGATTAGTGCTGGTAAGGCAGTAATCGCCCGAAAAGTCGGGGAAATCAACTCTAAATTCAAGCATGTTCTCTACATCATTATTATACACGGCACGGCAATCTATCAGTATATAATACAAAATTATATAAAAGGTGTGCCGAGTATTTTACGCCATTTTGGCCTCCGATGGAGGTAACACTCTCTGTTACCCCCAACACTTACCGCTACCTACCATGGCACATGCCCCCACGGCAATAGCTTACTAATAACTAAATTAATCCTTCTACACTTGCAGTTTCTACACTCCCTAAGTATAGCACTTCTATTAACACCACACAACCCCCAAAATTACCCACATACCTTGTATGATAACATAACACAACATAATAAACAAATATACATTAACCTTGATCATTATCATTGTTACATTCATATTAAACAAACAATTCTCTTTTAAATAATTTATACAGAAAATTATAAACATTATTACTTGAAAATTTTTTTATTCACACTTTAATATATCATCATTTCATTATTTATCATTTACTACAATTAGGTTTCTCAAAAATTTCAAATTTATTATTAACATTTATTTTATCTCATATTTCAGTTATTACTACCTTTTGAGTATGGTTTCTATTTAGTATAATTACCTCAAATTAATCTCATCATCGAGTTAAAATCTTTTCAACACCTGTAAACATTTTACTCTATATAACTTGTATTATAGAATTTATACTTACAGTACATCGCTCATACCCTGTCATAAGCACACAAATATAAATATCAATAACTCCCTGTACCTTCTGAAACATTTTAACAACAACGTTATTCCATACTAAACAATTTCACATTTATTTATTTATTAATTATCAAATTCACATCTCATAAAATAATTTAAATCCATTAGAAAATTCAATTATACAACATTTAAATCAATCAAAAATATTTAAACATCTCAAATTATTTTAATTAAATTAATTATTGAACACACAACATTTTTAATTACATTACTTCCAAAACAATTTATCATTCCTTAACTACCACCGTCGGAATCATTTATTTAATCTGAAAAATATTATTATTATTATTAAACAAATTCTACTACATACACACATCGTTTACCTAACATTTTACAATACACACAATTAATTTCACTAAACATTTATTTACAAACTTTTGTCATTAATTATTCAATTTATCACACTTCATTTCCAAAATCAGCCAGGTCAGAACCATAAATCAAAATATTTAAAATGTCCATTTATTAAGTTTATGTTCAGCCTCCATCATCGAATAATAATCTAATATATTTATAACATTTCTCATTCTTTTCCACCCTCAATTTATTATTATGATAATTCTCTAATATTTCAAATTGTTCCACTATCATCAAATCATAAAGCCTGTCTACATCATTGCTTTTGGTCTTGTCACCATCTGTATTATTACCTATCACCCTTGAGTATTTTAATCTCTCAATTTCAAAATCATTTACTACTAATACTCCGCGTCTAAGCACAGGTGAGCATTCAATATAGTTATCAACGTTATTATTCTTTAAACAGGTATACTCAAAACAAATCTCAATTGCTACTCTATAAAGTCAGTATTTTATATCATTTATCTTTATCACTTCTAACATCTGTTTCAACTCATTATAATTTCTCTTTAATTTATATAATTCTATCTCTCTATCTAACTCTCTCTCACCATAACATCATCTCACACTTTCGACACCATCCCACACAGAGGGTACTAACTCATAAAAACTCGGGGAACAACTCAAAGACCTCATGTCTTCTAATAACACGGGACTCTTGCCCTTCAACAATAACATTTGTGAACACCTTGGTTCACCATAAATATGGGGAAAATTTACCCTCTGCCCTATATACTCATCTAATCTCTCTTGCCACTCTTTCTCTAATTCATCAACACTAATTACTACTCCGTTACAACCTATTACTCTCTCTCTCTCACTCACTATCTATTTTCAACGTATCACTCTCTGATACTACATTCTTAATTATATTATCATTTTCAACATCATTTTTATCACGTGTTACTTTTTTATTATCATTATTATTTTTACTTTTAATCTGTTCTCCTACTGACTCTACTATTTTCTCAATATCTCGTTTCAATTCGTTACACTTACTCTCATACTTAATTTTGACCTCGTTGATGTCACATTTAAGTTCGTTAAACTGACTATTCTGTTCATCACATTTATTATTAAAACTACTTTTAATTTCTTTGATTTCGTTTTTCTGTTCATGAATATCCATTGATATGGTTCTTAATATACTCATTATATCATCATCTAATTTATTACATTTTGTTGAGGTGGGAGTTAACTGTATTCCCGAATCCTCAGTCACATTACTTGGATCTGTTAAATCTAATTCTATTTTATCTTGACTCGCACTTGGAGTCGAATGTATCTCAAAATTACTCATAATATTTGATTCATCACAATTTTCGACATTAGTCATTTCATTTATATCGCTTTCATATCCTGCCATTTTTAAATTGTAAATTTACTAAATTTTGTTTCACTACTCTTTAACTTACCTCTACAACATCGTATATTTAATCTAACCTTATTTTATTGTTTTACGTACCGTTATTCAACCTTTCAACCATACTTGCATTTTATTTGTTGGTGTGGTTTTTATATGTAACTTTTAATTTATAAAAACCGTCCCTGCTTCGGAAGCGCCAAATGTGATGTTTAATTACTTTTTATTATAATTTGTGATGTTTATTACTTTTATTAATAAATTAAAATCATAAAAATATTTATAACTACTTTCAAACTTACCTCGTGTTGCCCTCTTCGCCCAGAATTCGTCACACGAACGTTAAGATGCAAGTATGTTTATAGGTTGTGTTAATAATAGACGCAACTCGCATTTTGTGAAGAGAAACAAACTAAGATTTTATTTTATTCTTTAAAATTTTTTAAACTTCAAATTATATCATTTCTTTGCCTCTTAACCCAAGCGGTTACTTCTTACCAGAATTTAAAATACATATAACATTCTTATAATAATTGTTACATGATCTGCTACAAATAACTTAATTTAACATCTTACCTTAATTAAAACAGCCCAGACTGCTCGCACACACATTCATTCCATTACAAAATAAAATAAACCCCCTTTTTTATTTAAATACGCCCCATTTTGTGTTATATATTTCTGTACTCTGAGATACGTTACTCACTACCCCTGCCGGCACGTGGAGTCTCCCTGACCTTGTGTTGCATCACTAAAAAAAAAAAACTCGATCTGTATGTCCGAAAACAATTTATGCTGTCATTTTCCGAAAACTGTGCTCACTTCCGCACTTTGACAAAAATGGCATTCACTTTTACTGGATGTTGAAATTTATTGATGAGCCCCGTTGGGCGGCTACCTGGCCAGGTAAGCGTCGGTAAGAGAACTGTGTAGAGCATTCACCAAATTCCTTCCACTTACATTTCTTTCGGACAAGGCGGAAACCAATGCCTGGTACTTTAAAGTCATAGCTGTGGCACATTTAACAAGTGCAAACTCCCGTGTGCTGGACGTTGACGATATTTGTTGTCCAGTGGTTTACGTCACTGTAGTAGGCGTGACTTAATTTCGTTTCCGGCATGTTGAAAGCACATGTTGGAAAAAATCATCTTCAAGCCATCTTGTTTTAAACAACTCGGCGTCGGTTGCGCTTCTGCTGGTGTTTGCGCGCTTGTGGGTGTGTGTCACACAGTCTCAAAATTCTAAGAATGGTATTGCGTGATTGCACGTTGACGCATTACATTGTATTAACTTTGCCTTATGCGTTCTTTGTTTGAATAAAGCTTTTAACACGTGGCTGATCACACAGGTGGAAAATGAATTTACCCAAGTTTAATAAAAAATAAAAAAACCCTCCGATGAGTCCCGTTACAACTTCTTATTGTATTTAATTAAATACAATAGTATGTAATAAACCTTGTGCTGTCCTGGCATCAACTGCTGTGGCCAACACTACTCAAGGTCACACAACTGTCCTATATACAAGTAAGAGGTAGCCATTCACAAATGAAAACTTTAAAGAAAATCAACTATCTCACAGATAAAAAAAGTAATTTGCCTGATGAACCAGGGCAAAGTTGGCTAGGCACAGGATGTTAAGTTTACTCTGGCAGTGACGTCAACACCTATATTGAAAGAAATAATGCCAGTAGTTATACACTTCATTGAGCGATACTTAGCAAAAATGCAGTTGACGTGGCTGTGACTGCAGCTACCTCCAGTGGGAATACGGCAACGTAGTACTGCTGTCCACCACCATGTCCTCCCAAAAATACCAGGGAGGACTTTCTAAAACCAAAAGCGGGCACAAGAAATGTCTCCAAAGACAAGGAGAAGAGTTCCAGATCAAAGTTCAACTCAACTGCTGGTGCTAGTAATCTCACCTGGTGGAACTCTGCAATCTTCAGAACAAGAAGAAGATAGTCTGGCCAAAAGGGACACCAAGGAAGTCAGTACGGTTTGTAGCAACTGATTCTTCAACATCCAGCATAGAGGGCATCCTTCAATGACTGCACTTTGCAGTATTGCAAAGTGAAAATGCTACTGTCCACCATGCATACACTGATGTGTGTGTGTGTCTGCAGGAAACACATCTGAGGCCACAAAAACTTTTGTATATGAGGGGATGTCCTACTGCTGTGATGTGACAACAAACATCAGAGCTATGGAGGCATTGCTATATATCTTAGCAACACAAATCCTACCAGATGTATCACGTTTGCTATGCCTCAATAAGCAGTAGCTACTACATTGAGTAGTATGCCTCTACTGTATACATTTACCAGATGCTATGTAAGCAAGCAAAAGATCTGCAGGATAAGGTCAAGCAGCTACCATCTCCATTACTCCTTGTTGGGGACTTCAACACCCATAGTCCCATTTGGAGTTGTCAACGGATGAACAGAGCTGGATTATGAACTGTAGATAAATTGCTTAACAATGGGCTTCTCTTTTAAATGCACGCACGAGGACACATTTCAATGTTGGAAGTGGTACTTTCTCAGCTCTAAGCCTTTCCCCACTCCTGTCATGGAGAGTGCTTCCAAATCTTTATGGGAGTGACCACTTCCCAGTGCTAATAAGCACACAACGCCAATCAGTGATATACGCATGCCAAAAAGATGGTATGTGGACTGCGCTAATTGTACACGCTTCAAGACGACATTCAGTTTTACAGATGCTATCTACAGACCATATCCTGCAGACTGGTGGAGGTTCATCCAGAACACCACTGTGAAAGACGCAATAAGAGAATAGACAAGTCTAACATGTATAAATGAATGCTGATCAAATATAATTGTATCAACTTCAAGCAACTTGGAGATGCTGCTCGTAAAACAATACTTGCTATACAAAGGTTCAGCTGGAGAAACTACGTCTTGACCATAACAAGATCGACTCCAGTGACAGAAGTACGAAAGAAGATCAGCATAATTGCTGACACATCGTGTGTTCAAGCCTATCGCATGCATAGAGCATGATGGTGAATTAATCTGCAAGTCCAACACTCTTGTTTTGAAATTGGTGACACCTTGGCTGCGCAATATGCTGAGGTCAGTAATACAGAAAGTTATCCTCTTTATTTCCTTGCAAGGAAAGATGAAGTCGAACATGACCTTGACTTCAAAACTGAAGGGTACAGAACCTATAACGTGCCTTTAAAAATGAGGTAATTACAGTCCTCTATCCATGCTGCTGGTGACACTGTGGTGGGACGGACAACATTCCTTACAACATTATACGTCAACTGCCGGATGCAAGGGTCTACCCAAAGTGAAGAAAAGAAACAATCGTCATCCCACTTCTAAAGGCCGGAAAGAATCCCCTCAGAGCAGAAAACTGTTGTTCAGTGTTGTTTATGCGCTGTTTAGGAAAATTATTAGAGAGGATGGTAAACAGCCAGCTCACCTGGTGTCTTGGTTTTCTGATCGCACACTAGTGTTGGTACTGGAAACACTGATCTACTGATCAACTGGTATATCTGAAGGACACAGTTCAAAAACGTTTCATTGAAAGGCAAACACATGGTTGCAGTATTCTTCAATTTGAAGAAAGTACTGTATTTGATAAAACGTGTAGATACAACAATATGCAACAGCTACATGATTGGCTATTAAGAAATATAGTCTATTACATGAGGCGTGACAAAGGGCCTATCTGCCGATTTTGACTTAGTGTCCATGTAATTTTTTGATGCATTTTGCTATCGCTTCCTAAAAGGTTCTAGAACAAAGTTGAGGAAAAATTTTAGCCCGCTCTGCCCCTATAGGGTTGAAAATATGAAACAACGCGAGGATGCATTTTGAAGCCCTGAAATTAGGTACTTATAGGTTGGGGGGGGGTGCTGATTATGCTTCTGATGTCCAAAATTATATTCGAAGCAAAGGGTAGTTTTTAAAGAGTTGAAGAAGACTGTAATCAGGGGGCGTATGTATTAAACTTCGTGAGAATGCTGGTAAAAGCCTTGAAAATGAGTAACTATAGATTTTTGGGGAGCTGATTATGATTTTGACGCCAACGAATACATCCGACGCAAGGGTTGGACTTTAAAGGGATGAAAATCATCCCTAAAGGGTTGAAAATCACTCTAAAGGGTTGAAAACATGAAACAACGTGAGGATGTACTTTGAAGTCTTGAAACTGGGTACATACAGGTTTTGGGGAAGGGGGCTGATTACGATTTTGATGTCAAGAGATACACCCAACGCAAGGGTTGGACTTGAAAGGGTTGAAAACGACCCCTAACGGATTGAAAACATGATGTACTTTAAGGTTTTGAAATTGGGTACCTACAGGTTTTGGGGGATGTTTGACCTACTATTACTTAAACATCACAACATTAATAATTTAAACAAAATATTGCAATCCTTGCACAATAACAAACAACTCCAACGCTCAGCTTACACTCCAAAAAACATGTGTCAGCTGTAAGGATTCTGGCATCAGGCCTCTTCTGGTCTCCGCTAGAGGGTCAGTGTTTTAGTGGTCATAATTCGAAATTCAGTTGAAAAAATGTATATTTCATCCATACTAACCAAATTTAATCAAAGAATAGTCGAACCATAAATATTATATTATTTTATTAAATTAAATATTCGATTGATATAACGAACCAGCAATACAGACAGTGACAAATTGCAACAGATATTCTTTTGTTTACAATGGACGTTAAAAAATAATAGAGATACTTAATTTTATTGTCAATTTGAAAAAATTTAGTTTAGTATAAATTAATAGGCTCTCAGGACCCCACCCGAACATATAACATACGATAACAATATCTAACTGTTGGAGCGCGTTTACATTATTTTTAGTCATAACTCGGTCAATGTTTAAGAAAAAATTTCAAACAAAAAGCATTTTTTAGGAAATCTAAAGAGCTACAACTTTTGTCCTATACACTATAGTCGCAAAGCCTACTGTACACTAGATATTTCGCCTAAAGTCAAAACAAAATACACTTTTAAACTGCTTAACTCATCAACGTTTAGTCGTAAAGGAATGAAACAAAATTCACAATTTTTGTATTTTTATAAGCTTTATTTTTGGTTTACATCAATTTTTCGTTAAAATTCATCGTTACTGAGATGATATTTAATAAAAAAAGGCGAATTTTGGCGAAAATCTAAAAACTTGAATTTTCTTAAAACGTTACGCGTTACTGTACAGCAATACATATATGCTTCAAAAATTTGAGGACATTGCTAATATAATAGACAATCGAAAACTACAGTATCTCGGCTTAATATGCATATTTGACAAAAATGGCGGACGTCCCTTTTTAAATTTCTTGGAAAAAATTTGCAAAACTTATAACCAACCAAAGTGGAAAATGTTCGTCTGTTAATAAACTTTAATTTTGATTTATACAAATGTTTTGCAAAATGGCATCGTTTATGAGTTATTTGCAGATTAATGTTAAAAAACGCGTTTTTTGGCAAAATTTTGAACCCTTGTAACTGTCAAACAACGCATTTTTTTTTGAAAAAGTGTATCCCACCTTTTTGGTTAGAATTTGATTCTCTATCGGTTCCCGGGGTTATTTAAATTAGGTTTTTTTAACCCCCCAAAAAAGGGGTGAAAATGATCCCTAAATTTAAGAGCGGGCCAAAAAATTTCGTTAACTTTATTCTGTAACCTTTTATGAAGACATTGCAAACAAAAAATCAGAATCCATGGACACTGACTCAAAATCGGCAGAAAATTTCTCACGTAATAGACTAATAACTTGCCTAAATTTATCTCCAGCTCAGAGACAAGACTTTCCGTGTTCAGGTCAGACAATCACTAATTGCCCCACACAGCTGTAAAATGTTACTTCTGAGAGCACACTTTTTACTACAGCCATCAACAGGATCTTTGAGCGTACAGAAATATCAGTTGGGAAGTGCTTGTACATTGACGATCTTGCACTGTTCTACTTGACCAAAGCAACAGCAATAATCAAATGTAAAATGCAAGGTGCTATAAACACGTTGGTTGAAAATGCTAACATAGGCTTTTCTTTCTTGGTAATAATGACGACCTGTGTCCACTACTATCAAAAGCGAGGACGGCTGCTGGATCTGATATTAGCCATAAATGGTGTTTGGCTGAACTATAAGCCCAAAACCAGATTTTTGGGCTTAACGTTCTATAGATACTTAACATGGAAAGCGCACGTGGACGACTTGGATATGAGGTGCAAATACTTGCTAAATGCCTTCAGGTACATCTCCCATATGACCTGGGGAGCAGACGGAGAAGTTTTATTATGCCTGTACACCATACTAATGCTATCCAAAATGGATTATGGATGCACAGTGTACTCTTCTGCCAGGAGGTGTTCCACACTAGCCTGGATGAAGCTTATATTGTGAAGCAGGAATGACATCCTTACAGCTTCGATGTCAGCTGCTGATGCTGAGATATGTAGTAAACATTTTAGCTCTATTGAGCCATGTAAACCATGCGTTGCTGGTAAACAAGAGACTTGCAAGAATATACAACCACCAGTCTAGATTCACCTGACCAGCCGGCATCTGTGCGCTCGAAATAACCCGCCGCTACAACATCCAGTGCAAATGGTCCCAGCACATGTTCTGTGCAACGTGCCTTCATAGCTGCTTAGAAATCCAAACTGCCAGCTGGACGTCACCAGCAGAAGCACGAAACTGTGCCACCCAAGTGAACTGAAACTCCTATTTAGATCAGTTCTGGAGAATATGTCTATACCATTATGTACACTGATGGCTCAAAGACGGAGATCGGAGTGGGGAGCGCGTTTGTTATCGAGGGTGCCTCCCACTTCTGAACACTACCCAAGGCAGCAAGTGTATACACCGCCAAACTGCATGCGGTGTGGCAAGCTCTTCAATTGTGAGAACACCAAGCTGAGAGAAAATTTGTTATCTGTACAGATTCATCAAGTCTTCTAACTTGTTTGGACAAACCGCGCATAGTGGATCCATTATTACAACAGATAATGCCGTTACGCCATGCAGTAGACAATCTTGGTTCATGTTTTACTTTTGTTTGGTGTCCGGGTCATGTAGGATTGAAGGTAATGACAGCCCACAATCAATGGCATTGAGATTCGCTGCAGACAGCCCATAAGTTGATGTGATTGCCATACAACCTGGTGACACAAAAGTAGTTGCCACAACCACCATTCTTAATGTGTGGCAACAGATGTGGAATACATAGCAAAGCAAACTTTTTGCAATGAAGCACATAGTCCGTAAATGGCAAATGCTGGATGATCACAGTTGTTGTGAACAAGTTTGTATCACCAGACAGTAAATTTGGCACACTAACTTGATGTTCTCTTACCTAAGACAAGAATGACCCATTTGCACTTGTGGCAAAGTACTTACAGTGAAACATATAATTGAAAACTAGTGACCTTGCAGAACTTAGGCAGAGACACAAAGCAATAGGTAAACTGAAAGAAACCTCAAAAATGAACAGACAGAACTTTGGCTTTCCTAAAAGCAGCTAGATTAATGTATCAGCTCTAAAAATATTGTTTTGTGTCTTAGTGTGTATGAATTTCCATTTTTGTTACGTTAACGAGGGTGTAAATGACAACAAAACATACAGTTAAGCAATACTCCTGATTGATGTTGAGGTAAAGGCCTTAGGTGCCAAGCCCACCTTCCCCAAAAAGTTTATTATAAATAATAATACCTAATCTTACATATATATTATACAGAGCACTGAAAAATCTATCTTTCAATATTTACTAGACTAAGATGATATTATTGAATTATTAAAATTCAAATATTAATAGTAGAATGTATTACAAAGAAAATACTAATTATTGACAATTTTCTATTTTTATTCTGTACACAAATGTTTAACTACTTCATTGTTTATAATTTTTGATTGATTCTTGAAATTATGATACATAGAATTTATGGAAAATAAAATATTACCAATTAGGCCTCCAGGCACAGCAAATTGCAGTTCATTCTGCTCAGCAAATAGAGAAACAATTCTTGAAAATATGGGTCGGCACGTCAGCTTCCCTTCGCTATCCTTAGATACTAAGCCAGGCCTCACCTCTATTTCCATACCAATCTGAAAATTATATGAACACATATATGATCAGTTATAACACAATGCCAAACATGTTTTTATTTTTTACATAAATTATTTTAATAATATTTTTAATTCACTTCATCTTGCTGTGACCTTACTTAATTATCTAAGCTTTAATCTAATTACACTGGTGTTTCAGTGTATGGAGCTCATCTGACCTGCTACAGTAAATTTGCCTAAGGACAATAAAGAATTACTATACAAATCTAAAAGGGGTGTGTAGACCTACTGTGAAATTGGAATGGTATCATGCCTACTCCATGAGGGATATTCAACTTATTACTAAACAGATAAATTTTATTCTATTTTAAGGTACTGAGAAAATGACATGGTTCTACATCAATATTTGTAATCAGAAATATTCTCACATTCTGTAGCGGGACTGTTATACAAAAAGAAAACATAACCTGACCTGTATTATCCACCTCATAAACAATGATAATCAGCTCCCTATTTTGACAATAAATTCCTTCAGCTCTTATGATTTTTTTTTTGTTCTTAATTTTTATGAGGCAAGCTGATGCCTGTTCTTTTTATGGTCTAACACTCATTCAACTAAGTGTGATAAAAATGAATTAAAAAATAAAACAGGAAAACTTCAAGTTATTATGTACTTTTGTAGATAAGAAAATATAACGAATCAGATATATTCTTCTGTTCACAAAGTTTTTCAGACAGATTTATAATGTACTGCAGTACCAAACAAATATTTTGGATCACTATGATAAATGTTGCAACAATTTAGTACAGCGTCTTGTTAGGTTTTGGGTGAGTGACCTAATATAAAACGTAAAACCAACACTATTTTTAGGTAAACCCTTACACGTTTTGTTCATTTAATAATGTAAGTATCCATAATGGTTAGAGAATTTGTGTAAGGTAATGTGTCAGATATCTGCAACGCTGTATTATCTTTGATGAGCCTATCTTAGTCACAGTAACTGATACATATCTTTAAAATAACAGATAAATATCTTTAAAGTACATCATTTACTTTTTCGGACATTAGTTGATCACCTTCCTCTATAGCCTTATTTACTTACTTCTCGAGTCAGACATCCAATATCATGGAATTCTAATGGCCCAATATCCAGAGTATGTCACAGCTGTTGGACCTCATAAGCCTTGTTTTTGAGGATATCCTCCAGCTCTATAGCCTTAAATCATTTTAATCATGCCACTTACATTTCTGTTACTAACCATTAAGTGAAACAATAACTTTATGATCCATATGTTGCAGGACTAATGTGACATTTGGAGGTAGAACAGAACTTTAAATTTTCCATCCTCTCTTTTTACCGAGTTGTCTAATATAAAAAAAGTTCCCACTTTTATCTGAAGCTTGCATTTTTTAGCCTATGGTATAAATAACCAATGTACTATTCTGAAAAGGTGTTGCAAGACACCCATACTTTCATTTAATTGACTAATTAGCACTAGATTTAATCAGTAATCTCCAGATGTTACTCCCAACCAGCAATGTCACATATTCTTTGACATTTGATAACCTCTGAGTTGATTCTTCTTTGTATGAAACTAAATTTTTATAGGAAGAGCTTTCCATTTGAGACCTGTTTCATTGAAAATGTAAAATAATACCAATCAAGTCTTTCAAAAAAATATTAAGCTCTTGAGTGAATTCAAAGTGTTAAACATTATAAGCCATTCTGTATTTGCTTTAAAATTCTTATCCCATTTAGTTTCTCATTAAAAAAATTTTTAATTTTCAATTTTTTGTTTTGCAGATATGAAATGAATGTAACAGTATTAATATAATTGTAAATGTATGTGTCAAATTGTTTATATCTTACTCATACTTGTCTGTATTCCTATTAATGTGTTTTCACCATTCACTACAGAAGTTAATTTTATAGACAGACTTTATTATGTACAGTACTATGAACTTCAAAATACCCAAAACTGCAATGTTTAAAACAAACATCACATGGTAGTACTGTTATTTATATTGCACATGCACGCATGCGCGTGCGCGCACACACACACATTAATATTGTATATTATAACAATACAAATTTCCAATTTAATTTATTTTAAATTGTATAGCCCTACGCTTTTGGGACACAATATTATATAACACTACAAATTGATATTTATTTAATGTAATTTAAATGTGTGAGAAAATGTGTTATATAACATAACAAATTCAATTTAATTTATTGAATTGATTTCATGGGTGTAATCTGAATCATGTTTATTAATTCATATTTATTTATTTTTATTATTTATTTAGGCAATGCACAGTACCGTTAATGTTTGTACTGTTGCATTATTTCCCTGGTGGGTGAAAAAAAAATTTTTAATACCAAATTTAAAATTTTGGTTTTTCTCTGACTTTTTATTAGACAAATAATATGTATTGTTTTTATTTATCGACACATTTATTTATTTTATGTGCGACTAATAACGAGTCTTTGATTTTTCAATTTTTACCCTTATTTGGAGGTTTTCTGAGCAATATTTCCCCTCTCTTGTAGGTAAAGTCGCTGTGGTGTTTTGGTACATCCGCTTTAGTCGTTGTTCCACTTTAATCGTTCTAGTGACCCAGTTATTTATAAATGGAATTTTCTCAAAGAGCTAGCAAGGTATTTACCCATTTCTTTTTTTCTCACCCCGTCATACACTATGAATGTCTGTTTACCAACTTGTCGTACTAGTGTATATGGTCCATCATACAACCTGAAAAATTTCTTAGCTGTATTGTCAACTCTTTTTCCTACTGGATTAGTCTTTAATAATACCTCTTCTCCCACGATTTGTTGTAGTTTGTGTGTTCTGTTAAATCTCTCCACTCTCTTGTTACCTCTTTCTATTTATCCGTCGCTTTACGTATTCAATTTTTACACTTACTGGTACAGGTACATTCTGGTTGTCTGGTTTGTTTATGTACTTCGTCCAAAATCTGTTTGGCATTTTATCTTCTTCTAATTCTATTGGAGTATAACTGGTTGCTTCACTGTAGTTTTCGTTGATGGCTTTCTCGAGACATGGTAAATATTCTGCCCATTTATTGTGCTGATTATGGCAGTATATCCTTAAATATTTACCTAGTTCCTTGTTAACACTTTCTGCAAGGTTTCCTTGAGGATGTCTTATGGATGTGAGTACAGGTTGTATTCCATTTTCTCTCAAAGTTCTCTCCCATTTCTCACTCTGGAATAATAATAATACAATTATTGTACACCCTGATCACTCAAGACCTTTTTCATCTTGCCAAATGCTGGAATATATTTCTGCAGTAGTATCTTTACAACAACCTTCGTTGTGGGCCACATAATTGGGTACAGTCGGACTGCCTTGGAAAGCACATCGATACATACCAATATGTGTTTCACTCCTCGACTTGATCGTGGTAGTGGTCCCAAAAAATCCACTGCAATTAGCTCTCCCTTATTTTCTTTCTGGATGCTCATTTCTACATATGTGTGTAAATTCGGTCCTTTCGCCGTTTGACACTCATAGCATTTCTTCACCTCTTTCTTGATTTTTCAAAACATATTATTAATAGTAAAATCCTCTCGCAGACTCAAGTAGCATTTCAGAGCAGCAGCATGCGCTAAGCTCTCGTGTGCTGGTTGGATTAACTTCTGCAACATTTTGTTAGTCAGTACTATCTTCCAGTCTTGTCTTACTAACTTGAAAAGAATTCCATGCAGTACCTTATAGTGATCCGGTAGCTGTTCTCGATCTTTCATCTCCCTTATGGTATCGTCCAAACTTTGTTGTTGCACTAAATTTTTTAGCATTTGTTTTACCTCATCGTTCGCTTTAAATTTAATTGATAGCAATTGTACTTCTTTATTCTCGTTCTTGTAGACTTCTTCACATTCCTCTGTGATGTATCGACTTAATGTATCAGCTACAATATTGTCTTTACCTTTACAATATTTAATGGTGAACGAATATTCACCGATGGCTATAATCGACCTTAATAATCGGGCATTTGTTACTTTGCATTTCAATAGAAAGGATAATGCTTGATGGTCGGTGTGTATCTCGAAGTGAGTACCGTAAATATAATATCTGAATTGTTTCAGAGCGTATACTATTGCGAGGATTTCTTTTTCTGATGTTGAATATTGTCTTTCTGCTCCTTTGAAGACTCTACTGGCGTATGCGATGACTCGGCGCTCTCCCGTAGTATCCTGTTGATACAGTACACTCCCTACAGCGTAGTCACTGGCATCAGAGTTGATTACGAATTTTCCTTCACGTCGAGGATGATGTAACATAATATTTTCCATGAACAATGTTTTCACTTGATTGAAAGCATCTTGGTGTTTCTTCTCCCATTTCCACTTCTGTCCTTTCTTCATCAGCTCCAGTAACGGTTGCGTATTCTTCGCATACAATGGTGAAAATCTTCTGTAGTACTCCGTTAGTCCTAAGAATGCTCTTAACCCTTTGAGATTTCTGGGTATAGGGAAGTTAGTTATGCTGGATATTTTTGTAGGATCGGGTTGAATACCAGAGGAAGAAATAATATGACCTTGGAATTGAATAGAGGATTTGATAAATTCACATTTGTCTAGGTTAAGGGATATATTCGCTTGTCTAAACTTGTGGAATATCGTGCTTAGATGTTCTATATGTTCGTCTAGTGTTTTAGATACTACTAGAATATCGTCTACAAATACCATGGTGTAAGGTTCCACCTCAGATCCTAATGCTCTTTCCAGACACTTTACTATTGCAGCTAAACTCGTGCTTAGTCCGAAGGGTACCACCCTGTGTTGGTAGCATTTATTTTTATACAGGAAGGTTGTGTACTTTCTGTCCTGTTTACGAATTGGAATCTGCCAGAAACTTGAGCATAAATCCAGCTTCGTCAGATACCGCGCTCCTTCACACTTGGAAAATAACTCGTCCACAGTAGGCGCACAGTCATACTCTTTTAATACAATGCTGTTCAGCTCCCTCATGTCAAGGCATAGACGTATCTCACCACTCTTCTTCTTCACCACCACTAGAGGATTCAGGAAGTTGCTGTTCGATCGCCCTATGACTCCATTTTCTATCATGCGACGAATTTCCAGTTCAACATCTTCCTCATACCGTATTGGGATAGGATACGTTCTCCTGATGACTTTCGTAGGGTCTGACACAACTATAGAGTGCTCGTATACGGTCGTCCGCGTCGGTACTTCACTGTACTCTTCTATTAATTCGTGCAGTTTCTCTTCTTTCTGTGTTGTCATCCCTTCATCTGCTGTATTCATATGTCGAGTTGGACCATAATGTATTGGTGGTTTGGACAAAACAATAGGTGTTTCACTTACCTTAGTTTGCTCATTATCTTCATTCATATTTATCTTATACTGAGTGTCTTTAAAATTATACTCTATCTTATTCTTATTAATATTTATCTTAGCATCTAGCACATTCAACAAATCAATTCCTAAAATACCATCGTATATTAATTTATTCATAATAATCATGGGGTATGTTATTTCTAACTTTTTATGTCACAGTTACATACGCTTGTTGTCTAACTCTTTCTTTTTTATTTGTGGCTGTGGTAATGTTCATATTATTTACGGGTAACATCGCCGTATTTTTAAAATATTTCTTATTTCGCTGTACCCATGCAGAATTTAAAACTGACATCTGACTACCTGTGTCTACTAACATTTTTATATCACAATTATTAATTCGAACATTGACAACGGGACATTGTGTTTGTTTTTCACCTTGCTCTACATCCTGGTCAGTGCGTAGTAGCTCGTCACGTATATCGCTAGGGTAAATATTTTTATTGTAAAGCGCTGTTTCCGTCCGCTCTGTCATTGCGTAGATGTTGACGGCTTATTGTTCGCTTCCATTGTTCCTCGCTGCGTTGAATTGTTGCCGCTTCCTTTCATTGCACTTACGATTTTGTCGTATGGTTTTGGAAATTTTGTATGTGATGCGGTTTCACTATGCCTTCTCTCGTCGATATTACGCTCTTGCCGTTCAGTTACTCTCCGCTTCTCTTGAGTTCTCTCACCAGATTTTGTTACAGTCGCCTGGCTTATATTATCATTAGAGCGGTTGTGAGTGTTGTGCAGCTGTGGTTTATAATCAGCATTATAATTATTATAGTTATAATTACCATGTGGTTGAATATGTCTTACTGCCTGTATGTCTTGCTAATGTCTTACTGTATGTACTGCCTGTTAATCTTTTGTATTACTACCTTGCGTGATATTTTCTGCTTGTGTGACTAGTATTAAAAATTCTTCAACTGTTTTAATACCTTGGTTATATACAGCTAATTGGATATCTCTCGGAAAATGGTAAGACAACTTGGAGATTATTTTGTATTCTGAAAATTTAGGTTTAAGGTGTTTCACCCTTATTTGAGCTATTGTATATTGTTCAATGCTTGTACGACCATGCATATTGAATTTACCATTTTCAAGTTGATCGCGTACTTGACGTTGTATATGTATGTTCAGTATCTGTTTTCAAAAGCATCGCGGAATTGTTGATACGTAGTAATGTTATCTCGCACTATAGAACACCACTGGCTTGCAGAATCTTTAAAACGTCGAGTAACGAAGTCGATCTTTTCATTATCATCTATTGCACTACCTATCTTCTCCATCTCTTTCTCAATATTCACCAAAAATTCCATGCTGTTTTCCCACTTGTTACCTGCAAAGGTTATCTTATTTCTTTCTTCTAATGGTGCTGGAAACATCATCGTCTGTGTCGGCCGTCTGCGAAGTTCTTCCTTAAGTTGCTTCATTTCATTCCGGACTTCTTCCTTCATATGGGATACCTCTCCAGAACAGTCTTTTGTAGTCTCTTCAATTTTATTTTCAATAACTACGGTACGCGTTTCTATTTCTCTAATTTTACTGGTATTTGCTTGTGACATATTATTAACAGTTTGAATTTGATCATCCTGTTCTCGCGTTATAGTAGTTAACTTATTATTTAAATCGTCATTTATTTGTTTCTGTACTTCTTTCATATCTCTTCTCCATTCAAGATTCAATTCTTTTTGTTTAATTTCAATCCTCACTGCTTGTTCGTGTAAGGCTTGTTTAAAATTATTCTCTAGAGTGTCAATACGAAAGTTGGTATCAACAATTTTTTTCTGTTAACTCTTCTAACTTTCTGTATTTTTATGATGTCTTGTTTAAAATTTTCAGTCTGTTGTTCTAGTTTAGTATTAAAATTTTCAGACTGTTGTTCTAATTTATTTTCTAAAATTTCTGTTTGTTTTGTACTTATTTCATCTATTTTTTTTTTATTTGTTTGACATTCTCCTCTCTCAACTCTTCTTTACAATTTTCGGCTTGTTTTATGACTAATTCATCCATCATGGCCATATCAAATTTTTAAATGCTTCTAGATTCAACCCTCCTGGTTCCGCCATGTTGAATATTTTGTATTTATTTATTTATTATGTTTTAGAATATTATTCTTATGAAACCGAATTACTAATTTTATTTATTATTATTAATTTTCTTATTACAATTACACCTTTACAATGATATTATTTCGTTGAGCGCCAGTTGTGTCTTAATACACAACAATTAACATAACATACAATTAATGTTTAATATAAATAATTATCATATATAATATATTTTTCATTTAACACACCTTTATTTTTAGAGCAACCATTTAGCTACAAAAAAAAAATTTAAATAGTCAAATGGTCGGGATCATGCCACATGTTCTTGGGCGACAATTTTATACAATGGTATATCTTTGTGTATACAGGTTGCAAATACAAATTTATTTGTGTTTGAGGAGCCCCACGTTGGGCGCCAATTTTATAACAATACAAATTTCCAATTTAATTTATTTTAAATTGTATAGCCCCATGCTTTTGGGAGACAATATTATATAACACTACAAATTGATATTTATTTAATGTAATTTAAATGTGTGAGAAAATGTGTGTTATGTAACATAACAAATTCAATTTAATTTATTGAATTGATTTCATGGGTGTAATCTGAATCATGTTTATTAATTCATATTTATTTATTTTTATTATTTATTTATTTATTTTGGCAATGCACAGTACCGTTAATGTTTGTACTGTTGCAATATATATATTGTAATGTAACATAACATTGCATATGAAACACAGAGTAAATTAAATTAAATATCGGTATGGAAAACCATACATGACTTCCATATTCTAAGATTTATTTTTAAAATCATTTTCGAAATGAAATATTACCATAGAAACTACTTCTTTCTACTTACTGCTTCAGCCTTAACCACAGTACTGTGGTCACTAACATATACCACCTCACGTTATCGCACTCGATTTTCACTGATGATGGAAGTCAATGGCATTGCCGAAACATCTGGTTTTGTAGAAAACATTGGACTACGGCCAAATATCTCGGGAAGGAATTTTAACAAAAACTACTTCTTTGTTGCCGATAATGTTGTACACATATATATATAAAATATGCATAAAATTAATGGCTTGTATAAGTTAATGATTGCTCTCCATTAAGTAGTGCTCAAGTTTCCAAAGTTTTAATATTATGATGTCCGTAATTAAAACATCAGAGCAGGTTTAGTGTGTATGAGGGTTCACCATGGACAAAAATTTTCAACATTTCCTATTGAGCGTTGCTTAGAATAAATCTGCGAATCTACAGTGTACGTTTCACAGAACAAACACGCGGAAAAGAAGGAGCGCTCCGAAGTCACTCATGGACCCTCAGCATCTTGCAGAGGGTTCATTCCCTAAAGACGAAAAGTCTGTCTATGAATCGTTCCTCTGTAAACACGGGCAGTTACACCGCCCAGCGATCCACAGGAAGCAAATCGCTATCCACGCTGGACACTTTTTCGGCTTGCATGCGTTATGTTGGTATGGGTTCGGCACTTTCCATTTAAAAACCGTGCCAATGTAAGAAAATAAACATGAATGAGGCCAGAAATAACGCGAATTGTGTGTGTGTGTCTTCCCTGCCTTTTTATTGCGGTAGTGATAATAATAAAATGGAAACGTAAACAGTACATAACTGAGATATGCTTGCCTGCCACGCACGATATATTTTCTCTTATACATGACTAGCAGAATACCCGTGCTTCGCTACGGAGTTTCACGTTGTACGTAATGAAAATGTTAGTTTAATTAATAAAGTTTAATTAAAGTAGGCTTCTTAAAAATAAATAGCTGTTGCCCACAACTTCGTTCACGTGGTCTTCAATTTAATGCGATAATATATTTAGAACAGAATCTATTCTATTGGGTTGCCATAGTAACAAGATCTAATAGTTTTTTAAGACCGCAAAGGACCCCCCAGAGGATCGTATCGAAAAAAACACCTGTCCTATGTTGGTTCTCCCGTTGCGTAAAATATTTGTGCCAAGTTTGGTTGAAATCGGTCCAATGGTTTAGGTGGAGACGTGGAAGACCCCAAAGGACCCCCCAAAGGATCGTATAAAAAAAAAACACTTGTCCTATGTTGGTTCTTCCTTTGCGTAAAATATTTGTGCCAAGTTTGGTTGAAATCGGTCCAGTGGTTTGGGAGGCGATGTGGAAGACCCCAAAGAACCCCCAAAAGGACCCCATCGAAAAAACACCTATCCTATGTTGGTTCTCCCGTTGCGTAAAATATTTGTGCCAAGTTTGGTTGAAATCGGTACAGTGGTTTAGGAGGAGATGTGGAAGAAACCTTCGCGGACGTGCGCACAACAACTCACCGAAGTTTCATCGCAATCGGATGAATGGTATACGAACGCATACGGGACAAACAAAGAAACATTCATTTTTATATATAAGATGTAAACTATACCACTTACTTGACATAAACCGTGATAGCTAGCTAATGTACAACATATATGTATTAATTATACACATAAATGTTCCTCGATAGACACTCTATCTATTGGCGAAAACTTGAATAAAATCCGTTCAGTACTTCCTGAGATTAGCGATTTCAAACACAGAGAGAAAACGGACCGACTTTACTTTATACTATGTACAGATTTACATTAAAATGAAAAAATTATAATTTTATTGCCTGGCAACAAAATTATTTTATTTTTAACAATTACCATTGTTTGAAAAAGTTTAAATGAATTTTCAAGTACTTTACTCTTGTTAAAACGTAAAAGGTTGCAGGTAAACTACCCCTTCCCCTTAACCGATCTTCACCAAAATCAAAAGGCCTTGAGTCCTCTACAATTCAGTGACGTATGCAAAAAATTATTTGATTTTGTTTGAATTTGCGGCTGTTATCGTTTGCCATAGAAAATACCCTTGATAAAAAAACACTGCAGGTAAACTACCCCTTTCCCTTAACCGATCTTCACCAAAAACAATAGTCTTGAGAACTCTGCAATTTAGGGCTGTATGCAAATAATCTTTTCATTCTGTTTGAATTTACGGCTGTTATCGTTTGCCAAAAAAAAAAAATTTCCCTTGATAAAAAAAAACCGTTGCAGGTAAACTACCCCTTTCCATCAACCGATCTTCACCAAAAACAATAGGTCGTGAGTACTCTACAAATCAGGGCTGTATGCAAAAAATTATTTGATTCTGTTTGAATTTGCGGCAGTTATCGTTTGCCATAGAAAAAAAATCTAGACAGACACACACACAGACACTTTTCGGAAAACGACTTTTTTTCATGTTTTGAGTGTAGTAGAATCAGAATCTGCAATAATCTCGAACACGATTTTTTTTGCCATCACCATACTTCCATTCCTTAAGGAATATGGAAGTAAAAGGGAATTCCTTCTCAATATAAGAAACTAATCATGTGAAAAATAGTATATCACAGATAACATGTTAACTTACAATAAACATAATTAATGTGATATAATTTATCAACATTATACAGTGTAAAAAGTATTAATCTAACTAAACAACTGTCAGGTTGGGTTGAATTAAGTACCCAAAATAATACAGTGTTATGTAATTGTATAACTACCTAATAACACTGAGTCATTAAAAATATTGGAATATAAATAGTAAAATGTCACTGAGCAATACATTGGATTTTGATGTTAAATAAATTGTAAATCAGAGTCCTGTAAAACTAGGCAGCAAATTTCAATAGTTAGGTAATATTGTTTTGTATGTTGTTGTACTAGATAGTAAAACTGTTAGTACTACCCGAAAAAACATTATTAAATACACCATCGGCGAAAAAATTTTGATAAGAAATCGTCAGCAACCAAGCAGTTCCGAAGGAATAGCAAAGAAATTGTTGCTATTATATGTTGGACCTTTTGAAATAAGCCAGGACAATCAGAACAATACATATGTGGTATCTGACCCCGTAAATAATAGAGTGAAGGGTACATATAACCAGTCCGAAATAAAAAAGTATTATGAGTAAGAGGACAAACTAGTCAGGTACAAGTTATAAGTTTATTTTTACTAAACTTAGTTGAGACAAAATAAACTTCTTTCGAAGGGGGGGTGTTAAGTAACGTAACAGATTTGAGGCCCCCTTGTTACATAAAAATGAAGTAACTATGGTCAAGAACCATACTCCAATATTAAGGTTACTCAGTAATTAGTACATCTGAGATGTACATAAAGTTAAGAGATGTAATAAATAATGTTAAATATAAAATACTATCCCAATTAATGATTAATGTGTTACAAATTGTACTTGTTTTTATGCTGTAGCATGGTAGTGTTTACAGGATGTTTATTTTATGTTTTGTGGATAGTAAGAGGGAACTGTTGTTTTATAGAAGTACTGAGTCAGTGGTACTCCTTTCATTTATGTTAAAATTGTCTTTAGACAATTAAGTATAAATACATGTGTTGGGTATTATATTATGTTAAATGTATTGACTGAAATTGATTAATGAAATTGTTTTGAATTAATGTTTGTAAACTTGGCCAGGATGGCAATAAGTGTTTGAAAGTTGACAAGTAGTTCTTATAATTATGTTGTAAAATAATGAAAGGTTCTAGGATGAATTAATTAATATAATAAATTAAAACCAGGAAATATAAATTAATGTAAGTAGCCATAAACCAATGACTATTTGTACAGTAGGTCAGGTAAAGAAAATTAAGTTAAAAAAACGAAATTATTATAACAGTTGTAAGAAAACCTATAGGCCTAAATTTAATATTTGTAAAAGGAAATTAATACCTTTTTAATAAGTCCAGTCCAATGAAACTATAGTAAAACATATACGGTTTAATAAGGTAGATTGGGTGAGAGTTTTAGGTAATTTGGTATAATTCCAAGCATGGAGTATTTTATTAAAAGGGAGTAGTAATATTTTATAATTCTGGCTCTAGGATATCAAATATTATCCAATGACAGAAAGTAGTGGTTGTTAGGGTAACTAAAATGTAAAAAATCTTGTTGATTTTCAATCATTCGTTTCGATTGTTATATGCTATAGAGTTCAGATGAGGAGACACTTTTAAAAAAGAATGACACAAATTGAAAAAAAAAAGAATCTAAATTAATAAATTAAAGTTGAAAACTAATCCTATAACACATCTGATGAATAATAAAATAAATTAGACTTCAAAATTATAACCAAATACCTCTAAAAAGGTCGAGAAATTCTTACTTCACTCATCAAGATAATTCCGTTGGATTTAGTATTAAACCCGATTTCCCATCTAACCAGGAGACTAATTGAGGGAAGCAAAAGGCCTAAACTAACGGAATTATAGAAAAAAAATATACAAGGACCGGCTTAGGAAGAAATAACCTTCACTTTCAAGAAGAAGCTATAATACGACTCCAATTCCACCGAGACCGACTACCGCTGGGATCGTAAGAGAAGAACGAAGATCAGAAGAGTTCCCGGGGCTTTCCAGGACATCACACCACCAATTTTATTAAGAATCGGAACACTTTTTCTGGATGGAAGTAATCTAATTTGTCAATTTTCAACTGTTTGCAGACGTACAATGCCACTTTGAGAGTCGTCAATCCGGTAACACCAGCTTATTTTTAATTTCAGTATATTAAGAACTAATAACATTCTGTAATACTAAGGTAACCTTAATTTTGCATTACCTGGCCTTACTAATCATTAAAAGAATCACACGTACCCTGGGATAAGAGATATTTATTATTATAGTTAATTTGTATAAAATAAAAGTAACTTGGTCAAGGAAACAATCGATCTATCATTGTATAATCGATATCATGCTATTATCATCTTGAAGAGAACTGTTAGTTTGAATTAAAGTACAAAATCAATAAAGAATCTTTCTTGTATATGATGATGTTTTATGTTATTGTAGAATAGGTGTTATATGTTGTGGGTGAAGTAATTTACAGGTAAAAGGGTGATTAAAATCTGGTGAACCAGTTAACCTAAACGCAAGCCAATTACGAATAACAGCGCTAATTGTCAACAGCTGGTGGAACGTGAGATTGCCGAACTAGCGTGTTTCCTGTACAAATTTTGAATTGAATTACACAATACAGAGTGACTAGGGTTGGCGAGAATTCTTAATTCCTAAGTCAATACATGAAGTATATCATTGATATTGCGTAAACATTGAATAATTAGGTAAACCTGTATTATAGTATACCTAAAAGGTTATAATAAAATAATAACAAATATATTGTTCTATTAAATTTGAGTTGCAGGAGGTCACCTATAAGACTACATAATAAACATTACATTACAGAGTTCTTTACAATTTAAAAGTAACAAACCAGATATTTGTTACAAATTGGCGCAAACCAACGTGGAGCTTGATTAAACCCCAGTACACAATATAAGATAGTTGTTACAATATATGTAACTTACTTTTTGCTAACTTACCTAACTTTTTACTAACCAACTATTCTTATAATTTGAAAATTCTTTTGTTATTCTTTTAATTGTTTTTAAGGTTTTTACCTAAAATTTGGTTACCTACAAAATTTGGTTGTAGGTAAGTTTTGATTTCGATTACGACAGTAAACGTGGACATTTTTTAAGACGAAACAAGCGTCAGACACAACAGAAAGAGACAATGTAGGCCTAATAAAGATTTCCATTATTTTGTAAACAGTGACTTGGCGTGTTGTGTCTGTTGCAATGTTTCTCGAAAGTCGAGGCTAGACATCAACAATTGTTGTATATTTTGGAATGTGTACATGTTACGATTCGCGAAAAACGTAGTAATACATGATCCACATTGCTCTGGCATCTTAATTTGTTTGAATAAGTAACATTAATAACAGCCTCATACGTGAAATGTGTGTGTGTGTGTGTGTGTGTGTGTGTTTAAAAAACAAGCAGATGTAAACTATTCATAAAAAACCGGAGAGACAATATTATACAACAATTAGACTGAAACTATTTAAATACCATAGAGCACATTTACTTACATGCAATTACAATAATTATTTAGGTCAGTTATTGACCTAAATATTGACCTGCCCTCCCATTCGGACGAAGATTGGGCAGTTCAAGAGTGGCATCAGAAAAAAAGGGGAAGAAAGAAAATCAGAAGGGAGAAGGCCAAGGCTTATAGAAAATTTGCAGAACAAGAAAACCAAATAAAACATTTAAAAAGAAAACTTGAAAAATACAAAAAGAGACTGCAAAGAAAGACGAATAAAGTGAAAGATCAAAGCTCACCATCTCCCAAAAAAAGTGTTTCAAATTTAATTGGTAAAGAGAACATTTCCCCCAAAATAAAAAAAAAAACAACTTTTTGGGATACATTCTGGAAAGACAACTGAAGAGTCAGATAAAGGACACAGGAACTAAAAACAAAAAACAACAACTCATCTGTAAAGCTGTTGGAAACAAAATGTTAAAAAAGTGTCGCGTTCAACAATATTTTACTAGAATTGTGCTTACTCGTTAAAAAAAAATTGACTAACACTGACACTTTTATCTACTCGCGAAAGAAAAAGACATGCATTACTGACAAATTAAGAAGCACACTTATTAATTTTTATGAGGATGATTCTGTCACCAAGATGTGCCCTGGAAAGAAAGATTTTGTTGTAAAAAACAAAGAAAAAAAAACAACGAAGGATACTTTTGGACTCAAAATCAGATTTATACACAAGATTTATACAAGAACATAAAATTAAAATATCATACTCGACCTTTTCTAGAGTGCGTCCGTTTTGGGTTACGGCACCGAAAAAGTCAGACAGGGATACGTGTGCTTGTATCAAGCATGCGAACATGGAACTGATGGTCTCGGCTTTAAAAAATATGAATATTGTAAAGGAAAAAAATTCTAAAGAAGTCCTAGAAATCATTACATGTTCGGTAAGAAACGAATTATGTATGTTGAACCAGTGCGATGATTGTAAGTTGAAAGATTTAGAATTTACTTACAAAAACAATTTTAAGATAGAATTTTATCAATGGAAGAGAGTAAAAGAAGAAAAGCTGATTAAAGGGGAAAATAAGGAGATACAAAAAATTATAAAGGCTAAAGAATATAAACAGGTTTCAACCTTAATTGAAACTTTTAAGAAAATGTTGCCTGAATTTCAAAAACATGTATTTTATCAAATTCATCAAGCATCCCAACTTAAAGCACTTAAAGAAAACTTGACTGAAGGGGAATTGCTCTTCAGAATAGATTTCTCAGAAAATTATATCGCTAAATATTCTGAAGAAATACAATCGGCTCATTTTGGTGCGTCCAAGCGGCAAATAACCCTACATACAGGAGTATTTTATGTTAGGTATAACAAAAAATTGAAGCAAAATCATTCTGCACCGTTTCAAATAATCAGGATCATCAGGCACACGCAGTGTGGGCGCACATGGGGCCCATACTGAAACAGACTGCAACAGAATATCCTAAGACAGAAGTAGTTCATTTCTATTCTAATGGCCCTTTGAGTCAATATAGAAATAGGATTAACATCCACTTAATGAACATCACAGTACCAAGATACTTTACCAATTTAAATTTCATGACTTGGAACTACACGGAGGCTGGCCACGGGAAGGGGCCTATGGATGGTATTGGAGGCACGTTAAAAAGACTAGCAGATGGAAGAGTAAGTCATGGCGCGGATGTAACTTGTGCTTCGGACTTCGCTGATCTATTCAAGGGCAATAAGATTCATGTACTTGAAGTCACTGATGCTGAAGTGGTTCGGGTAAAAAATGAAGTAGCTAAATCTGAAATACCGGAAATTCGTAACATTACAAAAACTCATCAAATTACGTGGACGCCGGAAATAATGTACTCTAGGAGCCTATCTTGTTTCAGATGTAGGAATACACTTTATTGTAATCACTATACCATTTGGTCGCTTTTCCAAAATTATGAAACTCAAGGCACCCCAGATTTGACTTCGGATGTTGTAATGATGGATACCAGCCCCATCAATGATGTGTCATCTCATAATGTAAGTACAGTTAACAATCAATTTCAGTCTGAGGAACCATCATGCTCCGGCTATAAACAAGCTCCAAGAAAATCTGTTTACGATGTCATATATACATCTTCAGAGGAAGATGATGACGATCCACTGATGATACCGAGGACATCACGAGACAACATTAAATTGGGAACATATCTTTTAATTAATTTAAAAAGTGAACAAAAAAGGTCAGGATCACATCAGTTTGTTGCTGTTCGTCAGAGTAAAATAATCAATGATGAATTTGAGGTAATGTTTTTAAAAAACTGCGGTAACAATAAAGCCCTGTTTTGTGCCAATGAAAACGATGTTTCTTTTGTAAATTTATCCGAAGTAGTGGATGTGCTACCTGACCCCACAGTAGTTGTTAAAGGGGATCGCATATTTCATAAATTCGAAACTCCAGTCAGTATTTTTTAGAAGGTTTGAAACTGTTAAATTTATTTTCATTTTTACATTTAGTTTGCTAAGGTATAGTGAAATTGAGACATTTGGTTATTAATAGGACTGGTTGTTGGCTGTAATTAACATATTTTTTGGAAATCGCAAGTTCTTTATGTGCTGACTTAATTTACTCTGACTTCATTTTTCTCTCATAGGATTAGTTATTGTTGCATGATATTTTGCTTACAATGTGTTTATATGGAAAACAAAAGCTACTAATGTCAGTCGTTTAATGCTTACTTCACGCTGCGTCCATTCGGTCGCGGCAATGCCCAATTGGTCACGGCAACAGCCCTACGGTCACAGCCGTGTCCACTCGGTCACACGGTCAATTTACCTATTTTTTTTAAGTTCTTATTTACTAAATTTGTTCTTTTTTGTATTTAGCTCGTAAAATATATATATTTTTATCATTGATGAATTAGTTATTTTTGTTTTTTTTTTTAATTAAGGTACATTTTTGTTAGTTTTGTTGTTGCACAACACTTGAAAAATGAATTCTATGACTTTTTTTAAGTAAAAAAATACAAGAAAAGAAAAAATCGATATTTTTAATAGTGGCTTTGTAAATCGAGTCCAGTATTTTGTGAAAATATCATTTATGTTTGCATAATAAAAATATATATGTAAAAATATTAATACTGAAAATCGTGACCTCATGGAAATTTTTTCAAGCCTTTGTTAAATAAATTATTCACAAAAAATAAAATAAATTTATTTTACCTTTGCTTTATACTTTTTCTTAATCAGTATGGTTTTACCCATTTATATCAATAAAATTTGTATTTATATCAATTTATAAATTTATTTCATCCTTCTTCCTCTGAATTCTCTCTGTTTGTGATGGCCACCCGTATACAGTATCTTATTGCCTATTGTCGTTTGTTTTAAAGAAAAACTCCTTTGGCACAGGTTTTCTAATAAAAGCCTCAAGTTATATGAATTCAGTTATAAATTGTTCCAAATGTTAAAGGAGTTGTGATATTTGTATTTTGTGTATTTGAAGTAAATTAGCTGTGTTAGGTTACTGATATATTTTTAATTAAACACTTACCTACACAGACAGTCCATTTAATAATTTAAACTGTTAATCTTTCAGTATTTCATATAGATCTGCTTCTAATTTGTAATTTGTTTTGATGAAATTATTGGATAAAATACAGTATTTATTACTAGAATCAGTACAGAAATGAAATAGTTGATAAGTTGGCTAAGGAAGATGCCAAAGGTCCAGGTAGGAGAGAAGCACCTGGAAGTGAACTCTATCAAGAAATTTGTTTTTTGTGCCAAATCCAAAAAATTGTAAAGAAGTAGAACAGCAGACATATGGGGGAAATAGAAAACATTTTCGAGCACTGGAAATCAGGAAAGGAAAATCCAGGAAGAAATCTGTGGCAGCTTTGAGACTTAACAGCTGGCCACGACATGTCTTCCAGTACATCTTGCATGAATGAGGATCTACCAGTTGAGTGAATGGAACATTTACCACACCCAAAATTCTGTCATCAACAGGAGGGTATTTAGTCACACTTTACACGTGGCTAGGATGGCAGGAACAAAATGTAAACTGTTCTGTACAGTCATAGGAACAACATCACATGGATCAGTCATTTGATGCTGGGATTGGAAGGGTATGTACAAACACAAAAGGAAAGCAACCAAATTATAAAAATTACAAGGAACAATTATTTAAAGGACATACGAACTGATTTAACGGAAGAAGTGTTACCGTCAGAGAATAAAACTGACAATCAAATTATATATATCATGGCAGAATTGCAGGGAGTTATGACAGAGATAGTGATTGATACCGGCGCGAACGTGTCGCTCCTGGACAAGGTAGAATATAACCGAATAAGGGAGATGTATAAGAAAAATATACCAACATTACCAGTTAATAACATGGTAATTATAGGTGCTACTGGCAGACCAAATAAAACAATACGGCAGCAAGTAATGATGGAAGTATCTAGTGAAGGTAAAACTATTCCTATGGTGTTTATGGTAGCTCAAGGATTACCATTTAAAGCGATGCTAGGGTGTGATACGCTGCGGCGCCACACAGCTATTATTAATATGGGCAGAGGAAGAATAACCCTGTACCATGAAAATGGAGAATGGTCAAGTGAAATAGTGGATCATAAAAATGCCACTCACCAAAGACATTCTTTTACTTTAATGCGTGATGATGAAATGGAATATAGAACACCTTTTGAGGAATTAGCCTGTACTAAGGAGAATGAATGCATTAACTTTAACCGGAAATCATATCCTATACCCCAATCCCTAAAACCAGCAGTGAGAAGGGAAATACAGAGTATGATGGAACAGGACATAATTGAATATAGCTCATCACCATACACCAGCCCTATAGTAGCCATAAAGAAAAAGGATGGTACCGTACGTTTATGTTTGTACGCCAGGGAGATAAATAAAAATATAATAAATGATAGAACCTCACCAGGGGAAATTGAAGAGTTAATGAAGAAATTTAAGAATTGCAGATATGTGAGTATTTGGGATGCTGTTTGTGGATACTGGCAGGTGGAGTTACATCCCAACAGTAGAAATTACGTTGCCTGTATATTTGAAGGTAGAAATTATCATTTTAAACGTCTTCCTTTTGGATTAGTAAACTCTGTGGCGGTTTTTATTAAATGCATGGACCAGGTTCTAGGTGAAGAAGTGTTAGCCTTCACAACAGTATATGTAGATGATATATTGGTAACTTCAACCACATGGGAGGAACATTGCCGACGTGTGGAAATGGTGTTAAGCAAGTTAGAAAAGAGCAACATTACATTGAAATTGAATAAGTCAAAATTATTAACCAATCAATTACAATTCCTAGGGTTCATACTCTCTGAAAATGGAACATCAACATCCCCTGAAAAAGTGGAAGCTATTCAAAACTTCCCCAGACCTAAAAACATTAGACAGCTGTAATCGTTCCTAGGAGTGTGCAACTATTACCGGAAATTCCAAAGGAATTATTCCCAATTAACAGCAAGATTTAAACACTTGCTGTCATCTAAACATAATTGGAAGTGGAAGGAGGAAGATGATGAGACATTCATTTTAATTAAAGAGAAATTTTTACAAAATATCATTCTGCACCATCCTGATTTTGATCAAAAATTTTTTATAAATTGTGACGCCAGTGATGTGAGTCTGGGTGCTGAGCTATATCAGGAAGATCAAGAAGGAGACCACCAAGTAATAAGTTTTGCCAGCCGGGTCCTAAATCAGTGTGAAAGAAATTACAGTGTCACGGAAAAGGAATTATTGAGTGTGGTATTTGCATGCAATAAATTCCGCACATATGTATTAGGTTATCCTTTAACAGTACGGTCCGACCACAAATCCATATCATTTATACAAAGGTGCAAACTAAGCCATGGTAGATTAACTCGTTGGATATTGGCTCTCCAGGAATACAACATAACATGGGAATACGTGCCAGGGAAACAGAACACTGTAGCTGATGCTCTATCTAGGGTGAACCTGGAGAATGGTACTTTTGAAATTGAAAGGGAGTATGTTGGAAAAATATACCTTGTAATATTAGCTAGAGAAGAATTAGTAGAAGTGTTAACCAAAATTGAGGAAGAACAAGAAAAGGATCAGAGATTGTCCACTATACAAGAACGTCTCCGCAGTAATGATACTATAATTATGCAGTATTATCAAAATTATAAAGGGTTAATCTTCATAAAGTCCCCTGTTGTAAAAAACAAATGGAAATTATACATTCCCAAATCTACAGAATCATTAATAATAAAGAATTACCATTCATTAACTCTTCAATTTCCCCTGGTGAGGTTCTATCATTTATTATATTTTTATTTATCTCCCTGGCGTACAAACATAAACGTACGGTACCATCCTTTTTCTTTATGGCTACTATAGGGCTGGTGTATGGTGATGAGCTATATTCAATTATGTCCTGTTCCATCATACTCTGTATTTCCCTTCTCACTGCTGGTTTTAGGGATTGGGGTATAGGATATGATTTCCGGTTAAAGTTAATGCATTCATTCTCCTTAGTACAGGCTAATTCCTCAAAAGGTGTTCTATATTCCATTTCATCATCACGCATTAAAGTAAAAGAATGTCTTTGGTGAGTGGCATTTTTATGATCCACTATTTCACTTGACCATTCTCCATTTTCATGGTACAGGGTTATTCTTCCTCTGCCCATATTAATAATAGCTGTGTGGCGCCGCAGCGTATCACACCCTAGCATCGCTTTAAATGGTAATCCTTGAGCTACCATAAACACCATAGGAATAGTTTTACCTTCACTAGATACTTCCATCATTACTTGCTGCCGTATTGTTTTATTTGGTCTGCCAGTAGCACCTATAATTACCATGTTATTAACTGGTAATGTTGGTATATTTTTCTTATACATCTCCCTTATTCGGTTATATTCTACCTTGTCCAGGAGCGACACGTTCGCGCCGGTATCAATCACTATCTCTGTCATAACTCCCTGCAATTCTGCCATGATATATATAATTTGATTGTCAGTTTTATTCTCTGACGGTAACACTTCTTCCGTTAAATCAGTTCGTATGTCCTTTAAATAATTGTTCCTTGTAATTTTTATAATTTGGTTGCTTTCCTTTTGTGTTTGTACATACCCTTCCAATCCCAGCAGCGAGGGGTTACTTGATACTTCCACTGCTGTACTTAGTTTTCCATACTATCCTGCGGACGATCGTCCCTCGCAGTGGTTCCTGGGTTGCCATCATCGGGTCTAAATTCTCTATGGTTTTCTTGGTGTCTAGGTAGATCCTCCTCTCGACTTCTATTACTGGGTTGATGTCGTTGGTCGTTGTTTGTACGGTTGTTATTCCAATACTCTCTCCCATTATCAAAATTCCTGCGGCCTGCTCTGTATCGGTTATTATCATAATTAATATAGCGATTACTTGGGTAATGATTGTTGCGATAACGATTGTTTATAATTGGTCATTCACCCTTCGGTGATAATTATTATGGTTAAATCGATTGGTTCCTGGACGCGACTCTTGATTTGGCTCCTCCCTTCTATTGTTGTAATATTCACTTTGCCGTCGGGACCTTTGATAATAGTCTTCCATTTCGTAACTGGCTAACAAGGTTTCCATTGTTTCTACTGTCTTTACTTGTCCACTGCGACTGGCACGAACTATCTCTTCTTCAAAATGGTAAGACAATTTATTTACCAAACATTCCTCTGGTATTCGCAGTTCCAAATGACGCGCCAAACACACCTTTCCCAAAAAGTAAGTAGTTGGTGACTGCTCTTGATTAAAATTAAATCTCCCGTTGGTAATGTTATCTCTAATCATGTTCTGTACAGAATCCGACCAGTATTTTGACCTAAAAGTCCTTTTAAACTCCTCATAATCACTAAGTTCATTCCGGACTGCTGACCACCAATTATCATTTATACTTTTGAAACACTCATCTAATAAACCCTTTATTACGTTCCATCGGGTTACCTTAATTCTGCTAAACCATTCGTCTATTCTCTCCAGAAATTCTATGGGATTTCCTCTATAAATTTTAAAATTAATATTTTCCTTTTGCTCAGGGGCTATGTGATGCGCCAGATACATGGGTCGATTTTGTAAAATTTCAATTGATTCTTTTATATTAATCAATTCCTGATTTTTCATATTTTCTACAGTTTCTTTATTTTGAACCACTTGGGTTCTTATTTGTGTTATCTCATTATTTACTACTTCAATTCTCCCAGCATTATTACATTATTATATACATTATTAATTTGCACTTCGTCCAATTTCTCTTGGGTTTCCAATTGTACTTCCTTTATCCTAGTTTTGTTAGTATTTTCCCCTTGGTTAATTTTGGCCTCTACTTCCATTGCGAGTTGTACGATGGTTTCATCTGTCTTTTCCAGGCTCACCTTAATTTCAGTTACTTGCTGTCTTACTTCCTCTTCATTATGATCTACCCTTTTGTTAAGTGTTTCATTGACATTTGCAACCCTTTCATTGATGACTTCCCTCAGCGCTTGGTTTTGTTCATTTATAATTTGCCGTAATTCCTTATTCCTATTTTCAATTTTCTCGTCAATTTGTTTGTGATTTTCTTGAATCTGCCTCAAGCTCTCATTGTTTCTGTCAAACCTTTCATTGATTTGGTTTAAGCTTTCATTTATCAGCCGGTTATTCTCATCATTTTCCTCTTTATTTTAGTCAAACTTCTCATTCATTAGTTTGATTAAATTCTCACTCAAAATTTCGTTTTGTTTCTTTGAGTTTTCATTAATACTGTCTATTTTATTTTCCAGCTTTTCTGAATTTTCATTTATACTATTTTATTTTCCAGCTTTTCTGAATTTTCATTTATACTGTCTATTTTATTTTCTAGCTTTTCAGAATTTTCGTCAAATTTTTTATTTAATTCTTCCTTCTGTTTCCTGGAATCTTCCTTAATACTGTCTATTTTTTCATTAGTTTGTTTATTTTGTTCCTCCATTCGTTTATAATTTTCATCATTAGCTTCCTTCTGTTTCTTGGAATCTTCTTTAGTTAATTCCCATAGTTTTAGTAAATCCATATCACCTCTGGCTTCTTCTTTATCTGGTTGGTCCCCTTGGGCATCTTCTTTATTGCTCGCCTGTTGTTCCATTTCGGTGTCTGTAACTACCTCTGTTCCTTCTTCCCGTCTATCTTCTTCTGTTTCTTGCTCCTTCTCCATCCTTTTAGTAACACCTCTCGTATGCATTCCTGTGCCTCTAATGGTTGCCTGCTCAAGTTAAGTAATAATTAAGACGATTTTTTACTTAACTAAAGCCCACTCGTTGAGCGCCAATTTGTAACAAATATGTTTTTATTATGTTTTAGAAGTTGATGATGCCCCACTGTTGTGAGCGCCAATTTGTAACGATAAGTATTATATTACGTTATTAATTATATTCGAGGATGTTTGAAAGCCCCACTGTTGGGTTCACCAATTTGTAATAAGTTATTTACTGTTGTTAAGGGTTTATTTACTTATGTGAGACTCCCGTGTATCAACGTCAAGCCCCACGTTGAAGGCGGCAATTTGTAACAAACCAACTAGTTGTGTTGTCACTTAGGTGTGACTCCCGTGTATCAACGTCAAGCCCCACGTTGAAGGCGGCAATTTGAAACAAACCAACAAATTATCTTATAATGTTTTTTCTTATAGGTGACCTCCTGCAACTCAAATTTAATAGACAAATATATTTGTTATTATTTTATTATAACCTTTTAGGTATACTATAATACAGGTTTACCTAATTATTCAATGTTTACGCAATATCAATGATATACTTCATGTATTGACTTAATGAATTAAGAATTCTCGCCAACCCTAGTCACTCTGTATTGTGTAATTCAATTCAAAATTTGTACAGGAAACACGCTAGTTCGGCAATCTCACGTTCCACCAGCTGTTGACAATTAGCGCTGTTATTCGTAATTTGCTTGCGTTTAGGTTAACTGGTTCACCGGATTTTAATCGCCCTTTTACCTGTAAATTACTTCACCCACAACATATAATACCTATTCTACAATAACATAAAACATCATCATATACAAGAAAGATTCTTTATTGATTTTGTACTTTAATTCAAACTAACAGTTCTCTTCAATATGATAATAGCATGATATCGATTATACAATGATAGATCGATTGTTTCCTTGACCAAGTTACTTTTATTTATACAAATTAACTATAATAATAAATATCTCTTATCCCAGGGTACGTGTGATTCTTTTAACGATTAGTAAGGCCAGGTAATGCAAAATTAAGGTTACCTTAGTATTACAGAATGTTATTAGTTCTTAATATACTGAAATTAAAAATAAGCTGGTGTTACCGGATTGACGACTCTCAAAGTGGCATTGTACGTCTGCAAACAGTTGAAAATTGACAAATTAGATTACTTCCATGCAGAAAAAGTGTTCCGATTCTTAATAAAATTGGTGGTGTGATGTCCTGGAAAGTCCCGGGAACTCTTCTGATCTTCGTTCTTCTCTTACGATCCCAGCGGTAGTTGGTCTCGGTGGAATTGGAGTCGTATTATAGCTTCTTCTTGAAAGTGAAGGTTATTTCTTCCTAAGCCGGTCCTTGCATATTTTTTTTCTATAATTCCGTTAGTTTAGGCCTTTTGCTTCCCTCAATTAGTCTCCTGGTTAGATGGGAAATCGGGTTTAATACTAAATCCAACGGAATTATCTTGATGAGTGAAGTAAGAATTTCTCGACCTTTTTAGAGGTATTTGGTTATAATTTTGAAGTCTAATTTATTTTATTATTCATCAGATGTGTTATAGGATTAGTTTTCAACTTTAATTTATTAATTTAGATTCATTTTTTTTTTCAATTTGTGTCATTCTTTTTTAGAAGTGTCTCCTCATCTGAACTCTATAGCATATAACAATCGAAACGAATGATTGAAAATCAACAAGATTTTTTACATTTTAGTTACCCTAACAACCACTACTTTCTGTCATTGGATAATATTTGATATCCTAGAGCCAGAATTATAAAATATTACTACTCCCTTTTAATAAAATACTCCATGCTTGGAATTATACCAAATTACCTAAAACTCTCACCCAATCTACCTTATTAAACCGTATATGTTTTACTATAGTTTCATTGGACTGGACTTATTAAAAAGGTATTAATTTCCTTTTACAAATATTAAATTTAGGCCTATAGGTTTTCTTACAACTGTTATAATAATTTCGTTTTTTTAACTTAATTTTCTTTACCTGACCTACTGTACAAATAGTCATTGGTTTATGGCTACTTACATTAATTTATATTTCCTGGTTTTAATTTATTATATTAATTAATTCATCCTAGAACCTTTCATTATTTTACAACATAATTATAAGAACTACTTGTCAACTTTCAAACACTTATTGCCATCCTGGCCAAGTTTACAAACATTAATTCAAAACAATTTCATTAATCAATTTCAGTCAATACATTTAACATAATATAATACCCAACACATGTATTTATACTTAATTGTCTAAAGACAATTTTAACATAAATGAAAGGAGTACCACTGACTCAGTACTTCTATAAAACAACAGTTCCCTCTTACTATCCACAAAACATAAAATAAACATCCTGTAAACACTACCATGCTACAGCATAAAAACAAGTACAATTTGTAACACATTAACCATTAATTGGGATAGTATTTTATATTTAACATTATTTATTACATCTCTTAACTTTATGTACATCTCAGATGTACTAATTACTGAGTAACCTTAATATTGGAGTATGGTTCTTGACCATAGTTACTTCATTTTTATGTAACGTGGGGGACCTCAAATCTGTTACGTTACAATATGCGTGAGTGCGTGCGTGTGTGTGTTGGTAGGGCTGTAAAATTTAGTTTAGAAAAGTATTTAGTAGCATAATTAAAAATGTAGCTAATGAAATGTAAAACACAATAAATACATAAAAAATGTTAAAAATTAAAAATAAACAATTGAAAACACTATAAGAATCATAGACAATAGAAAACTAAATAAATAAAGTTATAAATATAATAAAACGAAAATAATTGTGAATCGACAAAGCAGTGTAACTGGTTTATTTCAGCTGTCATATAAGCGATATCAGTTTTCAAATTTTACTACTTTTACAGAGAAAAACGTAAATTTAACTATTATCTTTCATCTTTAATTAGTAAAGAAGCAAACTTCGGCACTAATTTCGACTATAAAAAGTCAACCCGTGTCAAAATAGATTACTCTTGTCACATTCGCGTCTTATTAACAATTCAGAGAGTAGACCAATATTTTCAACTGCGTTAGTAGACATTTTCCTCTCTCGTGCCTTTCACTGCTGCAGTCTTCTCGACACTACAACCTGCGCGCTGATTCATGTCTGTTTAATACTACTGTAACTACATTGATTTACTGCCGCTAAAAACTTCGCAACTACTTGGTATTGTTAGGTTAGCTTTCTTTTTCGAGTAGCGTTCTAATTCAATAAAAATGCCTGCGTATATAACTCTTTTTGCAAGCAATCGACGTGACCGAGTGGATAAGTAATTAATATACTCTAAGTTTCCTACCTCAGTTCCAGATATTTTATGAGAATTTCTTCAATAAACACAGACAATTTTGACTGAATCACACACACTGCACAAAAGTGAACACAATACCGGCAAACGGCGGGAAAAGTGGTAGGCGCGGGAATATTTCGCGCGAGTTTTGAAATTCCAATTACTCGACTTCGGCTGCTTCAGGGACAAGTTTAATTGAAATAAAATTAATTGTATATAATTAAAATTCAAAAAAATGTCATTCTTGCCACAACCACTAAACATATAAATACTCAAAACTGACAACCTGAAATATTTTGTTAATAGAAGCAATGGAAATCCATAGTTTGCTGTCGGGGACAGTGACCGAATAGAAAAAATGGGATGAAATTTTACTTTTTAACTGCCATTAATACTAAAAAAAAAAATTAAAAAAAGGTTTTATTTAATAAACAAAAGCATACTGATTCAGTAATTATACAATTTAGTCCATAAATAATGTTATATTATTTGTTTTTCTTTAGGGACTTAAATTCTCTCTCTTTGTGATGGCCACCCATACATAAATCAAGACTGGCACAAAATTGATTATCTCAAAACCTTAGTGATCTGTGTAGCCTGAACCTATATTACTTTAACAGTAAAGGTAAAAGTGCCCTTTTTTAAAATTTGGACAATCCACTTTTCTTTGTCTTGAAACATAGTATTTTACCAGGGAAGAGTGCCAATAAAAAATATTTTTTCTACTGGCAAACATAAGATTCCAGTGTATTGCCATTAAATTTATGCCCCATGATTGTTAACCATTTTCTTTTATGGACTTTACTTTCCTCTGTATAATTAAATTTTGTTATGTGATCTGGAATTTCCTCACATGTGTGTGAGGAACAAGATATTTTCCATTTGCTTTGAATGTACAATCTGTTTTTTCTTCACAATATTAGAAATAGTGGTAATGAACTACTGTAGAAATGACGGTTTATGTTGATGAGATATGGTAAATGAACAAACTGTGACAGGCAACTTGTGTGGCATAACATCAAACGGCTGGTGCAATGTTTACAAGCTCAGCTAAAGTCACAACCCCAAAGGGTCTATATGTTTCTATGCCTTCCAGAGGCTAGTCGATTATTCTTCACATGTTAAGGAATTCCCACGGAATACTCTTGGAATCTTGCTTATTATACATAACAGTGTTTCGGCAGCCAGTCACTTGCAAACCTAAAATTTGGTGTGTTATTGTTACAGTGATTTAGTGACAATTATGAATCACTGTGTGCAGACTTTTGTAATTGGTGACTTGTTTTATTTCAATAGTGTTGAGTGATATTTATTGTTTTGTTATGTTAGCGTGTGTTGGCCAATTATTAACTTGAAGAATTTTTGTTTTGTTTATCAGAACTGCAATTAATTAAGAAATTAAGTATCAAAACATGATTCTCATTCAAACTTACCAGCCATGGTTTTCTGATCATTTAATAAATGTAATTATGCAAGTTGCTGCTTAATTTTAGTAGTAAAATTTGAATGCAAATTATTACTTTATTAGCTATAAACAACATGACAGTGTGCACACATACAAGGAAATTATTGTTGCAAAATACAATACAGAGTTCTTGCATGTGCAATACAATACCTTGCTTCCATGTGGTAGTAACGCTAACACTCAAGAGAAATCAATGCTAATTTCCTGAGAAATCGATTGTACATTGCTTTTTATATGATTCTTAGAATGTGCCATCTCCCAAATATATTTTTTGTGAGTTCTCCAAGAAAGTTCCACTTAATTAACTTCACAAAGTAAATATGTGATGTAGTTAAATCAATGGAAGTGAAATTTGGGGGCAGTGGCAATTAACCTGTGGGGGGTTTGGCTCTGGGTTAATAGAGGTGTGAAGAAGTGCAAAGGTGACATAGACATGTTCATCAATTTAGCATCATGTAAGATGTATGCCATTTTGGATCATGATGTAAGGAAGATTTGGAATATGGAATATAAAAACAATAAATGGAAAAGAAGTGAAGGCGATGTAGAAACACTAGATACAACTATGGGAAGCTGTGAAGTCACGAAAACATCTGTGAAGTTCAAAACAATGTTTGTAAGTCACAAACAATTTATTGTTGAACAATAATTACACACTGCTGTGTTAAAGAGTAGGCAAACGAGGGGGCAAGGTATAAAGGGTACACCTGATACTTATAAAGAGTAAGCTGATTGTCATGCCAAATAGTCAATTCACAAATACTTACAGCAGATCTTTATTTATAAATAATTACAATAAATATTTATCCAGGATATGCCCCAACTAAGAACTCATGTTCAGAGTAAAGAAGAATGTGGAGCTGACTAGAGTGGTGGAGAAAGTACTGCATGAGACCAAACTCTGTGCCTCTGATGGAGGGATACAGTATAAATGAGTATGTTTGTGTAGGAGTGTTAGTTTTTCAAGGCCAAAGATTCACGGCAGCTGCACACCTTGTTCACAGTCAGACTGGCATCCACTCACAAAGGCAATCATACATTACACTTGTAATTTTACTGCAGTCTGGTTTTCACCATTGCCGTATTAAGTACGTTCAAAGACTACATATTATTGGTTTTGTGTTTACAACTTAGTATTTTTTGAGTAGTTGTGTTATAGTAACATTAACAATACAAATTCATGAACTATTATTTATGATTAGTATTTTTTTTTTTTAGTTACTTTCAGTTAGTGAGTGAATTATCCTGTTGTTTATTTGTAGCTGTCTATTCACAATGTCTCTTCAAGGGTCACCAAAAAAATGAAAATGAAGAAAAATAAAACCGTTTCTGGAGGTAAAGCTTGAGGTCAGAGACCTGGAGGAAAGCCCAGGATGTATAGAGGCATATAATGAGAGACTGGAATAGATAAAGGAAAAAATTTTATGAATACAATGTATAGAGAAGATTGACAGGGGCCCAATGCTAGTGGAAAACAAAGGCGGATGAGGCGGAGAAAAAGAAGAATGAAAATTTGGACATTACCAACTGGTATGAAGGTAGTAACACTGAAAGTATAGATGTTTTGGAAACACTATGAGCCTGATAAATGTATACAAAATATGAAGTAAAGAACATTTAAATCTATCAAATGATAATGATACCCTTACTTTTAAAATTAAAATTGGAAAGTGTATAATACTTACTGTAAGCACACCGTGCAAAATACTACCACCAGCCACGCCCCCTTTCAGATCTTCCACTTCACATCCAGGTTTGTTAACATCAAAAGAACGAATAACAATAAGGCGTGGAGGAGAAACAAAATCACGCACAGGTACTGGAATTTTCTTTGTGATATACTCACACAAGACTTCAATATTGTATTTCAGTTGTGCCGAAATTGGGACAACAGGTGCACCTTCTGCTACAGTGCCTATAACAGTAAGATAATTTCATGAGGAAGACACAAAAACATTCATGAATTTCACACAAGAAAAATTACTATGTGCCTTTAAACAATTATAACTCTTATTATATAGTTTTAATATTCCAACATATATTTTTTTACCTTGAACAAATTTCAGTATTTGCTCGTACTGTTCCTTAGCTTGGCCTTCTTTCACCAAATCAATCTTGTTCTGCAGAATAAGAATGTGCTTCAATTTCATAATTTCTATAGCAGCCAGATGTTCTGATGTCTGTGGCTGAGGACATGATTCATTCCCAGCTATAAAAAATGCTGCACATATTAATATATTGTGTCAAAAAACATTGATTACAATATGCTACGTTTTACAGACTACCACATATTTTTGGAAATGATTAAAAACCATCATTTCAATGATGTTACTAATAAGTAAAATGTGTTTTACTTACCAATAAGAAGCAGTGCAGCATCCATAACAGCAGCTCCGTTAAGCATAGTTGCCATAAGAATATCGTGACCAGGGCAATCAACAAACGAAACATGTCGTACCAACTGAAAACGACCAGTACATGCTGGACGTAAACACGGAAATGAATCATCTTTTGATGATCCACCAGATATGTAACATCCAGGACGGGGGCAATTTTCATTATCACATTTATAAATCTTTGCATTTGCATAACCTATACAACAGAATATCATGACTTTTAGATGCATAATTTTTATATAACACTCTATAACATACTGATAATTAAAATTTGCAGGCAAGAAAATTTATAGTGTATATTACATTTTACAACTTTTGCCAATAAAAAGCTTCTTTACTTACTTCAATTAAAAACAATGTTACTATGCTGTGTCAATGGTTAACTTGCAAAGAACTCATATTACTCACCTCTTTATTTCAAAAATATTTCGTGAAAATAAGAAATAGAAAAAGGGAGAAAACTCACTACTGTACATACACGAGCTTTGCTGATGAGACACCTGAGGGTCTACTGAATGATAGTGCGTGCTTGTGTTGGTGCGGTATTAGATTGAACGTTCGTACATTGTGTGTAAGTGTAATTTACTGAATAGTTTGTTAAAGTGTTTTTTTTTTATTCGCTACAAGAAATACCTTGTGAGAAACAGTCAAGTAATACCGAAACTTTGTTAAACGTATTTTAAATGTGTAGAATTACAGTGATGCGTGCAGTGAAATGGCATCGTCACCACATTCCTTGTTGAGCTGCAAAGGCGAACTGCTGATAGTACCTCAGCTGCACAAATATGGCCAAATTCAATCATTCACAAAAACTAAGATGAAACATATCAGACCCAACTGACAAATTCTGCAAAGGTTAAACTGACGTGTTTATCAGATGAATGTTATATGCCTATGGTCAGCACAAAAAAGGGAATAACAGTAGCGATTTTGACAGTCAATTAGTAATCTTTTTTTTCTATTTGTATCGGCCATCTGAGGACCACATGCCAATTTCAATTCTTTATTCCTTGTTCTTTTCTTTTTCTATAATATTCTTTCATCTTTTCACTATGTCTCTTCTTCCTGTCTTCCGTTCACTTTGAACCTAATACTTTTCTCAAACCCAGATATATTTGGACTATTTTGTTTGCTCAAGTAATTCTGTTTTCATGTCTCTTTTTCTCAAGTTGTGTTGTGCATAATTTTTGTGGCTCATTTTGGCAGGTCTGTGTTCTCCATTTATTCAGTAAATTCACTTCTAATCAGCTCTTATTCTACCTCTGATTATGAGTTTGGAATGTGGAAAGTTACATGTGAAGACGACAAGTGTTTATAAATTGTGTAGTCATTTACAATCTGGAAAACAGATAAAATACATAAAGAACCAAAAAACTAAAACCAAATAATTAATGACTTCACATTGTATGGATGTCAGCTGAATCTGTTTTCACAGATTGGCAAAAATTAGTTACTGAAGCTGTAAGACAAAACAAGAAACAATACTTTTCTGACTTGCATATTACAAGATGTGTACAAGAAGCATAGTTAAACAGTATAAAAGAGTGATAAAAAAATAATGGTTATCTTTAACTGTGACCCCACCCCAAATGTAACGCATTTTGTGAAACAAAGTAACAAGTGTTTGGCTCTTCTCACACAAAGCTTGTGCTCATTTCCTCTGAAATACACTTGAGTTCTACACATGACTCTACTGTTCAGTGACTATTTGTAATATGTTCTCTATACACTATTAACTAGTTCCTGGTGACTTGGCATCCATGGCAATAGCTACTCTAGTCACTGACTGCAGTCCTCTTCAACTCTGACTCAAGAAGAACAAATAAATTTTTAATATTAAATTTAGTACAGGAAGTGAAAAATATCCTTTTCTTTATAAGTACAAGCTGCCAGGCTATTCCATGAAGGGATGATGGAAAAAGCATGGTGTGAAGTAAGTAGCACAGAGTAGCATTTCCCAATGGAACGAATTATATAATAATAGTATATAATTTTATGACCATATTGCACGCACACGCACACGCACAAAATGTTGAATAAATTTCTTCTTAATAAGAATCTATTTTATTTAAATTAATCATTTATTTATTTTTATATATCTGAAGATACCAGTAATATAAAAAAAATTGTAAAAATAGTTTATCACAATATAATTTAAATAAAAATATTCTTGTTAAAAAGAAATTCAGTAAACAAAAAATATATATTCTTTGTGTAAATAATATTAGAGTAATGTGAATAATTTGTGTTGTGTTTATTTACATATATTTATGTATGTGTATATTGGTAGGATATACCGATAGACTTATCGATATATCCTAAGATTTACCATTTTATGATGGCAAATGTCTGAAGATCCTTTTAAAATGTTTGCATTTCAGACTTTTACCAACAGTTAGTGGTAAATGTCAAGATTTACCGCTGCATTGTGATAAAAGTGTAATATTTTTAATTTTAAAGCAATTTATAGTTAATAATTTTTTAAAATAAATAATTTCCATAAAAATGCATGAAGAAAGGAGACAAAAAATAACGCATTACACTACTGCTTGTTTCTGAAATAGTTTTTATTTAGCGATGTACAATGAATTATTGTAAAACTACTACAAAAACCTACATTCAAAAATATAAGATTTGATATAATTAATGAAGTTTACTTAAAAAAAAAAACATTTAAAACCGTTTTACCATTTTGTGAAAAAATAAAATTTATAAACTTTTTAACCATTTTGTGAGAATGTAATCTTACTGACAAAAACAAATACGAGTCCTTTTTACTGGTTTTTAGTCCAATAATTAATCGATCCAAATAAATAAAAAAGTAATACAGTAATAAAAGTAAAATAGAAACTAAGCCTTTGCGATATAAAACACATTGACACTGAATGTGACTGACAAACATGTTGGAACATCGTCTGAACAGGTGGGCAGCCAACGAAAACCTCTGGGTGCAGCTTTTACCACAACGCAGTGGTAAATCTTGACATTTAGCACTATCTGATGGTACAATTCTGGTACGATAATACTTTTGTAAATCTATGGTCCTAAAAACCATAATTATTGTATTTTTATTCCCTAACCATTTATTTTGTAATAATAGTAATTTATTTCATAATCCCTATAAAGTTTTGGTGAATAAACTATAGAATATTTTAAACAACGCACTTTGGAGTTAACAGGATTTCGGTCGAATTCGCTGAAAAGCTACAAATGTCGCAAAAAACTATTTGCCACAGATAAACAGTAAATAACCAAGCCCACAATTACGTCAGACGCAAGGAATGTAAGACGCATTGTATGTAACTGGGCTGGGCTGTGGAATAAAGAACTCGTGACGTAGTTTTGCCCCACCTACGCAATGTTTAACAAAGACTCTGGGTCATTTCCGTCCAGACAGTGAACCGAGCCGGCCGGCGTATTCACTAAGAGTGTTTGTGTAAATTTTACACCACCAAAAGTGGTTTAATAACTATTAATGAAATAATGGTAATGTTGGTGCTGTAACTGGGCTTGAGTGGGTGTCATCGGCCAAGTGAAACCGTGAAGAATCTGGCAACGGTCCGGACTTCTACGTGTAGCTAATAAATCGGCCGAAGTGTGATCCGAGGGGGGACACTACAATTCGGGAGTGTGTGCCCTAAGACGATATAAACAATCCGATTTAGCACGTATAAGGATTCGAGTAGTGCGATGACATCGACCCAAAACTGGAAGCTAAGTATCAGCTACAACCTTTTGTAATATCAAAGATACTAATCTCAAAAATACTAATATCAAAGTAAAATGACCAATTCAGTAAATTCATTTCAATAAAGAATTTATTCATAAAATGAGCTCATAAAAAACTAATAATTGAGAGAGAGAGAGAGAGAGAGAGAGAGAGAGAGAGAGAGAGAGAGAGAGAGAGAGGGAGAGAGAGGGAGAGAGAGGGAGAGAGAGAGAGAGAGAGAGAGAGAGAGAGAGAGAGAGAGAGAGAGAGAGAGAGAGAGAGAGAGAGAGAGAGAGAGAGAGAGAGAGAGAGAACAAAATACTATTTAAAAAGTGCTGGGTTGTGCAAGTATAAAAATATATATATATCTATAAAACACATATCAAATGTTTAATGTTTAAAATATAAATAACTGTGTAGGTATTTTGGAGGGTTTAACGTAATTTTGTCGCCACCTGGTGGAGAATATATGTAAGTAAATGTCATAAATAAACTGGTTAATATCATTTGGTAAAAATTTTAACAAAGTATTATTATTTCACATAACACTTTCCGCTACTCAAGAAGTTCGCTTAAACGAATTCCTGCCCTGTAATAACTTTTAAAGGTAAGTAAAACTTCAGGTTTATATTTACGTTTTAATACATCACAAGATGGCGCCCGACATTTGAAATTAAACAGTTTAAAGTACAAAGTGTAAAGATATTGTATTTTATTATCAGCAATTATAAGTAGTATAACATTTGGCTTCTGGAACAGGGACACTACGTAAACTTTTGTTTTATGTGGGTAAGCCTACGGAGAGAGCGGAAAAGTTATTTGAAGTAATAGTTTTACATAATTTTAAATACGTAAACATAACCCAACTTCCACGAGGTTATGTTATAAGGTTGTATGCATGCAGATAATATTAAAATAAGTAAAATGAATACCAATAAAGGTGATAATGTAGAGGAAACAGTTGTGAGTGAGATGGATGTTAAACTGGACCAAATTAGTCAGACCAGTGTAACTGAATTAAACCCAGTTCCGTTAACTCCCATCTCGACTCAAGACGAAAATAAACCAGATGAGATTAGTGCAATGATGCAATTACTGTTAAAGTTAGACAAAAAGCTAGACGAGCAAAAAATTGATTCTAATGTTAAATTTACTAACTTGAATGACAAATTTGATGAACAGAGTGTAAGATTTGATAATTTTGATAAACAATTTGACGAGCAGAAAAATTAAATCAGAAATAGTTTTGATATCAAGTTTAATGAATTAAAGAGAGATTAAAAGCCAAAATTATTACTTTGATGAAAGAATTAACACAATAGAAACACGTTGTGATAATATCCAGAAAACCACATTAGAAATTGTTAATGAGAAATTCAATAATAAAATAAGTAATTTGGATACTAAAATTGATCAAATTTATGAGACAGTTAATGACACAGTTAAAAATCAGATAGAGTCACAAAATACAGAAATAGAAAAGAAATGTTTAACTTATGTAGAAAGTCAAATAGAAATTAAAACAAATCATGAAGTGAGTAACCAAGTAGAACTGAAAACAAATGTTTTGCAAAGTCACTTAGAGAAAGTTGAATCAAATGTAGTAGACATTACAAAGAATATTGAAACTATAGATAACACAATATCAGAACATGAAAGAAATACCAAGAGTAGAATAAGTCTGTTACAAAATAAGATCAAAGAAATCGATGATTTAGCTATACAAAATAATATTGATGTGCATGATAAATATGATTTAATTGCTAACAGTTTAGCCAGTGTGAAAAATGAGTTACGGGGGGGAATTCATAAAAATATTTCAAGTATTAATGATAGAGTGGTAGTGACTAGGGATTTCTATAATGAAATAGAATTAGAAAATTTTAGCCATGAGAACAGGGTGATACATCCCATGCGTTTTTTGAATCAGACACGGGATTATAATTATTTTAGTAGTAGCAGTTGGGAAGTGAAATTAACTAAAATAGTCAAGTGTTTCAAGGGCAATTTAGTAATATGGGCTGAGGCTCATAGGTTAGAATGGGATTGTTATGACACTTTTGAGAAAACGTTTAAGGGCAAATATTGGACGGAAGAAGAGCAGGAAACTTTGAGAAGCCGCATTATGGGAGCGGGTAATTTCATGGGACGTAACCCTAATAACAATAACATCACAATATATATAACTAAACTTTATAACGAGGCAAAATACTTAGAGCCGCCCATACTGGTTAAGTCATTCGTTAGATACGTGAGTAAGCACTTACCAAGAGAGGTGCAGGTTACTTTAATGACCAAAGAAATAGAAACTCTAAATGAGTTAGAAAGGGTGTTAGATATACTACAAAGTATTAATGACCGTGAAGTGGGGAGACGACCCATACAACAGAATATAAATAATCATAACATCGAGTTTAATCGGCCAAGGCCTTATTATTATAATAATAATGATAATAAACATATGTATCGTACTGATTTACAGCAACCAGGTGAGTGGAGTTGTTCTAGGTGTAGAACGGGGAACCGTGCCCACATAAAACATTGTTACAAATGCCAAACACCAAGAAATGAACCAAGGAGTAACAACCCAAAGCAGTTCGTACCCACAACCAGAGGAGCACCGAGTACCCGAGGAACACCAAACCATAACCAGGGACCGACAAGGGGACACCAGGTACCCACCACCAGTAACAACAGGCCACAGCCGGAAAACTGAAGTCGACAGTGGTAAATAGGACCCGACCACTGTTCAGGGAAGCTCATGAGGTCCGACCATTAGAAGATGTACAATCTAACGTTATAACAACCGATATCGTTGCTGACCTGTTGGAGGAGGAAAGTAACACAACATTGGAGGTGAGAGCTGGACTCACGGAAATCCAGGTAACAATAGAAAGTAGGAAATTTAAAAAACTTGTTGATACGGGAAGTGAGATTTCAGTAATCGCTGAGAGCATTTTAAGTGAGTTAATAGAATTTAAAAAGAATATTCCATTTCTACCCTTAGCAGGGGTTACAGTAATAGGACTCACGGGAGTACGTAGTAAACGTGTGACCAAACAAATACATTTAAGTTTTTCAATTGGAGATATGAATTTTGATAATACATTTTTGGTAGTCAAGGGGTTAAGTTTAGATATCATTTTAGGAAATGATTTTTTACAAAGAAATAAAGCTGTAATAAATTTTAAAGAGAAGGTGTTAGAGCTAGATGGGGGTGATCGATCTGTTAAAGTTAATTTTGAAAATGTGACAAATAAAGTTAAAACAACTAGTGTGAAATTGTTACAGAAGCGAGTAGTTGAGAACAACATAGATACTAAAATAAATTTTTGTAGAGAGGGTGAGTATTTTGAAGATGTTGATAATGAAATGAGCAATATTAATAATGCAGTATGGGAGATAAGGGCGGATGAATTCTGTAGTGGGGGTGAGGTGATAAGGAGTGGCCAACGTATAGCGTTATGGCAGGTAATAGAGCAGTTTAAGAGAGTGTTTGCCGATATTCCAGGAAGGGCAAAAAATTATGAATGTATGTTACAGATTAGGGAACACACACCGTTCATGCAGCGGAGCTATCCAGTGCCTTACTCTAAACAACGAGCGGTGCAAGAAGAGTTGGATAAGATGATGGAAGGTGGAATCATCGAGAGGTCAGTATCTCACTACTCAAATCCATTAGTGGTGGTAATTAAAAAATATGGAGGAGTAAGATTGTGTTTAGATGCAAGGAAGATAAACCAGATCATCATACCAGACCGGGAATCACCTGAATCAATTAATGAAATATTTCAAAAGTTTAGTGGAGTGAGGTTCATGACATCATTGGATCTGACGGCCGGATATTGGCAAGTGCCATTAGCAGAGGTAAGTAGGCCATACACAGCATTTTTATTTAATGGGAAAAATTATCAGTTTAAGCGACTACCATTTGGGCTAAATACCAGCGTAGCTAGTTTCATTAAATGTTTGGATAGAATTTTGAGACCAAAAGATTTAGATTTCCTCACAGTATACGTGGACGACATTTTGATAGCGTCACGGACTTTTGAAGACCATTTAGAACATTTAAAGTATGTGTTAGAAAATTAGAAGCGGGAGGCTTAACCGTAAATTGGGACAAGTCCAAATTTTTACAAACAAAGATTAATTTTTTAGGATTCATTATTACATCGGAAGGAATTTCCGCCAACCCGGACAAGGTCGAATCTATTATGCGCTTCCCTGAACCACGAAACATCAAGCAACTTCAGAGTTTTCTTGGGCTGTGCAACTTTTATAGAAAATTTCAAAGGAACTACGCACACATCACAGCAAAGTTAAGTGCTGTATTGCAAAAGAACAGGCAATGGAAGTGGGGAGACGTGGAACGTGAAGCCTTTGAAGAAATAAAAAGAAAATTTAGTAATATGATTATGATGAACCATCCGGATTTTGATAGTGTTTTATTTGCAGACGGACGCCAGCAATGTAGCCGTAGGCGCGGAACTGTATCAGGAGGATGATGAGAGGGAACATCTAACCATTGCGTTCGCTAGCCGATCATTGTTGCCTGCCGAAAAGAATTATACCACAACGGAGAAAGAATTGCTCAGCATTGTGTTCGCAGTCGGCAAATTCAGAACATACATCTTAGGCAACAAAACAATTATTCGAACAGATCATAAAGCTTTGTCATTCCTCAACACTTGTAAACTTGCTCACAGTCGTTTAACCAGGTGGGTACTTGTTTTGCAGGAGTACAACTTCGAGTGGGAGTATATTAAAGGAACAGAGAATAAGGTACCCGACACTCTTTCCAGAGTAGATTGCGAGAATAATAAAACAGGTAGGGATTTAAAAGAAATCGAAATTTTTCAGATTAGCAGAGAAGACAGGATCCTTGGAGAAGAGTTGAAGGATATCAAAACCATGCAGAGAGCAGATGGTAAGTCTGGGAAAATAATACACAGTTTGGAGACGGAGTTGGATGAATCAGAGTACAATCAATATTTTCAAATTTACAAAGGGTTGTTGTTCAAGAAGGTAGTAGGGGGTGAGCGTGACTGGAGATTAGTAGTGCCAGCAGTGTTGGAAGAGAAGATTATTTGGGATTGTCATATAAGATATGGTCATTTTGGGGCTAAAAAGTGTGTGAATGTTTTAAAAGAATCATGTATTTTCAGGAATATGGAGAGACGAGTGAGACAGCTGCTGAGGAGTTGTGACTTGTGTCAAAAGTCGAAAGTGGTAAACTACAGAGTGGAAGGTGAGTTAAATTATATTAAGGTAGAAAGACCTTTCGATTTAGTTGCTGTGGATTTGTTTGGACCATTGCCGAAGGGTAGAGGCGGAGTAGTTTATATATTTGTATTGCTTGACACTTTCTCAAAATATGTAAAATTGTATAGCGTGAAAAGAGCTACCAGTAAGGTATTGAGTGAAAAGGTGACGAAAGATTATATGATTAACGTGGGTAAGCTAAAGGTAATTTTATCAGACCATGGGCTGCAGTTCATCAGTGGAAGATGGCGCCAGACCTTAGGATGGGAAGGCATCTTCACGAAGCATACGGCTGTGTATCATCCCCAGTCCAACCAGGCTGAGCGTGTAATGAGAGAAATAGGCAGGATCTTCAGAGCCTATTGTCACGCTAAACACAGCGAGTGGCCATTGTATGTAAGGAAGGTAGAAACTTGGCTAAACAGTACCACCCACGAGTCCACCGGCTATACACCCCATGAGTTGGTAAGAGGAACACGCCCCCCAAGAATTTTGGAACAACTGTTCGATTATCCACCTGAGAGCAGGACAACTGATGTAAACATTAAAATCCGGTTGGCTAACGAAAACTTAATCAGCAAAGGTGAACAGAGAAAACGTAGACACGACGCAAGAGGTACGTGGGTTAAATATAATATAGGACAAATGGTATTAGTAAAAAGGCATGACTTATCGAGTGCGCAAGACAAAGAAATCAAGAAGTTCTTTCTACTATACGAAGGACCGTATGAGGTAGTAGAGATTAAAATGCAAAATTCTTATGTGTTGCAGAACAACTGGAGAGATAGTAGGAACACACAATGCTACAAATTTAAAATTGTACTGGTCATCTTAGGTATACTGTTGTTTTTTGTTTTTGAGATTAGCGAGTGTATGAGTATTAATTTGGTGTATTATTTTTCAGAAGGGACTCTCCCCATTTTCGGGCGATCACAGACTCACCACCTCTGATCATGGATTTTGGCATTCTGGAGGCAGACCATGGTTGGCGGAACTGCCATATGGGGGTGAAAGCAACGATGGTCTTACTCCACAAATTGGTGCAAGTAGAAATTTAATTTTATTGTTGAACGGGGAGGGGGACCCCTAGTCTCGTGGGGGGGAAAAAAAAAGATTGGCAATTTTCCACGAACATGATTTTATTATAGAATAGAACATATAAAATTTAGTAACTTAAAATTTTAACTCATTATAAAATTTAGTAACTTAAAATTTTAACTCATTAAGGAGTTATTTTTCTGTATAACCTAGGAATATAAGATGATCCATTGTTGTACTTGTTATTCTGTAGTGAGAAGGTATTGGTTTTGAAAAGTGAAAGTTGGAACTTGGAAAGTGTCTACAAATTTAATTATGTAAACTAAAGAAAGAAATCAATTTTTTTTAGAGATGATATTTGAATTTTGAAATCATGTTTATATTTTATGTTGAAGTAACAACCTTACAGGGTTAAAAGGACATAGTGATACTATGGTGATATATTGAGACTGCTTTATGAACAGTGATAATATGATTATTATGTTTATAATATGTGTTAGTCTTGTAATGGATTTATATGTATAACCTGTTAGTTGTAGGGTAGTTCCAAATGGGACTACATAAGACATAATGTGTCATACTATTGCGATTCCCCATATTTCGGGCGATTACTGTCTTACCAACACTAATCGTGGTTCTGGACAACAACCAGCTGTGGCCAGCAATTTTTAACCATAACCATGGTTGGTTGCCTATGAAATTGGTTCAACTTGGAAATTTAAAGGGAGATTCAGGGGAATCTAAGATCATTTGTTTGCATAGGCTACTTCACGTCAGTAGGGGTGGTAGACCTTAGGGGCATATTATAAGAATGAAAGTAGGGGTACAAACCCTGAAGGTTTTGTAAAGCTGAAGCAAGGCTGGGAGAGAGAGAAAAGAAAAAAGTGCTCACTCCTTCTGCCTCAGTCCTTGTGGAGGCAACTGAACGCAACAGTTTGGGGGGGGGGAATAGTGTGTGTGGAGGAGAAAGAGGGGTAAATATTATTAACAGCGCCAGTTTAATTAACTGTTAATAATAATAATATTAATAATAATATTTTATTTTTTTTATAAAATGTTTTTTCTCCCTGTTTGAGTAATTAATTTAAAGGGAGATTTAGGTAATTATATCCATAAATTTGGGATTTATATATATATTTATTATATCCATGTATTTCATTTAGATATTTGTTTCTTTTATAATTACATTATTTATGAAAATAGAAAGGGTTAATTATTATCGATGGGAATCGAAAAGATTTTTAACATAATGGATAGTCAATGAAGAGAATGGCACTTCTATATAATTCTTGTTGATTATATTTCAAGCAAACCCAGTGCTTCTTAACGCAAACCAGCACATAGCTAAGGGGAAACAGATCAGTTATGGATATAGTAATATACCAAGCCACTATTTTGATATTTTTAATTTATTGTTTCAGTGTTTGGTGATGTTGTGATGGCGGTCCTGAACTGGCCAGAGCGTCAGAGCAGGAGCGTTACGCGCCTGATTGGCCTTATGGTGTTGGGATCTCGAAGGAGAAGTCCAGTAAGGTCATGCAGGTTCTGTCATCATCATCGGACCACGGGTAAGTTATTGTATTTCTTTTCATATAAATTGTAAGGGGGTTGTGGCGACATATCCTGGCTGATCCCTTTAGGAAGTACGAATGTGTCAATGAAAGTTTTTATGCTTCGGCACAAAATCTTTCATTGAGGGGGTTTTGTGACGGTACAATTCTGGTACGATAATACTTTTGTAAATCTATGGTCCTAAAAACCATAATTATTGTATTTTTATTCCCTAACCATTTATTTTGTAATAATAGTAATTTATTTCATAATCCCTATAAAGTTTTGGTGAATAAACTATAGAATATTTTAAACAACGCACTTTGGAGTTAACAGGATTTCGGTCGAATTCGCTGAAAAGCTACAAATGTCGCAAAAAACTATTTGCCACAGATAAACAGTAAATAACCAAGCCCACAATTACGTCAGACGCAAGGAATGTAAGACGCATTGTATGTAACTGGGCTGGGCTGTGGAATAAAGAACTCGTGACGTAGTTTTGCCCCACCTACGCAATGTTTAACAAAGACTCTGGGTCATTTCCGTCCAGACAGTGAACCGAGCCGGCCGGCGTATTCACTAAGAGTGTTTGTGTAAATTTTACACCACCAAAAGTGGTTTAATAACTATTAATGAAATAATGGTAATGTTGGTGCTGTAACTGGGCTTGAGTGGGTGTCATCGGCCAAGTGAAACCGTGAAGAATCTGGCAACGGTCCGGACTTCTACGTGTAGCTAATAAATCGGCCGAAGTGTGATCCGAGGGGGGACACTACAATTCGGGAGTGTGTGCCCTAAGACGATATAAACAATCCGATTTAGCATGTATAAGGATTCGAGTAGTGCGATGACATCGACCGTAATATCAAAGATACTAATCTCAAAAAATACTAATATCAAAGTAAAATGACCAATTCAGTAAATTCATTTCAATAAAGAATTTATTCATAAAATGAGCTCATAAAAAACTAATAATTGTACGAGAGAGAGAGAGAGAGAGAGAGAGAGAGAGAGAGAGAGAGAGAGAGAGAGAGAGAGAGAGAGAGCGTGAACAAAATACTATTTAAAAAGTGCTGGGTTGTGCAAGTATAAAAAAAAAATATATATATATATCTATAAAACACATATCAAATGTTTAATGTTTAAAATATAAATAACTGTGTAGGTATTTTGGAGGGTTTAACGTAAGGGAAATTTAACGTAATTTTGTCGCCACCTGGTGGAGAATATATGTAAGTAAATGTCATAAATAAACTGGGTAATATCATTTGGTAAAAATTTTAACAAAGTATTATTATTTCACATAACACTTTCCGCTACTCAAGAAGTTCGCTTAAACGAATTCCTGCCCTGTAATAACTTTTAAAGGTAAGTAAAACTTCAGGTTTATATTTACGTTTTAATAGATCACAAGATGGCGCCCGACGTTTGAAATTAAACAGTGTAAAGTACAAAGTGTAAAGATATTGTATTTTATTATCAGCAATTATAAGTAGTATAACAACTAACTGTTGGTAAAAGTCCGAAATGCAAACATTTTCAAAGGATGTTTGGACATTTACCATCATAAAATGATAAATCTTAGGATATACCGGTAAATTTTAAGATTTACCTTACTTCGCACGCACACACACACTTTCTGCTATAGTCCGTTTCTTGATGTATATTATACATTTAATATTTATAATGAATTTACCTCAAGATATTTTTTTTCCTTATTAGGAACATGTTTCGGGTACCATCTTGTACCCATCCTCAGCCTTCCGGTTTTTGTGTCTGGTGAAGTACATATGTGTTGGTTGACTATTATTATTGTGGCTTCCTGTTGGCTTCTGGTATTTCAAATTGGTTTTATTGTGTGTGATTGTGGTGTATGTGTTAGTTTTTTGTGTATTTTCGATGTTGAGTGCTTTGAATATTGTGTCATGTTTTGTATTGATTTGTATTTGTTCAGGTATTAGTTTGAATTCTGTTTTATGTTTGTATATTTGTAAATTTTCCCAAATGTTCATTATGGTGCCTTTGTGTGGTATATGTTTTAGTAGTGTTACATTGGTTATGTCTGGGAATTCATGTCCTGTGTTTATTGCATGTATGGCTAAATTGGATTTATATATTTCTGGTTTTTTGTATGCATTTAGGTGTTCAAAATAATGTTTTTTCAACTGTTTTTTTGTTTGTCCTATGTAACATTTATTGCAATCTTGGCATTCAATTTTGTATATGCCGTTAGTTGTTGTATTATCTTTGTTGTGTGAGCTATTTAGATTTTGTAATTTATTTTTATTAGTTTTGTATGCTATTTTTATATCTGTGTTTTTAAATAGTTTTGTCATTTTATTATTTATATATGTGAATTTGGCCCATTTTTTGTTGTTGTTATTATTTATGTGTTGTTCATTTTGATTAATTCTTAATTGTTCAGTTTTTGTTTTGTATTTGATTTTATTTTCTATTTTGATCATAGTATTTTTATTGTATCCATTTTCATAACCAATTTGGTATATTATATTTCTTTCTTTGTCAGTTTTTTGTTTGTTTAGGGGAATTTTGTACATGCTGTTAAATAGCGAATAGAACGCTGCCATTTTATGTTGTGGTGGGTGGTCACAATGGTTAGGTATAATGATGTTGGTAGAAGTTGGTTTTCTGTATATTGCATATTGTATGTGGTTGTTGTTTCTTGTGATGGTTATGTCTACATAGTTGATTTTGTTATGTTTTTCTTTTTCTTCTGTGAATTGTATTTTAGGATGTATGTTATTGATTTGTTTCAGTATGTTCTCTGCATTTGTGTTTTTGTTATTTGATACATATAGCCCATCATCTACATATCTTATCCATATGCCATTTAGATCATATGATTTTATAATATTTTGTAGTCTATGTGTTGTAGGAATATTTCTGCTATTTTGCTTGATAATGGTGATCCCATTGCTAAACCTTCTTGCTGGTGATAAATTTTGCTATTAAATTCAAAGTAATTTTGTTTTAGTATTAGTTGGAGGCTATTTTTTATTTCGGTTATATATTGTTTGTTTTCATTTTGTTCTTTAAGTTTGTTTATTATTATGTCTATTGTTTCTTCTACTGGGATGTTGGTGTACATGTTTGTGATATCATATGATGTGAAAAATATATTTTCATTTATATTTATTATTTCTAGTTTGCCTATTAATTCGTATGTATTTTTTATGTTATGATGGTTATCTAACCAATAACCATCTAACAAAAAACCATCATAATTCACAGAAGAAAAAGAAAAACATAACAAAATCAACTATTTAGACATAACCATCACAAGAAACAACAACCACATACAATATGCAATATACAGAAAACCAACTTCTACCAACATCATTATACCTAACCATTGTGACCACCCACCACAACATAAAATGGCAGCGTTCTATTCGCTATTTAACAGAATGTACAAAATTCCCCTAAACAAACAAGAAACTGACAAAGAAAGAAATACAATATACCAAATTGGTTATGAAAATGGATATAATAAAAATACAGTAAACAAAATAGAAAATAAAAACTGAACAATTAAGAATTAATCAAAATGAACAACACATAAATAATAACAACAACAAAAAATGGGCCACATTCACATACATAAATAATAAAATGACAAAGCTAACAAAACTATTTAAAAACACAGATATAAAAATAGCATACAAAACTAATAAAAATAATTTACAAAAACTAAATAGCCCACACAACAAAGATAATACAACAACTAACGGTATATACAAAATTGAATGCCAAGACTGCAATAAATGTTACATAGGACAAACAAAAAAACAGCTGAAAAAACGTTATTTTGAACAGCTAAATGCCTACAAAAAACCAGAAATATATAAATCCAATTTAGCCACACATGCAATAAACACAGGACATGAATTCCCAGACATAACCAATGTGACACTAATAAAACATATACCACACAAAGGCACCATAATGAACATTTGGGAAAATTTACAAATATACAAACATAAAACACAAAACAAACTAAACCTGAACAAATACAAATCAATACAAAACATGACACAATATTCAAAGCACTTAACAGAATGTACAAAATTCCCCTAAACAAACAAGAAACTGACAAAGAAAGAAATATAATATACCAAATTGGTTATGAAAATGGATACAATAAAAATACTATGATCAAAATAGAAAATTAAAAAATCAAATACAAAATAAAAACTGAACAATTAAGAATTAATCAAAATGAACAACACATAAATAATAACAACAACAAAAAATGGGCCAAATTCACATATATAAATAATAAAATGACAAAACTAACAAAACTATTTAAAAACACAGATATAAAAATAGCATACAAAACTAATAAAAATAAATTACAAAATCTAAATAGCTCACACAACAAAGATAATACAACAACTAATGGCATATACAAAATTGAATGCCAAGATTGCAATAAATGTTACATAGGACAAACAAAAAAAACAGCTGAAAAAACATTATTTTGAATACCTAAATGCATACAAAAAACCAGAAATATATAAATCCAATTTAGCCACACATGCAATAAACACAGGACATGAATTCCCAGACATAACCAATGTAACACTAATAAAACATATACCACACAAAGGCACCATAATGAACATTTGGGAAAATTTACAAATATACAAACATAAAACAGAAAACAAACTAATACCTGAACAAATACAAATCAATACAAAACATGACACAATATTCAAAGCACTCAACATTGAAAATACACAAAAAACTAACACATACACCACAATCACACACAATAAAACCAATTTGAAATACCAGAAGCCAACAGGAAGCCACAATAATAATAGTCAACCAACAACACATATGTACTTCACCAGACAAAAAAAAACCGGAAGCCTGAGGATGGGTACAAGATAGTACCCGAAACATGTTCCAAAAAAGGAAAAAAATAACATCTTGAGGTAAATTTAATATAAATATTAAATGTATTATATACATCAAGAAACGGACTGTAGCAGAAAGTGATATATATATATTACTATAATACTTATAACTAATTTACCTCAAGATATACTTTTTTCCTTTAGGAACATGTTTCGGGAGAACAAGATATAAGTATTATATTAGTATAAGTTATATTAGATTAGTTATAAGTATTATAGTATTATATACATCAAGAAACGGACTGTAGCAGAAAGTGATTGAAATATATATATATATATATATATATATATATATATATATAAGTACATATTCCCTTCATATTTATTTGTTTCCCTGCTCAAGTATGTAGGAGCAGTTAATTGTACTCAATCAAAACACGATCATTTCATTATTTAGCAGAATATAATGAATCTGGAGTCTGTTGCAATTCCTTAGCTGTTATGAAAAGTCTGCAAATGGTGTTTGTTTCGAACAAGTTGAACCTAAAATCTTCACTGTTTATTCCTTCTGCTGTAATAAAATAATAATAACACACAACCATGTTGTTTTTAGACTCCATATGTAACATGACGGCTGTACAGCTCAACTATTTGACTTCACTCTCGAATGAATGAAACTGAAACTGCAGTTTTTGTTACTTTTGATAGTTCCGTGTGACGAACAGCAATACTAATGAGCTTGCCACCAGTTAGGAACCGGAATCACTAATTACATTCCTACTTAGCAGCTCTGTGTGTGGATAGCCTTAAACTAACTGTGTATATGTAAACCAGACGTTCATCGGCAAACATTCTGGCTATTTTAAAGCAATTAGATAGATGTCAGAACTTTGATTACAGTATACCATAAAGCAGCATTAACTCTCCAGACACTAAACTAACTGTTGTGACAAAACTCTAGCAATTAGGAACAATCAGAGAAACAATACAATATTTTTATATACTGGTAACAGTATATTTTAATACTGGTAATTAAAATAACCTAATCAGAACTGCAAATAAATTGAATGACATCTGTGGTATTCTAAGGTTTATGGAATAATAAATAATAAGTGATTACATTTATTTCAGACTCCTCCCATCAAGAGAAAAGAATTGCTGAGGAGACTAGGCAAATAGAGATGAGATCCATGGGCGAACAAGAGAAGAAACTATAGCAGCAGTGGGAACCATAGAATATCGCTAATTTTGTTGACAGCAAACTGTCAAAAAGTGAGAAAAATGAAGTATTTACAAAACTGTGGTCACCATAGGAAAAAGAAATTTAAAAATTCAACAAATATGGTTGATTGAATGGAAGTGGTTAATCTACTCAAAGAAAACTGATGGAGCATTTTGCACGTGTTGTGTACTGTTCAACACAGATTGTGTTGGTAAAGAAAGCCACTAAAAAATGGGGCAGCTGTGTTCTGAAAAATTGGTAACTGAAAAGATACTGGGTGAAGTATGATGATAACCTATTCAATAGTAAAAGTACAAGAACACAAAAGTATAGGGTAATAGAAGATTACGCTTCTTTTTTATGGACTGGTGGCAAAGATAAATTCATTGTTGTATTTTTCTGTGCTCATTGATGAAATGACTGACATTGTTGGTATACAGCAAAAGTATGTCACTTTGCATCCTTTGTACAGATGTTTTTTGCAGTTTGTACCACTTCATATTCGGGCAAAGAAACTACATTTACAATTGTTGATAAACTGAAGTCTCTTGGGACAGATCTGAGCAAGTTGCGCGGGCAAGGGTGCAATGGACCCTCTAGAGTTAGCAGAAAATTTAACAGTGTACAGGCCCATTCTCAAACTTTCAACTTTGTTTCCAAAAACAATTTATGTTCATTGTGCAGCACATTCTCTAAACTTAGCTATGTCTAATTCTTGTAAAGTTCCCTCAATTAGGAATTGTTTAGGTACAACTGGAAAATTGTAATGACATTTTATAGCCTGTCTCTGAGCAATGTTTAGAACAAGCAGAAATCTGTTCAACCCATGAAAAGTTTAAAACAACTTTGTGCCACTAGGTGGGTTGAAAGATGTAATTCTGTTATTTTTCTTGAGTTGCATGACGGTACTGTTTTGGCTTTGGACAAGATTGCTGAATGGCCAGATATAGCTAACGCTGCATACCAGTTCAACTGACAGTAAACAAGTTACTAATCTTGCCAAGGACACAGTGCTGGAGATAATGCTAAGACAAAATACTGCCTCTGAGTCCACTAAATCACTTTTAAGCACTAAAATGAAATCTGAAAAATCTGATTTCCCAATGAACAGACCAAGAATTGGTAATAAACTAACATTAAGATGCAATGTGGATGCTACTAGTTCAGACGATTATTATCAAATGTCTGTATACATCCCGTTTTTAGATGCTTTTTTAAATAATTTGGAACAAATATTTTCTAATCACAAGTCTGTGTTGACCGAAAACTGCATTAAGTGCTCTGAGGCACTGCAAAGAAAACATGCTTCAAAACATTAAAACATTGTTGCACATATAGCAGATCTACCTATGTTCAATGCTGAAAATGAAAGGATGTTTTCCAGTCTGCATAGACTAAAGAGTTTTTTGTTTTTATAAATTAATGACAATATTCTGGAAAATTAATGCTTATATTTAATATTACTAAATGATAAACTAAAAACCATTATTATTGTTTATTTTTTCAATAAAGTCAGTATCTAAACATTAAGTGGTTGAAATTATTTAGTAAGCCCATGTGCTTACATGATTTTTACTCATGGTTATTATAAAAATTGGACTCATACAATGTGTATGAAAAGCTCTTTTTGGGATTGTATGTGGGATAATGTCGGAATTCTAGGGGATAATGAGACAAATTCTATGAAGCAATGCCATTTTCACCTTTTCATATGACACTGACTATAAGTTGTGTACCATTGTTCTTTCACAAAAACCCTACTTGTAAAAAAAAAAAAGAATGAAGAAACTATACTGTGCACCTTTCCCTAAGTTTGTGACCCCCCTCCCCCTCCAAATCCTAGATGCGCTCTGAGCATCTTCTAGGTAGACATGAGAATTAACAAAGAACTGGAAATATAGAAACTTCTTTTTCTTACACGCATTTTTTTTCAAAATGCAATTTTTATTTTTAATATACCTGTAAAGAGTTTAAAGTAACTGGATTGGTTTGGTGCATTTAAACAATGCAAAGTATGTAATAAAGAACTGTGTTTAGATTGTCATATGTAGGTAATTTCACCATTTGTAAAAATGTAAGTCCTCCCCCTCTGGCGAGTAAATACTACAGTACTAAAAGTTAAGACAGGACTCATACCATCTACTGGAGCAATCCAGTTACCCATATGAAATGAATATCTCAAACTGCCAAAGATGCATACAATGTTCCCCACCATCAAAGAGAGATATGCACAAGGGAAACTCTAGATGATACTAACAACAGAAAAAAAAACTTAAGACCCCACAACTATCCAGAATAGTCCTACCAAATAAGGGTCCTAACTATCTGTATATAAAGATTTCTCACTTCCCATCGAAACAATTTCTGAGACCAACCTACTCCAGATTACCTGCTCCCATCTCCACACATAAAGTTATCATGGACACTCTAGTGAATATAGTTTGATTTGATTTTTTTCTGGCATGAACGTCAATAATCTCAACTATCTCTGTTTCAAATATGAATTATTATTTATCATCATATTTACCCTGTTCAGAGTTTTTAACTTTAAATTGCTGTTTCAATAGATACTCTGTCTTTATTTCTGATTAGACCTTGAGAAAACAAGTCTTAAACAACAGTGTATTTCACAATTAATACATAGTGACAGAGTGTCATAATACAGTTCATGATTCTATTCAATACATACAATATATTAAACTCTTCAGATAATTTAAAATGCATGTTGGTTCTTGGTATCCAAGTCACGTAGGAATATAGATTAATAAATAAATCACATGATGTTCACGCAGATGTTCCGAAACGCGTCATTTTAATCGACGTAACGAAGTCACACGACGGATACAAGGTGATTTATTTATTAATCTTCAGATAATACATTTTTTAACAACTGTCATAATTCATTATATCATACACTTGTCTGCAAATTTTACATACACAGCATATTTGCCCATATCTGCCAATGCTAAAAATATTAATAATATATATAATAAGAGTTAGATGAATAACAGTGATTAACCATTTTGCTTGTGCCAGCATGAAACAATAATTATTCACCATTCATGAGAAAGTACATTTTTATTTATTTAAACACTTTTTGCTACAGTCTATTTCTTGATGTATATATAATTTATTCAATATTTATAAATTCTTTACCTCAAAATGTTTTATTCCCTTATTTGGTACATGTTTCGGGAAGTGTATTGTTGCCATCCTAAGCCTTCCTGATTTTATATCTGGTGGAGTATTCATGTTTTGGTTGGTTGTTGTTATAGTTTCCTGTTGGTTTTTGGTATTTTATACTGGCTGGTGTTATCGTGTGTAACATTGTAACATATGTAATATAAACACCACAATCACAAACAATAACACCAGTGGTATAAAATAGCAAAAACCAACAGGAAACCATAACAACAACCAACCAAAACACAAATACTCCAAGAGATATAAAATCAGGAAGGGTGAGGATGCGAACAATACGCTTCCCGAAACATGTACCAAATACGGGAATAAAACATTTTGAGGTAAAGAATTTATAAATTTTTATTTATATACTTTATTTTTATAGGCAATTTTCTTTAATCAGGAATGTTATTAAAAAATAATAAGGATACAATAACTGAATGAATTTAATAATTATTTATAAAAATTTATTATGAAACTGTCATATTAAGTTAATCATAATTTACAAATCTAATATATACACATACATAAACTATAAAAATCATCTAATCATTTACCAACAAACACAAATTATTGTACATATTTAATAATCATAACCAAACTCAATTATGTAATGTAGCAAAGACAAAAAAAAACCCTTTTAATACAATTCATGTTTTAGAATATATACAAAGTCACCATTTAATTTACTTAATAAACCAAGATGATTGTTTTTTACAGCTCACGTCTGAAATAAAAGTTTATCCATATTATGAAAATTTAACCAGAAGCATTTCTCAAATTGTAAAATTAATTTACATTTTCATATTAACATGAATTATATATATATATATATATATATATATATATATATAAAAGTTCCAAACGGCTTCTTGCTACTGTGTGGTAAACTTTATTTGTCCTCAATTTTATTATCTTGCCAACATTGTACACAATTAAAAAAAAAAAAGAAAAACTTCACAATTTAATAGTAGTTACTGTTCTCCAAGTACAGAAATCATATAACTTTTAAATATAAAACAGTAGGTAACTTACTTCCAGAGAAACGTTATTCATATCAAATTCTTTTGAATGCATTTTCAGTTATTACACGGTACAATAAGCTACTCAAAACAAGCCTGAATCAATTTAGTATAATGCAGATCAATTCCAGTGTCCATAAATTTCCAAATGAAAGAAATTTGTATGAAACATTTTCTTCTAAAAAGTTGTTCATTTTCACAATTACAACAATTTTGAATTCAAATTTTGTCATTTCCGCAGTACCTAGTTAAATTTTGTCCATAACGTAAATTATAAAAGGTTTGATACAGATTAAGATGGTTTTTATTTTGAGTTGATATCTTTAATAACAAAAAAAGTTATTGGCCCATTCCGTTAGTTCTAGAAAACGCTGAAAACAGCCGACTGGCAAAAACAAAATGACCTCCAGAAAAATTTTTTTTTTTAAATACGTTTTGAGCTCCCAGATACATGTAGGAACCAATAACACATAATTTAAAAAGAAATAAAATGTCAGCAACAAGTTAATTTTTTATTGGTTGATTTGAAATGGATCGACCCTACAGAGTATTAAGTTTTAAATTTTCAATATAATCCAAATTATTTGAATTGTAAACTCTGTCCACCAGTTTACACTGGCTTGGATAATCAAGACTGCTGTATGCACATTGTTTTTTTCCTACAATACTCTTGGAACTACACAAATTGAAGTTATTATTATTAACTTTTAACTTTAAGAAACAAAATTCCTATTTTGGGAAGCTAGAAAGAGATTCTTGTTGTAAGACTTTCTCTGGTAAAGGAAATTAAATCCAGCTAAAATTTTTATGCAATAAAGCATTTAACACGCATTTATTTTCACAGTGACTTTTTACTCCAATTTAGTTCCTCAAACCATGTTCTTAACAGATTGGGAAACAACAAAAACAATTTCCTCAACTAGTAACCTTGCTAATTTACATATATCATCTTCACTTCAAATGTTAGTTACTGTTAAATCCGAAGTACTGTATAATGTGATTTAAGAACACACTAAGTAGCAGAATTATTCATTGTGGATCAAGTGGTTGTTGTGGAAAGTGATATAATTAGTGGGGGACGCTTTATAGCTGACATTATGTTGTGTGTGGGCAAGTTTAACTTGAATTACCGCATGAAAGCATCTTGTTGATTTCAAATTGTTATTTGTGACTCATTGGAGCTGGCAATGAGCTTATTAGTGACTTCATTGGTGCCTGTATTTTGTTCAACTGTATCATACGACGATCAGTGAGCATCATAACAATATGTCAAATGTTGTTTCTTAGGTCTTATTTTTTTAAGTAATCAAATATTTTAAATAAAAATAGCAAGCTGCTTATAAATTGGGTCACAGAGATTGCATTATACTTCACTTGACTATTCATTAATATTTTCAGACTTTGTTCTGCAACAATTACACATTTAAAAATTTAGTCCATAAAATGTCAATTCTTAACTTAAACAATCATCCTGATTATTTTTTTAAATATTTAGTTTTATTAAATCAATTATTTATGAGTGGCATCTGTCTCTCCTCCCTCGCACAAATAATCTTATGTATACATATTTTTCTCTATTGAGACTCACTCTTATGCATTATTTTATACAATAAATTAATCTGTAAAATATTCTAATATACAGAATAATTTTTTTTCTTTTACATTAAATTATATTACTATAATATAATTATATATATATATATATATATATATATATTATTTTTTAAATATTAGTTACATTAAAACTATATAATAGTCTTGTTATGCTATATAAAGGATAGGGCAATGAGAACACAATAATTTGTGTTAGTTTGTGTTTGGTTACTTGGCAACAATATTTAAACAAACAGATGGTTTCATAACCTCAATAAAACTATGCCATTTCTTTAAACATGGCTTAATGGCGAGTTGAACACTGCGCGTTTGCTATAAACGTTTTTTTAAAGTAATGATTGCCATATAACAACACAAATACTGTTCAGAAGGCATTTTACCGCTGGGAGACATGGAAGAATTCCAAATCGCTCAACAATATCGAACTGGGTAAGAACATTTAGAACCACTGCCTTAACACAGAAAAGAATTTGAGGAATTAATGTTATTTTGAATGTTCATCCTCTTCATTCACAGCACTTAATGAATATTAATTGCTAAACTTCCACTTGTGAAAACTTACTTTGTTTTTTCCCGTTCGCGTTTTGGCGTGATGTTCGCCTTCCTCAGCGAGGTGTGATACAGAATGTCCGGAATTTGTAATGGTTTTTTCTAGTTGGTAGGTTGTGTGGAAGTGGAAGGGAGTTGGCGCAGGATTCCGAATTATTGTATGTTTTGTGTATAATTGTGTCAAAGAGTGCATTTGATTTACAGTGTAATTGGTCGTTAAGTATGTTGTTTGGTTGTGTTGTGTAGTGTTTGTATATTTTATATTAAATCACACGCACTCTTTGACACAATTATACACAAAAATCCTACACTACTTGCCTAAAAGTCGAAAACTCAACACAACAGAACAATATGAAATATACAAACACTACACAACACAACCAAACAACATACTTAACAACCAATTACACTTTAAATCACACACACTCTTTGACACAATTATACACAAAACATACAATAATTCGGAATCCCGCGCCAACTCCCTTCCACTTCCACACCCTCCCACACAACCTACCAACTACAAAAAAACTATTACAAGTTCCGGTCATTCTGTATCACACCTCGCTGAGGAAGGCGAACATCACGCCGAAACGCGTACGGGAAAAACTTAGCAAGTTTTCACAAGTGAAAGTTTAGCAATTAATATTCAATTTGAGGAAGTGTAACAACGGTGCACACACCAGAAAGTATGGAAAAAGTAAGAGCTTCTGACATGTGTAGTTCAGAAAGGTCTGCTAGAAAGAGAGAATGATAAGGCACTGCAGATTTCTAGTAGGTCTCTGAGGAGGATTTTGCACCAAGATCTCCATTTCTATCCATACAGAATTCAAGTGCCCCAAAAGTGTTTGAATGTGATTACACTAAGAGCTAATTTTTGGAATGAAATATTGGAATTCAAAAATCAAGAACAAAACTTTTATGAACATTTGATTATGTCAGATGAAGCACATTTTCACATTTCCGGGCATGTGAATAATTAAAACACATGTTACTGTAGTGACAGTATCCCTCAAGAACATTATGCTATAGTCCCTCTTTATAGCCAACGGGTCACTGTTTGGTCTGGAGTTTCCTTGTTCATGTTTATGGACCATATTTCTTTGAAGGCGATACAGAAAATGAACTCAGACTGATATGTGGAAATGCTGAACAACTTTATTCTTCCTTTGTTAAATGATCTAAGGATTGATACTGACTTGGTCTGGCCCTTGGAAGATAGAGCTACCGCACACACTGCACAAAACATAATGGATGTGTTGATGCATGTGTTCAAAGATCAGTTGATCTCAAGATTTGGTGCAATATTCTGGCCACCGTGATCTCCTGACAGGTTTGCTTGTGATTTCTTTTTGTGGGGCTATCTGGGAAGTTAAATGTGTTTCAGTCACGGCCATGTGATTTAAATCAACTCCAGCAGTGGATCGTCGAAGAAATTGAGGCGATTCCGCAAGCCATGCTGCAGAGTCATGAATAGCTTTTTAATCGCTTTGAAGAATGTAAGCGCGCCAATGAGGGTCTCTTGAGGGAGTTATTTTCAAACAAAGGAGATGACTATGTAAAATGGCATCTTATTTCTTTTGAATTTATACCAGATTTGATTTAACAATATTAGACGAGTTCCTGTTGCGATAGTTTTAAACTGCTAAGTTCTCACTGCCCCACCCTTTATAAAATAGGTTTTTGTAGTCACATGTGATTTCTCATAAACTCTCTGCTTTTCCTTTATGTACTTGTTCTTAAAGTAGGTATTAACAACTATTTAAACTACATTCAGTACACTCATATTCCAAAAGAAATACTTCCTGTGTATTTCCTACTTAATGTCATATACTACAAAAATAAAAATTAAATAAAGAGAAGTGACAACTCTAAATTGAACACCAATATGAATGCATGTTTCAATACCTATTCTTTGCTGTCAAATATTAAGTGAAGTAAAATAACTTGTGTTACCTGATGGGTAACAATGGAATCTAGTTTTTGATGTCCCATATAACATCACTGACCTGGGGAAAATATGTCATCTACACAAGCATGGGCTTCATGGGAAGAACAACATTTTTCTAGTCTTGTAATAGAACAAAGGACTATATGTAAGGGTTTGCTACACTGAACAAACTGTATCTTGAAAGGCACCAATAACCATTAACTGTATTGATCGACTCTCTACTTACATCTTTCTTGTTATGATATTCAACAAAATGAAGTAACACTTGGTTTTAGTTCACAGGCATTAACCATTAACAATAGAATTTGGTTAACAGATTACGTTGATGGTATATGTTACAAAATCTTGATACTTTCATAAAGCAAATGATAAACTGTATTATGAATTACGAAAATATGTTCTGTTTTGTTTGTATATGTAGAAACACAAATAACAAATAGAATAGGCATTTGTTAGACAGAAACTTTCCATCAAAGATGTCTTAGTCTATAATATTTTTACAAAATATATCAACAGTTCTTTACTTCAAATCAGTCTCATTTTCCAGTACTTTAATGATACGATAGAAACACCATAAATTGCATAAAATAATATACCAAAGTGATACAGTGTACTGACTATCAATACTTGTATTGATATGGATACACCTACATTTACAATCAAAGTCTATACTGCAATTTTGAAGACTCAATAAACCCAACGTACAACAGATACAAAGTTGACAAAACATAACAGTAGAAATGACAACATGGAAGTGTTCAGATGTTCACAGACTTTGACATAGTAGAGTAGTAAGACACAATCTGGTAAATGAAACTGAGAACTTCATGCACACCATAAGATTATGAATTCTAAGTTAGTGCAGTGCAATACAAAGCTGACATTATGTAAACAATAAGGGCTATAGTTGCATCTGGATATGAAACTTGGACACCTGACAGAAAGATCGTGGAAATTTTAATGTTTTTGAAAGAAACATCCTACGAAGGATATGAATAACTCAGTTAAATAAAACATATATGGAAAATACAATTTAACCATGAACTGAAGCAGTTGTACAAGGAACATAGCTTTGTGAATTTTTTGAAGATGCAGATGTTTAGATGGACAGGGCACACAGAGTAGATGGAAGAGGGCAAGATACCAAGCAAGGTGACGATGGAACGAATAAGGGAAGTTACAGATAAGCAGCAGAACAACATAAAAAGGAATGTTTACCACAAGAAGCAGAAGAAGAATTTAAAATTAAACTTGTCTATTTCAAACTACTCTACTATCAAGTAACTTGAGAAAGTGAAAATATATGTCAAGCTTTGAGCGTTCTCTGTCCTCTATATATAATGCTCCCCATAAAAAAACCCATTGGTTTTTACTGTAAACAAGAATAACACATCTGAAATACACTGCATGCATGCACACACACACACAACTTCGGTTCACAAAATTTGTTGTTGAAAAGATATAATATACTGGAACATAGTTATTTCTCTAAACTTTGTTACATAATGCAGAAAAGCGTTACACCATTACAGAACAGTTCACATGTTTCTTGACTATTCCAGTGGAAACCGGCTGTTATATCGTGTGCATACATGATTCTCAACATGAGTTAGCAAGACTGTTCCAGACTTTGCCAGCCGCAAGCAATTATGGTCTAGTGTAGAGTTGACGCGTATGTTGGATTGTTCTGAAATATCAGCGGGGTATAACTATAGGAATTCAGCGACGGTCAGTTCAGTTTAAGTGGCGATTTATTCCAGTGCAGTTTGAAGGGTTATGTGTTTTATGATTGTGCGGGTCTCTATTAGTTGACGTTTTTATTACGTGTGAACAATTTTTATTTGATTTGTTGTACTATCTTGTTGATTACAAACTGTTTGTGATAATTAAAGCTGGTGATTAGTGACTTAATTGGTGTCTTGTATTTTGTTTTCCACTGTACCATACGACGATCAGTAGACCATCGTAACAATAATTATTGAAATAATACAACAAAAAGGCACACCATTGGAAAAAATCAGCCATCTTACTTTTAATGAGAAGAATGATACTAGCTTTCTCCAACAATTTTTTTATATTAGTAAGGAGAAAGTGTCCTAATGCTCATCTGTGAATTTCATTCTTCACTTATTTTGATATCTTCATATCTAAGGAAGAAGTGTCACAAAAATGTGTAGAGCTTAATTAACGTCTCCATTTGGAGAGAAACACCCACCAAAAAGGTCACTTAGTTTAAAGCTTAAGATGACAGATTTCAATGACATCATTTTGAAATGCTAGAAAGATCCATCTTTTTCAAAATTTTTGTAATATGTACAAATATGGACTAACATGTGCAAAAATTCATTGGAATCCTGCAGTACTCATTCCATATCCATCTACTATATTTACTATGACATAATGAAAATTTCACTGGTCTTCATAATGACATCAGTCAGAGCTTTGAACTGCAGAATCTGTGTTCTCACATTTTTATTCACAGTTTGACTACAGTAAAACCTGACCTAATGGCCACCTTTATTTAGGGGTCACCTGTATGAATGGCCAATTTTTTGAGAAATGGATTTTATTTTTCTGTAAGATCAATATAAATATATTATTATTATTCTGGCTGTACAATGTTTACACATTTTCTGGAAACAAAGATTACAGAATTGATTGAATTCTCATCTTCCACTGGTGCTTGTCCATCCAAAACATCTTCAATTTCTCTTTCCCTCAATATAGTCTGAATTTCTTCTATCCAAGTGATAGGTGGTCTTCCTCTTTACCTTATTCCTGGTGGGGTCAATTCCATATCTGTCCTTGGCAATCATTCTTTTTGCGTGTCCGTACCCATTATAATTTTTGTTTGTTTGAATAAAATCAACAATTGAATTTTTCACATTCATTCTGTCCTTAATAACTTCATTAAGGACGTCGTTAACAATTTTCTCACGTCTGTATACTCTTGCCAAATGCCCCCAAAAGTCCATCTCTGCTGTCATTAATTTTGTTCTTGTGTGTTTACTGAGCTGTAAGTCATGATACTTCTAACAATGGTTTTAAATATTTTGTTTTTAGTTTCTGCTGTAATTTGTTTATCTCACAGGATTCCATTGCTTAGCCATTTTTTCCAAATTAATTCTGGATTTTATTTCTTTGTCTTGCATCCCATTGGCCATAATTTTCACCCCTAAATACTTGTATTTCTCTGTACATGAAATCTTCCCCGTCTTCCTCCAATATCAAGTCTTACTAAAGGTCACCTATTGTTATGTGTTTTGTTTTATTCATATTTACCTTTAGTCCCCATTTCTAAAGTTCCTGTATCAAATTTCTAGTCATGTTCTCTATGTCTTCAAAATCTTGAGCCAAAAGCAAACTGAAATGAATAAACTGTATCCCCATCAAGTGGAATTCCCATGTTCCTGCACTTTTTTCCAAGTCTCTATTGCTTTTGCTGTATAAATTTTAAAAAGCGTGGGTGATAGAAATGTCCCTGGTATAAACCTTTGGTCACTTGAAAACCTGGTGACAAATTCTTTCCTGTTTTTATATCAATGTAAATGTCACCTCCATTAAAGGGCCATGTTATCCCTTGGCCAGCGATCAGCCTGTAATGGTTTGTTCACTGGCTTAACAGTCACCTATTAGATGTTCAGTCATCTTAAATAAAGTACAGCAGACAAAATAAGAGGCTTATCAAGAAAGTAAGTACCGTTTGGGGATTAAGAAAATGATACAAATTATTTTCAAATTAATTTATCTTTCAAAAATTCCACACACCTTAAACTACGTTTCTACATAGTCACCATGCAAGTTGAGACATTTGTCGCATCTTGGCACTAATTTTAATATGCCCGCTTCAAATAATTCAGCCGCCTGCGACTTCCAACCATTGCTGGACGTTTCCCTTTATCTCATCACCAGCAAGAAATTTCTTCAGATGCAAAAACAAATGGAAATCGCTGGGAGACAAATCTGGACTGTAAGGAAGATGACTGAATTGTTCCCAGTGAAATGAATCAACAAGCGCCGTCGTTACACGTGTGGTATGCGGTCGCACGTTGTCATGCACAAACACCACTCCGGAAGTCAGTAGTCCATGCTTTTTGTTTTGTATTGCTCGCCGTAACTTTTTGAGTGTTTCACAGTGAACTTCTGCGTTGAGTGTTGTGCCTCGTTCCATAAATTCCACAAACAAAATTCCCTGACAGTCCCAAAAAACGGTGCACATGATTTTTTTTTTGCAGAAAGAGGCGGCTTTGCTTTCTTGGCTTTCGGGGAACCAGTATGCCGCCATTGCAGTGACTGTCGTTTAGTTTCTGGTGTCTCGTAAGAAACCTATGTTTCATCACCAGTGACAATTCTTTTCAAAAAACAATTTCCATCTCTTTCATAACGCTGCAAAAATTCCAAGGCTGCTCCCATGCGTTTTGTTTTGTGACTGTCCGTTAGCATTTTCAGCACCCATCTCGAACACAGTTTTTTGTAGTGTTATGTTCAGTCACAATTTCATGTAATAAAGATCTAGAAAGGTTTGAAAAATCCATTGACAAATCAGAAATTGTGAATCGCCTATTGGAACGAACCTTCTCGCCAACACTGCGCACCAATTCTTCGTTGACTAAGGACGGGCGACCACTACGCTCCTCGTTGTGAACATTTTCTCTTCCATCGTTAAACATCCTAACCCACTTTCTCACCATACATTCACTAATCGTATTCTGTCCATAAACTTCACAAATCTGACGATGAATTTCACAAGGACGAAGATTTCTCGCATTTAAAAACCTAATAACTGTTCTTATTTCACAACTGGCGGGCCGATCGATTTATTTTAAACATGATTACCAATGTGTAGTAAACGTAAATCGGAACGTAAACAAACAATATAGCTTTTGGCTACTTCATCGTCGAATAGAAGGAAGTAACTACGCATGCGTGACCTTCGTACTACAATATGTGCGGGATATATGCGCAGACGGTACTTACTTTCTGGATAAGCCTTGTAGTTTGACAATACAGATTTCTAAGAATACTCAAGTAGTGTTTATACCTGACCAACTGAAACGATCTAGCCACATGTACCTGAGTACTTTTAACTTTATAAAATGCTAATTGTAGACAATACACGGTTGAAGTTTCCATAAGATTGAAACAATAGTATACACAATCAGTTATATGCGAACGTTCCGAGCTGTTAAAATGGTTACAGGAAAGTTGAATTGGCGTGTGCTTACAAGTATTCTTATAACTTTTAGTGTACCGGTAATTTAACAGTTTGTCAACACTGAATAACAAAGGAAGAGTGTGTATTAATTTAGAAGTTAAGCTGTTATTTCTGAAACGGATAGGGTATTTCAGCAATGAAACTTGCTGCAGTTTTTAGATGTTAAGGAACACAGATTAACAACATAGTAAAAAATAAAGACAAAATTTATTAAGAGTTGAAATCCAATTTGAAACGGGGAATAAAATGAAACTGCGAATGAAAATATGGACAAGTAAATGAAATTCTTTATGAGGCATTCGAAACTGCTACTGAAATTAAATTTTGTAAAACACTCAAAATATCAAATGGAGTTATATGTTATTTTGTCATTTTCCTACAGCACGGTTCACATGCACACGCACACATAATCTTGCTTATAAAAATTGCACTTATGTATAATCATTTCTGTTACTCTTAGAAAAAATAATTTGAATGCATTGACACACAGTCATTCGCAGTTACAGAAAACAACATAGGGGCCCAGCATCCCTTAACAAGAGCCATCTACCTTTTATTTCATGTACAGTAGATTTACTACGTTTTCTCTGGATAGGTAAATAAATACTGTGATGACCGATTTTACTTCTTCAAGTCAAAATAAAGTTTATTTTTTTGCCTTAACTAGAGACTTAAGGTCATATGATATACTGATTTTTAATAAATTATGAAATAAAATAAGCCAAGAAGAAGACAGAGCACTTGGCTTGGTCAACTAGATTTGACCAATCAGAAGCGAGCACTGGGTTCTAAAGTTATATTGTAGGTCACCTCCATAGTTTAATTCATTGTGAGTCTTAATTGTTTGGGCATTTGCACCTGGTCCAATTTATTGAAAGTGGCTACTATGTGCTGAAATAACTAGCACATACAACATTACACAACACCAAATGCACGACACCTTTTATAAATTACAAGGATTTTTCTGTAAGTAAGAGAACACACAAGAAAATGAAGCACATGATAAGGGCATCTTTGCAGAAGACCTATACGGGAATCTCATCATCTCTCAAAAAACAGATAGAATTGAGATATTTGAGGCAATGTAAGATGTGTGTTATTGAACAGATGCCAAACTACTACTAGCAATCTATAAATCTTTATGTACAACTGGATATTTTTGGATTTAAGACAGTTGTATTAGGATCAAATGTTTTCCTATACTGTAATGTGGCATCCTCAGTTGCTATGCTGAGAGCGAGTTCTGTGCCTCACCCAACATTGTACAGTAGTCTGCATGCATAATTGTTACAAATAAACTCACAAGTCTGTGTTAGCTGATATGTTCAATGAAAAATCAGCTATTTTTAACCGCTTTTAGTTGTGGTATAGTGTATGTTGTAAACCACGGAGATCTTTCCACAAGAATAATGTTTTTAAGTCGACAAGAAAATATCAGGAATAAAGCACAGCTGGGAGACATACATCAATTCTACTTGAAAACACAAAAATGAACACTTGGTATACTGTAGTTCTACAGACACTTTTTATTTTTCTGAAAACTGTTTCACCAGTTATAGCAGCTTCAGAGGTTAGGTCATTGCCAATTTGACCATTATGCACTGCTATTATTTTGAAAACTACACATGAAACTCAGGTCTTTTGATTAGTTGAGTTTTGCACATATATGTGTTACAACTAGTACAGGCCTACTTTCAGAAATTTACAAGCACTAATGCAAAAATTAGGCTAAGAAATGCTTCACTTTTCATACAACTGAAACTTGTGTTATAGTGTTGTTCTTGCCTGCTAATGATTGTGTCACAGCAATGTTCTTTGAAAATGTTTTTAACAGTTTTATGTTCTCAGACTATATAATATGGATTAATGAAATGTAAAATGGAAATTCAGATCTGTCACCCAGTCTAATAATGCTAGAGCACTGTATTTTTCAAGTGGAAAGTGAAAAGAATATGACCTAACTTGTGCTATGGACATTCCAGTATTATACAGAACGTCAATTTTAAATTATGGAACTGAAATAACACCAGCAGTCTGAATATATCTCTTTATATGAAAATTAATAATACCATTTCAGCAAGCTTATCTTAACAAAAGTTTTGAACCTTTGCAAAAAAATACAATACATTTCTGAAAGTACAAAAAAAATAAAATAAAAAAAATAAAAAAATAAATAATTCACCAGTTTCTTAACACTCTGCTGTCAATCACAGAAATATTCAAAATTAAAAAGCGATTAAAAAAAAAAAAACTTTATTTACAATTCAAATGACAAGTGAACTCAATACAACTGAGTATAAATGTGATCTAGAATCCAAATTACACCAATCAAAACTTAAAATGCCTTATGCTCATCATTTTGACAATTATGCTGAATTATATCTACTTTCCATGCAGAAAGGTACTACTATATAAGTAGTTTCCATAAGGAAAGGTGAAAAAATTTCACACACACACACACACACACACACACACACACACACACACACACACACACACACACACACACACACACACACACAAAATTTTAACACAAAGGTAGTAAGAAGAGCTAGTTAGTAGTAACAGAAAGTGAAGATCAATTCAACTGCACTGACTGTTCCCTTTTTCCCAAATTCATTTGTAAAAAAGTTACTTACGAATTTTTCAACTATTCAAACAAAAATATACAGTGTTCTATAACTTCAATCGAGTTTTAATAACAGCAAATCAGAGAGAGAGAGTAACATAGTAATTTTGAACATAGGACATTTAACAAATTTACTAATAAATTCTCCCTTGTTCAAACACTTGTTCTCTCACTTGTAGCAAAGTTCAAACAACGTGTCTTCAAATAATCAATTACTATTTACAGAACAGCTGTAAGAAAACAGATGTTATCACACTGGTACCTAAAAATATTGTTAAATTATTCTACAGGCAAAACAAAAAATCATTATTCTTACATTTTCAACTTAACTATGTTTTATATAGAATTATTATGAAATAAATATTACCCATAAATACATTTAAATAGATTTTAATAAATTTATGCAATAGTTAGCTATTACTAATTTCTGTTATAACATGATATATGTCTGATATCTCTTCGTGACAATTGTGATCTATTAATACATATACAGTACTATGTACTGACTCTTTTATTAAAATTAGTACCAGTGATTTTGTTGAAGAAATTTGATTCAAGAACAATTTATACAACATACAAGTCAGAAAATTTTCAAAAGCATACTTGCATTGTTTGTTATACTTGTCAGGTAGAGACATATTATGTTTTACAACGTATATACGCATGTATTGTACAACCTCATAACAATGGTTGTGATCAAACTTGAAACAGAATATAGTCCAAAATTTGTTTTCATCTGTGTCTAATATACTTAACACTTGACTATTATGGTCAAAAATTGCACCTACTCCATATAATGTCACCAGCTTATGCTTTTTGGTGACGAGTTAAATTATAAGACAATTTTAAATATTAATCACAACACTTTTAACATCTACACTGTATCAGAATATCTGTTGCTGTGTGCAATTACTGACAAGTATTTTATATTATTAAAATGTTCTTTTCTCTTATAAATAAATATTTATATACAATCTATATACAATTTTATCTTAAAATAAGTAGAACAAAATTAACTGCTTACTTTTGTCAATTTAATTGAATACATTTCGGTTTACTTTCACAGTTATAAATTAATCGTTAATTAAAATATTAATATAATTAGCCTTCAGAAAACAGAAATTTTCGACAGTTCTTACTACCACATTTACACATCACTTTAGTATTATTCTGAGCATTTTCATTTGCATCGTTGCAATGGATACCATTTTTCTTTGTCTTTGACACTGATTGACACAAATAATCAAATGACAATTCTTCACCAGCTTTAATATCTCTTGTTGCAAACAATGCCAGTTTTGGTAAATTTGGATCTAAACAATTTATCCAGACAGCGTATACACTCATATTTGGATTACACGAATGATTGATAAAGTGTGACACATTTCCATAAGCTTTTGCATCTACAGTATACAAGACAACACTTTTATCATTGAAATCAAGATCAAACAAGTATGTTTGCCCTTCTATATCATAAAGCTTTCCTCTTCTATCAGCTTCTTCATTGGAAATAACTTCACCTACGTACTCAGTAACAAATGTGCCCTTCTTGATGTCTTCCATAGTTTTCACTCCCCACCCGCAACCTGTACTTGTACGGAAGATACATAATTCCACTTTTCGCCCTTTCTGAACAACCCTATTGACACAACTTTCATCACATGAACATTTTTTATTACACTCATATACAGGTGTACCAACTGGCAACTTCAGCAAACCCTCTTGGTTATATGCAAAATAGCCATCTGAAGTACGTGCACAACAAAATTTTTTATGTGAATTACACTGAGGTGAACACTGGCATCCTAGGGGAGGGTCATCTGGAATCTTTATTCCTTCCCCTGGTAAATAGTCATTTATATAATAAAAATGTTCAGGAGGTCCTTCTAAATCTACATCGTTTAATACTAAAATGCGCGCTGTGTCAGTACTAAGAGAATTTATTTCATTTTCCCACTCTTTCAATGATGAAAGTTGAGCTTCTCTTTCTTTATAAAGTCTCTGTGTTATAAAATCCCTTTTTAAAGCCTCTAAAATTCCTGGGTCTCTTCTATTCTGGTCTGGGTCTAATCTACAATAAATTTTTATTTTACGCTCCAGTTCTTTGCTATCGATATATGGAATTGATAATTCTCCATCAGGGGAACGGAAATTAGGAAGAAGATCAAGCATATCTTGTGTGCTACAACCCATTGATAACCTAAACTTTAAACTTCTAAATTCTGATTCACTATACTGTTTATCGGCAATAGTTTCATAAAATTCAAATAATAAGTCAATGCAACCATCGAGATGCTTTAGAGGTTCCCAAGTATTATATTTACTTTCCCAATTTTTCCATTTAACTTCATAAAGATGTTGATAACACAGTGTCTTATGACCTACAATTTTTTCTACCTCATAAACAGGGGCTTCTTCATCCTTGTGTACACGGTTTTTTTTCGAAGTGGAATCATCACGCTGCTGTCTCCTTTTTCGTACCACAGGGTTTTTGTCATCCTTTGTTGCCTCCTCTGATTGATATTTTGAGGCATCTTGATTCATCACTTGCAGGGGTTCTGCAACGGTAAAAGTAGCTATTTGGATGACAGTTCATATTTTGCTCACTAAACTTAACATTATAAACTACCTTATCATCTTATTATAAATGTTCATTTTATGACACTATTAACACAGTTTTTGATAATATAAAAGGGTCAACGGCATACTCAATCCACTCGAAACTTACATATTTTAACCTCTACCTGACATCTGCTTACTTATCAGTAATACGTTCTTTTCCCAAACATCTTAACAACAATTAGCGAGTATTCATTGAAATTAAACTATCCTCATGAAACTATGAAACTACCAAGCAATTTGTTACAAAAACTACGTATATGGTGCATGAACGACAGAGTACTAAATAAAAAATTTATATCAAAATTTACTTTACACGTGTTAAAACGCTTAAAAAAACACTATGTTTAATATTATAACAATATGAACATAATCAACATCAGAGTGAACATTTTGTATAGAGCATTCACAAACACATAAACAGGACTGAATAACATTCTTTATATGTAAAAGACAATGAGATAAAAATAAAAATTGTGTATAAATTTTAGAATTCACATTAAAAAAATAAAATAAATTGTAGTTCTCAAAAAACAAACCTTGTGAAAAATTAACCACACATATAAACAAACATCTGAAAACTGTCAATATAAATGCTGTTGATACATCATAAAACGTTACATGGATTGATGAGGCTGCACATTAAGAATTATTGGCGAGGCATCTACTGGTGTACACAAATTGACATATCATTTTAATAATTAAAGTGTGAAACAATGGGAAGCCACTTGTGTTATGGTGTGTTTGTCATCCTTGGATACTTAGGTAAATCACAAAGTATTTAATTAGTGGCTGTTGGGATCCTTATGACTGGTATTAGTAGTATAGAGAAAAATATTAACTTCTTCAACAGTCTGAACAGATCATAAATGCATGGATCTTGTACATAATTTTTATTGGGGCAGGTGATGTAGTTTTACTGGAGTTTCTTTAATATAAGCACTGGAACTGAAACTTGATTAATCTGAATTAATTTTTATTACAGTATATGGATAGTCTAGAAAACAGGGTTCCCAAACCTTGAAGGTACATGGTTTACCCTTCTCAGGTATGCAAGGCAAAATTAGTTATGAGCAATACATAACATTGGTCTTTTTCAACAGTGAAACAAATTCAAGATAAATTTACAAAATTTATTTTAAAGAATGAGTTAAATGATTAAACTTTGTATATAGATAGATATGAAATATCTCCTTCAAAAAGGCATGTTTAAAGTTGCAAAAAAAGTATTAACTACTTGTCTAGATTATCACTAATTAAAAAGCAATGTTTGTACAATTCAATTTTAGTTTAGGCTTAACACTTTCAGTCCTATGCCCATACGTTGTATGGGCACCTGTGTAACCCTGTTCTGTCTGATGCCCGTACGTCATACTGGCCTCACTTTTACATAGGTTTAAACTGTTTTTCAAGCTTGCCATAAGAGAGCAGCACATCATAACTGAACTGTAGTTATTATTTATCTAACAGATAGCGTTGAATGCATTAGCTGAATAAACAGAGAACATTTTGTGTTTTGTTTACACACTTGCTTGCATTCAGTGTTACACGCATTCAGTATGCATGTCAATACATGTAAATATTTTTAAGAATATATTTCCTTTACTTTTTATACTTTATATAATGTGTAGCATATACTATAGTCTTCAATAATTATATAAAAACCATAAATGTGCGTTTTAAATGATAGTAAAACAAGTATAAAGTGTTATATATCAGATTAAAGAGGAAGAATGGAACTAAAAGATAGTATAAGATAAATTAACAAAATAGAACTGGTTAAGTTGTAGCATAACAATGAAATACACTAAAAAACACCAGGCTTATGTTTATATAAGTATACGTATATGTATATATAGTTAAGTATATGTAAACAAATACTTATGTTTGCTTCCAATTTTATAAACAGAGCCCATTTATATCTCCTCCTGCAAACATGTTTTTTGTTTGTAAACAAACCGTGTTTTCTTTTCAAATTTCTATATCAAAATCTTCAGAAGTTTAATTAAGAAAGTTGTGTTAGTGGTTATAATCTCAAACAGAATTATAACTGTGGCACACCGATATGACAAATATTTCCGATCTGACGATGAGCTGAGAAGCTTGAAAGCGCTAATCGGAATAATTTGTCTATAGTGGTGTGCAAAATCTTCAGAAGTGCACTGTGCTCTTCACTGTAATTCACCAGATATATGCAAACTGCATAGAAAATTACTCTTCTGTGCTCCAGAGACAGTGTGATTAGTTCAGCGTTTAGTATTTGGATTTATTTTCTTCCATTAAAAAATTATGGTTTTACCCCCCACATTTCCTTAGCTACAGGAATACCTCATTTTACCACCACTAGCTTGTTATGGTCTCTTATAGTGATCAAACAAATAGCAAACCTTTGGATCACTGACAGATTGGAACACTAATGGTAATGTATTAAACATCACATATTACCCTAACTAGCACATAACTTATATCTTCTAGCATCAAATATTTCATTATTAAGAACATAATGCCTTACCTATGGCCAAAATCAGTTTTACCAATTTTGTTTTTTTTTCCCACCTCTCATTTTATCTACACTCTACAGTTTTCTAGTACTGGGAGTGTAGACAATGAATACTTTATCTTTAATTTTTCAAACTGTTCATTTGTGTGGTTTTTAAATAGCAAATAAAAAAATTCCAAATTTAGAGTTCATATTTTATGTTCAGAAATGGGCCATAAGATATTTGTCTTGATTATGACTGAAGAGATACAACCAGGAACAAGTCTTGGGGGTAAGGATGGTAGCTTATGAAACTTGGAAACTTCAATGATTCCAGTTGACATTTTGCATTTGACAGGGTAATCCAACAAGAATGACTCTTAATTCCCATGTAACACATCCAGAAAACATGAGCAACAATATTATACAAACTAATATTTGCACGTTGGCTACAAGTTTTGCAAAAGAAATTAGCTTATACTCAGTGCTTTCAACCTCCAGCCCTGTGTGATAAGATCTGTATATGTTTACATATAAAATGAATATTTCACGTTTTGCAAAAAACGGAGCCACTTAAGAACTAATAACAGTAAGCAATATCCAACACTGAGAACACATACACTGTTTTTGAATACTTTAACAATAATTTAAACATACACTTCAATTCCACAATAACATCATGAAAGATTTAGAACAACATTATGCCAAAAAAACAACAGTACACGTTATGCTAAACTGTGAAATAAGATGTGAATTCAATAGGTAAAATACTATACTATAGTACGGGACTTACCATAATAAGCTTCGAGGTTATGCAATAGTAACAGTTCTTACCCGCCCCTCGCCATCCAGTGTTGTCGCACGTTACACTTAGTTATACGTAGACAAAGGCGGGGAGGGGAGGTCTGTTGCAAACACTGGCAATACCGCAGTGGCCCCGAAGCTTATTATGATACGTCTCACATAATAGTAAGCTTCCTTAGCTGCAGAACTTGCTCACCATTTTGAACGAAGTACATTTATTATTACATAAATTGGGTAATTCCATGCCAAACCAACCAAAAATTTTAAGATTCAACTTGACCATTTCAGATTTCAATGAAACTTTCAGGAATCATTCTCCCTTATGATAGAAATGAGAATATATTTTTAGATTTGTTTTATTTGTTTGGGTTTTATGTAATTAATTTTTAAAATTTAGAAAAAATAGTTTTTCGGCTTTCACAAACTTTTTAATTCTTGAATAACTCAAGTTCTAAAAGGCCTAGAGACTTGCTTGACCCCTCATTTTAAAGAGAATCTTACAAGGTTTAATCTGATATGCTACTTGACTATGTTTGGTGAAATTTATTTATTTTTTTTTTAAATCCAAAAACCATTTTTACATACATTTTTGAATGTTTTTTAAAAAAATATATGCTTTTGTAATATTATAAGCTATAAATCCTGAAACTTTTAGAGTGGGATCTCAATGGGATCAGGAGTTATGACAAAAACCTTAAAGTAATGTACAAGACATCTATAGGCTAATAATTTTTGTTTTGTGTTTACATGGTAACAGACAATTTGTAAAATCTACATTTTTTTGTTACTTACATCATACTAATACATAGTCAATCATCATAACAAGGAAGGTTACATACCTGGTTTTTACATGATAAAAATAATAAGTTTTTTTCTTGGTTAGCACTCAGTCATTTCGCAATCGCACCAAAATACCTAAATAGATCTTAGTTCTTCTTTAATTTAACAGATAATTTCTTGTTTGCTTTTTTAGTTTCTAAGTCTATAAGGGGATAAACTCTTCCTGTTGCTGTTGTAGGACCAACTTTTGTTAAAACCTCACTTTTGTGCACAACTAATATGTCAGTAAATTGTGGGTATTTGAAAGATGGAGAAGGGCCATGTGGTTCCAAAAAACTTATTTTTACTTCATCTCCTTCTACTCCTAACACACAACCTAACCACCACTTGTCTGAGTATTGGCATGTGACAACGCCAACAATGTCATTAGTGTCCAAATCAGCATCAGTGTCATCAGCTGAAACTATTTCTACACTTGATACCTCTGAAAATGAGTGGCTTTCACTAAAACTCTAGTTGATTTGTTCATTGTAAACCATACGTAGACTGGCCAATGCTGCTAAACGTTTTACAGTTCCTCCTACACCGTCACATGCATTCTTTCCATGTGACGATGCAAAAAAGTTCCATTCAGCCTTAATTCCAAAATCGTTCTCATGATGGCAGAGATTGAGGAAGTTGGATTTGTTTTTGTACTGTGATGCTGCTCCGTCTGAAAAATAATACAGCTTTACGTGCTTATGAGGCAGGTTCTGTTTAAGAAAGTCTATCATGAGGCATTGAAATAAATGAACAGCAACGGTATCGTGTGTCATACAATCAGAAATGATAACTAAGCTAAGGTATGCCAGCTTTTTGCTTTCCTCATCCATGTAGTATATAACAAACGGTTGTATTGTTGCTTGAGCATTATTCCAGTGAAAGCCTTGTGCAGCATCTTGAAGTACAAATGCATAATTTTCAGCAAAATCACAAAGCATTGGTTTTGAGGCAGATCTTCTTTTAAGTGCCGCAAGTATGAAGACTGTTGAGTAGCAATGAAAGAGTGTCTTAAGAGTTTTGGCAAACTCTGAAACAAATAATCCACAAACTCTTCTGTTGGTTTTGTAACAGTTTCCAGGACACACTTGTTATCAATCTGCATCCATTGTTTGAAACTCACATTTTCAATGCTATTTAGCTCAAAAGCTTCGTCAAACCTAGCCTTCAAATCGTCACTTCCTAGGCAATTAACACAATTTGCAAAATAACATTTACATGTTGGAGTTTTGCAAATTATATTGCTTGTTACACCTTTGTATGTTTTAATAGGGAGCTCACAATTTGTTAATTCAGATATTTTATACTGGGCCATCATTAATTTGGCATTCTGATGTATTGTGCAAATGCACACAGTGTGTGTCCCACTGGACCCAGGAAGAACACAATGCTTGGGACAAAGCTCACAAAATTTAGTAAATCCAATTTTCTGATCTGGGTAACGCTCCTTGAATAGTACATATGCTTCTCTTAATGTACTTATAATTAAATACTTTTGCACATGTACACGTTTGCCATATTTTTTCACCAAAACAAAGTCTTCTTTACCTGCATTTGACGACTAACTTCATCATTTTGATAGAAGTCCTTGACTAAGGCCACCGTTGCAGGGTCCAATATTCTTCCAGGCTTTGGGTCTGGGGATGGCATAACACCTTTTTTATGTAACAGTTTTTTTGCCTTTCTAGCCGTAAAGTTAGACACTCCAAATTCAGTTTCAATTGTTTTTACAGTCCAGCTTTTGGGACGTGTAGTTAGAATCTGCATTCTCACACTTTTGTCTGTAGTAGTGTTGAACTTTTCTTTTAATTGATTAATAACTTCATTGTCATTATTTTTTACAGCGTCAGAGTCAAAGGTACCTGGACTTAAATTTAGAACTTTTGTTCGGAAACTTTCAGTCACTTTTTTGATCTTTTCATCTGGGTATTTTTTTTCACTTAAACGTTTTATTTTTATTGGCGTTTCATCTATAGCAGCAAGACTTTTGTTTAAGGCTTGAATTGCCTCTACTTTCTCTGGAGTTGAACATGTGTTTTGAACTTGTACTTCAGGAACATTCAAATCATACTGCGATTCTGAGCTGTCCGAATGCAATTCTTCTTGCTCAGTTGGAATTTCTGGTAGCTTTACGACAACCACAACATATCTTGTCGCCTTCACGTAAATTGGCATTACGTTTTAAAACATTTTCATTCACAGGTCTCAAGCTTTTTTTGTAGTAATAATGACCAGCCTTTTTAAACAGATTACAACAATATACTGAAAAATGTTTTGTTTGACTGGGTTCACCCATATTGTTATCACAGGAGAACACTTCTTTCACATCCACTAAAAAAGTAATAACGTATAAAAATCATACTTTTATGCAAAACACTTTTTAAGTGAACTGCCAACAACTAACTGTTCACTCACTGAGATCTTAAAGGAAACTAAGCAAAAACTGAGATACAGTGGGTATGAGTCACACTCCTGTAAGAACATGAATCAGACAAGTCTACACGCTTTCTGTGCTGTGCCAGAACACCTGTAATTGGCAGATATTTTATTCACAATTATCTTAAATAAGTTATGGCTTGATTATTTGTTTGTAGGTTTAGTAAACCTATTGTAAATTAGTTACCTTAGAGCCTATGTATATTTTTTACCTTTAAAAAATATTTAAGATTGATTGCAATCTAGTCCTCACCTTAAAACATTGTCATATGTTTTTTGACATAACTCCTGATCCTATTGAGATCCCACTTTAAAAGTTTCAGGATCTATAGCTTATAATATTACAAGAAACATATTTTTTCAAATACTTTAAAAGACACTATTTCAAAAAAAAAAAAAAAAAAAAAAAAAAAACTTGTAAAGATTCTCTTCAAAATGAGGGTTCAAGCAAGTCTCTAGACCTTATAGAATTTGAGATATTCAAGAAATAAAAAGTTTGTGAAAGCCGAAAAACAGTATTTTTTCTAAATTTTAAAAATTAATTACATCAAAACCCAAACAGATAAAAAAATACTAAAAATATATTCTCATTTCTATCATCATACGGGAGAATGATTCCTGAAAGTTTCATTTAAATCTGAAATGGTCAGGTTGAGTGACAGGTTGACTTGGCATGGAATGACCCAATTTTGAGATTCATTTTTTTCAATTATGGGAAAAATTACAAAAATCGTTATTTCTATACTATTTCTTTAATAATATAACAACTGTACAACAAGCAATCATACAATAAACACTAAAAGTTCACTACATTTGGATTTGGATTACAATTCCTTTTGACACCTTGTTGGATTTTCAATTTTTTCAAAATTTTCATGTCTTTTTTGGGCCCCCAAAATTTAGAAATTTACAAAACTTAACACTACAGTTAGACTTTAGTTAAAATTCTCTTTAATCTGATACCCAAATACATTTTTGTGATTTTATCAAAACTTTCACAGCCATCTTTGGGCTCTGGCATCCAAAAATGTTGAATTTTAAAAATGAACATCATATTCATATTGTGGTTAAAATTACCTTTAATTTGATACTCTACATGAATTTTTGCAATTTTTCACAATTTTGACCTCACATTTTGCCCCATCCACTATTTTTTTGGTACGGGGGTGGATCAACCTCAAAAACAATAGGATTCTTTAGGGTAAAAGTATGGACACGCATACCAAGTTCTATGTATATCAGTTTACACATTGAAAAGTTATCATGAGACATATGCCAAACAGTTGAGTTAAAACTGAGAACCTTTCTTCACTCGTCAATTACCACCAATAATATACTTAATTCAAAATATTATTTACATGCCAACCTTTAACACTTTTTTATTTCTATACAAAATACCACCACTGAAAATAACAATAAATCACATCCTGTATATTTATTTAAGATAGGTATTACTTGTTACAGTGATACTAAATGTCAAACTTGGATAAAACTAATAGTGGTCAATTGAGACTAAATATGATATACAGCCAACTCTCTATAATTCTGCTAATAACTGGGAAGGTTCAAATAAACAAAAATAATATAAACTGTGCTTAACCAAGAAATAAACAACTTTCTAAACAATAATTATAATAATTCGTGTAAAGATTATTTGCATTATCTTGACAATGGATATCTAATGTGATTGCTTTTTTTTCATTGATGCATTTTAATATAAAAGACTGTTGTAATGCACTTTCATGTGTATACTAAAAAATATTTAGCACCATAATGTCTTAATGAAAGACATAATATGTAAACTGTTGTCCTGACTTCCCAGATAACCACCTGACCGAGTGCCATGCTGCACGTTCCTCTCAGCTCAGTGTCCTCTACTTCTTCACTGTTAGCATAATTTTCTCCCTTATATTACTACCATTTCAGTTATGCTCATTGATCACAGATTGGAAGCCAATATCATTTTGTGACATTCCAACCATTCTGAAAACTAGACTGTGAAACCAACGTGGAAGATGAAATCGATAAACTTGTTTTGTTGCTGGAAAAAGTACCGGGCTGTGACGATGTAAATGCAGGGACATCAGAAAATGGATGGCAAACGACGAAGTTGATGAAATAACTGACAATGATATTGTGGAAATGATGACACAGGGAGAACAAATAGAAGGAGAGGAGGAGGAGGCATCTTTAGATGACTTCCTCCCACATTTGGAAGGGTTCAAGATGATTGAGGCAGCACCTGCAGTACATTTTAGTCAGCAGGAGGAAGCGATCCCAGCTAATATCATCTGGTTGCATAAGTAGAGGGGCATTGCGTCGTGGAAGAGGGCTAAAAGGGAGAAGCAGTCATCTATCTATCAAGGACTTTTGCAAAAACTACAAACTGTAAGTTTTGACTCTTTTATCTTAGGCCTACCTTTTCACATTTGTGTATTTATTCATCAATGCACAGTAAAATAAGTTTAAATCATTTTTTTAAGAATTAGGCCTATGTTTTATGTTATGTTTTGTTTATTTTAAAATTGTATGTATTCATACTGTACAGTGTACATCATTTTATGTTTCCTGCAGTTATATTAGACATTATAAAATTTATCTTAAAATGTGTATACAATATTTTTATTCTTGGAGTTCCTTTTTCTGTAACACATTTTTAAAACGTACAGTACAGTACATAAACATTTATAAAGTACTGGCCTGTACTAAAAGGTCAGAAAATATGAATAAGAGGTTTTGGTATAAAAAGTGTGTTTTTAGTGGTATGGGTGGGGCAGGAAGTGAGTAATTATAGAACTCCGGCCTATCCGGCTTTTTTGTTATCCGGCCTGCCCTTCCGCCACATTAGGCCGGATAGTTGGGAGTCTACTGTATTAAACTTTTGTAATATAAAATCGTTATTCTCTATCATTCCACGAATTTTTAAATTATTGTGACCTTAAAGCTGTAACAACTAGAAAAGCTACAAACTATACGTACATTTCAACAGCTTATTGAAATTTAAAACAACTCGTATTTCCGTTGTCAATGGTACAAATGAGTCGTTTTTGCTTCAATTTGTAGCTTAGTATATCAGTAAGACGATGTAATACTTTATTTTTTCTATTGCATAGAAGAGCAAGTAAATGTGGTTATAAAAAACAGTATAAGAAATTACTTAAATGATAATGAAGTACACATTATAAAGTACAATGTAAGTTAAATAAACATGTAGCAATTATTAATTAGTAACCTAATGCGATGAAGCACAAGTAATATAGCAAACACAGTGCTCGCTTTATAGGCCTACTTAGTGCTGAAATAATCTATTATAACTCAGTGTAAAGTGTTTGGTATAAACTATAAAGTACTCAAGTAAATATTGTAATAAGTAATACAGTAACTCATGTAAACTGTACAAACGTTAGGTGTTGCACTGCATTTGTACACTTATGATGTCAAGATCCTGTCGTACTTAATGCTAGAGCGTTATAGATAGAAACGCTTGTATTTTCAAAACCTGTTAAGCTACAGCCTCACAAATTGAATCAAAATTAAATTCAATCAATTCTGATAATTTCATTCGCTTACACTATATACCTATCTCTAACAACAACAAATTTTCTCACAGACCAACTTTGTATGTTGTAATTCGAAAAAATCATAACAAAACGTTATATATATATATATATATATATATATATGTATAATTTTGTTTTACATGTTTGAGGAGTATAGATAAAAATTAAGTATTCCATCGCCTAACTCATACTACTGATCGCCTGAAGCTACAAATTGAAACAAAAATGATCCACCTACGTCAATTAACAACTGAAGTATGAGTTATGTTTTAAATTTCAGTAACTGTTGAAATTACAGTTTATAGCTTTTCTAGTTGTTATCTTTACATTATAAAAGTTTAACACATTGAGACCTGCCCTCTATGCTACTGTGTTCAGAGCATTTTTGTGAAAGTTTGAGGGCTAATAAAAAATGTGTCTCCTCCGACTAAACTCTTGCGCAATATATTAATTTTAACACTAATTTTAAACAGAGATAACATGTATACAAAATTGTATTGTTTACACCTTAATATTGTTTTATCAATTAAGGTTAGGATACGACTCTCTTTCTCACACATGGGTATCAGTGGTTGTTCATATAACTCACACCATGAACTTGAATTTGATATATGAAATTAACTTACTTGTATTACTATGTACATTTTTTGTTCCCAACTGAAAATTGAGAAGTGTTAGTTATATCATTAACTTCACCCGTCACAAACACACATTACCACTAATTTGTGAATATGAATTTGATGGATCGATGTCGGAGCCAGAACTGTTATGATTTCTTTAATTGCTTCTTCTGTAATTCCTGGAATAAGTTTGCAATATACGAACATATAACAAAACACTATCTCATGCACAACCTGTAGGTAAACAACAAAAATGGCTTCCCTTATCAAACACATGTACACATCACAAACAACAATTTTTCCCTGTTTGTTCAAGTGCATGCTGACATCTACAGTTTAGACAGAGTACTAAAATATTCCATTACATGCAAACCAAGCCTGTGGATGTATATGAGCTTGTTTAGTTTCAACTATGTTAAATTCCCGGATGTACCTGGTACGTCCTTAGGATTCTGGCACTTGTTTGACTTGGACGTACTAGTACTGATACCCGTGTGTGAGAAAGAGAGTCGTATCCTACCCTCAATTGATAAAACAATATTAAGGTGTAAACAATACAATTTTGTGTACATATGTTATCTCTGTTTAAAATTAGTGTTAAAATTAATATATTGCACAAGAATTTAGTCGAGCTGATTTTTTTTTTAAGTGAAAAAGTGTACTTTTCTCAACTAAATAAAAAAAAGTCAACTTACAAAACACCATAATAAAACATATATCATTTTAAAGTAGAAGACGTGTACTTTAATGCACTGTTTATATCATAGATGCAAGTGAAGAGACAAATTTTTTATTAGCCTCAAACTTTCACAAAAATGCTCTGGTCACCACTGATACCCATGTGTGAGAAAGAGAGTCGTATCCTAACCTCAATTGATAAAACAATATTAAGGTGTAAACAATACAATTTTGTGTACATGTTATCTCTGTTTAAAATTAGTGTTAAAATTAATATATTGCGCAAGAGTTTAGTCGGAGGAGACACATTTTTTATTAGCCCTCAAACTTTCACAAAAATGCTCTGGACACAGTAGCATAGAGGGCAGGTCTCAATGTGTTAAACTTTTATAATGTAAAGATAACAACTAGAAAAGCTATAAACTGTAATTTCAACAGTTACTGAAATTTAAAACATAACTCATACTTCCGTTGTTAATTGACAGGTGGTGGATCATTTTTGTTTCAATTTGTAGCTTCAGGCGATCAGTAGTATGAGTTAGGCGATGGAATACTTAATTTTTATCTATACTCCTCAAACATGTAAAACAAAATTATATATACAGTATATATATAAATAACGTTTTGTTATGATTTTTTTGAATTACAACATAAAAAGTTGGTCTGTGAGAAAATTTGTTGTTGTTAGAGATAGGTATATAGTGTAAGCGAATGAAATTATCAGAATTGATTGAATTAAATTTTGATTCAATTTGAGAGGCTGTAGCTTAACAGGTTTTGAAAATACAAGCGTTTGTATCTATAACGCTCTAGCATTAAATAAATGCACAACAGAACATTTGTACAGTTTACATGAGTTACTGTATTACTTATTACAATATTTACTTGAGTACTTTATAATTTATACCAAACACTTTACACTGAGTTATAATAGATTATTTCAGCACTAAGTAGGCCTATAAAGCGAGCACTGTGTTTGCTATATTACTTGTGCTTCATCACATTAGGTTACTAATTAATAATTGCTACATGTTTATTTAACTTACATTGTACTTTATAATGTGTACTTCATTATCATTTAAGTAATTTCTTAAACTGTTTTTTAACCACATTTAATTGCTCTTCTATGCAATAGAAAAAAATAAAGTATTACATCGTCTTACTGATATACTAAGCTACAAATTGAAGCAAAAATGACCCATTTATACCATTGACAACGGAAATACGAGTTGTTTTAAATTTCAATAAGCTGTTGAAATGTATGTATAGTTTGTAGCTTTTCTAGTTGTTACAGCTTTAAGGTCAAAATAATTTAAAAATTCGTGGAATGATAGAGAATAACGATTTTTATATTATAAAAGTTTAATACAGTAGACTCCCAACTATCCGGCCTAATGTGGTGGAAGGGCAGGCCGGATAACAAAAAAGCCGGATAGGCCGGAGTTCTATAATTACTCACTTCCTGCCCCACCCATACCACTAAAAACACACTTTTTATACCAAAACCTCTTATTCATATTTTCTGACCTCTTAGTACAGGCCAGTACTTTATAAATGTTTATGTACTGTACTGTACGTTTTAAAAATTTGTTACAGAAAAAGGAACTCCAAGAATAAAAATATTGTATACACATTTTAAGATAAATTTTATGTCTAACATAATTGCAGGAAACATAAAATGATGTACACTGTACAGTAAGAATACAAACAATTTTAAAATAAACAAAACATTAACGTAAAACATAGGCCTAATTCTTAAAAAAATGATTTAAACTTATTTTACTGAGCATTGATAAATAATTACACAAATGTGAAAAGGTAGGCCTAAGATAAAAGAGTCAAAGCTTACAGTTCTTAGTTTTTGCAAAAGTCTTTGACAGATGACTGCTTCTCCCTTTTAGCCCTCTTCCGCGATGCAATGTCCCTCTACTTATGCAACCAGATGATACTAGCTGGCGTCGCTTCCTCCTGCTGACTAATGTACTGCAGCGCTGCCTCAATCGTCTTGAACCCTTCCGAATGTGGGATGAAATCTTTCTTGTCATCTGAAGATGCCTCCTCCTCTTCTTCTATTTCTTCTCTCTGTGTCACCATTTCCACAATTTCATTGTCAGTTATTTCATCAACTTCGTCGTTTGCCATCAATTTTCTAATGGCTTCTGCATTTACATCGTCACATCCCGGTACTTTTTCCAGCAACGAAACAAGTTTATCGATTTCATCTTCCACGTTGGTTTCACACATGGGTTCAAGGTTGAAATGTTCACCTTCATGGTCCAAAAGAATTTTCCAAGACCTTACAAGTGATATGTTTGGAATCTCTTCCCATGCTTCGGCCAACCACCTTATGACATTTAGCATGTCAATCTTTTTCAGAGTGGTTAAGTACTATTCATTATTATCATTCGCATATCAACGAACTGAGAAGACGCTGGCGATACTGTTTCTTTAGCATTTCAAGGACGCCCTGGTCAATCGGCTGACAAACAGCCGTCACATTGCCTGGTAAAAATAAAGCTTTGATGTCTCCATCTGTGAGTTCATCAGTGGCCGGATGCGAAGGTGTGTTGTCAAGAATTAACACAGCTTTTCTTGGGAAATTGTTGTCTTTTAAATTTTTTCTACAGTCTGTACGAATCCATTTTGGAACCAGGTTTTAAAGACTTCGCAATTCATCCATTCTTTCTTTTGATGTGTGTAATATAGGGATAGTGATTCCTGATTTTCAAGTTTTTTAAAAGCTCTAGATTTCTTTGCTTTTGTTATTAAAATCAACCTTAAGCTTGTGGTTGCCGATTGCATTACTGCAAGCCAAGGTGGTGACTCGTTCCTTGCTTTTCTTGTATCCTGGTGCAGCTGCTTCTTTTTTTGATGGAAGTGTTTTTCTAGGGAGCATCTTATAATTTAAACTGGTCTCATCGCAGTTGTACAACTGCTCCCCAAAAACACAATCCTTTTCAATAAGCTTAAAAATATAGTCTTTGAACAAAGGTACAGCCTCTTTATCAGCAGACAAAGCCTTCCAACTTATGGTAATCTGGCGAATACCAAATCGTTTTTTCCACCGATCTAACCATCCATCACTGGCAGTAAATTCTGAATCTTCTCCTTCTATTTGTCGCTTAAATTACAATGCCTTTTCCTGCAATATTGGCCCAGTAAAAGGCAAGCCTTTTCTTCTTAAGTGTTCATGCCACAAAAATAAAGCTTCCTCAACTTCTTTATGCTTACCTTTCAGCATGGTTTCTCTTACTTTCATTCCACTTTCACTAGCTTGGGCAGCACACCACTTTTCAATTTCTGCTAGATTTTTCTTCCAGTCACCAACTGTACTTTTCCCAACGCTTAACTCCGAAGCAATAGTTTTTGCTGTTACCTCAGAGTCCGTCATTTGATAGCGTATAGTTTCTCCACCATATTCACTACAACCTTCTTTCGTTTATCACCAATTTCATAATCTGCAATAAAAAAACAACGAAGCACAAAAAAAAACAATTTATGAACGTAACCAGGAACAGTGGCAAACGTATTCCGCACTTGTTGACATCCGATACACAACTGACAAAACAAAGAGCAGGTAGCAGGGTGGGGGAAAACCCGCACTTTTCATGTCGCAACTTGTGTTTTGCACATGGCACGTAGGTTCAAAAATAGGCCGGATAGTCGAGAGTCTACTGTAATTATAACTTAGACATCTTTTTTGATGACTAAATTTTCAAGTTGTGCAGTACATATGAGCAAAAAAGCCATATACGAAATGTATTTCCCTATCTACCCCATTGTGCCATGTGACTTCTGAATGAAGTATAGTGTAAATGAACGAAATGATGAGAATCGATTAAATTCAATTTTCAATTCTCTTTCTTAATGCATTTAAAAGGCATAAAAGTTTATTTTGGAGATTAATGCCAGTGCTCTATTTGAGTAACACAAACGCAGTTATGTTTATCATGCGTCACAGGCCTATTAGATTACATTTTAATAATCAATTCATTTTGAAACAATTCCATTTTATTTCATATTGTGTACTTTATAATTATTGTAATCAGCGTTTTTAAACAGTCTTATTTAAACGCATTTGAGATTTTGTATGATGTGTCAATGCCAACATCTTATAATCATTGTGATATATAATAATAAAGGTTTCATTATACAACTGATTTTCCAGAAGTGGAATATACACAGATAGTTTGTCATATGCGTGAGCTTAAAAAAATAGCAAACAGTTGAGTCCTAGTCGAAGAGACCTTCTTTATGAAAGCAGTTGAAAAAGACATGCCTCTGAATGGGGCAATAAAGCCATTAAGTGAACTGTAAACTACCCTGACTTTCTTACTTTTCTTTGTGGCATTGCCATAACTGGCAGTTGTGCAATTTTCTTCTGCAAGGGTGCACGTTTTGTGTTTCAAGACGTATTGTGTGTGTGTGTACAAGCTTGGTTTAGTTTTTACAGTTAAAACTATAGTGTAAATTAATTTTTTGTTTTTGTGTAGACATTATATAGATTTTAAAATTATAATTTTGTAAATATTTTTATTGAATCAGCTAGCGGTAGTTTAAGTAAAAAGACAATTAGGAGTGGGCAAAGACAATTTGTACTTAACTCATACTATTATCTCAGGAGACTCCATTCTGAAAAAATCGGTATGGAGAACCATACATGACTTCCTTGTTCTAAGATTTATATTTAAAATCATTTACGAAATGAAATGTTTCCATAGAAACTACTTCTTTCAACTTATTGCTTCAGCCTTAACCACAGTACTGTGGTCACTACGTTAGTAGTATACCACCACACGTTATCGCACTCGATTTTCACTGATGATGGCAGTCGACGGCACTGCGGAAACGTCTGGTTTTGCAGAAAACATTGGACTACGGCCAAACAGCCTGGGAAGGAATTTTAACAACAAACTACTACTTTGTTGCCGATAACGTAGTACAAATATAAAAATTATCCCCTCCCCCTTCAACTATAATTTTCATTTATAGAAAATTACCCCCACCCCGTTCAACTAGCCACTTCATTTATAGATATTTCATCTACGTTTCTACAGTGGATGATTAAGATCTTCTTATCAGGATACTTTATTTATCAAAATTAAGTACTTTACTCTTGTTACAACAAAAAATGTTTCAGGTAAACTACCCTTTCCCCGTAACCGATCTTCACCAAAATCAACAGGCCTTGCATTCTCTACAATTCAGGGACGTATGCAAAAAAATATTTGATTATGAATGAATTTACAGCAGTTATCGTTCGTCATAGACAAAATTAAAGTTGTTATCACATAAAACGTTGCAGGTAAACTACCCCTTTATCTTAACCCTTCACCAAAATCAATAGGTCTTGAGTCCTCTACAATTCAGGGATGCATGCTAAACATTATTTGATTCTGTTTGAATGTGCGGCAGTTATCGTTCGTCATAGAAACAATTACTCTTGTTAAAACATTAAAGGTGGCAGGTAAACTACCCCTTTCCCTTAACCGATCTTCACCAAAATCAATAGGCCTTCAGTTCTTTACAATTTAGGAACGTATGCAAAATATTGTTTGAATCTCTTTGAATTTACGGCAGTTATCGTTTGTCATAGAAAAAATTACCCTTGTTAAAACATAAAACGTTGGAAGTAAACTACCCCTTTCCCTTAACCGATCTTCACCAAAATCAACAGACCTTGAGTACTTAAAACTTCAGGAATGTATGCAAAAAATTATTTGATTCTCTTTTAATATACGGCAGTTATCATTTGTCATAAAAATAAAATTACCCTTTTAAAACATAAAACGTTGCAGGTAAACTACCCTTTCCTCTTAACCGATCTTTACCAAAACCAACAGACCTTGAGTACTCTATAATTCAGGAAGGTGTGCAAAAAAGTATTTTATTCTGTTTGAATTTGCGGCTCTTATAGTTTGCCATAGAAAATACCCTTGTTAAAACAAAATTTTGCTGGTAAACTACCCCTTTCCGTTAACCGATCTCCACCAAAAACAATAGGTCTTCAGAACTCTACAATTCAGGGCTGTATGCGAAACATTATTTGATTCTCTTTGAATTTATGGCAGTTATCGTTCATCATAGAAAACATTACCCTTGTTAAAACATAAAAAGTTGCAGGTAAACTACCCCTTTCCCTTAACCGATCTTCAACAAAATCAATAGACCTTGAGTTCTGTATAATTCAAAAAGGTATGCAAAAAAGGCGTTGATTTTGTTTGAATTTACGGCTGTTATCGTTCGTCATAGAAAAAATTACCCTTGTTGAAACATGAAATGTTGCAGGTAAACTACCCTTTTCCATTAACCGATCTTCACCAAAAACAATAGATCTTGAGAACTCTACAATTCAGGGCTGTATCCAAAATATTATTTGATTCTGTTTGAATTTGCGGCTGTTATCGTTTGCCATAGAAAAAAATTACCCTTAATAAAAAAACGTTGCAGGTAAACTACCCCTTTCCCTTAACCGATCTTCATAAAAAACAATCGGTCTTGAGTACTCTACAAATCAGGGCTGTATGCAAAACATTATTCGATTCTGTTTGAATTTGTGGCTCGTATCATTTGCCATAGAAAATACCCTTTTACAACATAAAATGTTGCAGGTAAACTACCCCTTTCCCTTAACCGATCTTCACCAAAAACAATAGGTCCTGAGAACTCTACCAATTCAGGGCTGTATGCAAAACATTATTTGATTCTGTTTGAATTTGTGGCTGTTATCGTTTGCCATAGAAAATACCCTTGTTAAAACATAAAACATTGCAGGTAAACTGCCCCTTTCCCTTAACCGATCTTCACCTAAAACAATAGGTCTTGAGAACTCTACAATTCAGGGCTGTATGCAAAACATTATTTGATTCTCTTGGAATTTGCGGCTCGTATCGTTTGCCATAGAAAATAATTATCCTTGATTAAAAAAAAAGTTGCAGGTAAACTACCCGATCTTCACAAAAAACAATAGGACTTGAGTACTCTACAAAATCAGGGCTGTATACAAAAAATTATTTGATTCTGTTTGAATTTGAGGCTGTTATCATTTGCCATAGAAAAAAATTTACAGACAGACACACACACTTTTCGAAAAATGACTTTTTTTCATGTTTTGAGTGTAGTACAATCAGAATCTGCAATAATCTCGAACACGATTTTTTTTTGCCATCACCATACTTCCATTACCTTAAGGAACATGGAAGTAAAATCAGAAACTTAAGAAGTTTGTAAATGCCTCAAAGTTAGTCAATCTTACTTCTACATGATAATGAATCAGGACCTGTGGTAACTCCAAAATAGAACGACAAGGTATGACATTAAAAAGCAGTTGAAAAATAAAGTATAATGAAAAGGGGTTCTCCTGGTAGAGTTATGGAACGAGGTACCACAATCAACTCTGAGGTTCACTGTGAAACCTTAAAAAAGCTGCGGAGAGCAATCCAATACAAGCGACACGGTACGTTGAACTCCGGGGTATTGTTCTTCCACGACAACGCCCGACCGAATACAGCAGCACGAACGCAAGAACTTTTGGGAAAGTTTGGGTGGGAGATTTTGAATCATCCCCCAACAGCCCTGATCTGGCACCGAGCGATTATCACCTGTTCATGCATATGAAAAAGTGGCTGGCAACACAGCGCTTTGAAGACAATGAAGAGCTGAAGGCAGGCGTTAATGAATGGCTGAAATTGCAGGCGGCAGATTTTTACGATGAGGGCTTTCAAAAACTCGTAAATCGTTACGATAAGTGTTTGAACTTGAATGGAGACTATGTGGAAAAATAGTCTAAGAATGTAGTTTTCAACTGTGTAAATAAAACATTTTTCTTTCATTTTTTTATTTATTTATTCTAAAACGTAAGTTACTCTCTGGACAGCCCTTGTATATGGTACTTGAATGGTGTACACCATGTCATGTGTGGACGGACACTGACTTACAACACTGGCCTCCACAACATGTGGATTGTACTTAGCTAAACATGAACTCTCATTGTGGTATCATACAAAGAGTTTGATTGGAACTTGGTTTGGTCATTTAATATGTAATTTGGGTTGATTTTAAATACCTTGTATATTTCAAACTCTTCATCCATAAACCTACCTTTTTGCATATGAGCAAAGGTTTAAGATTTGTATCAAAGTCAGTGTAATATACAAAAAAGGTAATTTATGGATACCATTGAAGAGTTTGAAATATATAAGGCATTTAAAACCAACCCAAATTACATATTAAATGACCAAACCACCTTCCAATCTAATGCACTGTATGATATTGCAATGAGAGTTTGTGTTCAGCCAGGTCCACAACCATATGTTGCGTGGGCCATTGTTGTAAGTCAGTCCACACATGACACGGGTGTACACCATTCAAGCAGCATGTATGTAAACATGTTTTTATTGGGATGTTTGACTTTGATTAATAAATTTTAATGCTGACACTCTTATAATGGATGTATGTGTGTGATGATGGAAAGATTATTCCGAAACGTGTCACATAGCTACAAGCCACAAGATGGAACTGAAATAATGTAATATAATATTTAAATCAATTGTGCCTTGGGGACTGGAAACATGAATATCTTTTATCATTCTTTTTTGTATAATTTAGTTCACACTTCAAAAACAGAAAAGAATATACCGCATTGGCCTGAATATAAGACAACAATTTTTCCTTAAAATGCCCTTCTGAAAACCATACCCATCTTATATTCGCAACCTAACACATACAAATTTTGTGTTTGTACCTGCAAAGGGTACCGTCTTTTGTATGATTCACCAGCTGCACAGGCTTGCCACATGTGTAGTGTGATGTAACAGGCACGTGTTATAATTAGTCAAGACAGAAACAGAGGACACGCTGAATCCAATCCGTTTCGCCACATTCATATAACACAAACCACATTTTGTCCACAAAACACTACACCAATTCTCCCTTAATCACTGGGGAGTTGAACGATTTCATTTTGCCGAATTTGTTCATGATACATTAGACATCTGGGTTATTCCATGCCAAACCAACCAACAAATTTTAAGATTCAACCTGACATTTCAGATTTCAATGAAACTTTCAGGAATCATTCTCCCTTATGATAGAAATGAGAATATATTTTTAGATTTTTCTTTATCTGTTTGGGTTTTGATGTAATTAATTTTTTTAATTTAGAAAAAATAGTTTTTCAGCTTTCACGAACTTTTTAATTCTTGAATAACTCAAGTTCTATAAGCCCTAGAGACTTGCTGACCCCTCATTTTAAAGAGAATCTTACAAGGTTTAATTTGATATGCTACTTGACTATGTTTGGTGAAATTTATTTATTTTTTTTTTAAATCCAAAAAACATTTTTACATACATTTTTGAATGTTTTTTAAAAAAATAGAAAAAAAAATATATGCTTCTGTAATATTATAAGCTATAAATCCTGAAACATTTAGAGTGGGATCTCAATGGGATCAGGAGTTATGACAAAAACCTTAAAGTAATGTACAAGACATCTATAGGCTAACAATTTTTGTTTTGTGTTTACATGGTAACAGACAATTTGTAAAATCTACACTTTTTTGTTACTTACATCATACTAATACATAGTCAATCATCATAACAAGGAAGGTTACATACCAGGTTTTTACATGATAAAAATAATAAGTTTTTTTCTTGGTTAGCACTCAGTCATTTCGCAATCGCACCAAAATACCTAAATAGATCTTAGTTCTTCTTTAATTTAACAGATAATTTCTTGTTTGCTTTTTTAGTTTCTAAGTCTATAAGGGGATAAACTCTTCCTGTTGCTGTTGTAGGATCAACTTTTGTTAAAACCTCACTTTTGTGCACAACTAATATGTCAGTAAATTGTGGGTATTTGAAAGATGGAGAAGGGCCATGTGGTTCCAAAAAACTTATTTTTACTTCATCTCCTTCTACTCCTAACACACAACCTAACCACCACTTGTCTGAGTATTGGCATGTGACAAAGCCAACACCGTCATTAGTGTCCAAATCAGCATCAGTGTCATCAGCTGAAACTATTTCTACACTTGATACCTCTGAAAATGAGTGGGTTTTCACTAAAACTTCAGTCTCACTCACAGGAGTGTAACTGTGAAATTGCTGAGTGACCTCTATTGTTGTTGCTGCTTCAAACCGTCTCTTCAAGGTCTGTTCCTCTGCCTCATGTTTGTCTTTAGTGGAATACAAAAATTGATGTTGTCAATATTGGCTTTAGTCCAATCATAAAGTTGGCGGGAGGTCATGATTTGTTCAGTGTAAACCACACGTAGACTGGCCAATGCTGCTAAACGTTTTACAGTTCCTCCTACACTGTCACATGCATTCTTTCCATGTGACGATGAAAAAAAGTTCCATTCAGCCTTAATTCCAAAATCGTTCTCATGATAGTACACATTGAGGAAGTTGGATTTGTTTTTGTACTGTGATGCTGCTCCGTCTGAAAAATAATGTAGCTATTCGGGCTTTGAGGCAGGTTCTGTTTAAGAAAGTCAATCATGAGGCATTGAAATAAATGAACAGCAACGGTATCGAGTACATACAATCAGAAATGATAACTAAGCTAAGGTATGCCAGCTTTCTGCTTTCCTCATCCATGTAGTATATAACAAACGGATGTATTGTTGCTTGAGCATTATTCCAGTGAAAGACTTGTGCAGCATCTTGAAGTACAAATGCATAATTTTCAGCAAAATCACAAAGCACAATGCATTGGTTTTGAGGCAGATTTTCTTTTAAGTGTCGCAAGTACGAAGACTGTTGAGTAGCAATGAAAGAGTGTCTTAAGAGTTTTGGAAAACTCTGAAACAAATAATCCACAAACTCTTCTGTTGGTTTTGTAACAGTTTCCAGGACACACTTGTTATCAATCTGCATCCATTGTTTGAAACTCACATTTTCAATGCTATTTAGCTCAAAAGCTTCTTCAAACCTAGCCTTCAAATCGTCACTTCCTGGGCAATGAACACAATTTGTAAAATAACATTTACATGTTGGAGTTTTGCAAATTATATTGCTAGTTACATCTCTGTATGTTTTAATAGGGAGCTCACCATTTGTTAATTCAGTATTTTACACTAAGCCATCATTAATTTGGCATTCTGATGTATTGTGCAAATGCACACAGTGTGTGTCCCACTGGACCCAGGAAGAACACAATGCTTGGGACAAAGCTCACAAAATTTAGTAAATCCAATTTTCTGATCTGGGTAACGCTCCTTGAATAGTACATATGCTTCTCTTAATGTACTTAGAATTAAATACCTTTACACATGTACATGTTTGCCATATTTTTTTTACCGAAACAAAGTCTTTTTTACCTGGCATTTGACGACTAACTTCATCATTTTTATAGAAGTCCTTGACTAAGGCCATCGTTGCAGGGTCCAATGTTCTTCCAGGCTTTGGGTCTGGGGATGGCATAACACCTTTTTTATGTAACAGTTTTTTTGCCTTTCTACCCGTAAAGTTAGACACTCCAAATTCAGTTTCAACTGTTTTTAGAGTCCAGCTTTTGGGAAGTGTAGTTAGAATCTGCATTCTCACACTTTTGTCTGTAGTAATGTTGAACTTTTCTTTTAATTGATTAATAACTTCACTGTCATTATTTTTTACAGCGTCAGAGTCAAAGGTACATAGACTTAAATTTAGAACTTTTGTTCGGAAAGCTTCAGTCACTTTTTTGATCTTTTCATCTGGGTATTTTTTTTTCACTTAAACGTTTTATTTTTATTGGCGTTTCATCTATAGCAGCAAGACTTTTGTTTACGGCTTCAATTGCCTCTACTTTCTCTGGAGTTGAACATGTGTTTTGAACTTGTACTTCAGGAACATTCAAATCATACTGCGATTCTGAGCTGTCCAAATGCAATTCTTCTTGCTCATTTCTGGTAGCTTTAAAACAGCTTTACGACAACCACAACATATCTTGTCGCCTTCACGTAAATTGGCATTACGTTTTAAAACATTTTCAGTCACAGGTCTCAAGCTTTTTTTGTAGTAATAATGACCAGCCTTTTTAAACGGATTACAACAATATACTGAAAAATGTTTTGTTTGACTGGGTTCACCCATATTGTTATCACAGGAGAACACTTCTTTCACATCCACTAAAAAAGTAATAACGTATAAAAATCATACTTTTATGCAAAACATTTTTTAAGTGACACTGCCAACAACTAACTGTTCACTCATTGAGATCTTAAAGGAAACTAAGCAAAAACTGAGCTACAGTGGGTATGAGTCACACTCCTGTAAGAACATGAATCAGACAAGTCTGTACACGCTTTCTGTGCTGTGCCAGAACACCTGTAATTGGCAGATATTTTATTCACAATTATCTTAAATAAGTTATGGCTTGATTATTTGTTTGTAGGTTTAGTAAACCTATTGTAAATTAGTTACCTTAGAGCCTATGTATATTTTTTACCTTTAAAAAATATTTAAGATTGATTGCAATCTAGCCCTTACTTTAAAACACTGTCATACGTTTTTTGGCGTAACTCCTGATCCTATTGAGATCCCACTTTAAAAGTTTCAGGATCTATAGCTTATGATATTACAAAAAACATATTTTTTTCAAATATTTTAAAAGACACTATCCCAAAAATGTATGTAATGTTTTCTCGATAAAAAAAAAAAGGTCAAGTAGCATATCAAATTAAACCTTGTAAGATTCTCTTTAAAATGAGGGTTCAAGCAAGTCTCTAGGCCTTATAGAACTTGAGTTATCCAAAGAATTAAAAAGTTTGTGAAAGCCGAAAAACTGTATTTTTTCTAAATTTTAAAAATTAATGACATAAAATCTCAAACAGATAAAAAAAATCTAAAAATATATTCTCATTTCTACCATACGGGAGAATGATTCCTGAAAGTTTCGTTGAAATCTGAAATGGTCAGGTTGATTTGGCATGAATATCCATCTCCCCGCTTCATCCAGTGGGGAGTTTGACGAATCTGTTTGGCCGGATTCATTCAAAATTTTCCACTTGACTTAAAACCATTTTCCCCCACTCCCCTTTCTGAAAAATTGACAAACCGTTTGGCCGGATTTGGGCACAGATTCTCTACACGCAGCCTCGTGTTTCCTTCATAAATCAGTTACCAATCGCTGTATAAACGTGAGACCAGTAACGTTGTCTTAGGTTTGATGCCCCCTACAACATCCAAGTAGCACACCACATGATTGTATGATTGCCTAAAAGCAAGATATGTGTGCGGCCATGCATCCTTCCCCAATGAATCGGCTACTGATCGCCATACAAACACAAGACTGGTACCTTTGTCTTAGTTTTTAAGACCTCCTACAACCTCCATTATGCCATCAAGTGGTACTGTGGACAAGAAGGGTGCAAAATATGTTACAGTTAGATCTACAGGCAATTAAAAATCACACATTACTGTCAAAAACTTCCGTCATATGTTATTTTGAATGGACAAAGGCTTCCTAATGAACAGTTACCAGCTAGGATTGTTTTTAGAGTAAAGGAAAAGGGGTAGATGACTCTGAAATGGGAAAATTTTATGACAGATTGGCTTAATGTTGTTTGGGGATGTCGAACAGGTGTTTACTAGGACGGAGATGTTAATCTTGACGGTTTCCATTGTCAGACAACTGAAAAAAATAAAGAAGCTGTTGCAGAAATGAACACTGATCTTGTCATAATCCCTAGGGAAATGACTTTTCAGCTTCAAGTTCTAGATGTGGTTATTAGTACACCATTTAATACCACTTACGGAAGGACTATAGTGACTGGAAACAGAAATCATGCATTGAGTCCAACAAGTGAGATGAAGAAATCAAGCATACAGCTATTGGCCCAGTGGATAATCATTGTGGGGGAAAATCAAAAGTGAATCCATTGTAAAGGGGTTTCAAAATTGTAACTGTAATGTTTTTAGTAACATGGACGGGAGTGAGGATGACATTTTGTGGAAAGACTCTAGTTATGATTCTGATTCCAGTAGCAGTACTGAAAATGAACTTTGAGAATAAGAAAATGAGGATGATGACTCCAATTAAACATAATAAGGCACTTTATTATTTAGAATTTCACCTTTAATGTAAAATATATTTACTTACCTTTAATAGCCATATTTATTTAGTTTCACCCGAAGGTATGGTATTTAGATCATTTAATTATCTTTCTCATAGAACTCAAAAGATTCAGTGTCATCTTATATGCAGACACTTTTGTTTTCTTCCAAAATACTTTCAAAAATATGTGAGGTCGTCTTATATTTGGGCCCATACAGTACTTCTGTATTTAAATCTATTTGGGAAGTGATAACAATAGCTTTGCATAACAGTAAATAAACTGTTGGAAGTAAATAAGTTAATAAATAGCTTAGTGTCATAAAAAGTAAACACCATAGTTGACTTAAACCAGTTTTTGACGACTTTCCATAAAAATGGTTTTATGCACAAACATCTTTTAACATGGAGCAATCCAATTATTGTAATTAATACTATATTAATGCATACTTTAAAACCAAATAACAGAATTATTTGTGTCTATACTGCAAAAAATAACATATTATTCCTTACGAACATCACTATCACTATGGTCTTTTATAAAACTGGCTCCAGTGAATGCAGTTTAACATGAATCTACATGAACTGTCTACACAAAACTGTGGAATAATATGAAAATATATTGCAACAATGAAGGGTTTATTTTATTGTTATTTAAAAATGTTGCCTAACATTATTACAATATTTTCCTGTCCAAGTACCAAATAACAAACAAAAATGTATGATTTGTTTGTAAAAAAAATCACCTTTTATTCTCCACAGCTTCTGTGTTACTATCATTATTATATTTGGAATTTAATATTTAACCATAGTCTAACATTAATATTTTCCTGATTGTTATACAGAGTAAGTGACATACATATTTATTGCCACAAATGGCATTCAGTTTACAAAAATTTATTGAAGCTATGAGAGTTATCGTCTTGTTATTTTATAATGAGGAAATCATAGAAAAAACGTTTTTTGCTGAATAACAGAAGGTTGCACAAAATTTGACCATGAAACCAACCGTCAATAAAATGGAATTAAAAAAAAACCTACCTAATTTAATGGTTATATTCCTCTCCAGTTCATTTTTAAAACGTACAGTTTGTACACCTGATACTGCTTTCACAACAGTTGATTTTCCATGTGCTACATGCCCAATTGTCCCTACAAGTATTGAAAATATATTATTAAAATGTAAATACCATACACTTCAATGAATTAACACCTTAATATAACAGTAAATAATTGCAAGAAATTTTTAAACTACAAGACAAATGAAATCATCTAATTAAGAATATCCTTTATACTTACCATTTATTTTATTTTTAAACATTATATTTTATCATATTTCAAATTAAATACCATTTTTTAAATATATTGTTACATGTCATGAAACAATATAAGATAATACACACTTTTGTAATATACATATTAATATAGTAACTATAGGGGTAGGCCTACCACAGACAAAAAAAAGTTCCAGTGCGCATGCATGCGCTGGCACGGCGGAGAAGGCTGTCACCCCCACCATGTCCGTCAACAACGTTGATGGCTGTGTAAGCTGTCTAAGCGGGCAGTGTGTTATTCAGTTAGATGCGTATGTGTATTTATGAATAAATTGCGATTTGTTTTCCTTTATACAATTTCTTTACGTTTTCATTTAATATACGAGGGTCATTCAATAAGTAACGAGACAAATTGCTCTAGCTCAAAAACTACTTGATAAATCAATACGATACTTTCAGGAGTAGAAGTTGGCATCCTTGTAATGACTTCTGATTAGCTGTTTAATAAAATGTCGAAAACATAATCTCTAATTTACTCAGTCAACAATGGCGAGTCCGCTTGATAATTGCACCGCGGAAGAACAACGTTCAGTGATTAGATTTTTTGTCGCAGAAGGTGTCAAACCTTCTGAAATTCATGAAAGGATGTTAAAAGTGTACGGTAATCATTGTTTGCACCGTTCGAACATTTACAAATGGGTAGAACAGTTTAAAAGTGGTTTTGCAAATGTCAGCGATGAGCAGCGGCGTGGCCGACCGGTCGAAGTTTCAACTCCCTCCTTGAAACCCGCATTGACGCGCTTATTCGGGCTAACAGGCGTATAACTGTTGAAATGATTGCTGAAGAAGTCTCAGTAAATGTTGGTACTGTCCATAAAATTATTCATAATAAGCTGCAATACAAGAAAACCTGCACAAGATGGGTGCCAAGACAACTTACGGATGTCCACAAAGAAACCAGGCTTCAAATATGTAGACAGTTGAAAGCACGTAGTTTAACTGAAAAAGAATCATTTTTTGAAAGAATTGTTACATGCGATGAAACCTGGATCCACCATTTTCACCCGGAATCGAAAAGACAAAGCCTTGAATGGAAGCACACCAGTTCTCCCAATCGAAAAAAATTCAAGACGCAGCCATCAGCAGGTAAAGTCATGTTGACGATCTTTTGGGACTTTCAAGATCCTATTTTCTGTGATTATCTGGAAGACCAACGAACAATCAACAGTCAGTATTACAGTGATATGCTGGAAAACAAGGTAAAGCCCGCCATCAGGACCAAACATCGTGGACTCTTGACAAAAGGCGTGATTCTCCTTCGAGACAACGCTTGCCCACACACTGCTCAACTGACCCAAGAAATGCTTACAAAACTTGGCTGGGAGGTCCTGCCACATCCACCTTATAGCCCAGATCTCGCTCCATCAGACTTCTTTGTTTGGACCCCTTAAGGAGGCACTACGTGGGAAAAAATTCGGTTCCAATGAAGAGGTCAAAATTCCTGTGCTAAACTGGCTCCGTCAGCAATACACAGAATTTTATGCCAGGGGCATTCGGAAGTTAGAAGAACGATGGGATAAGTGTATTACAGTTGGGGGGGGGGGGATTATGTTGAAAAGTAACCATCACTTTGTAATGATTCAATAAACAAGTTTTAAGCTAGAGCAATTTGTCTTGTTACTTATTGAATTACCCTCATAATTGTATATATACGACTTATATTTAGTTTTCATTTAGTATTTTATTATAAATCATAATTAGAACTAACAGTGTGTTGTGTTGACTAATTACCAACGAATTACCCATTCGTTGTCATACTGTTACCGTAGCGTTATTTTTTTTTATTATAAATGGCATCTTCATCGAATAGTAAGCTAGCTTCTGGGAGACCTCTAACAAGTCAAGCCAGAGAAATTATTTTCAACATGGCAGAATATTTAAGAAAACAAAAAAAAAGGAATACAACTTAGGTTATAATATTGCCGCCAGTACAAGTGAAGCACAGGAGTCTCTCAGGCTACTGTGTACAAAATTTTAAAAGAAGTCAAGAAATCGTCAACTTCTGGTTGTGAAAAAATCTGTTTTCTACCCCAAAAGGAAAATCGCAGGCTCATAAAAAAAAGATTGAAGTGGACTCCTTCACAGATAGTGCAATAATGAGAAAGGTGCACGAATTTTATGCAGTGAAAAAGTCTCACCCTCAATAAAGAGTTTACTGCAATCTCTAAAGGAAGATGATGTCACTCAATGTGAACAAGAATATTTGAGGCAACGACTTAAAAAGTTAGGATTTAAATGGACTCGTCAATCCAATAGAAGACTCCTAATAGAAAGAAGTGATATCGTTGCTTGGAGAATTCGCTATCTAAGTGACATAAATAAATACAGACGAGAGGGTAAAAATATTGTTTACATTGACGAAACATATGTTCAGACATCTTCATGTTGGCAATCTTCTGAAGAGGTAGGGATAACAACGAAAATTGGGAAAGGTAATAGACTTATTATATTTCACGGTGGGGGAGAGGCTGGTTTTGTTAACAATGCTCTGTTAATATTTAAGCCTTCATCGACATCTGGAGACTACCATAGGTCTATGAATTTTAATAACTTCGGTAAGTGGCTATCAGAAAAATTACTACCTAATCTCCCAAACAGCTGTATAATAGTGATGGACAATGCCAAGTATCATTGTGTAGAAAGGGATAAAAGGCCGACCTCGGGTTCACTAAAACAAGAAATAATTGACTGGCTTGTGAATCATGGTGTTAAAATAGATTTTACATTAACGAAATCTCAGCTGCTGGAAAAAGTGAACTCAGTTAACTGTGACAAAACATTTATTGTTGACGAAATAATTCGTGCAAAAGGACATATTCCACTTTGTCTGCCACCTTACCATCCCGATCTGAATCCCATAGAACTTGTCTGGGGAGATATTAAAGGAGAACTTGGTCATAATTTTAGTGGATATCTTTAGATGAAAAGAAAAATTGTTGCAAAAAAATAGTTGATAATTTTATAGTTGAAAAGTGGAAAAAGGGTTGTGAACATACAATAAAAATTGAATAACAGTACTGGATTACGGATCATATTATGGATGAAGAAGTGGAGAAATTAATCATTTCCGTGGGAGAAGATTCAGATTCAAGTACAAGTGAAGATTCAGAAGACGAATAGGTAAGGAAAATTAACACCATAAATATTTACCATTTTTTTATTATTAATAATTAATTAAGACAATTAACTTTTTTTTATCAGCCATCTAAGGACCACATGCCAATTTCAATTCTTTACTCAATTAACATTATTGTTAAAAATGTTTAATAACATTAATTTTTACTACAGCGGTAAGCACCTCGATTTACACATGCGGTTGCTTTATGTAGCATAAGAAATATTTTTAAAGCATGCCTTTCACAAATGTTGGGGTTAAGTTCTACAGATATTATTTTCAAATTAAGTAGAGTCTATACAAATTTAAGGATTTTAGAATTTGTTAATTGTGAATTTTATAGAAACGTTCATGATTATTTTAAGATCTGTTACTTCGAATAGTCTGTTACAAATTAATACCATGCATACGTTTTCGCACACGAAGAACAAGTCATTCCCGGTATATAAATAACACGTGTAAAATACTGCAGTAATAAGTGTGACTGACAACAATGGAGGAGGTAACGTTCCCCCTTCGTTGTGACGCTGTTGTGGCGGCAGTCCCCACTCCAACTATTTTTTGTCTCTGATCGAGCTATAATATATAGTATTAGTATAAAACTTATATTATGTAGTTATAGTTATATTATATTATATAGTTATATACTATTACTATATAGTTAATATCTATAATATAACGCAGTAGGTAGTGTGTCAGTCATCGGTATAGGAGACCAGAATTCATTACCATAGTAACAAGTAAATAAACAAATGATATTTATCGGCATCGGATGTATACCTTTATCAGTTCCTATAGTTTTTAATGTTTTTACTATGCAATTGAATTGATATATTTTGTAATTCTGTATACAGATACGTCTATATATTTTGTAATTGTCTTAAAAGATTGTAAAATTTATGTTTATACGTATTTCTGATGATGCCATGAATAAGTAATGAAATATATTAAATACCACTACTAAAGATGTCAACATCACCGTGGAGACCAGAATTAATTACCATAGTAACAAGTAAATAAACAAAAGCTATTTAGCAGCAACGGAACTGTACATTTTCCCATTCCTGCAGTACATTTTCGATGTTTTATATAATATGCGATTGTATCGGTATATTACGATGTAGACAAGAAGAAGTGTACTAACTGTAAATTGTCCTATTACTTAATGCAAAGCGAAAATACGTGTTGTTTTCATTTGTGAGGTTAGGTGACAACGGTTTTTGATTTAACAGGTACTTTATCTTCAAAGGCTTTATAAACGGGTACTTTTAAATCTCCAAAGGCTGTTGCAACAACATAATAAGTGTTGAAAATTTGGAGAGAATTTGACTAATGAGTACAAAATTGTTATACGAGCTGAAAGAACGCCATATATACATAGACAATCAAAATTATATTAAAGTACTTATTAAAAACAAATATTCGCGAGCGAAGCCATGGGTAACAGCTAGTATATAATATTGAGATATTATTCAATTTTGTTTCTTCTGCAAGTATTTTAATACTTAATACTTGGGGAAGAAACAAAATTGAATAACATCTCAATATTATATAATTGCTGCAAGAAACTTCAAGTTACCTATATAGAAAATGATATATAAGTATATATATGCAGTATGCCTTTGTCCTTTATGGGCTGTTGATCAGAGGTTTATTTTTTTAAATATACATAAGAACTGCAAACAACAGATACATAGCATAATTCAGTATGCTTCTTGTACCACATTATATCATGAACAGGAAGGGATCCACTAATAAACAGCAGGCAAGCACACATTTACTATAATTTACTATCAAACATGTCCAAAAAAACATATATAGTATTAAATTCATATCTGAATCATGCCAGTTTAATGTTTACTCAAATATTCTACTCAGCTTTATAGAGATGTTGGTGGCTGAAATTGCACACGTGCGAGCGCGCGCTCACTCATAACACAGAATATCACTCGCACGCTCAACATTACTCTCACTGTTTCAATGACCCTTTTACTGTTTCAAAGCTAGTTTCAAAAGATATATGGACATTGTGTCATTATGGTTTTTCATTATGGATACTGAACCAAAGTTAAAACTTCATAAAACGTTTCATATTACAGTTACTATAAAATTGAATAAATATTAAATTTTGTGTTTTTTTTCACCAATTTAATACAAAATAATCAAAAGAAATATAATTGTTCATTTATGAAATTACTTTTTCTCAATCTGTGATTTTTTATAGTTAGGGGTTGCTTCCATGTATTTGGAGGGGGGAGGGGGGAAATCGAAAGTAAAAAAAAAACACATTGGAATTCAAAGAAAACAAATTTTTCAAAAATGGTTCCATACAATTTTTCATATGAATTGATAGTTCTTAAGTTATAAAGAAATTGAAATTGCAGTTTTTGCTCAAAAAAAAAAAGGTACTAGAGGTAAAACAGGCTCAGGTGTACAAACATTGTTAGGGAGAAGCAGAGACCTGACAACTCCACCATGTCAGAGCAAAATTTCTATTCCTTAAAACAGATGTTGCTGTATAACTTGAAACTAACACATTTGGAGAAAAAAAAAGATAAAACCACACAGCATATAAACTAAGAATTAATTCATTAAGTTTTTTATTTATTCCTGTATGATTAATAGTTTCGGAGATAAGTATGTTTAAGTATGGCATCCAAACATTTATACAATGAAGCTTAATATCTGTTAAGCTAAAAAATGAGTTTTTATACATTTCTGAAGAAAAAACAATAAATACACTTGATAGAAGCAATGTGCTCTCTCTCTCTCTCTCGTTGCCATTATAATCAGGCAGTAATTACTAATTTCTTAAATGTAATACTAATTTTGTTTACATATTGTATTACTTAAAAGTTTAAAATTTTCTGCTCTTATAAAGCACAGCCTTAAGAAAAAGATTTTACTTTGAATTATACAGGCATTACATAAAAAACTTGAATAGTGAGAACGCAATTTAATTTCATGTGCTGCAAATATTTACTTACTAAGATAAAGGTTAAAAAAATTATATAAAACACATTTAACACTCATAACTCTAAAATCTACAAGATGATGGCCCTTCCCACACTTCTCTGAGTCTGAGAATTGGACTTTAACAAGATCCTTGGCAAGTCGTATTCAAGCAGCCAAAATGAGATTTGTCAGGCATAAGGCAGGATATACTCTTCAACATCGCAAAAGAAATGTTGAGGTACGTCAGTCAGAACCTGAGTATACTTGACAGAATTCTCCAATATCAGCTAAAATGGCTGAAACATCTTAACTAGGGCTACCATATTTTTAAGATCCACAACAAAGACACCTTGACAAAATTCTTGCTGTTGACTTAGGGGGGAATGGGGTATTATCTCTGTATGTTCTAAATAAACCAATATTTTCGTCCTTTCACACTTTATTTATAATTATAAAACATTAAATTATAAATTGAATTATAGTTTATATATTAATTAATCAACAGAGACCTATTTAACTTGCTTGACTGGAAGGTCCTGCACCATCTAATTTGTATTTCTCACTCCATGCAGCTACATTAATATTATTATTTTCCATCATTTTGTAAAATTCACTATAGCTGTAGGCTACTTTGAATTGTACTTGACGTTAAGTACAGATTTCTTTCCTGTAGTGTACTTCCTGTTTCTGAATGCCACCTATTCTTCATTACAGAAAAAAACACTTTTGACAGCTACTGAAGTCTAAGGTAAACAAAAAAATAAACAATCAATTGAGCAGACTGATAGGCGTTTCTTCTACAGAATTAAAATGTTTGAAAATTTCCTCCATATCTGTGACAACTCCTCATCCATACAATTTTTGTTTTCATTAATGATATACAAATGTAAAAATTTATTAACTTTAGAATCTTCATGAAATAAGTCATCAACATTAATTGCAACGTCCTTATGCACTGTACTGTTGACAAATGCAGCTTAACTTTCAACATCAATTCGTTGTAATTTGTTTATCCAATAAGGCAACCTATTTAAATTTAGTTACATAATTAAATGTATTTTCTTCATGTCTTTTTAACTTAAAATGTTCATAGAATATTTGCTTGCCCTTTACGAGCACTGGAAACTGATCAGCAAGTTGAAAATCTAAGTTTATCCAAAATCTAATCTACACAATAAATGGATACTGTTCTTTAAAACGCTGAGTGATGCACATTTTCGTTTTGGTATTACTAAAATGTAAATAAATAATATTAAAATTGACACTTTTCACTAACACAACTACAATAACATGAATACCATAAGCCAAGTTTCAGTCTGCTAATATAACCAAAACAGTACTACTTCGTTCGACATATGTGTATGTTATGGATACTGCAACTAGCGGCTGGCGACACGTTGTACTAGCCATGCAACCGTCACACTAAACAAAATAAATTTAGCCGCGTGGTATGCCTTGGTCCTTTACGGGCTGTTGAGCAGAAGTACATATATGTTATGGACATTGAAATCATGTATCAATCATACATAATTATGATTTTATCATGTTTGCATAGGTTTATTCCAGTCTTTACATCAATTTGTTAAAACAAATGATTTAGAAAACTCAATTAATTAGAAATTACAATTAAGGTGAAAACGAAGAAAAAATTGCATTTTGGCCGAACTAAGCCCAGACATGGCCTAAAATTGAGGACAATCCAGGGCAAACGAGGACATATGGTAGCCCTATCTTAACCAAATGGACAACTGCTGCATCCCCATATAAACCAAAGGACGGAGAGGTGTGGGGCATCCAAAAAAGTGTTGGAGTGACCAGCTCTAGTCTATATGCTAGGGATTGGAACAAACCATCTTTTGTTTAATCCTTCTTGATGATGATGACATGTAACTTTCATCATCTGAAGAATTGGGGGGGGGGGGGGGGAGAAAATTTGTACCAGTTTTCTGGTACTGTTTATTTTATTTGTAAGATGTCATTTTTATTGTTTCATGACTTCGTGCTAACTTTTAAATACTTCTATGTAATCCTTATATTTTCACAATTACCTTCTCGATTACAAGATAATTAGCATACAAGTTCTTTTTCTATTAATTTACGTAGTTTTACTTACACAAATCACCCCCCCCCCACGAAAAAAATCCTAGTTGTTCCCCTGATATGTATATATGACATATCTATTACTACCATGCTAAATATATGAGTGTTTGTGTACCAGACAATATTGTAGACCTGTACAGGTCTTTTGGAAGAGGGAATATTTCACCTACTAGATTTTTGATTTCTGGTAGTCATGTCTGTGTTTCACAATGTAATGTGTGCTTCAAATAAAGCACTGCTTTATTTTCTATAGAATATATATATACAGTACAACCTCGTTTATCCGGAATAAAGGGGGCGGCGGTGTTCCGGATAATCAATTTTTCCGGTTAACCAATGCTACCTTATATACATTGGATTCCGGGTAGAATTAAACTACAGTACAAAGAAATAAATGTTCTTAATAATGAAACTACAGGTAGTCGTCGACTTACGACCGGCCGCACTTACGACCACAAAAACATGAAACACGCCCACTTGTAACGGGTCGAATTCTAGCCATCCAACAAATCGATATTATTGGCCATTAAATCAGTAAACACGAGTGCGAGAGTGAAATTTGTAATAGTCTTGGACGTTTGTCATTGTGAAACGACAATTCACATACACTGTAGAAAGATTGTCAAGTGTTCTCATCGACAGGATGTACGGACTTGTCAAGCTGTTTTTAGCACAGTGAAGCACCCATATGCAGTTAAGAACACTAAAAAATCACGATAACCACGTACTCGACAGTTGACTAGGAAACAAAAAATGTCGAGGGCTCTCAAAATTAGGCAGGTGTGCTATACACACACTAACGCATGAAAGACAGTGTCAGTAACACTACCACAAATCAATAGCTATACAGTATTTACATTCATAAAAATTGTTGTTTACTAACTAAATACAGTACAGTATTAAATTTATATACAGTACAGTACTACAATTCAAACATTTTTTTCAACTTATTTCTTGAAAAAGTCCTGAATTTTTCTTTGTGTTTTTTCGTTACATCGTTTTCGAGCAGCTTTGTCCCTCCACCGTTTTATTAGCAGCACGTCAGCAGGTGTTGCGTCAAGTGACTGTTCCACAAATTGAAGAGCAACCTGAAACAACATGTGCTCTGTAACTGCTGCCTTTTACATTAAACATTAAGATGAATTGGGCCGTACGCGATTTTAGTAACAATGTCTTACATCAAATGCTTTGAATGCGTCGTCTGCTTTGACTAGGCTGACAGAAGGTTCGTTGTCGGTGTCGTCTGCTTCACGAGGCTCTGGCTCCTGGATCATTTCGACGATCTCTTCTTCCGTCAGCTCAAGCTCAATGTCGTCTGCTTGTACCCATTGTAATGCTTCTTCTTCTTCAATATCCTCACAACCTGGCACTTTTTTTATTAAGGCTGACAGGTTTTCAAAATCTTCCTCTTCATAGTCGTCTATGGATGTTATTCCATCTGTAATTTTATTCCAAGCTTTTCTCAAAGTTGTTGATTTGACTTTTTCCCAAGATTGTGCACACAAATACACGACGTCCTTCATTGTCACTAGTTTCAAAGCTTCCGTTAGTGTCAAGTTGTTATTTGCACTTTCATGCAAAATATGTCGTAGCAAAACACCTCGATAGTGACGTTTAAATGTTTCAATCACTCCCTGGTCCATAGGTTGAACTAAACTTGTGACATTTGGTGGCAATAATTCGACTTTTATTTCACCATCTTTCAAAGTTCCAGGGTGAGTAGGTGCATTGTCGACAAACAAAATGGCTTTCATAGGTAAATCATTGTCTTTTAAAAATTTCTTGACCTTTGGAACAAACTGTTTACGAAACCACAATTCAAAAAGTTCTGATGACATCCATGCATTCTTTTGTGCCTTGTAGTAAACTGGTAGGGCGTTAGGTGCGATGTTTTTTAACGCTCTTGGCTTATGAGACTTCCCGATACACATTAGTGGGAGCTTAAACGAACCCGATGCGTTCGCTGCTATAAGGACTGTAATTCTTTCCTTTTGCATTTTGTGTCCTGGTGCCGAAATCTCACTAACACAAGCCAAAGACTTTTTTGGTAGCATCTTAAAATTTAACCCGGTTTCGTCGGCATTAAATAACTGATCCATTGTGTACCCTTCTACCATATCTTCGAATTCCGTTTTAAAGACGTCGACAGCGTCCTGGTCAGCAGACATTTTTTCCCCACATAAACTAAGCTGACGAATACCATAACGATTTTTAAACCTGTCAAGCCATCCTTTGCTTGCCAAAAAGTTTTCACCTTCTTCTCCTAGCATTCTGGCTTTTTCCTGGAGTACAGGGCCAGAAATAGGCACGCCCTTTACTCTCTGCTGCGTAAACCACAAGAATAATGCTTCATTCAGCTTTTCAAAGTCAGAAGTTTTCATTGTTTTATGGTTGGGAATTTTTGAAGAATGTTTCAAAAGTTTGTCTTTGTTTTTTATCCAATCCCCAACTGATGAAACTCCCACATTAAAGTTTGCTGCAACACACCGTAATAATGCACCACTCTCCACTTGTCGTATAGCTTCTAGCTTGTCCTTTATTTCAACAACATTCCGTTTCCTTTTCCCAGACATTGCAGACTAAAAATTACTGTAAACACAACGACAGCTTATACGCTTTTTGAAATTGTCAGTGAAAGACACTAAAAATGTTTATTTACACACTAATTTACACTTTAAAACACTCTATCTACAGTAGGCCTAACATGAAAACACTAACAATAAATCGCTAATAAGACACTAAATAAAAATTAATTTGCAAAACTCAAAACAACACTGCCGCGAAACGCATCAAACTAAAGCTGTAAAGACACTGCCTGGCGAGGGGTAGACAGACAGGCTGGCAGACAATGAATGCTGAAAGTGGCACGGCGTGTCACTGACCCTAGTAACAATGCCTCCGTCCAGTCGGCCCTTCCACCCGCTGCTCCAAGACCCTAGACTGTGCGGCTTTTCTCGTACTATTAACTGATTTAGACGGTTTTTTATTTTTTTTTACACGAAAATCGTTCCGGTTGACCCGGGAAAATCGGATAAACGGGGTCCTACTGTATATATATATATATATATATATATATATATATATATTGTCACCGGACAAAAGACTTGCCGCATGACAAATGGCGCCATTCGTACACTCTAGTGTTTTTGGTGGCCCTAAAAAGGACCGTGTGGCGAGAAGGCTGATGTTGGTTGTGCCGCGCTGAGATGTTCGGCGGCTGCGCCCGCTGTTCGTGGCATACTGCAGTCCTCCTCTTCTTTCGGCATCGGTTTTAGAGTCGGCTACCGGCCCAGCGAAATCCATCGCTGGCGCGGAACTGGAGGGAGAAGACGCAAGATTTTCTACCGGCGCGGGTTTTATGCACCAACCGGGACCGCTGATTAGCTTGCTCTGAGCACGTTAGTTGGTCACGTCTCGGCTGCTGATCCCTGATTGGCTCGCTGTGTCCGCCGCTGGTAACGGAGAGCAGATGTTCGCATGCCGCTGCCGTCACAATATATGTGTATATATATATATATATAGTGTAACATAACCAAATATGGCAGTTACATAAAATGAGCCTAAAGAACGGCAAGTAAGATAAAAAATATGAATGTAAATCTAGATAAGTAAATCCATATATATAAAGTGTGTATCTACAAATGTGTTAATATGAAAATCCAACTATGAATAAGATAATATCAATCTAGTGACATCAACTACGAAAAATAAGAAAGAAAATGAAGTGAGCCAAAACCAAATACCAATAATAGACCCAATAGGATCCAAAAGTGAGGGGAAACGACGAAATAAGATTTAACAAAATCCAAAAGTGAGGGGAAACGACGAAATAAGAATTAACAAAACTCCAAAAGTGAGGGGAAACGACTAAAGAATAATGACTACGATGAAAATAACAAGAAAGAAGAAAGAAGAAGGACAAGAAAGCTGATTCAGAAGAGAGAAGAAGATGAATAAATCATACCAGAAATCAACATAAACCACGTGTACTAAAGACTATATAAGTGACAAGTGAAATAATGATTATCAAATGTGAGGATGAAAAAACAGTGATTAGCATTTAAGGAAACACAAACAATAACAGTGCGTACTTAATAGATGTGAAACATGTGAATAACCAACTATTTCTACTGATAAAACCACACAAACAATTATAGTGAGGAAGTTTATAAGTATATGAAAATATGTTAATTCCATGATGAAAACAACAAAATATTAAATAAGTCAAATAGACACGAACAATGAGTGTGACGCGTTTAATAAAGTTGTGATTAACACAGATAATCATAAGTCCACCAAAATGAAACAAAATAGAACAATATAACTATGTTTTATTTTTGGTAAAGAACTGACAACAATATAAAAAACCATTGTATCAAACAAAAGGGATTGAATTGAATTCAACCCATGACTAGAAAAATATCATAAATAATACAATAAGATATGTATTAATGTTTAAGAAGGAATGTGTAAACATGTGTCACAAAATAAGTAAAATATTATTGTGAAAGACCATACTGATACCATGTAGGTAGTAGAGACATACTGCATTAAAACAGATGGTACATTGTTACATAACCCATAGAGAAAGTACCTGTTAAACAGAAAACCAAAAATATCAATGAAAATAAATGATTATCAACAGTGATATCAATTAAGGAATTGTTATAAATAACAATACATCCTAATAGACAATACATTAAAATGCAACCATGTAAATAAAACCAATCAAATGCAATGGCAGACAGCTATAGCAAAGATGCAACAAATATGCCAATTCAAATAGGCAAAGTGCAATATCAAAACCAATACTAAAGTGAATAACCATATTACCAGTAGTAAGACTAATATCTGGTAATGGTTTGAGAACAGATCTTTAACATAATAACAACAGTATTATAAACAAAATAATGTAAACTAACTAACCATGTACAAACAATCAGATGTAAGATGGACCACTGTATGGCCCATTAGTTAAGGAAAATAGTGTATTAAAACTTAAACACAGATTGTTCACAATATTACCAGTAGTTAGAGGGAAAATCAATACAACTTTGAGAACAGATTAGAACTATAAAAACAGTCAGTATATATGCAAATAATTAGAAACCAACTGACCATAGTGACAGAAATCACAAATAAACCAACCATGTTAAGTAAGTTACTTAGGTAAAATATGACATATAAATTTATCTAAGAGTAAATGAGAACATTACCAAAAGTAGGAGTAATGTCTAATACCAATGTAGAAACACAAACATAATGTAACAATAACAGTTTAAGTATTGTTTTTATGAAAAATAAATGACCATTATGTTGAAACACCATAGGAACAAGCCCATTATTAGAGAATTGAAGGGTACTAAACTAGCTAGAAGCTGACCAATATATGTAATACATTAAGTACAATGTATGTACACTAATGACATTTCATACTTAGTATAATTCACTTAGAAAAAGACTAAAATTATATTGACAATTGTATGAAAAAGGTAGAAGAGGAAGAAGACAGTATGTGTATTATGTTTAATACAATCATGTGAGGATATTTAAATGTGAAATCATGTAAATAATCGTTTTAGTATTATTAGATTATAAGATTACTTGTATTAGATAAGGGAAATTCATTTTAAATACTTTTATATGAAAACCAAGATGGACGCCTAATGACGCTAAAATAAGCTATTGTTAAGGAAATAATTATTTCCAAATAACCAATCAAACCAAGTGAGAAATGGACTCCAAGTGTTTATTTAGAAAGTGTTTTTATTAAAAATAATTAAATCTGGTGTCAAAAACTTATAAAAATAAGAAACACCAAGATAATTAATAAAAACATTATTTTAAGAGAAGCAATGTAAATAAAATAGTGTTGTTTAGACTTAAATTAAAGAGGAAAATGTCTATAATTCAATGACATAACTCATGTAACGATAGGACGTTCAATAAGGAAGTTATTGTAATTATTAACTTTTCAAGTATTTTTTACACTAGTGCTTACGTCACATAAACCAGGACCCAAAGTCGAAATTTGGTAAAACACCAAATATTTTAATAAAACATAGGCCTTTGGGGTGAAGATTATAGTGATTACAGCCAATCAAATCAACGCATTTTGTCAGACACGAGAGAGACGCTTTGGCAAATTGTGACAGTCTCCGAACAGCTTCCAGACGAATAGGTCACGCCACTCAACGCCATGAAAAAGTATTATTTTAAAATTTGTGCGCGTACATTGACATTAAGTTAATATACAGACTTAACCTTGACACAACAAATACACTTCCGAGTGATATGTGCGGGATTACCGAACAATATAAGTACGATAGTGTATAATCCCGATCGTACTCGCGTGTGTTGTGATAATAAACAGGGAGTACATTATTTTATTTAAATAACTTTGATTTTTAAAAATAATATTTTTGAAATAGACATTTTGATACTACGCGAGTCATTACTAGCGCAGCATCAAACTTATGATGGAATTATTAGAATTTCAAGAAATGTTAATTTTTATTTATTAAAATATTAAATAAATATTTTAATTAATTTTTATAACTATCAAAGTACCGGTATGTTTAAAGTAACTATCACTAATTACAAGAGTTTACATTTAGTCACTCTTTTGACTAAACTTGTTTTGATTATTCGATATTTTGAAATAAATAACATTAACTTTCGTACAAAAGTATGAAGTAATTTTAATAGTAACATGTTAAAAGGTTACTAATATTATGTTCAAAAATATAAATTAAGAAATATTAACCAGTAAGAAATCATTTTCTGTAATAGCATTACCTGTGATCGCTAACCTCAAATTGGTAGCGGTAGCTTATTAATTTAACTGTTGCATCTGTTCTCAAATAGTTTCCAAACTAAATAGAAATCATATCAAGAGTTTTTTTTGTATTTTATTAATTTTTTCTCTTGAAAATATATATTTATCAAATTCATTGTTGAAAATAAAACGATACATTGAAACTGTACAAGCCACGAGTCTGACGCTGGCTATAGAATGTTATAAGGTGCGTGCGCATCCAGACGTACGATAATTACATACTTACCATACATATGGTATTAAATTTCATTGTTTTATATTTATTCGTTATTTTTTAACCATTGTTTAATTTTATTGATCTATTAATATTACATCTTGACACTGATATCATGTATCCTCAAAGAACCTAACAACCTGATAATATATTAACGAGAAAACATAACCTTATAAATTCAAATTATTGTACTAAAGACAGGACTACCAGCATTGAGCCTGGATAGAGTTTTATGTTAAAATTAATCAATTGTAATTATTATTTAAAGGGTTATTAGCCTAAATGATTGTTAATTGTTTTTTTTGAAATTTGCCATTTTAAAATTTGTTAATAAACCTACACTTCTTTACCAATGAACAAGAGTATCATTTCAAATAGAACTTAAATTATTTCTTGTAAATCAGTTCTACCAAAGGTGGCGGAAGAATTCAAACAGAGAGTAATTTAAAGTATTACATATATGTGCTAACTCATTCATATTGTGTGTACTAACTGTTTTAAATATTCAAATTGAATATTTGTGCGTATTGTGAATGTATGTATTTCAGCAACAACCGTCACAGAACAGGACTGAAACGGATACTTGTGGTAAGTGAGGGAGGCATACAACAAAAAGTGCGCGAAACTTATTTAAATTGAAAGAGTGAAATCTTCATAAACACTTATACAGATTATACAATCACACTAATAACTCCTAATAATTATAATTGGAGCAGTTTTTATAGAAACAACATAATAGCAGATACCGGAGCGTATCTGCAAGCACACCATAAATACAATTATACTTACACCTATATACAATTATACTTATATAGCATAATATCTTATCATCTATAACTTTACGTTATAATATATATATATATTACGTTTTGTGATAGTGCATGTGCCTGAACCGTTCAGATCTCCAGATCTCTCTTGGGAGCTTGCGGTTCCGCTCCTCAGTCTACCACTCTCCCCCGTGATAATATCAGTGATAGTGGCAGTGACAGTGATATTTCTGACATCCAAATGGTAAGTGCTGGGTCGGGAGATGAGTTTTCGCTTGTGGGCGGCAAACAAGCCAAACTCAAGCGAGCCGCCTGTCAGTTTCCCGCCTCACCAACCCAGGTCGCTGATCATGGTAACAGCGGCTTGCAGTCTGCAACAAATCTTGCTTCCTCTTCAACTAAGCCTGACCCTACTACCCTCAAGTTTCCTCCTATTATCATCCCTGATAATAAGAATTAGACCCAACTTCTTACTGCTCTCCGTTCTGCCCTTCCTTCGATGTCCGTGGAAGTGAAATGCTCAGGCAAATCGCTGAAGCTGGGCGTCAAATCCATTACTGACTTCCGCACTGTTCAGCACTTTATGTCAGCGTGGAACATTTCATTCCACACCTTCGCTCTCCCTGAGGAGCGTGAGTTGAAAATTGTTATTCAGGGGATACCCTGTCCTTGTTAAGCTGTTAAAGACTGGAAATTTTGAGGAGGTCTATGGCCTCCAAACACTCCTTCACCTCTGGGTGACTGTCAGATCATTTGACCCGCGCCCAGGCCCTGCTCAGTGTTTCAATTGTCAGGGCTTCGGGCACTCTTCCCTTTTCTGTCACGCGCCCCCACGTTGCGTGCTGTGTGAGGGACCCTCACCGTGGCTGTGATAAGCCTCGTGTGCCGGGTTTCATTCAATACTGTTGCAACTGCAAGGGCGTCCATCCGGCTAGTTACCGGGGTTGCATAAAATATATCGAAGCTGAAAGACAGCAGCAGGGCTGCAAACTGGTTTTGAGGTCTAAATTACTGATTTTACTGACTAAAATCACTGAAATACTGACTTCTTACTGACCTAAGATAAAATAACTGACCTTAATTACTGACCTCCATCGACCATATTAATATTAATTTACAAGTAATTAGAGACAGTTTAAAACATATTTTTTATAATTGGCCACCCTTCTCCCCACTGAGCAGCTGTAAAACAAAATCTAACATACAACGGCATTATTTTAGTTTGAGACTTATTAAAAAACATTAAAAACTAAACATTGTTCAAGTAAAATCAGCAGGCATATTGTTAACTGGTTTACAGCTACTCAGGCCAATTTCCCTTGCTATCATTATATGTTAATTTTGTATATTTATTTTATTGACATATTATTCAGCGCTTAACTTACATCTTATATCTAATAAAACTGTAACATAATTACCCATCTTAAATATTCCTAGAATAATATAATGTACATACCAAGAGAACGTTAAATATCCTTGGTACTCTATGATCAGTCTGCTTAAGAATTGTAATTGAAACTCATTGCTTGGGTTTTTTATTGAAAAATGAAGTAATTAGTGAAGATTTTCTTTTCTCAACATTTTTCTGAATTTTTTCCGCATCATGTCTTTTTATGTCAGCTTCTTCTTTAACTTTCTGAGCACTTTCCATGATTGCCTGTGCAACATTAGCCGCAACAAGATCCTTATTTTTAATAGTCTGCTTTAATATTTCATTTGCATCTTTTAAAAGAGTATCAGCTACTTTTCTTTTCTCTTCTTCATCACTTTTCAGTTGTTTTAATACTACTTCTTTTTCATCAATACCTTTCCTCTCAGCTGAGAGTTTTTTCTCTAATTCGTTTTCGGCAATACGCTCTTTCTCCTTAGCTTCTTCTTCTTTCTTTTCCTGTTCTTTCTTTAAACGTTGTTCTTCTAGGTACTGCCTATGATGTATATAGGCTGACTGAGCGAGATTCAAGAGCTCTTTGTTTATATGAACCAAATGTACTTTCCATCATAGAGTTTATGCAACGTGAACGATACCTTAACGTGAAGATAGGCATCCAGAGTTCTTTCAGACATACTTGCCCGATCAGAGGTAATAACTCTCTGTGAGCTTGAGAAGCCTCTTTCCACATCTGCTGAACCATGAGAAAGAGAAAAAGCTGCTTTGACAACCTTAGAAACAAGTGGGTACTTCATCTCACCTGCCTTATCAGTTTTCTTAAAAAACTGGTTCCAGTAAACATCAATGCAATTGCTCTTGCTATGGAGCTCATCTTCTTCCAAACTCAGTAACTTCCGTTCATCAATAAGGGAGGCTATGTTCAAATCAATAGGCAATGCTTTTGCCACTTCAACAATGGACTTCCAACTATTGTCTTTTGTTCTTTCGGATGGGATCAAACATTCAAAATGCTTCAATAAAGGTTTTGACATCAAGGAAGACTTGGTAAAAATGTGTTTACAACTAGCAATGAAATGCTTTTTTGCTTGGAGCAGAAATGCAAGTTTGTCCTTTTCTGGTAACATTTGTAATTCTTTTACATCTAATCCACAGTTTACTTCTTTAAGAGGAAAAAACTTTTCTTATCATTCAAGGAATCTAACGAGAAGATAACCTCAGAATGACATATACGAGTCATTAGTCTGCTTGTTAGAGTTTTGAGGTGATCATACAGAAGGTGAATCAAAGGTTCTTCTTTCTGAAAGTGACCAGTAAACTGTGAAAATATGTGAGCACTGGAGCAAGCAAAGTTTATTTCCACTTTCATTGTGTTAACTTTCAGAAGACTAACAATGTTCTTGTATTTGGATGATATCATTAAATCACTTTTATATTTTGGCACAAATACCATGAAATACTTCGTGACTGCTGGCCACTGTTCTAGGAGTCTTAAACCTGCTGACTCCAAAGACAACCACCTTGAAGAAACATGTTTGATGAACCTGTGCTTAGGTAGCTTCAGATCATTCTGAATTTTTTCAAAATCTTCCCATCTCGAAGGCCAACCATCAAAAAAGTGATGAATAAGGAATATCAAATTTGAAGCGTTATCACCAAGTTCTTTCATACTTTCATACCGCGCCTAAAAGCATTGTGAAGTATGTGAATGTTGCATGTACCAATGTCAACCATTCGTTTTTTTCTTAATAAAATAAGAGATTCATTCATCAGGTTTGTAACTGCTTTATTGACACTGGGCCCATCATTACTCAGCATCAGTAAGTTGGTTCGCAGTAAGGTTGTGTTATCTATAGCTTCACACAGCTTATTATACAATTCATCAGCGGTAGCTGACCCCATAAAAAAAGTCTGCAAATGCCTTGTAACAATCATTTCCTTAGATGGAGACCAATACTTAACAGCTATTTGAAGTTCTTTTGATGAGCCAGCATTAACAGTTTCGTCAAAACATAATGTGAAAAGAGCACCATCCATTTCATTCAACATTTGCTTTTTAAAGAATGGTGCCAGAGCATAAGTTATCAAGTATTTTGCCTTTGTTCTTGAAAGTGAAAAATCTGTAGGAACACTTGATGGAAACATCGCTTCAAAAGTCTCCCGAATGTCTTCACAGGATGGAAGCAAAGGAAAGTCCGCTGCAACTGTCTTCATTACCCAAATAAGTTCTGCTTTGGCTGCACTATCTCTAATGTTGTACAACTGAACCGTTTGCTTGAGTGTTTCACCAACACTAGTAGATGGCGCACAGTCTTGTGAACCAGCTGTGCATTGGCGAACTGAAGTCAGGTGAAGTTGTGAAGAGGAAAGTTTTTGTTTACATTCTTCTTTATGCTTCCGATAAGATGCATGCTGTTCCACGGCTTCATATCCCCACGAAATATTGAAAGTTTTTATACAAAGGGTACAAAACATATCATGGTCACTGGCTTTACGTCCCCACTCAGCAACAATATATCCATTACAGTCAGACTTTCTCAGCCAGTCACTTTTAAATTTACACCTGCCCATTTCAAATACTTTACACAGTAAGTAATCCTAGTTATTTATTTCTGACAAAAAAATTTTTAATTATCATGTTAGAAAGTAAGGAAATAAAAAAATGAATTGCCGGTATTGAGTAAAAACCCTTTCTTAAGAACCACTAAATTCTGCTTTAAAAAACTGACTTTACTGACCAATTTAAAAAATACTGGCTTTTTACTGACTTGCTCAAAAATACTGACTTTTACTGACCAGTTTGCAACACTGCAGCAGCGATCTGCGCGCCCTGGCGCGCAGTGTCATGTAGCTAGCCCTACCCCTAATCGGCAAGAGGCCTTCCCCCCTCTCACCGGTACATCTGTCTAGGCCCCGGCAGCGTCTGTGACGGCTCCACTACTGGCACCTGCTGGAGCGCCCGGCCCTTCCTATGCAGCTGTAGCTGCCAAGCCATCATCATCAACCACTTCCTCCAGCGTCGTGGAGTATGACGCTGATGTCGTGCTTCTCTCCGAAACCCATCTAGCCCCCTACCATTGATTCTCGCTACCTGCCTACACTTATCGTCAGGATCGTCCCCTACAGCCGCGCCATCTCCCGTCTGGGGGTACGGCGATTCTGGTCCACAGGTGGATATCCCATAGGCCACTACCCCCCCCTCACTACTCGACTCATCGAAGGTTGTGCGGTGGCAGTGGACGCCGGTGACTCGGAGTTGCGCATTGTTTCCGCGTATCTTTGGCCTCGCCTGAGGAGTGGAACGCCTTCCTCGACCATCCATCTCGACGATTGCAGCTGGCGACTTCAACGCCAAACATCCTTCATGGAATAGTAGGGCTACCAACGCCTACGGCAATTCGCTCCGCGGTCCATCCTAGACGACCTGGAAACACATGTCATCGGCCCTGATGATCCTATCCACTACCACTATGCCGGTCATCAACCGGACGTTCTTGATGTAGTTGTAGTCAGGAACGTGGCCCATCACATCCAGGTCTCGTCTGTGTCAGACCTATCGTCTGATCACAATCCCCTGCTAATAACTGTTCGAGACGTGTCGGGTTCACCCCGACCTCCCGCTGGTCCTGCTAGGAGGGTCAACTGGCGCTCCTATCATAACGAACTCTCTCAAAGGTTACCATCTGTCACAGCGGACCCGATCGCCTCTCGTGATGATCTGGATCTCCGCGCCACTCATCTTCAGGAGTTGGTCCAGGGTGTCATGGATCGACACACATACAACGTTGAGGTGAACAATCGCAAATCGACCCTTCCTCCGGTAGCTATCCACGCCATCTGGCTTCGGCGCAAGCTCCGCCACAGATGGCAATGCACCCGAGATCCTGCCGTCAAACGGCGTTTTCAGGCCCAGTCTCTTTCCGTCCAGCAGCTTCTGCGGGACAGAAACTCTGATCTTGAGTCCCTTGAAGTCGACCATGCATCCGTCTGGAGAGCAACATGTCGCCTTACCCACGAGAAGCATACTCGCAACCCGTTGGATACCCCGAATGGCATTGTTTCTTCATCGGAAGGCAGGGCTGAGGTCTTCGCCGACTGCATGGAGACTCAATTCACCGTTAATCAAGGTGTCTCGGACCTTGCCCACTCGGTAGTGGTTCGGGACTTCCTATCTGGTTATTTTTCCCACCCTCCACTTGACCCTTCCGCTCTCTTCGACAGGGACGAACTAGTTTCGTCTATGTCGTCTGAACCGCCGTCACGCCCCTGGTCCTGATCGGATCGGGGCCGCAGCTTTGCCGTATCTCCCGGCCTCGGGCTTTTAACTGATCCTGGGTCTGTTCAACTCTAGTCTCCAGCTGCACTACTTCCCCCGCCTGTAGAAAAATGCCAACATCTGCATGATTCCCAAGCCTGGCAAGCCTAGAATGCTTGCAGACAGCTATCGTCCCATATCGTTGTTGCCAGTCATCTCAAAGGTGTTTGAGCGTCTCCTACTAGCCCGCAGTTGGATAATTTTATTCGGAGCGAACAGTTCAGGTTCCATAGAGAGCACTCGACAACTTTACAACTCGTCTGACGCATTGTCCGACGCCGCCAACAAGAAAGAGTCTACGGGCGCTGTCTTGTTGGACATAAGGCCTTCGACAGAGTCTGGCACGAAGGCCTTCTCTATAAATTCGCTCACTCCCCCGTACCACCGTCCATTGTGCATTTCTTGCGGTCCTACCTCAGTGATCGCACCTTCAGGGTTAACGTCGACGGGTCCTGTTCATCAGTTCGACCCGTCGCCCCTGGTGTTCCGCAGGGATCTGTCCATGGCCCCGTTCTGAACCTAGTGTATACGAAAGACCTGCCTGTTATTCCTGGAGTCACGTTATCTTTATTCGATGATGATGCAATCTATCACTGCAGCTCCCTGTCCCCGCGTTTTGCGAGTACCAAGCTGCGTCAGTTGAATCAGCTTCCGGACTGGCTACGGAAGTGGCGGGTGATGATCAAAGTGGAGAAGTCCGAGGCGATCTGCTTCACCCATAAGTCCACTTCCTGGTGCCTGTCCCTCTCCTTAGAAGGGAGGCCTATCGCCTGGCAGAAGTCGGTGAAGTATTTGGGCGTTCGGCTTGACCGGCGCCTTAGCTTCAACGCCCACGTGACTGATACCCTCAATAAAGCTCAAGCCGTCCGAACCAAAATATTTCCTATGCTCTCGTGCCGCAACCGCCTGGCTTTGCACACTAAAGTAACCATCTATCTCATTTCTCCGGTCAGTGTTGACCTATGCTGCTCCCACATGGTGGTCGCTATTGTCGACCACTAACAAGTGTAGGCTGGAAGCCTTCCAGTCCCGTACCCTCCGATCCTTGTCGGGGTCTCCATGGTTTGTAAGGAATAATGTTATTCGTGGAGACCTTAGAGTTCCTACCATCGCCAATTTTGTCCGGTCGCTTGCCGAAAATTCTCTTTGCTTCTACAGCGACCTCGCCCTTTCCCTACCTACGTACTATTAGCACGTCAGCACCACCTCCCCCCCCCTATACGAGTCAAACACCCTCGGGCAATTTTAGACGATCCCCCATAATTCTGTTTGCTGTAATTTAGGTTCCCCAGCAACTTGCCTTCCTTGTTACCTTCCTTTTAAGTCTTCTCCCTCCCCAAGTATGTTGGCACACTGCTTGGCGCTGTTACCATTTGCCACCGACACAGAGGTTCCCTGCCTGCCGGGCCGGGCGAGTGCGGCATCTGCTGTTCACCCCGTCACTGGTGGCAGTGTTACCATGACCCGGTACCTGACTGTTTTCATCTGACAGCCATCAGGCACGTCCCGGAAGCTATAAAACAGCCAAGGGTGCAAAGACGCCCCACTAGTTAATGCAATACATGTGCCTGCCCCACTCGGGCGACTCGCCTCGAGCGATGGAAATGGACAAGCTTCCTCACCCATTACCCCCCTCCCGGTGGACGAGCCTGACGACTTCGTGACCGTTGGTCAGCATAGTCGCCCGGCTAAGAAGCCGAAGAGGAACCATTCCTTCGAATCCGAATCCGAGAGACCTCGGCCATGATCATTGGTCCTTCTCAGGGCCAACAGGCTGCGGTACCGGCTACTTCGGGGGCATGGTCGCACGCCGCCCCTGTTCGTCCAATGTCGCCGCCTTATACCGGCGGCTGATCGGGGCCCACGGCCGACAAACTTGACCTTAAGCTGCTTGGCGGTGACACGGTCAAGGTTGTCGTCCGTCGGATCGAGGGCCACCGCATGGTCGAGGCCTTCTTGCAGGCTAATAACCTGCAATACCATACCTTTTCTCCCAGACGCGTCAAGCCCTTGTCTGTAATTCTGCATGGGCTTGACGCACACACCGATCCCCAGGAGATCCTCTCGGAACTCCGAGATCTCGGTTACCCGGTGCAGGCAATTTTCCGCCTGTTCACCAACTCTTGAGAACCGAGTCCCTATCCCAATCGTCCGTATCCACCTCGAGAAGAGCGAGGCTGCAGACAAGATATTCCACCTGACGTGGCTGTTTGGCTTCCGTGTCAGGGTGGAATCCACTCCCCCCCCCCGGGCAAACTTGCGCAGTGCCCCAACCTGCTTACGTTGTGCCTTGGGACATTCCACGCAGGCTTGCACTGTTGCAGACAAGTCGTTCTATAGCGGTATTAATTGTGGCGAAGGCCATGTAGCTAATTACAGTAACTGCCCGGTATATAGGGCGGAGCTCCTCGAGCAAAAGCCACGGGGGCCCCTCCCGAAGCCGAGGCAGCCAGCAACGCAGCCCCAAACTCTTAAGAAGCCTAAAGTACAGGGTAAGCTGCCACCAAAGGCACCACCGGTATGGCGCGAGCCCTCTCCGGCTCCACCTCCAGCCCCTACCAAGGCACAGGAATGAACCACATCGCCTTCCGAAGCAGAAACACACCCTGTAGCCACATTCTCGGTAATGGAGCCAGAGAATCAACCCTTCACCTCCGCGGACCCACCAACTCCAGCCTCTCAACAAGAGATAGCCTCGCCACCACTGCCACCTCCGCGAGCAGGCAAAACTAAATCTAACTCTAAAGGGATAACCACACCGGATGCTCGGCCCCGAGCTCCTGCCTGCCCACAGCCCAAGAAAAGACCTGCTACCCGGTATAAGTCCGAGAAGCACAGCAGCGTACTTTTCCTGTCGCAAATTCAAACTCGACTGCTCCTGGTCCTGTAGCTTCCACCAACACGACCCGATCTGCCATTAAGCCTGGTCGCTCTTATGCGGCCACAGTTTCCAGGCAAACCGTCCAGTCCAGACGCACAGTTCGTCCGCAACTTTCTGTCCGGCTATGACCTCAAGAAAGCTGCATCCACCTTCAGGTCCATCCATGACCACCTGGAAACTGGTGACCCAACTGAGAGGTTTATGCTCTTGGTGGAAGCTTGTACTGTCATAGGTCTTCTATGAACCAAGCCCTTAGACGAGACCTCTCGCTCGTAGCCTGGAATGCTAACTCCATCGGTTCCAAGCAATCCGACCTTCTGAAATTCCTGGCTCGGTTCAAACCCGATGTACATCTCCTCACAGAAACCCACCTAACCCCGGCGAACTGGTTTCGATTACCGAATTACGTGGTTTATCGAGATGACCGAATTGGCCGACAAGGAGGCGGTGAGGACCTCTGTAGGTCATATTTGCCGCAGTGCACTAACCTAGAGGCCACCGCCATTGAGGTCCACGGAGCTCTTAGCGGCGTCCTCGTGGTTTCAGCATACAAGCCCCCTCGCGATGAACTCCTTGTCGGCGACCTGGACGTCATCTTCGATTCCCATCACTTTTATTATGCTTTAATTTGATATAAAACACAACCATATTGGTAAAAATAAATTATTCCCAAAAATTTTCAAAAACGTATTTTTTTTTGGAAAAAAAAAAAAAAGTATTTTGTTTATACACTTATAAGGCACATATATGCCAAATTTCAGGATGGGATGGCAATGGGATCATATTTAAATAAAATATTTTGTAACTGTGAATCCCTAAAAAAAGACATTTATTGATAGAATCACGCTCTTCCTGAGGATCTGAAATCAAAATATAAACCAATAAAGATTACTGACTTCCTTTCTGGGTGTTAAGGGTAAAAATACAAGTTTATTTAAAAAAATTTGTAAAATCACTTTACTTACCAAAAACTATTTTTAAAAATATTTCTTAAATGCCTATTTTAAGTTCTCAGTTCCTTTTGAGAAACCTTTCTAGTGTCTTTGTAGATAGCATATTTTCTTCTTTGGTTAAGGTATACACTCTCCCTGTAGCAGTAAATGGTTCTACTTTCTGAAGTAATGTTTCACCTGGTACAGTTAAAATGTCACTCGGTTGAGGGTAGAAAAATGAAGCAGCAGGTCCTTTCGGGTGTAAAAAACTAACTTCAAACTCACAGGTGTCGTCGTTCTTCTTTAGAATACATGCAAGCCACCAGGACTGATCATAGGCAATAGTTACAAAGCCTGATTTAATGTTTAGTATATCTGCCGTTGTTAAAAAGTCAAATGCCGTTACGGTGTTAGTAAATTGGTCTGAACAGGATTGGTAATATTTAACATTGATTTTATTTTCCGAGATTGGACTGTAGGAATGGAACTTTTGGGTTCCAACAATTGGTATCGATTCACTAAAGCGTAATGCAAGTTTCTTTTCCATATCTTGATATTCTTTTGTAGAGCAGTACACAAAATCTATTCCAGATATTTTATCAATAGCAAATTCATACAACTGCAGTGGTGTGACTATCTGGCTACTGTAAGGTCTTTGCAGACTGGCTTTAGCAGCAAGCCGTTTAACAGTGCCACAAGTCCATCACATGCACTTTTTCTGTGTGACGTTGCGAAAAACTGCCACTCTGCTTCAATTCCAAAATCTGTTTTGTGAAGACACAGATTGTGAAAGTTTTCTTGTTTTTGTACTGAGCCGAACTACCATCGGAGAAGTATGCAATTTTCTTTATTTCAAATGGTATAGTTTCTTTCAATAGAGAAATCAACTCATTCTGGAATACATGAAACGCCACAGTATTATGTTCCAGGCAGTCAGAGATAAAAACATACTGTAAATGTTTAATTTTGTCTTCCCACTTGTAATACACAATAAAAGGATGCAGAGTAGCTTGGTTAGTTGTCCAATGAAATGACAACTTCATCTTGGAGTATAAATGAGTAATTTTCAGCAAAATCACAATTAATAACTAGTTCACCTGGTGCTAAGTTTTCTTTCTTTTCTGAGTAGCATTCTTTTTGCCTGTTTGCAATGAATGAATGAGTTTTAAAAGCATTTCTAGAAATTCTTCAACAAAGTCATCACTGTTTTTTGTTATAGATTCCATTCTACACCTATCAACAGTTATCCACTGCTTATACATCACTTCATCAATAAGCTCGTCTTCAAATTTATTTAACAAGGCTCACGTAATTGTTTAATACCAGGACATTCCTTACATTCATCCATGTAACAATTTGGTGAGGGTGGATTGCACATTATTTTTGCAAGGCAACAATGATAAGATTTCGATGATGTATTATCCCCATGCCATACAATACTTCTAAGTCCAGCACCATTCATCATGAGTTTCACATTCTGATGTGTTGTACATACACATACAGTGTGTCCCACTTCCACCAGCCAAAATGCAGTTTTTTTGGCCTCAACTGACAAAACTTGGAAAACCCTATATAATGAGTTGGGTACTTTTCCTTAAACAACGTATATAGCTCTGACAGATTGCCCAGCACCAAACGCTTTTGAATTTGGAGTTTTGAACCTCCTTGCCGTATCGTTACAAAGTCTTTTTTAACGGGCATCATTCTGCTAACTTCATCTGTGTTATAAAATTCTACAACTAAACTAGCAGTAGCTTCATCCAATGTTTTTCCTGGTTTTGGGTTCGGAGTTGATAAAATACCCTTTTCTCCCACTAAATGTTTTACTGACCGAGCCATGTAGTTGGATACTCCAAATTCCTCTTCAATTTGTTTAACACTCCAACTTTTAGGTAGCAATGTTAAGATTGTCATTTGTTCACTTCGTTTTCCAGTTTGCGAAAACTTTTCTTTCAACTGGTTTAATATTTCAGACTCAGCATTACTTATATCATCACTTTGAAGTTCACAATCATGTTCCTTTGAGGGCACTAAATGTTTTTCAAATGATGTTTTAATTTTCTCAATCTTCTTCTTTGTATAACTTACAACCTTAACTTTTTTCTTTTTGATCGGCGATTCGCCAATTAGTTCTACAGATTTGTTAAGATAATCAATTGAAGCGTTTGGATCAACACATGTATCATTAATTGTGCTAGGACCTGGCCCAACATTATCACATTCACCAAAGTCATTAGTCTTAAACTCATACAGTTTTTTCCTACATGTATCACATATTTTCATCCCCATTTGTATATCTAAATTTAGTGAGCACATCCATTCTGTAACATTTCTTGAACTTTTCACTGCTAAGGGGTGTTTTTCATCACCAAATGGATTGCAACACTTACCAGAAAAAACAGCCCAATTTTTCTTATCTTGTTCATTTGCCATTTTATCCAGGCATTAATTTAAAATGTTTCACTAAACAAGAGTCAAAAAGTATTTGCAATTTTCAAATAAAACTGTCACTGTAAAAATGGTTTAAATACCCTGTATTAGTTTTTAAATAAAAAAAAATAACTATATCTGTAATACAAAAAAAAAACCACTTCCTAAGAACAACTTCACTCATCACTGCACAGCAGGCAACTGAATGAAGAGATTACAACAATAAATTATCAAGCACAAACATGAAAGAAGAGTAGAGCCTGTGATGACTCAGACCTGTTTGGACTTGTTTATTTCAGCCAAATCAAAGCCACCCATTCAGACACAACAAGCTGTTACCAGTATTAAACACACGAAATATACATGCCTGAACTTGTATACTTTTCATTCTGAGGCATAAATACTATATCTTTTCATATTTAAAATATAATTGCTCTTAATTATATTGTTTTTAGAATTTACAAACTTTCTTCAATATTTTTATGAGAATGGTCGCAAGTTATATTTTTATTTCATGGTTAAAAATTGGTAAGATGAAACTAAAAAATAATCTAATACTTTACAATATTGTAAAGTGTCAGGTTACTTTAATTGGTTTATATTTTGATTTCAGATCCTCAGGAAGAGCGTGATTCTATCAATAAATGTCTTTTTTTAGGGATTCACAGTTACAAAATATTTTATTTAAATATGATCCCATTGCCATCCCATCCTGAAATTTGGCATATATGTGCCTTATAAGTGTATAAACAAAATAATTTTTTTCAAAAAAAAAAAAAAAAAGTTTTTGAAAATTTGTTAAAAAAGTTTTTTGAAAATTTTTGGGAAAAAATTATTTTTACCAATATGGTTGTGTTTTATGTCAAATTAAAGCATAATAAAAGCAGAATAAAATGGTACAAGTCCCAGCCCTCTATGTCAAATACTTTTTAAACTGTAGCCGTTTAAAGATTTCAAAACACGGTCAAATGTATGCGATTTTCGATTTTTTGAAAATCAATAACATAAATATTAGAATCCCAAAAAATCTAAAAGTTTGTATTTTTATTAGTTTTGACCATAAGAATAAATAAACAAAAAATTAGGACATTTTGAAACCTTAAGGTACAAAATTATTTTTTTATTGGTTGATTTGATGTGGAATGACCCATGACTAATTGCTATCAGAGGCCAAGAAAGTGGGTCTTCGATTCAGTGGCTGAAGTAGCTGGTTTAAAAGGCATAAGACTTTGATTAAAAAGGGTCTTTTATAACGACTCTTTTATAACGTCACTCGGACATAACGTCATTATTTTTTTGGTCCCTTCAATGACGTTATAACCAAGTTCCACTGTATTCTACTTAAAGTTAAAATTCCATATATCATCATTACATGACAAATTACTTAGAGTTATATAGCATGAAAGTGGTAACATTTCAAACTGTTTCTCACTTCTGAAAGTTTTTAATACATAAATCATTCAAATTTCTTAAAATACATACGCTACACTGTGATTTATCATTTTTATTTCATTATTATTTTTACCAGATCCAGATTTGTGTAATGAAACTTACTTATTGCTACTATTAAAATACTTAACACAAACATACATTTTAAAATATATTTTGTATCTTATTTATAAGTCCTATAAAATTTTCCTCAAATAAATATAACATTAATATGTGACATTAAACACAAACACACACACACAACTGTACATACCTATATTGATGGTTGCTTGTCTGCTGATAACTTCAGGTGACAGAGCCGTCAATTTGGTGACATCCTAGAAACAAAGTGTATGCACAACTAAATTTTAAACTAGAAGAAATTACTGGAACAATAAGATTCACTTGTACGCAAATAAAATGCTTATTTTAAATAAAATAAACTAACAAATCTCACAATATCACTTTCATATTTATAATATTTTTAACTTCTAGCACGGAAATTGTTGAAAATTGTTAAAATTCTCCCCTCCCCCATAAAAGCAAGAAACAGTAGGCATATTCTGAAATATTCGAAATACATTAACTAAAAGATTAATATGATTACGTGTCTTTAGTTGTATTTAAAATACTAAACAGTCCTGAGATTTTATTATAAATGTTTCTATGAAACTGTTCTTACAGCAGAACTCTATAGTCGTGTCTACGTTTGAAGAACTCTACTTATAGGCACCTATACCATATTGTTTTTTTTTGTAATTCAATAAGCAGTTATTGGTTTGATGAAAAATGAGCTATTATGAGTGAAAAATTATACGTGAATTCTAACAAAATCTTATTATCGTCATATTCTTCATGCCTAGATCTTCTGTACCTACAATTTTATTTTCACTCGGTAAAAATTGACAGTAACCCTTGAACCTGGAACCCGTACATTTTGTTTTGAAGTTTTGTCTCATCTTATTGTATTTTATTTGCTGGCGAACCAACGGCAAATAAAATTTCAAACCAACCAATGGGTGTTACTGACAATTTTTTCCACTTATATAATGTTATGTCATCCGTTTCTAAATCTTTCTGGGAGTACAAAACAGATTTTATTCTATCTTTATAAGTAATGGTTTTTTTCTTGGCAGCCATTTTGTTTTGTATAATCAGCTACTGTTAGTGTTATTTGTACTTTAAACTGAAATACCTTTGTTATTCTTAAAAAGATATCAGCTTGAAACAAAACCCATCTGAATCTGCATACAACCAATTTTCTTTTGTGCTATTAGCATATTTAGTAAGTGCAATTACCTTGTGTTTAATAAAAGAAAACAAAATGAGGAAAACAGACAGCTTTATGGAAAGAAACAACACAAAGTTTAAATTAACACATTATTATACTTACATTTTAACTTTTAAATTTAATGGGTTAAGTTTTTATTTTTTAGTGAGATAAAATTGTTAGTCTTGTATCATTTTTACTCTATTTATTATGCTTAACATTTAAACAGCCATTAAAATAAACACTTTTCAAGTGTAGTAAATCGAAAATGATCCCTAATACAAGAAAGCTGTAAGAGGGCTAAAATATATTTCAGGTCAACATCATTATCTTTAGAGTAACTAATAGCATTGACAAGCGCATTAATTTGAAACAGTCATGCACTTTATAATTGTGAATAATAGAGAACATTGACAATTTTCTTATGTGTGTGTGTATACATACATATTGTTACATGACAGAACAATCTACGTGTATCAAATGTTCCAGTTGAATCCAGCAGAATCTGTGTGATGTACGTGATTCTCGACGCATTCGCGAGATTTTTCTGGAAGCCGCCAGCCGCGCAGACTGTGTTAAGGCCGCAATTAATTACGTCGTACACACTGGCGCTAAGACGCAGTTTGGAACCTTCTGGTCTATTAGCGCTGTATAAATACTAGGCAGCAGCAGCCTTAGTTTTCAGTATAGTTTCGATATATTTACAGTGCAGTTAGAGTTGTTGTCGGGTGGTTACAAGCGATATTACTGTGTGCGTTCAAGTTGATATTAGTGAAGTGCTGTTTTATAATCGGGCGGTATATTGTAATACAATTGTGTTTTAATATTAGCTGACATTTATTTGCGTGTGAACAATTTTATTTGATTTGTTGTAAGAGACAGCGTTGTTAATTACGAACTGTTTAACTGTGAAAATTAAAGATGGTGATTAATGACTTAATTGGTGTCTTGTATTTTGTTTCCACTGTACCTACGACGATCAAGTAGACCGTCGTAACAGTGGTGTCAGAACTGGGATAGAACCGTTAACAGTGGACACTTTGTACAAGACGAGTGTAATTCGTAATTAATTGGTAAACAATGGATGCCAGTCAGATGATGGAAAATTTGCAGGCGCTGCTGTTGCAGACAGAGGAACGATGCCGACAGGAGGTGGAAGAAACAGAAAAACAACAGTATGAAAAACGCAGGCAGGAAAGAGAAGAGGCTGAGGTACATCAGAAAGCACTAATGCTAGAATCAGAGGACATCAAGGAGTTAATACAGGAGCAAAAGCAGACACACGAACAAACCGCTGCAGAATTGGGTCTCCTACGAGGTAAGCTTAATGAGCAAGTTACTAAAATATCGGAGGTACAAGAATCAATTACACTAAAAATAGCTGAAGTAGAAAAATCTGTCTTGATTGTTGAAGAATCTATGTCTACAAAAATATCTGTCATAGAAGAATCTGTGTCAAATAAAATATCTGCAGTAGAAAACTCAATGGCAAAGATAAGATACAAATTAAAAGTGAAGTTGAGCAGTTCATGAAAATACAACCAAAACAAAGTTCTGAACAGACTGTACCAATAATTGGACAGAGAAAGACAAGGCTATTTCACTCGTTCTTGCATTAAAAGGACCTGAGGCAGAACTACTACAGAAAGTGTCACCTGACAGCCAGAACATCTATGCTGAGATGATAAAAGCTCTGGAATTACGGTATGGTGATAAACATTTCCGAGATGTGTACTGCTCTCAGTTGAGTACAAGACGACAACATTCTGGGGAGTCTTCAAGAGTTTGAAGCAAGTATCGACAGACTGATTAGATTGGCCTATCCTGAAGCACCAGAAGATTTCTGAATAAGGTTTGCGGTGCAGACACTTATTGATGGCATCGGAGATTGTGAACTTCAGCAAGTGTTACGAATGGCAAGACACCGAAATAGCTCAGAAGCTCTTGTTCACGCCCTAGAGTTTGAAGCTGCCAAGTCAGTGTCCCGCTACATTAATGGGTTTGTGCCATCACATTGCAGTCAGAAGATCCCTGTATCACATTGCCACCGAAGTGTTAAAACTGTGGAAAACGTGGTCATCTACAGGTAGACTGTTGGGAGAAGAAGATACCGAGAGAAGAGAGTGATCACACCAATTGGAGAAGTAAAGCCCCAGAACAGCACACAGTTTCCACGCTACACAAGACCAGTGGAAACTTGATTGTTAATGGATTTGCGGAAGGTAAACCAACATCATTTACAGTTGACATGGGCGGAAAGTGTCTATTGTGCTAATCAGCAACCGACGGCCTCAAATTAGATCTTGTACAATACAGACTGTGACTGGAAGCCCCATCAAGGTGCTACGAAAGGTAGACGTACGTGTACGCCTGTGTCTTCTCGAGTTTAGCCACCAAATGCTCGTGGCAGACATTGCCGATGAAGTGAATCTTGGCACGGACATTATGAATGCCTACGGATTTGTTGTGAACTTAAAAAAGAATGTCCTGAAGGTTGGCCAAGAGAAGATAAAGCTTTGCATGGCTAAAATGACAGGGTCAACCAACCATTTGATTAAGCGAGTGGCATTAGTCGAAGAAAAAATCAACCGGTCTGGTCAAGAGGAAGCTTTCCTATTCCAGGCAGAAATGGAGGAAGAACTAGCAGAGGAATATAAATAAGTGCAACAACAAAAGAAGTGATTGGAAAGCCAACTATGGGTGTCGAGACAAGAGTCTTAATTGTTCCTGAGCTGACAGAAGCGCCCAAGGGAAAAGTGGCTGAAGATGAGGTAATGCAAGAGGTTGTTGACAAGAACCAAACAAACTTGGGTCAGCCAGTGGTGTTTAGGTCATCAGTACATGACGCAATGGGAGTGATTCCAGCAAAACTAGTGGTTGAGCGGAAGACTTGCATTCCTGGGGACTTGATTTTCGGATCAGATGAGACTGAATTCGAAGAACCGGAGAATTATTTTTCGCAAGGACGTCCATCTAGATTGCCTGGTCGAGTATTACTTCAGAGACGGTTTGCCAGTTCGGGACGAACAGGCTTAAGGAGGGGGCAGTGTTATGACATCACAGAACCATCTACGTGTTTATCAAATGTTCCAGTTGAATCCAGCGGAATCTGTGTGGTGTATGTGATTCTCGACGCATTCGCGAGATTTTTCTGGAAGCTGCCAGCCGCGCGGACTGTGTCAAGGCCACAATTAATTACGTCGCACACACTGGCGCTAAGACGCAGTTTGGAACCTTCTGGTCTATTAGCGCTGTATAAATACTAGGCGGCAGCGGCCTTAGTTTTCAGCATAGCTGCGATATACGAGGTGCTATCAGAAAGTTCCCGGACTAGGTCTAATAAATTCTTTTTGCTTACCTAGGCCATTAATGGCTCTTATCTCCTTCAAAGTAGTCTCCCTGCGAATTGATACAACGAATCCAGCGTTGTTTCCATGCCTGGAAAGTGTCAAAAAGTCTTTTGCTGAAGGCTGTCAAGCACCTCCTGCGTTTTTTTCTTAATGTCTTCTACAGTGTCAAAACGGTGACCTTTCATGTGAATTTTTATTTTTGGGAACAGAGAAAAATCACAGGGGGCTAAATCTGGTGAACATGGAGGGTGTGGGACGGTGGCCATATTGTTTTTGGTCAAAACCTCTGTTGTTTTCAGTGAAGCGTGAGCAGGTGCATTGTCGTGATGCAACAGCCAGTTTTGGTCTTCCCACAATTTGGGCCTTTTTCGTCGCACATTTTGTATCAGCCGCCTCAAAACGTCACAATAAAAATCTGAGTTCACTGTAACACCAGCTGGCACGAACTCGCGATGGACAATGCCTTTGATGTCGAAAAACACAATGAGCATGGTTTTTGTTGCACTTCTGACCTGCCGTGCTTTTTTTGGTCTCGGTGATTGTGGACTTTTCCACTGTGACGACTGCTGTTTTGTTTCTGGATCATAATCATAAAACCAGCTTTCGTCACCGGTTATGACCCTGGAGATGAAGGTAGGGTCATTTTCAGACGTTTCTCTGAGTTCACTGCACACATCAACACGGCGCTGTTTCTGATCCACAGACAAAAGCCGAGGGACGAATTTCGCAGCAACACGACGCATGCCTAAATTTTCAGTTAGAATTTCTTGACAGCTTCCATAGCTTATTCCAGCACTTGTACACAACTCATGGATTGTTTGACGACGGTCTTCGTGAATGAGTTGTTGAATTTTTTCAACATTTTCATCCGTTTTGCTCGTGGAAGGTCGTCCTGAACGGTGATCATCTTCAAGTGACATTCTGCTGGCCTTGAAACGAGCGTACCACTCAAAAACCTGTGTTCTGTGTAGGGAATGTTCTTCAAAAGCTTCTTGAAGCATTGCAAAAGTTTCAGTGGGCGAACATAATTGCAAAAACAAAACTTAATGCACGCGCGTTGCTCGAATTTATCAGCCATCATTAGTAAATGAACGTTAACACACGATTATAAAACACAACGCGTAAACCGAACACAACCTCACAATGCAACGAAACTCGGCAGACTGACTCATTACGTATTATGGAATCGGACACTGGGACGCCAGATTGTACAGTCACGTCCAACAGCCGTGCCAAGTACAGTCCGGGAACTTTCCGATAGCACCTCATATTTACAGTGCGGTTCGAGTTGTTGCCGGGCGGTTACAAGCGATATTACTGTGTCCGTTCAAGTGGATTGTTTTAATATTAGTTGACGTTCAATTGCGTATGAAAACTTTTTTTTTCCACTGTACCTACGACGGTCAAGTAGCCGTTGTAACAATATTTTTGTACCTCAGTTGATGCATTGATAAATGCTGAAATGAGAATAATTCAATTGAAGCTGAAAGGACTAAAGCACACAGGTTAACGTAAATGTTAAGATAAATGAAAAGCGTTAGATTTGTATTACAGAGTAGCCTATATTGTTTTGTATAAGTGTAAGGAGTATACTGTATTTGTAGTACTGTTCCATAATAAATCTATAGTATATTGTTATTAAAATTAACCTAATAAATGTGTTTGACAATGGCCATGTATATTTTTGAGCTAACTGCTAATACAAATAAACACTTATGATGTAAAAAAGAGTATAATTTCTTTTTCAAAAATTGCTTAAGTTAATTTTTGAAACTTATTTCACTATGAAACTATTGTTTTTACTATTTGTTTGTGTGTGGGTGGGCGGGCATATGTGTTTAAAACTATCTACTACCATCAAATATTTTTCATTTCTTAGAAAAGATATGTGTGCATGGGTTGACATCTATGCACGAAGGGACAACAATTATAAGGACCTGTGCTGGAACACGTCTGCCGTGGAGTTGCACATGTAGGAGCACCTCAATCCCTGTAAACAAATGCACAATTGCATATATATGTAGTACACGAAGCTGTCTGTCAACTAAGTGGAGGGGATCAAGTAATTGAATGAATGGAGGGGAAGATGTGTGGACGGTTTCACTGAAGGTTATTATAACTGCAGTTCCTTTATACACTCATTCCATTTAGCAAATACAAATCGTGAAACGCATGTGCTTATCAGAAGTGGAGATTATTTTGTTTCTGATGACAAAAATCAAAGAAATGCAAACACCGTATTGGAAGACAATGTCACATAATTTTCTGAACCATCAGTAGAAAAGTTTGTAGTTTTATGACCATGCTTCCCTGTTTATTGCTCTGAAGGGATCCAAGTTTTCACCATACCTCTAACACCCATTATTTGTTTTTTAACAAACTGTAGTAACATTACGTTCTATATTTATGTATTACATGTAGACCTACAATTTTGTTGGCCATCAGTTTACAAAAGGCCCTCTCTATTGAGATGTGCAAGTTATTTAGGCTCTCTTGAAATTACGTCTTGGTACCATTTTTTTATCAGATTGCTAAAATTATCCCCATATATTTCAATGTTGCAAACTTATTAACAGGTATCACAAAAATATTCTGAACGGCAAGCAACAGGTAGGTATAGCGTTTAATACTTAAAATGTCCACTGTTTAACAGTAATAAAACAACAAATTAACCTTCAATACATATCCTATAGTAATGAACAAAATGCCAACGTTATACACTACATCACAGACTTCAACTTTACTAGAACAGTAACAAAGGTCACAAAATTTTGTATTACGGTACTACTAATTTTGGAAAATAATACATGTACATCAGGTGAAAACAGAAATACACAGATGGAATGAACTGTCAATGTTCGTTTCTTTATGTCATTAGTGGAAAAATACATCTAACCGGTTTCGTGGTTGCAATATAATAAACCCGATCACGTCACCCACAATGAACACAACAGATGGCTGCAACCTAGCAAGCATTATACGGCCATTTTAATAAATGGCTACAGCTAACCTAATTTATCTATTGATTAAGCAAAAATATCTTTTTTTAAACTGTATGGAATGATTGTGACTTTATCACATCCGAAATGTAAGAACGACGAATACCGGCCCACTAATAGTGACGAAAACTACCTCGGCACATGAACAATGTATCGTAATCAAATAAGTAACGCGTTTTATTTTAATATCATATATTTGAAACTGCATTAATACTATTAATAGCTGAAGGAACTACTCACAAGCTTTGATAAATCTTGTTTAGATAAACTATCTTGGTTCACACCTTCTACATTACCAGCCATATTGTCCGACAAAAAACGGTTACTATTTCGTACATGTTTTCAGTGTTACCATCCATCTATCCGTTTAATATCACTCCAAGAAACACAACATCCCAGCGAAGATAAAATGTCGAACTCACATTCTTGTCTACAGCTTCTCTTTCCATTTACTTCTCGACATAATTGTGATAAAATGAGAAATATCAAGTTTTTGAGAGTAAAGCATATGTCTTTTCATAATAATTAGAAATTGGACATGAAAAACCTGAGACCCTAAAAATATCCTCCAAAGAAAGCATTAACTAATTTGGATTGGTTGAAAAAATAACTTAATGTTTTATAGACCTACGCAAATTACAATTAAAATTCGTGGGTTATTGTTTCTGCGTACTGACAATTTAAAATGCAATAATATAAATTTAAATATTTAACACGAATCTTATTTATAGACTTTTATTGGTAAAATGACTTTAAAGATAAATCTTTATGCAAGTTTTATGCAGGTCAGTACTGGGAGACATTTTAGTATAAATATATAACTTTTAAATCATCAAGTGCCATGTAACAAAGAGTAACTGCTACATCTGTCTATTTGCAGATATACCTTTCTTTTTATAATCTTATAAAATATGAAGAAGAGATTCGATATCACTATCGTACAGAAAACCCCAATTTTCAATGGAACCACATATATATTCCGTACATTGGCGACGCTGATTTTTTTCCCGCCTCTACTATCGAACTCGAAATCCCTAAATATATGGGAACAGTAATAATAAATATATAATAATTTAGTTTGTGCTTAAAATATATTTTTGTTTCTCTCTCTACGTAACCGGTACCGATAATCTGTAACACATACATAATGAATTGTGACAAAAACATAACGTGAGTCTGAAATATTTATAATATGGTTAGCTTAAAAAACATAGGTTTTATAATTATTTTTTGAAATATAAATATTACAAGACAATTGTATTGCATAATCGTGATATATTAGTAAATATTAAGCATTTTAATTTAATTTGATGCGTAATCATTTCTAAATTTTCGTCATCAAGAAAAGACAATATCAACATATTTAAGAGGCATTGGAAGACAGTGGGCAGTGGACAGGGAATTCACGATTAAGGTTTAAGACTTGTGTTGATTGAAGGCAGGACGTCGTTTTATAGTTTCTGCCCTATTTGTTTTACTTTTGTACACTATGATTCTTAGAATGCAAGTATCTATCGCGTACGCCTGTCTGGCGTTATGTTTGTACGGAAATTTTGTGTGTTTCACGAATGGACAAGGTAAATGTATTGGTTTCTTGTAAGACGTTACAAAATGTTGCTGAAACAATGAAGTTTTCTGTATTCACTTTTCTTTAATTTGTAACAATGGGTTACATGGTGAAAACAGCTGTTTCATAGAATAGTAAAAGATTTTGTAAAAATAATATTTTGGCAGTAGCACATCGCAAAGTACGTTTTGAAATTGTTACAATGTACGTACAAGCATTAAGGTAAATCTGGACGTTCGATTTACGCGTCGTAAATTATTACTGTTAATTGACATATGCTATTCTGACGAACATTAAAGCATTTTAATGGCAATGATTCAGCAGGATTTGTTAGGTATTGTGTAGGCCACAATGTAAGTACTGGAAATTCAAGTAATCATTTAGTGAAAGATTGTGAGAATATATTGATCTGTCACTCGGAGTATGATTGCGTAGTTACAGTTGATCCTAATTAAAATTGGAAAAATTTTGTGTCGTATAAATAGGTATCAGTCAGTCTGGCCTCATTATTTTTCTTGTATGTGGATATACCACAGATGGGAATATTGTTTAGTGATGCACAAAGTTATCTAGTACATGTTGTTTGCAACAAAATTTATAAACAAATCATACAAGACAAAAAATGATTGTAGGCATATGTGGGTTCATCCACTTCTTTTAGTAAGCGTACCCATATAGCTTGCATAAATAATAAAAGTGCGATGAATATTATATTAAACAAACAAACAACAATCATGTAACAACATGAAGATAATATTGTATTGACTGATTCTTTGTTTGGAATTTGGTGAGGTAATAAATATTTTTCAGAACTTGTCTTTTAACACAACCACTTAGCTGCCAAATGTTTTGGGATGAATCAGTTTTCCAAATGACTGAACAGTTACTGGGATTTCATACAAAATTATGCAGCTACAATGCATATTCTAATAATAATGAATATGCTTTGTATAATAATTGAGAGTAAAATGCATTTAAGAACAAAATACTGCATGTGTCTTTCAAACAAGACGATCAGATTTTTGAATTACTTTCTGACTATTACCCACTGAGCTGATTCGTTTTGGCAGGATTTGACTTTCTTGAAAGAATTTTGTAGATCCATGACTTATTTTATGTAATAAAGTATATGTTCTTTTATATTAATTGCATGTTATTTTATATTATATCATGTAATAATTATGGGAAGGGTTCTTAGCATTACTTTTTAGGGTAAACTGGAGTTGTTGGTAACAGAATGTGATGGGTGGGGTTTGTACTAGGGCCTGATTTTGAAACAGAAAAAGTGAGCTTTTCACCTACCCACTCTTTTATTTTTCTCTGTGAACAATTAAGTTTATGAAAATAATGTCTTTTATATCTGTCGTTAAATGTAATTTCAATTAAAATTGGTTTGCTTTGTGAGCGAATGTGTCATTAAAAATGAATTAGATAAAAAGACTCCTGTAACTCAGTGAGAGTCCAGTATAGGAACCCACAATGAGTGGTCTCATTTTACTTTGGTAAGTTATAGGTTGTTTGTGGATTGGACAGTAAGGTTAATATATTTTATTTTTTGTGTGTTAACCGAACATCATTTTGATCACTTTACTTTGAGTTGTATGATGGGTGTATGACTGTGTGTGTTTTGTAAAATACAAATGAGTGTATTATTTTTAGAGTTCATTGTTTTATTTATAGATACGGTAAATATCTGCTTTTACTACACTATATAAAACATGACAACATACACTTAACATTATGGGAAACTTTTATAATTACAATCACTATTTTACTGAATTCATTCATAAAATTTAGTGGCGATGATGTTTAGGGAGAAATAGTTCAACCTGTAAATTTTGTTTAGTTAAATTAATATTGACGTTTGTTCCAGACAAATTAGTTTGTTGCTTTTGTTAATAACATTTTATTCTTATTGTCGTATGCAAAGAATTTGTAATAACGTTATAGGTTTTCTCAACATCAAAATCTTGGTTGACAAAATCTTCTCATTGTGCAAAATCTTGGTTGTTATCTTACCACTTTTGAATAGTTGGTAGTTAACAGGCAAGTACCCAGTTTTTTCAAAATCAGAATTGCAGAACATATGTTGTAACTCACCATATGCTCTTGGATTTCGTTGTCCATGACGTGTCCATTACTTAACTAATACTAATTATTTCACAAGATGGACAGTGCTCCCAGCAGCAGCTTCTGAAGAAGCTTTTTAAAAGCGAAAACCGGTTAAGGTTATAAGATAAAACTTTTACGTGTTCACCATATGCTGTTTTTATCTCTACAACAATTTTGTAAATGTAGTGTAGACAGAGAATAAACAAATGATGAAGCTTACCACTTTTAATGTTTCTAAAATGATTTCCCCCACCCTTTCAACTGTTTCAACACCACCCTTCTCATGATATTCCCTGTCGAACCACTATTTTTAACAGCATTTCAAACAATTGTAACTGATTTATCTTTTATACCCGCATAACCTATATATATATAGGTTATGCAGGTATGAGAAAGTTCAAGACACTTGGATACACATAGCGATAAATGTTCTTTGTCTACCTATTTTCGTTCCATATTCTCTTTCCACTTTATATTTTGTGTGATTGAATGTACTTTGTATTGCCTCATGGCATTTTCTAAAGAAATGTTTGGTTGACCCAATTGACATTTGTGGTTGTGGCCTTTTGTATCTCACCTGTAATAGACGCTGTTTTGCAAATCTTTTCTCTTTCTGGTTATCTCTTTAGGATGAAGATTGAAGCTATTGACTAATGCTGTAATAATGGCTTGGAAAAACAGCTTCTTGTACTTTTTTTTTTTTTTTGAAATGGGCAGTTGTTGAGCTGATTATTTCTATCCATTCCAGTGTTCAGTTTATAATCCATAATCAAATCTGTAGTTTTGCTATTTGAATAGACCAACTTTGATGTAACAGTTATATACTTGTTGCATTGGCTTTGTTGACTTCCTTTCTGGTCACCACTTCACAGCTAGTCACTTTTTGTTTTTCTAAAAAGCATTTAATTTTTTTCTTTGAACTCTTGTGGTAGACCCGTCTTGTTTTTCATAAGTGTACCTACATCCAACGTTTTTGCACTCCAAAAAACAATTGCGTAGAGATGGGCATGTATAAAAATGATCTACGTAAATACATGACACTTTCCAAAACTGTCAGTTCAAAGTTGTTTAGATAAAGGTTAAATACTATTATCTATATTACAAGCTAACCCAGTATAGGCACATTAAGAATATAAACAGTTGAAAATTCATGCAGTACAAACAATTTCATCCCATGCTTGTTTGGTTTGTTTTTCAATATACAGTAAAGCCCCGATTATCCGTGAGTGCCGCGAAAATTTTTTTTAATTACGAACCTCAAAAAAACCAATTTTAATCCAAGCCAACAACAGGGAAAATACAATAGGCCCTACAGTGCAAAGGTCGAAAATTTCTGACAGGTTTATTGTGCATCGTAATCCTATAGGCCTTCTCGGAATTTTGTTTTGGGTCTTGCTCTTTTGTTTTGGTCAAGTTCACTAACCTTCCCCCTCTACGTACATATTCTCTCGGTCTGCCAGTGGTGTCAGTTGTCAGTAAGCGTGCTTAGTGATCAGTCGTGATCAGTTTGTTAGTTCCTGAAATTAATAATGGCTGAAAAACGAAAGAAGGTTGTGTTAACGATTGCACAAAAACTTGAAATGATTTCTAAAATAGAAAATGGTGCTTCAAGGAAGCAGATGTGTTTGAATTACGGGATCGGGGAAACAACAGTACGAGACGTTTTAAAGCAAAAAGACAAACTGTTAGCCTTTGCATCAGTGTCGGACAGTGCTTCTGGGATGAAAAAATGTAAAACAATGAAGAAATCCACCTGTAATGAACTTGACTCGGCATTAGTGGAATGGTTAGCTCAGGTGCGAAGTGAGGGCACCCCCGTGTCTGGTCCTACCATTGCAGCTAAAGCAAAAATCTTTTTTGATTTGTTAGGCCTGGAAGGAAATTTTGATGCGTCGTCCGGTTGGTTACATCATTTTTTAGAAAACGTCATGGAATTAGAGATTGGTCTACACAGAGAGAAGCTGAGTGGTGATCAACAAGCAGCTGATGATTTTCAACGTGATTTTGAAGAGTTTGTGTTGTCTGAAGATCTGTCATATGAACAAATTTATAACGCTGATGAATCAGGGCTTTTTTGGAAGTGTCTTCCCACTCATACTTTAGCATTTGAAAGTGAACATCAAGCGGCAGGTCACAAAAGTAGCAAGGAAAGAATTACAATCTTGCCATGCAGCAACGCTGCGGGTAGTCACAAACTTAGGCTTCTTGTAATCGGTAAATCTAAGAAACCGAGGTCTTTTAAGGGGACAAGAGCAGAAAATTTACCAGTTGATTATTTCAACCAAAAAAAAGGTTGGAGAACCAGCAGATTTTTCAAGAATGGTTTGAAAACATTTTTGTGCCTCAAGTACGTAAACATCTTGACTCAAAAAATTTGCCAAAGAAGGCTGTTTTGTTAATTGACAGCGCGCCTTCACACCCAGCTACATGTGTGCTTAAATCTTCTGACGGGCAAATCTTAGCAAAGTTTTTGCCCGCAAATGTTACTGCGCTGATACAACTATGGACCAGGGAGTCATTGCAACCATGAAGAGAACATACAGAACAAAGTTGTTACTGTCAAAAATCGAAGAAGGCTGTGATCTCAAAGAATTTTGGAAGAATTATATAATTTTGGATAGCATTTACGATATTGCGTCTGCATGGGATTACATCAAACCCTCAACCCTTGTTAAATCATGGAGAAAACTCTTTCCGAGTATCGAAACAAATGTCAACCAAAACATTTGTGAAGAAGAGAATGAAGTCATGCCGACCGCTACACTTGTTGACCTAGTGACATCCGTTCCGGGAGGTGAGAATGTCGACGAAGAGAACATAGAAGAGTGGCTGGAATGCGACGCAAGTGAGCCGGGGTTTGAACGACTGACTGACGTAGAGATAACGAACAAAACAGTGGGAGTGAACGAGAACGAAGAAGAACAAAGTGAAAGTGAAGAAGACGGATGACACACGAAACTGTTTTGCAGCACGTAGACGGATTGCTTCAATATTTAGAGGAACAAGACGACGATGCACATGTGGCAGAAAAACTCATGTTAAGGAAAGTACAATCTAGAATAAAGAAAAGGTGTTTCTAAAGCAAGAAGCAAAAACGAGTGACTGATTTTTTTAAAAAGGCGTAAATGAACACTTTTCGTTAACAGTACGGTATTGTTTTTTGTTTACTGTTCTTTATTTTAGTGATTTAGACGTAGAGCAAAGGTTTATGCTGTACTGTACATATTTTAAAAGTTTTACATATTATGTTTTTTGTACAATAAAACATAGTTTTTATGCTGAAATATTTTTTTTCGTGTTTACACCTCATTTTTAGTCTTATTTCGGGTTATCCGCGATTTTCACTATCCGCGGTGCCCTTGCCACCCAATTCCGCGGTTAATCGGGGCTTTACTGTATGCTTTGAAAAATACTCTATCCCTGAATGGACATATTTCACGTATAGTAAGGTTTGTATATGACGTGCTGTTTGCTCTTTTAAGCAAAAATTCAACTTATTGAAGTGAATCATGCCCCAACTTGGGTATGTATGTATTTTTATTGTCATAAATAATGTAACTATTAACTTTTCAGCACACCTATTTCCATAAACCTTCTGTGTATCAACAGTTACTTGCTTTTGTAAGTTTTACTAAACATATATGAATAATAATTGGAAATTGCAGGAGAGCTTCTGAAATTTTACAGTGAACTGCTTCGGCAACATTGAATTTGCTTCTAGTAGTTCTTTCCATACTTATTATATATATATATACTCGCGGCTTCGCCGTTCGCCCCAGACCCCCTCGGTGGACGCTCCGATTCAATGAACGTCGGGGGAGCTATGTACATATTTACAACGGCCTCCGAACGAACCTATCCCAGGAGACAATGTATTCTCGGTAATGCCTTTTATTTATTTACAATATCTGAATATTTACAATCACTTATTTTAAATGCAAACTTCAATATTACACAACTTAAAACATTATTATATTACATATTTTCAGGGTGGAAAGCTTATTACCGAGAATACATTATTTATAATAGTTATTTATACACTATGTTTCTTGTGTGAGGAACGCCATCTATAACCCGGTCGGGAGGAACAAGTAAGTGAATATTTTTCGGAGATCTTACCCGGTTAAGTGCGACGTAAAGTTGCCCGTGGGTAAAAGGGTCGGACCGTAAATCTAATCCCACGAAATCTATGGTTTAGCCTTGACTTTTGTGGATCGTTATTGCGTAACAAAGTTAGAGGGGAAACTGCCGCCTGTACATTTCGATGGGACTATTTGGGAAGATCGGAAATTTAAAAGTTATTCTTGGGATGCCAAAAAGCTCGTCAGAGCCTGTTCTTCGGCATGTGATAAGTCGACGAGTAATTGCGACAATAATTACTTTTGTGCTGTTGACTAAGCCGAGATCAAAATTTAAATTTCGCGTCACCATGCAAACCGATCCTACCTTAAGCCTGAGAACATGTTCTGGAATTCCTTTCCCTTGAGCCTGATGTAATAGGGACTCATCAACATCTATTCCCGCTCCGTCCTCCTTGGCTAAACTGTCGAAACTATATAAATTTCGAATTTCCCCGTCGAGCGCCTGTAATACTATACCGTTAATTTCTTTGACATTATTATTCAGAGTGCATATTATAACCCTTTTTTCACATTCATCAGGCTTCTGTAAAATTTCTTTGGTGAAAACAAAGTCGATCAATTCGCGAAGCTTAGTCACGTAGGATAGCTGTGGTAGTGCCACGAGTTTTTCCAAATTACGCCCTTCGCCGAGCTCGTGTTTTTCGGTGGAGTCGGAACCTATCTTCATTAAAATTACTTCATAATATCCTTCGCCGGTTAACCTATGGGCCGTTGTAAGCGTGAACGACTTAACTTTTTTCCAGATATAAGATCCGCGAAATGACGCACGAACGATATCGGCATTTGTCTTAGCTTTTTCTACTACCGCAGGAATTTGCCTGAAATCTCCCGAGAAAATTATTATTTTACTGCCAAACAACTCATCCTTTTGCATCAGGTCTCTGAGAGACTGGTCCAACATTTCGATTAGTTTTTTATGCGCCATAGCCGCTTCATCGAAAATCAGTAAAGTCGCCTCTCGGATGAGTTCAGCTCTCTGTGTCCCGTTGGTTATCGACCAGAAACCGTCATCGCGTATATGTAGGGGTAATCTGAAAAGGCTATGTGCAGTCGTACCTCCGGTGAGATTTTGAGCGGCAATGCCGGAACTGGCGACGCATAAGACGACTTTATCTTGAGACCGCGCGAAAGCTGAAATAATTTTAAGAAGGAGCGGTTTTCCCGAACCGCCAGTACCATCCAAGAAGAGAACTTTTTCATTTTGTTTGCCGCGCATGAGCAACTAAAAGTAATCAAAAACCCTAGATTGATCAGAAGGAAGCCACGATTCCCATTCCTCGACAAAAGCATTCTGAAGTGAGAAGCTGTATTGAAGTTTTTCGCGACCTAATTCCGTGGAATCGTCTTCAACTACGGGAAGACCGGCCTCTAGAAGTGAAGATCCACGTCGGCGCAGACACCTATCTATGTGAATAAGACCTAACTTATACTCTCTTTCCTCATCTTCGTGAAAATGTTTCAAAAAATCCTCGCATAAATTTGCTTTATATTTCTCCCACATTTCCGGCACCGGAGATCCTATCGTCGAGAGCATAACAAAAAATTGCCTCAATCTGTCAGCTTTCATGAAGCGTGCAGCCTCTTCAAGAGCGTCAAAGTATTCTTTTTTATCATCCGCGAGTCCCAATTCCCTAGCCAGCTGCTGGAACGTTTTGCAATCAGGGCCTCCGAGAGCGTACAAGTCCTCATACCCACAGCATGGATACCTGCATAGCAACATTCTCAGATAATACTGCTCACCTCTGGTGGGAGCGACCCAAAAGAGTCTCGCGACACAATCACCCCTCTGTCTTCGCGTTATGAAGTGTTTCCCGTCCGAATGCTGAACCGCATTAAGGGAGGATTTTGGACTGCTCGGGTGGATTCTGTAGTGCTCGTAAAAATCTAAATAAGTGAGGTCATTCATTTCCGGAGTATCAGGGCGACCGAAGTATAAAATTAAAAGGGACGTTGATTTTTCACACGCTTCCTGTTCGTTACCGAGACGAAAAACGACGTTGTGCTTTCCTTTTAGGTGAACTGGCAAATTTATAACCGTTGGTTTGCGGCCTGTTAGATCAAATTCCAGAACCCTCCAAGCAGCATCTGAAGCTCCTATGTACCGTTTTGTTACGTATTCTTCAACTTCGTCGACTTCTTCATCTTCTCGAACTACTGTCATGCGCCGAAGCGGAGAACCCTTCGAAATGTATTTGAAAAGATACTTTACTACTCTGTGGGCCGACGCAATTTCCAGGTTAGCGTGGCATTCATACTTCAGCAGTAACGCCACATTGTATGGGACTATCCACCTATCATCGACCTCTATCATTTGATGTTTAAATTGTACGGTCGTTTTGTTTTCGCTGTTCCGCTTGTAGTGTACGAATCCTCTTTCGTCTGTGTACGTGGTGTCCGTATGGGGTTTTGGATAAAATTTATTGCATTTTTGCAGTTCTCGATCCCAGAACGGCAAATCTGTTCTGTATGGGGGCCCGCAAGGTCTGTGCTTCATGTGCCGCAAGACAAGACTTCTTAGTCTGCCGCCAGCATCTTCTTCACCTGGAATATCTGCCCTAATTATCCTGTCTATTTCCGTGTTCTGTTTTGGGCCACCATCTTTAACCCTAAAACAAATATGTGAATGAGGTAAACCACGCATTTGAAATTCTATTACCCATACTATATACGCGATTTCCCCAAATAATCTACCACTTTGAATATCGCGCATTAATTCTCGCCTTTTAAGTTCGAAAACCCGGTTACATAAGTGGGGCTCATGTCTACTGCCGGGGTGTTTGGATTTTTTATTTTCTTCCCAGCCCCCGCAAGCTGTAAAAGTTAGGAAATACGTGGGGCCGTCTAATCGGGATACGAGGGCCATCGCATCCATGTAACAACTTTTCATATATCTCGGGCCACCGGTAAACGTGTGAGGAAGATATATTCTTCCAGCGACTATTTTTCCTTCTCCTTGCACTGTTTTGTCACGTAATGTCTCTTCCTCAACCGCCGCTTGCACCTCATCCATTGGGCCAGTTCGAAGTCCTCCTGGTTTTTGTGCTTTCTTCTGCTCGTTCTGAAAAAAGAATCGCTGTCCTTTGATCCGCGCATACATGTCGATCAGCCAAGTTTCCGAAACAGGGCCAAACTTTGAAAACCTATCTTCCGAAAGAAGTAAACACCGAGTATACTTCAAGAGGGACAATTTTTGTCCCTTGTTATCTGACCTACCCAAGTGCCAACCCGGTTGGCCTTCGGGGTACAGAAGAGGTATTGGAAAGGTTCGACCAAAAAATTGTTGGCGTGTATAATTCTCGGGTCTGTTGATCCCTTTTTCGAAACGCAGAATTTTCCCTGCGGTGGTTCTGATTCGTCGCAACTGAGGACTGCCAAGACTTCAGTGGAAAGCGGCCTGTCACCTAAAACCGGTCCGTGTGTTCATTGCGATGTGGTTTCGAATTCAAGGCAGGCATTTTCTGAAGGTTCCTCATGTAACTTCTTGTAAAGGGAAATGTATGGGTTTCGGGATCCAAGAAATTGTTGGATTTCGCGTATTATTTCCGGTTCCAGTTGCTTCTGTTCGCCCTCAGCGATCCGCGCTTTACCGTCGTCTATATAAAGAAAACTATTTTATTCCGGCCTCCGCAATTTAAATCATACAATTTCAGGAAATGGTATGTCCGACCTAATATTTTCATAAAAGAGAGTCCTTTAGGGTGGTGATAGCCTAAGGGAACCGAAAGGGCACAAAAAGAGAAGAGGTCGTTATACCTCCACGGATGTTTTAGGAACCACTTGTCCGAATAAATTTTATCTGAAAGAATTGGAAAATCCATCACTTTGTATTTTCCTAGTCCGCAGCACCACTGTGTTCTTCCAACTTCCTCCTCGAAGAGTCGCGTTCCACAGTGAGAACACTTGTGGGTTCCATCAAGTAGAGAAGGAGTTTTAAGACGATAGGCCTTTATTTCATCCAAAGATTTTCCCGTCCATTCAGCAATTATTGGTCCTTTTCTAAGCACTGCCGGTAGATGAGGTCCAGGATGAGAATCTTTGTATGTCTTGACTGGCCCTTTATTTACCTCCGGATTTTCTTTTTTATATTTCCCAACTACCTTTCTGTTTACCTCGGGATGTTCTTGCGAGTAGTTTTCGACAGCCTTTCTGTGCACCTCAGGATGTTCTTGTGTGTGTTTTTCTACTGCCTTTCTGTGTACCTCCGGATGTGTTTGCGTGTATTTTTCCACAGCTTTTCTGTGTACCTCTGGATGGCTTTCGGTGTATCATTGAACCGCTTCTCGGTGCTGATCTCTTGTGCTCGAGGAGGAAGTCTTTGGACGACCACGGGTCCTTTTCGGAGGCCTTCCGGCTTTTCTTTTTGGCGCAGTTTTATCCTTTGAAAGCTCAGGGATGTCTAATCCCCCAATATCTTCCAAAACTACCGATATTCGCGCTTTAAATTTCGGATCCGACTTAAGTTCGAGTGGAATTGGTCTCTTTGTAGAACACTGGGGCTCCTGACCTCTTGTTGCTACCACCCGCGTAATTTCATATTGGTTAATTAAACCATTAAAAGGAGACCTTTTCATAAGAAACCTTACCATTTCTTTCAAATTAGAAAACGCGAATAGGCGGCCGACACCGTCAGAAGAGAAGGTTCCATTCTCGTTTACCGCGTGGGAATCAAAAAAAAATATCTGGAGTTCCATTTCCAAAGCGAAACCGCGACGTGTAATCTGATAAAAACGAAACCCGAGTCCGCGTAATTTTCAAATAAATTTGTAAGCTTTTCTTTCAATTCCTCCGTGCAAGACCCTAAATCATTATCCGAAGATGGATAAACTCCGTAATCTTCAAAGTGCGATTCAATTTTAAAAGTTTGACTTTCTAATTTGAGATATTCGGCTACCTCGTTTACCATTAAAAAAGCGTGGCGGTGGTTTTCCCCGAGTGTCCGTTTTGTTTGTTTATAATAACAATCGCCCTGAACTATCAAGCGGTCAATATCTTGTGTTGTGAGATAATCTCTATGCACATTTTCGATGAAGCAACAGGTTGCAACTGAAATGCAAACACATTGAACGTTACGAGTTTCACTAAATCGCGGATTGGCCTGGGAAATGGTACCGGAGGCTATGCATTCGAAACGCGTCATCTTTAAAAATAATTTCAAAAAAATCTTAGAAATAAACACAAAAAAATAATAATTGCTTACAATGTAAAGGAAAAATATAAATAAACAATAAATATTATACTAATAATATAAATACAAAATTATCATGCAATAAAAACGTAAATAATAAAGTATTAAATTTTTTTAACTCACATAAAACGATGTCTTCAAATTGCCAGCCTGCGTTAATCCTGTTCCTATGATAATCTGGAACTGATGACGTATGATCCTCTACAGCTGCTAATCCTCGTCAGGTTATCAGATGTCTTCAATGATGGTCCAGACCGCAGAAATAAAGATGAACTGCAAACTGTGATGTCTTGAAATCAGGAACTGATAGCTTCTGAGTTGTCAGCGGCTAATTTTCCTCTGCAAAATGTTTTTCAGATGTCCTGCGTGATGATCCTCGCTGTAGTCGTATAGTTGAAGTGAAGTGAAAAGTGTGATTTCAGAAAATTGAGTAAGAACGTAGCACGGGGTCGCCCTTTTTTTCTTGTTTACTCTTCGGCTCCTGATCTCACACTGATTAACATTCTGATATAACAGGATGACTCATCGATTGCGCAATATTGTGCAATACCTTTCATTTTGTATTTCTACATTTAAATACATGGTAAATGGTACATTTATTGCAGAAAACAACTGCTCAAAATAGGAAACTAATACCAGTCCCCCACTGGGCCATAAAACAAACAAGAAACAATAAAGTTATTCGTAAATTTCAAACAACCGATAATCGGTTTATATTTAGTCAAGCGAGCCGACTGGATTAAAATTATTCCCAGCTCGATAGCGCTAACCGTTCTCGAGATAGGCTCCCCTCTTATATCCGGTATGAAAATCGGTCAGACGAAATTCGTTTTTTCAGGCTTCCGGTTGCACAAAGCTTTGGTTTTATAATTTTTCCCCAAGTTACTTCGGATGGGGAATAAAAATTGTCTCTTGTGTTTTTTCGCTCCGAGGTGACCTCTGGGGCTTTATATGTATAGATTCGTAAATTTCAAACAACTGATAATCGGTTTACATTTAGTCAGGCGAGCTGACTGGATTAAAATTACTCCCAGCTCGATAGCGCTAACCGTTCTCGAGATAGGCTCCCCTCTTATATCCGGTATGAAAATCGGTCAGACGAAATTCGTTTTTTCGGGCTTCCGGTTGCACAAAGCTTTGGTTTTATAATTTTTCCCCAAGTTACTTCGCACGGGGAATATCTCTTGTGTTTTTTCGCTCCAAGGCTTCCTTATATCCGGTATGAAAATCGGTCAGACGAAATTCGTTTTTTCGGGCTTCCGGTTGCACAAAGCTTTGGTTTTATAATTTTTCTCCAAGTTACTTCGGACAGGGAATAAAAAAGGACTCTTGTGTTTTTTCGCTCCGAGGCTTCCTTATGGGTTAGAATTTATGTCAGTCAGTGAGTGACCTCTGGGGCTTTATATGTTATAGATATATATTTTTTAACATGATAATGTTTTTAGGCTGGGGGTCATTCCACAAAAATCTTCATCGAAAAACGTAACGCTTCCACACTTTCGATTCCCCACAATCTTAGAAATTTGATATGTAAACGCATCAAGACAGAAATAATCGCTGCTGACATTGAGTTTAGCAAACGTTTTAGTAAGAATAAATTGGGTTTTACATGCTCTGTTTGTGATCGTTTGTGGTTTGGAAATGATTTATGTAATCCACATTATACGTTTCAAAAGCCTAAAAACATCGTGTTTGGGTTTCGTCAGAATTCTTTGAATGCTTAGGTGCATAAATATAGAGAGAGAGAAATTTTTAATTTTTTTGCATAATGTTTCAGATTTTGTGTTATGAAGTTGTTTTAGCAAATTCTTGTTCAAACACAGGGCCAATTGGCTGGGTATCATTATCAGTCAAATCAATATCAAAGTCACTGTTATGGTGTCCTCCCTTTGCCAGCATTGGTTCTTTTTGTGATGCATCTGCACACAAGAAAACCCAGAAACCCAGTATAATTACTATAAGTCGGAAAGAATGAAAATATAATAGGCTGAATACATGTAACACGTTTAGGTTATGTTTGTGAAAATATATGTTTCCGTTTTAACAATTAGACATGACTCATCGTGGGAAGATTTGTCAAGTTTAAAGGAGATAACTTCATCTATATCATCAATTTCAGAATCCAGTTAATAAACATTTTCAACATAAATTGATGTATGAGCATAAAATCATTTGCATTTGCTTGCATCAGAACACCTCATTTCTAGCTCAAGTAACAACTGAACACTGATCACTTCACTACTTTATGCGGGACATGTACTGGCAAAATTTTAGAACTAAATGATGAAGGCAGGTTTTATAATAAATGTATTTGGAGCATACTATGGACCTTGATCGAGCCTCCTGGTTGTCTAGTGGCTAGCGCGGGCGCTTGATGCGCTCGTGGTCCGGGTTCAATTCCCGGCGGAGGCTCCGTACGGCGTGCACGCAGCGTCGTGAGGCTGAACTGAGTAGGCGCTGAGATAACCGCCGCCTCCTGGCTGTGAACACCGCAACTAGCAGCTGGTGGCGCATTGTACTAGCCATGCAACCGTCACATTGCACACAACAGCTGCGCGGTACGCCTTGGTCCTTTCTGGGACTGTTGAGCGGAGGTTTGACTTTTTTTTGATGGACCTTGATCGGATAACATGTGTTTTTAAAACACATGAAAATCTAGTGCTGTATGGCATGTGGGCATGATCTGCTGCAGCATTTTATGTTGCCCTTATTGTGTACAGGCTTGGTGTTGATTGTGCTAGTAAACTTTTTTTTTTAGACAATAAATACAATTTTTCAAATATCATTTGGCTTTTTGGTAATTCCTGCTGGCTTGCATTGGTCAGAGTCGGATTATATTTTCAATTATAATGTTTGTATAAACTTAAATTTGAATACAACTATACAAGTTGATGAATTGGTAGGTATTCTCTGCATTGTACAAATTTAATATTATCAAAATACTATGTGCAGCTGGGTATACATGGAGTACTGACTGACAATTTACTGGAAAACTGAATCTGACTAACTTTCTGTATACATGAATACTTAAATAATTGACTTTCATTGGTTTACCATTTGTCTCAAGCGTTGAATGTTAATAAAGTAATGTGAAATCAGTCCATAATATAAAATGCAAACAATTTTGAAATGTAATTTGAATACGGTTAACCTTTCTATGTCATGAAATTGTATGGTCACCAACAAACAAACAAAAGTATCCACGTATATCCTCAAATCATAAATTTTATGTGTTACAGTACTATTGTGAATTTTGTTGTTGGTATTTGTCACATAATTAGCTGTTTTTTAGGCCTACCTTTTAGCAAACAGTATTAAAAATAGGTGCTTATGTATTTAATGTTTACTGTTGATAAGGACTGCATGGTACTTGTTATATCCTCATTACTGGTATGTGTTTGTTTGCAATATCAGTTTGTTGAAGATTTTCATGCAGAAGGTTAGGAAAGCAGGGTTTCATTAGTTTTTAAGAAAAATATACCAAAAAAACAAATAATTAAACCCAAATCCAACTTACTTAACCATGCAAGAAAACACCAGTATCTATTAGCATACATCCTGTGCATCAAATGCAGTAGATATACATAACTAATGAAAAAAAAAAATATATATATACACAGAATGCATATGAATTGAATCAAAACACTTGTCTTAACTCCAGCACAGGTACATCATGTAATACGATATATTTTCTTGTGTGAGAGTTGATCAACTATGAATGACACTTTTGAAATTGGAATAAGATACTGAGGTGCCTGTTAATGTTGGCAACAGTGAGCAGTGCCTAGACATGATCACTGCTATGCACTTGTTTCGAAAGTCATTTGTTTAATTGTTATCACTATGAGTGACCAGTAGGCGCTTGTGTCCTTTGCACAGCATGTAATTATTAAATTTTTAGTATGTGAATGTGTTAAAACCAGCTGAAATTTTGCATTACACAATTTTGGAATATTCCACTTCAAAAGGTTCATGTGTACAAATGGTGTAAGTCTTTCTGCGAACGTTGGAAAGAAGTTTGTAATATCACTCATTCATATTGTCCCAGAAGCAGTATTATGTCACACATTTTACAAGTTCAAGACCTTATTCAGGACAATTGATGAATAATTGTTCATGAAATTAATGCAGCAACTGCAGTAAGTTATGGAAGTGTGCAGACAATCATAAGAAAAGAGTTAAAGTTGCACAAAATCTCTGCAAAATGGGTGCCAAAAATTCTGAATGCAAATCACAAGACTGTGGATGGAATTCCTCACGAGCTTTTAGATCACATTGCAGATGAGGGAGACTCATCTTTAATGTGCATTCTCACATGTGATGAATTTTGGGTACACCACTTATGCCTACTCTTGAAACCAAGAGGTTGAGTATGGAATGGCATGTAAGAGATGAAAGCTATAGTGAAGAAAGACGTTTATCTGCTGCCAAAGTTTCATGACTGTGTTTTGGGATGGTAAAGGTGTTTGTATATGTCAGTTTTTTTAATTGAACAAAGAAAAGTGGGTGCTGCATACTACTCTGAACTTCTGGGCAAGGGTAGAGAGTCCTACTGATTCAGAAGGCACAAGATTCTGATCTGCAGTGTCTTGCTTCTTCATAATAATGCCCAGCCTCACACTACTGCTGCTATGCAAGCAAAATTGGAAGAACTTCACTAGACCAGATCATCCCTCCTATAGTCCAGATTTATCACCATGTGCTTTTCATGTGTTTGGGCCCTTGAAGAAAACTTGTGCAAAACAAAATTTTTAGTGACAAAAGAGTGTATTTGGCAAAATGTTTAGTGACAAAATTTTAGTTTGTGTGCAATTGGCTACAAACATTCAAAAAATGTTTATGAACAAGTAAGAAAAAAACTGCCAGTGTGACGATGTGTAGGTGGTAGAGGGTAGCTATACAAATAGTTTTGTATTTATTTTCATATATTAATCCAATGAAAATTTGGCAGAAGGTCTCATTTGATTGACCCTTGTGTAATTTAATGGTCTAAATGGATTACTTGTTTTGCTTTATGCCATTCCATCTACTGAATGTTTTTAACCCTCTGTTTTTAACTGCCATTACTTTGATGAAACCATTCAATATATAGATACTGATAACCAATATCAATTCCATTGGGTTGGGGTATAGTGCACAAGTACCAATTGCTATAAGACTTTTCACCGATACATAAGTTTCATCACTCATATTAATGGATGTTATTGTATTGCTGGTGTACATCCACAGTATACACTAAAATAGTATTTATGACAACTAAAAAATAGGAACATTTTTTTGTATCTGATTGATATCTTAAAAAGTCTGAGTATTAATTTTATATTGTTTGGTTTATTAAGTAGTGTCCTGACAAAATTAGGATGTCTGGTAACCTTGAATTTGAGTCTGTGTTAGTTATCCTTTAACTAGGTAGTAGTTATATCAAATAACCAGCCTGTTCTTTTATGTTACAACCTATTCAACATTTTGCTCACTTCTTACGACATTCCATTCAACAGTGGCGGCTGGTGATATGGTTGCAGTGTTCCACAACCACCAATATAGAATAACTAAACTATAAAATAATATACGAAAACATTAAGCAGCTAAAAGTGTCATAAATTTCAACGGAGAGCGTATCAGATTCTACGCGGCAACGTTCGCGTACAATTCAAATGTGGCGCGCAGACTGGTGGTTGTAGGCTGCTTGCAACTTCAATATTAAATGGCAGAGGTTACTACACAAACATATGGGAGGACGTGCACTACTCTTCATGATTGTCCTATGTTCTGAATGTAAGCTTGGTGGTTTGCAAAGTTTCTGCAACACTCCACTAGTATCACTGTAGCACAACTTTGTGTATGAAATCAGCACAGCCTTCTTGATTTATAAGTTGTGTCAGGTATAGTGTTTACGTTGATTCAAGGTATAAAGGTAATCCGTTGTTTGAGGTTATAAAATTATAGTAATAATTTACTATTATCAAACTGTGATTATGATAGTTCAGTGTCTTTTAACCCCTCTCATCCACTCAGCCAACTACTGCAACCACCAAAATTTGGAACCACCAGCCGCTACTGCCATCGAAATAGTAAATTGTGCAACAAAGAAGTTTTAAAATATCAGGTATGAAATTATTTGAAGTAAAATTAAAATGTTCAAAATGGCTGTGAAAATATTTATTGATTTTGAAAAGCAAAGTAAACTTGCAACTGTTTTTACCGAATCTCATGTAGAAATAAATTGAGTTGTACTAAGTGTGTCAACCACTCTATAAGTGCATACATATTTATTTCTGTATATTGTAATACTCTTCTTGCGTGTATGTGTCTTATCTAGTTTATTTTTGGAATTGGAAGTTTTATTATGGTGTGTTTTGCGAACGTAAATGGTGTCGTTCGGAAGCGTCTGGTAGCCTGTGTGCCTTACCTGTCCCTTCTCACACTTTCGTAATTTCGGATAGGCGCCAAATTGTTTTAGTTTTTATCTGTATAGTTTTGATATTGCACTATTGTAAATTCGAATCGTTCGCCGTCTGGCTTGTTACTGGTTCTCGGTTGAGTGGGGGAAAACGTGTTGCCAACTTGAAATAATGTTGGTTATGTTGACCCACTGCTAGTAAACAAAACATACACAATATTCTTTACAAGTAAATAATGGACAGTTTTTATCGGTACACACTCTTTTATTAGGCTTTTGACTGGTTAGTGTTTGTTAACGCTTCATAAAATTAATAATTTATACAATGATTTTAGCCTCGGCAATATTCGCTCAATCAGCGGATCGCTGGGTTGGCAGTACAATGTTTATATTAGCTGCAAGACAGTGTGGTTATTATTTTACAAAATAAATCTGCCTATAGGGTTCTTTTATGTACAAACCAGAGGTTTATCTAACAAGATAACAAAATTAGAACATATCATTTAAAGTACGTGATCATTAAAATCAAACAAGGTTTACTATAAATTAAATATTGTGGTGTTGAATTGTGACAGTGTCGTTGGTGTATACATAGGTTATCATTTGGTCATTCAGTGTTTACAAAGTTACTTTTTTATTTTATCAATCCTTGAAAATACCTTCAGTGATAGTGAGAGTTTTATCATTTAGTTATAATTTTGTGAAAGAGAATTTGTCTTTTTTATAAATCAATAAATTCAGCAATACTCAACGTTAGTAGATAAAAGATGTATTGTCAGTTGTCCAAGTGGTATAATGGGTTGATGTCGGTTCTTCCTTCTTCAGTCTTGGGCTTCGGGAATGGTTGGCGTCTTCTTCTGGTCGAATTCCATCTATTTTTTTATCATCTGGATTAATTCCGCGCTGGTCCTTGGTATAGTTTGATTGGAATGTCCTCTCGTCAGTTATTCTGGTCGTTCTTCATCAACTTATAGGCACTTATAGTGTTTTAGAGTTAAAAATTTGTGCCCTTCACGGCGTGGCTTCTCTCCAGTTTAGCGTGACTACAGTTATTATTGTTCCTAACTGAAAATTAGTCAATACACGGTTGTTGTCATGGTAACTCACAATTTTTGATTGGCTGAAATTGGCTTGAGATCATTGTTAAGATATTTGAATTTTTATTTAAAATGGTCACAGATCTTCTAAATGTAATTAATCTTCAGTACTCCCTTTTTAGTAGTAAATATTATTACCACTGTTCATATTTTGGCTCAAGGATTAATTTTACATCCAATACTATAGTATTTACTTAGGTATCAACATTTTGACAGTTTTGTGGATTTTATTTAATTATACTGTTTTCTTAATTTACATTATTATCATAATATTTCTGCCTTAACATGATAGTCTAATTGTATTTCATAGTTTATGTGGCTTAGTCTTACTAATGTCGGTGTTTAATTCTAAAAATTGAAGTCTTTTGTAATATGACTGTTGGGAATCTGTCTAGGCTTAGATAGCAATTGACTATTTTTTCTTTAATTACTGAGATTAACATTTTATTCTTCTCTTGTATGGGTCCTGATTATTTTAATATATGATTCTGTTTATTTGCTCAATGTTTATGTCTGTTCTATTAATTATGTGTGATTTTATTGGTTTCATATGTTAATTTGTATACTGTCATAACTGCCTTTTAGTGTCATTGTATCTGATTGTATTTATTTTGTTTCTTGTTTACTGGTTTTTGTTGGTTTTTAATTCTTATTTATTGCATCATATAACATAGCATCTTATGGTTTTAACAATTCCCATAGATATAATTTGTACTCATTAAAACATAATTCTTTTGAAACATAAATCTTACTCATTAAAACATAATTATTTACCTTTTATTATCCACTCATACTCTTCAGTGGGTAATAATTATTTTATAATATCATTAAAAGAAAACAAACATATAAACCTTAATTAATTATTTTGATTATTATAGAGAATCCTTATTACTAAGCTTATCTGATACTGTTTTATTAACTAATGGTACCTAATACCATTTCACTATGTCTTATTAATTCTTATCATGATTATTCATTGTTTTTATCCCTTAATATTACTGACATTTTCTATATGGTGAATTGACACACTGATAGTCTATCTTTCTTACTTTCCTAATAATCATAATAGTCACTTATTACATTAATTGACACACATTTAAATCATGATAATCAGTTATCACTAAAGCTAACTTAATTTTAACACTATTAGTTTATTTAGTTACATTTTGGGTGTCCACTCACATTGGCCTTTCAACTATCACAGTCCTTCCTGAGTTTGACCATTATTAGATCTCACTCATTTATAACTTATAACTTAGTTTATGCACTTATAAACTTTGATTACTGTTTTATCCGTGTTTATCACTTTTTAATGGGGTTTATTCTCACTTTGGGGTATTAACACTAACACTTTGCACTCAATCTTGTTTTAGGGTTACTGGTGGGTAAAGATAAGTGTATTGCTTATTCAAAACTCTCTTTCTTACATTTATTTTAAAATGTTCACCCTCCTTACAATTTATAATCTCTCACTTTGTGTGGTTTGACTATACATGATATGTTTGTGTCGTGCTAATGTGATTTGTCCTAGTTTACTCTATTTGTTTGGGTTAGTGTACCCTTCTATATCTCAAGTCCTTAACAATTAATATTTTTAACTTGTCTGTCTTTACATTTATTACTATCATATACAATTTTCATTAATTAGTCTTTTTCATTGGTTTAACATTAGTATAGTATTCTTTCTGGGCTCACTTTATTTTGCCATCGTTTACCTGTCACTTCCTTGGTGTTGTGGCTGATTATACTTTCACACTTCCATGCTAATTCTGTGTTCATTATTATTCTTATTATTACTACACTCTTGTGGTAGTGTGGTGGCTAGTTCTAGTTCACTTACAGTTGTCGTTATTTATATTATTCTTGGTTTATGGGGCTGGTTCTACTCTCTCACTTACCATCTATTGGGCTACTCAGGTTAAATCGCCATGTATTACTGTATTTAACGTTTTGGTTTGTTTGTTTGTTACTTCTTTGTTATTAGAGGTTACTGTTCTGACTACCTTGATATGTCTGATCGTGTTATTATTTTGTGTCACCCATTCCTTTAATCTCTGATTCATCCCTTTTTATTTTAGTGTTAATTATTAAACAATTTATCTTGTCATGTTTTCTTCATTATTGTTAGGTGAAGATATGTACCATTACAATATGAATTATGTCATATTGATGAGAGCATGAAATGTCAGTTGTACTGCTAAATAGTAAGACTCATTAAGAGATATGAAAAAAAATTTGGGCAAATACTTAAATTGTCTTTATAAAAGTAGCTGGAAAAAAATCAGTAATAAAAATATACTAATTTTGTTTAATTACTGATTAAACTCAACATTTTATGTATATGAAAATTTTATATACAGTTTGTTAAAAATTATATATGTTAATAGATTAATGAATACAAAGTAGATTAATAAATACTTTTATGCTTAGATAAATTAGGGACAACCCATTTAATATCATCCAGTGACTGATGCTTGATGTTTTTTGTTTGTATTTTACATACATTATTCCAAGCACAGATAACAAATTTTGCAGGAATTAATTTTTATGGCAGCTTGTTAGTTTTTCTTTTCCTCAGCTCTTCATTGTGTTTTTAACTATAAGCTTTGTTTATAAAAAAGTATAAACATTTTTACTTCCATGTTCCATAAGGAAATGGCAAACAAAATCATGGTCGAGATTATTGCAGATTCAGATTGTACTATCCTCAAAACATGAAAAAGTAATTTTTTGAAAAGTGTCTGCGTGTCTGTAGATTTTTGTTCTATGGCAAACGATAACAGCCGCAAATTCAAACAATCAAATAATTTTTTGCATACAGCCCTGATTTGTAGAGTACTCAAGACCTATTGTTTTTGGTGAAGATCGGTTAAGGGAAAGGGGTAGTTTACCTGCAACATTTATTTTTTAATCAAGCGTAATTTTTTTCTATGGCAAATGATAACAGCCGAAAATTCAAACAGAATTAAATAATGTTTTGCATACAGCCCTAAATTGTAGAGTTCTCAAGACCTATTGTTTTTGGTGAAGATCGGTTAAGGGAAAGGGGTAGTTTACCTGCAACGTTTTATGTTTTAACAAGGGTATTTTCTATGGCAAACGATAACAGCCACAAATTCAAACAGAATCAAATAATTTTTTGCATACAGCCCTGAATTGTAGAGTTCTTAAGACTATTGTTTTTGGTGAAGATCGGTTAAGGGAAAGGTGTAGTTTACCTGCAACATTTTATGTTGTAACAAGAAAAAGTTTTTCATGAAGAACGATAATTGCCATAAATTCAAACAGAATAAAATAATTTTTTACATATGTGCCTGAGTTGTAGAGGACTCATGGCCTATTGATTTTGGTGAAGATCGGTTAAGGAAAAGGGGTAGTTTACCTGCCACTTTTAATGTTTTAACAAGAGTAATTGTTTCTATGACAAACGATAACTGCCATAAATTCAAACAGAATCAAATACATTTTTGCACGCCTGCCTGAATTATAGAGTACTCAAGGTGTGTTGATTTTAGTGAAGATCGGTTAAGGGAAAGGGGTAGTTTACCTGCTACATTTTGTTTTAACAGGGGTAATTTTTCCTATGACGAACGATAACTGCCGTAAATTAAAAGAAAATCAAATAATTTTTTCAATACGTTCCTGAATTGTAAAGAATGGAAGGCCTATTGATTTTGGTGAAGATCGGTTAAGGGAAAGGGGTATTTTACCTGCAACATTTTATGTTGTAACAAGAGAAATATTTTCATGGTGAACGATAACTGCCGTAAATTCAAACAGATTAAAAAATTTTTTACATATGTGCCTGAGTTGTAGAAGACTCGAGGCCTATTGATTTTGGTGAAGATCGGTTACAGGGAAAGGGCAGTTTACCTGCAACATTTTTTGTTGTAACAAGAGTAAAGTACTTAATTTTGATAAATAAAGTATCCTGATAAGAAGATCTTAATAATCCACTGTCGAAACGTAGATGAAATATCTATAAATGAAGAGGCTAGTTGAATGGAGTGGGGGTAATTTTCTATAAATGAAAATAATAGTTGAAGGGGGAGGGGATAATTTTTATATGTGTACTACGTTATTAGCAACAAAGTAGTAGTTTGTTGTTAAAATTCCTTCCCGGGCTGTTTGGCCGTAGTCCCCAATGTTTTCTGCAAAACCAGACGTTTCCGCAGTGCCGTCGACTGCCATCATCAGTGAAAATCGAGTGCGATAACGTGTGGTGGTATACATTAGTGACCACAGTACTGTGGTTAAGACTGAAGCAGTAAGTGGAAAGAAGTAGTTTCAAGCAAACATTACAAGCAAAAATGTTTTGTGAAATTTTGTTCAGAGAAGGAATACTGTTACATCAGTGGACACAGTATGACAACAAGCCATTTTACCAAACAGTCTGTTTATTAATTTTATGTAAGCTAAGAGAAAAAGTATTGGAGATGAGTGGATTATTATTTTGTTGATGTCATATGTAACTGGATTTTCAAATAGATGTTGGCAGAGTACCAGTTTTTTAATATTAAAATGTTACTAAACTTACAAACCAGTTGGACTATAGTTATAAATTGACTGAAGTTAAATTCAATTTTTGCTGTTTATTTTTGTCAAAATTTTTAATTATAGTATTCTAATTGTCCTGAATTTCTCCTGTCAGATTTTAAATTTAATTAAACTGGATTGTCTGCTTATGTGACTAATATAAACTTCACTGTCTTATAGGTGTGCAAAGTAGTAATGTGATTCAGTCTTTCACGAATGAACAAAAGGTTCCAAGTGGTAAGTTAAATGTAATGAATTGAACATAAATTTTCAGATGATAAAATTAATAAACCTTAAATATATAACTGTAATGATTTTGGGCTTCAGCGGTATACAAATTTCTCAATAGTACAGTGAAACCCCTCTAAGTTGGACACCTACGGTTCGTTAAAAATGTGTCCAATGTAGTGGGGTGTCCAATCTACAGGGTGGGTGTATTTCAAAAGTACACTAACAGTGCAGGAAAGGAAAAACTTTGAGCTAGTGTGTACTGTATACTGTATATACATAATAAAAACAGTGGTTCTTTGAATTTTTATACAGTACAGTACACTGAATTTCATGCCTACTAAAACTGTAAAAAAACACTACAGTATTGTCCTGTATTTTATTTTGCATATTGTACATGACTATAATTTCCATGACATTGTATAAAAAATGTATTTCTTACAAAGTACAGTGTACAGTACTCACCCTTTACTGCTTAGTGAAAAAATCAGTCACAAGACTTTGTTTTGATTTTTCGATTTTTGAACCTGCCCATTCTGATTCAATTTTCCGACATAATCCAAATAGAGTTTCAATCATTTCTGGTTGATTATACAACACAAACACATAACGTTTCAATTCATTAATACACTGCACAGCTTTTTGATGAGTAGGTGGCTCCTTGGGGACAGCAACTGTTTCCTCTTCTTCTTCTTCTGAAGACAATCTTTCTTCTGAAGAAATCACTTTTTGTAACACTCCATCAATTGTTCCAGGAACATCATCGTGGACTTGCAACACATTATTGAAATCACTAAAAACACTAACGTCTGACAATTCACTGCGAAGGACTTCAGGGAGACATCTCAATTCCTCAGTTAACGAGATGTTATCTGTGTGAGATGGTTCTTCCTCTTCAGTTGATTGGGGCACAAATCCTGCATGATGGAAACATTTCACAATTGTTTCTTTAGACACGTCCATCCAAGCACCATGGATCCAGCGAATTGTGTCGAGGACCATCACACTCAGTGTAAATTCGATTGCATTGTTACACTTATCTGCTGCGTTGATGAGGGCCCGCATTAACTGTTTCCTGTACAGTAATTTTACAGCTTGAATTATACCTTTGTCTAGTGGTTGCACTTCACTAGTTAAGTTGGGAGGCATAAATTTTACTGTGACATTTGATAGATTTAGGTCCACGTGGCTTGTACCATTATCGACGAACAACAGTATTTTACACTTAGCCTTGTTCATTTTTAGATTGATTTCTCTTAACCAGTCACCGAAAATATCACCTGTCATCCAAGCTTTTCTGTTGTGACGCCAAAATACAGGTAGACTGTCTGTCTTAACATTATTGTTTTTAAATGCTCTTGGACAGGCAGCATTTCCAATGACAAGGGGTTTTAGCTTTTCCGCTCATGCACAATCCAGTCTCATCAGCATTGAAGACATCTTCTTCTGCATATTCGGAGACAATGTCAGGGAGTTTTCTCTTCCAGTCTTCTGCCACTTGAAGGTCAGCACCAGCTGATTCACCACAAATAAAGTTAAATGTTATGTTATTCCGCTTCCTAAAACGATCTAACCATCCATTGCTGGCTACGAACGACTCTATTTTTAACTCGGAAGCAATTTTCCTTGCCTTTTCCTGAAGTAGAGTACCGCTGACAGGAATATTCTTAATTCGACAGCAGCGAAAAAATTCAAACACTTTATCTTAGTTCATCGTGAGGGCTTCGACGAACTCTTTTTGTTAGGACACTACAATTGTTTTCCCAGGTGTTTAAATGGCAGTTCTGTTGTTATTTATGTTAGATACAGTAGATTTCAAAATTCCATAGTCCTGCAGCCTTCTTCATTGGACAGACGGTCAAGAACTTGTTTTTTCTTCTCAATCGTTAATTCCACAAATTTGCGTTTACTCATATTGAAGAAATCTTTAACTACAGAATCACTACAATAACTAGCAAACACTGTGTCAGTCCTTGACTAAACTGTAGAGTGATCTACTGTTCTGGAAACTCATTAACTGCTTGGAATTTACAGTTTACTGTAGGGAAAGGTCTAACTCCCCCACCCCTTCATTGAAAACATCTGAATACATTACCATTGAAAACATCTGTAATGGTTTAGTGTACTGCACCTGTTACTCAACCCTTCTTAAGCAGGTAGCAAAGGAAAATCCCACTCTTTTGCTTCTGTTGTCCACTGAATGTTAAAATTGCTTGCACTAAACCATTACAAAACATCAAAACAAAATAAAGTTTTCAACCTGTCCAAACTGTCATTTAAGGGCTGTCCAATGTCCAGAGTTAAGGGGTGTCCAATGTTCAGAGGATTTTTAACATGTAAAAGTATAGGGAATTAAACGGTTCATTCAGTATATGTCCAATCAAAAGGGGTGTCCAAAGTGAGGGGTTTCACTATATTCAGTTGGTATGTTTGACTTGCATTTTACTTTCTGTAACTGTTAGGTAGATAATATGGCACGAATTACACAGAAACTTTAACTTGTCTCTATGTTTTTTTTATCCAGAAGGTGAAGCACATTGCCTACACCATCTTCAAATAATGGCTAGATTTTAATTTGTAGTGTAATGTAATTACATTGGCATTGTAATGTAACTACATAATGTGTTATTCTCATAATTGTTCTGTTAAGAAAATTTCATGGGATGAGTTAGATAGTTGCTCCAAATATAAATTATAGATCAGTTCAACGGGATATTCCAAGCAAGATCATGAATGTCATGATTACATTTCTTAATAATAAATAAAACTTGAGCAGTTGTTACTGGATTAAAAGAAATATTGTTTTTGTTTTAATCAGACAAAAGTCTATCTGGTTGTATAGATTAAAATGTTAACTGTCTTATGAACTGTCATGTATATGAAATCCATATTGAGATCTGTTATATAACAATTTTTTATCAAACCTATCCTCTGTGTGAAATGTAGAAAATGGTATTCTTTAACTGTAGTTTCAGCTTGTAAACTTAATAGAAAACTTCAGTGTAAAAAAAAAACATAAAAATTCCTACTTTTAAGTACACATGTCAGGATACTTACTTTTACTTATTTTAAGTAAGTAATGCACAGGATAAGTGCGAGATTTATCTTTGTGTGCCCCTTGGTGCTGGAACACGTACAGCCTCCTGTGAAATGTTGATTCCTGCATAATCTCTGAAAAGCTTTAAAGAATGTGATGTTGATTACAAAAAGCTACAGAAAGTAATAAATACTGAGCAGACAGTTTTAGAAATGAGTGATGATGGTGGAATGAGCATTACTTATTGCAGAGTGTAAATCTACTTTTTACCTCTCAAAACATAATGGGCTGTTTGGACCATTTGAAGGAGGCTATTCAGAAAGTTTCTAGTATATCTTTGACAGTAATGATTCTGATATGAGTAAAATGTGTAATATTTAATCTCCTTCACCAAATGACATAAGCACTGGTAATTTGGAAAGTGGAAACAGTGATAAAAGTTTTAAATTTTCTAACGACTAAAGTTCCTCAAAGCACCCAGTATGGGTGGATCGACAACTCCTAAAAGTAATACAAATTCTATAAGTACTAATACTTCACCTCACATTACTACTAAAACTTCTTACTTCTGTGAAGGAAATTGTTTTCACTTTAAGAAAGCACAAACTTCCTGTTACTGCTAAAATTTGTACATTTTGCAGACAAGAACAGATTGAAACACCAGCAGACTATATAGATATGAAAATCTGTTTTCTGTTGTGATTTCTGTAACCTAGAAGAAGGTTGTAGGTGAAAGTATGGTTTCTTACAGGGGTAAATCATGTACATACCAAACAAGTAATGTTAATGTCGATCAGATTGTATAAGCTGAACAGTGCAGACAGCTACACTTATAAATGTGTACACACAGGAAAATGAACTATCAACAAAAGTCTGGGCCACTCCCAGTCGATTGCAGTAAAGCATTTAAAAGTACTTGACCTAAAAGGAAGACTACTGTGTGCAGATAATTTTATTCCATCATATGCTTAGTGAGAAATTTATTCAAAATGAAAATATTTCCAGTAGTGAACACATGGATTGTGTAGAAGTGATATCTCCATGAATTTGGGAATAACAGAATTTAGAAAGAATTTGACAGAAACCGTTATTGTTTGTAGAGAAAATTAAAAATTCAATTGGTCTGCTAAGAAAAGGAGTACACATGTTATGTTATTTAAACGTGAAGGTTCAAACCATAAGGTGACAAAGTGTAAAGTGTGAAGAGAATGTTCCATAGAATTACAAGCCACGGCAAGGAGAAATCCCAACATAATGACTGCTTCAACAGTGTCTCACAACTCTTTGGAATTTTTTTCCAATTTTGGTCATTTAGTAGAAAATAGAAGAAGTTGCATATGTGTGACAATACTATCAATCAGGGAATGAAAATGCTTTTGTTACAGTGGTTTTGGTTTCAAGTGAATACATTACATTAAATATAAGCAATGTTTGTTTTGTCATTCTCAGTTGTCAGAAAGAGGTACAGCATTATTACAACATTATATGTCTGTATCACAAGCACAGTTCACATATTCAGAAAATGCTATTTAAACAGGACAATAATTGGTCCTCTAATCTGCACAGTTCTAAAATTGGATAGCTGCATACAGACCATGGGATATATAAAACATGTTGGGCAAGTTTATTTATATTATCCTGGAGACTTCAATGCAGTCAGTGACAAAACACTTAAAAAACTATTTTGTAGTCAGTAAAGATATTTTCTGTTTCATATAACATTAGTTATTATTTCCTGATACAGTGAAACTTCTTTATAATGGACACCGATGGGGAACGTAAAATTGTCCATTGTTGAGAAGTGTCCGCTATTCAGAAACAAGGTTAGGAAGCTGTAAAAACTAGATTTGTGCAACAAAGAGTTTTTATGTATTCAAATGGTTTATTAATGAAATCTATACATTGTTCATACTGTAACACACATGTAAGTCAAAATTTATCTTACTATACATTTTTATACTATACAAGTAAAAAAATCTATACATTTACTATTTTGGAATACATGGTTTGAAATAATCAGATACTTTCATCTGAACTGGCAGATTCTGTTCAAGTGTCTTTTCGATATGTGTTTGAAATTCACATATTAAATTAAATCCCACTGCATCTTTTTTATTTAAAAAATAATGTTTTATCTTTCCTACCTCTTCAGCTGCTTGTTTTCTTGTCAATGGAGGGTAATACTGTTCGGTGTTGTCGTCGTCCCGTTGTCCGCTCTCATCCTTGTCTTCACACTCTGGCATTTCCTGAAGATCTTCTATGAGTTCGCTGATGTCAGTTGACACATTTTCTGTGACAGGTATGTCATCAATAGTGACATAATCCTCAGATCCACCAAAGGCCTTTAATAAAACATTAAGTTCATGTTCGTTAGGCTCAAGTTCCTTGACACTGTTATCGATCACTGAAGTACCATCATTCTTACAAACAATTCCTGACTTTTTAAAACAGTTGCTCACTGTAGCGGAGGACACTTGCTTCAAGACTGAATATATCCACAGAATCGCGTCCAAAACACTGATACATTTTGCCAGTTCATCTGCAGATTTATAGTTGTCCATTCGCGACAAAATATGTCTCAATACGTATTGCCTGTAGTAAACTTTAAAATTATGAATATTGCCATGATCCAAGGCTTGGCAAACTGAAGTCGTGTTTGGCAGAAAAAAATTAGTTTTACATTATTTAGTACAACATTAGAATGTGATGTAGCATTATCTAAAAACAAAACTACTTTTCTATTTTGCCTTCCCATTCTTCAGTCAAATGCCAGCAACCATTCAGTCATTATTTCCCTTGTCATCCAGGCCCGCTTATTTGAATACCACACCACATTCAGTTTACTCACGTCAATCCCCTTAAAACATCTAGGTTTAGCAGCCTTGCCTGTAATAACAGGTTTTTCAAATTCGTCTGTCATGTTGACCATGTCAGCCTTTCTTTAGAAATCTTTCCTCCTGTACACTTTTCACTTTTTAAAGTCATTGTTTTAGTGGAAAGAGCTCTGAAAAACAGACCAGTCTCGTCACAGTTAAAAATATTTTCTTCTTCATATCCCGCACAATTTTTTTTTCCACTCAGACACTACGTTTTCGTCAGCTGAACCTGATTCACCACACACGTTTTTGAAAGAGATGTTGTGTCTTATTCTAAACTTGTCGAGCCAGCCTCCAGATGCTTTGAAGTCATGACTCCCTAATTCTATAGCAATTTGGAGTGCTTTCTCACGGATAAGAGGTCCACTCAGAGGTATATTGTTACTACGGGCATGACAAAACCATTCAAAAGTTAAATAGTCAACTTTTAGGGCAGACATTTTAGGAAACGAGCGTTTGCCAGCCAGGTTTTTATTTTCAGTCCACAATTTAACGATTACTTTTTTGTTTCTTAAAATATTACTAATCTGCGTTTTTCCAACAGAAAACCGTGTGGCCATGTCTCTAACACTAAGTTTCTCGTTTTCATTTACATGAATTATTTCCACTTTTTCTTGTAAAGTTAATCGTTTGCGTTTCTGCGCCATAGTAAACGAGATGTAGATGTTTACGCATATAGATAAACACGTACATTGCACACGTGGACTTTACAAAACCTAACGGACATCTCTGAATAGCGGAACTCTGTACATAACTGTACAATTGCAACACATTGGGTAGGTAGGATAAGGGCAGGTAGTTAACCCGTTACTGGTTAGCAAGCACCTAGCAACACGAACAAAAGAAGCGACCATACATGCTCGTGTCTCAAATGTTCACTGTGATATTGTTCACACTGTCCATTATTTGGAAGTTTTGAATTGGCGCTGGGGCCTAGTTTTCAGTGTCCGTTATTAAGAACATCCGCTATTGAGAAGCAACTTGTCCATTATTTTCATATACCTTCTGCTGGGGAATTAAAACGCGTCCATTATATAGAGGTGTCTGCTATTCAGAGGTGTCCGTTAGGAGAAGTTTCACTGTCCTTGATTAGTAAAAAATATTGATTATCTAAAAACCACCTGTTCTTAAAACTAGTTTTTAGTAATCTGCTTAAGTTTTGTCTTTAGTTTTGATTTTCTTAATCTGGTATAATTATGAAAAATATTTTTTGATTTATAAAAAATCGACATTGATAATACAGCTTGTTCTGTAGTCAAGTAAAATTAACATTACAAATTGTAAATTTTATAATTTAGTAAAATGTATATGTACATAATAGTAGTAAAGAAATCTGAAATCGTGTTAACAATTTTTAATGTGCCTTAGGTTTGTGGCCTGTTTGTGTAATTGTGTCATCATTAAGTATTTCAGGCATTAGATGGTGGGACTTAGGGATCTGTAATTCACATTATAGTAACTCAAGCAAGAGTTAATTGATTATCATGAAAGGAGACAATTTAGTAGTATCTCTAGTCTTTTGACTAATCAAAACAAAATCAGGTTTTTATCAATTTGTTTAACTTGTGTCTAGAGAATGGTCTAATTAAATTAATGGTTAGATTACAGTAAATGAATGTGACCATTTTTTAAAGGTTTGCACCATTGATGTATAGAATTGAGTATATGTTTCACTTGTACTCTGCGAAAAACAAGAGCATGGATGGCTTGTTAACATGTATTGATTTTATTTGTTAATAAAGTAATCAGAAATGACATTCACTTGTTATACATAGAAACAGAGTCATCATACAATATTGATTGTGTATTATTGGTTACATGAGTTAAAATACAGAAGTAAATATTAACTAATAAATCCATAGGAAAGAAAGTCACCTGTAATATTTGTTATTTTGTACAGAATTGTGTACAGATTCTCATAGGATTTGTTATTTGGAGAATGTTGCAGTTTTTCCTCTATTGTATGGTTTGGAACATATCACTTGACTCAGCATTTTAACCATGAGTGGAAATTAATTGGGAAATTGTGGGTTAATTATGTTGATTTTAATTGTTTCTATTTTTTTATTTTTCTGATGAAGGTTAAAGGTAAGAGAATAATGTTAAGATTTCTTTAAAGAGAATTTACAATAATTGTTTTGTCTTCTGTTGTAGGTGTTAGTGTTACAGCACCACCCTATCCACCACCAGGTAATGTATATGTTTATGAAGTTTGGAAAAAAAAGTGTTTAGTACATTAATAATTGTAGAAGTATTTTTTTTTAAGTTTACCATCATCTACAAACCTATTTGGATTAGGTATATCATTTGTTATTACTAATAACTTTGAATGTGCAGAAATATTGTGTAGGAATTCAAAGTTATTATTGTCAAAACATTTGTGCACATGGAACAAGCATGCATGTGTTAAAAAAAGCTCACATTGAACTTAACATTAGGTACTGCAACTTCTGTAATTAAATACTTGCATAAAGTAATAATTACTTTTAGTAGTATATTAGATAAATTACTATATTTACACGTGTTTTAGTTACAACATCCTCATTTGGTACTACATTATTTGTAGTGTTATATTGGTTGTAAAAATCTAATGTATACAAATTTCACTGGTATGCAAATAAATTTTTAATCAGTTAGTATATTAATAACGGTTTAATATTTTCTTTTAATATTAAAGAATTGTTTTTCCAAATGCATCTGATTGCTGATAGTACAGGTATGAAATGTATTGTATTTTTAACACTTTGATGCTGATAGAGGTCAGTTAATATCTAGCAGATCGTCTTTGTTTCTACATGGTACTGTGTGTAAAATACATCTTTGAAACCATTTTGAATCAAAATGTATTCTTATAGTATATTTAAATTATCTGGTTGCCATTCACTTTCATAACATCTGATGAAAGCACAGTAAAATTCTATTGTGATTGATTAGAGCCATGTTTTAAATTATTTCACTGAAAAAACAATGTAAGTGTATATAAGTGAACAGTATAAAACACTTAAACAATATAAGTGTATGTTCTACTGTTTATAGTAGAAACATCATGTAACAATATATTTAATGCATGTGTATTATTGTAAATAACAATAACATTATGAGTTTTTGTAGTAACTACATGTGTCACCAGCAATTTTTTATTTTTCCTAAAACATACATTTTTCGAAAAGTAATTGCAGGCAAGGAAGTAGATGCCTAAATCTTATACAGCACACACAGAATTTGAAACAGGACATTTAGGTCTTTATAAAGATATAGATAACATGTATTTTTACTAGATGATGTAGGAACTACAGCATTTTAAATGTAGCAAAAAAGACCCAGCTGGGGTGAAAGACGGGCATTTTAAGGTCCTGGCATCAGAATGTGAAACTGTGTACACATTTTCTGGTATTGTACAAGTTGCATGGTTAAAACAACTGTCAGCCATTGGTACTCAGTACCAACCCACAAACAGGCAGCAGTACCAGGCAGTATATCTGTCGTTTAGGTTCCATTATTACAACTATCTTGGAGCTATATAATAGCTTTGAGCTGCATTTCATATTTGAATACTGTAATTGTTGAATGAATTTAATAATTTAAAATTAATTTAAAAAAAATGAAATATGAAATTTTTGAAACGCATGTGTCCTTAGCGCAAGGTAATGGCAACCCAGCGAGTGGTATCCTGCCTAGTATAAACCCCCCCCAAAATTGCCATTCGGATCCGGCGTTAAACTGTAGGTCCCATATACCTGTGAGAGACTCAGTAACACACGCACCACAGGTATATGTGGGAGGGGGGGGGTACTAACCAGTCGAAAGACTGAAGGACTACGAACTGAACTGTGTCCTTAGTTTTGCATTTAAGGTATTTTAAATTTACAAAAGCCATTTATCAATGATAATTCAAATTACTCATCTTGTGTAACTGGTTGTGTAATTGGTTGAAATTATAATAATAAATTAAATTATTATCCAAGCAAGTGGAATAATTATTGCTTCATTTACACTAAAAACTCGTTTATCCGAATTTGAAGGACCGCGCCCGTTTCGGATAAACCGTAACTTTATTTAATAATAATCATTTAAAAGTTACTTACAGTGAATATGACACAATAAACTATAAAACAGCACTGCACTGTAAATTATAGTTTATACAATACTGGAACAGTCCTATTGCTTGTTGTTCGTACAGTAATCAATCATAGTTTTTTGCCTAAGCTTTTGAAGCTCAGTTGCTGGCTGCCCGATCTCGAAGTCGTTCCGTCTTGTCGCTCCAAATTCGACAGTAGCTCTTTTAAACATTGATGTTGCCTCTGTATGGTTGACTCCCGTTTTGTCTTCCACATCATCGTCAGAGCTTTTGTCCTCACCGGGCTGTTGTGAACATTGTACAACAATTTTGTCATTGGATAACAGCTGATATCCAGGGTTGTCTTTTTCTGAATTCATCCACTCGGATACGTCTTCTTGTAACTGTGCGCACCCTTCAATGTCTTTTAAATTTTCTACAAATTTTGAATTTTCAATGGCTTCTTCATTCTCGTTGGCATCATATTGATTTTCCACTGTCCCATAGGGTTTTCCAGGAGTTCCTTGAAGTTTTCCCGAGCAGCTGCAGACATGTAAATCACATTCTTGATGTTAATTTCCTTTAAAATTGTCATGATGTCTTTTTTGTCATTTTCCTCCACAATTTTGCTTAACAGTGCCCTTTGATACCTATGTTTCAAAGCTTCAATTGAGCCCTGGTCCCTTGGTTGGATATGAGATATGACATTTGGAGGGAAAAACTAAACAAAAAGGTCTCAATTTCTTAACGCTTTCTCTCCTGGATGGGTGGGGGCATTGTCTAACAACAACGTGGCTTTTTGGGTACAACAGGAACAAAATGATCAAAAAACCAATTTTTAAAAATGTCCGCAGACATCCATGCTGACTTTTGTGATTCGTACACATCAGGGAGCAAGTGTAAATTTACGTGTTTTAAAGCCCTTGGCATAGTTGATTTTCCTATGAGCACAAGAGGCAGTTTATGCTTGTTACTTTTTTTTATATGTCCCTGTGCTTTTTCGTCAAGGGTAGATGCCAATGAGTTTTGGGGTAACATTTTATAAAACAGTTCTGTCTCATCGGCATTGTAAACCTGAGATGGAGAGAGTTTTTCATCAGCAACAAGTTTTTCAAAAGTTTTTTTGTAGCTTTCGCTGGCGTTGGCATCTCCTTATAAGATCTTCCCTGTAACAGTAAGCTGACGAATTCCATGACGATCCTTTCCATCTACCCAACCATCCTACGCTAGCTGTAAACAAAGGATCACCACCCAGTTTTGTATTTAAACTTAATGCCTTTTCATGGATAATTGGCCCTGATATTGGAACACCACATTCATGTTCCTGCGTAAACCACAAAAACAGCATCATCCTGGCTCTCATTTTTCGCTTTCCTAGTCGTGCTTCTATTCCCCAGACTGTCTTTAGTGACCATGTTAGCATAACAATCTTCAATCTGAGTCCTATTTTTTCTCTATTCACAAACTGTGGAAATGCCTACCCCCGTAATCAGCAGCGATAGTTTTAAGGGTATCAGATCAATCCGAAAAATAGCCTCCCTCATGCTGACCACCACCTTCTTCATTTTTGATGACATTTCACAAATGTAAAGACAACAATGACACACACAGGCGGACTATGTTTCACAAATTTAAAAATCAGTCTAACACAAAAAGTAGGAGGCGAACCATGCGACATAAAGACAACAATAACACACGCTGGCGGACTATGTTTTTAGTACAGTAATGTAGTTATTTTTTGGGTTCGTGTTGGCGTCAGCACTCTAAACATAACTGTCTGTGTCTGCAAAAAAGCCCTGTTTTCGTCCCGAGTTTATGCGATGAAAGAACCTTAGATAAGACTGCCTTTGTTGGTGCAGCAAGTGCATACCAGTGCTGAGTCAGTCAGTAGCAGGGCGAGTGCAAGAATGTTTCTGTTCTTTGTGGTTGTCAGACCGGTGTTTTTTTTCTTTTAATTACCGTACAGTTTATACAGTAGTCGCATTACAGTCGTTTATTAACATAGGATTGTTTTGTGTGAACTGTTGTTATTGTGTCACCTTCGGCTTCTAAAAGGAAGCAGAAATGTACTGTTATAATACATAACTGTATACAGTACTTCATGTTTACAATATATGGACATAATACTTTATGTTCGAAAATCCAAACAAATCTATAATTCGGAGTACCCCTTATCCCTATTAGTTCTGATTATTGACTTTCTAATTTATATCACGTGGAATAGCTTGTTTACGCTGTTAAATATAGATTATAGTGACAGGAAAATGCTTTTGTGTATTTTTAAAATTTACTAAAAATAATTTTGGATAAATCGGATTTTCGGATAAACGCGATTCGAATAAATGAGTTTTTAGTGTATTTTGATAGCAGGACGATTATACAAAATAAATAGTATAAGTAAATATGACAGTTAATAAGTCTATCTCATGATACTGTTACGACGGTCTACAGTAGAAAGTACAGTGGAAAACAAAATACAAGACACCAATTACGTCACTAATCACCAGCTTTAACTATCACAATTAAACAGTTTGTAATCAACAAGATAGTCTCTTACAACAGATCAAATAAAAATTGTTCACATGCAATAAAAATGTCAACTAATAGAGTCCCGCACAATTATAAAACACACAACACTTCACCACAATACTTCGAACCGCACTGGAATAAATCGCCACTAAAACTGAACTAAGCACCGCTGAATGCCTATATTTATAACCCACTGAAATTCCAGAATAATCCATAGCCTACTACGTGTGAGCACTACACTAGAGCGTAATTGCTTGTGGCCTTGACACAGTGCGCACGGCCGGCGAAGTCTGGAACAGTCTGGATAATGCATGTTGAGATCACGCACACAACATTACAGCTGGATTCCACTGGAATAGCCGAGAAACACTTGGCTGGAATGCTGTGTAAAAGTGTAACACTTTTTCTGCATTACATAACACTGCCCCCTCATTAAGCCTGTTTGTCCCACACTGGCAACCTGTCTCTGAAGTAATACTTAGCTAGCCAGGCGATCTAGGTGGACGACCTTGAACTTTTGCTGTCCTTCCTGTTGAATTTGATGGATAACATCGTTGATTCTTTTATCACAGTGTAGAATTCTTCCCAGCTAGTCTGAGGTTTAAGTGAGCGACCACGGCTGGGCTTTGGTTTGAACAGCCAAACCTAATCTCCCTCTTGGAAACCCACACTGTTACTATGAATGTCATACCGAATTTTCATTTTATCACTGGCTGTCTTCAGCCGTCCTCTTATCAAGTGATTCATTTCTTGCAGTTGGTTTTCTGATTGCAAGGAATAGTTCTGTGGCTCTTGGGACTCGAGTCTCAGGTGATCCGAACATCAAGTCCCCGGAAGACGAATTTCCTGCCCAAACACTAACTTTGCTGGAGTCATGCCGGTTGTGTCGTGTACTGATGACCTATGTGCCATGAGGAGTAGTGGTATATATTGTAACATAACAAAATGTTACCTAACCTAAACGTATACTATCAGATTTAATAAGTACATAACAATAATGTAAATAGGGAATATAGTAATAAGAACAACCAAGAAGAGAGAAACCATGGAAGAAGAAGGAAGCAGAAGTGCCACATGAAACAGTAAACCCAAATACTGTTTGACACTACAACCAGACAATGACTAACACAAACTGATGGACAGAGTAAATTTACTTTAAGCTGTCAAGCGAGTCAGTGGATAATGTAAACAGAATATGATATGTTAATAAAAAGTGAGTCAATAAGAATCTGAATAATGTGAAATCAGAATCAGCATTTGGCTGGGCATTAATTAAATATGATTAGTAATTATTAACGCCAAAAAAGTTAAAATTAGCAATGTCCACAAAATGAGAACGAAGCTATATTTCAATCTCAAATATACCTATGGCGAGAAAGAAAAAACATTTGTAAGAGGGAACCTTGTACAAATAAGGTACCTCAGCAAATTAACGAATTGTGAAATAATGAAAGCTTTTAAAGGCAGAATTCCGGTATGAGCGGTATGTCTTGACAAGGCCTAGACCAAACAATAATCAGTGAGTTGATTATTGGGGGGTAACAGAAGTGTGGATTAAATGCACAGAACAATTGTTATGCTCAAACATAACAGAAAACCATTATTAAAATGATATATTTAATAATTCAATTGTTAATTAGTAGAATAGAACGAGTTAGTGTAAAACGAAATGTCATAGTAGTAAGGATCGTTCAGTACCATGTATAAAGATAAGGGTTAGCCATAATGTTCAGTAAAATGTCAGTACAGAGTTAATAGTGTTCTCACATAAACGTTTGAGTAATAAAATGCTATGTGAACACAAACAATATTAATCAAAGTGTATAACCGTCGAGTCAGGTAAACAGACGACAGTGCGGAGTAGTGTACCTGAACATTGTTTATGTAGCAATGTCAATAAAAGTGAAATTAACTCGGTATCAAACGATATCAAATTAAAGAGGACAAAATGATCTTTAATTTGATGGTAATATCGCCCCAATCGCAACTGTATTAAGTGCGTGAAAGGAGTTAGCATCATTTACGAAATATGCATCAGAAATCTGGGAACTAATAACAACAATATCGGCAGCTATCAATCATTCCAGAGTTTGGCGGTTGGAAAACCGTTATTAACGGCTAAACAGACAATACGTCATATTCATCACACCTGCAAGAGCCAATCACAAAATTAGTTAGTAATTAACATTTTTGCCTAAAGCCGATCGAAGAGTAGGGTATATAAGAGGATGTAACCGATTCTCGACAGACACTTATCAACTTCATCCAGTGCGGAACGTACGCCCGCCATCTCAACATTTTTAATAACTAATAGCGTCATCACGATAACACGTCAAAGGAAACAATTCGACAACCACCTACAGCTACTTCAAATTATTCTACAGAGAACCATAGTGATTATGTGCAGTATTATTTCATTTTTGTGCGGGAAAATAATGAACAGGAGCAATTAAATAATGTTATTTATGATCCATTAAGTTAGAAGCAGATCGAAATGCTCTGTTCTTGTGCGTGTGCAGTGAATAACGATAATCATTATAATCCGATTATCGAGGTGCTTAATGAGTTTTAATTAAATAATTAAAACCAAAAGGTAACAGTGTAACCATTATTTCATTTTTACTACAAGCGCATAACCTGTACGTTTTTATACACTGATCTGTACTGACGCAAACCACAGAAACATTTCAATATTACACCATGTCTCAATTTATTTGATGAATTTGTCATTATTAATTAAGCTGAATGTTAGTTATAAGTGTTCTCAATTTATAAACTGTGTAGTTCATAAACCAAGCGTGACGAACGCACAACCTATCAAATAGGTTATTTTTATTTGTTTACTTTATAAAAGTAATGTCAAAAACATTATTGAACAATATTATATCAGAAAATTATTAGCCATTGTGTAGGCATGACTTTCTTTTTTGTGTCTCAAAGAACTCATATCTGAGATTTGAATAATATTAATGTTAAAAATAACAAATATCTGGACTTAGCCAGATTTACCACTTGTGCTCTGAGCAAGCCTTATAGGGTATATAATAACTTATTTACAATTGTACATCATTACATGTTTTTAATTGTATTTGTTTTGAATTCTCTATCAAGGGTATGAATAAAACCCATAATTAACAGCACAACTCGACTTAATTTATTTCTAACAGATAGTTAAATATTTTATTTAGACAACTCAAACAACCTTCAGTTGTGACTAAGTATTTGGAATAGCATTGCCATAAAGATAATCAACCATTATTATAATTTCTTTAAATCATTAATTGATTCAATTCATGGGTTTTACACGGGATTTTCCCAAAATAAATCCGTGTGGCGCCCACTATCAAACAAGGCAACTTAACCTTGCAGCTAAAGTGAGTTGGTTTTTTGTAAACTGTCTTGGCAGCTTATTGAACTTCTAGAAAACACGACCAGGTACGTGAAAGTATATTATATTTATTCAATTGTCCAGACATAACTAGACGTAACGTACTTAGACTATTATCGACCTGGAGGAGAAGTTTCACAGCTAGTATCAACAAGACGATCAGCATCATCAAGCGACCAACTATTATACTTTACTTTTAAACTTAAGCAAAACTAGTATTTAATTATTATCAACCTGACTATTTTATTTGTTTCATACAAGGGAATTCTTTTCAGACCATTATAATTATACAATTGTAAACACACTTTGAGTAACCTCGAACGTTACATCCTGAATCACTTTACAAAATTAGTAACCTTCAACAACTACAAACTCTAAATAATATTTCAAACATAACCATAATTTTATTTAACCATCGTAATTCATTTTTATTACAAATTGATGAACCCAACAGTGTGGCTTTTAAGAATAAAGGAGAACATATAAACAATACGTTACAAATTGACGCATCCAACGTGCGGCAGAATTACACCACACGCAAACACCCACATTTGATGTATAACAAATTGGCGCACCAACTAGTGTGGCTTAAAAATATTAAATAAAAATATTTTTTATATTAATAAACAGCCCGGTAGACACGAAAGAATAAACATGCCACACACCCATCAATATGATACGAGATATAAGGACAGTCGGGTAGGAGAAATACAACCAAATACAGAAACCTATGAAGCACAACCCCTACGCGAAATGGAAGTTATTACCATTAACAATATTGAGACTCGATCTGAAGAAACACCCCAGGTAGAACCGGAAGTAGAAGTGAGGGCCAACCACCAACCCAGGTTATCTGAAAAACCCGCGCAGGCAGAGAATACGGACTTCCAGGAAGCAATGATGAGAGTGATGATGGAACTGAAAGAAGATGGTAGGAAATCTAGTGCGGAGAACCGGAAGAATATCGAGTTACTAAATAAAAATATAGAGTCAATGAAGGAGGATCATCGGGACTTAAATAAAAATATAGAGTCAATGAAGGAGAATCATCGTGACTTAAATAAAAATATAGAGTCAATGAAGGAGAATCATCGTGACTTAAATAAAAATATGGAGTCTATTAGTAAAAATATGGAGTTACTGAAGGAAGACTTGAATAGAAGGATAGATAATACCCATAAATCCATGGACATGCTGAACAGTAAAATAGATGACAACAGTAGAGCCACAAGAGAAGAATTGAACACCACATTGATTGAAATTAGTAGGAGGATGGAAGAAGGTAGTGATAAAATTAACACCAGAATAGACGTGGAGATAACGGTGGTGAGGGAAGAAATAATGGAAGTAAACAAAAGGTGCGAACAGCAAGACCAGGACTTAAAGCGAACTAGGGAAGAGGTCGACGGGAGGATCGACACCATGGAGGAGGTGACTGAAGCCCGAATAGAATCCTTGAAAAGAATGAATCAGGATGAGATTAAACGGGTAAGGATAGACGTAGGCGAGCGCTGTGAAGAGGTAAGTACATCAGTAGATGCGGTAAGAAATTTAACCGTCGCGAATCGGGAAAGAATCGAGGAACTGAGACAACAAGAAATTGTACAAATGCGGGAGGAGATTGAAGTTATTCGCAACCATCCTATCCAAGGTCAGTATCTGCTACCAAATGACAACCGCGACGCGATTAATTTTAAAAACTATCGAAGAAACCCTATCGAATTCTTAGCACGTGTTGAAGAAAACTTGGCACGAATCCGAGAGACCAGATGGAACAACATAAGAAGCTTGATAGATGAGTATTTCAAAGAAAATATGATAATTGGTGGACTCCAACGCGCCACGAAGTCAACAGTTACGAGGAATTCAAGACTCAATTCCGCGCGAAATATTGGTCAGAGGCTACGCAAAACATAGTACGCGATCATATATGCCACGGTAAATACGATGCGAACAGAGGAGGAACAATGACTTCCTACTTTTTGGGTCAGGTGTGTCTAGCACGAAATTTAGAAACAAAAATACCTGAAGAATGTCTCGTTACAAAACTGTCGTACCACTTTGAGGAGGGTGTCTCTAAGGCACGTCAGTGGGGGCAAATTAAAACTATATCAGCTATGTCCGCACTGCTCGAGGATCAGGAACATGAAGGGTATTACCGAAGGAGTCGTCGGAGGAATGACCATTTTAATAATATGGGCGGTAACATAAACAATAATAATAATAACAACTTCAGAAATTACAGGAGTAATTTTAATAATAATAACCGTCCAAACCAAAATTATAACAACAATAATAATAATAATACCAATAACAGTAGGCTGAATAACCAAAATAATGACAATAATAATAATAACGGTAGCCATAATAATAATAATAATAACACCGGCGACCCAATTATAATAATAACACAAACCGACCATCAAACCAAGGCGGGAATAATCCACCATCACAATATCGCCGAGCCAATTATGTGCAAGCTAATTACGATCCCGGTAGAAGGCGGTACTACCAGCGACGAAACAGTTTCAGTGGAGAGAGAGGAAGTATAAGAGGAGGACGGTGGAGAAGTAACAGCATTGAGGGCGACAGCCGCAACTATGACTACTGGCCACAAGTGAATTTTGTGCAAGCCCATGACCAGTCCGACCCAGGGAGACCTGATGCCCGACCGCAGCCAAACACCACGAATAATGATGACGAAGGGGATTGGGTGCCAGTCTGTGAGAGGCCTGGCTTTACAATAGTGCACAACCGAGCAGGCAGCTCTAGAGAGTCCAGACCCGGAGATGGCAGCCGACCCAGCACATCCCAAGACGCCAGAATACAATACCCATAATAACGTAATTGCCCCCAATAATGCACCCAATAGAGTGGAAAAGCACGAAATAACCCCATGTATGTAAACCATAGAAGTGATTACTATTAAGAGCAGATAAAATATAGTGGTAGGCGACATTTATCACACGAATATTTAGAGTATAAAAGGAAAAAATATGTTTAAAAAAATGATTACTATAAACGAACTCATTCAGTGATTACAAGAATCACATATTAGGCCCAAATTATTGAAGGTAACTAATTGACTATAACAAATCTATTTGCCCTATTGAGTTACAAAAGTGTGTAGGATTAAGATATAGGCCAAACTATTTGTTACTTGTTAAAAAGAAACCAGATCTATCACACCAGAGGATAGAAGGATATGTATTATAAACTAAATGATTTGATGAGAGACAAGACATCTATTATGTCATAAAGAGCCAGTAGTGGCATATAACTAAAATTACTATGCTAAACTTGGAAAAAAAAAAAAAAATGTTTATCCAAATGAATACTATATGCAACTAGATTTTATCAAATGATTATGGTGTACCTCTCATAAAACTAAAATATTATATAAAACCATCCAGAATAAAGGTCACCCAACTAACCTTTGAAGGAGTAGAGAGGCAGAAGATCAAAGAGAGTATAAAGAAAGAAGGATATTATTATGGAAAGTAGAGAGAGAGAGAAAAAAAAAATGTTTATTAAATGAACTATGTAACCCCAAGAATGTCTATAAAATAGGATATTAATATGTTATTATATTGTCACATTAAATTGTAATTATCAAATATTGTATACTCCATAAATGAGAATTAAAATCATCCAGAATAAGTGAAAACCACCATCACTTGAAGGAGTAGAGAAGAAGAATAACAAAGAGTGTAATATGAAAGAAGGATATTATTATGGAAAGTAGAGAGAGAGAAAAAAAAAAGTTTATTAAATGAACTAAATAACCCCAAGAATGTCTATAAAATAGGATATTAATATGTTATTATATTGTCACATTAAATTGTAATTATCAAATATTGTATACTCCATAAATGAGAATTAAAATCATCCAGAATAAGTGAAAACCACCATCACTTGAAGGAGTAGAGAAGAAGAATAACAAAGTGAGTTAATTGTAAAGATAGCTATTGTTATAATGGAATGAAGAGAGAAAAGTGTTTATTAATTATCAAATATTGTACATCACCAGATATGTCAGAGAACATCTAACAAAAAACCAGTCAGTATATGAATAGTGTAGATCCTGATAGTTCAGGATAAGTATAAATGATTAAGAAAAAAAAAAAACTTGTAAACTAATGTGAGAATAAAATATTGTAGACTCTATATGTGAAAACCAACTGCATAAGTATATAAGCAGCAAAATAAGTGTGTAATCTTAAGAATACTCAAGTGAACCAAAGCAAATTGTCAACTAGTATAAACAGTAACAATACGGCTGATAAAAAGCATAGCTGAGAATGTCAAGTCTGAAAAGAAATAATTACCTGTAAAAAAGAAAGCATGTTAACAAGTATAAAGATGGAAATGTGATATAAATGAAAACCTCTGATACCTTGAATATTATAGTGAAGATATTATATTATTAAAAATGAACGATATGTGTTATATTTTATGAGTTGTGATAGTGCAACTATTGCCTGGTGCAATATTTATTTTTTTCTCAGTCAGAGAAGAGTAATGCCTCTGAATCTGAGTATGTGTATTGAGGAACGGCAGAGAATGTAAGCCACAGTGAGCCACTCTGATTCCGAACCCACTACAAAAGTTAGGGAGTTATATTGTATTAATGTATCAAGGACTATTATGAAAAAATCTATGAGGTATAAAATATAAGAACCATTGAAATAATCACAAAGGTAAAGATATGTAATAAGAAAGAAAAATGTGATATGATAAGACAGGAAATTGTTAATTTAAGAAATGAGATCTATTGTAGTTAAATGACTTAAAAAGTAAGCTACTTGAAAATTACTAGTAAGTTAAGAATTATATCACTAGACAAAAAATCAAGCTAGAGTAACACACTAATAGTATGTTAAAAAATCAAAGAGTACAAGAAAAAAAAACCCATAGAAATATACTAAGAAACTGACATGAAATGATAATTTTATAAAAAATAAATTTTTTCTCAAATGATCAATTTAGAGGAGGGAGTATATGTAACATAACAAAATGTTACCTAACCTAAACGTATACTATCAGATTTAATAAGTACATAACAATAATGTAAATAGGGAATATAGTAATAAGAATAACCAAGAAGAGAGAAACCATGGAAGAAGAAGGAAGCAGAAGTGCCACATGAAACAGTAAACCCAAATACTGTTTGACACTACAACCAGACAGTGACTAACACAAACTGATGGACAGAGTAAATTTACTTTAAGCTGTCAAGCGAGTCAGTGGATAATGTAAACAGAATATGATGTGTTAATAAAAAGTGAGTCAATAAGAATCTGAATAATGTGAAATCAGAATCAGCATTTGGCTGGGCATTAATTAAATATGATTAGTAATTATTAACGCCAAAAAAGTTAAAATTAGCAATGTCCACAAAACGAGAACGAAGCTATATTTCAATCTCAAATATACCTATGGCGAGAAAGAAAAAACATTTGTAAGAGGGAACCTTGTACAAATAAGGTACCTCAGCAAATTAACGAATTGTGAAATAATGAAAGCTTTTAAAGCCAGAATTCCGGTATGAGCGGTATGTCTTGACAAGGCCTAGACCAAACAATAATCAGCGAGTTGATTATTGGGGGGTAACAGAAGTGTGGATTAAATGCACAGAACAATTGTTATGCTCAAACATAACAGAAAACCATTATTAAAATGATATATTTAATAATTCAATTGTTAATTAGTAGAATAGAACGAGTTAGTGTAAAACGAAATGTCATAGTAGTAAGGATCGTTCAGTACCATGTATAAAGATAAGGGTTAGCCATAATGTTCAGTAAAATGTCAGTACACAGTTAATAGTGTTCTTACATAAACGTTTGAGTAATAAAATGCTATGTGAACACAAACAATATTAATCAAAGTGTATAACCGTCGATTCAGGTAAACAGACGACAGTGCGGAGTAGTGTACCTGAACATTGTTTATGTAGCAGTGTCAATAAAAGTGAAATTAACTCGGTATCAAACGATATCAAATTAAAGAGGACAAAATGATCTTTAATTTGATGGTAATATCGCCCCAATCGCAACTGTATTAAGTGCGTGAAAGGAGTTAGCATCATTTACGAAATATGCATCAGAAATCTGGGAACTAATAACAACAATATCGGCAGCTATCAATCATTCCAGAGTTTTGGCGGTTGGAAAACTGTTATTAACGGCTAAACAGACAATACGTCATATTCATCACACCTGCAAGAGCCAATCACAAAATTAGTTAGTAATTAACATTTTTGCCTAAAGCCGATCGAAGAGTAGGGTATATAAGAGGATGTAACCGATTCTCGACAGACACTTATCAACTTCATCCAGTGCGGAACGTACGCCCACCATCTCAACATTTTTAATAACTAATAGCGTCATCACGATAACACGTCAAAGGAAACAATTCGACAACCACCTACAGCTACTTCAAATTATTCTACAGAGAACCATAGTGATTATGTGCAGTATTATTTCATTTTTGTGCGGGAAAATAATGAACAGGAGCAATTAAATAATGTTATTTATGATCCATTAAGTTAGAAGCAGATCGAAATTCTCTGTTCTTGTGCGTGTGCAGTGAATAACGATAATCATTATAATCCGATTATCGAGGTGCTTAATGAGTTTTAATTAAATAATTAAAACCAAAAGGTAACAGTGTAACCATTATTTCATTTTTACTACGAGCGCATAACCTGTACGTTTTTATACACTGATCTGTACTGACGCAAACCACAGAAACATTTCAATATTACACCATGTCTCAATTTATTTGATGAATTTGTCATTATTAATTAAGCTGAATGTTAGTTATAAGTGTTCTCAATTTATAAACTTTGTAGTTCATAAACCAAGCGTGACGAACGCACAACCTATCAAATAGGTTATTTTTATTTGTTTACTTTATAAAAGTAATGTCAAAAACATTATTGAACAATATTATATCAGAAAATTGTTAGCCATTGTGTAGGCATGACTTTCTTTTTTGTGTCTCAAAGAACTCATATCTGAGATTTGAATAATATTAATGTTAAAAATAACAAATATCTGGACTTGGCCAGATTTACCACTTGTGCTCTGAGCAAGCCTTATAGGGTATATAATAACTTATTTACAATTGTACATCATTACATGTTTTTAATTGTATTTGTTTTGAATTCTCTATCAAGGGTATGAATAAAACCCATAATTAACAGCATAACTCGACTTAATTTATTTCTAACAGATAGTTAAATATTTTATTTAGACAACTCAAACAACCTTCAGTTGTGACTAAGTATTTGGAATAGCATTGCCATAAAGATAATCAACCATTATTATAATTTCTTTAAATCATTAATTGATTCAATTCATGGGTTTTACACGGGATTTTCCCAAAATAAATCCGTGTGGTGCCCACTATCAAACAAGGTAACTTAACCTTGCAGCTAAAGTGAGTTGGTTTTTTGTAAACTGTCTTGGCAGCTTATTGAACTTCTAGAAAACACGACCAGGTACGTGAAAGTATATTATATTTATTCAATTGTCCAGACATAACTAGACGTAACGTACTTAGACTATTATCGACCTGGAGGAGAAGTTTCACAGCTAGTATCAACAAGACGATCAGCATCATCAAGCGACCAACTATTATACTTTACTTTTAAACTTAAGCAAAACTAGTATTTAATTATTATCAACCTGACTATTTTATTTGTTTCATACAAGGGAATTCTTTTCAGACCATTATAATTATACAATTGTAAACACACTTTGAGTAACCTCGAACGTTACATCCTGAATCGCTTTACAAAATTAGTAACCTTCAACAACTACAAACTCTAAATAATATTTCAAACATAACCATAATTTTATTTAACCATCGTAATTCATTTTTATTACAAATTGATGAACCCAACAGTGTGGCTTTTAAGAATAAAGGAGAACATATAAACAATACATTACAAATTGACGCATCCAACGTGTGGCAGAATTACACCACACGCAAACACCCACATTTGATGTATAACAATATTGTAATTGAACGCGATTCCTCTGTTCGTTTAAAAATTTTAAATGTGTTTTGATTTTAATTTAAAGTTACGTTATGAATCGATTAGAATTCGATTATAAAGAATAATAATTTTAAAAGAACTCTTTTCTGAAATATAACTGCAGTAATTCTGTTTGAATAGTATTGGTTGATCAATTTAGTGAATAAAGCGTTAATCGCTGGTCGACTGATGAAGGTAGCCGTAGCGTCGATCTGGCAGCGAAACTCCTCTTCTAAGTTAACTGTCGTCAAAGTCCGTAGTGTCAAGTCTCGTCTGGACAACAAAAATTTATAATAATAGACTTCCACATACCTGATAGTGATTCTAGAAGCTCTGAAGTTCACTTATAATATTTAATAAGCTGCCAAGATGGATTTATAACCAGCTTGCTTTACTGACAAGGCTAGATCACTCCTTTTAATAAGGGCGCCACACAGGTTTATTTCAGGAAAATCCCGTGAAAAACCAATTAATGAGATTAACTGTTTGCTAATTTTCTTTAAAACTGTTGTGGATGCTTATTGCACTTTCTCTGATTCAAATTTAACAACATGCAACCTGTAATCAGAGTTACCTTTGTTATTCAAAAATAATTATTAATTTACTTTTTGAAATAAATAGAGTCAAATTTATGCTGCTAATAAACGGGTTTTATTGTTACCCTTGAGACTAAATTCAAATAAACACAAGTATGATAGATACATTAATATACAATTGCAATTATTTCGTTCCTTTACCCTACAAACTAGCTCAGATAGCACAAACAACTATTCTGGTTATTCCCAGATTAACTTTTAATTTAAATATTATTTTTATATATCTCGGGCGTAAATTCTTTTAAATACAAGAAAGAACTACTTTATGCCTATACTGAAGTTAATTATTTAACAGAAAACAATATTTACCACTTCGGCCTCTTTTTTTAAAAGTCGTATCTATTTCTAGGTTATGCGTTGGTCACGCTAGCTTAATTATTAAGAATTATTTTTTTTATCCCTTAATACTAATACAATTCTTACGTAGGATTAACAAATCCACTAAATAAATTTGAGCACAGTGTAGCATATATAGAAAGTTTTGATGTTTTTTGCGTCAGTACAATGGTGTTGAAGAAATATAAGTACCCACAGATTAATGAAATAAATTGTCACAATGTTACCTTTTTATTTTAATTTTATAGATTAAAATTTATTTTAAACACTCCAGCGGTCGGATTATAGTGACCCTGGTTCATTACACTGCACACGAACTAAGAACAGAATAATCGTCCTCTTCTAACAAAATTCGGACTAATTTAACCACTGGTTAATAATCTTTCTCTTGTTCTGATTATCGCGCACAAAATAAAATAATTACTTCACATCGATGCACTTATTGTTGATAAACTGTTGTGTAGTTACTAGTCTTGATGAGTCGGTTAAAATGGATGCACTGTTTACATGGTACTCTAAGTTATTAACGTATTTTGCGGCGACGAGCGACACCTTCTCGCTCTCGATGATGACAATAAAGTGTAACGGTTTCGCTTGGTTTGGGATTATATACCCCCTTGCTTCATGTGGCTTAGGTGATTAATTCATTTAATAAGCTATTTTTTGATTGCTCCACCAGACGTTACAAAAATGACGCATTGTTTTCTAACCGTCATTTGGCGAATTTGATTGACAGTTATTTGTGTTGTTAGTGTTACCCTACCAATTTTTCACTTTATACTTACAAATGATGCTAACGCATGCTACGCACTTATTACAGTTGCGATCGGGAGTTTATTACTATCAAATTAAAGATCAGTTTATTAGCTTTAATTTGATATGACAACACTAGTTTTACTCGCACTTTCTCTGACATTGCTAATAAATAATGTTCAGAGACATGGTTTCGCACTGTCTTCTGCTAGCGAAGCCAAATACGATTCTTACCTATCTATTTATATTTAGTGTTTCACATCGCGTTTCCTTTTAAACGTCTTTGTCGGAACACTGACACATTCGTCGTTATACTTAATGTCTATTTATTGAATACAATTACTAAATATTAGCTTAATTATGGTGATACATTACTATGAATAATCTGTACTTTCTAATTACATTTTGTTCATCCTACTCAACTTAATGTTACGCATTAGTAATTGAGTGGTGATATTCACTGTTACATTTATTTATATTGATCGTTCAGTAAACTTTTATGTACACTAACAGTCCTTTCTACTTAGTAATTCACTGGCAATCGTTTGTTTAGGCGTAGCCTAGGCATACCTTTAACATCGGTTTATGCCTTAATAATGGTCCTTAGTTACATTTGGTATAATGAGGAAGTTACTTATTCATATAAGGATTCCTCTTACAAGTATTCTTACTTCTTAAGATTACATTTGGGATTGTAATATAAGTTTTACTTTTACATTGTGGCCCTAGCTAGTCTTAGTCATAGGCATTGTTATTTACTGGTTATTGTTCATTTATTATCAGCCAGATACTGTTGCTGATATTATATTATTCTTGTCATTCTTTAACTACTTTTATAAACATGTGATTTTACATTTACGTCATTGACTGGCTTGTTTGACAGCTTATAGTGAACTTGGCTTGTCCATTAGTTAGAGTCAGTCATAGTATTTGTTGTAGTGTCATGCAGTGTATTCCTTACTGCTTCTCGTGGTCCTTCTTCTTCTTTCTTCTTCGTTGGTCCTTCTCTTCTTTGCTACTTTCCTCATTAAATTATTTACTTATATTATTTCCGTGCCCTTATTTATTCTTTTGGTACACGTCTAGGTTATGTAACACTTGGTCATGTTACAATATTGGTCCCAGTCAGTTTAGTTCTCATCAGCAACCTTCGAAATATGCTGTTCAAGTGTCCTATTGAATCTTTCAACCATCCCGTCTGACTGAGGGTGGAGAGGCGTTGTCCTGATATTTCGAATTCCGAGTAGACGGCATAATTCTTTAAACATCCCTTATTTGAAATTTCTCCCTTGATCTGTATGGATGTCCATAGGAGTTCCATAACGGCAACAGAAGTTGTGAACTAACTCCTTTGCCACAGTGGTAACCTCCTGATTTGGAATTGTGTAGGCTTCCACCCACGTAGTAGTCACCTGTAACCATGATGTACCAGTTTACATTGTCAGTAACTGGGAATGGTCCGGTAATGTCTATGACAATTCTCTCGAAAGGCAGTCCAACATTAAATTGTCTCATTTTCTCCCTGCTTCTGGTTTGTGGGCCCTTGCTTCCAGCACATATTTCACATGTCCGAACCCATTCCTCTATGTTCTGGCGAAGATGAAACCAGTAGAATCGCTTCCATATTTTGTCAAGGGTTTCGTTAACGCCAGGATGGCCTCCAGACGTTCCATCATGCATCTCCTTCAAAACAGACTGCACTTTACAGGGGAACTATCAACTCCATGACCAAGTCTCATGCATCTGCACTTTCCTAAGCCCTTTTCAGCAATCTGTTCTCTAAGGTAAGAGATTTCCATTGTGCCCAGTAGCCCTTCAGCACTTCCAAACCATGGCAGATATCTTGCCAATCCGGGCAGCGACCTTCCCCTTTTCCTGTCAAGATCGGTCCAATGTCTTCATCAGCCATCTGTTCTTGTCGACAATCTTGTGTTATCCAGCCGTCTGCCAGGACAGCCATCTACAGCGATGGCTTGAACATGTTCACTTCTGTTTAGTTCTTCCTTTCTGTGGCAATATCGGCAGTCTTCCGATCACGATCTTCATGATAACCCATCTGCATTGCCATGCAGGCCAATGTTGTACCTTGAAGTTGTACTCTTGCGGACGTTCGAGCCATCTTGCCAACTGCCCTTCTGGATTTTTAAATCTTAAGAGCCATGCAAGCATTGCATGGTCGGTGCGTAGTGAAGTGCTCCAGAGCTCGGACAATTGCCAGGAACTCTCTCTTTGTAACGCAATAATTTCTCTGGTTTAGAAAGTGTCTTGCTGTAATACACTATTACTCATTCTTTACCGTTTTCCACTTGAAACAAAACTGCTCCTAGACCAGTATTGCTTGCATCTGTGTCTACGATGTACTTCCCTTCGGAAGCTGGGAAAGCGAGAATTATCTGCGAACATAATGCAATTTTCAAAGTCCTGACTGCTTGATCACATTCTCCTAGCCACTGGAAGTTTCGTTTATATTCCATTAGCTCATGTAGTGGATTAGCAATAGTAGCGAAGCCTTTTACAAAACGTCTGTAATATAAGCATAACCCCAGGAAACTCCGAACTTTGTATCGTCTCTTTGGAACTGGCCAGTCTCCTACGGTGTCTACTTTATTAGGATCCATGCTAACATCTGCTGCCGAAACCAGGTGGCCCAGATATTGTACTTCCTTCTGGAATAGAGAACACTTCTTCAGGCTTGCTTCATTTGGGCACCGTGAATTCTAGTTAGAACCTCCTCTTTTCCGATTCTCAAGACATTGCTTTCGAAGTCAACTATAAATCCATATGCGTTCATAACGTCCACACCAAGAATTGCTTCATCCACAATGTCTGCAACAAGTACTTGATGATTAAACTCAAGTTGACCGAGGCGTAGATGTATCTCCACTTTTCCAAACATTTTTACAGGCCGTCCAATAGCTGTTCGCAAGCTGCAAGAGCACCAGATTGGCTTGAGATTTTTTACCATTTCGGGGCGCTCAATGGAAACTGTTGCGCCTGTGTCAACTGTAATCGAGGTTGGCCTTTCTTGAACGAATCCAGCAACTACCAAGTTCCCGATGTTTTTCTAAGTGTAGAAATTGGGTTTTGTCTAGGGGCTTCGTTCCTCCAGTTAGTCAGCACACACCCCATTGTACCGACTACTGCTCGTTTGCCTGCTGCTGAAGTCTAACCTGACAATCTTGTTATAAATGTCCAGGTTTCCCACATCGATAACACTTCGGTCTTCCAGCCTTTCTTTCTTTACTCTGTGGCGCCGCTTGTTGGTCTCTGTTTCTTGCTCTTCTTCATTGTCTGTGCCGTCGCGATCTTTTAGCATGCACTTTATGACTTCCCCAACCAGACGCTGACTTAGCGGCCTCAAATTGCAAAGCATGTACCAGGGCGTCCGCACTATTCTGGTCTCTTGCCATTCGTAACACTTGCTGTAGTTCATTATCTCGGACACCGTCAGTAAAGGTCTGCATCGCAAACCTCATTCAAAAATCTTCTGGTGCTTCATGATAGGCCAGTCTAATTAGTCTGTTGAGACGCTTCAAACTCTTGAAGACTCCCCGGAATGCTGTTGCCTTACTCTCAACTGAGTGCAGTACACATCTCAGTAGTAGTTCTGCCGCAGGTCCTTTTAATGTGAGAATGAGTGGAACTGCCTTGTCTTTCTCTGTCCAGTTATTTACGCATGCAGCAGCTTCCAATTGGTGAAGGTACGTATCTTGGAAGGTACTTACGTACCAGTGACTGCTTCCGTCAAAGGTTGGAGCCTTGACATGAACTGTTACAACTGCTGGCAAGGTGACTTTCTCTATTGTCTTTTCTATCTTTATCATTGGTACAGTCTGTTCAGAAATTTGTTTTTGTTGTATCTTCATGCACTGCTTAACTTCACTTTTAATTTGTTCTCTTATGTTTACCATTGAGTTTTCTACTGGAGATATGTTATTTGACACGGATTCTTCTATAACAGATATTTTTGTATACATTGATTCTTCAACACTTGAGACAGATTTTTCTACTTTAGCGATTTGTTCCTTTGTCTGCAACAGCAGCACCTGGAAATTTTCCATCATCTGACTAGCATCCATTGTTTACTGATTAATTACGAATTACACTAGTCTTGTACAAAATGTCAACTGTTTCCACTGTAAAGGTTCTATCCCACTTCTGACACCACTGTTACGACGGTCTACTGATTGTCGTATGGTACAGTGGAAAAGAACATACAAGACACCAATTATATCTCGAATCACCAGCTTTAATTATCACAATTAAACAGTTTGTAAACAACAAGATTGTCTCTTACAACAAATCAAATAAAAATTGTTTACAGGCAATAAAAATGTCAACTAATAGAGTCCCGCACAATTATAAAACACAACACTTTGCCACAGTACTTCGAACCGCACTGGAATAAATCCCACTAAAACCGAACTAAGCACTGCTGAATGCCTATATTTATACCCCGCTGAAATTCCAGAATAATCCATAGCCTACTATGCGTCAGTGCTACACTAGAGCATAGCACCGTGTTGCCTGTGGTTTTGACACAGTGAGCGCGGCTGGTGAAGTCTGGAACAGTCTTGTTAACGCATGTTGAGATCACGTACACACGCAACATTACAGCCGGATTCCACTGGAATAGCTGAGAAACACGTAGAATGTTCTGTAATGGTGTAACACTTTTTCCGCATTATGTAACAATACATTTTATTTGTCCGTGATACACTTGTTATGGTCCACAAAAACCATAGAATAATGTCATTCCCCAATCTCGGTGTCATTGAAAGATTATGCTGGAGGAAGAAAATTTGAATATTATGAATAATATTGTTACGAAATACAGATACAATAAAATCACTAATTACCAGCTTTAATGAGTCACAAATAACAATGTGAAATCAACGAAGTACTCTTATACAAGAATTCAAGTTAAATTTGTCCACATGCAATAATAATGTCAAGTAATAGAGTCCCACACAATAATCACTTTCAACAACAAACACTTGCGACGCACTGAGTAAATCGCCCGACGTAACTGAACTGACAAAGCTAGCTGCTGTGGGTTATGTAGGTAGCGAATGTGTTTCAGAATAACTTTCAATTCTTACTACGGCATGCCAGCATAATGCGTATTTACAAGTGCTCTTGAACACTCTGGAAGGTACTTTAATACTACATGAGTGGATGGCCTTGGTACAGACACATTGAGCTAGTCGAGAAGCGTGTAGAACGACACTCACCTTTTCAAGAGAGTACCATTGTTACAATATATATAATAAATATGTATTGGTAATCAATAAAAATGTTGAAAAAGATGTTATTGGTCCAAATATTTATATAGTTATTTTACTTCCATGTTCCTTAAGGAAATAGAAGTATGGTGATGGCAAAAAAATCGTGTTCGAGATAATTGCAGATTCTGATTGTACTACACTCAAAACATGAAAAAGTGTCTGTCCGTCTTAGATTTTTTTCTATGGCAAACGATATCAGCCGCAAATTCAAACACAATCAAATAATTTTTTGCATACAGCCCTGAATTGTAGAGTTCTCAAGACCTATTGTTTTTGGTGAAGATCGGTTAAGGGAAAGGGGTAGTTTACCTGCAACGGTTTTTTTTAATCATGGGTAATTTTTTTCTATGGCAAACGATAACAGCCGCAAATTCAAACAGAATCAAATAATGTTTTGCATACATCCCTAAATTGTAGAGTTCTCAAGACCTATTGTTTTTGGTGAAGATCGGTTAAGGGACAGGGGTAGTTTACCTGCAACGTTTTATGTTTTAACAAGAGTAAAGTACTTAATTTTAATAAATAAAGTATCCTGATAAGAAGCTCATAATAATCCGCTGTAGAAACGTAGATGAAATATCTATAAATGAAGAGGTTAGGTGAACGGGGTGGGGGTAATTTTCTATTAATGAAAATTATAGTTGAAGGGGGAGGGGAGAATTTTTTATATGTGTACTACGTTATCCGCAACAAAGAAGTAGTTCTTTGTTAAAATTCCTTCCCGGGCTGTTTAGCCGTAGTCCAATGTTTTCTGCAAAACCAGACTTTTCGGCAGTGCCATCGACTGCCATCATCATTGAAATTCGAGTGCAAAATCGTACATAGGTATTTGCCATAGAAAATACCCTTGTTCAAACATAAAATGTTGCAGGTAAACTACCCCTTTCCTTTAACCAATCTTCACCAAAAACAATAGGTCTTGAGTTCTCTACAATTCAGGGCTGCATGCAAAAAATATTTGATTCTGTTTGAATGCGGCAGTTATCGTTCATCATGAAAACATTTCTCTTATTACAACATACAATGTTACTGGTAAACTACCCCTTTCACTTAACCGATCTTCACCAAAATCAACAGGCCTTGGGATCTCTACAATTCAGGAACATATGCAAAAAATTAAATGATTCTCTTTGAATTTACTGGAGTTATCTTTCGTCATAAAAAAATTACCCTTTTTAAAACATAAAATGTTGCTGGTAAACTACCCCTTTCCCTTAACCGATCTACAACAAAATCAACAGTCCTTGAGTTCTCTATAACTCAAAACGGTATGCAAAAACGTAGTTGATTCTGTTTGAATTTACGGCAGTTATCGTTAGTCATATAAAAAATTACCCTTGTTAAAACAAAATGTTGCAGGTAAACTACCCCTTTCCCTTAACCGATATTCACCAACACCAATAGATCTTGAGAACTCTACAATACAGGGCTGTATGCAAATCATTATTTGATTCTGTTTGAATTTGCGGCTGTTATCGTTTGCAATAGAAAAGAATTACCCATGATAAAAAAACGTTGCAGGTAAACTACTACTTTCCCTTAACCAATCTTCACCAAAAACAATAGGTCTTGAGAACTTTACAGTTTAGGGCTGTATGGAAATAATCATTTGATTCTGTTTGAATTTGCGGCTGTTATCGTTTGCCATAGAAAATACCCTTGTTAAACATAAAATGTTGCAGGTAATCTACCCCTTTCCCTTAAACGATCTTCACCAAAAACAATAGGTCTTGAGAACTCTACAATTTAGGGCTGTATGCAAATAATCATTTGATTCTGTTTGAATTTTGCAGCTGTTATCGTTTTGCCATAGAAAATACCCTTGTTAAAACATACAACGTTGCAGGTAAACTACCCCTTTCCTTTAACCGATCTTCACCAAGAACAATAGGGCTTGAGAACTCTACAATTCAGGGCTGTATGCTAAACATTATTTGATTCTGTAGAATTTGCGGCTATTATCGTTTGCCATATAAAAATATCGGTATGGAGAACCATACATGACTTCCATATTCTAAGATTTATATTTAAAATCATTTTCACCCAAACAGCCAGGCTGTGTCTTACCTGCCTTTTTATTGCTGTATTAAATGAAAAATATTATATTACATTAAAATGAAAAAATTATAATTCTACTGCCTGGCAACAAAATTATTTTATTTTTAACAATTACCATTGTTTGAAAAAGTTTAAATAAATTTTCAAGTACTTTACTCTTGTTAAAACGTAAAAGGTTGCAGGTAAACTACCCCTTCCCCTTAACCGATCTTCACCAAAATCGAAAGTCCTTGAGACCTCTACAATTCAGGGACGTATGCAAAAAATTATTTGATTCTGTTTGAATTTGCGGCTGTTATCGTTTGCCATAGAAAATACGCTTGATAAAAAAACGTTGCAGGTAAACTACCCCTTCTCCTTAACCGATCTTCACCAAAAACAATAGGTCTTGAGTACTCTACAAATCAGGGCTGTATGCAAAACCTTATTTGATTCTGTTTAAATTTGCGGCTGTTATCGTTTGCCATAGAAAATACCCTTGTTAAAAAAACGTTGCAGGTAAACTACCCCTTTCCCTCAACCGATCTTCACCAAAAACAATAGGTCTTGAGAACTCTACAATTTAGGGCTGTATGCAAATAATCTTTTGATTCTGTTTGAATTTGCGGCTGTTATCGTTTGCCATAGGAAATACCCTTGTTAAAACATAAAACGTTACAGGTAAACTACCCCTTTCCCTTAACCGATCTTCACCAAAAACAATAGGTCTTGAGTACTCTACAAATCAGGGCTGTATGCAAAACATTATTTGATTCTGTTTGAATTTGCGGCTGTTATCGTTTGCCATAGAAAATACCCTTGTTAAAAAAACGTTGCAGGTAAACTACCCCTTTCCCTCAACCGATCTTCACCAAAAACAATATGTCTTGAGAACTCTACAATTTAGGGCTGTATGCAAATAATCTTTTGATTCTGTTTGAATTTGCGGCTGTTATCGTTTGCCATAGGAAATACCCTTGTTAAAACATAAAACGTTACAGGTAAACTACCCCTTTCCCTTAACCGATCTTCACCAAAAACAATAGGTCTTGAGTACTCTACAAATCAGGGCTGTATGCAAAATATTATTTGATTCTGTTTGAATTTGCGGCTGTTATCGTTTGCCATAGAAAATACCCTTGTTAAAAAAAACGTTGCAGGTAAACTACCCCTTTCCCTCAACCGAACTTCACCAAAAACAATAGGTCTTGAGAACTCTACAATTAAGGGCTGTATGCAAATAATCTTTTGATTCTGTTTGAATTTGCGGCTGTTATCGTTTGCCATAGGAAATACTCTTGTTAAAACATAAAACGTTACAGGTAAACTACCCCTTTCCCTTAACAGATCTTCACCAAAATCAACAGATCTTGAGAACTCTACAATTCAGAGCTGTATGCGAAACATTATTTGATTCTGTTTGAATTTGCGGCTGTTATCGTTTGCCAAACAAACAAAATTACCCTTGCTAAAGAAAAACCGTTGCAGGTAAACTACCCCTTTCCCTCAACCGATCTTCACCAAAAACAATAGGTCGCGAGTACTCTGCAAATCCGGGCTGCATGCAAAAAATTATTTGATTCTGTTTGAATTTGCGGCAGTTATTTTTTGCCATAGAAAAAAAATCTACAGACAGACAGACAGACAGACACACACACAGACACTTTTCGGAAAACGACTTTTTTTGATGTTTTGAGTGTAGTAGAATCAGAATCTGCAATAATCTCGAACACGATTTTTTTTGCCATCACCATACTTCCATTCCTTAAGGAATATGGAAGTAAAATTACCCTTAATTAAAATATCGGTATGGAGAACCATACATGACTTCCATATTCTAAGATTTATATTTAAAATCATTTTCAGCCAAACAGCCAGGCTGTGTCTTACCTGCCTTTTTATTGCTGTATTAAATGAAAAATATTATATTACATTAAAATGAAAAAATTATAATTTTATTGCCTGGCAACAAAATTATTTTATTTTTAACAATTACCATTGTTTCAAAAAGTTTAAATAAATTTTCAAGTACTTTACTCTTGTTAAAACGTAAAAGGTTGCAGGTAAACTACCCCTTCCCCTTAACCGATCTTCACCAAAATCGAAAGTCATTGAGACCTCTACAATTCAGGGACGTATACAAACAATAATTTGATTCTGTTTGAATTTGCGGCTGTTTTCGTTTGCCATAGAAAATACGCTTGATAAAAAAACGTTGCAGGTAAACTACCCCTTCCCCTTAACCGATCTTCACCAAAAACAATAGGTCTTGAGTACTCTACAAATCAGGGCTGTATGCAAAACATTATTTGATTCTGTTTGAATTTGCGGCTGTTATGTTTTGCTATAGAAAATACCTTGTTAAAAAAACGTTGCAGGTAAACTACCCCTTTCCCTCAACCGATCTTCACCAAAAACAATAGATCTTGAGAACTCTACAATTTAGGGATGTATGCAAATAACCTTTTGATTCTGTTTGAATTTGCGGCTGTTATCGTTTGCCATAGGAAATACCCTTGTTAAAACATAAAACGTTACAGGTAAACTACCCCTTTCCCTTAGCCGATCTTCACCAAAATCAACAGATCTTGAGAACTCTACAATTCAGGGCTGTATGCGAAACATTATTTGATTCTGTTTGAATTTGCGGCTGTTATCGTTTGCCATAGGAAATACCCTTGTTAAAACATAAAACGTTACAGGTAAACTACCCCTTTCCCTTAACCGATCTTCACCAAAATCAACAGATCTTGTGAACTCTACAATTCAGGGCTGTATGCGAAACATTATTTGATTCTGTTTGAATTTGCGGCTGTTATCGTTTGCCAAACAAACAAAATTACCCTTGCTAAAAAAAAACCGTTGCAGGTAAACTACCCCTTTCCCTCAACCGATCTTCACCAAAAACAATAGGTCGCGAGTACTCTGCAAATCAGGGCTGTATGCAAAAAATTATTTGATTCTGTTTGAATCTGCGGCAGTTATCGTTTGCCATAGAGAAAAAATCTACAGACACAGATAGACAGACAGACAGACAGACAGACACACACACAGACACTTTTCGGAAAACGACTTTTTTTCATGTTTTGAGTGTAGTAGAATCAGAATCTGCAATAATCTCGAACACGATTTTTTTTGCCATCACCATACTTCCATTCCTTAAGGAATATGGAAGTAATACGCTTGATAAAAAAACGTTGCAGGTAAACTACCCCTTCCCCTTAACCGATCTTCACCAAAAACAATAGGTCTTGAGTACTCTACAAATCAGGGCTGTATGCAAAACATTATTTGATTGTGTTTGAATTTGCGGCTGTTATTGTTTGCCATATAACATACCCTTGTTAAAAAAACGTTGCAGGTAAACTACCCCTTTCCCTCAACCGATCTTCACCAAAAACAATAGGTCTTGAGAACTCTACAATTTAGGGATGTATGCAAATAACCTTTTGATTCTGTTTGAATTTGCGGCTGTTATCGTTTGCCATACGAAATACCCTTGTTAAAACATAAAACGTTACAGGTAAACTACCCCTTTCCCTTAACCGATCTTCACCAAAATCAACAGATCTTGAGAACTCTACAATTCAGGGCTGTATGCGAAACATTATTTGATTCTGTTTGAATTTGCGGCTGTTATCGTTTGCCATAGGAAATACCCTTGTTAAAACATAAAACGTTACAGGTAAACTACCCCTTTCCCTTAACTGATCTTCACCAAAATCAACAGATCTTGAGAACTCTACAATTCAGGGCTGTATGCGAAACGTTATTTGATTCTGTTTGAATTTGCGGCTGTTATCGTTTGCCAAACAAACAAAATTACCCTTGCTAAAAAAAAAACCGTTGCAGGTAAACTACCCCTTTCCCTCAACCGATCTTCACCAAAAACAATAGGTCGCGAGTACTCTGCAAATCAGGGCTGTATGCAAAAAATTATTTGATTCTGGTTGAATTTGCGGCAGTTATCATTTGCCATAGAAAAAAAATCTACAGACAGACAGACACACAGACAGACAGACAGACACACACACACAGACACTTTTCGGAAAACGACTTTTTTTCATGTTTTGAGTGTAGTAGAATCAGAATCTGCAATAATCTCGAACACGATTTTTTTTGCCATCACCATACTTCCATTCCTTAAGGAATATGGAAGTAAAAAAACCGTTGCTGGTAAACTACCCATTTCCCTTAACCGATCTTCACAAAAAACAACAGGTCTTGAGAACTCTATAATTCAGGGCTGTATGCAAAACATTATTTGATTCTGGTTGATTTTGCGGCTGTTATCGTTTCCCATAGAAAATACCCTTGTTAAAACATAAAACGTTGCAGGTAATCTACCCCTTTCCCTTAAATGATCTTCACAAAAAATTATAGGTCTTGAGAACTCTACAATTTAGGGCTGTATGCAAAACATTATTTGATTCTGTTAGAATTTGCGGCTGTTATCGTTTGCCATATAAAAAATTAACCTTAATTTAAAAAAAAACCGTTGCAGGTAAACTACCCCTTTCCCTTAACCGATCTTCACCAAAAACAACAGGTCTTGAGAACTCTATAATTCAGGGCTGTATGCAAAACATTATTTGATTCTGGTTGATTTTGCGGCTGTTATCGTTTGCCATAGAAAATACCCTTGTTAAAACAAAACGTTGCAGGTAAACTACCCCTTTCCCTTAACCGATCTTCACCAAAAACAATAGGTCTTGAGAACTCTACAATTCAGGGCTGTATGCAAAACATTATTTGATGCTGTTTGAATTTGCGGCTGTTATCATTTGCCATAGAAAAATATTATCCTTGATTAAAAAAAAAAGTTGCAGGTAAACTACCCCTTTCCTGATGTTTTTTTCAATGTTTGCTTCTGTTGAAAGTTAAAACTTTACTGTAATTTGGATTTTAAAAATTGCAAAATTGTATAATTTTTAAAACTTTCTTTTTCTAGCAAACCTGAAATGTTGCCCGTAGTGAATGAATAATATAGATAATTGTTAATTTTATCATGAGAATATCTTCATTTTTAACATTTAAAAAAATATAAATTAAAACTTTTTAAACGTACATAAAAATATACAAAATTATTACAATATTACAAAAATATTATAGTCTTTAAAATTCTATTTGTGTATTTCTAGGGAAGTAATAAGTTTCTGACTGTTTTGCCATGTGGATATTTTTTGGGTTTCTCTGTTTCGTGGGCACAGTGCCCCAGCAAAATCAGCATTCTCTTTAGTGGGTTGTAAAGAACTCTTCTTTTTTTTTATACATTCATTACTTAGAGTGATATTCAGTAAAAAGCTCCCTGTAGCATTTTTAAACTTCCATAAGGAAATGGAAGAAGTATGGTGATGGCAAAAAAAACCGTGTTCGAGATAATTGCAAATTCTGATTGTAGTACCCTCATCCCTCATGTTGTACATGAAAAAAGTCAGTTTTTGAAAAGTGTCTGTGTGTCTGTAGATTTTTTTTCTATGGCAAACGATAAGAGCCGCCAATTCAAACAGAATGAAATAATTTTTTGCATACAGCCCTGAATTGTAGAGTACCCAAGACTATTGTTTTTGGTGAAGATCGGATAAGGGAAAGGGGTAGTTTACCTCCAACTTTTTTTTTATCAGGGGTTATTTTTTTTCTATGGTCAACGATAACAGCCACAAATTCAAACAGAATCAAATACATTTTTGCACACCTGCCTGAATTATAGAGTACTCAAGGTGTGTTGATTTTGGTGAAGATCGGTTAAGAGAAAAGGGTAGTTTACCTGCAACATTTTATGTTTTAAAAGGGTAATTTTATTTTTATGACGAATGATAACTGCCGCATATTCAAAGAGAATCAAATAATTTTTTGCATACGTTCCTGCAGTTGTATGTACTCAAGATCTGTTGATTTTGGTGAAGATCGGTTAAGGGAAAGGGGTAGTTTACCTGCAACGTTTTATGTGATAACAAGGTTAATTTTTTCTATGATGAACGATAACTGCCGTAAATTCAAATATAATCTAATAAGTTTTTGCGTACATCCCTAAATTGTAGAGAACTCGAGGCCTGTTGATTTTGGCGAAGATCGGTTAAGGGAAAGGGGTAGTTTACCTGCAACATTTTATGTTGTAACAAGAGAAATTTTTTCATGACGAACGATAACTGCCATAAATTCAAACAGAATCAAATAATTTTTTACATATGTGCCTGAGTTGTAGAAGACACAAGTCCTATTGATTTTGGTGAAGATCGTTTACGGGGAAAGGGCAGTTTACCTGAAACATTTTTTGTTGTAACAAGAGTAAAGTACTTAATTTTGATAAATAAAGTATCCTGATAAGAAGAGCTTAATAATCTATTGTAGAAACGTAGATGAAACATCTATAAATGAAGAGTTTAGTTGAATGGGGTGGGGGTAATTTCTATATATGAAAATTATAGTTGAAGGGGGAGGGGATCATTTTTATTTATATGTCGTGTACTACGTTATCGGCAACAAAGAAGTAGTTTGTTGTTAAAATTCCTTCCTGGGCTGTTTGGGCTTGATCCAATGTTTTCTACAAAACCAGATGTTTCGGCAATGCTGTCAACTGCCATCGTCAGTGAAAATTGAGTGCACTATCGTGAGATGGTATGTGTTAGTGATCACAATACTGTGGTTAAGGCTGAAGAAAGAAGTAGTTTCTATGGAAATAGTTCATTTCGAAAATGATTTTAAATATAAATCTTAGAACATGGAAGTCATGTATGGTTCTCCATACCGATATTTAATATTTGTGAAGAAACAAACTTTTATAAATTTAAAATGAAAATACTCTGCCAGAACCTTACCTTGCGATCTTTCTCTCGCTGACTTACGTTTAGGAAACCAACAGAAGTTCAGGGCCGCCACCAATATCTTTGAAGGACAGATATGGAGACCTTTATACTTTACCTTAATTAAAACACTGGACAATTTTGCAATCTGACTTCCCACCCAATTCAGAAAATTCTGCGGAACGATTAGACGAGTTTTTCAGCACAGAACACTAGGAAATGGTAACAGGCGAAATGACTAAGCCTAACTCATTATTTATACGACCAAATCTTGTTTTATTTTTTATGAATCAAACTTAAAATCTCTCTCTTTTCTTTAAAACACAATTTCCAAAACTACCGTACGTTATAACCATATTTTTCTACGACAAGCCAGTACTTTACCCCACACACACACACTCATTCTGTTTACAAATTTATATATATATTTTAAACCCATTTTAATTACTGAGCTCATTGGTATTTATTTCTTTATTGATGCAAATCGATTGAGTTACTTTTGTGTCGTTCTCATCTGCCCGCGCCATCCACAGCGGTTCGCCATTACCGGCCGGGTACGTTCACTTTCACTAAGACACCCCGAACTGTTTTGGTTTTTTGAACTTAAGTATTCTTTTCACACCACCTTATCTTCCATCTATCCTTCTTTTGCACTATGTTGGGGCAGGCCGCGCGTACTTACACACTCCTGCCTCCCGAAGTTTTTTAACGGAGACTGTCACTGCATTGTCTACTATACGGTTTGGCTACTAGTGATGAACTGCTCTGCGATGACTGTCGACTGTGTGTGTGTGTGTGTGTGTGTGTGTGTATGTGTGTGTGTGTGTGTGTGTGTGTGTGTGTGTGTGTGTGTGTGTGTGTGTGTGTACTTGGTTGCCTACCCGCCATGCGTTAGGCATCGCTGCCAACTCGTACTCTGTGATTCTTTGTTTCCATCGCATGTTCGGTTATGGAATTTTCGGTACGTGACTTTTGCGTTGCGAACAGCGGCCAACACTTGCGCTCATACGCATGAATACGCACCCTACTGACAATTCGCATTTTTGTACCATGCTGTGCCTTACACGGAGCTACAGTCAGTGACCAACAAAATATACTCTGGTTAAATAAAAAAGGTGAAAAGCTTTAAATTATAGACCCTCATCAGCTTGTACCGTTACATATTAAGATAGAGTACTTTAGCTTTAACGTGTCCAACTTTTCCTGATTTAGTGTTGTCACGTTAGATCTTTGTTGACAGAACTAAAAATGTGCGTAATTAAATCTTTGAAGAAAACAAATTGTAGGGATTTTAAAAGCCTTTTGTTTTGTACAAATAATTTTTTATGTACGAATATAAAATTGTTTTAAAAGGTATTGCACTAGGTTTTAGGGGTTGAAAAAATATTTAAAAAAGTATGTTTTATAAAAATTCTGCAACAGTTTTTGTCCAGATTGAAACATAATAGCTTGTTTTATTAGAAATTTTCTAAACTTTAAATTTGCATTCTGATGAGATAATAGAAAAAAACTTTTTACACCTTCAATCTTTATTCTGGGAATGATGCCAGAGGAGTAGGTGGTGTTCAATTTATTATCTTTTATAAGATCACATTTGTGATGTATCCCAGTTGGTTTTTATCTTTATTATACTTGTTCATGGGTTGACCTACAAAACATCTAATTAACCAGAGCTAGTTATGAATAGGCTTCCTTTAGTAAAAGGAAAGAGATATTGGTAATGCATTAGCAGAACTAGTGAAAATCAGGGGGGGGGGCAAAAATTTAAACAAAATTGCAGTGATATATACTGTTATAAAACAAATTAATGACGATAGTTGTTCTTATTGAATTATATTATGTTCTTACGGGGTTTAATTAAGCTCCACGTTGGTTTGCGCCAATTTGTAACAACAAGCCGATGTTACGTGTGTAGCGAGTGTAATACAGTTACAGGTTTCTTGTTAATGCAGCCCCATTGAATTAACCAATCTGTTATTAAGGAAAATGTTTTTTATGTTACCGTATAGGTGACCTCCTGCAACTCAATATTAATAAAAATTTTATTTATTATATTGTAACGTACCGAAAAACTGGTATTGACACTTTGTGTAATTTAATTGAGGTATTAAAAATATTAAAGGTCGTGTTTAAATAAAATTTAATTATGTGTAAAATATTATTTAGAAATATATTAAAGTTTGTAGTTGTTGAAAATTGAAGGTTTCTAATTTTGTAAAGTGATTTAAAATGTAACATTCGAGGTTACTCAAAGTGTGTTTACAATTGTAGAATTATAATTGTCTGAAAAGAATTCCCTTAAATAAAACAAATAAAATAGTTGTGTTAATATTATTTAAATACTAGCTTTGCTTAAGTTTAAAAGTAAAGTATAATAGTTGGTCGCTCGATGATGATGATCGTCTTGTTGATACTAGCTGTGAAACTTCTCCTCCAGGTCGATAATAGTCTAAGTACGTTACGTCTAGTAATGTCTGGACAATAGAATAAATATAATATACTTTCACGTACCTGGTCGTGTTTTCTAGAAGTTCAATAAACTGTCAAAACGGTTTACAAAAAAACCAACTCACTTTAGCTACAAGGTTAAGTTGCCTTGTTCAATAGTGGGCGCCACACGGATTTATTTTGGGAAAATCCCGTGGAAAACCAATGAATAGAATCAATTAATGATTTAAAAAAAAGTTAAAATAATTGTTTATTACCTTTATGGCAATGCTATTCAAAATATTTAATCACAACTGAAGGTTATGTTGATTCTTCTTGAATGAAATATTTAGTTACTTTTTAGAAATAAATTAAGTCGAGTTATGCTGTTAATAATGGGTTTTTATTCATACCCTTGACAGAGAATTCAAACAAATATAATTAAAAAACATACAATGATGTACAATTGTAAATAAGTTGTTACATACCCTGTAAGGCTTGCTCAGAACATAAGCAGTAAATCTGGCTAAGTCCAGATATTTCTTTTTGCTTTAAACATTAATCTTAATTAAATCTCAGGTGTAAGTTCTTTGAGACACAAAAAAGAAAGTTTATGCCTACACAATAGCTAATGATTTCCTGATATAAGATAGACTAGTAAGGTCTTTGATGTTATTATTACAAATAAAAATAAAAATAACCTATTTCATAGGTTATGCGTTCGTCACGCTTGGTTTATGATTTACAACGTTATATTTTGAGAACACTTATAACTAACATTCAGCTTAACTAATATTGACAAATTCATTAAATAAATTTAGACATGGTGTAATATCGAAAAATGTTTCAGTGTTTTTGCGTCAGTACAGATCAGTGTATCAAAACGTACAGGTTATGGCGCTCGTATTAAAATGAATAAATGTTTACACTGTTACCTGGTGTTTTAATCTTTCGATTAAAATTTCAATTAACACCTCGATAATCGGATTATAATGATTATCGTTATTCACTACACACGCACAAGAACAGAGAATTTCGATCCACTTCTAACTTAAAGGACCATAAATAATACTATTTAATTATTTCTGTTCATTATTTCTCCCGCACAAAAAATGAAATAATACTGCACATAATCACAATGGTTCTTCTTAGAATATCTTGAAGTAGTTGTATGTTGTAGTCAAACTGTTTCCTTTGATGTACTATGGTGATGACGCTATCAGTTATTAAAAATTTTGAGATGGTCAGCGCACGTTTCACGCCGAATGAGATTAAGAAGTGTCTGCTGAGAATCTGTTACCGCTCTTTTTATACCCGACCCCTTGATCGGCTCTAGGCAACATTGTTAATTACTAAGCAATTTTGTCATTGGTTTAGACAGGTGTGATGAACGTGACGTATTGTCTTTTCAACCGTCAAAAACGGTTTTATAACCGCCAAACGCTGAGATGATTGACAGTTGTCGATGTTATTGGTGTTGGTAACCAACTTTCTTAAGCATATTTTGTAAATGATGCTAACGCCTTTCATGCACTTAATATAATTGCGATTGGGGCTGTATCGCCATCAAATTAAAGAATATTTTGTCCTCTTTAATTTAATATAGTTTGATAACGATTTCATTTCACTTTTACTGACATTGCTATATAAACAATGTTCAGGTACACTACTTCGCACTGTCGTCTGTTTACCGAAATCGGCGATGACACACTCTGACTAATATTGTTTGTGTCTTACATCGCGTTTTATCACTCAAACGTTTATGTGAGAACACCATTAAATCTGTACTGATATTTAATTACTGTACATTATGAATAAACCTTAACTTTATACATTGTAATGAACTGTTCCTACATACTATGATATTTCGTTTCACATTAATTTGCTCTATTCTACTAACTAACAATTGAATTATAAATTACATTATTTTAATAATGCTTATTGCTATGTTTGAGCATAACAATTGTTAAGTGTAGGTGACCTACATTTATATTACTTCCTAATAATCACCTCATAGATGATTGTTTGGTCTAGGCCTTGTTAAGGCATACCGTTTATACTGGAATTCTGCCTTAAAAGCTTTTATTAGTTCACAATTCGGTAATTTTGCTGAGGTAGCTTATTGGTATAAGATTCCCTCTTACAAACGTGTTTATTTGTCTTAAGTATATTTGAGATTGAAATATAGCTTCATTTTCATTTTGTGGCCATTGCTAATTTTAGTTCTTGGCCTCAATAATTACTAGTCACATTTGGTTAATTATCAGCCAAATGCTGATTCTGATATTACATTATTCAGATTTTTACTTAAGCATCTTTTATTAACATATCATATGCTGTTTACATTATTCACTGACTCGCTTGACAGCTTAAAGTGAATTTAAATTTGTCCATCAGTTTGTGTCAGTTGTAGTCTGGTTGTAGTGTCAAACAGTATTTAGGTTTACTGTTTCTTGTGGCACTTCTGCTTCTTTCTTCTTCCATGATTCCTCTCTTCTTGGTTATTCTTATCATTACCTTATCTATTTACATTATCATTATGCATTTATTAAACCTGGTAGTATATGTTTAGGTTATGTAACATCTGGTTATGTTACAATATCGTTATTGCAACTTTTATGTAGACCATAGTACTGTGTTAATCAGTTACTAAATGTTTACTCGATGATAATTCTATATTACATGTATTTTAGTTAATAATTTAGTAATTCTCTCCAACCCTATTCAGTCCGTATTATGTAAATTAATTCAAAAGTTGCGAAGGAAACACGCTAGTTCGGCAATCTCACGTTCTACCAGCTGTCTACTGCAAGCGCTGTTATTCGTAATTGACCCACACTTATAGGTTAGCTTGTTTCACCTGATAGTTAATCACCTTCTTTACCTGTAAATTATTCCCCCATCAAAATACAATACCTATTCTACAATAATATAAAACATCATTACATACAAGAAGGATTCTTTATTTGTATTACTTTTAAAAATTCCAACAGTGCTCTTTACGGTTATATGATCGTTATATCGATTGTACAATGTTGAATCGATTTGTCAATAGACTAGTCCTGTTTAATACAATTTAAATATATTTTTATTTATCTCTTATCCCAGGGTACGTGTGATTCTTTTAGCGATTAGTAAGGCCAGGTAATGCAAAATTAAGGTTACTAAGTATTACAAATTGTTATAGTTCTTAATGTATAAAATTAAATATAAGCGCTGGTGTTACCGTACAATGCAATTCTCAAGATAGCCGTGTCTGTTTACCAACGCTGGAAGACTTACAGTTGAGGTTACTTTGGTCCAGAAAATGTGTCCATATTATTAATAAAAATGGAAAGGTGATGTCCCGGAGTGCAACAGGAACTCTTCTATTCTTCGTTCTTCTTCACGATCCTTGTGGTTGTCGGTCCGGTGGAATTGGTGTCGTATTATAATTTCCTTCTTGAAAGTGAGGTTTATGTCTCCAGTAGCAAAGGTTCTTGTGTATATTTTGTCTATAATTCCATTAATTCAGACTTCTTATTCAGTCAATAAGTATCCTGGTTAAATGGGAAACCGGGTTCATCACTAATTCCAATGGAATTAAATTGAAGAATGAAATAATAATTCCGCTACCTTTTGGAGGTGTATGAGTATATTTCTCGAAATCAAATTCATTAATTATTCGTCAGTTTGGTTTGAAGGAATTGGTTTTGATACTTTAATTTATTAATTTTAATTCATTTTATTTTAATTTATTTCTTTTCTTTTAAATTTGTCCACTGATCTGAACTCAATAGCATATAACAATCGAATAATTAAAGTTTTTTATAAATTCTTTTCTGTATTTTGTATGGGTTTGCTTAACCCATTAGCATATAACAATCGAATAATGAAAATCAACAAGCTTTTTTACATTTTAGTTACACTAACAACCATTACTTTCTCAAATAATAAATAAATATATTTACCTTTTTTTTTCCTGTCTCGTGACCACAATATAACGCAATGAATTATAATTGACGCGTTTCGAGACTATGTCTCGTCATCAGAATATTAAAATTTATCACTCATTGAGATCGTTAAAAATTTTAAAACATTAAAATACAAAATCGAAACCAAATCATATAAGCATTATGTGAAGCGAGTGCGCACTCGCTTCACATAATGCTTATATGATTTGGTTTCGATTTTGTATTTTAATGTTTTAAAATTTTTAACGATCTCAATGAGTGATAAATTTTAATATTCTGATGACGAGACATAGTCTCGAAACGCGTCAATTATAATTCATTGCGTTATATTGTGGTCACGAGACAGGAAAAAAAAAAGGTAAATATATTTATTTATTATTTGTCATTATAAGTGACCTGGATACCGACAGACATGTTATTCATTACTTTCTGTCATTGGATAATATTTGATATCCTAGAGCCAGAATTAGAAAATATTACTACTCTTTTTTAATAAAATACTCCATGCTTGGAATTATACCAAATTACATAAAACTCTCACTTAATCTACCTTATTAAACCGTATATATTTTACTATAGTTTCATCTGACTGGACTTATTAAAAATATTAATTTCCTTTTACAAATATTAAATTTAGGCCTATTGGTTTTCTTACACCTGTTATAATATTGTTTTGTTTTTAACTTAATTTTTCTTTACCTGACCTACTGTACAAATAGTCACTGGCTTATGGCCACTTACATCAATTTTAATTTCCTGGTTTTAATTCATTATATTATATAGTTCATCATTGAACCCTTCATTATTTTTTAACATAACTATAAGAACTACTTACCAACCTTTTAACACTTATTGCCTTCCTGGCCAAGTTTACAAACATCTTCATTAATCAATTACAGTAAATACATTTAACATAATATAATACCTAACACATGTACTTATACTTAATTATCTAAAGACAATTTCAACATAAATAAAAGGAGTACTACTGACTAAGTACTTCTTTAAAACAACAGCTCCACTCTTACTATCCACAAAACATAAAATAAATATCCTGTAAACACTATATCATGCTACAGCACAACACCAAGTACATTTTATAACACATTAAATATTAATTTGAATAGTATTTTATAATTAATTCCTACACATTAAACTCCTCCCATTTGACACAATGTTTATGTTTACATCTCATATTATTCATTACATATTTTAGCTTTAGGTACACCTTTGATGTTTTAATTACTTAGTAACCTTACTATGTACCTCTAATGCATTCTTCAGGTGAGATGGGCCCTCTTGTATTTAATTATAACGTCTTTGGGCATCGTTCTAAACCATATTTACATAGCTTTTTATGTAACGTAGGGGACCTCAACTCTGTTACGTTACAATACGTATAAATACAATTTTCTGCTTGTTCATGCATTCATGAATTTTGTATTTCTGTATGAAGACAGATATAATATTTAATAATGCGTATTGAAAATGTATGCAATAATAATCATATCTCAAAGAAAAACATTTATCTTTGTTTATAGATTGAATGAATTGTTTCAGATACGACTTTAGAACCATCAACGGAAACACCACCAGTTCATCCAAACACAACGGTACAGCCAAACACAACAACAGTACAACCAGACACAACAACCACCACTGTTACGCCAGCACCAAATACAACAACAACAACCACCACTACCACTACCACTACTCCACAGCCAAATACAACTACCACACCACCACCAACCACCACAACACCAATTACACCAACACCATCACCTAATACTACTACTGTTGCACCTTCAACAAGTACTGTATCGCCTGTTACAACTGTTGCACCATCACCATCTCCTGACAGACGATATGATGGCCCGAGTTTCATTGGTAAGAAAAATCACTGATGTAAAGTATGTATATACTGCCCCATAGGCGTAACTTGGGAGGGGCAAGGGGGGCACTCCCCCCCCAATGTTCCACCCATTATAAAATTTTGTTTCCAGTTGTTATAAATAAAAACTAACAAATAGTCAAACAGGAGACAGTTTCCATGCTTGCGAGCTTAGTAAGCACTATTTATCAACACCTGTACTGTTATCAGACGACTAGTTGCCATAAATTTATTATTCTTATTTCTTTCGAAGAAGCTTGTAAGGGGAATATTTGACAGATTTGAATGATATACGTCAAAATAATATTTATGTTGTAATAATACGGTGAGTCCGCCTTGTTCAAGCCCCGCGATGGAAGCCAATTTTGTAATAGAACAATGAATTAATAAATAAATAAAAGTTGATGTATGAGAATTGTGCTCTCCTGTAAGCCCCACTGGTTGGGCTAGTCAATTTTGTAATAAAACGAGATTATTTCAATGTAAGAATATGTGTAGTAACGTAGCTAATATTTTCTTGTCTTCGTTATGCTCTCACTGTTGATCTTCGCTTTTGTAATACAACCATACTATAATTGTAATTGTATAGTGTTCTGGTATAATATTACCCAGGATAATTTTTATGGTGTGTATGTGTAGTAGTGACGTTCCGCTCTGGGAATCGTCGATTTGGTAAAGTTCCTGGTCTTTGTTATTATCAAATAAACTTAGTGTATTTTGCTGTGGTAGCAAATTGAAATAAAATATAAATTTAAAATTTATATTTATAAAAAAAAATAATTTCGGAAAAAATATTTTCGGTGTATTTATGTGCTTAATATTTAGGAATAAATTGAGGTTGTTGATCGTAATTATAATTATAATAGTATGGTGTTTAATTTGGTAATAAATTTCTGTTCGGTAAATTTGTTAAAAAGATAATCCAATTAACTTCAAGTTAGGCGAAAAACGGCTCTCTTCTTCTTACTCTTGAAATGTTGTAGTTTCGCATATACTGCCTTTAAAGATTATCTAGTTTTCTTGGTTAATTAATGATTATGTCCTTTTATAAGAGAAATCAACTTCAATTTACCAAAAAACAAAAAAAAACGTTTATTAAACACAATAATAAAGTTGGTCGATTAATTAATCGAGGTTACAAAGCCATATCGGCTCGCTCAGGGTCGGTCGATATTAGAAGTTTTACAGTTGTATTATTTAAACAGGTTCTTTGAACGGTTATAATATAAAAAGCCAGAGAAGGTCAGGGACATGAAAGTATAACACTTACAATTCAAAAAATGTCTTAAATTTAAACAATATAATGGTAATTATTAATAATAAAAGTTTATATATAATTTTATTCGAACCAGAAAGCAGTCTAGTCGTGTCTTATTGTGGTGACGATCCTGGATCAAAATGGCCGCCTGACGCATGCGCGTTGATAGCTTCTAATGTAAACAAAGTACTTGTTGAGATAATATGTCCCTTCTTCGCAATGGTATATGATCTTCTGGGGTATAGTTTATTGTCACTGGTGTATCATGGAATAGTTCACTTTGTGTAAAAATGTTGTTAAATGGGTATATCTACTGGTGTTTATGCGTGTCAGTTAACCTCGAATTTTCACTTAGTGTTTGGTGCGATTTCAGTGTTATTTCATTTAATTAGTTATATGTGATTTCGTTTATAGGTGTTATGTAGTTCATGGGTCAACTTCACCACTTCACTTTCATTAAAATAGTTAAAAATTTAGTTTTACATAAAATGATTCCGAACTCCGTTATAACGTAACGGCCATTAAAGGTTGGTTCTATCAAATATTCACATGAAGTGCTCTCTTCGAGGTATAATAATGAACTGTCTGTATTTCCTTCGTCTCATGAAAATCTTAGCCTATATAATATATCTCATACATTGTTTCAAATTGCCATAACTTCCGACACACTTTAAAAATGTACATTATGCTCATAAAATAAATTCGTTATTAGTTAACTGTTTGAAATATAAAATACATATTCGTTTTCACTATTCTATTCTACTTATTTTGATAGTAATTAAGTTAGTATTACAAAGTTTTATCTGAAAATTATATTTCTTATAATTTTTGGGAGGTAGGCCTAAAATTATACTTCCTGTCTTCTAAGTAAATAATAGCCATTTTCCCTAATATAATTATTATTCTATTAAATCTGAAATTTGTATAATTATCAATTCTCACTTATTTTATTGCAATTTAGTATATTAATGATGGTTTTTTAATATAATTCATTTGTATATGACTCCCCCTAGGATAGTGTCAGTTAATCTATTTCAGTTTTAATGGTATTTTATTAGACAATTAAATAATTTTACTCATATAATGACCATATCTTTAGAAAGCCTTATTTACATAGTATTTAATATGTTGAGTTTATCTTGCCTAAATATTGTCATTTTATCTGGTTTATAAGACTAGGTTTGTTAATTATTCTGCAGTTTAAATTTATTCTTTGGCCTAGATCTGATGTGTGGCTAATTTCCAAATGTTTTATTAATGTAGTTATTTTATATCCTTCTCTGACTGGTATAACATAAATTATTGATTATATAATTAACATATAACATCTCTCTATATCAAAACTGGTGTTCTGAATAACATTGCTTAGTATATTACCTAATAACATAAATAAAAAATATTCTATAACATTGGAATGGTATCTAATTTTAGATATGTCATTCCTAAATTAAAATGAACAATAAAATAACAAATTATAACACTAACATTTCTTATGGATAATCCTTACGTATCTAATTACTATATGTAATAGGAATCTGACATCCTGGTCACATATAATGGTTATCATCTTATACTACTCAACATTAACAATTTGTTTTGTAATTCCCCATTTTACCAGATTTATGCCCCCTCTTTAAGTATAACCCTGGCTATCTAAGTTATATTCCATTCTATGGAATGTTCATACAGCTTTAGTAGCTTTTTATTAGTAACATTACTATTTCATTATCAAAGTAGACACTGTTCATAAAACTTAAAGTTTATTGCTTTGTACTGTAACTCGTGCACCTTTTAAAAGTTTATTAGTTATAATTTGATCACTTGCACTTGTCTATGGTGAATTATCAATATATTTACTAGTCCTTCTCTAGTTTTTAACATGAAATATTCAACCATGGGGGAACTGTGAAGATTTGTTTATACAAACTAAACAATAACTTTTTGAATGCACTAATATTTAATACTACTAACACTTTTAGTTTTTTGTCAGTTTTACAGTGATATGGTTTTTTAGAGTGTTATACTTTCTCTTTGGGCATTCATTGATTTAGGGGTTTTTTGGGGGTTCTTTCCCTATGGGGTTTTTGTTTTATATGGGTCGTCTTAATTATTCTTCTTTCTTCTTTGAGTTTGGTTATTCTTCCTTCTTCTGTAGTTTTGGATTATCCTTCTTTCTTCTTTCTTCTGTAGTTTTTATTTTTATTATTCTTCTTTCTTCTTTGAGTTTGGTTCTTCTTCTTTCTTCCTTCTTCGGTAGATTTAGTTTTGATTAGTCTTCTTTCTTCTTTAGTTTTAATTAGTCTTGTTTCTTCTTTCTTCAGTAGTTTTGGTTTTGAGTTATTCTTCTTTCTTCTGTCTTCAGTAAATTTGGTTTATTCTTCTTTCTTCTCTAGTTTTAATTATTCTTCTTTCTTCTTTCTTCAGTAGCTTTGATTGTTCTTCTTTCTTCCTTCTTCTGTAGTAGTAGTTTTAATTAGTCTTCTTTCTTCCTTGATTTTAATTATTCTTCTTTCTTCAGTAGTTTTAATTAGTTCTTCTTTCTTCTCTAGTTTTAATTATTCTTCTTTCTTCTGTCTTCAGTAGCTTTGATTGTTCTTCTTTCTTCTGTAGTAGTAGTTTTAATTAGTCTTCTTTCTTCCTTGATTTTAATTATTCTTCTTTCTTCTTTCTTCAGTAGTTTTAATTAGTTCTTCTTTCTTCTCTAGTTTTAATTATTCTTCTTTCTTCTGTCTTCAGTAGCTTTGATTGTTCTTCTTTCTTCTTTCTTCTGTAGTAGTAGTTTTAATTAGTCTTGTTTCTTCCTTGATTTTAATTATTCTTCTTTCTTCTTTCTTCAGTAGTTTTAATTAGTTCTTCTTTCTTCTCTAGTTTTAATTATTCTTCTTTCTTCTGTCTTCAGTAGCTTTGATTGTTCTTCTTTCTTCTTTCTTCAGTAGTTTTAGTTTTGACTATTCTTCTTTCTTTTTTAGTTTTAATTAGTCTTCTTTCTTCTTTCTCCTGTGATTTTAATTATTCTTCTTTCTTCTGTGGTTTTTATTTTGATTATTCTTCTTTCTTCTGTCTTCAGTAGTTTTTTGCTGTGTATGCCTTTGTTTCTTCTAGTGTGGTTTCCTTGTCGGGGTATATTAATTGCCTGCTTCTATCTTACCTGGGTAATTTTGTTGTTATCATTTTTAGTTTCCTGGGTTTTTAAATTTGTATTATATTATATTATTTGCAGAATTTTTCTTTATTTAACCTTTCTTGTGAATATATTAGTAAATAGTGCATTTTAATTAATTCTCATCTGGATATTCCATATATTAGAGCTTTATTAATGATCATTGAGTAATGCATTTGTGTGGATTATCTTTCACGCTACAGATTGCTCTCTTCCAGAAGTGATTAGTTCAGATCATACTTAGTTTGTCTGAAGTAATTGCTTATGACATTATATTATAAATTATATTTCTTTACTTCCTTCACATTTCTAAAAATTTTTTCTCCTATATTTTTGAGCTTATCTATATTTCATTATTAACTGGATTCTTACTGATAGTAATAGTTATCTGAGGTTCGTTATTTTTTATTTTTCCATTTTCTTCTTAACTTGTTTCTTTATCCTTGGGATATTTATTCCCTAAAATTCCCTAACACGTTAGCTGGGGCAGTGACCAGAGGGGCTCTGTAGGCTTCACACTCTGCTGGCCATACTACGTCATTTATTGATTACAGAGGTAAATCATCTCTGATCAATACATAATAATACTGCTGGACTTATCTCAGACAGTCATTTATAAAAATTATATAAGAATAGTCCACCTTATGACTATTAAAAAAAAGTTAAATATCTTTGGATATTTCACTTCGTATACGAACAGATCTATTAATATTTCTATCTTAGTGAATTTCTATCTCAGTTATTTTTCTCAATGGTTAGCTCTGCTGGCATTTTATTTCTTCTTGTGGTTGGAAGCTGGTATAATATAATTATCACTCGTTATTCAGTGTAAAGTTTTTAATTCTCTGTCATTTTTTGACTGTTATCACAATCTCCTTCTGGTCATTGGTAGCATATATTTTGTATTATATTTTTGTTCCTTTCTTAATTCTTGTGAATCGTTCCACTAGTATTATGTTTTTTCAATTACTCTTTTAATTGTCTTTCTAATAACTGACATTTATTGTATGATCATCTTTTTCTTATGGATTTATTTATATATAGTTTTTCCTTTCTTTTTCAAAATTTTATTTTGCTCTTGCTTTTTATCCAAATGCACTCCTTACTTATTAATTCCATATGTTTAATATCTCTGTTTATTTGACATAAAATTCTCATTAATTTTACTTCACAATAAGTTTATTCATTTAAATTGTATCAGTGGTTTGTACTGCCATTTCTTTATTCTTGAAAGTTTTTCAGAATTGGTCCCATATATAATTGTTTGTAATGTTTTATCCAAATTCTTTTTCTTCTTGTTCATTTCTAAAAGTTGTTTTTAAGATAAGGTAGTAAGTTGTTTTTACTTGTGTTTTTGAATTTTGTGGTTTAATTCAAAATTCATTTTCTCTTGTCCATAAAGTTTTTTCATAAATATTTGGTAGTAAGTAGTCATTACTTCATTTTTGAATTTTGTGATTTAATTCAAAATTCATTTTCTCTTGTCCATAAATTGTTTTTTAAATAATAGGTAGTCAGTAGTCATTACTTCTTTTTTGAATTTAGTGATTTAATTCTAAATTCATTCTTCCCTTCATTCAATTATTCATAATATTTTTTCATAAATATGGTTAACATATCATATTATTACCCTAATATGGTATTAGCTCTCTTCTTCTCTTTACTTCAAATGTACTTCTTATAATTGTTTCTCTTTTATATACCCAGGTTGAAGATTTTTATTAGGCTGGACAGTTGCTCAGAATTTCTTTTTCTTTGACATAGTTTTTTGCCGTTGCCGGTTATCATAACATCAGTCCCTTTTTGTGGAGGTGTATGGTATTAGACTTAACCGTAGTCTGTCACTTCAGTCGCTCTCATTGTCCGGATGACCATAGTTTTCATCATCGTTCCGGTACTAGTGACTTCTCTGGCCTTTGTCTTGTATTTCATTTTTCTAGCTGCTATTCCTTTGTTTGCTGCTAAGCTTATTCGGCTCCCTCTATCATAGTGTTTTATATACCAGTACGTCTCTGGTCCATATGTGGTATTGCATGAAAAATATCTGTGAGGATCTTCTTTTGAATTATTAATTATTTGCTCATCTGAAGCCCCATAATCTGGTTCACCATCACATCCACCCTGAAGGAATACATTTTAGTGTACCTGTACACTGGAACTGTCTTGGATGGTACTCTACTGGAACACATTCTGGTGATTCATCTGTGCCGTCATCCCAGTCTGGTAAGATGTCATACTTCCATCTTTCTGGAAAACACTGTCCAGTCCTGCGCTGAAACTGATCTGGCCCACATGTCGTATTCCGTTTACCTCTGGTCCTTTCCCAGTGGTAGATTACTGCTTTGTGGTAAATTATTTCTGAAATTACTTCGATTCTCCTCCTATAATTCCTAGAATTCATGATGTCTTTGTCATTGGTAATTGGGATGTTATTGCCATCAATTAACCCATGGATCATCATCTCCAACTCTTCCTTCGTTTTTATTACATTTCTTGGATACATTCTCCTTTTCCTTTGTTTAATATTTTCCTTGTTTCGGTTAGTTTCAATTTCAGGTACTACCATTACTTGTTCCTGCCTTATATCATTTGGTACTTCTTCTGGTTCTAGTTTGCTATCATATTTTATTTCTTTGGCCTCTCCTTTCTTAATTCTTCTCTTTTTAATCTGTCCTCTCTTATTTCTATAACCCAATCATCCATTTTCTTGCTTAAATTTTCCACCATTTTCTTGTTGTTTTCTTTGATGGAATCCAGTTTCATATGCCAATCTTGATGGGATTGTCTGTTCTCGTCCATTATTTGTTGGAACATTTCTATTAATTTGTCCCACTTCTCATCTCGTGTAAGTTCTGACATTTTACTTGTCGTTGTTCCCTTTCCTCTGGCTTGATAACCGCTGCCAAGCTGAATTAGGAATTGGGTAAGTAATTACAGTAATTTCAACCCCTAATTACAGCCCTTTAGTTGGACGCCAATTTTGTAATAATACGGTGAGTCCGCCTTGTTCAAGCCCCGCGATGGAAGCCAATTTTGTAATAGAACAATGAATTAATAAATAAATAAAAGGTTGATGTATGAGAATTGTGCTCTCCTGTAAGCCCCACTGGTTGGGCTAGTCAATTTTGTAATAAAACGAGATTATTTCAATGTAAGAATGTGTGTAGTAACGTAGCTAATATTTTCTTGTCTTCGTTATGCTCTCACTGTTGATCTTCGCTTTTGTAATACAACCATACTATAATTGTAATTGTATAGTGTTCTGGTATAATATTACCCAGGATAATTTTTATGGTGTGTATGTGTAGTAGTGACGTTCCGCTCTGGGAATCGTCGATTTGGTAAAGTTCCTGGTCTTTGTTATTATCAAATAAACTCAGTGTATTTTGCTGTGGTAGCAAATTGAAATAAAATATAAATTTAAAATTTATATTTATAAAAAAAAATAATTTCGGAAAAAATATTTTCGGTGTATTTATGTGCTTAATATTTAGGAATAAATTGAGGTTGTTGATCGTAATTATATAATTATAATAGTATGGTGTTTAATTTGGTAATAAATTTCTGTTCGGTAAATTTGTTAAAAAGATAATCCAATTAACTTCAAGTTAGGCGAAAAACGGCTCTCTTCTTCTTACTCTTGAAATGTTGTAGTTTCGCATATACTGCCTTTAAAGATTATCTAGTTTTCTTGGTTAATTAATGATTATGTCCTTTTATAAGAGAAATCAACTTCAATTTACCAAAAAACAAACAAAAACGTTTATTAAACACAATAATAAAGTTGGTCGATTAATTAATCGAGGTTACAAAGCCATATCGACTCGCTCAGGGTCGGTCGATATTAGAAGTTTTACAGTTGTATTATTTAAACAGGTTCTTTGAACGGTTATTAATATAAAAAGCCAGAGAAGGTCAGGGACATGAAAGTATAACACTTACAATTCAAAAAATGTCTTAAATTTAAACAATATAATGGTAATTATTAATAATAAAAGTTTATATATAATTTTATTCGAACCAGAAAGCAGTCTAGTCGTGTCTTATTGTGGTGACGATCCTGGATCAAAATGGCCGCCTGACGCATGCGCGTTGATAGCTTCTAATGTAAACAAAGTACTTGTTGAGATAATATGTCCCTTCTTCGCAATGGTATATGATCTTCTGGGGTATAGTTTATTGTCACTGGTGTATCATGGAATAGTTCACTTTGTGTAAAAATGTTGTTAAATGGGTATATCTACTGGTGTTTATGCGTGTCAGTTAACCTCGAATTTTCACTTAGTGTTTGGTGCGATTTCAGTGTTATTTCATTTAATTAGTTATATGTGATTTCGTTTATAGGTGTTATGTAGTTCATGGGTCAACTTCACCACTTCACTTTCATTAAAATAGTTAAAAATTTAGTTTTACATAAAATGATTCCGAACTCCGTTATAACGTAACGGCCATTAAAGGTTGGTTCTATCAAATATTCACATGAAGTGCTCTCTTCGAGGTATAATAATGAACTGTCTGTATTTCCTTCGTCTCATGAAAATCTTAGCCTATATAATATATCTCATACATTGTTTCAAATTGCCATAACTTCCGACACACTTTAAAAATGTACATTATGCTCATAAAATAAATTCGTTATTAGTTAACTGTGTGAAATATAAAATACATATTCGTTTTCACTATTCTATTCTACTTATTTTGATAGTAATTAAGTTGGTATTACAAAGTTTTATCTGAAAATTATATTTCTTATAATTTTTGGGAGGTAGGCCTAAAATTATACTTCCTGTCTTCTAAGTAAATAATAGCCATTTTCCCTAATATAATTATTATTCTATTAAATCTGAAATTTGTATAATTATCAATTCTCACTTATTTTATTGCAATTTAGTATATTAATGATGGTTTTTTAATATAATTCATTTGTATATGACTCCCCCTAGGATAGTGTCAGTTAATCTATTTCAGTTTTAATGGTATTTTATTAGACAATTAAATAATTTTACTCATATAATGACCATATCTTTAGAAAGCCTTATTTACATAGTATTTAATATGTTGAGTTTATCTTGCCTAAATATTGTCATTTTATCTGGTTTATAAGACTAGGTTTGTTAATTATTCTGCAGTTTAAATTTATTCTTTGGCCTAGATCTGATGTGTGGCTAATTTCCAAATGTTTTATTAATGTAGTTATTTTATATCCTTCTCTGACTGGTATAACATAAATTATTGATTATATAATTAACATATAACATCTCTCTATATCAAAACTGGTGTTCTGAATAACATTGCTTAGTATATTACCTAATAACATAAATAAAAAATATTCTATAACATTGGAATGGTATCTAATTTTAGATATGTCATTCCTAAATTAAAATGAACAATAAAATAACAAATTATAACACTAACATTTCTTATGGATAATCCTTACGTATCTAATTACTATATGTAATAGGAATCTGACATCCTGGTCACATATAACGGTTATCATCTTATACTACTCAACATTAACAGTTTGTTTTGTAATTCCCCATTTTACCAGATTTATGCCCCCTCTTTAAGTATAACCCTGGCTATCTAAGTTATATTCCATTCTATGGAATGTTCATACAGCTTTAGTAGCTTTTTATTAGTAACATTACTATTTCATTATCAAAGTAGACACTGTTCATAAAACTTAAAGTTTATTGCTTTGTACTGTAACTCGTGCACCTTTTAAAAGTTTATTAGTTATAATTTGATCACTTGCACTTGTCTATGGTGAATTATCAATATATTTACTAGTCCTTCTCTAGTTTTTAACATGAAATATTCAACCATGGGGGAACTGTGAAGATTTGTTTATACAAACTAAACAATAACTTTTTGAATGCACTAATATTTAATACTACTAACACTTTTAGTTTTTTGTCAGTTTTACAGTGATATGGTTTTTTAGAGTGTTATACTTTCTCTTTGGGCATTCATTGATTTAGGGGTTTTTTGGGGGTTCTTTCCCTATGGGGTTTTTGTTTTATATGGGTCGTCTTAATTATTCTTCTTTCTTCTTTGAGTTTGGTTATTCTTCCTTCTTCTGTAGTTTTGGATTATCCTTCTTTCTTCTTTCTTCTGTAGTTTTTATTTTTATTATTCTTCTTTCTTCTTTGAGTTTGGTTCTTCTTCTTTCTTCCTTCTTCGGTAGATTTAGTTTTGATTAGTCTTCTTTCTTCTTTAGTTTTAATTAGTCTTGTTTCTTCTTTCTTCAGTAGTTTTGGTTTTGAGTTATTCTTCTTTCTTCTGTCTTCAGTAAATTTGGTTTATTCTTCTTTCTTCTCTAGTTTTAATTATTCTTCTTTCTTCTTTCTTCAGTAGTGGTAGTTTTGGTTATTCTTCTTTCTTCAGTAATAGTAGTTTTAATTAGTCTTCTTTCTTCTGTCTTCAGTAGCTTTGATTGTTCTTCTTTCTTCCTTCTTCAGTAATAGTAGATTTGGTTGTTCTTCTTTCTTCAGTGGTTTTGGTTATTCTTCTTTCTTCTCTAGTTTTAATTATTCTTCTTTCTTCAGTAGCTTTGATTGTTCTCCTTTCTTCCTTCTTCTGTAGTAGTAGTTTTAATTAGTCTTCTTTCTTCCTTGATTTTAATTATTCTTCTTTCTTCTTTCTTCAGTAGTTTTAATTAGTTCTTCTTTCTTCTGTCTTCAGTAGCTTTGATTGTTCTTCTTTCTTCTGTAGTAGTAGTTTTAATTAGTCTTCTTTCTTCCTTGATTTTAATTATTCTTCTTTCTTCAGTAGTTTTAATTAGTTCTTCTTTCTTCTTTCTTCTGTAGTAGTAGTTTTAATTAGTCTTATTTCTTCCTTGATTTTAATTATTCTTCTTTCTTCTTTCTTCAGTAGTTTTAATTAGTTCTTCTTTCTTCTCTAGTTTTAATTATTCTTCTTTCTTCTGTCTTCAGTAGCTTTGATTGTTATTCTTTCTTCTTTCTTCAGTAGTTTTAGTTTTGACTGTTCTTCTTACTTTTTTAGTTTTAATTAGTCTTCTTTCTTCTTTCTCCTGTGATTTTAATTATTCTTCTTTCTTCTTTCTTCTGTGGTTTTTATTTTGATTATTCTTCTTTCTTCTGTCTTCAGTAGTTTTTCGCTGTGTATGCCTTTGTTTCTTCTAGTGTGGTTTCCTTGTCGGGGTATATTAATTGCCTGCTTCTATCTTACCTGGGTAATTTTGTTGTTATCATTTTTAGTTTCCTGGGTTTTTAAATTTGTATTATATTATATTATTTGCAGAATTTTTCTTTATTTAACCTTTCTTGTGAATATATTAGTAAATAGTGCATTTTAATTAATTCTCATCTGGATATTCCATATATTAGAGCTTTATTAATGATCATTGAGTAATGCATTTGTGTGGATTATCTGTCACGCTACAATGTTCAAAAAAAAGCAAACACTAGAGACCTAATTAACTGGAATACAATGCGTGCCTTTTACACAAACAAAGACTTGTTTTGGAACACCGTATTGAAATAATAAGCGCAGCTGTAGGGTACTTCTAAGAATTTGCTCTCTTTACTTTCCTCTTTGTCACACGTATTCTTCTGAGTCATCATCTCTGTGATCGGATTGTTTACTGTTTGATTCAAGATTATCGCTGTTTTCAATTCAGCAGAATTTCAAAACACTACCGGCCAGTGCAAAAGAGAGCGGTATTGTAACAACCAAAAATTTAAAAATTTTAGTATGACTGAAAAGACGTTACATTCAGCATGACACACCTACTCAGGCCTCGAGCAATAAATAAGAAATGTGTGTCGAAGTGTCAAGTGAACGTTTACTTCAGACAATGCAAGTACGTTTCACATAGCTGTACAATAGGGAACAAGGTTGGCCGTGACAGACTCGACTAAAACACGAGATTTACAGCCTGCAAATGTAAGATAATGGAAACTGTGTCAAGTACCAATTTAGAGGAGAGACTGTGACGGACACACTGCCGGTTATTTGAAAAGTTCTAGTAAGAATAAAAGGGTGTAAGTCACACAATAGTATATACCCTATACGAGGACGGACATCGATACCTAAAATAATAGAATCGAACTTGTAAACAGCGGGGGAACGACTTACTGGCGACAACGGATATTTACGACAGGCAGAAGGTGTGCCGTTTTGGAAACGACGTCACGCTGCGCCAGGATAGCGTTCTGGAAAAAAGGGTCAAACACAGCGAACAATAACAAGATACGACACATTGTTTGCATGAGAACTGCAGTGAGATCCGGAGTACGCTTAGACAATAGCTTGATAGACAACCATAAAATTGCTCCTGTTCTAGGAAAAGGAGTACGGAGGCTTTCGACGCGAACCCGTGGGGAGACAGGATATCCAATCACAACCCAGCATCTACCCAGAGAACTGGTGGAGAGGACCGTCGCCAGCATAGCAACGGGAACGTCGAATGAGAAGTGAAGAACGACACTCTGGCTTAAGGGTAGGAGATCTTCTGTCCTATCATGTTCAACTTGAGGCGTGTTTTACAGAAGGGTGCATTGTGGTACACGATGTTTGATAAAAACCGTTTGCAGTGCACGCGGGAGGACAGTCTTTCATAATTTTTCACTCATATACTTTGAGCAGTCTTCACGTACTTTTAAAACAGTCTATTTATAACTTTTAACAGTCGGTCGTCAAAGTTCGATTAACATACGGACGGCAGTGGGACTTTGAAACTTTGCCATGCGTTATATAGCTAAGAGACTTAGACATTTCGATATTGGCGCGTATCCGGTAATAGTGTACTTTCAGTGTCTAAAAACATGCGACATACGCCAGTGCTTAACAATTATAGAATTCTTTATTATACTCTAATTCAGAATTGAACTAACCAGTCACACTTACATCAATAATCGACGCGTAGAACTATCGTTGATGTAATACCGGACGGCGAAATCATAACATTATACAGTGCTGCGGAGCGATACAATATCATGTGGAACAATTACACCGCGGCATCAAAACACTAACAGTAATGAACATACCAAACGTTGAACAATAGACAGACATATATATATCCACCATAGTTAACGATGAACTTATCTTCACGACACATAATTTCATGACTCGAACAATAACAGCAGCATCAACAGAATACGCACACACAGCGCGAGTGAATCTGTTTCGCGTGTGTTAAGTGTCAGTGACCGCACAGTTTCCCACACATGGTCCAGCAGAGAGGAGTTACGCCGATGGAAATATCGGATAATTCATCTAAACAAGTAATCTTTATGCTATTCTTATCATAAGGAACTCTACTGTCCTGTCTCTTTTTCAAGAAACACCCCTTGAGCATTTAAATTAAACATGACAAACATAATTAACGCCATCCATCTGAGGCATACGATGAACGCATTAGTATAGGATTTATTGTTTGAATATTTGTGTTTCTATATATCGATTGCATTATATATGTACGAGGGCTATCCAGAAAGTAACAGACGTTTTGAAATAAAAAATTTACAAAATGGAAAAACAAAATTTTATTATATACATTTGAAAGGTACACTCTTAAGCTATTTTTCTACATAATCGCCATTCAAATTAAGGCACTTATCATACCGTGGCACAAGTTTTTCAATAGTGTCTCTGTAGAAATCTGCCGCCTGCGATTTCAACCACTGGTTTACACCGGCATGCAGTTGGTGTCAGTATCAAAGCGTTGTGTAGCGAGCCATGTCTTCATCGCTGGGAAGAGGTGATAGTCGCTCGGCGCCAAATCCGGACTGTATGGTGGATGATCGAACACCTCCCATCCAAAACCATCGAAGAGCTCTCGGGTACGATTGGCCGTGTGTGGACGTGCGTTGTCGTGAAAAAACAAAACCTTCGCACTAAGTTTTCCCCGACGCTTGTTTTGTATCGCGCACCTTAACTTTCTCAGTGTTTCACAATACCTCTCTGAGTTAATTGTTGTGCCACGTTCAAGAAAATCAATGAGAATCACTCCTTCAGAGTCCCAAAACACAGTAGCCATGATCTTTCTTGCTGACAGCGTTTGCAAACACTTCCTTGGTTTCTTGGGAGAATTTGTGTTTCCCCATTCCATCGACTGCCTTTTTGTTTCACTATTGACATGCTTCACCCAAGTCTCGTCCCCAGTTACGATACGATCGATAACTTTGTTACCATTTTTGTCGTAATCTTCGAGGAAAGTTAGTGCTGCAGCCAGTCTCTGTTTTTTGTGGTCTTCCGTTAGGATTTTCGGAATCCACCTAGCACAAAATTTGTGGTAACCAAGCTTTTCCGCCACAATTTCATGCACCAAACTCCGTGAAATTTGGGGAAAATGTTTTGAAAGTTCCGTAATCGTGAAACGACGATCTTCACGAATTTTGTCGTTGATTTTCATCACCAGTTCATCAGTCACAAGGCTAGGTCTACCACTGCGGTCCTCATCGTGAACATTGGTACGGCCATTTTTAAAATCAATGCACCATTGCCTCACTCGGCTTTCACTCATTATTCCTTTTCCGTACACATCACAAAGTTGGCGATAAATTTCAATTGGTTTGTGATTTTTTGCCAACAAAAACCTAATCACAGAACGCACCTCACAAGTGGCGGGATTTTCTATTGCAGCGCACATTTTAACACGTCACAGAGAGCAAAGTAAGAGGGGCACAGACCGCACGCTACCACAGCTGGATGCGTACTGAGTGTAGGAACGTTCTGACACCAAGATGGCGGCTCTACCCCCGCCCACCGCCGCGGTTGGTCAAAACGTCTGTTACTTTCTGGATAGCCCTCGTATGTGTATGTTTTTCAGCAAACAACGTATTGGATTTACCTTGTAATTTGATGTATAAACTGTCACAGGACAAATGGCGCCAATTGTACACACTATAGTTTTTTAGGCCCTTAAAAGGACCGTTTGTCGGGTACGCTAAATCATTTGCGTACGCTGCCCGAGCCGCGCTGTGATGTTCGGCGGCTGCGTCCGCTGTTCCGGGCGTGCTGCGGTTCTCTTCTTTCGGCAGCGGTATGTAGAGCCCGCTGCTGTCCCAGTCGATGTCCATCACTGCTTCTCCTGCGTTCTCCATTCTTCCTTTTCTTCCAGCTGGCTTGACGACGTCCAATGGAGTGCGCCAAAAATTTTTAGCGGCGCTGTTTTTATGCCCTGACAGGTCGTATGCCACGAACCTATCAGAGTGCCGCTGGTCCCTGGTTGGCTCGCCTCGAGCACGTTAGATGGTCACGTTGAGGCCAATCAAGCTGCTGCCGATCCTTGATTGGGTCGCCTCGCCTTCTCGTGTCACGTCTCGGCTGGCGCCGAGAGCAGATCTTCGCCTCGCTATGTCACAACTCCCCCGGGTCTTGAATGCTCTCCGGTGGCCAGCCCATTGTTCTTCTCCGGCGGGTTTGAGCCGTTGGCGGTGAACCTTGTATGGACGTCCGTCCTTCTCCACCGTGTAAATCTGCCCGCCGAGGGTTGCGGCAACGCTAAAGGGACCTTCCCAGGCTGGCTCCCATCCAGGGTACCTCCGTCCTTTGGCTGGTCCGGCGTGGCTCTTGACGTACACCAGCTGCCCTACGGCCAGTGTAGGGTCCTGTGTCCTCCGTTCCGGATACCGCCGCCGCTGATACTGCGTCTGGTGTGACCTGGCCGCCTCTTCTCGTTCCTCAATTGGCCGGACGTCCTGTTCTGCGTGTGGCCGACTCCAGTCGCCGGGTCGGCGTAGGTCTCTGCCCAGCAGAAGCTCGCTCGGTGTCACTCCAGTGGCGGCGTTTGCACGATTCCGCAGCGAGAACAGAATCGTCGGCAAACGCTTGTCCCAGTCGCCATGGTCCTTGCAGTCATGGAGCTGGATCCGCAGCGCCTTCTTGATCTCGCCGTTGCGCCGCTCGGTCGGGTTCGCCCTGGGATGGTAGTTGGCTGTAGTCCACGGTCGTATGTGCAGCTTGTCGCACATCTGCTTCCACTTGTGGCCCGTGAGCGGCTTTCCGTTGTCGGTGAGCAACGCCTCTGGGTATCCCCAACGAGGGAACACTTCTTCCTCCAGGTAGCGGATAATGGTGTCGGCGTCCGCCTTGCGCACGGCCTTTGCTTCCACCCATCTCGACATCATATCCGTGACCACTACGATGTACCGGTTGCCAGCTCGAGTCAGCGGATATGGTCCCATGACGTCCAGGGCGACAGTATTCCAACATCTCCTGGGTCGGTGAGGTCGCTGTTGGTCCTGTTCGGGATTTGCGCCGCGCTTGTGTAGGGCGCATATTCTGCAACTCTGGACGTATCTGCGGACATCAATGGTTAGGCCGGTCCAGACGAAGTCCTTGCCGATGGCCCGAAACGTTTCTTCGGCCCCCGGATGACCGGCTTCAGGGAAGTCGTGGAAGTGCCTGATGACCTCCATGCGGACACTCGGCGGCACGTACAATCCTGGTTCCTGGTTGCGTCTGTCCTTCCAAACCAGGCCGTTGTCCACCCGGTATCCTCTCGCTGTAGCCGCCGCAGGGTCGTTTCTCCACGCTTGGCACTCCTGGTCGCCTTCTTGCGCCTCCTGCACTGCCTGATGGATGCCGACAGCTGTGATTTCTTGTAGTCGGGGTGCAGCTGCCGCAACACTGCGAAGTGGCCTCTCTTCAGGCTGCATCCGTGGTTCTTCTTGGACGCCGGCAGTATCTTCAAGCCCAGGTTCCCTCGAGAGGAAGTCCGGCAACTCGTTCTCCTTGCCCGGGCAGTGGACGACGGTGAATTTGAAGCTCTGTATCAGTAGAGCCCAGCGAGCGTACTTCGTCTTCTGCCCCGTCGCCTGCTTCAGCCAAGTTAGCGCCTTGTTGTCGGTCCTTAGGGTGAAATGTCGATCCTCCAAGTATGGCCGGTATTTCTTGATGGCCCAGACGACTGCCAAACACTCCAGTTCGTTGGAGTGGTAGTTCTTCTCCGCCTCGTGGAGCTTGGCACTGGCGTACGAGATGATACGCCTCTCTCCGGCTTCGGTGCATTGATAAAGCACCGCTCCAAGTCCCTTTTGGCTGGCGTCGGTCTGCAGAAACATCGGCAAGTCTCGATCCGGTCGTGAGAGTTTTAACGGCTGCCGGAAAGCGGCCTTAACCTCTTCGAAGGCTCGCTGAGTTGTGTCGTCCCAATGCCACTTTCTTGTCCGCAGCAGGTCCGTTAACGGTTCCGAAATCATGGCGAAGCAGGGGATGTACTCTCGCAGCCAGTTGCAGGTTCCCAGGAAGCGTTGCAGCTCTTTCTTGTTGCTGGGGGCCGGCTGGTCTTCAATCGCTCTGAGATGTTGCTGCTGCGGGAGGTTGCCGTCCGGAGTAATCTCGTGGCCCAGAAAGGCGACTTCTTCCCGGCCGAAGTGACACTTGTTGAGCGAGCAGGTCAGCTGGTGCATCTGCAGCCTTTCCAAGACTTGATCCAGGTGTCGCAGGTGCGTTTCCCAGTCGGGGGAGTAGACAATGATGTCGTCCAGATAGACGAGGCAGCACTCCCGTAATAGTCCCGTGAGAACATCCTGCATCAGCCGTTGGAAGGTGCTGGGCGCGTTCTTCAGCCCATAGCACATCACCCGGAACTGGTAGCGACCTCCGTCGGGCACCGAGAATGCTGTGTATTTCTTTGCTTCTTCCTCCAGCGGGATTTGCCAGTAGCCGCTCTTGAGATCTAGGGTCGAGAAGACTTGGGCCCCGCTGAGGTCCTTGATTGTTTCGTATATCAGCGGCAGTGGTGAGTCCACATCCTCGGTCTGATCGTTCAGCCTCCGGAAGTCTACGCAGAACCGGGGTGTGCTGTCCTTCTTCTTCACAATCACCACCGGAGAGCTGTATGGCGAGGTGGCCGGTTCAATGATACGCTGCCTCAGCATCTCTTCTACCTGTTCCCGGATGGTGCGTTTCTTCTCGTCGGAGTACCGGTACATTGGGAGCCGGAATGGCTGGCTACCTTCTATCAGCCGGATCTCGTGCTTGGCCGCAGATGTAGTGCGGAGCGGGCCACGGGAGAACAAACTGCGATGACGGTGTAACATTTCCAGAAGCCGTTTATGGTGTTGGCCACCTGCTGACGTTTGAAGGCTAGCTTCGTCAATGTCCTCTTCCTCGGGCTCCGCGTGGTCATTCCAGAAGACCGTCTGTCGGTTCTCGCTGCCAATGTGAAGGCAGCCCCGTCGGTAGTCCACAACTGCTTGGTTGGCCGTGAGCCAGTGGTGGCCCAATAAAACTTCTTCTTGCAGTCCGGGCACTTCTAGCAGACTGGTGGTGGTCGCGAGACTTCCAATTATAATGTCTGCGACGACGGTGGCCGTTGAGTGACATTGCTGACCGTGTAGCGCTAGCTGGACAACTCGGGGCTCCGTCTTCCTTCCTCCGGGCAGCAGACCGGCTCGTACGAAGTCGTAGTTTGCGGCGGAGTCCAAGGCTGCGGTCAGTTTTCGGCCGGCGATCTCTATTGGAATGCGCGGTATGTCCGCACCTAGTTGGTTCACGCGCCCCGGTGGGCTATTTACCGGGGCGCTTGGTCGTTTCCCTGCCGGTTCTTCACAGGGCAGTCCCGATGGAAGTGTCTTCCCGGGCAGTAGCGGCACTTGGGCGTTAGGCTGTTCAATCTTTGTTCCTCTTTCGTGCTTGAGGCCGATCGACACTGCTTCGACCCCCCTACTCGATCCAGGGAGTTTTCAGCAGAGTCATCCCGACCTCGCGCACGACTATCTTGATCCAAGTCCGCCTCGATGCTCATTGCCCGTTGTAAAAGTTCCTCTAAAGTCATAGGCGGCGGGAACCTCAGCGCAGGTCGAAGGCGTGGCTGCAGCTGTTGTGTAAGCATGGCTATGCTCGTCCTCTCGTCACCTCCGGGGTACAGACGGCGAAACAGCTTGATTTTTCTCAGGATGAAGATTTCCGCCGATTCCTGCCGCTGCGTTTGTCCGTACAGCTCGGCCAGCAGCTCTGCGTCTCGTTGCATCCCGCAGAAGTGATGCCGGAAGCGGTCGCAGAACTCGGGACAATTTATCTGCAGTCCCGTGTATCTCTCTGCCCACGTGGCAGCTTCTCCTCGGAGCTGCCGCACTGCGTAATCTGCCCACTGTTCAGGTGGGACTCTGTAGTCCCGCAGCTGTCGCTCTAGCTGTTGAAGATATCGTTCTGGATCCTCGTACTTGAGGCCATGGTATGTAGCGGTGATCACCGGTGGCAACGTGCACCTCAGAGCTGCGGCGAATTGCGCAAAGCCTTGCTCTATTTCGAACCCGGTGACCCGCTGGGTGTAGCTGTTGGGCGCCATGTTGTTTTGTGTGCCGGCTGGTAGTTCTCTGGCGTGGCTGGATCCTGCATCCGCAAGATGATCGTCGCCCCACGTTGGGCGCCACTTGTCACAGGACAAATGGCGCCAATCGTACACACTATAGTTTTTTAGGCCCTTAAAAGGACCGTTTGTCGGGTACGCTAAATCATTTGCGTATGCTGCCCGAGCCGCGCTGTGATGTTCGGCGGCTGCGTCCGCTGTTCCGGGCGTGCTGCGGTTCTCTTCTTTCGGCAGCGGTATGTAGAGCCCGCTGCTGTCCCAGTCGATGTCCATCACTGCTTCTCCTGCGTTCTCCATTCTTCCTTCTTCCTTTTCTTCCAGCTGGCTTGACGACGTCCAATGGAGTGCGCCAAAAATTTTTAGCGGCGCTGTTTTTATGCCCTGACAGGTCGTATGCCACGAACCTATCAGAGTGCCGCTGGTCCCTGGTTGGCTCGCCTCGAGCACGTTAGATGGTCACGTTGAGGCCAATCAAGCTGCTGCCGATCCTTGATTGGGTCGCCTCGCCTTCTCGTGTCACGTCTCGGCTGGCGCCGAGAGCAGATCTTCGCCTCGCTATGTCACAAAACATGTGTTCTTTTATGTTCTTTTCATGAGTTTATGAATGTATGTATTTACAGGGAATCATCCATATTTTATATATTGAATTTAATGAATGATATAATGTTAATAAATAAGTGTTTATTTTATCAATATGCGTTCATCATTGTCAAATTACCTCAGAACGAGAAAGTAATGGCATTTGAGTGATTTATGGTAGTTTATTTTATTTTATTTATTAATGCAACAACTAGAGTCTCCATGCAATAGTTATGCTAACGTAAAGTAATTAACGTGTTATTTATTGATTACACGAGCTCATTATGCAAATTAATATATTCAATAATTACTTAATCACAGATTAATTAATTCATTATTGTTAGCATAATTGCTTAATGACTGCCCAACACGTGGCCAGTGTAGTATTTGGGTCCCAAAGAACGTAGGGCTCGGCAATCACAGATTAGTTAACTCAGTAGCGTAATAGCATAACACCCCACAGTGTTGTATTTGGCGCCCACCGCACGGCAAAGAGCAGGCAGTAGAGATAGGATAAGCGTATATATTAATATTTCATGTTAATAGTTGTAAGAACAAATATTATTAGTGTGAAGCTAGTTGGACTGGGACTGAATGTTAACGCGGAGTAAAGCTGCAAAAATGACGACCAGTAGTACAGATTCCATGGATTTCGACATTAATAACCAACAGGGAGTACCTGGTGTCGAACGAGAGGAATCACCAACTTATTCACAAATGACCGAGGAGACGTCAGACGTCAGAGCGCGGGGACAGGAGTCCCAACAACAACCGCAGGAAGAGGTGACGTTGCGCGCATTAATGGACTTTATGAGTAAGAAATTTGAGAAGCAGGATGAAAAATTCGAAAAGCAAAAGGAAGAGATTAATGAGAATTTTAATGAAAAATTTGAAAGGCAAAAGGAAGAGATTAACGAGAATTTTAATAAAAAATTCGAGAAATTAGAAGAAAAGTTGGAAAAGCAGAATGAAAATTTTACACAAATACGCGCAGAAATGCGTGAATACATAAATAATTGTGATAAGAAGATAGACGAGGTTCAGAAGCAGCAGAACGAGATCGTCAAAGAGTTAAAGGAGGACACCGACAAGAAATTCGAAGAGGTGCGAGAAACAAGAGAATTAGACCGACAGGAACTAAAGAGTGTTGCCCAAAATACTCAAACGAGCATCAAAAAGATCCACAACAGAGTGGAGACACACGCAAAAGAAAATCACAAGAAACAAGAGGAATTGAGAGTCTAACTATTCCAAACAGTAAGACAATTACAACAGGAACAGGGAGACGTAAACAACACAATGCAACAGAAAATCAATGAGGTAGATGGAAGACAGAAGTCGGCGGAACAAAAACTAGACGAGAGCACCAAAGAGAAAACCACCCGTATCAACGAATTAAAATCCCAGATAGAACGACTACAGCGTCAGCTAATTGAAGGTGAGTCTGGAATAATCAGTAGAATTAACGGACACACACATACAGAGTTAAAGTATAACGGCACTGACAGGTTCCCAATGGAGTTCCTGAAGGAATTGTCAGAGATCCAGGAACAGTACTACAACAACGGTGACATTAAATGGATCGGGAGACACTTGGAGATGGACGCTGGAATATGGTGGCGCGTCATAAGGAATCAAATCTCCACGTACGAAGAATTTAAAGAAGCTTTCACCTTGAAGTACTGGGGTCAAGAACGCCAGGACAATATACGCGACAATCTGGAGTACGGCAGATATGAGTGGAATGGACCAATCACAGCTGTCCAGTATGTAGAACGGATTTTACTGGAAAGTCGGCAACTGTCACCAGCATTAACCGACACTCAGCTGATACGAAAACTAGCTCGCCACTTTGGTAAGGACTTGCAGCTCGCCGTGGTATCACGAGTATACCAAATTTCGAAGCGTTGATTACGGAATTTACAAGTATACAGTCAAGCGGAGAGAACACTCGTAGGCCACATTATAGACCTTACAACGAAGGGAGGAACAGCCCGAGAGAAAGGGAGACGCAGTATAATAAAAATGAAAGTGACCGGCAGCCAACAAGGGGTCGGTATGACAACAAACACTACGTCAATACAGTACAGTTTACACCAGCTGAGGCAGGACCCAGTAGGACGGTCGTTGACACTACCCCAAGGGCGAGCGGTAACAGCGACAACAATAACAAAAAAAAAAATACGTCGAACGAGGGGAGAAGATAGAATTTCTAAACGACTTCTTTCCAAGTGAGAATGTAAATATATTGTTACCTGATTTACGAAAGGACCTACTAAAAGAGGACGACGAGATTGTAAATAAACAAATATTGAAATGTCCCGAGATTACTATTAAATTTAATAATGATGTAATTGTCGAAGCCTTACTTGATACTGGTTGTATCATTAACGGGTTATCGGAAACTTGGTTTAATAACCATAAGAAGAGTATAGAACCATATGAGACACTACCCGTAACGAATACATTTATAATAAGTGCTGTAGGTAGTAAATCCAAATTAGTTAAGAGACAAATATTGTGTGACATTGAGATTGGTAGTATCCGATATGAATGTGTGTTTTTGGTAATACCAGAATTAGTGAAACCATGTATACTAGGAATTAGTTTTTTACAAGAAGTTGGGTGTCGCATCGACATCGGAAACAAAGTAGTTAGTTTAAAAAACGATACTGTTGATGAGGAGCACATTATACCAATCATGAATATTGACGTGATAAACAGTGAAGAAGAAGAGGAAGTACTGCGATGCATCGATGAGAAGATTGGGAGCATAGACTGCGTGGATGAAGGAATACTGCAACGCCTGAAGGAGATTTTGGTAAGGAACCGGAATGTTTTTAGGGAGTGCCCGGGAAGAATCGAGGGTTACACGCACGAGTTTCACGTTACGGACAGGACACCTTACTTTCAACGAGGGTGGCCTGTGCCGCTTGCCTACAGAGACAAGGTGAACGAGGAGATTAACCGGATGTTACGATATGGTGTAATCGAACGTTGCGCCAGCCCGTACGTCAACCCAATCGTGACAGTTATCAAGAAGGATGGGAGGGTTCGCCTATGCCTTGATGCAAGAAAAGTGAACAGCGTGACCGTGCCCGATTACGAAGGAGTGTCCCCGGTAAATGAGATATTGGCTAGATGTGGTGATATGCAGTACTTGTCGACAGTCGATTTATCCAGTAGCTTCTGGCAAGTCCCATTAAAACGAGAGTGTAGGGATTTCACTGCGTTTATGCATGAAGGGTGGTGCTACCGATTCACAGTGACACCATTTGGACTCAGCACCAGCTCTGCAGCGTTGACACGTGGATTGGATGTGGCCCTCGAGGAGGAGGTCAAGAAAAACACGATCATCTACGTGGACGACTGCTTGTGTTACTCTAATAATATACAAACACACTTAAATCATTTAGAAGCGTTGCTAAACAACCTCAATAAAGCAAATATAACTGTCGTCCTCACCAAGTCACAATTCTTCAGACGAGAAATCTCCTTCCTTGGTTATCGCCTTACAACAAAAGGGATACAAGCAAACGATGACAAGGTAAAGGCGATTATGGATTTCCCAGCACCGAAGAATACAAAACAACTCAAAGGTTTTCTTGGTCTTACCAATTTTTATAATAGATTCTCAAGTAAATACGCAGAAACAACGCAACCTTTACATGAACTGCTGAAAGGTGGACGAAAGTTTTCATGGACAAGGGAAGTGGACGAGTGTTTCCAGAGAGTCAAGAATTTATTTATAGACACAGTAACCCTACGGTTCCCATGGCCGAACCAAAGATACTATATTCAGTGTGACGCTAGTAATTTTGCGTATGGTGGCCAGCTTTACCAGATTGATGAAGATGGAGAAATCGGCGTCATCGCTTTTACAAGCAAGACATTTAAGGGAGCAGAACGCAATTACTTCACGACGGAGAAAGAGCTCCTGAGTATCGTTAGATGTCTGGATAAGTTTCGTATGTACATACTTGGCCAACCACTCACGATAATCACCGACAATAAAGCATTAACATTTATGCACAAGTGTCACTTAAACAATTCCAGAATTACAAGATGGATTCTCGCCATACAGGAGTACAATTTCGACATTATCCACTGCAAAGGAAAGGATAATGTCGTTGTGGACATACTGAGTAGATACCCGGCTGACACGGAACAACACGAGACAAACGAGGAGACGCACGAATATTTGATTAATCACCTAGTTATTAAAATGAGTCAACAATTAGGTAAAATAATTAGAGGTATCGGCAAATGCCAAAATGAAGATGCCAAACTCGGAACGCTCATAGATAAGATTAAGAATAACGATGTAGATAGTAAATTAAGTAAATTTTATAAAATTGTTAATGATAAGTTGTACCGACGACGACGTGGCGAATGGAAACTATACATTCCTGACAGCGTGTCGAAGGATCTAATTGCAGAGATACACCAAATGTACGGACACCTAGGCCCGAAAAGGTGTATAAAAATGTTACAAGAGCACTTCACGATCGACAGCTTGATCAAGAAAGTGAAAGTATATATCCAAACTTGTGACTCTTGCCAACGGTACAAGGATACGAACAACAGGATGCTCTTTGGCGGAACAAAGGCCATGATACCATCAGCCAGAGGTGACATAGTAAGTGTTGATTACTATGGACCCTTACCAACAGGTACAGGAGGTGTCAAATACTTACTTGTCATGGACAACTTCACAAAGTTTGTCAAACTATTCACACTAAGAAGAGCGACAACCACCACGACACTACGACGGATCAACGACTACTGTACGAAGTATGGACGACCGAGAGTCATTTTAACCGACAATGGCACGCAATTTACCGCCGAAAGATGGGTCAAAGGTCTCGAGGAGCTGGGAATACAACCAAGATACACGGCGATAAGGAATCCTCGAGCGAACTTAGCGGAAAGGATTAACCGCCAACTGGGAAATATATTCAGGATCCTGGTACACGACCAACATAGCAAGTGGTCAAGATACATCGGAGTAATTGAGACATGTATCAATGAAACGTACCACGAAACAATAGAAATAACACCCCACGAGGCACACTTAGGAAAGAAGCCGACCCGCGCATGGGAGAAGTGGCTGGACAAAGGTGTCGTCAACAATGAACACAATCCCAATATTAATGTGTTTGTAAAAATAAAAGACAAAAGAGAGAAATATGCTAAACGTATCAATGATGGTAAAAATATTACTAAATTTGATACCGGCGATAAGGTGCTGTTGAGGAGCTACCACCAATCCGACGCCGCAATGAAAAGGATTGACAAGTTTTTCGAGTTATACACCGGACCATACAAGGTTAATCGCGTCCTTGGTAACGCGACATACGAGCTCACTGAGTGTGATAGCAATGAGAAACTGAGGGGTATTTTTAACGTACGATTGCTGAAGAAATACTTTGAGACGAAATCACAAGTCTCAAAGGAAAATGAAAGTGCATCGACAATCAGTTAGACTAGTGGATTAGGAGGCGGATCAACACATAAGGTGAATGTCCCGCGAAAACCAGTCCAACTAGCTAATCGGTATGATGTATATCTTATTAGTGTATAATGTAAAGATTTTGTACAAGGAGTTCTTAAGTCACGATGTGGCAACCTAACGACATTAATTACATGTGTATAGCCAGTGTTAATGGAAATTTAAATAGAAAAGACAATTATGATGTGAAAAGTTCAATTGAATGTGCAGCAATAAATTGCGAAAAGACGTTATAACGAGTTTTATAGACACCCGATGATATTAGATTAATTAATCAAATCTGAGTGATATAAAACAAAGTTATCTATAATCATAATGATCTCAAGTGAATTGTTAATTGTTCCTGAATAATGTATATAAATTTCTAATCAATATAGTCAGTATAGATGATAGTAACACGTATTGTGAGTGATACTCAATAATAATTAGTGAATGTATCAATGTGTATTTACAGGTCGTAAATTGTATTTTAAATGTTCAAGATAGACTAAGAACATTAGCTATCATAATGATATTTAAACGATACATGAATAATTGTATTTCATGTCGAAAATCATTATTTCATGTGTTAGATTATAAGCGGACGGCACAGCCATCCACAGCTATTATTATTATTGTACATAATCCCATATCTAATTAGATATGCAAATGTGTGAAAATGCGTTCATCCTTCCTCAGATGCACGGCAATAAATTCCCAGAGGTAGTTTACAACCAAATATAGGGAATATATACCCCAAGCAGAGGAAAGTAGGTCATTGACCGCGACTTTATCAGAGGGGACTCCCACAACAAACACAGAGCGCAGAAATCGGATTAGAGTGTCTTCCGCTAATCCAACATCAAATCCGATTTGGAGACCTGTGTAACAACCAAAAATTTAAAAATTTTAGTATGACTGAAAAGACGTTACATTCAGCATGACACACCTACTCAGGCCTCGAGCAATAAATAAGAAATGTGTGTCGAAGTGTCAAGTGAACGTTTACTTCAGACAATGCAAGTACGTTTCACATAGCTGTACAATAGGGAACAAGGTTGGCCGTGACAGACTCGACTAAAACACGAGATTTACAGCCTGCAAATGTAAGATAATGGAAACTGTGTCAAGTACCAATTTAGAGGAGAGACTGTGACGGACACACTGCCGGTTATTTGAAAAGTACTAGTAAGAATAAAAGGGTGTAAGTCACACAATAGTATATACCCTATACGAGGACGGACATCGATACCTAAAATAATAGAATCGAACTTGTAAACAGCGGGGGAACGACTTACTGGCGACAACGGATATTTACGACAGGCAGAAGGTGTGCCGTTTTGGAAACGACGTCACGCTGCGCCAGGATAGCGTTCTGGAAAAAAGGGTCAAACAGCGAACAATAACAAGATACGACACATTGTTTGCGTGAGAACTGCAGTGAGATCCGGAGTACGCTTAGACAATAGCTTGATAGACAACCATAAAATTGCTCCTGTTCTAGGAAAAGGAGTACGGAGGCTTTCGACACGAACCCGTGGGGAGACAGGATATCCAATCACAACCCAGCATCTACCCAGAGAACTGGTGGAGAGGACCGTCGCCAGCATAGCAACGGGAACGTCGAATGAGAAGTGAAGAACGACACTCTGGCTTAAGGGTAGGAGATCTTCTGTCCTATCATGTTCAACTTGAGGCGTGTTTTACAGAAGGGTGCATTGTGGTACACGATGTTTGATAAAAACCGTTTGCAGTGCACGCGGGAGGACAGTCTTTCATAATTTTTCACTCATATACTTTGAGCAGTCTTCACGTACTTTTAAAACAGTCTATTTATAACTTTCAACAGTCGGTCGTCAAAGTTCGATTAACATACGGACGGCAGTGGGACTTTGAAACTTTGCCACGCGTTATATAGCTAAGAGACTTAGACATTTCGATATTGGCGCGTATCCGGTAATAGTGTACTTTCAGTGTCTAAAAACATGCGACATACGCCAGTGCTTAACAATTATAGAATTCTTTATTATACTCTAATTCAGAATTGAACTAACCAGTCACACTTACATCAATAATCGACGCGTAGAACTATCGTTGATGTAATACCGGACGGCGAAATCATAACATTATACAGTGCTGCGGAGCGATACAATATCATGTGGAACAATTACACCGCGGCATCAAAACACTAACAGTAATGAACATACCAAACGTTGAACAATAGACAGACATATATATATACACCATAGTTAATGATGAACTTATCTTCACGACACATAATTTCATGACTCGAACAATAACAGCAGCATCAACAGAATACGCACACACAGCGCGAGTGAATCTGTTTCGCGTGTGTTAAGTGTCAGTGACCGCACAGTTTCCCACACATGGTCCAGCAGAGAGGAGTTACGCCGATGGAAATATCGGATAATTCATCTAAACAAGTAATCTTTATGCTATTCTTATCATAAGGAACTCTACTGTCCTGTCTCTTTTTCAAGAAACACCCCTTGAGCATTTAAATTAAACATGACAAACATAATTAACGCCATCCATCTGAGGCATACGATGAACGCATTAGTATAGGATTTATTGTTTGAATATTTGTGTTTCTATATATCGATTGCATTATATATGTATGTGTATGTTTTTCAGCAAACAACGTATTGGATTTACCTTGTAATTTGATGTATAAACATGTGTTCTTTTATGTTCTTTTCATGAGTTTATGAATGTATGTATTTACAGGGAATCATCCATATTTTATATATTGAATTTAATGAATGATATAATGTTAATAAATAAGTGTTTATTTTATCAATAAGTGTTCATCATTGTCAAATTACCTCAGAACGAGAAAGTAATGGCATTTGAGTGATTTATGGTAGTTTATTTTATTTTATTTATTAATGCAACAACTAGAGTCTCCATGCAATAGTTATGCTAACGTAAAGTAATTAACGTGTTATTTATTGATTACACGAGCTCATTATGCAAATTAATATATTCAATAATTACTTAATCACAGATTAATTAATTCATTATTGTTAGCATAATTGCTTAATGACTGCCCAACACGTGGCAAGTGTAGTATTTGGGTCCCAAAGAACGTAGGGCTCGGCAATCACAGATTAGTTAATTCAGTAGTGTAATAGCATAACACCCCACAGTGTTGTAGTATGGTAGGGGTAACAGACTTGTCAGTATGAACAAAGCTAGCTTACTGTGCAAGACGTCGATGGCTTTGTTCACGAAGTTTAAAAGACGATCGTTTACTGATTACTGATACAAGTGCGGTCGCTTACTCGGTCGAGTACGTAGTCTGTTAAAGTACACGTCGCTTGTCTCTTTCTTAATTGGTTATTGTTGTCATTGTTTTGGTTTTTTGTGTTCCTAAGTTCTGAGAAATGGGAGATAAGAAAACGCAAAGGAGTAGAAATAACACTGCTTACTTTTTTGAAAATTGCCTGACTAGCAATTTCAAAATTTCTTTGTGTTGTGACTGATTCGGCTTACTCCTACTACTGCCGAGCATTTTGTGACAGTGTGCCTAAGGCAGAGGATTCGTTCACAAAAACTGGGTATAAGAATTGGAAGAACTGAAATTGTTTATGTTTATAGGCCTACAGTATATTTCTTCTAGGTAAACATTACTGGAAGTGCAACTTATAAAGAAAGGTTTGTTGATCATTAAAAAATGAAATTCTCCCTCTTATACTAACTAAGAATTACTAACCTTTCTAATTTTGTATATAATATATTTTATTAATTTTATTATATAGATGGTCTCACTACACACTTGAATTTATGAAGCTTTACCCTGCCCCCTCCCCCAAAGTTAGGCCCCAAGTTACGCCCATGTACTACCCTTTTAATTTATACTCAGACAGTATTTGTAGGTATATAGCATTGGGTAGCATAGATATTCACCACTATAGTAGCAGCAGGTTTAATGAGAACTTGTTTCTGTACAGATATAGTAATATACATATTACATACATACATACTGCAATTAAACAAATTGAGGATGCGTAGACGTCTATTAAAACTAATAATAGATAACAGAGTCGCTTATCTGGAGATGGGCATTTATTCAACTTAAACAAATTTAAATCTTGTCTGTAAATTCTTTTACACAAATTTATTTATTAAAATATATTGGCTTTAATTATTAATAAATGTTTATTTTATTTGGTCGAAGATTCCTTCTGTCTTGCTGTGGTAAGTTGCTACGTTGGCTGACCTCTGGCTTCGCTAACGCACTGTCACACTCGATTCACTCATGCATGCCGATTATCTGTCCAATATGGTTTTTATTTACAAATCTCATGTTCAGTAAAGTGGGTTAATTTGTTATTATTAATGTGGTGTGTTTAGCATACACCTTCTGGCAATCTTAATGTGTCCACGTGTTCGTGTAGGTGTATTCCGAAAATACAACTGTCCCTAAGCAGAAATCTTGTCTAACGCGAGTTAGTACGATTAGATCTACAAATGACTTAGCTCAGTGTTCTAATAACCCCTTTGATCTAGCATATGGATATCTCGTAGCTAAGACGTTGGACTCTTGTCACCCTTATAGAAAAACGTGTACTGTCACGAAAAACTCGCACAGAGAGTTTTAGTGGGACGAGTTGCAGACGAGAACTGTACGATCCTCAGACATCATGTAAGACTATGCCAGAGTGTGCAAAATCTTGTATAGATTTTATCTTAAAGTTTAATGACTTTTCTGCAGCTAAGGCTACTATAGAAAAGTGAATTCAGTTAAAAAATACATAGTAAAATTATGTTTTGATTGTATGACATACGAAAAATGTAGCACTATTTATGACGCATACACTGCCCAAGTTTCATTCCGATACGTTAATTATTATAGAGTTATTCAGGAAAACACGAATAACAAGCGCATTAACGCACTAAATTTGCACTTGACAAAGAATAAATTTACGGGTATTTTGACATATAACACATAATTTCCCATCTCTTATTTCAAAACTTACAGCTATAATACAAAAATTTGAACAAGATCAATTTAAAACATGTCTATAACGTCATAAATTGTGTAACAGCGACTTCGCGTATTTAAATTTTTAAATTGACTCTTATTGCATGTTTTATCGCAATACATATAAGAAGTTTTCTTCATTCAGCAGTTGATTTATTATTATATCTGCATCAAAAGTGTACATTTACATTCTAGATACCAGTGTGCTTTACATAATCTTTATTTTGAGAATAATTTATGATAATCTTTAACCCTATAAGCTGATTCTATAAGCACTCCTGGTCAGTCTTCTTGAGAGCTTCAATGGTGTTCACATTTCAATGGTAGAAATAATCATCCATTATTTCTGTGATTAAATATAATCAAGAGATCAAAAATCCAACTTCGACTGTCTTTCTCCTAACAAATACATTTTTTGGCTCTTTGGTCCACATTACATTATTGTCTTTCTCATTTACATTTTGTCTTTTGCCATGAAGGCAACTTTTCTTTATGTCAGGATGGACCAGTGCTCTAAATACTGGTTTTGTGGCCTCTGTTACAGAAACAGGGATGGATCTTCTATGTTCAGATCGTTTGTTCTTTATCTTGGTTTTCATAAATTTACACCAGGTTTCCAGTAGTGGTGGCCATAATTGATAAACAGTCTTTTCATCAGTGGATATACTGTGAAAAAATATAGCCCAAACAGCTGTTTTCATTTAACCATCATCTTCACATCATGGCATAGGCAAGGTGCTGCCATCTCTTTCTGGTTTTACCCACACATCTGTGTCCTATAGGATTATATGTCTAGACTTGTTTGTCCAATCTTGAATATGAAATTCTTTCAAAATGTTCTTTCCACCGTTATTTATAATCTTTTAGACTTTCGTTCAAGTTAAAAACTGAACTTAATTCAAGTTAAGGGAAGCAATTATTCTCTTATGGTCTCATTTTGTTTATACGGTCAAGTTTAGAACACCTTTTAACTCCTCTTAAGAATGCCATTGCTGAGGCCTGTATTTTACTTTCTTGTTTCTTGGTTGTCCATAATTCACACCCATAGGACAGTACAGGGACCGCCATAACTTTGTACAATTTAAGTTTGTATCTCACGTATCTTGTTTCTAAAAATATGGTTGATAGTCCTACAGATTGTCGAGAACTTACCTAACTTAACATTATAGTAAAAAATAAAACCATAAAATAGTTTTAGTGATTTTCACTCGTCAATTTATTAAAATTATAAATCCATGACAGCTGTTTCGGCAGCACAGTGCCTTCATCAGATGGTGTAAGCTGACTAATTTTTGTACAAACAATACAGAATATAAAATATAATACAAGTGCTGTTGTATAGAGAGCGATACTAATCTCGTGTCAATAAGATTTACACAATATCACGATTTATTTAATAAGATAGACTTGGTTTATGTTATGTTACATGTTTGTGTAATGTGTATTAACACATTACACAAACATGTAACATAACATAAACCAAGTCTATTTATACAAATTAAGCAGAGGCGAGCTATTTAGATCTAACTGATCATTTAATAATACATTTAAATATTTGTGTTTATTAATTTCAAGGGTTTCTAATAAATCAAGCTTTGGACCCTTATCAGATAAATGTAAAATTTCAAAATTGTCATAACTATGGTCTTTTTCTAACAAGTGATTTGCATAATTTGATTTGCCATCATTATATCTAAAACTATAATTGTGACCATACATTCTTTTTTCGAAAGATCTACCTGTCTGTCCGATATAAACTTTATTACAAGACCCACAGGATAATTTGTATACACCAGACTTTTGCAGTTTATCTGTTTTACTCTTATTATTTTTAATATATTTTCCCAAAGAAGACTGCGTCTTAAAAGCTGTCATGGATTTATAATTTTAATAAATTGACGAGTGAAAATCACTAAAACTATTTATGGTTTTATTTTTTCTATAATTTACAATGGATTTTCACCAAGTAAAGGCATCAAGCATTAATTAACTTAACATTAATATTATAATTCTTATCATAGCCAATATCATTTCCCAAATAGTTAAAATGGCTCACCTATTCTACAATTTGAACAGTAGTAATTATTTTTATTCTAACTGGTTCCTTTCCTCGAAATGCCATTACCTTTGTTTTTGTAGTGGAGATTTTCAAATTGTACAAACAGATTTTTGTAAAGCAGAGTCTGTATTTTGAATTAGAAGCAAGTCAGCAAGCAACAGCACATTCAGATGTCTGTCTCGTGATATCTTAATATCAGGGTTCACTAGATGTTTCCATTTCCTTACTAGTTCGTCAATATAAATGTTAAAAAGAGCGGGTGGTATACTGCACTTGTGTAATACCTTGATTGACAGATAATGTCTGTTGAGATATCCTACAATTATTTTTAACATTTATTGTTGTTCTGTAATATAGGCCTTGTATAGTTCTTATAAGTTGTTATGGGTATCCCTGTCTTTCTAATATTTGCCACTGCAAATTTCTGTGTACTCTGTCAAAGGCCTTCTCAAAGTCAACGAAAGCTACATGTATGCTTTATACAAATGCATCATTGAGAACTTACGATACTTCTCAGTGATTTCTATAATAATAAAACCATTGTATAAGATCTGCTCTTCCTGAAGTTTTCATTTTATCTAGACACTTGCTCTAATAGCATTTCCATAGTAGGACTGCAATTTATCAATAACTATTGGTTGGTATGCCAGCCTCTTTTTATTCACTTTTGGTCTGACATTAATGTACCGCCTAATTTGAGTTTTAGTTTCCATAACCGACGACATCCCATCAATTTCTGGTTGTCGCCTTTGCATTCCAGTTTTTCAACTAGTGCATCACCATATGGTTTACTTTCTACTACTGCATTGTATGACTTTGAATCACTATCTCCAAGGAATAATGAACCTCCCAATTAGACAAAAATCTCTGGCAGATGAAACTGGCTACTTTCTCTATCCCACCATTATCCCCTCATAATTTTTCGAACACTGTGGCTTATGGGTAGTTGTTTTATCTAGTTTACCGTGTATTTGTTTCAGCTCATAGCAGTACTTGGACCAGGACCTCGACGTTTTAAAACTTTGCCCATGTTTACATTTGTAGTGGTACAGCAAGCATTTTGAGATGAACCCCCTCTTTTACTATGTACCACCAAAAGCAATAGATTATAATTGTGATTTATTTCTTATGAATTTTCTGCTGCCACATTTTTCATGGATTTCTCAGCTACAACAGCTAAAGCAAGTGTAAGAGATTTGTGTATTTACTAATACAAGTCATGAGCTTGGTCAAATTCATCATTCTGCATAACATCTTGCCTGATTCATGTACTTGTCAGTACAGTGTAACCATAAAATGACCTACAATTTACTTCAAACAAGTTGTTTTCTTTGCAATAATCTGATGTCCAAAATTCTGTACTAAATTTATAATTATTGTGTGAATATTTTATGATTACATGCATTTTATGAACAGGCTAACACACGCTAAGCCCTTTCAGCTCTCACTGTTCCTTTTTTAGGTAAACTTCACATCTTCAGTTCTTACAGGCAACACAACTTTTAATTACTGATGACAAAAATTACAGAATGATGTTACTTGTCAATACAACCATATTGCCCAAAACTTTCAGTACGTTTCTTTCCTGAGGCACTTGTGGGTGATGGGGCCTAACCATACTTGTCACTGTAAAAATGGACATATCTATTCCATTCTAAAATTCCTTGCTGTGGTTAGTAGAATGAGAAAGGAATTCCTATCAGAGAGCAAGGGATGTGTTCATAAAGATGGGAAGACTGGGTGACAACAGAAGGGTTTTGGAGAGGTGGATGGAACATTTTAAGAGGCTGTTGAATGAGGATGTGAATGAAGATGAAAAGGAAGAAGAGGTTCGAGTCAAAAAAACAGACGATGGTGATCATATGATAGATTATCCTACTCTAAATGAAATACAAGTGGTAGTTTGAAAGCTTAAGAACAACAAGCCTATGGATTGGTATTAATGTCTATTTACATGGCCAATAATATTGTAACGCAACCGCTTGTATCAGATGTTTCCGCCTCTCCAAGAGTGTATTACAATTACGGGTTTATAATTAATTCAACCCCACTGTAGTAAGCGCCTATTTTGTAACGTACCGCCTTTAGAGTGAGGGTGTGACGTCCGTCTTTTTTACAGTCTCGGATCGGTCAGAACACCTCTTAGCAATCGCTACTTATGAATTATAAAGACTGAAGTTTAAATAAAGTTGTTGGTAATGTTACTCAAACAAAGCAGAAATTGAGTGTGTGTGATTTGGGTCAAGTAGGGAAGTTGTTTAGCCTTCTTTTGAAGAGAGAGCAAGTACCGTTTGTTTACCCTCGGTTTAGACGATTTCTACAATTTTCAAATATTTGCCTTGAACCGAATCAGCTGATTTTGACATTAGTCTCCAAATATAGGTTAACCAAACGACACTGTTGCTGAATACGACCAGGTGGATCGTCCTCTTCTTATTTTTTCTGAAATCTACTACAACTACCCACTACAATAAAATTTTATTATTCAATATCATTTCTCAATAATATTTATTTATAATATTATTGGTTTTTCTCTTCCGCTAAAATACAAATATTACAATCGATATTTTCATTAACTAGTACATGATATCGATTTCATTGAGTAAACATGGAATCATCATAAAATCGGGTTTTAACCAATTTTATCTTTTATTTAAACATCAATCAACATATAATTCTTTTATTTATTTCCCCAGGGTTAAGGGTAAGTTCTTTTTGTTATGAGATGGTCAGAAATGGATAATTATACTACGCTTTACAAATATAGAAAAACTTCGAAAATTTGTTTTTTTTTTTCTCTGAGTACGTAGTTCCGGATTTGTCCGTAAGAGAGCAGATTGTTTTATTTTTATTAAAACATGTGATTACACTTGGAAAGTTTTGTACTGAACGACAATTTGATTTGAGTTTTCTTTGTTAAATATTAAAAGAACTGTTTATATTACTTCTCTTCTCGAAGTTCTTACTTGTGTGAAGCTGTTTCTCAGGTGGTGTTCTTAGTTGTTTGTAATTTCATAACCGTCTGTCAAATACTATCTTGTCAAAACTCAAAACTTGGCTATGCTAGGCCTGAACGTCCAAAATGGTTTTTTCACTTTTATTATGGAGTATAGCAAGTTAACTTTGATAATTAAGGTAGTGGTACATAATGTGTATACTGTTATTCAAATTTTGTAACAATTTTGTGCTGTTCAAAAGATTTCTAAAGGATATTTTATTACAATTTTTGTCTCATCATTTTGCCAACCGGACGGTTTTCAATTTCAAATTCGATTAAACAATACTTGTTATTTCGTTACTCTTAGTAACCCATAATTTTTATATACCTTTTTATTGGTGCTGCTATTTACTTTTTAGTATATAGGCGGTTTGTAATTATTATAAATTTATTTTTGATTTACAGAAAAATAATTCTTTTTAATTTTTGTTTCTTTCCCAATTTGATTTACATAATAGTTTTCTGTTTATTTTCTTATAACTTTGGATATAAGTCTTTAATATTATTATTAACTTTACATGAAGTTATATATTATTTATTAATCTCTTATAGTATTCTTACACTGCACTATTTCCTTCTGCCATTTTCCTCATACAGTACTGTATTATTTTAATTTTTATTATCATCTGATATTTAAATCTTTTATGTTTTTTAAAAACCCTGGGTTATCTTATACAATAACACAATTATTTTATAAAATATAAAATTAACATAGGTATTAAATTTTGTTGCCTACACAATGTAAATACTACAGTAACTAAACAAAATACATAATTAGTTAGTAGCATCATAGTCTACTATTATAGTCTATAATTCTCACATCTACAGCACAATTCTGTAAGAAGTTCCCTTCACCTTCACTTATTACCTCATTGGGTACACTATAACTCACTTGTCACTGTATATCACTTTAATATTGTTTATAATGTTTAGTGATACAACTTAATTTTTAGCTAGTTATAGTTTACCCATTTCTGACCTTTATGGTATTACAAGAGTTATCATTTATTGGGACCGGGTTATGTACCGTTACATAAAGCCCCCCCACTAAAACAAATTTATTTTTGTTTTACTGGTTTACTAAAATAAATTGTTGATTGTTTCAATTCTCCTAACATTCTTGGTTTTTTTCTTCGTAATATCTTCCTTCATTTCAAACTGGTTATACACTGACTGGTAATTCAGACTGGTGGTAATTGCTGTTTTCTTACTCTACTCTCTCTCTCTTGGAGGCAAATTCATCAATTATTTATTTCTCTGGGTAGTGGTACTTCCACATTATATTTGATAAGGACTGGTCACACTAATCATATTAAACTTGTTTTAACACTCATTTCTATTTACTTCTATAAATTAGCTTTATCAATTAAGCTTCGGTCTGCTATCTTCCTTCTATTTTCTTCATCTATACTTCTGGAATCTAATATCAATCTATACAGCTATTTTATAATTTTTATCCCCTAAATATTCAATTTCCCTAACATTTTTCCCTATCTTGTGCGGTGGTACCAGTCGGGTGGCCACTTTTGGGTCCATTACTCCGCTGTCCATCCTTACACCTTCTGAGACCAGGGGAACATCATCCCTGCTCAAGAAAATTATTGCCGGAACATTTCTACGGTCAATACATAAAATAAAAAGATTATAAGTAGTAGTCAATTAGCGACTAGTACTAAACACTTTTGGGATTCTTCATACAGTTGCTGTTTGCATTTATTTATATATTTCTTCTTCTTCTTCTTCTTCTTCTTCTTCTTCTTCTTGATTCCTTCTTCTTTATCATTAACTAATAGCATATAACATTATTGATAGTCCTTATGTTAAAATTCTTTTGACTTTACTTCTTGTGACATATTTCTCCGTATCATTTCTTCTTATATAATCTTCAATTCCGAGAAATTCTAATTTATTGTATTAATTATCATCCTCCTTCAGTTTCATTGGAGTCATTAAATTATTCTTTATTCTTCTTATCTGAGCACGTTACCATCAATTGTTTTTGTTCATTTAATTTTTCTTCTGTTTGTTACCATTAAAAATATTACTTTTTCCTATTATTTCATTTTAAATCAATTCTTTATAACTCTTATTTACTAATCTGTTCTTATTTTTTGTTAAATCAAATGGTTTCGAAATATCTTCAGTAAGTTGTACTTACATAGTTTTTATTAAATCGTCTTGTTCCTGAATAAATTGTTGAGTAAGTTGTTTTTACATGCTTTTTAGAATTTTGGGGTTTTCTTCCGCTATTCAATGGGTTGCTTGGTCGATTTTCCAAAATTCAGTCCCCTTTTTTTTCTGATTTGTTATTATTTAGGTTAACCATGGTCCATTAACTCAGGTACTCCATGTTCTCGGATTACTGCAGTGTCCATAATGATTTTTGTCCTTGTTAAATATCTCTCGTGTATCTGGTACTGTAACTCGGCTGATACAAAGTCTTCATTTAAGTCACGGTTTTCAGTCATATTTAGATCCTTCTTAATTAATAGGTATTGTATCTCCTCTATTTTAATGTAATCACTCATATATGCCACTATTCCATTCTCTTTGACCTCTGTATTATTTACACAATGTTCTGTCGGTATACTCCGTCTTGAAAATATAATTGATGTGGTCAGATACTCTTTGATCATCGATATTTTTAACTGATATTTAAATTTATTCAAGTTTTTTGTTATTATTCTATGGTGGTTTACCTTTGATATTTTTGTTGAGTTTTGTCTACAATTTCTAACTTTATTTAACTCCCTTCGTTTATTAATGGGAGGGTTAAATATATTAATTAATCCACCCTTCCTCATCTCCATTTCTTCTTTTGTATTGAATATTTTCTTTCTCCATATTTTCCTTATTTTCTTGATATTCTCTTCCATGTTCGTACTTACTTTAAAACCTTCGGAAGTGCTGTCTAACGTTTCATCCAAATTATTAAAACCACTGTCCATTTGCTTATTTGTCTCCTCCTTGTATGTATCTGCTTTTTGGATACGCGTATTAACATTTTCAAACTTCTCTCCGAAAGTTTCCCATATCTCCTTATTGAAATTCTCCATTTTACTCTCAAATTGTTTAAAATTTTCTTCGTTTATTTTCTCAATTTGTTTTAAACTATCCCTCAAAGATTCATTTTGCTTCCTTGAGTTCTCTTCCTGTTTCTTAAAATTCTCATCTATTTTGTCAAATTTTTCGCTCAATGTTTCATTTTGTTTCCTTGAGTTCTCATCTATTTTATCAAATTTTTCGCTCAAGGTTTCATTTTGTTTCCTTGAGTTCTCATCTATTTTATCAAATTTTTTGCTCAAGGTTTCATTTTGTTTCCTTGAGTTCTCATCTATTTTATCAAATTTCTCGGCTATAAATCTCATCATGTCTTGCCAATTTGGTTCTCTCCTGGCTTCCACTTTGTCTGGTTGGTCCCCTTGGGCATCCATCTCTCGTTCCTGTCCACCTTCTTCCTTCTCCTTTTCTTCTGCCCTCTTCTTCGATCTGCCTCTGGTATTATGCATTTCTTGTTTTCTCATAACTGCCGACGATAATTAGGGTTTTTCTTATATTAATTTATTAAATATATCAAATTTCTTTCCTAATTACAGCCCTTTTACGTTGAGCGCCATTTTGTAACGCAGCCGCTTGTATCAGATGTTTCCGCCTCTCCAAGAGTGTATTACAATTACGGGTTTATAATTAATTCAACCCCACTGTAGTAAGTGCCTATTTTTGTAACGTACCGCCTTTAGAGTGAGGGTGTGACGTCCGTCTTTTTTACAGTCTCGGATCGGTCAGAACACCTCTTAGCAATCGCTACTTATGAATTATAAAGACTGAAGTTTAAATAAAGTTGTTGGTAATGTTACTCAAACAAAGCAGAAATTGAGTGTGTGTGATTTAAGTCAAGTAGGGAAGTTGTTTAGCCTTCTTTTGAAGAGAGAGCAAGTACCGTTTGTTTACCCTCGGTTTAGACGATTTCTACAATTTTCAAATATTTGCCTTGAACCGAATCAGCTGATTTTGACATTAGTCTCCAAATGTAGGTTAACCAAACGACACTGTTGCTGAATACGACCTGGTGGATCGTCCTCTTCTTATTTTTCTGAAATCTACAACTACCCACTACAATAAAATTTTATTATTCAATATCATTTCTCAATAATATTTATTTATAATATTATTGGTTTTTCTCTTCCGCTAAAATACAAATATTACAATCGATATTTTCATTAACTAGTACATGATATCGACTTCATTGAGTAAACATGGAATCGTCATAAAATCGGGTTTTAACCAATTTTATCTTTTATTTAAACATCAATCAACATATAATTCTTTTATTTATTTCCCCAGGGTTAAGGGTAAGTTCTTTTTGTTATGAGATGGTCAGAAATGGATAATTATACTACGCTTTACAAATACAAAAACTTCAAAAATTTGTTTTTTTTTCCTCTGAGTACGTAGTTCCGGATTTGTCCGTAAGAGAGCAGATTGTTTTATTTTTATTAAAACATGTGATTACACTTGGAAAGTTTTGTACTGAACGACAATTTGATTTGAGTTTTCTTTGTTAAATATTAAAAGAACTGTTTATATTACTTCTCTTCTCGAAGTTCTTACTTGTGTGAAGCTGTTTCTCAGGTGGTGTTCTTAGTTGTTTGTAATTTCATAACCGTCTGTCAAATACTATCTTGTCAAAACTCAAAACTCGGCTATGCTAGGCCTGAACGTCCAAAATGGTTTTTTCACTTTTATTATGGAGTATAGCAAGTTAACTTTGATAATTAAGGTAGTGGTACATAATGTGTATACTGTTATTCAAATTTTGTAACAATTTTGTGCTGTTCAAAAGATTTCTAAAGGATATTTTATTACAATTTTTGTCTCATCATTTTGTCAACCGGACGGTTTTCAATTTCAAATTCGATTAAACAATACTTGTTATTTCGTTACTCTTAGTAACCCATAATTTTTATATACCTTTTTTTTGGTGCTGCTATTTACTTTTTAGTATATAGGCGGTTTGTAATTATTATAAATTTATTTTTGATTTACAGAAAAATAATTCTTTTTAATTTTTGTTTCTTTCCCAATTTGATTTACATAATAGTTTTCTTTTTATTTTCTTATAACTTTGGATATAAGTCTTTAATATTATTATTAACTTTACATGAATTTATATATTATTTATTAATCTCTTATAGTATTCTTACACTGCACTATTTCCTTCTGCCATTTTCCTCATACAGTATTATTTTATTTTTATTATCATCTGATATTTAAATCTTTTATGTTTTTTAAAAACCCTGGGTTATCTTATACAATAACACAATTATTTTATAAAATATAAAATTAACATAGGTATTAAATTTTGTTGCCTGTACACAAAATGTAAATACTACAATAACTAAACAAAATACATAATTAGTTAGTAGCATCATAGCCTACTATTATAGTCTATAATTCTCACATCTACAGCACAATTCTGTAAGAAGTTCCCTTCACCTTCACTTATTACCTCATTGGGTACACTATAACTCACTTGTCACTGTATATCACTTTAATATTGTTTATAATGTTTAGTGATACAACTTAATTTTTAGCTAGTTATAGTTTACCCATTTCTGACCTTTATGGTATTACAAGATTTATCATTTATTGGGACCGGGTTATGTACCGTTACAATATATGGCCTGGATAAAAGAAGTAATGCTCAATGAGTGAAACACTACAATGGTATGCCCCATTATAAGAAGAGGAAATAAACGTGATTGTAACAATTACAGGGACCTAGTGTACTTAGCACTGTATATAAAGTACTGACGTCGATAATGAAAGGCTTAAACAACTAGCTTAAGAAAGTCTAGGGGATTACCAATGTGGGTTCTACCAAAAAGCTTCTTTCTGGATAACAATTGTTTATTATCGGGCAGATTGTAAAAAAGTACTATGAGCATGTTATAAGTTTACACAGGCTGCTTGTGGACTTCAGGCAGGCATTTGATAGTATGTGAAGAGTAAAACTTGATGTAGCCATGGGAATTTCTTTGAAACTTATAAAGTTAACAAAGATGGTCACGAGATACACGAAAGCCAAAGTTAAGTATGAGAACATGCTAAGAGAATCATTTACATTTAATACGGGAGTTAAGCAAGGTGATGGGTTGTCTGCCACCGTCTTTATTGTTACACTACATGAAATGTGATAATGAAGGGTACATAAACACAACAATGCATGACAAGATACAAATAGGAAGTAGGCCATGTTGTGCTAACAGTAGGCTATTGAGAAGCAAGCTCACACTGAAGTAAGTCACAATAAAAAGATGAAAATATACAGACCGGGTGTTGCTTATGGAGGTGAGACATGGAAATTAACAAAAAAAGAACAAGAAACACAGAAGATTTGAAAGAAAGATTGTGTTAATGGTCCAGTTAAGCAAGATGATGAATGGTGAGAAAGAAATAACCAAGAGATAAATGAGCTGTTAAAAGTATGAGGGCATCGTAAGATTGGTAAAAGCTTGATGAATATGCCAAAGAAAATCCTGAGGGGACTGGTATATTAAAACAGAAAGATGGTTGGTTGATGTAATGGAGGATCTCATAGGAATTGGCACGAGTGGTTTAGGTTACACTGAGGTGGCAATGGATTGGAGATGCTGAAGAAGACTGGTGTCTTCTTTATGTTGGGCTGTAGTGCCAAAGAAGAAGTAGAAAGAGTTTTAGCTCCATCACATTTAAACCAGTATATAAAGGGCTCAATGCCTAGTTGATTTAATACTAGAAAGAGTCAAGTGTTTAACATTTGCACATACTGATTTACAGTTCAAGTTTCTGGATTCCCATTCTCAACTTCAGACAAATGTGAGCCACAAATTTAAGAAAGTGAAATATCAACACAAAGTGACTTGCTGACTGTCAGAAGGCTTAACATAAAGCTCATGAGGATTGTTTCCACTCCAGTAGTGCATGTTTTGTTTATTTACGTGAGCAGTTTGCTGAAAATGGGCTTCATCACACGTTATGAAGTGATCAACAGAGTGTAGTTCTTGATTATGTAATTCCAATAACTGTTTACAAAAATTACTCTGGCTGTATAATCACAGTTTAACAATTTTTGTGCCACTTAGATCCACCTTTATATGTATGATACCAGAGATCAAGGTGTACAATCCTGTCCAGAATCCTACTGGATAAAAGTAGTGCTAGGGAATGTTTAGTACTAAGCAAATAAGAAAGTAATGTAAAAATATAAAATAACAAATTTTGGAGATTTATGTAGTCGTCCATTACACACTATAAAAATAATTATTGGTATATGTATTACGATTACACCAGATAAGGTTTTTTGTGAAAACAAGTCTTCACATCATCTAAAATTATTGAAATATTTTTTGCAGTAACATTAGAAAAGTGTTAATGTATTTTTGGACAGTTTATCTCAGTTTATTGGTCTGAAAGATTCCTTCAATTTAAAATGATTTGCCTTTTTTGTTTTTACGAGGTGTGTGTGTGTGTGTACAAATGGTGCCACCCTGAAGTATTGCAAAAGCTGAGTCCCATGGCAGATCCATGGGATGGGAAAATGGTTTGTGATTTGGGTGGGTGCTGTCCCACATATAGGAGGGCAGACCCGCCTGCGCGCGCGCGCGCGCGCGCGCGCGCGTGTGTGTGTGTGTGTGTGTGGATTTCTGTATCATTGTAATAATGTTAATAACATTTTATGTATTGTAGGTGGGATTGTGTTTACACTGGGACTTATGGCGATTGGTTTTGTTTCTTGGAAATTTTACAAGGCAAGGACTGAGAGGAACTATCATACACTCTGAAACAAAGTTTCTTAACCCAACAGTTCTTCAGATGTTATGCTTCAGATCTTTTTATTATTTGTTTGTAACGTTAAGCTAAAATAAGAATTTTTTTTAAATTTCCACATGATAAGAACCATTTTGTGTGATCATATTAAACTTCCTGTCTTGTAGAAAGACATTAGGTTATTAGATCTGGAATTTTAGTAAAATACAAACATAAGAAGTAAAATGTTCAGTTAGGGTAATATGTTCAATAAAATTTATGTAGAAAGACTTGCAAAATAGAAGTAACGTGTAAATAGGACCAAAGCTTGTGCAATTCATTTGGTTGAATGAAACGTGCACAACATTAAGGGTGTTGTTACACAGCTTGGTACATCATGTGGTTTTTAATTAATAAAATATGTTTTTGTTGGAAATTGTAATAAGGAAATTATATGTTCCATAGAATTTCAGTGGTAATGCATGCACACACACACACACACACACACAAACACATAGAGGCCAATGTCTTTCCTTTTGATGTTGAATTTTTTAGATCATATTTAGTATATTTAATTTGGTAAACAGTATGCATTAAGGATTCTAGTTTGAAGTTTGAAACTAACAGGCATTTCAAAGACAGGAAGTTTTCTTTTAAAATGATAGATAACTCTAAGTAGGTGCTTTTTTTATCTGTGCCAATATTTACTGAATAAGTCACACACACACACACACACACACACACACACACACACACACACACACACACACACACACACACACACACACACACACACACACACACACACACAGTATTAATGTGTAAAATTTAGTCTGTTTTATTTATAAGTGGAATATTATTTTAAAGATGTTTACTGTAAAATAACAAATTCATTTAACCCACAGAAAGTAATGGATCTGAATCTCGTGTTTTCCCACCTCACTTGAATCTGTCTTCACATTTCAGTGTGTGTGTGTGTGTGTGTGTGTGTTTTGCACGCACATGCGTGATGAAACTACACTAAATGTGTTTAATTTGGGGGGGGGTATTTAGTCTGTTTTATTTATAAGTGGAATATTGTTTTAAAGGTGTTTACTGTAAAATAACAAAACCATTTAACCCACAGAAAGTAATGGATCTGAATCTCGTGTTTTCCCACCTCACTTGAATCTGTCTTCATATTTCTGTGTGTGTGTGTGTGGGGGGGGGGGGTGGCACGCACATGCGTGATGAAACTACACTAAATGTTTAATTTGGTGGGGGGGGGGGTCAGTTACAAGTTGGTGAAATTCTGATTTATAACAAACACTATTTGAATATTAAATTTAGAGGTACAGTTATATTTTAAAATATAATGATACAGGGTTATACAGGTATAATTGAAACAAATTTAGGATATCAATATGTAATCAACCTAAACTTTCACAGAAAAAATTGAAATCAAATTTTCATTTTTATTACCAAGGATCCAGTATATAACAATTTTGTCTGTGTTTATTATATTTTTCAGTAACGGTGAAAGTTTTAATAAAAATTGTAGCCGCCCTTACTGGAGTTGCTTCAGTGTCAACACATCAACCCTATAGTATATGATCATAGAATTGTTCACTGTATCCTAATTTGATAATTTTTTGATTCATTTTTTATACTGCTGTTTATTGTATTTATGGGTAGTAAAGTGTTAGTGGTTTGTCACAGTCTTTAATGTACCATCCACTAGATACCACTAGTCAGAGCAAGATGTTTTATTGTACTTTCACTGCTCTTGAGGGAAGATGAGAATGTAGAATTTTCATTTAACCAGCTAATTTAATCAATTTTATGTAGATTTAATTTTTCTCAGCATTTTTTTTATTAGACTACTTTGCTGATAACATCCAACTCGTCTTTTTCATTATCTCATGTTTTCTCAATTTAGGTAAAAATATAATTAAATAATGTATTTCTGTGATTTAGTCTGATAATCAGGAATTATTGAAGCTCGAATTACTGATTTTTACTATGTAGTTTTAAAGTATTGTAACTTTTATTTACAAAAAAAATGTTCATTTTAAACATTATTTAAGTGGAAGGGATCTGCGTAGGCATGTATAAGTAAAAAATAAAGTTTGTAAGTATTAGTTTTGAAAATTGTTCCTTGAATAAATCTCAAGTTTGATTCCGTCCTACATGCACAGAATCAATCACACACTTACAGAATTGTACACACACACACACACACACACACACACACACACACAGTACTGTAGTTCACCACATGAATAGGCAGTATGTTATATCATGTATATTGAATGGTGGTCAGTTGTATACCAGATGGCCGTGTGTGTGTGAACTTAAAATTTGTTTTGACACATGTAAATTATTCATGGTGCAAAATAGTAACATGTACAAATATTTTAAGATAGTTGTGTTTTTATTACACTGTACTTTATGTTTGATAAATATCTGACCAACTTTCACATCTAACTTATAAAAGTAATGTGTTAAAATATCGTTTTAGTGAATAAAATTTGAAAATGCAATAATTTTTTAGCTTGGTGTATTGTGTTTTGAAAAAAGAAAGTCTAGACATACAGTTTAGATGCAGACTCACTGTCAGAATGGAAATTGAAATTGATTTTCAAAATATAAATTCATTAACTAATTTGTATAAATTTCCAAAATGTATTGAATGGTCTGTAATAGTGTTCTGCTGGTTCTTTCATTATGAGATGTATTAATATTAAGGAGATGTGTTTACAAATTGCTGTTTTATTGTGAATGATGTGGCTGTATCTCAGTGTTTAATTTTTTTGGTGATATGCATTCAGAAATATATAAAATCACATTGACAATTTATAATTTGAATCTGATAAATAATGATAAAGCATTAAAGAAATTTTGAAATAATTTTTTAATTATAAAAAACTATATACACAGAAGTTTGTACTGAAGAATTAAATTTGAGTATATTTTATTATATCCTTATGCAAAGTGATTTATTCACGTGCGCACGTACAGCGCGCGCGCGCGCACACACACACACACACACACACACACACAGCATTTGAGTTATTTATGATTAAAACACTCATGTGCATAAGCAGGTTTTTGTTTAAAATTGTTTTTAATTCTGTGTATGTGTTATAAAACATTTTCATCTTATCAACAGTAATAATATAGTCCATATTTTGTATTTTGTTTATACATTTGTATTCTGTAAGAGGTCTGTACGATTGATCTGTAAGGCGTGTATTGTGCCTGAAATCTTGCACCATGATGTAAGTCTGTTTACAATCTTATTTTATTATATACTTGTTCCTTTCTAATATACCAAAAAGCCATTTTATTAATCTTTATAAAAATTAGATTATGAGATTATTCAACTGTTCTGTACAATTCTTTTCATGCTAAACATTTATAAAATTAGAAACTGCATATACTTCAGTTATTTTTATAAACTTACTAGTTATTGTGATATAACTAAAAAGTAAAACTTTTCTTGTGATTATGAAGTAAAAGCTCATAAACTTATTTGTTTTTAGTAATAAGGAGAATATTATATTAATGTTAAACAATGTTTAGGGAATTTACTAGAATGGACCTCAAGCATTATGAAGTACATTGATACAAAGTTTAAACTATTTTTTGGCTAGTTTGTAATTAACTACAGAAATTGTGTTTTAGAAATGTACAAAATAAAATACTACTAAATGTGACCTGCACTAATACAAATTTATATATGAAGAAATTTGGTTGTATTTTTTTATTTAGTGATACTAAAATAAAACTGTTAAAATGATGTAAAACAAAATGGAACCATTTGTAACACATTACATGTCTGTGTTTGATAGATAAGCCCGATATAGTGTGCAAATAATTGTGCGTGGAAGTTGTATGATTCCTCATTTGTTTGTAGCTTCGTGCCATAATGAGGCTTTTACATGTTTTTATGTGTATAAAATAAAATGAAAGAAGAGGTCCGTCCGTGTAGGTGTATAAATTATGGTTTTAAGTATTATTATCTCAATTTATTACTTAGTTCTTTGTTTATTATAATTTGTTTATTCTTTACAACTATCACGATTGTTTATTATTATCAGTTATTCAAAGGAGAGCAAAAAAAAGTGATAAGACATGGTTACCCAGTTATTCTTTATTATAAAAGGATGTGGTATTGTAAGGCATATTGTTTTTTTTTTTCAATTAAAAAAGGTTTTATTTACCGAATGCAAAAATAAAATATTCTGAAATCATATCCAGTATACTATATAAGTTGGTGTAAGTATCAAGTAATGTATCAAAAGGAAATCATGATTTTACCTATAGTAAGTTTAAAACGTAATTGATTATAGTGAATAAAGCACGTTCATTAAAATTTGCATGCTTGTGAGTGTATGTGTGAGTCTTAAATATGTTAATTCGCGCGCGCGCGCGCATGTGTGTGTGTGTGTGTGTGTGTGCACTGCACTTGCATAAGCACATACGAAAATTGTTTCAGCAATTTAAAGTGCTTTAAATTATACTCATAAATCACTTGAAATTTGTAATGTGTACACACTTTTAACACTAGAGCTGCTATGTAAAATGTTTATTAAATGCTCATTATTATAGTCCATGTATTAAAATGTGTATTGTAATTGTAGTATAAGAAGTAACAGATCTAATATTTCAGAGTGATGAGCTGTGCATTTATTTACTAACTCGCCTTTCCTTTGTACTGATTGAAAGTGCTCTTATTATGATTTGTTGATCATACATTTAGTTAAGGAAAGGTTCTGAAGTACATAGAATTTTCTGTATTTTTGTTTTTTCCTTGTATTAGTAAAATTTGGGAAGAATATATTACTATAGAAATTACTGTGTTTTATTTTTCCTTATGCTTGTATACATTATCTATTTATTAATACACCTACATTGATTATTACGGGTATAGTTACAACACAAATGTGTAGTGCTTGAGAGGTGTTTGTCAGCCATCATTAATTTTTTTATGTTGAATTATTCTTAAGCATAAATAATATGAGATGTGCACAGATATGTTCAGTTAAATATATATTATATTTTATATATAATTTATCGTATATTTGGTATTAAAATGTACTATTCACCCAAATTGAAATGAAGAAAGTCTGGGTATTGAGATGTGTTGTAACCGATAATGTGTATAGAGGTAATACAGTTAATAATAACAATAAGTTAACAGTTAAATGTCAGTTTAATTAACAGGTTAATAAAAATAAATATTTTAAACATTCCAAATATATATATTGTTATGACGGTGTCCTTAATGGTTGTATGGTACAGTAGAAAACAAAATACAAGCCACCAATGAAATCATTAATAACCAGTTTTAATTATCACAATTAACAGTTTGTAATCAACAAGATTATACTCGTACAATAATTCAAGTTGATCTGTCCACACAAATAATATTGCCAACTGTAAAGCATTCCGCACTATAATCTCTTTTCACCAATACATCATTTGAGACGCACTGTGTAAATCGCCCAGTATAAAACTGAAAAAACTAAGCAGCAGGTATGGGGTATTTATAGTCTGCAGGGTTCCATAATATGCGGGCACTGTTGGGCTAGTTGAGAAGCTTGTCGAACAACACTATTGAATGTATGAGAATGTTCCATATTACGTAATACTGCCTCACATATTAAGTGTCACATATGCACACAAACATTACCGCTGGGCTCTGCTGGGATAGCCGAGAAACATGTAGAACATTTTATAATGGTGTAACAATATATATAATGGCATACTCCATTTGTAGCAGTACAAAAATGTAATATCAATAAAGTGAAATTAATTAACCCTTTGAGGACCAGAAACTGAACTAGAGGTGTGCTAAACTGGTATTTGAAAATAACAGGTACAAACAAAACCATTCCAAAAAAATAACATACAAATATCTGTTATTATATACCTATTATACATATACGGGTTGCATCATAAAGAGAGCCAAATGTATGAATAAAAAAAAAAAATCAAGTTTTAAGAATATTTATATTGGAATAAATGCACAATAGTATACAGAACATTACAAAATGCAGAGCAGAGCTGAAATACTGCAATAGAATTTTTGAAGATTTTTTTATCCTGAAGTACTACGTAGGAAAATGTCCAGTCGGTCACACCTCTAAACACAGAGGAAAACCTCAAAACAATGCTAGAATTATGTAATTATATGAATTAAATTAAAATTCATTGTCATTAACTGACCTCTGGTGAAATTGCTGTATATTTGTTTTTATTTTTAAGGAAATTTTCAATAAAATGTTAACAATTTCAGTTTGGTTGTGTTTACAAAGGCAACTTTAACAATAAACTAACCTCATACCAGGAGATATTTCCAAACACATCAGCATAGTAACAATCAGTGTTGTATAATATCACCAAAAGTGAAAATGAACAAAATTTCTCGGATTAAAAGTTGAAATTATCTGAATCGTGGCCGTGACCGAGTGGAACCTGCCGTGACCGATTGGACAAACAATGATGTGATGTCAATAAACATATTAACTATAGTAACTGTTGGAATGTATTATGCTAAATAAATTATGCAGAGATTGATTAGAATAAGTGTATTCAATTAAAGATCAAAGTTACAAATGAAGAGTATCATGACAACTGAGAGTTACCTGTGACACAAAAGTAAAACAATACTGCAGCAAAATAATTGCAAGTCAGTTATTTTTCAATATTTATTTTTTTGTAAAAGAAGCTTAAACAAGACAAGCCTTCTGTTACCTTTAGTCGTACACTAAACAAGTGGCAAGTTTCAGATAAATTTTGTTAAGAGCGTTTCAAATTTTTCAGCTTTTAAAATTGCTATTATATTGAAAAAAGAATTGGTAGGCTAGATTATATGGACATTCAAAAATTTTAAATGTGTAAGTTCAGAAATTAAATAGTTTTGACTCATATTTTTAATAGTATTTTATATTATTTTGCAGCACATATTATTGCAAAGTTTGTCATACTCGAAATAATAGATATTTATAAAATAGCTTAATTTATACAACAGTTCTGAAAAAGAAATATTAATTCGGCTAGAAATGCTTTAGAATACTATTATTCGTCCCTAAAGCATAATTGTTGCAGCATTCATAAAGAACATGGAGCAACCTGTCCTATCGGTCGCGCTATGTCTCACTCGGATGCGCGACCGATTGGACATTCGGCACTTATTTCGCGTCAACTCGCTGCCGTTGCTTGTCTCGTGACTTGTTTTGAGGTTGGGCTTGCGGCTTTTCGTCGCAGTTCGTTTACACAATTAAAAATTCACACATAATATTATTACTGTAACAATATTAAAGTGACTGATAAGACACATATTAAACATACTGTAAAATACTTACCAAAACTTTTTATATTTTCTCAAAACTATTAAAGATAAACTGTAAACCCACATGTACCAACGAAAGTATTTATCACACAATGCTTTTATATGTGCTGGATATAATGCGCTCTTCTTCTTTCGAACTTTTGGCAGGAGTTTTAAATTCGCGTCGCTCGGTTACGATTTTCGGAGACTTCATTATTTACATTAAAATAATAATTTTCGACAGGTTTGTGGTATATAATTTCAACTATATTCCATTTTATGGAAAGTGTATTATTAATTCATTATACAAATTCACAATAAAACGTTTCATATACATATTTTTTTCGTAAAAAAACTTGTATGTTCAAGGTAGGGACAGTGACAGATTGGACAAAACGTCATTACATAAGTCGTTTTTGTTACGTTTTATCACTTTTTTCAACAGGTAAGTGGGTATAATGTTTTCAAAACAATCATTTATGAAATATATACCATTTTTAATACTAAAAATATTACAATTATTTCGTTACAAGCTTGGGACTTAAATTGTCCCTCTTTATGATGGCAGCCCATACCTGTATTATATAATTTGTTATAAGAAATAAATTGAAATTAAAAGTGTTAACAGTGTTACTTTACACTGTGACTTTATTAAGCAGTTACTGTTTAAAAGAAAATAAACAAGAGAATTTATAGGCCTATAATGGAATTGGGAATAATAATTAATTTTTCACTAGGAGTAAACAAACTGACAGATTAAGTATTAAATATTATTGATTCCATTTTGGTTAGATGAACCAGCTGCAAAACTGAGGCAATGAAATTTTGAGTGCACGTTAATAGCACAACAAATTATGTCAGAAAAACATCAGAAACGTATAACAAAACAGTAAGCCACAAGAGTGAATGAAAATAAAAACAATTTTACAAATAGAAACAACTAAATAAAAACTTATAAGTAATAAGCAACAACAAAAGTAAATTAAATGGATTACATACCTGGATAATCTTCAGATGCATTCACCAATGTACACAGAATATACAAGTCATGAAAATAATCTGACACCTATTCAATCACAATTTGCTTCACTCAACACATTATAGGTAAAATTAAACTATGAATCATTTTTAAAATACAGGAATTTCAGTTATTCAAACACTATTTCAAATTCATAGTGTAAAGAAATTAAACTTTTTACACGCCATAATTTTACTTACCCTGATTCCGTTACACTCACCTTTTTGGTAAAAACTCCCCAGAAGATTCCAAACTCGCTCAAAGGGTCGCCACGATGTTTTAGGTTGTACATCGAAACCATAATACTTACACTTAATTTAGATCATTTAATGCCCTTAACTCACAATATTCACAGGTTTCGTTTAGACTAATTCTCGATTCAGAACTCAAATTATGGGTGTGACGTAATAATTAGTTTAACTCATTTTTATGCTATTTAAACCAACTCTTTATTTAAATCACTTTTAAAATTCTTTCTATTTTCTTTATGAAATATTATTTATTCTTATCTCTATCATATAAAAGTTTTCTTATACTGCTCTACATAACAAACCAGTACTTTTACTTTTAACGTTTTTCCCAAATTTCCTCACACTCTTACACGTTAATTACAGATTTTATTCTACCCCCCCGTTTATTTAATGAGCTCTTTTATATTTGTTAAATTATTGGCCAATATAGTTATTTATTCATTGTACTTAACTGCACATGCCATCCACCATCTTTCTTAGTTCACTTTCACTTCGTCACAACGAATACATTCTACTTTACGAATTCATTTTTCAGTAATTCACACTCACATATTCTTCTTTACATAATGTTTGGGGCAGGCCGCGCGTACTTACACGTGCGGCCTCCCATCACTAATTTACTGAGACTGTTTACTATCGACTATGCTGTTTGATGAGTGGTGACCAACTGGCCGAACCTCGTGCGCTTGGTTGCATGCCTGCCAAGCATAAGGTATTGGCCGCGCGGCCTCAACTCGTTCTGTGATTGGTTGTTTCCATCGCATGTTCGGCTATGGAATTTCTTTTACTTTCCCATGTGGTCGATTCTCAGAATTTCTAACACGCACTCCGCTGATAATTCATATTCCGGTACCAAGTCGTACTTCGGTCGGCTCAAGGCACAGCCATAGGGTGTTACAAAAAGTTACATACAAATAGTTAAAATCAAAATTAATAACCCTCTTGCTTTGTCCCGTTACAATACCCCCCCAATGAGAGGTTTTATGCCGAAGCATAAAAACTCTCATTGCCTAAAACCCAAGAGGACCAGCAAGGATATGGCGACACGACCCCCCTTAAATTCTTACTAAAATCATGGGTAACCGTAACCTACCCCCCTAGTCCGGTGATTGTGGCCACTGTATCACCAGACTCTGAAAAATTCATAAAAACATCAATAACTGGCCTTTCACTATACCATATCCTCAACTGATTTGGTTCCCCTTGGTCGTACTGGTTTGTCTTTAGCAAAGTACTGGTTTCTTATTTAACTTGTTAATATACAAGTACATTTGTTCTACATTTATACACAATTACCTAATACTCAATTCAACACTTTATGTGTCGCCTATAAAGATGATACAACATAATAAACATTCCAAATAAACATTACCATTATTACATTGAAATAAATCTTTCACCTTTGAATTTGCATAAAAATTACAAACAAAACATTACCACCTTAGTATTCAATGGTTACACTATGACTTCAACTCTGAATATCTGTTAAACATTTCAATCATTTAATTTTACTTGTCTACCATTTATTATCCACTTTAAATCAAAAAACAAATTATTTAAATTTATTACACATTTTTCTATCTTTTAAATGAATTTAATTTTCAATATAAACATTCAAAATTACATTCTGACAATTATTCAAATAAACATTTATTACTATCATAAAATCAATTGCAACTATAAATTGGTTACACAAAATATATTATACACATAACACCATGTATCAGCTGATATCATAACAGCATAACCTGTATATAATACAACTTTAATTTCGACTTTCTATTGAATCTTCCAATTGTTACATTATAATTTCTACTCAGAATTTTTTATTTCATATTCTCATTTATCAATAAACGAGTGACTCCCTTTCAAGAATAATAATCTGTTTTATCCTACGGGTATTTAAACCTAACCCCACTCTCCCCTCCTTCTTTATATCAACAACTAGCGGATTTGAAGTAGGGTGACACCGTTCTCTCAATAATATTTCCCGCCACTATTTTCTCTAACTCTACTTGAACCTCTTCTTTTAGAACAGGGCACCTTATAACCTCTTTTGTTTTTACGTAGAATGTGTGTTCCCTTACCTTATACTCACGCCTTTATTAGTTCCTGGACCTGTACAGGTAACTCCGCCAACCCTCTTTAAAACTCTCCACGACCCGCCGCAACGCCTTATGTTGGGGACTCCCTACACCTCTACCCTCACTACAAAACTTATGTACCCTTTCTCCCATATTCACTATTTACTTTCATTACTCCCTTTCCCTCTACATATATTCACTCCCACTTCTGTGTCACCCCTACTGACCCGTGTTTATCTCACTTTACCTCCAGAAACTCTTATGATGTCTAATACCCATCTACAGCTAACCCTAACTGTTTAATTTCATTGTCTAACTCTAACACCCGTTTACTGAAATCAATTACTGTTTTATTAAAAAATCTTTACCCAAAATCCAACTTTTACCACACTTTAAATTCATTTAAATCCATCTTTTCAATTAATTACCTCAAATTAATTTAATTATGTTATTTGCAATAATTTAAATTACTTCAATTACATTATAAAATTTCAATAATGTCAATTACTTTATCAGAATACAATATTGTTGTTGTTATCAACTCACTCAAAACTGTAAACATTGCTTACACAAACTGCCATGTATGCACACAACACTAATTATTTTGATTGTAATTTTTTTTACCATTACATTATAAAATAATAATTACATACTGTTAATCATTTCATCAATTACCATTATTATCATGTACTCAATAAGAATTATCAATGTTAAGTACCCAAAATACAATGTACATACACATAATATAACCTGTTATACAATCCATACTGCCTGTAATCTCAATGCATAAACACCTTTTACGTTTAATTATTTATCATTTATTATACAATTCAATTCAAAATAAATTTCTCAAATTTATTATCAAAGTTTCACATTTTTTAAATTAATTAACTCATCTCAAATTAATTTAATTCCATCATTTTCCAAAACATTGTAAGTTACTTTAATTAGGTACACTATTCAAAACAATTTTAATTCACTTAATTTCATCTTGCATTTATTTACTTTCATAATAAAATTCATTTATCATTTTTATAACCTTCAAATCAAAACTTTTAAATTTACTACCAAAATTTCTATCTTTCAAATATTTTACGTTATAAAGATTCATGACTACACACAGTTAACTATTCACTTCAAACAAATATTATTACTAACATGACCTCAAACAAACCTGTAAATCGACTACATAAAATACAATGTACACATAACACCCTGTATCGGTGTCTCAGGTGACACTTTATCAAAACATTACCATAACCTTATTGTATAAGTACATTTAACATATGTAAATACAATACAATTTTATATACAACCTGTTTCATTAAATGTCATTGTTTACCAAAAAAAATTATTACCTTATTCAATCCAGTATCTCAAACCCACTACTTTCACATAATTAAATGTTCATCAATAATAAATGTCTAACCATCATACATTTATCATATTATCTTTTTTAATATAATACCCATTTATACACAGGTAAGTGCTTATTCTTAAAATACTCATCATTTGCTACTGTGCTGTTTACTTTATAAGGTAAGTCTTTATTTTATTAACTCTCTCTCTATTTATACTCTGTCTTAACTCTTCATAATATTTACCTTAAATATTCCTCCCTCTCTCTCTCTCTCTCGCTCATAATACCTCTTCCAACCCAATTTCACATTTTCATTCCATGCAGAGGGCAATACAACAATATTAAAATACCATCTGGCCTTACCAGATACACAACAACAACTTATTGGACTATTTGCCGACACCCTGTCACCCAAATATCCTATTATCCTATTGAGAAAATCTTATTCTCTCTAAACACGTGAAGCTTTTCTTCACATATAACCCAGGAAAATCTGCCCTCTGACCCCGATATCCACTAAAACTCTCTTCGTACTCCCTTGCTAATAATCCTCTAACCTCAACTCTCAATGTATTTTCGTTATCTCTACCATTACTTACTGCATCATTCTTAGATACCCCATTTTCAACTATATTACCATTATTACTTGTTATTTCGCTATGATAGTTATCATTATTTTCATTCTCACTTACCTTGCTCTCCACCACTTTATTATTTATATTCTCGTTCATTTCATTCTTTCATATTATTAGATAGTTTTGCCATATTATTAATTATTTGTTTTTGTATATTAATTAACTTATTAAAACCCTTATTTCCCATGATGGACCTATTTCGTTTTCCCAAAATACCCCACACATAAAATCGTTATCAATACGTAAAAGCAAACACAATAATTTCACAGGCACGTTACACTACCCAAACATAACCATAAAATATACGTTTAACATATACAATAATTTCAAAATTACGCCATTACCCAAAACCTATGTTCTGCATCTCAAATAGATCTACCTCGTATAAAATTTATACCAGGATCCTGGTAGAGGTCGCCGATTGTAAAGAAACAAAAACTTTTTACCTTTTTACACGCCATAATTTTACTTACCCTGATTCTGTTACACTCATTTACGTCCAAGTACTGGAACCAGATGATTCAGGAGACAGTTCGTGATAAACTGGAATTCGGTAGGTATAGACCAGAGAGCGGGTTAAGTATGACTCAGTACATGGAGAGGTGCATACTACAGAATCAGCAGCTAATCGACAGAAGATTACCGAAGCAGGTATACGAATCCCAAATAAATACAATTGCCTCGACCAGCGGTATACAAACAACGAGCCAGGTAGACAGTAGTACTAACGCTCAAATGAACGGAAATACCCAGTCAAAAAACTAATTAACGATTATTTTAGTGATAAGGTAGAATTAGAAGCTAGCTATAAGATAATTAATACTACATTCATAGATATAAGGGACACTCTGATGGAAGAGGAGTCACCATATAAAGAAATTAATAAGACTAAATGTCCCGAGTTGGATGTACTACTAAATGAAATACCAGTAAAGGCGCTGATTGATACTGGCAGTCAGATTAATGCGGTATCAGCAGAATGGTATCATTGGAACAAGAAGCGTCTGGATAACATACCTGTATTGAAAATTACAAATTTAATTATTAAGGGAGCAGTTGGGAAGAAATCAAACAAAATCACACAACAAATCATGCTCGCAATTAAGATTGGAGAGTATGTGGCTGATGCAGTATTTATAGTTGTTCCCAAACTCATCAGAGAATGTATAATTGGTATTAATTTGTTACAAGAAGGTAGGTGCATAATCAATCTTCCAAATAATAAAATACTATTTCAAAATAGCAACGGTAGCGGAGAGGAGCCCGTAATTGCGGAAATAATGACGGTAGCACTCGAAGAAGCAGAAGAGGGAATTGATCAACATTTTTTGACCAAGCATAAGCACTATTTTAAAAAAATTCCGATTCTACCCGTTAACAATAAAATGGTCACATCTGCAACTTGTGAATCGCAGGTGGTCGGGAAACAAGCACTTATGACAATATATACACAGGGGGTGGAAATTGAAGTCCCCGTACTGGTGATAAAAAAACTTGTGTACGACGTCATAGTGGGTACTGACACGTTAAATAAATTGCATGCCATTATTGATTTTGCTAACAGAACGCTGAAATGTACCATCCAAGACAAGTTACACACAATTAAACTCGGGCGCACGCATGACAATAGCGAGCAATGTCAAAGCTCGGGTCGGATACTCAAGCCACACATTAATTATGTTGATAAGATAACGGACAACAAGCCTACCCGCAATAGTCAGATAACCCAAGATAAACGAAGGCAGCTAGAGGAAATTTTAAATAAATACAAATCAGTTTTCGCCAATAAACCCACGGTTAATAGTGTATATGAACACACGATACATGGCATCGACGAAAATAAATTTGTCATAAAGACCTACCCCATTCCGCTTCATTATCAACAACAAGTTGATGAGGAGGTTAGCAAGATGTTAGACAGTGGTGTCATCGAACGTACCGATAGTAACTTCTTTAACCCTATGGTTATAGTAAAAAAAAATAATGATGTTAGAATATGCTTAGATATGCGCAATCTTAACACGATTACGCAGAAGTGTTACGATTGCGCACCCAATGCAGAAAATTTATTTGTCAAATGCCAAGGGGTAAAGTATATGTCCCGCCTCGACCTGAAAAGTGGGTTTTGGCAGATACCTTTAGCTAAGGAATCCCGCAAATACACTGCATTTCTATACAAGAACAAGTGCTACCAATTTAAGGTAGTTCCGTTTGGATTGGTAACCAGTTTAGCCGCAATGATTAAGTGCCTGGAACTTGCGTTAGGTCACGAAGTGGAAGATTTCGTCAGTGTATTTGTCGATGACATCCTTATAATATCCAGATCGTTTGAGGAGCATCTCCAACTCTTGAGATCGTCTTCCGCAAATTAAGGGATGCCAACCTAGGCCTTAACTTGGAGAAGTGTGAATTTGGTAAATCACGGATAAAGTTCCTTGGGCATATAATTTCAGCGGACGGGATAACCACTGATCCTGAAACGATACAGGCCATCACCGATTTCCCAAATCCAAGGAAACCGAAAGACATCAGGGCGTTCCTTGGTTTAACAGGATACTTCTGACGTTTCACACCTGAATATTCCAAGACGATTGAACCGCTACTGGAATTGTTGAGGAAGAATACAAAATGGAGGTGGGAGGAACGTCACGAGCAGGCTTTCATCGCCACCAAGGAACTATACAGCAAAAATCTACATGTATTTCACCCTGAAAAGGAAGGCACATATGTGCTAAATTGTGATGCTTCTGATTATGCTATTGGAGGAGTACTTTACCAAAGGAACAACAAAGGTGAACATAAAGTCATCGCGCATATAAGTAGGTCGTTAAAAGGGGCGGAAAGAAACTATTTTACTTCAGAAAAGGAGATCTTAGCGATAGCATATTGTCTCGGTAAATTTAGATATTACCTTGTAGGCCAGCATTTTGAAATTCTGTCAGACAACCAGGCGTTATCATTTATGTTGCGTTGTAAACTTGCTAATGCACGTATATCTAGATGGATTATGGCAATCCAAGAATATGGTTTTACAATCAAGTACTGCAAAGCCAGCGAAAAGAAAGCTGCTGACACACTTAGCAGGTATCCACCAGTGATTGAAGAACGGCATTCGTCTACCGATAATGAGGTTCAGATTCTTGCCATAAGATACAAACTTCACGATGATTTGAAAACCCGATTAAAAAACATAAGTTCTGATCAGCAGAGTGACTGCAAGTTAAAAAGGATTAGCGACGAGATTTGGGTGCATGAAAACCCCAAATATAAAATCCATCAAGACGTATTATACAAAATCATCAATGGGGAATGGAAAATAATGGTGCCCGATGCCCTTGTCAAGGATTGAACGTGGATGTGTCACGAAAGCTTGGCACATGCCGGTGCGTATAAATGTTACTTGGCTATGCGTGAGGATTTTGTCTGGTTAAATATGGCCAGAAAAGTGAAGGCCATCTTACGCACATGTCACATCTGCCAAACCACTAAGTACCCGAACCAGCATACTCAGGTAGAAATGGGCAACATTGTTGCCAAAAACAAAATATCGGTATGGAGAACCATACATGACTTCCATATTCTAAGATTTATATTTAAAATCATTTTCAGCCAAACAGCCAGGCTGTGTCTTACCTGCCTTTTTATTGCTGTATTAAATGAAAAATATTATATTACATTAAAATGAAAAAATTATAATTTTATTGCCTGGCAACAAAATTATTTTATTTTTAACAATTACCATTGTTTCAAAAAGTTTAAATAAATTTTCAAGTACTTTACTCTTGTTAAAACGTAAAAGGTTGCAGGTAAACTACCCCTTCCCCTTAACCGATCTTCACCAAAAACAATAGGTCTTGAGTACTCTACAAATCAGGGCTGTATGCAAAACATTATTTGATTCTGTTTGAATTTGCGGCTGTTATCGTTTGCCATAGAAAATACCCTTGTTAAAAAAACGTTGCAGGTAAACTACCCCTTTCCCTCAACCGAACTTCACCAAAAACAATAGGTCTTGAGAACTCTACAATTTAGGGCTGTATGCAAATAATCTTTTGATTCTGTTTGAATTTGCGGCTGTTATCGTTTGCCATAGGAAATACCCTTGCTAAAACATAAAACGTTACAGGTAAACTACCCCTTTCCCTTAACCGATCTTCACCAAAATCAGCAGATCTTGAGAACTCTACAATTCAGGGCTGTATGCGAAACATTATTTGATTCTGTTTGAATTTGCGGCTGTTATCGTTTGCCAAACAAACAAAATTACCCTTGCTAAAAAAAAACCGTTGCTGGTAAACTACCCCTTTCCCTCAACCGATCTTCACCAAAAACAATAGGTCGCGAGTACTCTGCAAATCAGGGCTGTATGCAAAAAATTATTTGATTCTGTTTGAATTTGCGGCAGTTATCGTTTGCCATAGAAAAAAAATCTACAGACAGACACACAGACAGACACACACACAGACACTTTTCGGAAAACGGCTTTTTTTCATGTTTTGAGTGTAGTAGAATCAGAATCTGCAATAATCTCGAACACGATTTTTTTTGCCATCACCATACTTCCATTCCTTAAGGAATATGGAAGTAAAATGACCTTGTTTGTATTGACTTTTTAGGCCCACTCCCGAAGGCATCTCGGGGTATGAAAAATCTTGTGGTTTGAACTGATGCTTTTACTAAACACGTTAATTTATACGCCATTGGGAGGCTGACAACAACAGCGGTGTTAAATATAATCCTAAATAAATACATCCCGAAATATGGTCCAATAAAAAAAATCTTGTCCGACCAAGGCAAGCAATTTACAAATACAAAGTGGCATTCTGAGTTGGCTAAACATGATGTCCAGGCAGTGCTGACAGCGATCCGGAGACCGCAAGGCAATCTCGACGAAAGGGTCAATAAGGAAATAGGGAGATTATTCCACACGTATTGTAATGTGAATCAGAGTAAGTGGCCGGAATACCTCGAGTTTTTCGAGATGTCCATAAACGGAAATTACAATACAACCACAGGATATACCCCTAGTGAGCTTCAAACCGGAAAAATGCCAGGACGTATCTGGTAAGGTTACATCAAACGAATAGCAACTCAGAATGTACCAATACCCAATGAAATAAAAAAAAAGAAGCCAGACGCCGCATTAAAAAATGTGCGGAAAAGCGTACAGAACAATTTAATGCTGAGCATAAACTAGTGAGTTTTAAAACTGGCGAAAAACTGGTGAGTTTTCCTCTTGCGTGCCTTGAATGTGGGACACAGGGAAGACAAAATGGCAGCTAAATTTTTTAGGCGGTATAACGGTCCTTACGTGCTATCCGAACAGGTGGGGAAAAATACACTTGAGTCTGCAGACTGACAGCGTGAAGCCACTCGGGCAACTTCGGCTACCTTCGTTTTCATCTATGCCCGCCTATATTCTGTTGTCAGATGTGAGTTTGGTAAACGTTTGGTTAAAGTTTGTGTATTTATTTTAGCACAATAATTTTATTAAGTTCACGGCTTCAAATATATTAAAGTGTCTGTGTGTATTCGTGTCTAACCTACCTATACATGTCCTGTAAGCATTTCGATGTTTCATTTTAAAGTTTGTCATTTTATTTTTAGTGTAACAGTTTTTATTAGGTACACACGCTGTAAGTGTTCGATGTGAAGTTGGTGTAACATTTCAAAGGAGTCTTGTCAATTTAAGGGGGGGGGGTGAGAACGGTATATGTTAAAATGCTATTTTCTCAGCATCTATTTTGTGCTACAGACTTGAAATTTGTACAGGTTAATCATCACACTTTCAGATTGTTATGGCACTAGAATAATAAATTTATAAATTTACAAAATTTATAATTTTCTAAATTTTTTATATTTTTTAAATAAAAACCTTTTTTATTTCGGTCAGTTTTTAAAACATTTTTATAATTCTAGTAGACAAATGTTATTAGTAGAATAACTGTACAAATTTTAACTTCCTATGTTATAAAGGTAAAATTTGTATTTATAAAGGTATTATAAAGGTAAAAATTATATAATTCTCGAAGATAAATAATAAACACAATTTCTTACATACTATTTATTACCCTGAATTGTATATTTTGTTTCAGCGTTTATCACTCCAGAAACAAAAATAATTGATTAAATTGACTCCAGATAAATACAAAACCAACCTGCGAAGTTAGTGCACAGGTAAAGAGGAGTTTTACCACAACTGATTACAGCAATATATATCAAAACCAACATTGTGAGTATAAAAAACTGAACTTAAAAACCGGCAAAACAGTATAAAATAAGTTTTCTTAATAAACGTATATTTCATATACTAATGCGACGATGTAGTCAAAAGGTTCATATTTATCTGGGGAGCCAGTGAAATTGTGTTTGTTTCTGGAGGAAACAAAGGTTAAAACAAAAAATACGTGGATTTCATTATACACGTAAGTGTGGAGTGTGGGTTGACGAGAGAGTACACAATAGCGACGGACGAACAGTAACGAAGTTGCCCGAGTGGCTTCACACTGTCAGTCTGCAGACTCAAGTGAAAAATACGTTCATCCTAACTAACCTCAATACAAACCGTATAATTGGCAAATTTCATGCTTCATCACTAAGGAAATATTATGTTAAAGATGATTAAGGGAATATACCGGGATATAGGATGTATGAATGTGTAACATCAATGTAAAATATGTCATAGTAAGAATACATGCGCTCATGTTGAATAAGTCTGCGAATGAACGGTTGTATACAATAGCGATAGTGAATGACGTCAGAAATGTATGCTTATCTGTGTTGGGATTGTAAACGCCAACAACGTGTATATGTTTGTGTTTATCTGTCACGATGACAGTTATGGAAGGCGAGAATTAGAAGCTGTTTACTTAGTTTGGGTTTGAATTATTAGGGTAATGTTTTATTATTAGGACTTGGACATTGTATTATTATATAAAAAGAAAAAAGAAAAACAAGAAAAGTTAAAAAAAATTTTTTTTTTACGTGGTGGGGGTTAATCCTGCGATAGAACACAGGATCATGATAAGCAATGAACTGTCTTTTGCATGGATGACGAACATTCTCCTGTTTAAATTTGTCTTGTGTTCAAATTGGTTTTTTAGCTATAGTTTTTGTATTGTATTACCGATAAGAATTTAGAATAGGTCAAACTCTTAAAAATTTTATTTGTCATTTTTCTATGTATTGTGTTTGTGAAAGTGTGCGCGGGTGCACGAGTTATTAATGTTTTTCTGTTGTGTCCGTTATAATTATCCGATTTACATGAGACTTGAACAAGACATAAAGTTTAATATTAGCTACAGTTTTTACTTCCATATTCCTTAAGGAATGGAAGTATGGTGATGGCAAAAAAAATCGTGTTCGAGATTATTGCAGATTCTGATTCTACTACACTCAAAACATGAAAAAAAGTCGTTTTCCGAAAAGTGTCTGTCTGTGTGTCTGTCTGTAGATTTTTTTTCTATGGCAAACGATAACTGCCGCAAATTCAAACAGAATCAAATAATTTTTTGCATACAGCCCTGATTTGTAGAGTACTCACGACCTATTGTTTTTGGTGAAGATCGGTTGAGGGAAAGGGGTAGTTTACTTGCAACAGTTTTTTTTTATCAAGGGAAATTTTTTTTTTTTGGTAAACGATAACAGCCGCAAATTCAAACAGAATCAAATAATGTTTCGCATGCAGCCCTGAATTGTAGAGTTCTCAAGACGTATTGTTTTTGGTGAAGATCGGTTAAGGGAAAGGGGTAGTTTACCTGTAACGTTTTATGTTTTAACAAGGGTATTTCCTATGGCAAACGATAACAGCCGCAAATTCAAACAGAATCAAAAGATTATTTGCATACAGCCCTAAATTGTAGAGTTCTCAAGACCTGTTGTTTTTGGTGAAGATCGGTTAAGGGAAAGGGGTAGTTTACCTACAACGTTTTTTTAACAAGGGTTTTTTCTATGGCAAACGATAACAGCCGCAAATTCAAACAGAATCAAATAATTTTCTGCATACAGCCCTGATTTGTAGAGTACTCAAGACCTATTGTTTTTGGTGAAGATCGGTTGAGGGGAAGGGGTAGTTTACCTGCAACGTTTTTTATCAAGTGTATTTTCTATGGCAAACGATAACAGCCGCAAATTCAAACAGAATCAAATAATTTTTTGCATACGTCAGTGAATTGTAGAGGACTCAAGGCCTTTAGATTTTGGTGAAGATCGGTTAAGGGGAAGGGGTAGTTTACCTGCAACCTTTTACGTTTTAACAAGAGTAAAGTACTTGAAAAATTATTTAAACTTTTTGAAACAATGGTAATTGTTGAAAATAAAATAATTTTGTTGCCAGGTAACAAAAATAAAGTCATTTTGATTATAAAATATAAATATTTACAACAAGAAAAGAATTTTCAGTTTTCAAAATTTAAATATATTTTTATAAAACAATGGGTTCTTCATTGAGGTGGGGACCATGTCACTCACTCCATCTCAAGCCTCTCCCATTTTGCAGAAAAAGAGGACCCTGTCAAGGCTGATACTTTGACGACAGTGACAGGGCTTTCCACCAAATTCAGCAGAGTGACAGGTAGGCCCAACTCTGATTGGCTCCTCAGATTTCCCCAGCGTTAGTAGGTTCTATGAAAATATTTTATTTCAAAAATGATTTTAAATATAAATCTTAGATATGTTTTATAAATCTCATGTTTTATGTTTTAACATGGGTAATTTTTTATATGACGAACCATAACTGCCGTAAATTCAAACAGAATCAAATAATTTTTTACATATGTGCCTGAGCTATAGAGAACTCAATGTCTGTTGATTTTGGTGAAGATCGGTTACGGGGAAAGGGCAGTTTACCTGAAACATTTTTTGTTGTAACATGAGTAAAGTACTTAATTTTGATAAAGTATCCTGATAAGATCTTAATAATCCACTGTAGAAACGTAGATGAAATATCTATAAATGAAGAGGCTAGTTGAACGGGCTGGGGGTAATTTTCTATAAATCAAAATTATAGTTGAAGGGGGAGGGGATAATTTTTTTTTATATGTGTACTATGTTATTGGCAACAAAGAAGTATTTTTTTGTTAAAATTCCTTCCCTGGCTGTTTGGCTGAAAATGATTTTAAATATAAATCTTAGAATATGGAAGTCATGTATGGTTCTCCATACCGATATTTTATTAAACGATATAATTATCTGGGTTTTTTACTTCCATATTCCTTAAGGAATGGAAGTATGGTGATGGGAAAAAAAATCGTGTTCGAGATTATTGCAGATTCTGATTGTACTACACTCAAAACATGAAAAAAAGTCGTTTTCCGAAAAGTGTCTGTGTGTGTGTCTGTCTGTCTATCTGTCTGTGTGTCTGTCTGTCTGTCTGTGTGTCTGTAGATTTTTTTCTATGGCAAACGATAACTGCCGCAAATTCAAACAGAATCAAATAATTTTTTGCACACAGCCCTGATTTATAGAGTACTCGCGACCTATTGTTTTTGGTGAAGATCGATTGAGGGAAAGGGGTAGTTTACCTGCAACGGTTTTTTTTATCAAGGGTAATTTTGTTTGTTTGGCAAACGATAACAGCCGCAAATTCAAACAGAATCAAATAATATTTCGCATACAGCCCTGAATTGTGGAGCTCTCAAGATTTGTTCATTTTGGTAAAGATCGGTTAAGGGAAAGGGGTAGTTTACTGCAACGTTTTATGTTTTAACAAGGGTATTTTCTATGGCAAACGATAACAGCCGCAAATTCAAACATAATCAAATAATGTTTTGCATACTGCCCTGAATTGTAGAGTTCTCAAGGCCTTTTGGTTTTGGTGAAGATCGGTTAAGGGAAAGGGGTAGTTTACCAGCAACGTTTTATGTTTTAAAAGGGTATTTTGTATGGCAAACGATAACAGCCGCAAATTCAAACAGAATCAAATGATTTTTTGCATACAGCCCTGTATTGTAGAGTTCTCAATACCTATTGGTGTTGGTGAAGATCGTTTAAGGGAAAGGGGTAGTTTACCTGCAACGTTTTATGTTTTATAAGGGTATTTTCTATGGCAAACGATAAGAGCCGTAAATTCAAACAGAATCAAATACGTTTTTGCATACAGCCCTGTTTTCTTGAGTACTAAAGACCTATTGTTTTTGGTGAAGATCGGTTAAGGGAAAGGGGTAGTTTACCAGACACGTTTTTTGTTTTATCAAGGGTATTTTATATGGCAAATGATAACAGCCGCAAATTCAAACAGAATCATATAATATTTTGCATACAGCCCTGAAATGTACAGTTCTCAAGACCTGTTGGTTTTGGTGAAGATCGGTTAAGGGAATAGGGTTGTTTACCAGCAACATTTTATGTTTTATCAAGGGTAATTTTTTTTTGACGAACGATAACTGCCGTACATTAAACAGAATCAACTACTCTTCTGCATACCTTTTTGAATTATACAGAACTCAAGGTCTGTTGATTTTGTTGAAGATCGGTTAAGGGAAAGGGGTAGTTTACCTGCAACGTTTTATGTTTTAACAAGGGTATTTTTTTTTTGATGAACGATAACTGCCGTACATTCAAAAAGAATCAACTAATGTTTTGCATACAGCCCTGAATTGTAGAGTTCTCAAGACCTATTGTTTTTGGTGAAGATCGGTTAATGGAATAGGGTAGTTTACCAGCAACGTTTTATGTTTTATCAAGGGTGTTTTCTATGGCAAACGATAACAGCCGCAAATTCAAACTAAATCAAATAATTCTTTGCATACAGGCCTGAGTTGTAGAGTACCTAAGACATGCCGTTTTTGGTGAAGATCGGTTAAGAGAAAGGGGTAGTTTACCTGAACCGGTTTTTTATCAAGGGTAATTTTTTTCTATAGTAAACGATAACAACCGCAAATTCAAACGGAATCAAATAAGTTTTTGCATACAGCCCTAATTTCTTGAGTACTAAAGACCTATTGTTTTTGGTGAAGATCGTTTAAGGGAAAGGGGTAGTTTACCAGCCATGTTTTTTGTTTTATCAAGGGTATTTTCTATGGCAAACGATAACAGCCGCAAATTCAAACAGAATCAAATAATGTTTTGCATACAGCCCTGATTTGTAGAGTACTCAAGACCTATTGTTTTTGGTGAAGATCGGTTAAGGGGAAGGGGTAGTTTACCAGCAACGTTTTTTTATCAAGCGTATTTTCTATGGCAAATGATAACAGCCGCAAATTCAAACAGAATAAAATAATTTTTTGCATACATCCCTGAATTGTAGAGACCTCAAGGAGTTTTGATTTTGGTGAAGATCGGTTAAGGGGAAGGGGTAGTTTACCTGCAACCTTTTACGTTTTAACAACAGTAAAGTACCTGAAAATTCATTTAAACTTTTTCAAACAAAGGTAATTGTTAAAAATAAAATAATTTTGTTCCCAGGGAATAAAATTATAATTTTTTCATTTAAATGTAAATTATGTATGAGTTAATATCTTTATATATATAATTTTTCTGTACGTGTGTATGTCACTGAACTCCTCCATGTATAAAATAATATATCGTTCGTGGCAGGTAAGCATATCTCAGTTATGTAATGTTTACGTTTCCATTTTATTATTATGCCTACAGCAATAAAAAGGCAGGTAAGACACACACACACACACACACACACACACACGCGCGCGCGCGCACAATTCACGTTATTTATGGCCTCACTCATGTTTATTTTCTTACATTTGCACGCTTTTTAAATGGAAAGTGCCGAAACCCACAACAACATAACGCGTGCAAGCCAAAAAAATGGACATCAATTTGCTTCCTGTGGATCGCTGGGCAGTGTAACTGCACGTGTTTACAGAGGAACGATTCATAGACAGACTTTTCGTCTTTAGGGAATCAACCCTCTGCAAGATGCTGAGGGTCCATGAGTGACTTCGGAGCGCTCCTTCTTTTTCGCGTGTTTGTTCTGTGAAACATACACTGTAGATTCGCAGCTTTACTCTATGCAACACTCAATAGGAAATGTTGAAAATTTTTGTCCACAGTGTACCCTCATTCACACTAAACCTGCTCTGATGTTTTAATTATGGACATCATAATATTAAAACTTTGGAAACTTGAGCACTACTTAATGGAGATCAATCATTAACTTATACAAGCCATTCATTTTATGCATATTTTTTATATATATGTGTACAACGTTATCGGCAACAAAGAAGTAGTTTTTGTTAAAATTCCTTCCCGGAATATTTGGCCGTAGTCCAATGTTTTCTACAAAACCAGACGTTTCGGCAATGCCATCATCAGTGAAAATCGAGTGCGATAACGTGAGGTGGTATACGTTAGTGACCACAGTACTGTGGTTAAGGCTGAAGCAGTAAGTAGAAAGAAGTAGTTTCTATGGTAATATTTCATTTCAAAAATGATTTTAAATATAAATCTTAGAATATGGAAGTCATGTATGGTTCTCCATACCGATATTATTACTTCATGCTTGAGTGAGTTTCATATAAAGATTTCATATAACAAAAATTCACATTTAACAGTTATTTGAAGTTCACAGCATATAGGGAAATTGTAGCTAATATTAAACTTTATGTCTTGTTCAAGTCTCATGTAAATCGGATAATTATAACGGACACAATAGAAAAACGTTAATAACTCACGCACCCACGCACACTTTCACAAACACAATACATAGAAAAAAGACTAATAAAATTTTTAAGAGTTTGACCTATTCTAAATTCTTGTCGGTAATACAATACAAAAACTATAGCTAAAAAACCAATTTGAACAAAAGACAAATTTAAACAGGAGAATGTTCGTCATCCATGCAAAAGACATAGTTCATTGCTTATCATGATCCTGTGTTGTATCGCAATATATTATAAGTTATTGATGTAAAGACTTACACATAAACCGTATTTTCTTTGTTATAATAATCGAAACTTTGTTACAACTAGATGTCAAAATTTATAGTCTTAACTGTGTTAAAACGTATCCACTTGTTATACTACTTGATAATTTTGGTCGTTACTGCTATTGGCAATTCTCATTGAGGCAGATAGTATACATGCATATAATGATTGGTATAAAAGCCTAGACATAAACAGTATTTTCATATTCAGGACAATTAAGATTTTGTTAGAACTAGGTGGATATAGATTTGTGATATATATTTTTTTTCCTTTAAAATTGTGCTTAAAGGATCCACCTGTTACGCTTGAATTATTTTATTGTTATCAGCATTGGCGATTATTATTGATATGTACTGAATGTATATAAATATGTATACATCTTTGTTAATAAAATGAAAACTAAGAACGGCTATGAAGTACACTAGAAGTCAATTGTTAAACACTGTTTTTGAATACTGAATGATTAGTTATTGCCAGTAGCATGAAACTTTTACTTATTGATTATATTGACTGTTCATATTCAAGTGTTGGAGTATAATATGTTTCGATTGTAAGATGAGTAAGCACCAATAAAAAAGGGTTGTTACTGTTAACTAATTGTTTTATTTGCAAGTCCTGTCAAGATGGGTCCAGCCATTTTTTTTTGCTTCCGTGTAGTGCAAATGGCTAGTTATTAAATTTTTAAGTATCGCCCCTCAAAAAAAAAGTACAAAATTTTGGGGGATGTTCCAATCGTGGCAGAGCTTGTTTTTTTTTAAGTCTATGGTTGACCATGGGTTTACAAATGGTAGGTGGACCATTTGGGCTGGACAGGACTTGCAATATGAAAATTAAAATGAATTAAAAATCTTTTGGTCAGCAAGGTGGGTGTGGTCTCACATGTGATAATGTCGAGATGGAATGTGTCTAAAATTTTTTTTTATTGGTGTTATATTTTGTAGGTATTAATGTGTATAATTGTAGAAAATGTTACTATTGTATTGCAAAGTGTGATGGTTATTGTTAAGGTTATAATCGCCCCTTTTATTTTGAGGGTTGTTACACTGAAGTTGTAAACTGGAAGTAACCAATATAATTCTGTGGGGTCATACACAGTTTTTGTTTCATGCCGAGGCTCCGTCAGACCTTGTTTTTGTTGGTAGTAACCTGCTTAACCCTGTTTTGTATGGTCTTATATCATTATGTATACCGGGTCATTGATTGACTTTCCTTATTGTACGTGATTGTGATGAGTTTCCTAATTGATAGTGTATTTTGATATGAGAATTACTCTGGGACATTTAGACATTATTTAATTATTTGCAGATGCGGGGAATGGCCGGACCAGGCATCTTAGTCAGTGATTGGAATCATGAATTGTGGAATGATCTTTGATTTTGTGAGATTCTCAGAGATTTTGCAAGGATTTGTAATTTATAATATTCTTTGAATATTGGTTATTCCTTGATGGATGAGTTAACCGATAATACTTGTTTGTTGGGTGTTAGGTGTTGAAATTATTTGAGTATTATATGATATTGTGTGTTCCATATTTGTGGTATTTATTTATGCGTTATATTGTTTTGTGTCTTGTAAATTTGGTATTAATAGTGTTAGTGTTTTCTCTTTCCGTGTCTTCGAGGAGTTTGCTCTGCCGTTGGTCTTTAACCCCTCTCTTGTATCGTTAGAGAACCCTGAGACACTACTTGAATGAAATCAAGTCCTTCCTTTTCTGTGTTGTCATGATATGTGGTGTTAAACGGTTGTTCATGTTTTTTTCTGCAAATATGGACATTTGAAGGTAATAATTAGATTTTGGCTAGTATCATGGGTAGCGCCAGTCAAGGATGTTCATTGGTAGTGGTTGATCATTTGAAAGTGATTTGGCAAATTTCCTCGGATGTAAAGTATTTTAAAGTCGTTTGTCATTTGCTGGGTGGACTTTTCTTTTTGAACAGTTGTTCGCGGTGCAAATGAGTGATGAGGTTATCCATGGTAGAATTGGTCAGACTTGTTGAATATTAATTATGGTGAAACGGTTCTAAAGTCCTCAGAGAAAAGATGACTTCCAATAAAAACCATTCGATAAACAGAGATTGGTCAAGAATTTCCCAGTTGTTTTTTAATTTGGTCCACGCCGCATTCTTAGGTAGGTGTCGCACGTCATGGCGATGTCTGTTTATTCTGGCTGTGCTGTAGAAAAGTTACCCCCCTTACTCACATATTAAGGTTAGCAATTTGATAAAGCGATCTGGGATCGATGTTCGCATGCCCTTGGCGCGGCTCCTCTACCTAGTTAGTCGGGGCCGTCCACCCTAGTGTAGGGGAGATGGCCACTCATATCTCAAGGAAGATGTTGCCTTGTTGTGTAGGATATGAGTGGTCGGTTTAGCAGGTGGAGAGATGGACCAGGTGATCGCTCACATATCAGGATTGGTGATACCCTGTTCGCCTTAGGGCCTCAGTATGTGAGCGATGTTGGTCATGTCACCAGTGAGGGTGACGTTGGTGCGGCCCCCTGGATTGGCTTGGCGGAGGGGTCGTGTGGGGATGGGCGTTGTCTAGCTGAGTGTTGTTGGGTCCTTGGGTCTCAGTGTGTAGGTTTGGAGGCCTTAGGAGGTCAGAACTCAGAGATCGGCCCGAATCTTATCTTTCTTCTTTTTCTTCTTCTGTCTCTTGTCGCTGGGTGCTGGCCCTTGCCAGGTCAGCATGCAGTACCCCACACTCAGGCACACACACACTTACACACTCCAATTCTTCCTTCCTCTTGTTTCGTTTTCTCTCTGAGCCTGTGTTCTCCTAAGAGCGGTAAGTGTCCTGAGATTTCCCAAGACAGTCAAGAGACTTGTTCTTAGTATTGACTAGCCAAGAGGCTGTGATATAATTTTGGGGCAACCAGGTTGCCCTTTTGGGGTGAGGGTGTGCCGTTGGTAATGTATTGCCCCGGTGACTTTAAAATATCGTGCCATGACGTCGTAGCAGAAGACAGCCAAAGTCGTCATTATCTAAATGCTGCGCTGGCGAATGGTAACGAGATTCAGGGTGCTGCTACTGTCTTGCGGCGATGTTATAGAGTGGGCGGTTAATCAGCTGATTGACCGATTGCTACAGGCTATTTTTCCGTGGCCTCGTGTTTTAAAGAAACCATGTCTTTCTCTCATTTTCTCTACATCTTTCTACGGAGCACTTCGAGTTCTGGCGGCATGGCAATCAAGGGATTCTACTGCTAATATGAATTCGTAATTTATAAAGTGTCTTAGGTGAGGACAATTCTTTATTCACTGTTATGTATGCATAAGGGGTTACGTATTTAATTCTGTTTAATTAAGGGGAGAATGCATGGGAATTTTGTATGTGTGTGACTCATATTTTACTTCCGGTAGATGGGCGAGCACGTGGTAATTGTACTTAACTGTTTGAAAGATTAAAGGTAAAAGAAGTAAACTAAAAGTAAAAAAAAAAAAAAAAAGTAAGTAAATGTAAAGGCTTTGAATTGTGCAAATCTTAATTTAATCATAAATGTGAATTCAAACTTCGTGATTACACTGAGCAATATAGCTAACAACAGAGTGGTAGTGTGGATAAAAAGTCCCACAGGGTGTGTGTGCTTTCTTTGTTCTGGAGCGAGTGAGATTTGGGGTAGTTATATTTCCCGACGGCATTCTACAAGTGAAATTTGTTCTAGGGTTCTCGCACAGGCCAAGAGAGGGGTGAATGACCTGATGATGACAACTACAACCGTCACATCGCCAGAGCTGGACACTGGAACGCTCTCCCATTGCCGTCAGGCTTAGAGATGCTCCTCAACATCAAAAGACAGCTGGATAGAAGGAAACGAGCCAGAGTCTGGAACTAACCATCAACCTCACCCACCTTTCTTCACAGGATCTAACGATTATTGCCAAGTCTCCAAATGTGCAGGTGGGCCGATTCCGTTTATAAAATCTTGACCTCAACACCACACCGGTTTTCATTTCACAAAGAAAGTATACATCTGAACAGTATTTGCATATTCTGATGAATTAAATTAGAACCAGTCTTGTGGATAGACATATGTTGGTCATTTAGATTATTGACTGTGTTAAAGGACCTACCTTCTATATTGCTCAATTAATTACTATAGTTATTAGTACTAGTCAATGTATTAACAGAAATGGTATATATTGTAACGTAACAGAGTTGAGGTCCCCAACGTTACATAAAAAATTGAATTAATTAACTATGGTCAAGGACCATACCCCGAATTAAGGTTGCTCAGTAACTAATACATCTGAGAAGTACATCAAGTTAAAAGATGCCATAATTAACGTTGACTATAAAATACTATACCAATTAATGGTTAATATAATAAATGGTACTTGTGTTTTATACTGTAGCATGTTAGTGTTCACAGAATATTTATGTTATGTTTTGAGTATGGTAAGAGTGAACTAATGTTGTTTAATAGGAATACTTAATCAGTGATAATGTTTGTATTTATGTTAAATTTGTCTTTAGACAATCAAGTATAGTTACCTGTGTTAGGCATTATACTAAGTTTTAAGTATTGTCTAAAATTGAATAATGGAGTTGTTTTAATTAATGTTTGTAAACTTGGCCAGGAGGGGCAATCAGTGTTTAAGGTTTGACAAGTAGTTCTGATAATTATATTGTAAACTAATGAAGGGTTCCAGGACGAGTTAATTAATGTAATAAAGAAAAAACCAGGAAATTAAAATTAATGTAAATAACCATTAACCAATAATTAATTGTACAGTAGGTCAGGTAAAAGAAAATTAAGTTAAAAAACCAAACAATGTTATAACAGTTGTAAGAAAACCTATAGGCCTAAATTTAATATTTGTGAAAGGAAATTAATACCTTTTTAAGAAGCCCAGTCCAATGAAACTATAGTATAACATATACTGTTTAAGAAGGAAGGTTAGGTGAGAAATTTAGGTAATTTAGTATTATTCCAAGCATGTAGTATTTTATTGAAAAAGAGTAGTAATATTCTATAATTCTGGCTCTAGGATATCTAATTTCATCCAATGACAGAAAAGTGGTTGTTAAGGCAACTGAAATGGACATGAGTTGTTTATATTGAATCATTCGTTCCGATTGTTACAAGCTATTGAGTTGAGATGGGCAGATACATTTAAAAGAATGAATAATAAATTCTGAAGAAAATATGAATCTAAATTAAAAAACCCTCTTTGAAACCTAATTCTATCATAATACTGATGAGTAATAAAACCAATTAGACTTCCAAATTATAACTGAATACATTTAAAAGAGCTGAAAACCCCTCACCTCATTCACCAGGATAATTCCGCTGGATTCGGTATTAAACCGATTTCTCCTATAACCAGAAGATTAGTTGAGAGAAATAAAGGCCGAAACTAACGGAATTATTGAGAAGACATACGAAGACCTCGTTTTGCAGAGTTAACCTTCACTTGCAGAAGAAGCTGGAATACTATTTTCATTCTACCGTGACCGACAACTATCAAGATCGTAGGAGAAGAACAGCAGTTAGAAGAGTTCCTGAGAGCTTCCCTGGATACTACACCATCAATTTTATTAAGGGCCAAAACAAGTTTTCCTGGATGAACGTAACTTAAGCCGAACATCTTCACTGTTTACAGACGTCCAGTGCCAGTTTGAGTTCTGCCAACCCGATAAAAAACAACCTATTTTAAATTCAATATATTTAGAATTAATAATTTTGTTTTGTAATACTTGAGTAACCTTAATTTTGCATTTTACCTGGCCTTACTAATGGTTCAAAGAATCTTACGAACCCTGGGATAAGAAATATTTATTGTTATATTTAATTTGTATAAGTCAAAGGAACTTGATCAATTGACAATCGATATATTTTTGTATAATCGATTTGATAATATTATTATTTTGGAGATAACGGTGACTGTGAAATAACAGATAAAATTAATAAAGGATCTTTATTGTATGAGATAATGTTTTAAGTTATTGGAGAATAGATACTATATGTTGTGGGTGGAATAATTTACAATAAAAGGTTGATTCAAACCCGATGAATGGCTAACCTAGAAGCACGCTTATTACAAATAACAGCGCTACTTGCCTGCAGCTGGTGGAACGGGAGATTGCCGAACTAGCGTGTTTTCAGTACCAAATTTGAATAGAATTCTCTAACATCGAGGGACTAGGGTTGACAAGAATACTCAATACATTCAGTCAATACACTAAATATATCGTTGATATTGCCCAACTACTGAATACTAAGTTAAACCTATATCGTAGTACGATTATAAGTTAAAAGAACATAATTATAATTATATTTGCCTAATAATATATTTTCAGGAGGTTTCAGCTGTAACAACCTAATAGATATATTCATTAATAACATAAGTAAATAAAACACATTATAAACGAGGATCGTTACAAATTGACGATTCCAACGTGGGGCCGAGTTAAGAAGGACTCACTTGTAAACGATTTGTATCAAATTGACGCTCACAACAGTGGGGCATAATCGTCTTCTATTAACACCATAAAACAAGATTGGTTACAATATATATATATATTACATTTAATATTTATAAAATAAATAAATAGCTCTCACGGGAGCTCTCAAAACATGTTCCTAATAAGGAAAAAAAAGCATATCTTGAGGTAAATTAATTTTTAAAATTTCATTGTATTATATACATCAAGAAACGGACTGTAGCAGAAGGTGATTGAATATATATATATATATATATATATATATATATCAGTGGCGAATATAGAATATATTTTTGGGGGGGGGCCAAGATTAATGTAAGGTTAGGTTAAGTAATTTTAAGTAGACACCCCATGATACTTTATATCAGTTTTGCTGCTCATATTCAGAGGGTAATTTGCGGTGAATGCCCCTTTTACTTTACCGAGATCACGCTTCTTTATTGTTGACATTAAATCATAAAAAATATACCTATTTTTAAACAAACCAAATGATGAAAAGATCTGTTACTATATTTCAAACATTGGTCAAGATTTTAACAATGTCTCATCTGTAAACACTTATCCGAACTAAAAGAGTGAAATACGCGATTGTGATTATCGTGTTTGGAGGGGTTCTAGCTATAAATATTGTTTTGTTCTGTCATGTATGTACAAATTGCCAAGACCCCTATTTTTTCATTTTGTGTATACGCATATGTGTGTTTTATCAACTATCATTCAAAAGACTGTTTTGAGTATTGTTTTGGAGAGACCTTAAAAGAAGGTTTAATAAAGTGACTGTTTGACAATGCAACAAAATTTGTTTTATTAATCGTTTATCCAACTGACAATAAAAAGAATACATAAAAGAATACATAAAAAGGAACTCCAGTTTTTATATAGACCAATGGTTACGAAACAAAGTCCAGGTTTCTTGGTACACTTGCAAACTTATCAAGAACTTCATCGTCACTAACTATAATGTCTCTGTGGATAGAAAGTAAAGCAAGCCCGTTAAGCCTACTTTCAGATGTGCTGTTCCTTAGGTAAGTCTTCAGTCTTCTCAGGCTGGAGAAAGTTCTCTCTACGGTTGCGACAGAAACAGGAAGAACTGCGTGTAATTTCAGAAGGGTATAAATGTTGGGGAAGAAAATCTTGTCACATTTTTCTAGAGAACTTATAGCCGTTTTTGGAAGATTTGAAGGATTTTCCTGACTCCACTTTTCTTTCCACAACATAAACTCACTTTGCACAATCTCTTTATGTGACAAATCTTCTTCGTAGAAACCAAAAGCAGCCTCCAATGAACCGAAATCTGTTATGATACACAATTGTGGAAGGATGTTTTGTAAGGATGCAACTGTTTCCTTGTGAGATTCAAAGCGTTCTTTCAGTGAGTTACAAAAATCGTCCAGGTATGGCACATAAACAGCTCGTCGATAGTATTCTTCTTCTGTGGTATAAGGGACGTTGCTACGTGCTGTTTGAAGGCGGCAAATTCTTTGAATCTCTTCCTTAATGTCAAGTTTGGCAGCGAATGACTTTACTTGATTATACAAGGCTTTAAATGAGTCATCAGCATTTGCTCTCTCCTTCGATAGAAGGTGTAAGACACTCGTAACGTTAGTCAAGGCCTGTGGAAGATCTATATTTTTGTTTTGAAGCTGCTCAGATAAGTTATGCGTGGTTGATAGCATCCGGCTCAAAACAAAAAGATTAATAAGAAATGCAAATTGACTAATAGCACTACTTAGAGTGTGAGCCTTAGAAGCTGAGTCACTTAATTCCTCTTCTTCTATTTTGCAAAGGGAGAGAAAGATAGGTTCCAAAATGTCTTTAAATAAAATTACTGAGTCGTGCCTTTCTACCCATTGGGTTTCGCACAGTGATATAAGTTTCTTTTTCTTTTGTTCTGGACAACATTCAGAAATCATTGATTTCAATATTTCTGTTCTTTTGGCTGACATATGAAAGAATCCACAGACTTCTTTTATGACACCCATACAGTTTCTTATAGAAGGTATTCTGCTCGCATCTGACAAACACAAATTTAGAGTGTGTGAAGAACAATGTGTATACAGGGCCAACGGTAGCTTTTCTCTGATGGAAGCTTGTACTCCTCTGAATTGCCCACTCATCGTGGCAGCGCCATCGTACCCTTGGCCTCTCATTTTGTTTAGATCAAGCCCTAATGTTGACAAGGTCTCCAATATTGTGTTAGCCAAACCTGCTCCAGTGACGTCATAAACGGGGACGAATGTCAGAAAATCTTCTCTGATTTTGAAAGTTTGGTACTCTACGTAACGTACGCAGAGAGAAAACTGTTCGATTTGGCTGATGTCAGTGGTTTCATCTGCTAAAACGGAATAAAATATCGGTATGGAGAACCATACATGACTTCCATATTCTAAGATTTATTTTTAAAATCATTTTCGAAATGAAATATTACCATAGAAACTACTTCTTTCTACTTACTGCTTCAGCCTTAACCACAGTACTGTGGTCACTAACATATACCACCTCACGTTATCGCACTCGATATTCACTGATGATGGAAGTCGATGGCATTGCTGAAACGTCTGGTTTTGTAGAAAACATTGGACTACGGCCAAATATCCCGAGAAGGAATTTTAACAAAAACTACTTCTTTGTTGCCGATAACGTTGTACACATATATATAAAAAATATGCATAAAATTAATGGCTTGTATAAGTTAATGATTGATCTCCATTAAGTAGTGCTCAAGTTTCCAAAGTTTTAATATTATGATGTCTGTAATTAAAACATCAGAGCAGGTTTAGTGTGAATGAGGGTACACTGTGGACAAAAATTTTCAACATTTCCTATTGAGCGTTGCTTAGAGTAAAGATGCGAATCTACAGTGTATGTTTCACAGAACAAACACGCGAAAAAGAAGGAGCCCTCCGAAGTCACTCATGGACCCTCAGCATCTTGCAGAGGGTTCATTCCCTAAAGACGAAAAGTCTGTCTATGAATCGTTCCTCTGTAAACACGTGCAGTTACATTGCCCAGCGATCCACAGGAAGAAAATTGATGTCCATTTTTTCGGCTTGCACGCGTTATGTTGGTGTGGGTTTCGGCACTTTCCATTTAAAAAGCGTGCAAATGTAAGAAAATAAACATGAGTGAGGCCAGAAATAACGTGAATTGTGTGTGTGTGTGTGTGTGTGTGTCTTACCTGCCTTTTTATTGCTGTAGGCATAATAATAAAATGGAAACGTAAACATTACATAACTGAGATATGCTTACCTGCCACGAACGATATATTATTTTATACATGGAGGAGTTCAGTGACACACACGTACAGAAGTCATCTTCAAAAATACTAGAAGTCGTCCACGCTTTTATGTTGGCAGTGTAACTTACAGGAAGTTTTTTGATGTTTTTAAAACATCTAGGATGCAAACTTTTCCCGATAACTAAAAGTTTCCTTTTTTCGGTTCCCGTCATGTTCGCACAAACAAAAACTGTAACTCTTTGTTTAGAGAGCTTCCCACCAACGCACTTTTCATTTTTAAATTTGAAAGTCTTATCTGGAGTTAATTTATAAAAAATTCCAGCTTCATGTCCATTAAAGATGTCTTCATCTTTATATGATCGTCTAATTTCTGGCCAAGTGTTACGCACCCAATCGCCTGTAACGTTCAGATCTACGCATTTTGCCTCACCACAAATTTTTGCAAAGGAAATCGAGTGTCGGGCCTTAAATCGATCTAGCCATCCGTTGGAGCACGTAAAATGGCTGGCGCCGGCAGTCCTGTTACAGTGCTTATTGCGTGCATACAATGTATGTCTGTAGCCATGGGCTAGCGCGCGCGCGAACATATATACGTTTATATGAAATTTAGAGTAAAATATCTGAGAAATATTTGACGCTATAACAGAGTAGTACAATATTTAGTGACGTTAAAACCGGGAATTTTTATAATGTTAAAGATATCAGTTTGACCGGACTTATAACAAAATAACGCTACACCCGAGTTGACGTAACAGCCGAGGCCGTAATAACCAAGTTCCAATGTATATATAAAGATATTAACTCAAACATAATTTACATTAAAATGAAAAAATTATAATTTTATTGCCTGGCAACAAAATTATTTTATTTTTAACAATTACCATTGTTTCAAAAAGTTTAAATAAAATTTTCAAGTACTTTACTCTTGTTAAAACGTAAAAGGTTGCAGGTAAACTACCCCTTCCCCGTAACCGATCTTCACCAAAATCTAAAGGCCTTGAGTCCTCTACAATTCACTGATGCATGCAAAAAATTATTCGATTCTGTTTGAATTTGCGGCAGTTATCGTTTGCCATAGAAAATACGCTTGATAAAAAACGTTGCAGGTAAACTACCCCTTCCCCTCAACCGATCTTCACCAAAAACAATAGGTCTTGAGTACTCTACAAATCAGGGCTGCATGCAGAAAATTATTTGATTCTGTTTGAATTTGCGGCTGTTATCGTTTGCCATAGAAAATACCCTTGTTAAAAAAACGTTGTAGGTAAACTACCCCTTTCCCTTAACCGATCTTCACCAAAAACAATAGGTCTTGAGAACTCTACAATTTAGGGCTGTATGCAAATAATCTTTTGATTCTGATTGAATTTGTGGCTGTTATCGTTTGCCATAGGAAATACCCTTGTTAAAACATAAAACGTTACAGGTAAACTACCCCTTTCCCTTAACCGATCTTCACCAAAAACAATAGGTCTTGAGAACTCTACAATTCAGGGCTGTATGCGAAACATTATTTGATTCTGTTTGAATTTGCGGCTGTTATCGTTTGCCAAAAAAAAAATTTCCCTTGATAAAAAAACCGTTGCAGGTAAACTACCCCTTTCCCTCAACCGATCTTTACCAAAAACAATAGGTCGTGAGTACTCTACAAATCAGAGCTGTATGCAAAAAATTATTTGATTCTGTTTGAATTTGCGGCAGTTATCGTTTGCCATAGAAAAAAATCTACAGACACACACACAGACACTTTTCGGAAAACGACTTTTTTTCATGTTTTGAGCGTAGTAGAATCAGAATCTGCAATAATATCGAACACGATTTTTTTTGCCATCACCATACTTCCATTCCTTAAGGAATATGGAAGTAAAATGACTTTATTTTTGTTACCTGGCAACAAAATTATTTTATTTTCAACAATTACCATTGCTTCAAAAAGTTTTAAAAAATTTTCAAGTACTTTACTCTTGTTAAAACGTAAAAGGTTGCAGGTAAACTACCCCTTCCCCTTAACCGATCTTCACCAAAATCTAAAGGCCTTGAGTCCTCTACAATTCACTGACGTATGCAAAAAATTATTTGATTCTGTTTGAATTTGCGGCTGTTATAGTTTGCCATAGAAAATACGCTTGATAAAAAACGTTGCAGGTAAACTACCCCTTCCCCTCAACCGATCTTCACCAAAAACAATAGGTCTTGAGAACTCTACAATTCAGGGCTGTATGCGAAACATTATTTGATTCTGTTTGAATTTGCGGCTGTTATCGTTTGCCAAAAAAAAAAATTTCCCTTGATAAAAAAAAACCGTTGCCGGTAAACTACCCCTTTCCCTCAACCGATCTTCACCAAAAACAATAGGTCGTGAGTACTCTACAAATCAGGGCTGTATGCAAAAAATTATTTGATTCTGTTTGAATTTGCGGCAGTTATCGTTTGCCAAAAAAAAAATCTACACACACACACACACACACACACACACACAGACACTTTTCGGTAAACGACTTTTTTTCATGTTTTGAGTGTAGTAGAATCAGAATCTGCAATAATCTCGAACACGTTTTTTTTTGCCATCACCATACTTCCATTCCTTAAGGAATAAGGAAGTAAATATCGGTATGGAGAACCATACATGACTTCCATATTCTAAGATTTATTTTTAAAATCATTTTCAGCCAAACAGCCAGGCTGTGTCTTACCTGCCTTTTTATTGCTGTATTAAATGAAAAATATTATATTACATTAAAATGAAAAAATTATAATTTTATTGCCTGGCAACAAAATTATTTTATTTTTAACAATTACTATTGTTTCAAAAAGTTTAAATAAATTTTCAAGTACTTTACTCTTGTTAAAACGTAAAAGGTTGCAGGTAAACTACCCCTTCCCCTTAACCGATCTTCACCAAAATCGAAAGTCATTGAGACCTCTACAATTCAGGGACGTATGCAAAATATCGGTATGGAGAACCATACATGACTTCCATATTCTAAGATTTATATTTAAAATCATTTTCAGCCAAACAGCCAGGCTGTGTCTTACCTGCCTTTTTATTGCTGTATTAAATGAAAAATATTATATTACATTAAAATGAAAAAATTATAATTTTATTGCCTGGCAACAAAATTATTTTATTTTTAACAATTACCATTGTTTCAAAAAGTTTAAATAAATTTTCAAGTACTTTACTCTTGTTAAAACGTAAAAGGTTGCAGGTAAACTACCCCTTCCCCTTAACCGATCTTCACCAAAATCGAAAGTTATTGAGACCTCTACAATTCAGGGACGTATGCAAAACATTATTTGATTCTGTTTGCATTTGCGGCTGTTATCGTTTTCCATAGAAAATACGCTTGATAAAAAAACGTTGCAGGTAAACTACCCCTTCTCCTTAACCGATCTTCACCAAAAACAATAGGTCTTGAGTACTCTACAAATCAGGGCTGTATGCAAAACATTATTTGATTCTGTTTGAATTTGCGGCTGTTATCGTTTGCCATAGAAAATACCCTTGTTAAAAAAACGTTGCAGGTAAACTACCCCTTTCCCTCAACCGATCTTCACCAAAAACAATAGGTCTTGAGAACTCTACAATTTAGGGCTGTATGCAAATAATCTTTTGATTCTGTTTGAATTTGCGGCTGTTATCGTTTGCCATAGGAAATACCCTTGTTAAAACATAAAACGTTGCAGGTAAACTACTCCTTTCCCTCAACCGAACTTCACCAAAAACAATAGGTCTTGAGAACTCTACAATTTAGGGCTGTATGCAAATAATCTTTTGATTCTGTTTGAATTTGCGGCTGTTATCGTTTGCCATAGGAAATACCCTTGTTAAAACATAAAACGTTACAGGTAAACTAACCCTTTCCCTTAACCGATCTTCACCAAAATCAGCAGATCTTGAGAACTCTACAATTCAGGGCTGTATACGAAACATTATTTGATTCTGTTTGAATTTGCGGCTGTTATCGTTTGCCAAACAAACAAAATTACCCTTGCTAAAAAAAAACCGTTGCAGGTAAACTACCCCTTTCCCTCAACCGATCTTCACCAAAAACAATAGGTCGCGAGTACTCTGCAAATCAGGGCTGCATGCAAAAAATTATTTGTTTCTGTTTGAATTTGCGGCAGTTATCGTTTGCCATAAAAAAAAAATCTACAGATAGACAGACAGACACACAGACAGACAGACAGACACACACACACAGACACTTTTCGGAAAACGACTTTTTTTCATGTTTTGAGTGTAGTAGAATCAGAATCTGCAATAATCTCGAACACGATTTTTTTGCCATCACCATACTTCCATTCCTTAAGGAATATGGAAGTAAAAATTACCCTTGTTAAAACATAAACGTTGCACATAAACTACCCCTTTCCCTTAACCAATCTTTATTAAAATCAATAGGCCTTGAGTCCTCTACAATTCAGGAGTGTATGCAAAAATTTATTTGAGTCTGGATGAATTTGGGGCTGTTATCGTTTGCCATAGAAAAAATTCTACATACACACTTTTCGAAAAATGACTTTTCTTCATGTTTTGAGGGTAGTACGATCAGAATCATCCCTTATCTCGAACATGATTTTTTTCGCCATCACCATTTCCTTATGGAACATGGAAGTAAAATCACCTGGCAGTTTTTGCCATTTTTGCTCTAATTGCAAATTTTCTTCATACTTGTACATATGATGCATGTTATTACGGAACGTGTACCTTCGTATTAAGAGTGTTAATAAATAATAAAAACTGGGTTGTTTAATCAATACTTTTCCTCTATGTGTATCTGTTTTTGTCAGTTGATACTAATGGTTGCATGTTTATTCCTTGTATATATGTTAATTCTATTTAATTATAATTTTATTTTATTGATGAATCTTCTTTATCGGTTAATTCTAGAATTAACTGAAGAGAATTCTTCAGTTCGTCTGCTTCAAATGTTTGAATATAGCGGTTGTATCGTCCCAAAACAATTTCTTAATGAATACGTCCGATTTCCATCTCAAACGTATTCATTGAGGTTAATTTTGGTTTCATTTTGTTATTTTTACAACTCGCAGACGTCTTCTTGATCCTCGTGCATATAGAGCGAATCCTATTTATACTTTACCTTCGAGAAATAAAACACATGGAAATGATATTGGTAATAATAATGTTTAATCTTTAAAATTTTTATTCAGCTTTAATAAAAAATTGTTATTTCGATATTAACATTAGCAATGATCGATTCTTATCTCAGTGTCATTTGTCAAATGAATTAAGTATATAAAAGTGAAGTTCTTTTGGCTGCTACGCAAGGTTCAATTAATTAATAAAAAACAAATAAAGAGAAATAGATTGATACTTATTATCTAATATAATATTATAAATAGCTTTTAATGTTTGAACAGTATGGGCTGTAATATTTTATTTCGTTATGTGCGCAAGGCATGCTGGTTGGTTAGTGACGTCATTATCATGGCCGATGAGTGACCAGCTGTAGTTAGGGTAAATTAGTTCCCAATGTATATTAATAAAATATTGTCACTTCGTGTTCACTATTTCTTATATTCTGTTCCTTTTTCTTTTATAAAATGTTTTATCAGTTACTAATGTGGTATGAGTTGTTGGTGTTGCTGGTGATTATTTGTATTTGGATTACAAGAATTGGTTGGTTAAATTTTGTAGAATACATACAGTTCTTTAGTTAATTTTAATTTAGGCTTCCTTCTTGTTCATCTCTTTATATTTTCGTTAACTTCACTGGTAGTCGTTCATGTTGGGTTAGATGACTTATTGTAATGACTTCATGATTTTTTTTTTTTTGGTAATTCATCCTTCTGAGTTTGGTTCCTTTCTTGAAAATTTTTTACATAATTTTTTTATCAGCACTCCTCAACCATATTCTATCGTGGTTAACAATCAAGTGTCCCAATTTCTTCTTTTTTTCACAGAAGCTGACCAAAATTTCTTGGATTCTTATTGGCCCATTATGCAAAGTTCAAGTGTTACATTACCATGATCATTAAAATACATTACATTTTATATTTTGCCTTCAAATTACCTTTTTATCATAACACAATGATATTTAATACAATTTATATGTGGTTATTCCAAATAAAATTATAAAACATTTGATACCAAACATGGCCTGGTTTGGTTATGTAAAAACTAGTATCTTGTGGATTTTACATTAATCTTACTAAACAATTTAGAATAATGGACACCAGTTGACTATGACCCTTTGATACAATATTAATTTAACTTGATCTCCTAGTAACAAGAACTTTTTTTAATATAACACAAAACTCTTAACTATACTCCTTATATTAATAATTATAATTTCCTACTTTTAACTGGTTACACACTGCTAAACAATTGTCTTGATTTTTTTTCTTGATGATTTTTTCCTTCTCTCCGTCAAATGTCTGGGTGTCTATGTTTATGCATGATAACACGTCTGCTATTACGTTTTTACTCCCTGGAATGTATTCCCATTTGATATTATATTCTTGCAAGGCGTGTATCCACCTTGTAAGCCTCCCGTGACTCAGCTTACAACTTCTCAAAAATGAAATGGATTTATGATCTGTTCTAACGGTTACAGGATATCCTAGGATGTATGTTCGGAATTTACCACAGGCAAAGACTATGCTTATTAGTTCCTTTTTGGTTACATTATATTTTCTTTTGCAGTGGTTTAACACCCTACTGGTGAAGCTAATGACCAAATGGTTACCTTCTTCATCTTCTTGGTATAATACTGTTCCGAGACTGACATCACTGGCATCACAATTTACGAAAAATGGGTGATTAAAATTTGGGTGATGAAGTATCACTGTTTCTAAAAATTTGTTTTTTATTTGTTGTAAAATAGTGTCTTGTTCATGTCCCCATGCCCATTTGTTCTTTGAGGACAGCTGTACTTGGAATTTAGATGTTAACTCAGAATAATTGTTTTGGAACTTCCTGTAATAATTACAGAGTCCTAAGAATGATTGTAGTTGTCTTCTGTTTTTTGGCGGTGGGAATTTTTGGATGGCTATAACTTTTTCTTGTGATAGGGAAATCCCTTGTTCAGTTAAGTTGAAACCTAGGAATTGAACTTCCTTTGCTATTAATTTTGATTTCTCTAGTTTTAAAGTTATGTTATTATTGGCTAGCTTTCTCAATACATGTTCCACTCCGTGACAATGTTCCTCCCAGTTGGATGACGTAATTAACAGGTCGTCTACATAAACTGTGGTAAATTGGAGCGCTTCCTGACCCAGTACCTGGTCCATACATCTGACAAAAATTGCTACCGAGTTTACTAATCCAAAGGGCAGTCTCTTGAACTGGTACTTTCGTCCCTCAAAAATAAAAGCCATATACTGTCTACTCTTCGGATGCAACTCCACCTGCCAGTAACCACAAACTGTGTCCCATGTACTGATGAACCTTGTGCCGTGGAACTTTTTTAGAATCTCTTCAATTTCTCCGGGTGACGTACGATCATTTATTATCATCTTATTAATTTCACGGGCATCCAAACAAAGTAGGACCTGTCCACTTTTCTTCTGAATTGCTACTATTGGACTAGTAAATGGTGATTGGCTATGCTCAATGATATCGTTTCGTAACATTTTATTAATTTCAGCCCTAACTGCCCCCTTTAGTGAATATGCTATGGGATAGGATTTTCTGTGGAATTCCACCGGTTCCTTAAATTGTATTTTATACTGATAGTTTTTTACTTTTCCCGGTTCTTCAGAAAATACATGTTTATATTTCTGATATATGGTAATCAGGTCCTCTATTTGCCTTGCTGTCAAATTATCTGTTCCTTTGTTTCTGAATTCTCTTATTTCCTGTAGTTTACTATTCCATAGGTCATCATTGGTCATTTTATAGCTATCCTTTCGCATTGTGTGTCATTCCTTAAATAATTTAATTTCCTAAGTTGGTGGTGGGCACGGCTAGGAGGGGCACCATCGCTTCCTATTAACTCCGCCGTCCACACTGCACCTTCTGAGTACAAGGACACCTTCTCCTTGCTCAGATCAATAATGGCTGAGTATTTCCTCAGTACATCACATCCTATTAATAATTCAAATGGTAAGCCGATTGCGACTAGACATATTATGTTAATGACAACACCATTGCTTTTTAATTCTAATGACACTTGCTTCCTTACTGCTTTATTTTGACGCCCAGTGCCACTTATTAGGATAATATTATTGACAGGTAATGTTGGTATTATTTGTTTGCTTTGCTTTTTGTATTTCCTCTAATTCAGTGTCGTTAATTAGTGACACATTTGCACCAGTATCTATCATTATTTGTGTTGGAATTCCTTCGATTTCTGTGGTTATATATAGAATTTCATTATTATGGTTGATTATACTTGTCACCGTTTCTTCTAGTAGTTCTTCGAGAAGATTTTTTAAATAGTGGTTGTATATTATGGTGAGTTTTTCACCGTTAGTCCCTAAAGTCTGTCTATGTCTATACCCAGTAGATAGGAGCAGTGATGGGTTGCTAGGGGTTTTCACTGCCTCCTCCTGTTTAAATTAGTACTATCATTGTTGTTGTCCAGGCATGCCGGTTGATTCGCCTGGAATGCTGGGCTGGTCCCTGGTTGTTCATTGTCCATGTTGTTAAATGGTTCACTTACATAGGCGGATCCAGGGGGGGGCACTAGGTGCAACTGCCCCCCCCCCATAAGCCCAAAAAATTGTAATCGGAATTATAATAACGAATTACTGCTCTCCCTCTTGCTTCATTATACGTGTTTTCCTACGATGTAGTCAAATACGAACGTAGCAGGTTGCAGTATTTTATAGTCGTTAGGTCGGCGGTAGGCTACTTATGAAACTTTCACAATTCACACCGTAGGGTCCTGTACCTGCCACAAACAATGTAGGGTAGAGAGAGAGTACAGTTTCCGCCACCTGTGGGCATTTCGTTAATTAAAAAAATATCGAATAGTTTTAGAGTCTCAAAATGTTCAAAAATTTGTTCTGTTATCTATTAACTGGCGTTTCGCAAAATTTTTGAAAATGATGTTCTTATATGGTATGGTGGCGATAACTGTGCCAAATCGAGCTTTTAACTTTAACATCTATTTTAAAATTGTTTTTTATCGTTTTCTGTAAAAAAAAAAAATGTTTTCAGCATTAAAATATTCCAAATAATGTATTAAAGCAATTTGATTTATAATTTTCCTTACAGTATTAAAGAAATAAAGATAAAAACAGCTATAAATCCTTAAAGGTGGCGATAACCGTACTCTCTACCCTATTAGTATTTCATGGCAGTAACGGTAACATGTGTTTGTATTGTATGGGTGTGAAAGCTAAGAGGCAGGCAAAAGCGCTGCCACAACACAATGGTTATTTTCTAAGGTTTGCACGGACTACAGAAATAAACTTAATCCCTTTTTCTGGGTATCGGCAAGCCATATGCTGAAAACAAATTGGCCGTACCATACGGCACTAGAGCGTTTACCTAACGAGTTAGTCAGTTTACTCAGCTACAAAGTGTAACAAAGGAAAGAAGGATCACTAACCTCAAATCTGCATTAGAGCCAGAATCAAGACTTGACAGAACTGCAGAGATTTTCCCACATTCGTCTGAATTTATCGATGTTCAACATGTCGGTAAGTAGGCTACTTGAAATAACTTCTGTTTCATTGTGAAATCGTTTGACAAAAAAATATATTTTGACGCCGTAATATGTTTGACTATTTGCTATACATATATTTTATTTCAATATTTTATTTTATAGATTTAAATTAAATGGTGGTTTAAGTATTTGGTTTTATTATTGTTAAACCAATACACGTTATAGAAATTGTGTGAAAATAGTTTTTCTCCAAAATAGCTTGGTTAACATAGCAATTTAATAAACATGTTATTACAATTTTCGCTGAAAATGAAAGCATGTGGCGCTCATGCTAAAGCGACTTACAAATTAATAATTCAAACATAATGCACATTTAATGTTGCTTCAATTAGTCACTCCATATGTGTGTTGATGCTCATCTCGTTAATTTATAATTCATCATTCGCTTTTATTATATTAACGAAACCTATCTGTAAATATTTAACTGCAAGTTCATAATTACACAGTATGCCCTTTTCTGGGAATTCAAGCTCACATTTCAGTGCCACGCTTTCAATATTAATATGCCTCCTTCATCCTTCAACATACAATCGAACCTTCGCAAGGTCGCAGTAAAAATAAATAAAAACTTTACCTACAAATTGTTCAAAATTTAATTGATTTATTGAGCATCACCTTATAGCACAAGTTGAGTGATTCCTAACGAATACAATTTTCATGACAATTTCATTTTTATATTAATTTTTATATCTCCTGATCGGAATATTGTTTTATTTCAGTCAACCTCATTAAAGAAGACGACAACTAAACGAAAGGCTGATAATACCATTGAGAAGTATTTTACCTGTCCAACAAAAACTCATTCTCTATCTGTTGAACTTGCATCGCCTAGTTCTGACGAGTCTCTTGCAAATGTAATGCCTGAAGTTATTATGTCATCCCCTGATTTACAGGAGCTTGATTCAAATCTACCGCGTACAATCATTGTCTCTGAACCTCGTGATAATAATTCTCCAAATGAGGCAAAACCTGAACAGCAAGCACGTGAGCGGGAACAGCTAAAAACATGTAATGATCAAACAGGATCTACGTACGATATCGGCAATTATGTGGGCAAACCGATTGATGATTTGACGAGACGTAATATTCTTTTACACCCGTGGATGCCAGATAAAGACTACAAGTTTTCTTTCTCCCTGCATAATAATAACAAAACCAAGCGTTTTGCAAGTCATGAGCATTTGAATTCCTATGAGTGGTTAGTTTACTCGAATGCAGAACAGGGATTCTTCTGTAAATACTGTCCACTTTTTGTAAATGCTGGTCTTGGAGGACCACAAAATAGTACTCCTTTGAAGTGGTTAGTAACAGAACCACTAAATACCTACGCTAAACTATATGGAAAGGATGGATATTTAGACACTCACAATAATAATAAATACCATAAAAATGCCGTACAAGCAGCAAAGGATTTTTTAAATACAAATGAACATTCGGAGCTATGTATTTTAAATAGGGTGAACGCAGAAAGGGACAGGCAGGTAAAGGAAAACTGTGACCGATTGAAACCTGTAGTAGAAACTATCATTTTAATGGGGCAGCAAAACATAGCATTTCGGGGTCATCGAGACGATGGTCCATTGAACCTAGAAAACTCTAGTGTTATTAATGAAGGGAATTTTCGTGCTTTATTGAGACTGCGAGTTCAAAGTGGTGATACCATATTGAGAGATCATTTGAAAATGCATCTGCGCGTGCTACATATATAAGTAAAACCACTCAAAATGAAATCATTGGCGCTTGTGGTGATGAAATTTTAACTACAATTCTGAAAAGAATCCAATCTGCGGGGATATTCAGTATTATGTTTGATGAGAGTGCAGATTGCTCTGAAATTACACAATTGACACTCATATTGAGGTATCTACATGAGAATGCTGTGTACGAATCATTTGTCGGATTCATAGATATTTGTAGTAACGTTTTTGGCGGGAATACTGATGAGGTAACCGATACTGAACCAAAAGTAACTGGTATTGACATAGGCAAAGTTGTCATCCAGAAATTGCGAGATCTCAGTCTGGATTTAAAAAACTGTTTTGGGATATCCACTGACGGATGCAGTGTGATGGTGTCAGAGGCTCGTGGTGCTGTTGCAACTATAAAGAAGGAAGCAACTAATGCAGTATACTCGCCATGTCATAACCATGCTCTAAATTTATCTATCTCGCAAACGTCTAAAATCCGTCAAATTAAAAACGCAGTAGACACAATGCAGGAGACTATATATTTTTTCAGAGCTTCGCCAAAAAGGATGCAAGTGTTAAAAAAAGCATTAGGACACCAACTTTCGGGTCTCTGTGAAACTCGATGGATAGAACGCCACGATGGTGTCCTTCAATTTAGATCCGCGCTCCCAAAAACAATTTCTGCTCTTGAGTCAGTCGGAAAATGGAATGATCCAAAGTCATCCGTGAAGGCTAGAGGATTGAAATCCTCTCTTTGTAATAGTCAAACAATCATTGCAATCCTATGTCTCTCAGATTTACTCACGTGTACCCATCAATTAAGCGTGTTTTTTCAACGGATCTGTTTGGACTTGAAATCGGCGCAAGAGGAACTAAATGACACAATAATTCGACTAGAATCCAGGCGCAAGAATGCTGAATTGGTTTTTGCTACTCTTTTTGAAGAGGCTTGTGTTATTGCCGAAGAATTAGGTGTATCGATCACTAGACCTCGAATAGTTGGCAAACAAACTCAAAGAGAGAATCACCCTGTTATTGTTAATGATAATTGTAGTTACTTCAGGCAATCAATGTACATCCCGGCTCTTGACCATATTTTGGGTGATCTAAAGACACGATTCAGTCGTGAAACACTTCAACTTTACAATTTGCATATCCTTTTCCCTAATTTCCCTAATCAAACAGATGACAGCGAAAAAGAGATTATGCAGCAATTGACCATAAAATATGGACACTTCTTCAATAAACCAATCGAGGTACTACATAGAATGTTTGAATCAGAATTGGAATCATGGAAGTTAAAATGGAAACGAGCGAACCATGGATGTCCACAAACTGCAATTGATATGCTAGAAAACTGCGATAAGGATGTTTATCCTTATATACATTTTTTACTAAACATTCTAATCACACTGCCAGTCTCTAACGCAACTGCAGAACGAACGTTTTCTAGCTTGCGGAGACTCAAGAGTTGGTTGAGGTCAACGATGGCACAAGAGAGGCTCACTGGGCTGGCTTTACTCAATATCCATCGCGATATAAATGTAAGTCCAGAAAATATTGTTAACCAATACGCCAAAATTAGGAAACATCGTGACGAGTTTGTCCTAGATTAGATACCTTATTTCTATGTATATGATATTGATAATAGTATGTGTTCTCCTAATATCAGTAAAAAATATGAAAGTACTGTAAATGTAAATATAAAGAAAACATTTTAATTATAGAAAACAGCTGATAGAGTGTACAAAGAAATATAAAGTATAGTAAATATATAATGTAACTATTTGATTAATTTTAAAATTTTAATAAATCTTCGTTTTTGAATATGAAAGTACTGTAAATGTAAATATAAAGAAAACATTTTAATCATAGAAAACAGCTGATAGAGTGTACAAAGAAATATAAAGTATAGTAAATATATAATGTAACTATTTGATTAATTTTAAAATTTAAATAAATCTTCGTTTTTGAATATGAAAGTACTGTAAATGTAAATATCAAGAAAACATTTTAATTATAGAAAACAGCTGATAGAGTGTACAAAGAAATATAAAGTATAGTAAATATATAATGTAACTATTTGATTAATTTTAAAATTTAAATAAATCTTCGTTTTTGAAGTTTACTTGTATATTACTTGTAAATATATACATATATACTTTAATAATAAACTCAATGTAGAATGTAGAGTAATACATTTTACTTTTGTAACAATTGTTTTTCAGTCATTCTAATCCATAGCAGAACCACATATCCTTTATTGTACAAAAATTTATCTCATTCTGATTCCCATGATATCAATTATGCGCGCGTGCGCACACACACACACACACACACACACACACACACGCACACACCACAAATACTTTTGCCCCCCCCCCATAGAAGCTTTCTGGATCCGCCCCTGACTTATCCTCTGTCCTCGGATGTCCTCCTGGCTTCGACTTCTTCTTGCCTTGTTGTCATGATGATTCATGCCCCCGATATTTCCCCTTTGATTATAGTGGTTGTCGAAGCTATTCCTTCGTGGTTGTTGATATCTTCTGGAATCAACCTCTTCTCCACTAATGTAATTGATCCTAGGCCTGTATGGGCGATTATTATTATTGTTATCTTGGTTTGTACGATTAGCATTATTTTGCTGATTGGTTCTAAAATTGTGGTAATTCTGATTGTTTCTATAATTGCTATAATTATGGTTCATTCTATTATTATTATTATTTTGATTTGCCCTGTTATTGTTGTAGGAATTTATTGGGTTACGGTTGAGAATCATTTGATTATTACTATTCGGGATATTACTTGGATTGTTATTACAATCATTACTATTAAAATTATAATTACTTCTATTATTATTATTATTATTATTATTATTATTATAGTTATTATTCATCCTGTGAAGGATGGGTAAGATGGAGGATCCGTCGTGTGTGTATGGCGACTCAGACTCTGATGATGCTCATCATACTTTTTTCGAGTGTCAACAGTGGGTGCTGGAGAGGCGAGGACACTGGAATCGGAGATTGGCCCCATGACGCCTGATAACATCATAGGCATCATGCTCAACAGCAAAGAGAACTGGGACATGGTTGTGACCTTCGTGAGGATGGTCCTACAGCAGAAGAAGCCTGAACTGGACCGTCTTACAGGTCGATGATATAGATAAAGCTGTAGAAGCCTAGTAGGCACAATACGAGGTGCCACCCTGAACCCATACGAATAGTTGTTCCAGGGGGGGTTCCCTGCCTGTAAAGTGGAGGTTTTTTAGTGGGTGCGAGTCCCACACACCGGGAGACCAGTCGGGTGTCTCCTGATGGTGCATAATGCATTTTTCCTCCCTGCAAAAAAAAAAAAAAATTATTCATTCCATGGTTGTTATTTCCCGAATCGTACCAATCGGTTCGTTGCCTGCTTCATCAGTAGTAATTTTCTAAAAGGTCAGCCATTGCGTGTATGGTTTTAAATTGGCTTCCTAGATGGGCTTTGGCAATTCCTCCATCGTAGTGGTATGCCATTTTAGTTACAAGGCATTCCTCAGGTATTTTCGGCTCCAAGTGTCTAGCCAAACACACCTTTCCTAAGAAGTAAGTGGTTGGAAAGGTACCTCTATTCACGTCATATCTACCATGACAGATGTCCCTGATAATGTTTTGTGTAGATTCCGAACAATATTTCTCTTTAAATAATTTTTTGAATTGTGTATAATCAATAAGGTCATTCCGTGTCACTGTCCACCAGTTGTCTGTTATCACCCTAAAATACTCGTCTAACATCTCTCGAATCGAGTTCCATATTGTTATTCGGTGTTTATTAAAATGTTCATCTATTCTTGCAAGGAATTCCATGGGATTTCTCCAGTAGTTTTTGAAGTTAATTCCTTCTCTGTTTTCATTCGTGGAGATATGAGCAATATAATTTGGTCTGGCTCTCATCATTTCAATTTCTTCTTGGTTTTGGTGGACTTGACCTGTTAGATTAGTCACCGTAGCGTTAATGCTATCACACCTTTCTCCGCTTTGTTTCTGTAATTTTCCCAAGTTTTCTTGTTCCTTCTGTATCCCTTCCATTAGAACACGATTATCTTTTTTGACCAGGTCTATTCTGGCATTTAATGCTACTCTATTTTGTGTAATGGTTTCGTTAGCTTTTCCCAACCTCTCGTTCATGTCAGCTATTTCTTGTTTCCTTTCTCCATTATTTTTGTCCATCCGCTGGCTCATTGTTTCATTGACGTTCTCAATCTTCTCATGAATTTCCTTTAATTTATCATTATTTTCTTCAAGTTTTTTGTTCATATCTTCCCTTTGTCCGTTAATAGTTTCTCTCAATTCGTGGTTTTGGTTATTGATGGTTTGTCTTATATCTCCATGAATGGTTTCTATTTTTTCGTTTATTTGCTTTACCAACCTTTCTTTAATACTATCTATTTTCTCATTGGTTTGTTTATTGCTTTCTTTAAGGCTGTCTATTTTGTCATTCATTAGTTTATTATTCTCTTCAAATTTGTCATTAATTTGTTTAAAGTTCTCCTTCATTTGTCTATTGTTTTCATTAGTATTCCTGTTATTACTGTCTATTTTTTTGTTTGTACTGTCCATCCTCTCATTCATTTGTTTTATTAAATTTTCCCTCAAATTCTCGTTTTGTACCTTTGAGTTCTCGTTAATCTCTTCCTTCATACCATCTATTTTCTCATTTGTTTGTTTGTTATCTTCCTTGATGCTTTCAATTTTTTCATTTGTTTGTTTGTTTTGTTCCTCCATTTGTTTTAATAAGTTTTGACTCAAAATTTCATTTTGTTTCCTTGAGTTTTCAGTGATTTCTTCCTTCTGTTTCTTAAAATTGTCATTCGTTTCTTCCTTATTTCTGTCCAATTTTTCCTCCATTTATTTACTCTCTTCCTTCATCTGTTTAAAATTTTCATTAATTTGTTTATTATCTTCTTTGATACCGTCAATTTTTTCATTTGTTTGTTAATTTTGTTCATTCGTCTGTTTAATATCCTCCTTCATACTATTCAGTATTTCCATTAATTTCAGTAGATTCGGGTCTCCTCTAGCTTCCTCCCTTACTACTGTTTCCACATCCTCAACTGATGTTACTTCCTTTTCTTCCATCCTGACTTCTTTCTCGGCCGCCTTCGTCCGTTCCTTTGATGTCCTCCTTTGCACCTTTATACTTTTCAGAACCTATAGCAGTCGCCAGCTAAAAATTATGAAATTAATTCACTTATTTTTATTTCTTCACCTATTATTTCCCTAATTTAAGCCTCACTAGTTGGTGCGCCAATTTATTACGAAACGTGTACCTTTGTATTAAGATTGTTAATATGTAATAAAAACTGGGTTGTTTAATCAATACTTTTCCTCTATGTCTAACTGTTTTTGTCAGTTGATACTAATGGTTGCGTGTTTATTCCTCGTATATATGTTAATTCTATTTAATTATAATTTTATTTTATTGATGAATCTTCTTTATCGGATAATTCTAGAATTAACTGAAGAGAATTCTTCAGTTCGTCTGCTTCAAATGTTTGAATATAGCGGTTGTATCGTCCCAAAACAATTTCTTAATGAATACGTCTGATTTCCATCTCAAACGTATTCGTTGAGGTTAATTTCGGTTTCATAATTTTTGTTATTTTTACAACTCGCAGACGTCTTCATGATCTTCGTGCGTATAGAGCGAATCCTATTTATACTTTACCTTCGAGAAATAAAACACATGGAAATGATATTGGTAATAATAATGTTTAATCTTTGAAATTTTTATTCAGCTTTAATAAAAAATTGTTATTTCGATATTAACGTTAGCAATGATCGATTCTTATCTCAGGGTCATTTGTCAAATTAATTAAGTATATAAAAGTGAAGTTCTTTTGGCTGCTATGCAAGGTTCAATTAATTAATAAAAAACAAATAAAGAGTACATTACAATGGAAATAGATTGATACTTATTATCTAACATAATATTATAAATAGCTATTAGTGTTTGACAGTATGGCCTGTAATATTTCATTTCGTTATGTGCGCAAGGCATGCTGGTAGGTTAGTGACGTCATTATCATGGCCGATGAGTGACCAGCTGTAGTTAGGGTAAATTAGTTCCCAATGTATATTAATAAAATATTGTCACTTCATGTTCACTATTTCTTATATTCTGTTCCTTTTTCTTTTATAAAATGTTTTATCAGTTACTAATGTGGTATGAGTTGTTGGTGTTGCTGGTGATTATTCGTATTTGGATTACAAGAATTGGTTGGTTCAGTTTTGTAGAATACATAGTTCTTTAGTTAATTTTAATTTAGGCTTCCTTCTTGTTCATCTCTTTATATTTTCGTTAACTTCACTGTAGTCGTTCATGTTGGGTTAGATGACTTATTGTAATGACTTCATGATTTTTTTTTTTTTGGTAATTCATCCTTCTGAGTTTGGTTCCTTTCTTGAAAATTTTTTACATAATTTTTTTATCAGCACTCCTCAACCATATTCTATCGTGGTTAACAATCAAGTGTCCCAATTTCTTCTTTTTTTCACAGAAGCTGACCAAAATTTCTTGGATTCTTATTGGCCCATTATGCAAAGTTCAAGTGTTACATTACCATGATCATTAAAATACATTACATTTTATATTTTGCCTTCAAATTACCTTTTTATCATAACACAATAATATTTAATACAATTTATATGTGATTATTCCAAATAAAATTATAAATCATTTGATACCAAACATGGCCTGATTTGGTCATGTAAAAACTAGTATCTTGTGGATTTTACATTAATCTTACTAAACAATTCAGAATGATGGATGACAGTTGACTATGACCCTTTGATACAATATTAATTTAACTTGATCTGCTAGTAACAAGAACTTTTTTTAATATAACACAAAACTCTTAACTATACTCCTTATCTTAATAATTATAATTTCCTACATTTAACTGGTTACACATTGCTAAACAATTGTCTGTCTGTTATTTTCTAAATCACTAGTATCAAATTCTGTTTGATGTATATGTGTACAACGTTATCGGCAACAAAGAAGTAGTTTTTGTTAAAATTCCTTCCCGGGATATTTGGCCGTAGTCCAATGTTTTCTACAAAACCAGACATTTCGGCAATGCCATCGACTTCCATCATCAGTGAAAATCGAGTGCGATAACGTGAGGTGGTATACGTTAGTGACCACAGTACTGTGGTTAAGGCTGAAGCAGTAAGTAGAAAGAAGTAGTTTCTATGGTAATATTTCATTTCGAAATTGATTTTAAATATAAATCTTAGAATATGGAAGTCATGTATGGTTCTCCATACCGATATTTTACTTCCATATTCCTTAAGGAATGGAAGTATGGTGATGGCAAAAAAAATCGTGTTCGAGATTATTGCAGATTCTGATTCTACTACACTCAAAACATGAAAAAAAGTCGTTTTCCGAAAAGTGTCTGTGTGTGTGTCTGTCTGTCTGTAGATTTTTTTTTCTATGGCAAAAAATAACTGCCGCAAATTCAAACAGAATCAAATAATTTTTTGCATGCAGCCCGGATTTGCAGAGTACTCGCGACCTATTGTTTTTGGTGAAGATCGGTTGAGGGAAAGGGGTAGTTTACCTGCAACGGTTTTTTTTTAGCAAGGGTAATTTTGTTTGTTTGGCAAACGATAACAGCCGCAAATTCAAACAGAATCAAATAATGTTTCGCATACAGCTCTGAATTGTAGAGTTCTCAAGACCTATTGTTTTTGGTGAAGATCGGTTAAGGGAAAGGGGTAGTTTACCTGTAACGTTTTATGTTTTAACAAGGGTATTTCCTATGGCAAACGATAACAGCCGCAAATTCAAACAGAATCAAAAGATTATTTGCATACAGCCCTAAATTGTAGAGTTCTCAAGACCTATTGTTTTTGGTGAAGATCGGTTGAGGGAAAGGGGTAGTTTACCTGCAACGTTTTTTTAACAAGGGTATTTTCTATGGCAAACGATAACAGCCGCAAATTCAAACAGAATCAAATAATGTTTTGCATACAGCCCTGATTAGTAGAGTACTCAAGACCTATTGTTTTTGGTGAAGATCGGTTAAGGGGAAGGGGTAGTTTACCTGCAACGTTTTTTTATCAAGCGTATTTTATATGGCAAACGATAACAGCCGCAAATTCAAACAGAATCAAATAATTTTTTGCATACCTCCCTGAATTGTAGAGGTCTCAAGGACTTTCAATTTTGGTGAAGATCGGTTAAGGGGAAGGGGTAGTTTACCTGCAACCTTTTACGTTTTAACAAGAGTAAAGTACTTGAAAATTTATTTAAACTTTTTCAAACAATGGTAATTGTTAAAAATAAAATAATTTTGTTGCCAGGCAATAAAATTAAAATTTTTTCATTTTAATGTAAATCATGTATAAGAGAAAATATATCGCGCTTGGCAGGCGATATTAAGATTTAAATATAAATCTTAGAATATGGAAGTCATGTATGGTTCTCCATACCGATATTTTCTATTATGAACGATAACTGCCGCACATTCAAACAGAATCAAATAATTTTTGCATTCGTCCCTGAATTGTAGAGGACTCAAGGCCTATTGATTTTAATAAAGATCGGTTAAGAGAAAGGGGTAGTTTACCTGCAACGTTTTGTTTTAACAAGAGTAAAGTACTTAATTTTGATAAATAAAGTATCCTGAAAAGAAGATCATAATAATCCACTGTAGTAACGTAGATGAAATATATATAAATGAAGAGGCTAGTTGAAGGGGGTGGGGGTAATTTTCTATAAATGAAAATGATAGTTTATGGGGGAGGGGATAATTGTTATTTATATGTCATGTATACTACGTTATCGGCAACAAAGAAGTAGTTTCTTGTTAAAATTCCTTCCTGAGCTGTTTGGCATGGTCCAATGTTTTCTACAAAACCAGAAGTTTCGGCAGTGCTATCGACTGCCATCATCAGTGAAAATTGAGTGTGCTAACGTGAGGTGGTACATGTTAGTGACCACAGTACTGTGGTTAAGCCTGAATAAAGAAGTAGTCTTCTATGGAAACATTTCATTTCAAAAATGATTTTAAATATAAATCTTAGAACATGTAAGTCATGTGTGGTTCTCCATACCGATATTTTCAGTTAACAGTTTGAAGAATGCTAGTCCCCATAGCGTTAAGCATTTTTTGAAACTTTTAGTCATAAAATAATAGTACAGTATGTAGGAATTGTGTCTTTATTAACTCTATTATACAGTAGACAATGTAGTGATCTCCAAGGGACCAGACAATTCAGGTCTTTTTAACCAATGATTACTATATCCATAGGAGATTTCAATAAGTACAGTAATTGTACCTGTGGAACACAAAAAACAGGTGAACACAAAAAGTATTGTGCATACCTTTATTTAACTGTTGAATCTGGATCTGTTATTTGAAAACTACTGTGACAGTAAAAAACGAAAATCAAAAACTTCCGTTTATAACATTTTTCTTTAAATCAGTACTAAAACATTTACAATACTGGGGTATTCACCATGAAAGTATTTTTAATTCAAGTCATTTTAGCATGATAAACACATCAGTCATCTTGTATTTAATGTTAAAAATAAGCCATTATTTTTGTCTGTTCTCTTAACATTTATTCATAGTACAATACTATTTATAGTGACTTGTCCAACTGAAAATAACTGGCATGGAATCACTTGAAGCAAGATCTCAAGATCTATAAAGTTAACAGAAGTGCAGAGAGTTTTTTTTTCAGGACTGTAGCCAGAACTAAACATCAGCAGAAGGGGCAAAATATTTTCCAGAGGCAACAAACATTTACACACATGCACATAACACAGATTGGTTTGTAATACTCCTATAATCTCTGATGATGCAACTTTAATCAGTGAAATATGCATGAGATACAAGTAAGTAACTTACTGACAACATTAATAAGTACAGTAATTGTACCTGTGGAACACAAAAAACAGATGAACACAGTTACAGGTGAACACAAAAAGTATTGTCCGTACCTTTATTTAACTGTTGAAACTGGATCTGTTATTTGAAAAACTACTGTGACAGTAAAAAACGAAAATCAAAAACTTGACTTACTTGTTCAATACTTGTCTTAAAACTGAGAAATTGAAATCAACTTCAAAGAGTTTTAATTTTGTAATACAAATCTCACAATTATGTAGTTTGTAGTTCAGTCCAGTAGTTCAAACTTGTACTTATTCTACAATTTAATTTTATCCTGATCTTTGGATACACTAGACTATGCCTTCACTTTTCCTTGTTTCCAAGATTATTTTAAATGTTTTGATAATCATGAGTTCTTTACTTGATAGAATACAAAATAGAATTCCTCCAAACTAAAAGGCCACTGTCAAATTAATACATTATAGCAGAAGTCACGTGTTTTGGTATAGAATACACCAGTTGGAAAGGGGAAATAGTAACCAGAAAATACTACTTTACCATTCGAGCAAACTATATGAAAAAATTTGTGAAAACGCCTAACTTGCCAAAGTAGAAAAATTTTCATCTAAGACAATGTACCTGTTCATAAAGTGTCCCTATCATTACTCCTGTTAATGGAGGTGTTGTACCTTAAAAGTAAAAAAAGAGAAAGGGAAATTATGAAGGCCTTACTATACTTTCTTAGTAAAATAATAATTGTTTATATATTTTATTATTATAAATATAAAAAAAAACACTAAAAATCCTGAGTACTGCTTGTTTGTTAATGTGTGTGTGTTTTTAGTTAAATTTATAACCAAAATGACTAAATGACAAATAATTTAGATCTAGTTTTTTAAGTTTACATACATGTCTATAAGTGTCTGTTAGGTGTCTATACGCTAACATTTTCACTAACATACATAACTGAAAATAATATACACATTTTAAAGTGTTTGTAAGCATAGCTCATAAAAATTTAAGTCAGTTTAAACTTGGCAAGAGATGTTGACAGATATTATTTTTATCATAATTTGAATAAAATTCTTCAAACATGATGTCTACAAAGACTTTTATAACTTTTTAAACTTCTGACTTCCGTTTTACTTCCATGTTCCTTAAGGAAATGGAAGTATGGTGATGGCAAAAAAAATCGTGTTCGAGATTATTGCAGATTCTGATTGTACTACACTCAAAACATGAAAAAAAGTCGTTTTTCGAAAAGTGTGTGTGTGTGTGTGTGTCTGTCTGTAGATTTTTTTACTATGGCAAACGATAACAGCCGCAAATTCAAACAGAATCAAATAAGTTTTTGCATACAGCCCTGATTTGTAGAGTACTCAAGACCTATTGTTTTTGGTGAAGATCGGTTAAGGGAAAAGGGTAGTTTACCTGCAACATTTTTTTTTTAATCAAGGGTAATTTGTTTATATGGCAAACAATAACAGCCCCAAATTCAAACAGAATCAACTACTCTTTTGCATACGGCCCTGAAATTGTAGAGTTCTCAAGACCTATTGTTTTTGGTGAAGATCGGTTAAGGGAAAGGAGTAGTTTACTGCAACGTTTTATGTTTTAACAAGGGTATTTTCTATGGCAAACGATAACAGCCGCAAATTCAAACAGAATCAAATGATTATTTGCATACAGCCCTAAATCGCAGAGTTCTCAAGACCTATTGATTTTGGTGAAGATCGGTTAAGGGAAAGGGGTAGTTTACCGGCTACATTTTATGTTTTAAAAGGGTATTTTTTATGGCAAACATAAAGAATCGCAAATTCAAACAGAATCAAATAATTGTTTGCATGTAGCCCTGATTTGTAGAGTACTCAAGACCTATTGATTTTGGTGAAGATCGTTAAGGGAAAGGGGTAGTTTACCTGCAACGGTTTTTTTTTAAACAAGTGTAATTTTACTTCCATATTCCTTAAGGAATGGAAGTATGGTGATGGCAAAAAAAATCGTGTTTGAGATTATTGCAGATTCTGATTGTACTACACTCAAAACATGAAAAAAAGTCGCTTTTCGAAAAGTGTCTGTGTGTGTGTCTGTGTGTCTGTCTGTCTGTAGATTTTTTACTTCCATATTCCTTAAGGAATGGAAGTATGGTGATGGCAAAAAAAATCGTGTTCGAGATTATTGCAGATTCTGATTCTACTATTTTCTATGGCAAACGATAACAGCCACAAATTCAAACAGAATCAAATAATTTTTTGCTACTTCCATGTTCCTTAAGAAATGGAAGTATGGTGATGGCAAAAAAAATCGTGTTCGAGATTATTGCAGATTCTGATTGTACTACACTCAAAACATGAAAAATAGTCGTTTTTCGAAAAGTGTCTGTCTGTAGATTTTTTTTCTATGGCAAACGATAACAGCCACAAATTCAAACAGAATCAAATAATTTTTTGCATACAGTCCTGATTTGTAGAGTACTCACGACCTATTGTTTTTGGTGAAGATCGGTTGAGGGAAAGGCATAGTTTACCAGCAACGGTTTTTTTTTAACAAGGGCAATTTTTTTGTTTGGCAAACGATAACAGCCGCAAAGTCAAACAGAATCAAAAAATGTTTCGCATACAGCCCTGAATTGTAGAGTTCTCAAGATCTGTTGATTTTGGTAATGATCAGTTAAGGGAAAGGGGTAGTTTACCAGCAACGTTTTATGTTTTAACAAGGGTATTTTCTATGGCAAACGATAACAGCCACAAATTCAAACATAATCAAATAATTTTTTGCATACTGCCTTGAATTGTAGAGTTCTCAAGACCTATTGTTTTTGGTGAATATCGTTTAAGGGAAAGGGTTTAGTTTACCTGCAACGTTTATGTTTTAAGAGGGTATTTTCTATGGCAAACGATAAGAGCCGCAAATTCAAACAGAATCAAATAGGTTTTTGCATACAGCCCTGATTTGTTGAGTACTAAAGGCTTATTGTTTTTTGTGAAGATCGGTTAAGGGAAAGGGGTAGTTTACCTGCCACATTTTTTGTTTTATCAAGGGTATTTTCTATGGCTAACGATAACAGCCGCAAATTCAAACAGAATCATATAATATTTTGCATACAGCCCTGAATTGTAGAGTTCTCAAGACCTGTTGGTTTTGGTGAAGATTGGTTAAGGGAATAGGGTAGTTTACTGGCAACATTTTAGGTTTTAACAAGGGTAATTTTTTTATGACGAACGATAAGTGCCGTACATTAAAACAGAATCAACTACTCTTCTGCATACCTTTTTGAATTATACAGAACTCAAGGTCTGTTGATTTTGTTGAAGATCGGTTAAGAGAAAGGGGTAGTTGACCTGCAACGTTTTATGTTGTAACAAGGGTAATTTTTTGTTGACGAACGATAACTGCTGTAAATTCAAAGAGAATCAAATAATGTTTTGCATACAGCCCTGAATTGTTGAGTTCTCAAGACCTATAGTTTTTGATGAAGATCAGTTAATGGAATAGGGTAGTTTACCAGCAACATTTTATGTTTTATCAAGGGCGTTTTCTATGGCAAACGATAAGAGCCGCAAATTCAGACAGAATCAAATAATTGTTTGCATACAGGCCTGAATTGTAGAGTACTCAAGACCTATCGTTTTTGGTGAAGATCGGTTAAGGGGAAGGGGTAGTTTACCGGCAACGGTTTTTTATCAAGGGTATTTTATTTACTTTTACTTACATGTTCCTTAAGGAAATGGAAGTATGCTGATGCAAAAAAAAAATCGTGTTCGAGATAATTGCAGATTCTGATTGTACTACACTCAAAACATGAAAAAAAGTCGTTTTTCAAAAAGTGTCTGTGTGTGTGTCTGTCTGTCTCTCTGTAGATTTTTTTCTATGGCAAACGATAACAGCCACAAATTCAAACAGAATCAAATAATTTTTTGCATACAGGCCTGATTTGTAGAGTGCTCAAGACCTATTGATTTTGGTGAAGATCGGTTAAGGGAAAAGGGTAGTTTACCTGCAACATTTTTTTTTTAATCAAGGTAATTTGTTTCTATGGCAAACAATAACAGCCGCAAATTCAAACACAATCAAATAATATTTTGCATACTGCCCTGAATTGTAGAGTTCTCAAGACTTATTGATTTTGGTAAAGATCGTTTAAGGGGAAGGGGTAGTTTACCTGCAACATTTTATGTTTTAACAAGGGTATTTTCTATGGCAAACGATAAGAGCCGCAAATTCAAACACAATCAAATAATATTTTGCAAACAGCCCTGAATTGGAGAGTTTTCAAGACCTATTAATTTTGGTGAAGATCGGTTAAGGGAAAGGGGTAGTTTACCTGCAACGTTTTATGTTCTAACAAGGGTATTTTCTATGGCAAATGATAACAGCCGCAAATTCAAACAGAATCAAATATTTTTTTGCATGCATCCCTGAATTGTAGAGGACTGAAGAGGTCTATTGATTTAGGAGAAGATCGGTTAAGAGAAAGGGGTAGTTTACCTGAAACATTTTATGATTTAACAAGAGTAAAGTACTTAATTTTTATAAATAAAGTATCCTGATAAGAAGCTCATAATAATCCACTGTAGAAACGTAGATGAAATATCTATAAATGAAGAGGATAGGTGAACGGGGTGGGGGTAATTTTCTATTATTAAAAATTATAGATTAAGGTGGATGGGAGAATTTTTTATACGTGTACTACGTTATCGGTAACAAAGAAGTAGTTTTTTGTTAAAATTGCTTCCCGGGCTTTTTAGCCGTAGTCCAATGTTTTCTGGAAAACCAGACTTTTCGGCAGTGCCATCGACTGCCATCATTAGTGAAAATCGAGTTCAAAAACGTGAGGTGGTATACGTTAGTGACCACAGTACTGTGGTTAATGCTGAAGCAATAAGTAGAAAGACGTAGTTTCTATGGAAATATTTCATTTCAATAAAATCATATTTAAATTATGATTTTTATTTTTATGACGCATGATAACTGCCGCATATTAAAAGAGAATCAAATAATTTGTTGCATACATTCCTGAAGTTTTAAGTACTCAAGGTCTGTTGATTTTGGTGAAAATCGGTTAAGGGAAAGGGGTAGTTTACTTCCAATGTTTTGTGTTTTAACAAGGGTAATTTTTTCTATGACGAACGATAACTGCCTTGAATTAATAGGGAATCAAATAATATTTTGTATATGTTCCTGACTTGTAAAGAGCAGAAGGTCTATTGATTTTGGTGAAGTTCGGTTAAGGGAAATGTGTAGTTTACCTGCCACCTTTAATGTTTTAACAAGAGTAATTGTTTCTATGACGAACGATAACTGCCGCACTTTCAAACAGAATCAAATAATATTTTGCATGCTTCCCTGAATTGTAGAGGACTGAAGGTCTATTGATTTTGGTGACGATCGGTTAAGGGAAAGGGGTAGTTTACTGGCAACATTTTATGTTGTAAAAAGAGAAATTTTTTCATGACGAACGATAACTGCCGTAAATTCAAACAGACTTAAATAATTTTTTACATGTGGGCCTGAGTTGTAAAATACTCAAGGTCTATTGATTTTGGTGAAGATCGGTTACGGGGAAAGGGCAGTTTATCTGAAAAATTTTTTGTTGTAACAAGAGTAAAGTACTTAATTTTGATAAATAAAGTATCCTGATAAGAAGATCTTAATAATCCACTTTAGAAACGTAGATGAAATATCTATAAATGAAGAGGCTAGTTGAAAGGGGTGGGGGTAATTTTCTATAAATGAAAATTATAGTTGAAAGGGGAGGGGATAATTTTTATATGTGTACTACGTTATCGGCAACAAAGTAGTAGTTTGTTGTTAAAATTCTTTCCCGGGCTGTTTGGCCGTAGTCCAATGTTTTCTGCAAAACCAGATGTTTCAGCAGTGCCGTCGACTGCCATCATCAGTGAAAATCCAGTGCGATAATGTGTGGTGGTATACATTAGTGACCACAATACTGTGGTTAAGGCTGAAGCAATAATTGGAAAGTAGTAGTTTCTATGGAAACATTTCATTTCGTAAATGATTTTAAATATAATTCTTAGAACATGGAAGTCATGTATGGTTCTCCATGTTCGATATTTTTGACCTGTGGTGCCCACAACTTAGAGAATTTTGAAAGAAAAAACTACATTCTGATTTAGGTTTAAAATACCCTCTAATGTGATAACTAGTGTTACAATGTTTCAAAATTTTGAGCCCTAGTGTCCTAAATGTTTTCCAAAACTGAACATAATATTCAAATTTTAGTTAAAATTATTTTTAATTTGGTATCCCACATGGATTTTGAAAATTTTCAAAGTTTTTACCTCCATATTTTTGCTTCTTGTATTCCTATTTTTGGAGGATCAATATAAAAAAATAGGGATCAGTGGGGGTAAGAATATGGACATGTGTGCCAAGTTTTATGAAAATTGCTTGATGCATTCAGAAGTTATCATGAGATACCCCAAATAGACAGACAAATGCTCCACAGTCGAGTTAAAACTAGAACTCTTTTTGCTTATGTGTAATGCTGGCCACATTGTCCTCTATGTTGTTCTAACTGGCAGCATAATATCTGCTGACTCTTTTGAGATACTTCAGAGGACATAAAAAAAAATTATTAAAATAGGTCAACAAGTAAAAAATTAGGGTTTTTACTTTCAAACTAAATATACAGTATTAAGCAGATAAAAGATTTGTAACAAAGTAGACTGTCATTTTTAGAGTGTTTAATATCTTTTTTGGTTGAGATCAGTTTGTAATAAACAGAGTAAAGAGTGAAGAGATCGAGTAGGGAAAAGAAAAAAAAAATTAATCTGTTACAATTTGTGTTATCTATTTAATTCACTTTATTGTTCCTGATCCTGTGCAAAGCCACCCGGCTTTCATAGATACTGTTTCAAATAGAGAACTTAATATACTGTTAAAGGAGCCATTACGTTAAAAGAAAAAAAGGCAGTTGACATTTTATACAAATATTATATAAAAACTTTTGCCTATTAAAAAAAAAAAATAATTAGTTTGCAACAAAATATCAAACACCTTCTTCATTGGCATGATTTCTGAATCAAAGTCACTAGTGTCACTTCTGATGGAAATAACAAATTTTTAATGAAGAAATTTGTGTTAGTGGTTGAAATCACAATCAGAATGATCACAGTTGCACACCACTATATAAAAATTATCCCGATTAGCGCTTTCAAGCCTCACAGCCCATCGTCAGATCGGAATAGGCAGAAATTATTTTAAAAACAAACCCTTCACCCCTCTCCCCCACCCTGCTCACACACAACAAGCTATAATATAAATGACCCTTCCCCACCCCCTAAACCCTGTCCCACACCATCTGTACAGTTACATATTTTTCTAGAAAATTCCTTGTGTTTCAGTGTGTGTGTGTGTGTGTGTGTGTGTCCGTGTGTGTCCTTTTAAACTTACCCTACTTCCTCTCCACACACATGGGTCAGTCACACACCCTTATTTTAACCATCCAATTAGTACTATGCAAATAATTCTTAATCTTATCTATCTGTCCTCTATCATTTACTTCTTAATCATGTTATAAAATATTTCTTCATTATCAAATTTAATTTTAATATTAATTAAATTGTCTAACCCTTTTTCTCTTTCTTTTAATATTTCTAACTCCTCTCTAAGCTTCCTTTCAACTGTGTTATTTACTACTTTTACAATTTCGTATTCTTCCAAAGGATTAACAAACTTATGGTTGTCTTCTATGAAATGTCTTGCATATAACGAATTGGTTGTTCTATTACCTTCTCCACGTTTGTGGTCAGACAACCTGCATACGAATTTTCGTCCTGTCTCACCTAGGTGCAGGTTGCAGGGTGCAGGTCATGCAGGTTGTCTGACCACAAACGTGGAGAAGGTAATAGAACAACCAATTCGTTATATGCAAGACATTTCATAGAAGACAACCATAAGTTTGTTAATCCTTTGGAAGAATACGAAATTGTAAAAGTAGTAAATAACACAGTTGAAAGGAAGCTTAGAGAGGAGTTAGAAATATTAAAAGAAAGAGAAAAAGGGTTAGACAATTTAATTAATATTAAAATTAAATTTGATAATGAAGAAATATTTTATAACATGATTAAGAAGTAAATGATAGAGGACAGATAGATAAGATTAAGAATTATTTGCATAGTACTAATTGGATGGTTAAAATAAGGGTGTGTGACTGACTCATGTGTGTGGAGAGGAAGTAGGGTAAGTTTAAAAGGACACACACGGACACACACACACACACACACACACTGAAACACAAGGAATTTGCTAGAAAAATATGTAACTGAACAGATGGTGTGGGACAGGGTTTAGGGGGTGGGGAAGGGTCATTTATATTATAGCTTGTTGTGTGTGAGCAGGGTGGGGGAGAGGGGTGAAGGGTTTGTTTTTAAAATAATTTCTGCCTATTCCGATCTGACGATGGGCTGTGAGGCTTGAAAGCGCTAATCGGGATAATTTTTATATAGTGGTGTGCAACTGTGATCATTCTGATTGTGATTTCAACCACTAACACAAATTTCTTCATTAAACGTCTGTTAAGATGTGCAATCGACTACAGGTAATGGGCAACAACAATGAGGTAATAAACGACAACAATAAGGTAAGTAAAGTTTTTAAATATCTTAAGTTAAAAGTTAAATTGAAGAGGGTTTTAAGTAAAATATGGTTTAATAAACAATGTCTGGATAATAATGTCATCCCAAAGTACGCTCAAGTTAAAATTAAAAATAAGAATAGTGTAGCCAAAAAAGTAAAAGAACAAAGCGAGTAGTTGTGGATAAAACTGGAAATAAGGTCACTCTACGGCTTAATCAATAGATATAATAGGGAATTATATGACAGACACATAGAATTGTTAAGAATATACTCGTATGTAGAGTTAGAAGAAATATTATATAATTTTGGTTTGGGGTACGTAGAAAAGAAATTGGAAAATAAAAATAAAAGAATGGTAGATAAGTTAAATAAATTAATAAGAAAGAACGAAGTAAAAAAGGAACACCTCTCTAAGAATAACTATGAAAAAAGAGTAATAAACCTTACAGAGGTGAATTTCAATACAGAAGAAAAAGAAATGTTAGCAAAAGGCTTAAAATACGCACCGCCACCAGAATTAAATCAAGAAAAAACGATTATTGAATGCGAAAGCATAATACAAAAACTAGGAAATGAAAATGATAAAAAAAGAATAAGGTGGGAAGTAGGGAATGTAGTAGATAAAATATTTAAGAAAAGTTTGTATAATTCAAAAAATGAACAAAAAATCAAATCAACTGTAACTAAACTAAAGAATAAAATAAAGAAAAATGATATTATAGTTACGAAGGCGGACAAAGGAAATACAATGGTACTACTGAGAAAGGACGAATACATAAAGAAAACGGAAGAATTTATAAGGGAAGGACCATACGAGGAAATAAAGTATGATTATACAAGTAAGTACCAGTCAAGGATAAAACAAATGATGAAACAGATAACATTTATAGAAGAAAATAAGAAAAAGTATTTATTGGAAAGTAATCCAACAGCACCAACTTTTAAAAGTCAGGTTAAGATACATAAAGAAGGAAAACCAATTAGACCGATTGTTTCTTTTATTAATGCACCTATTTATAAATTATCAAAGGAAGTTAGCAGAGTACTGAGAGAGAAATATGAATTTGGGACAAAATACAACATAGAGAATAATGTAAAATTGATAGAAAAATTAGAAAATATTAGGATTAATGTAAATACAAAATTGATATCACTGGATGTTAAGGACATGTTTACCAATATCACAGTAAATAAAGTTATTAAGTTAATAAACGATAATAATATGGGAGAATACAGGTATAAAAAGCAGTTGATGAAAGTAATTAAAGAATGTGTAAATCAGAACTATTTTAGGTTTAATAACAAGTTTTATATACAGAAAAAAGGTTTACCTATGGGGTCTTCATTATCCCCTATTCTTGCTGAAATATACATGAATGATTTTGAAAAGCAATTAATAACTTCCACTAAGTATAAAGACAATATAAAATTATGGTCTAGATACGTTGATGATGTATTAGTAATTTGGGAAGGAAGCATAGAAGAAGTGCATGAGTTTATAAATAATAAGGATAAAACTTACAATTTAAAGAAGAGATAGGAGGTAAGAAAATAAATTACTTAGATTTGAACATAGAAATTAAGGATAATGAGAAACTACAGTTTGGGATATTTAGGAAAGAGTCGTATTCTGATATAATTATACCAAGAGAGTCTTACCACCCATATAGATATAAAATGGCGGCAATCAATACATTTTGTTACAGAGCTCAGAAGTGTTTAAAAGAGACCGAATCAAAAGTTAGGGAGTTAAAAACGATAAAGGGAATTGTAAGGAATAATAATTATAACACCAACATAGTGGATAAAGTTATGAAAAGGGTTAACATACAAAAAGCTAAAATAGAACCAGAACAAAAGAATTATGCAGGGTCATTGACATACATAGGTTCACATACTAGAAAAATTATAAAATGTTTTAATAAATATGGAGTAGATATAGCTATTAAAAAATGTGAAACGGTATTTGATAAGATAAGGAATAAGAATATAGAAAAAATTCCAGTATTACAGAAAAGCGGAATTTATAAATTAAAATGTAAAGACTGCAACAAAGTGTACCTAGGTGAGACAGGACGAAAATTCGTATGCAGGTTGTCTGACCACAAACGTGGAGAAGGTAATAGAACAACCAATTCGTTATATGCAAGACATTTCATAGAAGACAACCATAAGTTTGTTAATCCTTTGGAAGAATACGAAATTGTAAAAGTAGTAAATAACACAGTTGAAAGGAAGCTTAGAGAGGAGTTAGAAATATTAAAAGAAAGAGAAAAAGGGTTAGACAATTTAACTAATATTAAAATTAAATTTGATAATGAAGAAATATTTTATAACATGATTAAGAAGTAAATGATAGAGGACAGATAGATAAGATTAAGAATTATTTGCATAGTACTAATTGGATGGTTAAAATAAGGGTGTGTGACTGACCCATGTGTGTGGAGAGGAAGTAGGGTAAGTTTAAAAGGACACACACAGGACACACACACACACACACGGACACACACACACACACACACACACACTGAAACACAAGGAATTTTCTAGAAAAATATGTAACTGTACAGATGGTGTGGGACAGGGTTTAGGGGGTGGGGAAGGGTCATTTATATTATAGCTTGTTGTGTGTGAGCAGGGTGGGGGAGAGGGGTGAAGGGTTTGTTTTTAAAATAATTTCTGCCTATTCCGATCTGACGATGGGCTGTGAGGCTTGAAAGCGCTAATCGGGATAATTTTTATATAGTGGTGTGCAACTGTGATCATTCTGATTGATAATAACAAATTTGTCAATAGTCCCTTCCATAAAAGAGTTTTTATACAATATTAACTCTCTATCTCATGGAAAAGTCTTCAGCATTTCTTCCATAATTTGTAGTTATAGCACTATTCAACATAAAATCAACACTTTCACATTCAACTAAATCTGATATAATTTTACCAAATTAAATGAAATTATTATAATTGTTAACAATTTTTAGTAATAAAAAAATTAGGAATACTTTTACATCAAAACTAAATCTAACTATACTCTTTACAAATAAAATACAAACACAAATTAAATTTTTTCAGTTAATGATAGCTTCTCGTGTGATTAAAATTGTGATGAATGATATGCAGGATGATAAATGTATTCAACTGACCTTCTATTCATTAGCCAAGATTTAAAATTTTTGAGAAAAACTGTTTTTTTCCTTAATTTATTATGTTGGCTGGTAAACGATTATAAAATCTAGGATACAAAACATGAATAAACTTGTTATATATTTCTTTTTAGCTAAAGGTGTCAAAAGAGTTTCATTTTCACACCTTAGTTGTCGAACATTTATTTCCCCATAATCTCCACTTCTATTGAAATATATTTTAAGCACTTTATGTACGTAAAAATGTCTTAAAGGTAAATCATTAATTTTCTGAAACAAAAAATTAGTTATACTTTACGCTTTTTTTTCTAGCCAAATTCAAATATAATGATTTTCTAAGGAAATAGAGAATTCAAATACGATATGTTTGTCCCGCCCCAACAACCAATTCTGTGTGTTAATTATGAATGAACTAAAGCAAAATAAATATTTTTAACAATATTTTGCAGACACATTTTTTAAGAAGTAATATTTTCTCAAAAGCTAGCTACTTTTTGCCTTATATTGTTCATGTGATTTAACTATCCACTGTAACACCTAAATATTTGTAAAACATAAAAACATATTTTGTTTGTTGAGTGTTTAAAAACATTTTGCTTTCCCACAAAGAAAATTTTAGATTTTTTAGATCCTGTTCCACAGCTGTATGCATGACACTAAGGTTTTTTTTGAAATATACAGAAAAAATAAAAATAAAAAATCATCTGGAAAAGCAGTGAGCTGCTGTTTGAAATTATCAAAGCAGAGGTCGTTTAAATAAATAATAAATAGAATTGGCTCTAGGACTGAACCTTGGAGCACACCCCTTCTTACTTCTCATTCATCACTAAAAACATTTTAAATTTTCACACATTGTTTCCTCATTAAGAGATAGGATGAAAACCAATCATATGCTAAACCCTGTATTCCATAAGGATTTAGTTTCCTTACTAAAATTTGTTTATCTATAGTATCAAACGCTTTACTAAAATCTAGAAAAAGTCCACATGCTAACTGGCTATTGTTAATGGCCGAGTAAACTTTTGTCATAAATTAACTCCACTATCTCAGTCTTGCTGCTTATCAGCATTCCATCAACACACAAATTAATCTTATATTTGTCTTTGTTTTCTCCCACTATACTATTTATGATTTTCCATTGTTCTCTATTATTTCCCCCTGCTCTTTTAAAAAGACTCACAATGTTTTCTTTTGGCTAATGATAATGCGTTTTTTAAAGACCATTTTAATCTGGTATAATAATTTAAAAGGTTTAAGTCAAAGGGTCTCCCGCCTATTTTGTGCTTTTTTTATTAAGATTTTTAATTTTGTCATTTAACCATAGTATGTTATGCTGTGATTTTATAATAATATTCTCAGTGCAAGTTCATATTAAACTATTTATAAAAATATCTTGTTGATTCATCCTCTTCGTTCACTTTTTTTAAATATTATTATATATAAAAACTTTCACAAATGAACTTACTTTGGCTATCACTTTCACAAACGTTTCAAGGTGATGTGCCTCTTCCTCAGTGTGAGTAAATACTGAATGTCATTGTTACAGAATAACAATTATGGACTATAGGTGTGTGTGGTGGGAATTGATGGTGGTAGGGAATTGGCGCTGAGGTTCAAATTATGTGTTTGGATCAATGTATCAAATAGTGTATGTGATTTGTAATGTAATTGTTCATTTAATATGTTGTTTGGTTGTAGTGCGTGATATCTGTATATTTCAAATTGTTCAGCTGTGTTTAATTTTCTACTTTTTGGTAAGTATTGTAATATTTCCATGTTGTGTTCTATGTTTGTGTAACTATGGTTTTCATTTTGTAAATGTGTGGCAAATGTGGAATGTATGTAATTTGTGGTGAGGGCTTTTACATGTTCTGAAAATCTGGAATAAAAAGATCTTCCTGTCTGGCCGATGTAGAATTGGTTACAATCATTACAATTTAATTTATAAACTCCTGTTTTACTGTATGTGTCTGTGTCTTTGTTAATATTTATATGTTTCTTAATGGTGTTGTTGGTTCTGTAGGCTACTTTATAATTGTGTTTTCTAAATGTGTTAGCAATTTTGTGTGTATTGGAGTTGTAGTATGTAAGTGTTATGTACTTACTGGGTTGTGTGTTGTTGGTCTGATGTGTTTTATTTTTTGTGCTTAGGATGCGTTTGTGTATTTTATTTACCAAATTGGGGTTGTATCCATTTTTAACTGCTATATATTTGATTGTGTTAAATTCTTCTTGGTAGTCATGTGTGTTTAGGGGTATTAAAGTGAGTCTATGGAGCATGTAGTTGAATGCTGCATGTTTGTGTTGAGTTGGGTGGTTGGATGAGTTATGTATGACCATGTCTGATGTGGTGGGTTTCCTGTATATTTTGTATGTGTGTGTGTTGTTTGTTTTGGTGATTGTGAGGTCTAAGAAGTTTATGCTATTATTTAGTTCTATTTCAAGTGTGAATTTTAATTTATGGTTAATAGTGTTAATATATTTGTGGAAATTTTCTATTTGTCTTTTGTTGCCGTTGTATAGGAGTATAATGTCATCAACATACCTGTGCCAATATATTATTTTATCGGTGTATTTGTTATTGTGCAATATGTGTTCTTGTTCTATGGTGTGTGTATAAATATTTCGGCTAGTATACCTGATATAGGGGAGCCCATTTATTATATTAATAGTAAAATTACCTATCATTATAACATCCCTATTAGAGATAATTTCTAGATAATCACTGAATTAGTTTAAAAATATAGTAGTACTTCCTGAACTCACTCAATAAACTCCTACCAAATAAAAGTCATAACCTGTGTTTAATTTACAACTAATACTTAGTAAATCAACAGTGTTTATTTCATTACATTCTTTTGAACACAAAATAATACTGCTTGAGATATAAATAAATACCCCAGAAGAACAATAATCATCCCTATATTAAAAGAAAATTTTATAATTTTCAATAGTATACAAAGACACTTCATGACTATGAGCCCAAACCTATGTTAATACTATATCTGACTTGGGTGCCATAAAATTTAAACACAACATAAACAAATTAAAATTTTCTCTTACACTTCTTATGTTTTGGTGAACTAAAACAAAGTCATTATTCCTGTTATGTATTATAATACTGTTTGTTGCACTTTCTTCCATTGTAACTAAAAATATTTATTAACTCATAACATTAACAATATTAAACAAAATATACTCACATTTTTTGAAAGAAGCTGAGCAATTAAGTACATGAAAAACAACAAAAAGAATATTTTTATGACAGTTGTTCCCTTTTTCTTTCAGGGTCTGAATATCTCCAGGTGAGCAGATTCATATTGCTGGCAATCCGTACTTCTTCCTGATCAATATTGTTCTGTTAGACACCCAGGTGTAGCCATAATCATTCTCCTTTGCAGATTTCTTGGTCATGAAGAGCAGAGCCTTATTTGTGGATGTCAAATGTTCACTGACAAATTTGTTGTCTGGAAGGTTCACATTGCTGCAGGTCACATTTCTGAATGCTTCAGTCCATTTCCCTCTTTCTAGTCTGGACCACAATTGAACGATTAGGCTTAGGCCATTTAACGCTTCTTGTGGGTACTCAGTGAGCAATAACTATATCGCCTGGCTCAGTGTGAACTCCGATTTGCACCATTATCCTCTAGAGTGCTTATCTGTTCATCCTTCATTTCAGGTATCCCAGGGCTTTCTAAATTGGCTGATCTTGTATACTGCTGAAGTTTGTTTACTTTTTGTCTCAAATAAGTAACTTCCGACCACAATATTTTGTTTTCTTCTTGTAAAGTACAAATTTGCTTTTGCTGTTTTTTAGACAGTTCTTTCAATTCTGCCAAGTTCTTTGAAAACTCATCTATTTTGCCTGACTAAAAGTCCAGCGCACTTTTAAAGCCCTTGACTTCTGTGGGCAAATATTTCTTTTTTTAATTTCTGAAGCATTTTTGCCATTGTTTCCTCTGTAATATTTGACATAGATCCCAATTGCAAGGTCTTTTTGCATGAAGAACACTGCCAAGCACTTTTTCCAGCTGCTTTAATAAAAGCTTTGGTTTTAAGGCCACAACAATCTAGATGATAATAATTTTTACAAGGACTACCACATTTAAGACTAATCTTAATATCATCTATTAGTTTGTTGCAATAACCACACTTATTCCCTCTCATACTTGCAAAATTAACATAATTATTATACAGTATCAAATTGCACTAACAATATATAAAGCAAGAAAAAACAAGAACAACATGTGACCTTGAACACCAGGTTGGACAACTGTTTGCTCCGGTAGATAAGAGCAGACTGATTAATTAATTATGGTATTCACAAATTTTTCCAAATTTTGTATGTAATATTTAACTCTAACATTGTCTGTATTTTTTAGATTAAGATAACCTGGAAAAACAGTTTGTCCTGAGTACATCAAATAAAGTAAATATACAAAAATACAGAGTGGGAGAGTGGCAAAAAATTTAGTCTTCACTTTTCTTTGTGTTTAGGGGAGGAGGATTGTTTTTTGCCCAAAGGTATCATATATTCCTAAAATTGAGCCTGAATATATGTATCATTAACCACATTTTATACTCACCATATTATGTACTCCTAATTTTTGAAAAAGACTAGAGTAAAGAAAGGATAATGATATCATTTGTATTGAACTACTAAGTACATAAACATAACAAAAGGATTATATGTATCTTGGTTATGTTGACTACATCTAGGGGTGTCCACAGGGGGGGAGGGGGTTGTGATGCAGACTGTGTCATTGAAATTTTGGGGGGGAGTGACAAAAATCTTTGGGAAACTATGAAAAATTATAACTACGTGCAATAAAAAATTGAATGTTTATGCAAGTTCATGGTTTGTTAGTGAAGAATGGAAGCAATCATAGCATTTTAATGCAACAATTAGTTTTAAGAATTAAAATATTCAGAGGACGAATCACAGTCACCTACAGGCATAACAGGGACAGTGGCCGAGACCGACAATGACAACAAATGGAGTGGTGAGTTGGCCGCACATCTGTTATCTTGGTGATGCATGAATTACCTGCATGACTGCGTTCTACCTCCATGTATCCTCGTTTCCTGTAATCTCAGTGTGGAGTTTTCTAGTATCAATGTCTGCACTATGCAAATTTTACACACATTGGATACTTTCATATAGGTAATGCTAAGTTTAATAAATTTAGTGTGTTTATTTGTATTCCATCGTAGTAGATTGAAATACATTATTGGTTGCTTTAAAAACTTGAATATGCAAAAAAAATGAAAACAGTTCCAATATAAGTGTTTGGAAGTAATGTGCCTTGCTACAGTCAGGCACAACAAATGGCTTGAAAACTGCAAAAAGAAACATGCATATGAAATTAAAAATAATTTACATATAAAATACAAAATTATTGAATTCAAGTGCAGTGGTGAAGATTAATGGAAACCTTACGGTGATGTCAATCTTTAAGCTGAAAGTGAAAAGTTACAACAACCAATCAGTTGAGTTTACAAAAGTTACATATTCTTGGATTTCATTGTCCATGACGTGTCCGTTACTTAACTAAATATCACTATAGTATTGACGACTCGGAACACTAAGTTTTTTATAAGTAAAAACGTAAAGTTTTACCTTACAGCCTAAACCGGCTTTCACCTTTAGAAGGCTTCATCAGAGGCTGCCATAGGTAGCGTTGTCCGTCTTGTTGTTGGCGACGGGATAGTTATTCGAAAGATTGAAGCTGTGTGTGTGTGTGTGTGTGTGGTGAGATGTGTTCGAATAATGTGTGCGATTTGAATTGTGTCTGTTCGTTTAGGATGTCGTTTTTATTTGTTTTTGTGTGTTTGTATATTTCTAATTGTTCTAGAGTGTCTAGTTTTCGGCCTTTTGTGTGTACGTGTAGAATGTTCATGTTATTGTCGATGTTTTTATATGTGTGGTTTTCTTCAATGAGGTGGTTTGCAAAGGTAGATTCTGTAGTGGTGTGGAGTGCTTTTGTGTGTTCAATGTATCTCTGTTTGAAGCTACGTCCTGTCTGGCATATATAGAATTTGTTGCAATTGAGCAATTTAGCTTGTATACACCAGGTAGATCGAATTTGTTTTGTGCTTTGGGCATGCGTTTTGATAGTGTGTGTTCTGTTTTGTTAGTAGTTTTGTAAGCGATTCTGTATCCTGCTTTTTTGAATTTGTGGGCAATTTTTTCAGTTTGTTTGTTGATGTATGTTAGTGTTATGAATTTGTTGTTTTCTGTCTTTGTCTGTTGTTTGTTTTGTGTTTTGTGTAGGAGTTTACTGACTATTGTTCTGTCATAACCGTTAAATTCTGCTAGATATTTTATCGTGTTGAGTTCGTCTTTGTAGTCTATTTCATCTAAGGGGATGTTGTTGAGTCTATGTATCATGGTTCTAAAAGCAGCTAGTTTGTGTTGTATTGGGTGATTGGAGGTGTTGTGTATTAGTGTGTCAGTTGTAGTTGGTTTTCTGTATATACTGAATTTGTGCCTGTGTTCTAGTTTTGTGATGGAGAGGTCTAAGAAGTTTATGGTATTGTTGTGTTCGTATTCGGCAGTGAAGGTTATGTTTTTATGTATTTTGTTTACGTGCGTTAGTAACTGTTCGCATTGTCTTTTGTTCCCCCTGTATAGTATTAGAATGTCATCAACGTATCTGTGCCAATATAGTATTTTATGTGAGTGTCTGTTATTGTTTGTGAGTATTTTTGTTTTTTCTAAGTGTTGGAGGAAGACTTCTGCTAGAATGCTGGATATGGGGGAGCCCATGGGTAGGCCATCGTTCTGTGTGTAGTACAATAAAGTGTCTCAGAAAGAGACAAGTAGTGAAAAGAGAAAAAGATTGAAAAGGGTACAAACCACTATATGGCAAAATAAAGCTGAAGCCATACAAGTAATTCTGGTATGTTATGATGAGATGAAGTTACTTTTGCTTGAGTTACAAAATCCTGAGAACTTTGACAGTGAAACCAACACACTGGCAAAAGGGATTCTGAGTAAGCTGAACAATCACGACCATCATCGCTCTCCATGTGGCTCATACTGCATTTAATATAATGCATCCAGTCACAATAAGCTTACAGGGTATGGTTTTGGACTCTGGTGGCATACAAGCCATAATAAAATATCGGTATGGAGAACCATACATGACTTCCATGTTCTAAGATTTATATTTACAATCATTTTCAAAATGAAATATTTCTGTAGAAACTACTTTTTTCTACGTACTGCTTCAGCCTTAACCACAGTACTGTGGTCACTAACGTATACCACCTCACGTTATCGCACTCGATTTTCACTGATGATGGAAGTTGATGGCACTGCCGAAACGTCTGGTTTTGCAGAAAACATTGGTCTACGGCCAAGCAGGACGGGAAGGAATTTTAACAACAAACTACTTCTTTGTTGCCGATAACGTAGTACATATATAAAAAATTATCCCCTCCCCCTTCAACTATAATTTTCATTTATAGAAAATCACCCCTACCCCGTTCAACTAACCTCTTCATTTATAGATATTTCATCTACGTTTCTACAGTGGATTATTAAGATCTTCTTATCAGGATACTTTATTTATCAAAATTAAGTACTTTACTCTTGTTACAACAAAAAATGTTTTAGGTAAACTGCCCTTTCCCCGTAACCAATCTTCACCAAAATCAATAGGCCTTGAGTATTCTACAACTCAGGTACACATGTAAAAAATTATTTGATTCTGTTTGAATTTACGGCAGTTATCGTTCGTCATGGAAAAATTTCTCTTGTTACAACATAAAATGTTGCAGGTAAACTACCCCTTTCCTTTAACCGATCTTCACCAAAATCAACAGGCCTTGAGTTGATTAATAATCCCTACAATTTAGGGACATATGCTAAAACTTATTTGATTATGTTTGAATTTACGGCAGTCATCATTCGTCATAGAAAAAGTTACCCTTGTTATCACATAAAATGTTGCAGGTAAACTACCCCTTTCCCTTAACCGATCTTCAACAAAATCAACAGACCTTGAGTTATCTATAATTGAGGAAGGTATGAACAAAATTATTTGATTCTGTTTAAATGTGCGGCAGTTATCGTTCGTCATAGAAACAATTACTCTTGTTAAAACATAAAATGTGGCAGGTAAACCTACCCCTTTCCCTTAACCGATCTTCACCAAAATCAACAGGCCTTCAGTCTTTTACGATTGATGAATGTATGCAACAAAATATTTGATTTTGTTTGAATGTGCGGCAGTTATCGTTCGTCATAGAAAAAATGACCATTGTTAAAACATAAAATGTTGCGGGTAAACTACCCCTATTCCTTAACCGATCTTCACCAAAATCAACAGACATTGAGTTCTCTATAGCTCAGAATGGTATGCAAGACATTATTTGATTCTGATTCAATTTACAGTAGTTATCATTCGTCATAGAAAAAATTACCCATGTCAAAACATAAAACATTGCTGGTAAACTACCCCTTTCCCTTAACCGATCTTCAACAAAAACAATACGTTTTGAGAACTCTACAATTCAGGGCTGTATGCAAAACATTATTTTATTATGTTTGAATTTGCGGCTGTTATCGTTTGCCATAGTAAATACCCTTGTTAAAACAAAAAACGTTGCTGGTAAACTACCCCTTTCCCTTAACCGATCTTCAACAAGAACAATAGGTCTTGAGAACTCTACAATTCAGGGCTGTATGCAAAACATTATTTGATTCTGTTTGAATTTGCGGCTGTTATCGTTTGCCATAGAAAAAAATCTACAGATAAATAGACACACAGACACTTTTCGAAAAATGACGTTTTTCATGTTTTGAGGGTAGTACAATCAGAATCTGCAATAATCTCGAACACGATTTTTTTTGCCATCACCATACTTCCATTTCCTTATGGAACATGGAAGTAAAAATGTCAAAACTCAGATCAGTAATTTGCGAAAGGATAAGAAATGGTCTAACATGATGTGTAAGGTTGAAGAGTTCATACAAAATCATTATGTTCCCAACCCAGCCCCAAAAAGAGATAGAAGAAGAAAAAGATTTATTGGTGAATTGGATTTAGATGAACCTATTATTGACATGAAAATTGAATTGTATTTTAAGCTGCTAGATTCACTCCATGTTCAGCTTGAAGATTTATTTTCTGACCATAGCTTAGACATGGTAGAAAAATGGTTATTTACCACATACAGTGTTTTAGAAACAACAAATAATGTTTCTCCTGAAAACATAAAAACCCTATGTGAGTTTTATGACTGGGACAACAGCATCGTAAGTGAAGAGTTAAACTAGGGTTACCATTTTTTTCAGATAAAAAACGAGAACGCCTGGTAAAATTTGTGGTGTTGAACACCTTGGTACTTGGTGTACAAAGGGGGGGGGGTCATGTCACCTATGCATGTTGTAAATAAAACCAATATTTTTGTCATTTCACCTATGCATGTTGTAAATAAAACCAATATTTTTGTCATTTCACAGTTTATTTATAATTATAAAACTTTGCTGTAAATTACAATTACATTAAGAGGATAATTTTAAATTAAGGTTTATTATGTTTGCTTTACTGGATGCACCATCTATTTTATACTCCTCACTGGATGCATCTTTATTAATAATATTATCATTACTGTTAATAATTTAGGAAAATTCACTACACCTGTACTCTGAATTATATTTGTCATTAAGTGAAGATTTTTTTTACTGTAGCCATATTGTCTCTATCTTAACGTCACACATTCTTCATTAAAGAAAATACCCTTTCCACAGCTGCTAAAACCCCAGGGAAACAAACAATAAGCACAATCAACTGAGAAAATTAATAGACTTTTCTTTTACAGAATTGAAATGTTTCAAAATTTTCACCCATATCTGTGACAACTCTCTATCTTGAAAATTTTTGTTTTCACTACCAGTATATAAACGTAAAAATTTATTAAATTTAGAATTTCATCAAATAGGCCTAAGTCATCAATATTAACTGCACTGTCCTTATTCACTGTACTGTTGATAAATGTAGCAGAACTTTCAATATTAGTTCACAGTAATTTGTTATTTAACGAACCAACCTATTTAAATTTAACTACATCACTAACTTTTGACACGTCTTTTTGAATTAATGTGTTCATTGATATTCCTGTTCCCTTTATAATGTACTGAAAACTCCAAGAGGCAAATTGAACACCTAACTTTAATATGCAAACTACTAATCTGCACAATAAATGGATACTGTTCTTTCAAATGCTGACTGAATGCAGATTTTCATTTCGGCATTATTAAAAAATTATTAAAAATTAAATAATTAACTGAAAATAAAATTAACTCATTTTTCACTGACCAATATACGAGTTTTCCCGTTAACTCATTTAATGACCAATATAACCAAAAGAGCACTATTTTATTAGATACTGTATACGTATATTCTATTGGTACCGAAATCATGTGTAGATTGTACATTATTATGATTCTATCATGTGTACCTAGGTTTATTCTGGTCTTTTCATCAATTAATTAAAATAATAATTTTGAAAACTCATTTAATTAGGAATTCCTAATTTAATTAGGAATTGAAATTAACTGTGGCAAAAACGAGGACAAAATTGTGTTTTGGCCAAACTATGCTGGACAGCCGGACATGGCCTAAAATCGAGGACAGTCTGGGGCAAACGAGTATGTATGGTACCCCTAGTTAAACAAATTCAATGGACTGTGTTTTGCCACTCACTCAAGCATATCAATTGATGATTTGATTCTTAATAAAAGTGACAGATCTAAAGACACAACTCAGAAAGAGGATCATGATGAAGGAAAAACTAGCATGGACATTGACAATGAGTCTGAATGTGAAAATTAAAATGAACCTGAGATTAAGAGATTTTGGGCCACAAAGGGTTTTTTTGGAGCCTTATAGGTGCTTGATTCATTTTTTGGGATTTAAGAGACTGAATGTGGTTTATACAATTTTGCTATCTTTGGTCGTAACCCGTTGTTAGGCTGGTAGAGCTACAGGCTGAGTTAATATAATAAAAAACAGGCTCAGGTCTGCAATGGGAGATGCATGGCTTTCGAACCTTATAGGTCTAACTTCAGAGAAAGTCTTATTAGAGTTGATTCCTAATAAAAGAATAATTGATGCTTTTTCTGTGTCATCACCACAGAGGAAGAGGTTACTGTGCCGAATATAAGCCAAAGCAACTAGGACTTCATTAAACCATTATTTTTCTTTTTTTTTTCTTTACAATGTGCTTTGTTGATATTTTGTTCCTTTGCTTTGAAATATTGTCTTACATGTATTAATTTCATTCGAATGTTTATTTATATATTTGTTTAATATCAAGTGAGAATTTATTTGCAAACTGTACTATTTTTAGCTTTGGCTTATTGTAATAAAACGCTTATTACAATGAAATTTTCTTTTAATTTTAAATACCTTTCCTTGGGGGTTATTCATCAAGTTTGGGGGGGGGTGAGTTATCAACCTGGGGGGGGGGGGATCTTGCTACATCTAAACACACTCATGTTAACTTCATTTCATTTCATGTTCTCTCCATCATTCATTTCAGAAGTCAACTTTATGAGTAGGCAAATGTAGATGTAATTATGTATAGTACTAAGAATTGCAAAACATGCACAAAAGCTTGTACTGAACAATGAATAGTGATACTGTTATTAATTTTTGCCTTTAAAGTGGATTTATTGTTAAAGAAAAACAATATTACATGAACATTCAAGATTTTCTTCATTTTTTTTTTCAATTATCTACTGAAAAATTTTAGTAGAAAAGTGTAATTGCTTTTTTAATCTCCAAAGACTTAAATACTCACTCACCTTTCATTTGACATCACTTTATACAAGTTATTATTATTATTGGTTCTTATCATAACTCAACCAAATTGTCTATATAGTAGCTTATCAATCAAATAGTTCATCTTTGTCAGATAGTTATCTATCAGTGAATTTCAAAAGAACATTAGCCACACAACATAAAGTGAACACAAAACTAGAACACTAACAAAAATCACAAGGCATTACTTTCTGAAGACATTTCACTGAAATACTATTATCAAACAACTGTGAAAACTCAGACCATGTAACATGTACTCAGTCCATTTTTTAAAGTTGTGTATTTAAGTTCTTCTCTTTTTATTTGTATTTGCTTCTTCCATTGAGCACCCAAGGTTATACCCAAATACAGCATATAGCAGAATATTTTTTGACTGCTTTCTATGTATCTTAGGTTTACTATTTTATTTGTAAAAGTAATATATATAAACATAGTCTTATTTAGTTTAATGCATTATTTTGGTATTATTATGTACTTTATTTAGAGATTGCAACCTTTCCAGCATAGTTTCAATATTAATACCTGTTGCCACTATTGAATTTGCCATGTTATCAGCATGTTTGCCATCACTGTCCCTTTACATCTGAGTGTATCTCCAGTGTACAGAAACTACATGTACTGGGTATTTCTGGGTACTTGGGTATATCTCCAGTATACAGTAATCACGGTTGGCTATATGTCTGTTACCTAGTCTCTGTCATTCATTTCAGATGTTAATTTTAGATTAGACAAATATAGGCCTAATAATGTACAGAACTACAGTAGTATGTTGGTATCTCTTGGTACCTTGAAATTATTCAAAATATCCAATTATTTATGAGAGATGATTTCCCAGTTCAAGACAGACAGGCTGAAGGAGGGGGCAGTGTTAAGGAGGAGTACCACTACAATTAAGCAACATGTCTAGAGCTTACATAGAATTTATTACAGAGTTGGCAGGATGACGTATTTTTGAATATTATAGCAGTTTCTATCTCTTTGAGACTTGCTCAGTTATTGTCTTTATGACTGTAATCTCATTATAAACAACACTGTGCAACAGATGTAATGGCCAGCTATATAAATGGAATGAGTCAAGCATTGAGTTAGTTGGGTTTGGTGAACTCAAGCATGAAGGTATGCTATTAAGACAGTGTATTATTGAAGGTGTCATAATTATGTTAATTTTTTTATTTGCAGAATGTTGGAACTTGGTACCCTGGTGGATACACCATCTGTGAGGAGCAGGTTGGGTTTTGGCAGGGACATTCGACCACTTTTCAGCTAGTGAGGATTGTTCCCCAGCTAGAAAATGCCACCAATAGGCATCAGGCACTGTCTTGTTGCAGACAAACAGAGCCTTCAACAAAGTTGGGCATGAAGATCTGCTCTTCATACTAATGGACACACCAGTGTTACTGTCCATTGTGCATCTCATACATCTCATACAGTTGTATTTAACAGACAGAACCTTCAGGATGTGTGCGTTCATGGGGTGTGCTCTTGAGTTCGCTTCATCGCCTCAGGTGATCCTCTTGGATCTACCCTCGGTCTGTTCTGTATCTTGAGTACACGAGCGACCTGCCAGTGTATCCCAGTGTCATGTTGTCCCTCTTCACTGATGATACAATGTTCAATTATAGCCTCTGTCTCTCCAGGAGATGAGTATAATGATGCAATGTCAGCTGGACATTTTGCATTGGTTGCGGAAGTGACACATCGTGATTAACACAGTCTATTAGGAAGCAATCTGCTTTATGTGTAAGTCCAATTCTGCATGCCAACCCAGTGAACCAATCATGGGTGTCCAGCTATATTGGCTCGACTTCGCGACTGGTATCCTGAAAACCCCCAAAAGGTTTGGAGCCAGTAGAGTCAAAATTTTGCCCATGCCTTCATGCATCAGCCATTTAGCTGTTTGCACAAGTTTCATTGCATGTGCTGTTCATACATGCAGCAATCACTCGCCTGGCAGCTGCTTGGTGGCCGTTGACATAAGCCTCTTCTGGCAGCCATCAACAGGCACAGCATTCCTTTCTGAAACCCTGTGATGTGTCAAACCAATATTCTACATTGGGGTCTCTGTGTTCCTTCTGTGGAGAATTTCATCTGATCCTTGGCAACTAATATAATTGGAGTAGTCACTAATCCTCCTTCTGACACATCTGTCAGCTAAATGATATGGACAAGGAACCAACCTCATATCCAACTTGACAATCCACCATACCCATTCTTCACATGAGCCCCAAATGAATCAACCATCCTAATCTCCTGTGATCCATTGCCTGCCACACAATAGACGATATTCCATCGCAAAGACTTCTCCATGCTTGGCTACTCCACGGTGTGCATCTGAAATTCAGCAACAGATGGAACAGAAACATCTCGAGCCACGTGCGCTGCAATCATTTCTGTTGCACAAAATGTACAAGTTAGTCCAAGTAGTTATTACTATTCCTGTATCAGCTGTATCCTATGAGAGGTCATTTCTGTGCTTCAAAAGGTCAGAAACGTATTTATGGACAATATAATGAACAGCTGAAAAGACTGTCTTGAAAAAATGGCAGTTGAAACTTACTAGATAAATTTCAATAAATAATGGCTAGCTAAATAAATAACTTAACTTCCTAGTGGTAGATAATATTACAGTCAGTCATAATAATAGGGAATTACAAGTTTCAAAAAACTGATTCTATTGAATATGTGTATAAAAATAGTATATGGTAGTGCTTTAATGCATTACGTGTTTGTACTATTATGACATTTTCATACTTCCATAGTTGACAAGTCAGAGTAAAAAACTGATGGATATTGGCTAAGGATAGGGAAGTCTGGAAGAAAATCCTGAGGGAAGCTAAGGCCCACGGTAGGCTGTGGAGCTACTGATGATGATGATGGTAGTTGACAAGTCTTAAGACGAAAATGTGTGTGGAAGTGATATACTGGAGTAAATATACTCTAATAATATACTGTGCATAGACAATGTGTATGGCCACTACCAACAAGAAGACAAAGCCTTACAGTGCAATCTATAATATTCTCTGACGTCATCACGAGTCAATGACAATGTGTGTATAGCCGCCATTAGGGATTTATTTTTCTCAGCTACTAAGGTTGCGATCCCATGTAAATAATTCTTTGTTCGTTTCTTTTTTCGTTCGTTTAACTATTTTATGTTTAAAATTTGGTTGGTGCTTTTAGTGTGAAGTGATTAAATGTCACCATTTCTGTTGGTTGCGAGGATTCAGCATACAAAAACAAGACATCTTTACTACTGTTGTTAGCAAGGTGAGTAGTAGATTTCATACTTTGTATTTTGTTAATTAATAATGATTGTATGTGTTTTAATTCTTTTTTATACTCTTAGTTAATGATAATGTTAGGTATGGATAAAGAAACTGTAAGCGTATTATTACCGTAAAGAACATCTACTGGTACCTATTTAGAAATTTGTTAGATTATTGCATATTTTTGCGCTTTCAATGTCTTAAAAAAATAAAAGAAAATCATGAACATAGAACTACTTATACTTACAACTTACTCAGAATGACGTGATGTTTTATTATTTATTTGTGCTGTAAGTTAATAAGCAGTTATATTAGCAATTTCGAGGAAATTCATATATAAATTCTTACTTGGGATTCTTCAAATGCATCTCGGTTTCATACATTATAAAAATAAGTAATTCCTGTTACTGTACATGCATTTATTGTATTAATATTTCTGTGGCAGTATAGAAATGATCTCTTTGAAGCGGTTAGCTCAGCTCTTTAGTGGCTATAAAAAAATGAAATAAAGGAGGCAAACTTCATAGCTGAGTTGTTGTTGACTGAAGGATAATAATTAGAACGCTCCCACCTGTACTTTTGTTGAAGAACTCAAAGGGTACCATACTGACCAGTGTGCCATGAGTGCTGCAGACAGTCCTTACAGTGTGGTGAATCTCCAGCGAGTCTCATTCTGGGCAGATATGGGTCCTTCGGTGTCCTGTAGGATGAGTATTTCTGGGCCTGACGGCTTCGGGGAGCATCCTGGTGCACTGCTCTGCGGATAGTGACTGGTGTTGATGTCACTACCTGTGCTTTCCCTTTCTCCCAGCTGGTGCGGGGACCCTTTCCATATGACTGGATTATGAGGTCATATGGAAAGATCTACGAAGCACTTAACCCTGGGCCGTCAGACCATCGGACACTCTCCTTGAAGGTTGGCGAAGAAATGAGAATGAGGCCTGGATTAGACGGTCCCACTATCCGGCATAAAAGCGACCTGTTCCGATTTGCCGATCATAACCTTTGGTAAGCTGCTTACCAACTGTACAACAAACAGCTGATCCAGGCCTGCTAGATTGCGTCGCCGTGGCGCAGAAATGGCCTTGGCAATCACATCTTAATAATCGGGTTAGCTGTGGCGAGCACAGCTGCTACGCGCGTTGGCGGCACTGATCGCTTTCAAACCGCGACGGGAAAATTCAAACCCCGGCACCCCCCACCCCAAAAGGGTAACCTGGTTGCCCCCCCCTCAAAAAAACAATCAATCCACATCCTCCTGGCTATTCCACAATGACAACCATAATCATCTTGGCTGCTTCGGGAGTCTCAGGAAAATAGATCGCTCTCAGGAAGACACAAACTCAGAGGAAAACGAGACAAGAAGAAGGAAGAGATGAAACTGTGTGGGTGCATGTGTATCTGGGTGTGTATGTGTATAATCGTGTGGGAACTATATGCTGACCTGGCCAGGGCCAGCACAAAGAGAAGACAGAAAGAAGAATAAGAAGGCAAGAATTCATGCTGGCACTAGAGCTCTGACCTCCTAAGGCCTCCCAAACTCCCAAACTGAGAACACAAGAGCCAAATTAATACTTTAACAAGGACAACCTTTCTACCAGCACTCACCTACCTATGCCCTATGGCAAAACTTCAACTTGGATATGTGAGTGGTCAACTTCTCTATATCACTGTTGGGATCTCCCAACCTCACCGTCACTGGTGACAGAAACCTCAGAATGTGGTATGGACCAGACCAATGATAACACAACTTGGCGGCTCTTTTGTCCACGGTTGAGCTGATCAGGTGGCTCTGGCAGTGGACTAAATCCCCAACCTTAAAGGGATTAGGAGTTCGCCCCTGATTGTAACGAACACGGACACGCTCGTGCGCACAGAGCAGATTCTTCCGGGCTTCTTTCCACCTGTCTGCTGTCCTAATGTCGGGAGTATTAGGCAGAAGATCTTCAATTTTCCATGAGTTGGCCAATGGAAGTGTGGGCGAGAATCCAAATATGACCTCAAAGGGTACAGCCTTATGACTCTCATGGAGGGCCATATTGAAGGCTAACTGTAACCACTTGAGATTCTGGTCCCAACAATTCTGTCGCTCTCCGTGGTAAGCAATCAGAGCAGACCTAAGATTCCTGTTGAATCTTTCTGTGTAGGTCAGCTGAGGGTAGTAAGGGGAAGTGGTTACATGTTGGATACCGTTTGCGAAGCACATTCGCCGGAGTTCGCCCGAAATGAATTGTGTACCATTGTCAGAGACAATGATGGCCGGAAGTCCAAAATGCTGAAAGATATTGGTCTGGAGTGCTAGAATGGTTAACCGAGTGTTTGCCTGCCGTAAGGGCAATAGCCAGACAAAGTTAGAGAAAGCATCCACACAAATAAGCAGGAAGGAATTACCTGACTTGCTAAGTGGGAGAGGTCCCACGTAGTCGATGAATAACTTCTCCATTGGTCTGGTCGCCACGTCCAATGACAAGAAACCTAACTTAGTGTTTTGGGCAGGCTTGCTTAACCCACAAAGATGACATGCCTTAACTCTAGCAGCAATATCCCTATCCATGCCCTTCCAGATAAAATGCTTCCTAATGCTGGAAATGGTCTTTGAAATCCCCTTATGTCCACCTACTGGGGAATTATGATAGTAGCTGAAGACCATGGGCACTAACCTGCTAGGCAGCATGATTTTAGGGACTTGTCCTTTTCTTTCTTTACAACACAGGATGCCTTTGGACCAGAAATATTGGGCCTGTACGTTAGCCTCTTTTAACTTATTGATGATAGGACCCAACTCTTCATCATCTAACTGATGGGGTAACACATCAGTAAAGGCTAGCGGAAAGTCTAATAATAAGGGACAGTTTTGCTCAGATTGAACTTCACTGGGTAGGGAAACATGCGGGACAAAGCGTCAGCAACCACATTCTGAGTTCCCCTAATGTGTTGCACCTTGAATTTAAAGGATGAAATTTTCACCACCCATCTTCCAATTTTACCCAGTTGCCGGGGATGAGCAAGAAGCCAAAAGAGAGCTTGATTGTCGGTCTCAAGTAGGAACTCAGCATGTTCCAAGACACACCTGAACTTATCTAGAGCGTATACCACGGCCAAACACTCTAGTTCATAGTCAGATGACTTCTTTTCTTTTTGGGTCAAGGTCCGAGATATAAAAGCTACTGGGTGCCTAGCACCATCAACCACCTGGGAAAGAACAGCCCCAAGCGTAACCGAACTATGCTTTATACCACCTTTAAATAGTAGTCTACATTAACTGGACACATGTTCCCAGCCGCCGAAAATTACATAATTAAAAATAGAGACAAATAACAATTCACCACAAACACATGACAGAAGAAGGAAAAACTTGACTTCATGCAAGTGGCTTAAAGGGTCCCCTAGCGAAGCAAGAGAAAGGGGTGAAGACAAAAGGCAGAGCCAGCTCCCTGAATTTACCAAACAAACAACACACAACAACCATAACAAAAGAATAAATATTGCTACACCACACCCAATAAGTGGGAACAATCCATTTAAAAAAATTATCTAAGGAATTCTTACTCTAGAGAATTTTTAAAAAACTCAAGGATATTTAGAATTCCAAAACTCAATGTGTCAACAGTAAGGGTCCATGGTCCGACCATAACCGCATTCTCAAAAAAAAAAAACTTGAATATATCTTGATCAGTCTAACTACAATCGCGCGATCCAATGACTCAATAATTTGAAATAAAATCCATCAGGACAATCACTCAAGAGCTGAGGTATCATTAGATCATATGGTATCATTCAACAATTTAGATCAATCCCTAACAGGGTCGGACAGGTTATGACCAACACCGACAAGGTCTGACAGAATCAGGCAGGTGCAGAACATAATCCCAAAAACTAACACAAAACATACATAAAACCTTAAATAGAAAGTACCCGGTTTAATTCATACTCCGTAAATTAAAATCAAACCGGGAACTAGACTCAACACCCCCCCCATAAGCAAACTTGAATAAATATACATCACATACAAACATATAAATGTGTGTGACCTGACAGAATTATATAATGGTACCTCTGATTTTACACTTTAATAATAATAACATTTAAAATAATGAAGCATTTATAACATTAAGGACACAATCTGCAATAAAAATAATAATGATAATAACACATTTTTCAATAAAATATCAAACATTTTATGGGTTCATAAAACAATCAATGGTCACAAACACTGATAAAAAAATACATTTCAACTTATTTCATTTTATAAATATTAAATATAGAACTACTCAACCTTCCTTTCTGACCCAGAAAAAATATTTTAAACTCTTAAATCCAATTGCAAATCCTGCCACCTTCAGGTCAGCACACATAGATGTTAAAACCATGCTCTACTACCATTTGTAACAGCCACTTAGACCGTTACGCAAAATTTAATAACTAGGCTACTTGGCCCAGAGGAAGGGAAAAGTGTGCTGGAGCCCAAACAGAGTGACAGGATTTGCAATCAACACTCTTGTAACAAGTAACAATTTTTTATTAGTGCTAACATGTGACACACTGTTATAATCATGTACCATTTTCTTTAAGAGCATTAATTTACGTTATTACAAAATATTCAAGTACAAGTTTTTTAAAACAGCTAGAGTTCTTGTACCATTTTCTTTAAGAGCATTAACAAGATGTTTAACATAAACACCAGGGGGCCAGTCTATTGAGTTGTTGTTGACTGAAGGATAATAATTAGAACACTCCCACCTGTACTTTTGTTGAAGAACTCAAAGGGTACCATGCTGACCAAAGTGCCATGAGTGCTGCAGACGGTCCTTAGAGTGTGGTGAATCTCCAGCGAGTCTCATTCTGGGCAGATATGGGTCCTTCGGTGTCCTGTAGGATGAGTATTTCTGGGCCTAACGGCTTCGGGGAGCATCCTGGTGCACTGCTCTGCAGATAGTGACCGGTGTTGATGTCACTACCTCTGCTTTCCCTTTCTCCCAGCTGGTGTGGGGACCCTGAAAACCTTTACTGGATTACGAAGTCATATGGAAAGATCTACGAAGCACTTAACCCTGGGCGTCAGACCATCGGACACTCTCCTTGAAGGTTGGCGAAGAAATGAGAATGAGGCCTGGATTAGACGGTCCCACTATCCGGCATAAAAGCGGCCTGTTCCGATTTGCCGATCATAACCTTTGGTAAGTTGCTTACCAACTGTACAACGAACAGCTGATCCAGGCCTGCTAGATTGCGTCGCCGTGGCGCAGAAATGGCCTTGGCAATCACATCTTAATAATCGGGTTAGCTGTGGAGAGCACAGCTGTGCGTAGCAGCGCGTGCGTTGGCGGCACTGATCGCTTTCCATCCGCGACGGAAAAATTCAAACCCTGGCACACATTAGATTCCAGGCAGCCTGTTGTGGAGAGTGAAAAAGCAAGATAATTCTATAATTTTACAGTTCACTATGTATATTGAGCAGATATAAGCAGAAAATGTATATCATTTTTTTTCTTGTTTGTAAACACTGACTGTAGATAGAGTGTGTAGATGTACTGTTTCATCTTAAGGATACATATTATTTGATCTTATGAACTGACTAAGAGAACTTGATATTACCTTTTTAGTACTTTTTAAAATTATATATTATGTAACGTAACAAATTTGAGGTTCCCGATGTTACATAAAAACTTTGTCAACATGACTGAAAACAATGCCCAAAGTATACCATAATTAAGTACAAGAGGGCCAATCTCACTTAAAAAATGCATTGATGGTACCTAGTAAGGTTACTAGGTAATAAAATATTGAAAGTATACCTAAATATAAAATATGTAATGAGCAGTGTGAGATGTAAACTATAAAGACTGTGTCTAATGAGATGAGTTTACTGTGTAGGAGTTTGAAGATAATATATTGTTCAATTAATATTTAATGTTTTATAAAATGTACTTGTTGTTGTACTGTATCATGATATAGTGTTTACATGATGTTTATTTTGTTTTGTGTGTAGTAAGTGTGGAGCCATTGCTTTAAGGAAGTACTAAGTAATGGGTACTCATGTCATTCATGTTAAACTTGTATTTAAATAATTAAATACAAGTATATTTATTATGTATGGTATTATGTTAAGTGTATTTACTTTAAATAATTGATGAAGATGTTTAAAATAATATTTGTAAACTTGGCCAGGAAGACAATAAGTGTTAATAAGTTGGCAAGTGGTCATTATAATTATGTTAAAAACCAATGAAGGGTTCAATGATGAACTAAATAATAATAATGAATTGAAATCAGGAAATTAAAATTGATATAATTGGCCATAAGCCAGTGACTCTTTGTACAGTAGGTCAGGTAAGAAAAATTAAATTAAAAACAAAAAATTATAACACAGGTAATAAAACTAATAGGCCTAAAAAATAGTGTTTTGTAAAAGGAAATTAATACCTTTTAAAATAAGTCAATTAAGAAGAAAATGTAGTAAAATGTATACGGTTTAATAAGGCAGATTAAGTGAAAGTTTTATGTGATTTAATGTAATTCCAAGCAGGGAGTATTTTATTAAATAAGTGTAAGAATATTTCCTAATTCTGGCCCTAGGATAACAGATATTATCCAATGACAGAAGAATCAATGGTTGTTAAGGCAACAAAATGCAGGAAATCTTGTTGATTTAAACATTCAATTGATATATGTAAATGAGGACAGTTCAATTCCATGAATCGAGAAAAAAAGAGAAATCTGAAGAATAAATTGCTTAGTAAATTCTAATAACTATTAATTAACTAAAAAGATAATATGCAAGAAATGTTGTTTATTAAAAAAACATTCAATTGTTATATGTAAACGAGGACAGTTCAGTCATTAAAAATCGCCAGAAAACCACAAAACCTCATGAATAAAATTATTACCAATCAATGTTAAAATATAAACACTAATTAAAAACATGGATTGGACGACTTCCTAAATTATCACTTTGAGAATAAACAACCTATCTACAAAATTCACATAAAAAACCTTAAGAAAAATGAACTAAACTTACCACCAAATGAGTTATACAAGAATACTGTAAACGGGCTTGCACCCGATAACAATGCTTATGCTGCAGTGCTCCCGCAATCGACCAGGCACGCATGCGTCTAACACCCCCCGATGGAAAGATGTCACACTGCCGCCACATCGTATAGTTTGCGCGACCCGCTCAGCTATGGACCCCCGACAGTAGAGATACACGAGCTCGAGGAGGGTGCCATCCGACATCCCCGGGAAGTCAGACAGCTGGAACAAAATTTTGAAAAATGCCATCAGCTTATCCACATCCAGACCATCAACGACCGGAAGCTGCTGGATAATGGAAGAAAGGGGGTTAGGTAACTTATTATATGAAACACTCGATCCGCCCGAGAACGTCGGCAATTGAGCCGGCGGACTCGGCGTCTGCCCCATGTCCAACTCAGGAGGCTGGGGAGAGTTCACGGGAGGGTGAGATTTCCCGGGCTCGAAATTCCGCAACGCTTTCGCCACCTGTTCCGAGACCAACTTCAGCGTGGCGCTGACTTCAGCGATCGTAGTTTGTGCGGACAAGTTCTCCAGTCGATGTTGCAGATGCTGCGCTCGTTGACGCACTCTCTGCCTCGCCCTGAGGCTGGACGGGGCCGACTCCAAATCTTCCATCACCTCCCGCAACTCTCCCCACTTCTCCTGGCACAGCTCGAGCTCCGCTGTCACATCGGTAATCTTCACAATCGACGTCGCCCCTCCAGAGGAGAGGGCGTCCCTTAACTGCTTCCTCAAGGAAGCGACATCCCCTTGGGGCCTCCCACCCCGGGACTTAATTTCAAACTCTAGCTCGTGTTTAAGAAACAGGTCGGGATTCATCCCACTCATGCCGCCAACCGCTCTAATTATCACGCACAACACACACAACAATAAATAACATGAAAACACCAAATACTGAACTGGAAAACCTTGAGTACTATCCTTCCATCAAGAGGACCCCCGGGTTCTCTAGCGCTGCGGAGACCTGGCCTACTTCTGAACCACCTACTAACACCACAGAAGGAGACAAGCAACAACCAACAATACTGAACATACATGACATCAAACATCAATCCGACACACACGTCTCACCAACACTAACTAACAGACACAAACTAGTAATCAGACTTCCCAATTCGGGAACTAGTAATCAGAATTCACCACACAGGAATTTAGTCGGTGACGGTACCGACTTCCGATCGGGCCATACCGCATCCCGCTAATGTCACACGCTATACTCCGACCTCGAATCAGCAACATCCTATCACCCAGGCAACGCTTGAGACCCCCCGGCAGTTCAACCTCTCAAATTTTCCAAACACAAATACCCGCCCTGTGGTGCGATCAGACTCACAAGTTATGCAACCTAACCTAGCATACATGGGCATATACCTAAAAAAACAATAGCATGATATTTCCGAGTTTGCAAGCCCCGTCACACCCAAGGACCAAGGGTTCAACCCTAGAATGAACCACACTCTGCTACCATTTGAAACCCCTCTTTCCTTTTTATACTTAATAAAAAAAAAACATTTTATTTTTTTATTTTTTTTTTGAAAGAGAAGCCACTAGTTATTTAAAACTAGGCGAGAGCCTAGAGAAGCCAAAAATGCGCTGGGTCCAGTATGGCGGGACTTGCAATTAAACTCGGCTGTTAATTAACAATAACAATTTTATTGTTGCCCCCATAATTCATTACATGCGAATATCACAATCAGCAATAAATAACAAAATACATAATAAATAAGTAATGTCCACATGTTCCTTAAATTGTATAAATAGATCATATATATATATCGAGCAACATCCCATAAATTATATTAATTCCCTCCCCCCCTTTAATAACACTTAACATTGACATCACAAATAGAAACACAAAGACACATAGACTCATAATAGCATCACAATACTCATGTTCGACCTGGCTGACAGGCAGGATTTCTATAAAGCCCCAAAACCAGCAATCATAAATATTTAACTTCCAGCCACTATTGGAATTAATCCTTTAAGACCCTTAATTCATTTACTCCATTAAATAAAAATTAAATTGTTAACCCCCCCCCCAAAGGATGATAATGACTAACAAAAGCATAATGATAGGCCAGACAGCCCATATGAATTGATAACCTCAAATAAATTGCCCATTATGGGCATATGAAAATCTTTAAGTTTCTTGAACAGTATATAAGTGGGAAAAACCCTCATTACCTGAGTTTAAGCAATAGGCATGATTTTCTAAAATGTTAATTTTTTGGTTACAAATCCAGATGTATACATGTGTCAGGAAATTGTTCCTTAATGAAAATGATTTAATTCAACTGACAAGAATCAGTAGCATCAGTATGCTTTTACAATGTCAAAATTATCAGTATATGCCCACAAAATATAAAATTTCTTTTCTCTTAAAGTCAGACATCTGTGTATAATTGATTTTATAGTAACCGCCTGTTGTATCCTAGCAGATGTGGAAGCGCGCCAGCATGTGCCAGACTATCTGAGACAGGAATCAGACCTGCCTAAAACTGTATGAACATGTGCCTAACTTGAGGAAAAACTATGTCCATTTTACCCCCAGAAAACAGCCTGAAAAACGAAACCCCCAGCCCTTACATGTTAAACCAAAATGAAAATAATATATGAACCCATTCTGAACCAGCCGTAACAGAACCAATAACATATGACTTAATTTTATATTGAATAGTGTGATGACTCTAAGGCTCTTGTATGTATATATAAAAAAAATAATTAAGAGTAAAAAAAAAACTCTGGCACGCTCCCCCAGTGCAGCACACAATTACAATAATAGTACTTTAGATTTATGGAGTTATATTATAAAAGTCACATAATGTTCATAATGAATGTTCAGTTGACACACCCCAGAGCGGACTGTCTAGCAGCGTGGGCACATGGTTTAAAAAGAAAATAATTTGTAACTCAGATGAACGGCAGGCCAGGCCAACGAAAAATAAAAGAGTGCATATCACCTTAATAGTGTGCGTAGGATGGATCTTGTGGCTGGTCAACAAACTCCCTCTTCCGAACAGGTGCGTGTAGGATGGCTCATGGCTGGTGAAGGTGTCGTTACACCAGCAGAGACCAGAATCTCCGACTAGGAGCGAGAACCCTGGGAATTCACAAAAGATTAGAAATTCTGTTCGCTAAAATATGCACCCAAGTTCAAGGTAATAACCTCAGAACGGGCCTTCCAACCAACTCAAGATAAATGCATAAGTTTTTGTTTCAGTTTTGTTTTGAAAATGGCCTGAGAGTAATCAAGTCTGCAAGGTGATAATGAATGCACTAAATAAAAAATAAAATTAAAGAGTGTCTAGTAAAAGTCACTTGCACTTGCTCTGACCAGTGCCGACATAACCAAGCAAGTTGGCCTTGCCACGTGGTAACACAATTATCGTAATTTGTCGGAAAATGACCACATTAAAGGCACTTACGGTTACACACAAACAAAATATAAATAGTGTTTCATCTGGGAGTGGTCTCACAATTTATTTTAACTGCCATAATTAATTAAAAAGAACACTCTTGCAGTCTAGTGCATGCAGGTGCATAACTTGCACAATTCAACTCCGTCTGTACGTACTGACTTTAGCTTATAAATTTATATAACGCTTTACCAAATAATTACAGTGACTCTTGTATAATACTTGAAAGAAATATAGGCTGTATATACTGAAGATCGAATAAATCTCTTACAACATACACACTCGTCCGATCGCACCAAGTACATTCTCTTTTCGCATTCGCCTGAATATATTTAAGTTAAATTATTTAATTATTTTTGAAGCATTCTATAGCATGCTATAATTACTTACCGGAAAGTCTCGAAAATCTAGCTTGCCATTAGGTGTAGAAGAAACTACGCAATAATGTCTGTCCGGGTCGGGGAGCCTGTTGATTCCCTTTTGAGCGCTGGAGTTGAACTGCCCGTGCAGTTACAATCCAACAAACAGCAAGATTTCGACGCGAGATGGCGCAGGCAGATTCAACAGTGCAATCTAGATATCGGCGTTCTAATCGACATTTGTACTCGCGTTTATGTTAAACAAAATTTATAAAACCTTCCATGGCCGGGTTATGCAAACACTGGCACACTACTGAACCTCACTTTTGACTGCAGAGCAAGAACTTAATACTACACTAATTCCATTGGGACCTGTAACCACAAGAAACGAGAAAATCAGCGAAGATCAAGAACAGAACTTTCCATTACAGCCCGGGACACTAATCACAACTTTTATTGAGAAGCTGGAGTTGGAAATATTTTCGTCATTCTTCATCACTCTTAGATCTGACATCGTTAACTGGAACATGGCCTGGATGAGTAGCTTGTAAACGTTTGGTAAAAACCTGCTTATGTTAATACTTTATATAATAAGATTTTAATTTAAATTGTAATACCTAGTAACCTGAATTTGCATTACCTGGCCTTACTAATAGTTAAAAGAATTACATGTACCCTGGGATAAGAGATAAACTGAAAATTATAATTAAATTGTAACATAAACCACGAGTTCAATAACAAATCGATTCAGTATTGTATGATCGATATGATGCTCTAATAACCGAAGAAAGCAACTGTTGAAAATTTAAAAAAATATAAAATAAAGAATCCTTCTTGTATTTGACGATGTTCTGTGTTATTGTAGAATAGTTATTGTATTTCGATTAGGGTGTAATTTACAGAGAAAGAAAGTGATAAAAGCGTCAAGTGGAACAACTTAACCTATAAGAACGGGTCATTCGTTAATAACAGCGCTCGATTGCAGACAGCTGGTGAATACGGGAGAATAGAGAACTAACTTATTCTCTCCACTCTCCGCTCTTTTCAAAATAAATACTACATAGGGACTAGGGTTGGAGAAAAAATACTGAATTATTCATTATAATACCCGTAATATAGCGTTTTTCTCTGGTAACACACTTGATAATTAATTAACACAGGTCTATAAACAACAACCGAATAATATCCCCAACATAATAAATATTTTTCCTTATAAACAGATTGAATTGGTAACAAATTGGTGAATTCAACGTGGGCTGAATTAACGATAAACCCGCAATCGTATTACACTCGTAACAAATAGTACACACAGAGTAAGAGTTGTAACAAATTGATGTCAACAACGTGGGGCTTAACGTTGATACACGGGAGTCACATATAAAGAAATAAACCAGAATAAAGATTGGTAACAAATTGGCGCTCAACGAGTGGGCTTTAGTTAAGTAAAAAATCGACTATATCGCTATTACTTAACTGGAGCAGGCAACTATTAGAGGCACAGGAATGCATACGTGAGGTGTTTCTAAAAGGATGGCGAAGGGCCAAGAAACGGAAGAAGATAGACGGGAAGAAGAAGCAGAGGTAGTTACAAACACCGAAATGGAACAACAGGCGGGCGATAAAGAGGAAGCCAGAGGAGGATTAAATTGGGAAAAATTAATGGAATTAATGAGTAGATGAAGAAGGATAATAAGGAATTAATGAGTAGCATGAAGGAGGATAATAAACAAACTAACGAGAAAAACAAACAAATGTTAGAAAAGCTCGAAAATAAAATAGACAGTATAAACGAAAATTCAGAAAAGCTGGAAAATAAAATAGACAGTATAAACGAAAATTCAGAAAAGCTGGAAAATAAAATAGACAGTATTAACGAAAACTCAAAGAAACAAAACAAAATTTTGAGTGAGAACTTAATCAAACTAATGAATGAGAAGTTTGACAAAAATAAAGAGGAAACTGATGAGAATAACCGGCTGATAAATGAAAGCTTAAACCAAATTAATGAAAGGTTTGACAGGAACGATGAGAGCTTAAAGCAGATTCAAGAAAATAACAAACAAATAGATGAAAAAATTGAAAACAGTAATAAGGATTTGCGGCAAATTATAAATGAACAAAATCAAGCGTTGAGGGAAGTCATCAATGAAAGGGTTGCAAATGTCAATGAAACACTTAACAAAAGGGTGGATAATTATGAAGAGGAAGTAAGACAGCAAATAACTGAAACTAAGGTGGGTCTAGAAAAGACAGATGAAACCATCATACAACTCGCAGTGGAAGTAGAGGCCAAAATTAATCAAGTAGAAAACAATAACAAAACTAGAATAAAAGAGGTACAATTAGAAACCCAAGGTAAATTGGACGAAGTGCAAATTAATATAGCTGGGAGAATTGAAATAGTTAACAACGAAATAACGCAAATAAAAACCCAAGTGGATCAAAATAAGGGGACCATTGAAAGTATACAGAATCAGGAATTGATTAATATAAAGGAGTCAATAGAAATTTTACAAAATCGACCAATGTACCTGGCACATCACATAGCCCCTGAGCAAAAAGAAAATATCAATTTCAAAATTTATAGAGGAAACCCCATAGAATTTCTAGAGAGAATAGATGAATGGTTTGGTAGAATTAAAGTGACCCGATGGAACATAATAAAAAATTTGTTGGATGACTGTTTTAAAAGCATAAATGATAATTGGTGGTCAGCGGTCCGGAATGAAACGAGTAATTATGAAGAGTTTAAGAAGGCTTTTAGGTTGAAATACTGATCGGATTCCATACAGAACATGATTAGGGACAACATTACCAACGGTAGAATCAACATTAATCAAGAGCAGTCCCCAACTACCTACTTTTTGGGAAAGGTGTGTTTGGCGCGTCATTTGGAACCGCGAATACCAGAGGAATGTTTAGTGAATAAACTATCTTACCATTTCGAAGAAGAAATAGTTCGTGCCAGACGCAGTGGACAAGTGAAGACAGTAGGAGCAATGGAAACCTTATTAGCCAGCTATGAAATGGAAGACTATTATCAGAGGTCTCGAAGACAAAGTGACTATTCAAACAATAGGAGAGAGGAGCAAAATCAAGAGTCGCGTCAGGGAATGAATAGATATAACAACAATAATTATAACCGAAATGGTAATGACCATTATATGAATAATCGCTACCACAATAATAATTACCAAAACAATCATTATAATAACCCTAATAATAACAGATACAGCACAGGCCGTAGGAATTTTGATAACGGGAGAGACTATTGGAATAATAACCGAGGGAACGATGATGGAGGAAATCAAAACAGAAATAGGAGCGTCGAGAATGATGGAGGAAGCAGGGAACAAAGGAGAGACATACCCTTGGAAAATCAACCAAGTAATAACCAGGGAACCTATATAGCTCGAGTAAACTATATCATGGCTGATGAGAGGAATAACCAAGAGGATCATCGTGGAAACCGTAAACCTAATCCCAATTCTGGGAATGCTGAGGGAAGGAATAGACGGAACGAAGAGGACATAGAACCGTATGTGTATGATCCATACTGCGACGATGCCATTGAAAGATTTACAACTGCATATAATCTACGGAATCCACTGGAAAACCATATTGGTAGAGCAGCCTGAACAGTGGCCAATACAAAATAGTTAAGATGAATTAGTTGGAATCAATTTTAAAACCACAAAATTCAAAAATAAGTAAGAACACCTTACTATATAATTAAGAAGAAATTATTTTAAACTAATAAACATAAAAAGAAGAGAAAGAAGGGTTAGAAATGAGTTAGATGAAGGAAGAATATGCCATACAATTTATGATAAGGAAGAGATTCAGTGTTTAATTGCAGAAGTAAATGGGAGTGAATTAAAAATAGTAAAATACGTATGCTAAAGAATAATTAATTGACAGCACGGAACTAAGAAGAATTTAAAATGAATATTGAACAGCTTTAACTAATATACTGGTGAATAATATGATAAATGGAACTACAGAACAACGAGATAAATAATTTAAGAAAAGTATTAGGATACCTCAGAAATAATAGTACTTATCCCTGAATATAAGTTTGTAGCGAAGGAGCTACCTTATAGATAATAATTATGTTTATTGTGTTGTGATAGTGCAACTTTTATTTTTTTTTCTGGACAGAGATGAAGTTCCTCTGATCTCAGAAGATATAGTTAGGGAAACGGCAGAGTAATGGAAGCCAATAGTGCCCCTCTGATTCCATACCAGCTATGATATTAGGGAAAAATGTTAGGGAAATATAGTATTTTAGGGATTATACACCAAGAGAGGAATTAAATATAAAAATGATAATAAGAAATGATAGCATAAAAAGCTAGAAGAAGTTATGAGTTCCAGAGAAAAGGACAGATCTACAACTGAGGGAGGTACCAGTAGAGAATTAATGACCAGATTCACAATGAGTATCAACACAGTTTTCCGGTGCAATTAAAAGTTTAAAGAAAAGAAAGAGAATATAAACCACAAAGAACCCATTGAATTGCGGATTAAAACAGAAACAATGAATGACTGAAACCATTATAAATTAATAATTTCATTAAAGAAATATTCCAAAGTATGAAGAAACTATAAGTTTATATGGGTTCCCTGGTCATTACTTGGTTGATTTTCCGAGGGTATGTCTCTCCTTTGTTCCCTGCTTCCTCCATCATTCTCGACGCTCCTATTTCTGTTTTGATTTCCTCCATCATCGTTCCCTCGGTTATTATTCCAATTCGTCATGATACTTTTTTATAGATTCTTGATTGTATGTTCCCTTAATCTTTTTTGTGATAGGGTTCATTATTTCGTAAGTATTATTGTTATTATTTTTTGTTATCACATAGGGTCCTGTATACAATAATAATAATGTTTTCGTTATTCCCTCTAGAGTACTGGGTAACTCTGTTCCTTATTAATATCCTTTCACCGACCTGGTAATTTATTGGTTTTGGGTGATTCTTTTTATACTTATTTTTCTGTTGTTCTGCCTTCTCCATTACTCTGTTATAGAATTTAATGCTTTCAAATTGATACTCTGGGTTAATTGGAAAATTGATGATATCCTGTATTTCCCTAGGTGGAGGCTTTTCAAACATCACCGTATAAGGTGTATTTTCAGTGGACTGATGGTATGATATATTGAGAAATTCTTTGGTAGGTAACAAGTATTCGTGCCATCTCCTCTGTTGGTCATGACAGTAAGTTCGGAGTATCCTGCCAACCTCCCTCAGCACTCGCTCCGCAGGATTACTGCTGGGGTGGTAGACTGATGTCTTATATGTTTTAATACCATGTCTTAGAAGACTATCCCTCCATTTACTTCCTTTAAACTGCATACCATGATCTGTGATAATGGATGTAGGTTTACCAATCTCTGGTATGTAATGTCCAATGACTATCTCCAGTATTTTCTTGGTAGTGGCTCTGCTGATAGCATAAAGTTTAGTGTACTTGGTAAAATGGTCGAAAATAATAATAATAAATTTGTATCTATGTTTCCCTCCACTGCGTGGGAACAGTCCACATATGTCCAGGAATACTTTCTCCAGCTTATAGTTGAATGTAATGGGAATCATTACCCCCTCCTTCTTCTCATTGTTACATTTAACCATTTGGCAAATGTGACAGGTTTGAATAGATTTTTGTACCTTTCAGTTTATATTCTTTATGTATACTTGTTCCTCCAGGGCTTTAACTATTTTTATGGCTCCCATGTGTCCATATATTATATGGTAATCTAATATTAATTTATTTTCCACAGCTGGTGGAATTACTAACTTCCAGCTTTCTTGATTAGGGGTAACTTTAATAAATAACCTATCATCATGTACACAATAATATTCCGTAAGAATTTCGTCTGCATCTTGCACTCTCTGGCGTATGTTCATTAATTTGGGATCCAGTTTTTGGTGTTGTTTAATTTCATTTGTTATGGTTTCCAAATCTTTTCTACTCTTAATAATATTGTAAACCTTTGCTATTTGCTCCTTTTCTCCATTGAACGATTGGTCTTGTATGTTGATTCAGGACAAGATATCGGCTGCTTTATTCTTCCTTCCAGGTATATATTCCCAATTAATGTGATATTCTTGCAGCGCAAGGACCCATCTAGTTAATCGACCATGACTGAGCTTACATCGTTTTAGGAATGAGATGGATTTATGATCACTCCTTACGGTCACTGGGTATCCAAGTATATAGGTCCTGAACTTATTGCATGCGTATACTACACTTAGCAACTCTTTTTCAGTGACGTTATAGTTGCGTTCGCAGTTGTTCAGCACCCTGCTGGCGTAGCTAACAACCATGTGATGTCCTTCTACATCTTCCTGATACAAAGTGGCTCCTAAGCTTATTACGTTGCTTGCATCACAATTCAGATAGAAGGGTTTATTAAAGACAGGGTGGCGCAGCATAACTGTCTCTAGAAATTTCTCTTTTATTAGTTGTAGAACTTTATCTTGTTCTGGGCCCCATGCCCATTTGTCCTTGGAGGATAGCTGTTTTTGGAATTTAGCAGTTATTTCTAAATAATTATCTTGGAATTTGCGATAATAGTTACAAATTCCGAGGAACGATTGTTAACTGCTTTCTGTTTTTTGGAGTAGGGAACGGTTGAATTGCTTCTACTTTCTCTTTTTTTCCCGTATTTGATGTATCTCTTGTTTGATCTTCTCACATCTTTCTACAGTCTCCTGTTGGAGTCCTTCAACCATCGTTTTATTTTCATTTTTTATGTCATTGATTTTATTTTGTAATTCCCCACGGACTTGTATTACTGTTTCGTTGGTTTCTTCTAACTTCTCATTTGTTTCGGCTATTTCTTGTTTCCTTTCCTCATTATTTTTGTCCACCTTTTGGTTAATTGTCACATGGATGTTCTCAATTCTTTCATTAATTCGCCTTAAATTCTCTTCATTTATTTGTCGGATCTCTTCTTGCATTTGTCTTAAACCTTTATCATTCCTGTCAAATCTTACGTTAATTTGGATTAAGCTTTCATTGTTCTTATCGAACTTCTCGTTCAACACTTTTTATGTTTCCTCCTGTTTCTTTGAGTTTTCCTCCTGCTTCCTAAAATTTTCCTTGTTTTCCTCATTTATTTTGTCGAATTTTTCCTCCTGTTTCTTTGAGTTTTCCTCCTGTTTCCTAAAATTTTCATCTATTTTGTCAAATTTCTTCTCCTGTTTCTTTGAGTTTTCCAATAGTATTTTCAACATCTCCTGCATGCTCATGTCTTCTTTTTGGTTGGATTTATCTGGTTGATCCTCTTGGGCATCCTCTTCAACTATTTCCTTTTCCGTGTCCATAATTACTTTATCGCCTGTCTGTAGTTCCGTCTCACTATCTGTGACTACTTCAATTTCTTGTTCCTGTCCACCTTCTTCCTTCTCCATGTCTTCTGCCCTCTTTTTCGATCTACCTCTGGTATTATGCATTTTTTGTCTCCAACAGTTGCCTTCTCGAGTTAAGTAATATTTATAGAATCAACGTTTTACTTAACTTAAGCCCTACACAAGTTGAGTGCCAATTTATAACTTAACTCCTACGTTCCGAGTTTATTAGTATGTCGCACGTTGGAAGCGTCAATTTATAATGTAACTGTTGTGTTCCCCGGGTTATTTTGCCTTACGTTGGAAACGCCAAATTATAATGTATCTTCTGTATCCACGTTAAGCCTCACTGTTGTGAGTGCCAATATATATTATTTCTTATCTCAATATGGGAAGGTATAATAATGTTTAAATATACCCCAGTTCCTCCCTATTTAATATATTTGTGTTATTGTGATTAAATTTATGTATTGAGTGTGTAATTCTAATTTTCTCGTTCAAGCCTAGCCCTCGTTTGAAGAGAAGAGTAGGAATTCTTATCTATTTCTCATTCTCTTTAATACAGCAGTAGTCCGCGAGTAGCGCTGTGGTTCACAGACAGCTGAAAATTATAGGTTAGTTACCGCGTACAATAATTCCTACGTTACACTCTCTACTGATATTATAACTTGTTCACACTACACTAAATATTATATAAATGAGACGATACCGTTAAATTCTGAAAGGATTCTTTATTAAGATTTTAATATTTCTTGCCAACAGAGTTTTTTCTTTACGGAGATACAAAAGTCTATAGTATTAGAAGCAATCGATTATCGATCGGATTCAGGGTTATATATTATTTTAGTTATGATTTTATATTTCTTTAAACACAGGGAGTGAAGGTTCTTTCAACTGTTAGTAAGGTCAGAAAATGCATAAATAGGATTACAAGGTATTACAATATAGTCTTAAGTTCTTATTAAATATTATTTAAAATAATTGTAGTTTACTGTCCGCTGGGCATCGTGACTCGGTAAGGCAGTGTGCAGCTAACCTTGTCGTAGTGTTTGGTCAATAACAAATGCAGATGAATCAATCCTCGCCAGTCTCCGCTCCAAGTTTGAAATAAAAGTTGAATTCTTGGTCCTGGGATGATGCAGAAATGCCGCTCCTTTTGTTCACCAATGTCCGAGTTTTGTGGTTACGTGTTTCAACGACTTTCGTGTCCAATTACGATTTTTCTATTGAATTGTGGAAACTGATGTTCAAGTATAAATTTGTGTTTTATTTTCGTTCTTTATGTTATTGGATTATATAACTCTATTCAGGTAGTTATTTCTCTGCTTTGGTTGATTAATTAAGTTAATATTTGCTCATTATATCGAGTTTTACTATTAGAGTTCTTCACTTATATTTTCTGTCAGTTTTCATATATAGGTTTATGATTGTTAGGTTATAAAAGACGGTTGAACGTCAGTGAACCATACTATGGTGATTTATTACTTAATTTGTTTCCCAATTGTATTGTTTTATTTCAATTTAATCAATTCTTTTCTGAGTGCATCCAAACTAAACCATCTTCGTTCATGGGTAATTATTCAATAATAGAATCAACAAATTTTATATCTCTCGTCGTCCTTGACAACCATGCTGTCTATCCTTATTGGATATTATATTATACTATAACCATTATCTTACAATGTTCTTACACTCATCAAAATAATCCTTTACTAAATTTCCATTATACCCTATTATAATTTTACATATTGTTTGTTACTAAATTTTATATATTTTGCTATCGTTTCCTCTTAATTTACTTACTCTAACAAGTATTATTTTTCTGTTACAAAACATTACCTATCGGAATCATTGCACTATTGCATTTTGAGATTTTATTTAAATTGAATTTATTTATCGGTTATTAGCGATTATTATTAACTTCTCCTAAATCATTAGATTCTATTTAGTATTTTTTACCAATTTCTTTACCTAACCTTTCTGACCTGACTTACTCTACAATGTTACTGGTTTTTAGGCCTATCATTACACTTTTATCTACTTCTGATTTTAATTTGTTACTACCTGCATTATTATAGAATCCTTCATTTGTTTATGATATGATTATACTATACCCTTTTGTATCTCGTTAACAACTATAGCCTTTCTGGCCTGTTTACAATTATAATCAGCCTACTATCTAATTACATGTATACAAACATTTAACTATATAAAGTCTAACAACAACTCTATAATGATATATTGACAATATCTAAAAAATGAAATTAATTGGTAATTAATTAATGAGTTTAACAACAGTTCTATAATGATATATTGACAACATATAATAATTAGTTAATTGGTATTCTATTAAAAGAATTACTCCACTTGCTACACACAAAATAACATAACTATCATGATAATAATACAACATGATACAACGTAATAACAGGTACATTTTTATGAAATAAGTCATGTAAGAATTACTCATTCTCCTCTCAATTAAAACATCAATTATTATAAAACAGTCTAAGTTAGTTTTTTACATGATTTGTCAATGTCTATTGTTTACACCTTTCACTGAACTTTGAGGTTTGTATTTATTAACATTATTAATTTTTTTTTCTTTCTACCTTGTATTCTTATTGGGGATAATTCATTTATTCAATAATGGGTTGGGTTTCTGACCTTTTACGAGTATGGATAATTATTATTTATATTTTATTTTAAAACTTATAAATTGATTTATGTAACGTAGGGGATCATATTTTTGTTATGTTACAATATATATAGGCCTATACATAGTTCTCCGTCTCAAGACGTCTCCAGCTGCGCTGATCATTTGAAGATCAGCCAAGATCTTGAAGAGGCTAAGATCTTGTTCTTGGAGAGTGCCTACTACTCTCGGCTGGAGTCTGTAGAGATCTTCAAACATGGTTCTACTGCTATGAATTGAAGGAGAGAAAGCCTCCTATTAAATAGGATTTGGAATGTTGTGGTCCCAAACCAATCAGATAGCACTTGAAGCTGATTGGTTGATGCTGCTTTCCAGCTTAGATCGTGCTGTCATGAAAGATTATATAAGTGGGATTTTCTTAGATTGTATAAGTTTTGCCTTCTTAGGCAATAACACAGTCTCTACCTCATCACTGGGGTGAATTGAAGGACATCGCGCCAATTGCTGCCACCACTGAAGATGACCTCCAATGGTGGGGTCAAAACGTCTGTAAACACAAACGAGAGACCACAGCCAGAAATAATGTTAAATATTTCTGTATTGTTATAATTTTTTTTAACATGTGACTTAATAGATCATGATTCAGATTTTTTTAACTGCATGAAAATGAACGACAAAAAATTTCTTGTCATTAGGTTAAATAGTTTATGAGGAAAGTTACATGGAATTCATTGAATAAAAATGAAGTTTGCAGAAAACATAAAAAACAAAAATATGCTACATAATTGTAACATACGTAATTCAGTTTTCTGACCTGTTTTATTGTAATGTTAGTGCTCTTCTGCTCCATGATCAGCTTCCTTTTCTTTTTCTTCGTCATGTTTACTCTTAGCTGCTCTTCTTTTCAGTCTTCTTTCTTGTTGAGCACTGCTTTTAGCCCTGAAGTCTGCTTGCTGAACCCTGGCCTTATTGAGCTTCTGCAGTGTGTCCCACACCAAGATCTGGGAACAATTCCCAACTTGCTTAGCACTGTACTCCTTGTAATATTGCCATAATTAAAACAAGCTACTGCGTTTTTTACTGCTGTTTTAACAATAGATCTGGATGCAAAATGTGTCTTGTGGCATGTGAATCATAGCATTCAAAGCCTCATTTACATTTTGAGTTATCCCATGCGAACACATTTTGAGATTAAATTAACACACTTTGGATTGGAGAAATTTTTATATATGAGTTTTATAGCCTAAATTATTGCCAATGGAAGTACATTATTGTTTGTATTGGGTTCCTTCTAGCTGGCTCTTTTTATATTGACACCATGTACTTTCTCCTTTGGGACACAAAGAAATGTTGCTGGTGATCATCAGATGAAACTTTATGCAGGAAAGTGGCCCATACTGCTTTCTTCATGTTATCTAAATTATTTACATTATCACTGATGGCTTTTCCATAATAAAATTTCAAAGAATATATCTGCTTATTAACAAGATGACCTTTTTCTGATAAACATATCATCAGGCTTTTTTGCTTCATACAGTTTCTGAATTTTCTTAACCTGCCACCCATCCTTTTTGAATATGTCCAATATACACAAATTTTGTTATTTTTGTGTTTCTGCATAGCTTTATTTCAGTAACAGCTTTGCAGGCTCTCCTGTCACTATCACCAATATGCTTGATGCACCTCAAAGTGCCTAACCTAACCTTACCTCACTATCGATAACATTTACATTTTATTTGTTGTTGCTAACAAGGTTAATACTTGCACAAACACTGTTAGGGCAATGTTTTTGTAACTTACCATGGAATTTTCTTTTCTTAGACCAACAAATGTCACTAAATGGTATATTAGAAAACTACTATAAACAAAACAAAACTTTCAAAACATTCAAGAAAGGGAAGCAGCTGAGAAGTTTACCTCATTATAGCCAACTAAACAGCCTAGCCAAAGTATAAAACATAAAGCAGCCTAAGAAAAAAACCAAATGGTTCCAGAACAAACATAAAATATAAAGTCTTGTAAAAGGGTGTGTGGCTCTCTGGCCCACAGTGTAAAACATGGAATTTTGTGGAAAAAATTGCATGTATATTCTGTGAACTATCATTAATTCAAACACACAAAAAACAAAATTTCTATAAATTTTTAGGTTTTCCATGTTAATGCCCCCTTAAACACCTCAACTAGTAGGCCTACATGTTGAGTTGGTGCTTATTAAGGAATGTCAAAAACTATTCCCTGTGCAAGGGGACATGTCCATGTTTTTCTGTATTTCATATGTACAGGTAGTTTCTTGAAGATACATGTGACATAAGCAAATTAATTGCTTTATGTATAATCCATTTAATAAGTGGTTGAGCCAAAGATGTACCAACAAAGTGTGGCAGGAAACCATCCCAAACATCTGAGTTAAAAATGTGCACTTTGTAATCTCATAATATTTTCTGTTGCTAATGTGAGTAAGGGATAAATGAAATCATTTCATTTTAAAGACATTTTATGTCTTCAAATTAAACTAATTTACTCATAAGAAGTAAACGTTAGTTTTTACCTAAAGGACTCAAACTATCATGAAGTATTGATTCTAAGTGTTTAATATAAATCAGGTTGTAATTAAATTATATAACTTATATAAAAAATGAAAATATGTGAATGGTGACCAAATACTTCAAATATAATGATCCATGAAATCAGATATCATGGTTACAGCCATGATAAATAAGAATGATACAACTATTTATTAATCTTTCATCATCAACAACAAAAACAACAACGACAACGACAACAACAATAATAATAATATTTTTTTTTATAAGGGAGACTGTGGAAAACTAATGTTCACCACAGGAGGGTCTGCACTCCTACAGTGTGTGGGACTCGCACCCACCAAAACCACAAACCCTGTTGTCCACGGCATGGACCCACCTTGGGACTCAGCTTTCGCAATACTTCAAGGTGGTGCCATTTGTACTTTGTCCTGTGGACGTTCATCTGTTTTAAATCTTCAACAGGTCCACGTTACCTGTTTTCTGCTATTCTGTCAGCAGCCCTAGCAAGATCATCTTCGGCTTCCTTCTTTTGCGTTAGTACCTTCTCTATGTAATCTGCTACCTGTTCCCAATGGTGTTCGCTCTCCAGCATTATTCCGATAATATTTTCAGGCGAGATCTGTCCCAATACATTAATAATAAAAAAAATAATAATATTTTGTTCTGGGCTTCCAACTTTCTACACTCTGCTCAACTCTCTGGGACAGAAGACAGAAGACACAACCAGTACTGTAACAGGGAACAAGTGTAGGAGAATGGTCCTCTAATTTTGGTGTATCACACTGGAATGTGTTATACTGAATGGCTTCATACTGAGTGATGTCAGTCTATTTTATTAAGAAATTTCGGGAAAAGAAAAGTAGATGAAAGCAATTAAATTAATTCATATTATAAACCAACTGTACAAAAGTAAATGAAGTTTCAACAAGTTCGAGTCAATTTTATTGTTCACTACCATGCATAAGTTATCTTTATCAATAAGGAAATCAAGGCTGTCAGTACACAGTTTGGCAAATTCAATACATCTATTAGCTGGACTACATGAATATATATAGCCTCCAATGAATCTACGCTTTACGTGTAACGTGTAACTGGGAACTCTTAAACTGATGGTCATGAACGATCCACTAAGTCCACAAATGATTCCATAAAAAAAGAGCAGGTGATTGAGAATTCTAGTCAAGAGTGTAATGATTTCCAAACAAGCTAGTGGCTTCTCAGAATAGATTTCTCTAAAAATTTACAGTTCCTGATTTAAACTGCAGAAGCATATTCTAAGTGGCTATTAACAAGTGCTTTATTAAGGATTCCATGCTCTTGAAATGCCTCCCAGTCCACTTAATAAATCCAAGATTCCTTCTGGCCTTGGACACAACACTTTGAGTGTGCTGAAGGAAGAGCAGCTTTGAGTCCATGAGAACGCCAAGATGATACATTAATTCTTTTCTCTCTTTAGTTATTCCATTGAATATATAAACAAAGTTCAATGGACTGGTCTTCTGTATGAATACAACACAGTTTTTGTATGTTTAAGGGACAAACAGTTCCTACGTGCTCACCCTACAGGCTGTTGTTTTTGCTGATAGTTCTGTGGTGTCTGATCCAATGGGTCTGTATAACAGACTTGGGGAATAATTTGCCTATATTTATTAAAAACTTACTTCAAGTTCCAGCACTTTCTCTGCTGATTGTGAAAGTTAAATGTTGTTAGTAGCCCTTCTATTTCTGTTACTAATATGCTTTCAGCTATAAAAAGTCTGAAGAGTACAAGAGCAGAAGGGTTCAAGACTGGTACTGGGGGCTCAACCCCTTCAGAAATCTTATTACATTTTAAATTATGTACTATTTGTTATTATGTATATTAAAGATCATTTATTTTATATTATCTCCCCTTACTATGATGGCCTCCACATTAAACTTCTTTTTTTATTTATTAATTTTTTCCTTTTATTGCACTGTTCCATGACTGTTCACTTGTTTCTGTAAACACAGGTCAGGACATATGTCCCATCTTCAGTACAATCCACTTGCTATTTCATTAAAAATTAAAATTAAATATTGAATTTACATGGAACTTGCACGTAAATCCTTCCTTCTAGGTAACAGCCACAGACTGGTTGTTGGCAGCAGCTCTCCACTCCTCACTGTTGCTTGTCTTCCTTTTTAATGTCTTCTGTGACCTGAGTCATTAATTCCAAAATTGGCCTTTGTGTTTTCTGTTTTCCCTTGTAATTTGACTCTTTTAGTCAAACTATTGTGTTTTAGTATCTATTAATTTAGCTGAGTTCTTTCTCTTTCCAGATGTTTTATCCAGCCCTACAAAATACCTCTAATTCAACAGTTTCTCTACCCAGCTTATCCTGAGCATCCTTTTATAGTACCATGCTTTAGAAGCTAGAAGTTTCTTCTTTTCTATCTTCCGTATTGTCCATGACTTGCCTCCATACAATGTGGCACTCGACACATAAGTTTGCAAGACCTTCTGTCATTGCTTTCAAGCTGATCTTCTTTAAACTGAGTAGGTTTGTCTTCTTATTAAATGCAGTTTTGTCTGATTTATTCTACTCTGTCTTCCTACAGGTTCTACCTTCACTTATGATTATACTCCCAGAGTAATTAAATTCTTTTACTTCTTGAATTATCTTGTTTTTCAGTTTAATTCCTACCCTGTCAACTCTATTTCTGCTGCTAATTAGTATTTTTGTGTTTAGTTTGTTGATTCTTAAACTGAACTCTACTTCTCGCACCTTTTCCGTTACAAGCTTCTTCCTCCTTACTACCAAAATGAATGATACCTATTTCATGATTGTAGAGGTTATAAACTAGTCTCCACTCTCTCTTATTGATTCCTTTTTGGCAAAGAATACTAAATAAGGTGTTTAAATTAACACTGCTGAATGCTTTCTCTAAATCTATGAATGATATTGTTACATAATATGGAATGTTCTACAAGTATCTTGGCTATCCCAGCAGAGCCCAGCTGTAATGTGTGTGTGTGTGTGTGTGTGTGTGCGTGCATGCACGCGCATGTACATATTGGTGCTACTTTGAGATGAAAGACAATTACGTGACACTTATCATGCGTCAACAATCGAGGCTGTTCCAGACCTCACCGGTCTGTGCACACTGTGCTCAAGGCCAGAGAAGACACACTTTCTAGTGGATTCGAGAGTGCCCATAAGAGGCAATCGTTCAACACATCATCTAAAAGTGACATCTTATTCTTGGATCTCAACGGGATATAAATATAAGCATCCAACGACATCAATTAATTTTACTTTGGGCAATTACTCAGTGCGTTTTAAGTGGCTAATAGTGAAAAGTGATTAATGTGTGGGACTCTATTAGTTGACATTATTATTGTGTGTTGACAAATTTAACTTGGATTATTGTACAAGTTGATTATAAACTGTTATTTGTGATAATTAAAGCTGGTGATTAGTAACTTGATTGGTGTCTGTAATTTTGTTTTCCACTGTACCATGCGGCAATCAATGAGACTGTTGTAACAATATGAGTACTCTCTTGTCCCTTGTCATTTGGTTTTCTGTTATCTGCCCCAATGTTAGGATTGCTTCCCTCATTTCTACTCCTCTTCTGAAACCAAACTGATTGTCTTATATACCCTTGTATTTTTTCCTTCCTTCTTCCCTAACATAATCCTAGTTATTATCTTAGAAGCATACACATTAGACTCAAGGTTTGATAGTGCTCATAAAACATCACATCCGCTCTTTTTGGTATGGGTATTAGATGCATTTTGTGAAATCTTCAGTCAGCTCTCCAATGTTTGTGGATTTTACCTACTAGACTGTGAAGTTCCTTTTTCATTTTATCTTCAGATTTCTTAATCAGTTCAGCTGGTATGTCATCAATTCTTGGCCTTCATGTCTTCGAGATCTTGCATTATTTTCTTGAATTTTTCTTCTATGATTGGTTCACCTATTTCCTCTTGCTTTAATTCATCTTTCCTTTCCAAAAGCTATACTTGTTTATTGCCTTCTTCATACAGATCTTCAAGTACTGGTATTCTTTCTATCATTTTTTACATTTTTTCATTGTATATCAACTTTACATCTTTCCCACAGTGCTCATAGTCTTTGTCTTCCTTTCTCCAAATAACCTTTTGATAACCCCATATGCTTTGTCCATTTTTACTGTTCTCATACAGTTGTAAATGTTTTTGCAAATCCTTTCTAAAATTTGTCGTGACCTTTCCTTCTTCTTCTATTTATTTCATTCCTCAAGCTATTGTATCTTCTTTTGCCATTTTCTTTCTGAATTCTTGTGTTCCTTCTTTCATGTATCATTTCAATGACCTTACTACTGATCTATTTCTTACATTTTCTGGTTTATTTTTCCGAAGGCTACTTCAACTGTTTTCAGTACATTCATTTTCATTGCATCCCATTTCTTCCCAGTGTCTGCTTTATCTTCTATTGTCATTTCCTCAGTTATCTTGTCAGTTCCATCCATATACATTTCATGGACCCTCTTTCAATTTTGTAACTTGCCAATATTTCTTTTCTATCTTCTTGCCAGTATTTTTATCTTCTTTTGTACTTTAATAGTCTTTTGTATGATACATAGATCACAATTTAAAAACACTTTAAAATGTCATTATTTTTGTGCATGTTTACACTGCCTTTATGTGCCGCATTGTATTGATGTACTGAAGATGGGATGTATGTCCTAAAACATGTATACAAAAAAAAAGTAATCACCTAATTGTACAATAAAAGGTGTCTTGATTATTCATCTCTTCTTTCACAGCACTACACTTAACTAAAAATGAACTTTTTTCATGTGAAAAACTTACTATTTTATCGGACGCGTTTCGGCTTAGTATCCGCCTTCTTCAGCTTTGGTAACAGACTGCCAGCATTTTGTAACGGTTGTGTGGAAGGTGAAGTGGGGGTGGTGTGTGGCGGAAGGGGATTGGTGCGGGGATTCAATTTATTGTTTGTTTTCTGTATAATTGTGTCAAAAAGTGTATGTGATTTATATTGTAATTGATCGTTGAGTATGTTGTTTGGTTGTGTTGTGTGGTGTTTATATATTTCATATTGTTCAGTTGTGTTGAGTTTTTGACCTTTGGGTATGTAATGTAGAATTTCAAGATTAGTGTCTATGTTGGTGTAACTGTGGTTTTCTGTGTGTATGTGTGTGGCAAATGCAGAGTGTATATTGTTGTTGGTTAAAGCTTTTAAGTGTTCAGAATAACGGGATGAAAAAGATCTTCCCGTCTGGCCTATGTAGAAACTATTGCAGTCATTACAATTTAATTTGTAAACACCTGTTTTGTTATATTTGTCTATGTCTGTGTTTGTATTACTGATGTGTTTTTTGATGGTATTGGTTGTTCTGAATGCTATTTTGTATTTGTGTTTTCTGAATGTATTGGCGATTTTGTGTGTGTATGAGTTGTGGTATGTGAGTGTGATGTACTTATTGTGTTGTGTGTTGATGGTATTTAGTGTTTTGTTGTTTTTGTTTTTGATGCGTTTGTGTAGTATGTTTATTAAATTGGGGTTATAACCGTTTTTTATTGCTATGTATTTTATTGTGTTGAGTTCGTCGGTGTAATCTTGTTTATTTAAGGGTATTTTAGTTAGTCTATGGAGCATATGGTTGAAGGCCGCATATTTATGTTGTGTTGGGTGGTTTGATGTGTTGTGTATAACCATGTCGGTTGTGGTTGGTTTCCTGTATATTTTGTACGTGTGTGTATTGTTAGTTTTGTTAATTGTTAGGTCTAGAAAATTTATACTATTGTTTTGTTCAGTTTCCAGTGTAAATTTTAATTTGTGGTGTATAGTGTTTATGTATTTGTGGAAGTTTTCAACTTGTCTTGTGTTGCCTTTGAATAAAAGTAATATATCATCTACATACCTGTGCCAGTATATAATTTTGTTAGTGTATTTGTTGTTGTTTATTATGTGGTTCTGTTCAATGTTGTGTATATATATTTCTGCTAGTATTCCTGATATGGGGGAGCCCATCGGGAGTCCTTCTGTTTGTGTGTATATTTTGTTATTGTATGTAAAGTAATTTTGTTCAGTTATTATTTTGGTAAGTGTGATGATTTCTTGTATGTGTGTTTCAGGTGTGTTGTTTTGTCTGAGTAGTTGTTCTAGTGTTTGTATGGTTTCTTTGATGGGGACATTAGTGTATAAATTGGTTATATCAAAAGATGCCAGAGTTATGTGGGATGTGTATGTGTTCAGTTTTTCTGACTAGGTCAATGTTGTTTTTGATAGAGGTGCTGTTGCTGAGTTTTATGTTTTCTCTGATTATTTTGTCTAGTTGTTTTGCTATTTTGTGGGAGGGGGCCTGTGTGTTGTTTATTAATGGTCTGATTGGAATGTTAGGTTTATGTATTTTTGGTAATGCATTTAGTTTAGGGGGGTTAGGTTTTATTTGTTTAAGGTATTTGGCGTTTTCTGGTTTGATTATATGTTTGGTGTTGTTTATAAATTATTAATCTGTTTATGAAATTTTAGTGTGGGGTCTTTATTTATTTCCGTTATATTATTTTCGTTGAAGAAACTTTCGATTTTAGTGTTTAATTGGTGTTTGTCCATTATGACGCTAATGTTACCTTTGTCGGCTTTTAGGATTGTTGTGTTGTGTTCGAGTAACTTGTGTTTTACACTATTGAGTGTTTTTATTTCATTGTTGTGTGTTTTTGGTATTGTATGTGTGTTTTGAAGTTTTCTTTTTATGTCGTGACGTATCGTGTCTTGGTCGTTGAGGTGCGTGTTTTGTACAGCCGTTTCTGCGTCTATGATGATGTCGCGTATGTGTTTATTGTGATTTTTGATGTTAGTTGTATTGGTATTCAAATCATGTTTCAGTCCTTTGTTTAATAAATTCATTTCATCTTTTGTGAAATTAATGTGTGTTGTATTAACTACGCGTGCGTGGAATATGTGTGCCGGTTCAGGGATTGATTCAATTGTGTGTGTTGTAAGGTTAGTTATTTTTTTGTTATGTCGATGTTGTATTGTCAATTTGAGTTTTTCTATGTTGTCTTGTGTGTGTTGTATTACATTTTCAAGTTCTGTGTGGTGTAATATTCGTGTGAGTTTCATGTGTAAGTTATATGCCTGTCTGTTGAGTGTGTCTTTTTTATGGTATAAATAATTGATTATGTTGTTTAGGTTTATTTGTTCTAATTTCCGTTTGGTTTGTAGTGCTGTATGTGTGTTTTGTTTTATTGTAACTTGTGCGTGTGTTGGTATGATGTTGTGTTTTCGACAAGTTTTATTGAATGCTATGTGTAAGGAAGTTTTTGTTACTTGTTGCTTGGCGTTTCTGTACTTATTGATGAAATACGCTTTATCTGCGGTATTATAGTTGTCTTGATTATTCATCTCTTCTTTCACAGCACTACACTTAACTAAAAATGAACTTTTTTCATGTGAAAAACTTACTATTTTATCGGACGCGTTTCGGCTTAGTATCCGCCTTCTTCAGCTTTGGTAACAGACTGCCAGCATTTTGTAACGGTTGTGTGGAAGGTGATGTGGGGGTGGTGTGTGGCGGAAGGGGATTGGCGCGGGGATTCAATTTATTGTTTGTTTTCTGTAATTAAAAGCTTTAACCAACAACAATATACACTCTGCATTTGCCACACACATACACACAGAAAACCACAGTTACACCAACATAGACACTAATCTTGAAATTCTACATTACATACCCAAAGGTCAAAAACTCAACACAACTGAACAATATGAAATATATAAACACCACACAACACAACCAAACAGCATACTCAACGATCAATTACAATATAAATCACATACACTTTTTGACACAATTATACAGAAAACAAACAATAAATTGAATCCCCGCGCCAATCCCCTTCCGCCACACACCACCCCCACTTCACCTTCCACACAACCGTTACAAAATGCTGGCAGTCTGTTACCAAAGCTGAAGAAGGCGGATACTAAGCCGAAACGCGTCCGATAAAATAGTAAGTTTTTCACATGAAAAAAGTTCATTTTTAGTTAAGAATAAAAGGTGGTATAAGAAATATGTTATTGGTATTCTAAAGAAATGAAAATTTTATATTAATTTTTATTATTTCTCCACCTGCTATAATACCTCCTATTTATTCCATATTTATTCCTATTTATTCTCACTTTTAATGTTTAATTATTTTTTTCTTATCTATTAATTTGCCCCACCCATATTACAAGCTCTAGAACCTCCACTGAAAAGCAGTCGGCATTGATGAGATCTCATCATTTGTCATCAAGGATGGACCTGAAATTGTTGCTCTCATTTTTGCTTTGCTCTTTAATTGGAGTTTAACTGCAGGAGCATATCCTCAACTATGAAAAATACCTGCTGTTACCAGCACCAAATTTACAGCTTCAGTGTTCATAGGTCTAATGAGAATTTTCTGCCCCCTTAGTGGTATTATGCTAGTATATTTTACATTCCTGTAAAATAGAACAGAATCTTTTGTTATAGAATCTTTAACAAAAAGATTAATTGGTATAAATATAGACTACACCAAAATAAAAACAAAATTGACTTGACAAAAATGGCACTGTTTTATGGTGTGGGACATAGAAATAATGATTAATAGGTTAGTGATTTATGTTTTGCTTTTTATTTCCATCTTTGTTTATAATGTCTTCATAGGTTAACTTTACTGTTAAATCATTTTCACTGGCAAGTAGAGCAAGATTACCACATATTTCTGAGTTTGAATTGAATGCAAGTACTTCTTGTGTATAAGGCCCATATTTATAAACTGTCCTTAAATAGTTACTTGACTTGACTTGACTTGATCTTCTTTGTCTAAGGCTTTTTTTATAGTTCAAGGTTCCCTTAAGTAAATGTCTGTATTTATGAACCTTCCTTGACTTAAGTCAAGGGCTCCTTAGCTGAGGATAATTTCAAGGTACACTCAAGGAAAGATGTCATCATAACCGATGACGTTATGACCAATAACCAATGAGGCCCCAATAAAATAACTGCCATTTCTGTTTGTATAAAACATTTCTATTGTGATTTGCTTCTGAGGTTAGGTCGTGTGGTTTGTGTGAGTTTGGATTGTTTGGTTTCGTGAATAATTTAAAATGGCACAGGAAAACCATGACCAGAAAAGAGTCTTTTATACGAGGCATTAGAAAGAGTTTCAATTTAAGTCTTGGTTATAAGTCTTGTTAATTTTTAAAAAGCGTAAGTTTGTACAAAATGTACAAATATGAGACTGTCACTATCAATATTTTCTTTAAATATCTGATAACAAATATCAATCAATACTAAATACTGATAATTTTGAATCAGATTAGATATTGATCATGAAGAGGAACACTGTTCCTGTTATAGACTTCCACTGTTAACAATATGTGTTAGTGAAGATAGTATTGCCAAAGGTAGCTGCAAAACGAATTTTCCAATTTAAAATTGTATGTAACTGATAGACAGCACTTTCTGTTTGAATGGTTTTGTACAGTACTTCACTTTACTTAAAAAAAATGTTCTTTTAAATTATCAAAAAAACATTTTTGTTTTTAAATTTAAAAAATGTTAGTTGAATTTTTTATGGCAGATGGGATCGTCTATATTCTGTCACCCCCACAAATTTGTCTGTCCTTGGATCAAATAAATCCCATGCCTAAATTTGGCCATGGCTTTTACTACTGCTCCAAAGAAAAGCCTAATGCACTCTCAGATTTTTGACCAATTTCTGTTGTTAGCATTACTTCAAAATTCTTTGAACAGATTACCATACAAATATCTTTAAAGAGGAGTTTGTTATCTATTATATATTGTTTCATATAGTGGTGGCTGGTGGTCTTAGAAAGTGGTGGTTGTGTAAAGATCATGTGGTTTGGAGGGGGCACATTAATAAGCAATAACTCTCAGAATGATATTAAAATAATTATTTCAGATGTAGGCTTGTTGATACCAACTCAACTGATGTAGCAAATGAGTAAAAGAAAACAACATGGAAAACTAAACCTAAAAGAAAAACAGTAGCTACTCACCTTAGATCTATTTAAAAAGGAAATCTGTCCTCCTATCCTTTGCTGCAGCACACTAGTCGATTTCTTTCTGGCTGAAGCCTGGAATGCTAATGATAAAATCCTGCTCTATAGGAAGCACTGCAAGTGCTGAAAGCCTTTCTAGACTGATTGTTTCCCCCACCCAAAAGTTATATAATTCTTTTTAAAATATCGGTATGGAGAACCATACATGACTTCCATGTTCTAAGATTTATATTTAAAATCATATTCAAAATGAAATATTTCCATAGAAATTACTTCTTTCTACTTATTGCTTCAGCCTTAACCACAGTACTGTGGTCACTAATGTATACCACCTCACGTTTTCGCACTCGATTTTCACTGATGATGGCAGTCGACGGCACTGCGGAAACGTCTGGTTTTGCAGAAAATATTGGACTACGGCCAAACAGCCTGGGAAGGAATTTTAACAGCAAACTACTACTTTGTTGCCGATAACGTAGTACACATATAAAAATTATCCCCTCCCCCTTCAACTATAATTTTCATTAATAGAAAATTACCCCCACCTTGTTCACCTAACCACTTCATTTATAGACATTTCATCTACACCTCTACAGTGGATTATTATGAGCTTCTTATCAGGATACTTTATTTATAAAAATTAAGTAGTTTACTCTTGTTAAAACATAAAACGTTGCAGGCAAACTACCCCTTTCTCTAAACCGATCTTCACCAAAATCAATAGACCTTCAGTCCTCTACAATGCAGGGATGCATGCAAAAAAATATTTGATTCTGTTTGAATGTGCGGCAGTTATCGTTCGCCATGAAAACATTTCTCTTGTTACAACATAAAATGTTGCAGGTAAACTACCCCTTTCCCTTAACCGATCTTCAACAAAATCAACAGACCTTGAGTTCTCTTTAATTCAAAAAGGTATGCAAAAACGTAGTTGATTCTGTTTGAATTTACAGCAGTTATTGTTCGTCATATAAAAAATTACCCTTGTTAAAACATAAAATGTTGCAGGTAAACTACCCCTATCCCTTAACCGATCTTCACCAACACCAATAGGTCTAGAGAACTCTACAATACAGGGCTGTATGCAAAACATTATTTGATTTTGTTTGAATTTGCGGCTGTTATCGTTTGCCATAGAAAAAATTACCCTTGATAAAAAAACGTTGCAGGTAAACTACCCCTTTCCCTTAACTGATCTTCACCAAAACCAACAGGTCTTGAGATATCTCTACAATTCAGGGCTGTATGCAAAGCATTATTTGATTCTGTTTTAATTTGCGGCTCTTATCGTTTGCCATAGAAACAAATTACCCTTGATAAAAAAAATGTTGCAGGTAAACTACCCATTTCCCTTAACCGATCTTCAACAAAATCAACAGACCTTGAGTTCTCTTTAATTCAAAAAGGTATGCAAAACGTAGTTGATTCTGTTTGAATTTACGGCAGTTATCGTTTGTCAGAAAAAATTACTCTTGTTAAAACATAAAATGTTGCTGGTAGACTACCCTATTCCCTTAACCGATCTTGACCAAAACAAACAGGTCTTGAGAACTCCACAATTCAGGGCTGTATGCTAAATATTATTTGATTCTGTTTGAATTTGCGGCTGTTATCGTTTGCCATAGAAACAAATTACCCTTGATAAAAAAAACGTTGCTGGTAAACTACCCCTTTCCCTTAACCGATCTTCACCAATAACAATAGGTCTTGAGTACTCTACAATTCAGGAATGTATACAAAAATTATTTGATTCTTTTTGAATTTGCGGCTGTTATCGTTTGCCATAGAAAATACCCATGTTAAAATATAAAACGTTGCAGGTAAACTACCCCTTTCCCTTAACCGATCTTCAACAAAATCACTAGACCTTGAGTTATGTATAATTCAAAAAGGTATGCAAAAGAGTTGTTTGATTCTGTTTGAATTTACGGCAGTTATCGTTCGTCATAGAAAAAATGACACTTGTTATAACATAAATTGTTGCAGGTAAACTACCCCTTTCCCTTAACCGATCTTCACCAAAAACAATAGGTGTTGAGAACTCTACAATTCAGGGCTGTATGCAAAACATTATTTGATTCTACGATTATTTTCTAAAACTTCCGGGCTGAAAGGCCGTGGTCGATTGCTTAAGATGCTGCTAAACGTTTCGGCCGCACCACCGGTGGCCATCTTCAGTAGCAAAAGAAAGAAAAATGTGTTCGAATGGATGATACGCCGAACACGTCTCCCAATGGACTGGGAACAAGCAACAGTGAGTTACTGCTACGATGCCTCTATTTATAACATTTTGTCCGCTTCAGGTGTATCGCACGGACCAATGAGAAGCCAGCCCGGCATACTCAATTCTGATTGGCCATGGAAAATAGACCATGCCAGACACTATTTAAGGAGATGCTTTCACCTCGGCGGTTCAGCTCCGCCGCAGATGGCAAAGAACCCGTGACCCAGTCGTTAAGCGACGATTTCAACAACAGTCCCTTTACGTTCAGCAGCTACTGCGGGACGTAAACTCTGATCGATGGGACTCATACCTTGAGTCTCTTGAAGTCGACCACGCCTCCGTCTGGAGAGCGGTGAGTAGACTGACCCGCGAGAAGAGAACTCGCAACCCACTGGAAACCCCGAACGGGGTTGTGTCTTCATCAGAAGGCAAGGCTGAGGTCTTCGCCGACTGCATGGAGTCGCAATTTACCGTTCACCGAGGCGTTTCGGACCCTGCCCACTCGGCAGAAGTCCGGGACTTCCTATCTGGTTATTTTTCTCGCCCTCCCGCTGGCCCAGACCTCCCGTTCGACAGAAACGAACTCGTTTCGTCTGTCTGTCGACTAAACCGCCGTCGCGCCCCCGGTCCTGACCGGATCGGGGCCGCTGCATTACAATATCTCCCGGCCTCAGGCGTTGACCTCGTTCTCGAGCTGTTCAACTCTTGTCTCCGGCTACAGTACTTTCCCCGCCTGTGGAAAAATGCCAACATCGTTATGGTTCCTAAACCCCGCAAGCCGCGCATGCTTCCTGAAAGCTATCGGCCAACATCTCTCTTGCCAGTTATCTCGAAGGTGTTCGAGCGGCTCCTGCTGGCCCGCATCTCGCCGTTGTTGGATAATTTTATCCGCAACGAACAGTTCGGGTTTCGCAGAGAGCACTCGACCACGCTTCAACTAGTCCGCGTGGTAACGCAACTCTCTGACGCCACCAACAGGCGAGCGGCTACGGCCGCCGCACTGCTGGACGTGAGCAAGGCCTTCGACAAAGTCTGGCACGAAGGTCTTCTCTTCAAACTTGCTAACTCCCCCTTACCATCGTCCATAGTGTTTTTCCTCCGGTCGTATCTCAGCGACCGAACCTTCAGGGTTAGCGTCGACGGAACCTGCTCTGCAGTTCGTCCTGTCGCCGCTGGCGTACCCCAGGGATCTGTCCTCGGCCCCGTTCTGTACCTCGTGTACACGAATGACCTGCCTGTTTTGCCCGGAGTCACGTTGTCTTTGTTCGCTGACGATGCAATGTATCATTACAGCTCTGTGTCCCCGCGTTTTGCGAGTACACAGTTGCAGCGTCAGTTGGACCAGCTTCCGGGCTGGCTACGGAAATGGCGGGTGACGATCAACACGGAGAAATCCGAGGCGATCTGTTTCACTCGTAAGTCCATCTCCCGATGCCAGCCCCTCTCCCTTGAAGGGAGGCCTATCGCCTACAAAGAGTCGGTGAAGTATCTAGGCGTTCGGCTAGATCGTCGCCTATGCTTCAACGCCCACGTGACGGACACCCTTGCCAAGGCTCGCGGCGTCCGAGCCAAACTTTACCCATACCTCGCGTGCCGCAGCCCCCTGGCGCTGCGCACGAAAGTTACCCTCTATCTGTTGTTTCTCCGGTCTGTATTGACCTATGCGGCACCTGTATGGTGGTCACTTGCCTCCGCCACCAACAGGCGTAGGCTGGAAAGTTTCCAATCCAGAACCCTCCGTTCCTTGTCGGGATCTCCTTGGTTTGTTCGAAACAGTGTAATTCGAGGAGGTCTACGAGTTCCTGCTCTCTCAGCCTTTGTCTGGTCATTAGCTGCGACTCTCTTTGCCGCAGCTGAGACCTCTTCCTTCCCTTACCTCAGAACCATCAGCACCACGCAACCACCTCCCCCTGTCCGGGTCAAACGCCCTCGGGCGATTCTTGATGACCCGCCATAAGTTTAAGTAACCTGCTTAAACCTCAATTTGAATATTCATCATCTGCCCATGCCCCAGAATTTACCTGCAAGCTGTTTCCTTCCTCCCTTCCTAGTATGCCGACCACGCTGAATGCTGCTGCTACGCGCTATCACTGGCACGGAGGCTCTCTGCCTCGCGGGGAGCGACCGACGCCTCACGGCGTCTGCACGCGGGACTGGGAACGGGTGACATCTGTCATCTGAACCCGTTCATGCGGCAGTGCCCACTGATTGCAAATATTTTAAAATAAATAAAAATTAAAACCTTTCTCCCCCGCCTTCTCAGTTAACTGGTTGGCGGTTGTCCATTCCTGATATTAGGCACAAGTCGAAGAACCAGACCTATGTATATCCACAGGCAGCCATTGAGCTCGACTCAGATGCTGCAGTCATGCACCGGGTGCAAAGACGCCCCGCTACTACAATGCTACATGCTACATCGGCGGTTCATAGGTTCCAGGAGCGAAGATTGACTTCACTCCAGCTGCTCGTACTGGAAGGACCTGCTCTCTTGAACCAGCTCTCTCTGGACGACTCCGGAAGATTGTCGCTGTTAACAGCTGCTGCCCTGCTGCCTTCGGACTGCCGAGGACAGACGTTCTTTATCTGCTGCCCTGCTTGTTGGACAACACCTTGCCTTGAAGAAAGAAGACTGCAACTCAGCTGGCTGGTGAACTGAGTAGCCAGCACTACAGCTGAGTTCGTTCGTCGGACCTTCTAAGGGCCACCAGCCAAGTGACCCTTTTCAGGACCACCAACCGCCGTGGGAAAGGAAGCAATTCCAGCCTGCCAGAGCTGTTGGTTGCGCAGCGCATCTAGCCCGCTGACGCTCAGGTTCTTAGGTAGCGCTGCCTAGGACGATCCTTGCGAGCCCCCACCAGTGGTAAGCGAGCTTGGATATCGCCTAGGTAAAGAGGCCGGTGGACACCTCTCTTGGTAAGGGGAGGTATCTAACGAAGCCGGTCATTTGCCCAGCTCATAGACAGCCTGAGCGTTTCAGTCCCGCTTGCGATCCGGCTCGGGCCGGACCCTAGGTCCCTGGTTACCGCCGGAGGCAGCCTGGCTGCCTCTGGACGGCAAACCTCCCGCTCGTTGGCGGAAATGCCCGCTCCGGGCGCGTCAACGAGCACGCAGTCGCTCGCCTCTTCCATACCCCACACGAGCGATTCGCCGTGTTCTCCGGCTATGGATGCGGACCAAGCTGTCGATCCCCGGACGGTTCCGCTGCCCGGTGACGAGACCGACGCTTTCGTGGCGGTTGGGCCACGGGGGCGCCCGGTTAAGAAACCGAGGCGGAACCGGTCCTCCTCAACCTCTTCCTCGGCGTCCGCCATGGAAGTTGTCCCCGCCGATGGCGAATCCGGCTCGGGGCCGACTGTGCCCGGCGCTGCCCAAGCACCGCCGGTCATTCGTCGCATCCCGCCCGTGTTCGTTCACGGCGTGAACAACGTCACCGGTTTTTACCGGCGACTCATAGTGGCTCCCGGACTTTCCCCGGCCAGCGTTGACCTGAAGCTCCTTGGGGGCGACACTGTCAAGATCGCTGTCCGCGGAATGGACGAGTACCGCAGCGTCATGGCGTTCGTCGAATCAGCCAACCTGCAACACCACACCTTTACCCCGAAACACGTGAAGCCTCTGTCCCTCGTGCTCAGAGGCTTAGACGTGGACTCTCCTCTCGAGGAAATCCTCGATGAGCTGCGCGAGCTGGGTTATCCGGTTCGCGCGGTACATCGGGTATTTGCTCCCGCCGGACCAAGGCGTCCAATTCCCCTGGTTCGCATCATGGTCGAGAACAGCGAGGCAGGCGCAAGCCTACTCTCTCTTACGCGGCTTTTTGGTTTCCGCGTAAAAGTGGAAAGAAGCCGCGCTCCCGGGGCTCTGCCTCAATGCTACAAGTGCCAACGCTTCGGGCACCATTCAGAGACTTGCTCTAACGCTCCGGCGTGCGTGAGGTGTTCTTTGCCTCACGCCAGTAAACATTGCGATGCTCCAGCTTTTAAAAGGTGCATCAACTGCGGCGGAAGTCACCCCGCCAACTACCGGGCATGTCCGGTGTTTCAGCGGGAGCTCGAGCGGCGAAAGCCGAAAGGGCGCCTGCCACCACCGAGGCATCCGGAAGCTGGTTCCAGACCTGCAACCGAGCAGCCAGGCCCTGCGCCTCCTGCTACGGCTGCCGTGTCTTTCGCCGCAGTTGCCAACAGGCAACGTAAACGCAGCAAAGGCCCGAAGCAGACACCTGTAGTTCAGGCATCTCCATCTCAGGCTCCTTCCCAGGCCCCTGTCCCGCCTCAGGCGAAAAAGCGCCGTAACCTCGCGGCATCTAAACAAAGTGAGACAGACCAGCCACTGCCAAACATCTCGGTTGTGGAGCCTGAGAATTCTCAACCCTCCCCAGCACCGGAGAATCCTGCCCCTGCTTTAGAAGCAGCCTCGCCTGACCTCCCGCCCCCGCGGTTCCCTAATGCAGGCAAAAAGAAGCGGCAACGTAAGCCTCGTGGCGCTAGATCCCGGGCTCCTGCCAACCCAGCCGCACAGTCCAGACAGCCTGCGCAGCGCGTGAAGACCGACGTTATCGCATCTGTCCCTCTTCCTAGCACCTCCGCTAGAGGCGCTACACCTGGCCCTAAGAAACCCCTGGCTTCCACCAATCCCCCGATTGACAAGCCTCGGCGCTCTTACGCGCAAACAGTCTCCGGGCACTCTGCCTCAAAAACCGTTCCTGACGACTATCAAGTCGTCAAAGACTTCCTTGCGGAATTTGACCTCCGCAAAGTTGCCCAGACCTTCAGGTCCATCCGCTCCCGCTTGGAGACTGCCGATACAACCGAGAGATTCATGCTCTTGGTGGAAGCCGCCACTTGTGTAGGTTTTCTATGAGTCGGGTCCTCAAACGAGATCTCTCAATTCTTTCCTGGAACGCCAACGGGTTGTCCAACAAGATCCAGGAACTCCAAGAATTACTGGCCCGACTCAAACCCGACGTAGTCCTTCTCAATGAGACCCACTTGACTCCTGCGAGTCGGTTACGACTGGCCAACTATGTGTGCTATCGAAACGACAGGCCGGGCACTGCTGGTGGCGGTACTGCCGTCGCGGTGAGGCTCACTCTCGAGCATCACCGAGTCGTCTTGCCTGCAATGACTCACCTCGAAGGCACCGCTGTGGAGTTGTTAAACACTCTAGGCGGCGTACAGATGGTCGCGGCGTATAAAGCGCCGCAAAAAGAGCTCCTTCACCCCGATCTAGCGGTCGCGTTCGATGCACACAGGAGGGTCATCATGGCCGGCGACCTGAACTGCAAACATCGCGATTGGAACAGTCGCTTGACTGCCCCAAACGGGAAACGTTTGCGCAGGTTTGCCGATTCTCGCAGGATTCAAGTGATTGGGCCTACCCAACCTACGTTCTACCCCTCACAACGCAACGCGGCTCCCGATGTCTTGGACATAGCGGTGATTCAAGGAATTGACTGTCCGGTCCATGTGTCCGTGCTAACGGAACTATCGTCCGATCATCTCCCCATCCTGATACACGTCGCTACCCAGCACGTCGTACGCAGAGATGTCAGGAAGGTGGTAGAATGGGACCGCTATGGCCCGGCGTTAAGTCGCCGATTGCCAGACGCGGGACCACTCGAAACCGTCCGCCAAGTCGACGAGGCAGTTGCCGCGTTTGACGAGGCTGTCGTATCTGCGATCGACGCGTCTTCCAGGATGAAGCCTGGTGTCACGCCCCACTGGCAGCGGATCCCAGAGGAGACGAGTGCTCTCGCTTGCGAGAGAAATCGCCTCCGGAGACGCTGGCAGCGGACCCGTGATCCGGCCGACAAGGCAGCGTACAACCGGGCGACCGGCATTTTACGTCGTGAAATGCAGGCCTACCGGAGACGCTGTTGGGAACTCGCCGTGGCCCAGGCAGGGGACGGATCGGACGAAAGTAGCCCTTACCGGATACCTTCGGCGTTGGTAGGGAAGAGGCGCCGGCCTCGCATCCCGGCCATTGCTGGACCTTTCGGTCAAATCCTGGCTCGCCCGGAGGCGAAGGCCGAGTACTTGGGCGCGTGTTTTGAGCGACAGTTCGCACCTAACCCGCCCATGGACTGGGACTTCGACGAAGAAGTCGAGAACGAAGTGGAAGACTTTCTATCTCTTCCGATCACTTCGGAGCCCGAACCCATTACTAGGGAAGAGGTCACAGATCGGCTCGTTGAACTCGTGCCGAGAAAAGCTCCTGGCCCGGACGGCGTCTCGAACGCCGCTCTTACTCGACTCCCGGAGCGAGGAGTACTTTTCTTGGTCGCGCTGTTCAACGCGTGTCTTAGACTGGCCTATTTTCCCCAGAAATGGCGTAAGGCAACGGTCATAGTGATCCCGAAGCAGGGAAAGGACGCTTCCCGTCCCGGCAACCTCCGGCCCATTAGTCTACTGTCAGCCACGTCAAAGGTCCTCGAACGTCTCGTACAACGGAGAGTACTAGATCATCTACGAAACTTCGATGTACTGGTCCCCGAACAGTTCGGCTTTCGTGTGGGGCATTCCACCACTCATCAACTGATGAGACTGGTGGAATACATCACGGACGCCGGGTGTCGGAAGGAGCAGACTGTCGCCTGTTTCCTAGATGTGGAAAAGGCCTTTGATAGTGTCTGGCACGACGGGCTCTTGTTCATGCTCCGGGAAATCCAGCTCCCAGATTGCTACCTTCGCTTGATTGCTAGCTTTCTGACGGAGAGGACTTTCTGCGTGCGAATAGACGACCACGTCTCTTCCGAGAGACGTATCACAGCCGGGGTACCTCAAGGTAGCGTGCTAGGGCCTCTCCTGTTCTCCGTGTATGTCAACGACGCACCCAGAGAGCCTGGAGTCCAGATGGCTTTGTTTGCCGACGACACGGCGGTCTATACCGCCGATCGGAACGCAGACTTTGCTATCCCACGACTTCAGCGCGCACTCGATGCGTATTCGACGTGGACGGAAAGCTGGAAAGTTGCCGTCAACGAAACCAAGAGCTCCGCGGTGCTATTCACAAAGCGCCGGAAAGAACCACGAGGCCGAGTGAGACTCGGTAGAACGTACCTGCCCTGGTCGAGGGAAGTTAAGTACCTCGGTGTCCACCTTGATCGTCGGCTCACCTGGCGTACCCACGCTGAGACGATGCGAAAGAAAGCGTCCGCTCGTCTCGGTCAACTGTTTCCGATACTTGCCAACAAGGCTATGACCCGCAAGCTGGGTAAGTTGATTGTCAACGCGTATCTGTTGCCGATCATTACCTACGCTCTTCCCGTCTGGGGTTACCTCGCAACCGTTCATAAAAGAAGGTTGCAAAGCGTTCTCGATAGAGGGCTTCGGCTAGCGGCCAAAGTCCCCTATCGGTTTTCTTCTCGTCTCCTGAGAAGAGGACTCGGTGTCCGCTCCTTGGATGACACCGCAAGGCGACTTGCACGTAAATTTTATTGCACGTAAATCCCAATCGATAACCTTCTTGTCATAACGTGCATAGGCGTGCTGGGTAGCGACGTGGACCAAGATAGGGTTGTGGTCGGATGTCAGCTCCGTAAGTGAGAATACCTCGACCGGACAGACAATTCCTTGGATCACCGCGATATCCAGAACATCGGGAGCCGCGTTAGGCAGTGACGGAAAGAACGTGGGTTGCGCTGGACCAAACACCATCGCCCGGCGCGATTCAACAAAACTGAGCAAGCGCCTCCCGTTCGGAGTAGTCAGGCGACTATTCCAAACGCGATGCTTGCAATTCAGATCGCCGGCCAAAATTACCCTTCGATGGGAATCGAAGATGACGTCCAGGTCGCCGACAAGGAGTTCAGCTTGTGGGGGCTTGTAAGCTGAAACCACGAGGACGCCGCCAAGAGCTCCGTGGACCTCAATGGCGGTGGCCTCTAGGTTGGTAAGCTGCGGCAAAGCGACACGATGATGACCTATGGAGGTCCTCACCGCGATCGCCGTGCCGCCTCCTCGTCGGCCAACTCGATCATCCCGATAGACCACGTAATTTGGTAATCGAAACCGGTTCGCCGGGGTCAGGTGGGTTTCCCCGAGGAGAAGTACGTCGGGTTTGAACCGAGCCAGGAATTCAAGAAGGTCGGAATGCTTGGAACCGATGTTGTTAGCATTCCAGGCTACGAGCGAGAGATCTCGTCTAAGGGCTCGGTTCATAGAAGACCTATGACTTCGCAGGCTTCCACCAAGAGCATGAATCTCTCAGTTGGGTCAGCAGTTTCCAGGCGGTCTCGGATGGACCTGAAGGTAGATGCGACTTTCGGGAGGTCGTAGCTAGACAGAAAGCCGCGGACGAACTGTGCGTCATTGGAAATGACGGACTGGGCGGTTTGCCTGGAAACTGAGGCCGCATAAGAGCGACCAGGTGTTACGGCAGATCGGGTCGTGGTGGAAGCCATAGGACCAGGGCCAGACGGTTTTGAATCAGCGGCAGGAAAAGTACGCTGTTGCGTTTCGTCGGACTTATACCGGGAAGCAGGACTTTTCTTGGGCTGTGGGCCGGCAGGAGCTCGGGGCCGAGCATCCGGTGTGGGTATCCCTTTGTTCCTGGGTTTGATGCCTGCTCGCGGAAATCGCGGAGGTGGCAGGGGCGGCGAGGCTACCTCTGGTTCAGAGGCGGGAGTAGGAGGTTCCGCGGAGGTGGAGGGTTCATTCTCCGGCTCCAAAACCGAGATGACAGCTACTGGGCGTGTCTCTGCTTCGGAAGGAGACGCGGTACGTTTAGTTGCCTTTGCAGGGGCTGGAGGTGGAGCCGGAGAGGGCGCGCGCCGTGCCGGTTGTGCCTGAGGTTTAGGCCTAGCCTGCATTTTAGGCTGTCTAGGTTGGGGCTGCATAGCTGGCTGCCGTGGCTTCGGGAGGGGCCCCTGCGGCTTTTGCTTCCGCAGGAGCTCCGCCTTATAGACCGGGCAGTTTACGTTACTCGCTGCGTGGCCTTGGCCACAATTGATACAGCGAAATTTGGTTTTGTCTGCCACAGTGCAGGCCTGTGTTGAATGTCCCAGAGAACATCGTAGACAGGCTGGGGCATTGCGGCAGACGTCAGTGTGATGGCCGAACCTCTGGCACCGGTGGCACTGCGCAAGCTTGCCCTGGGGTCGACTGGTTTCCACCCGGACGCGGAAGCCAAACAGCCGCGTCAGGTGAAAAATTTGTCAGTAGCCTCGCCCTTCTCGAGCTGGAGACGGACGAGCGGGAGAGGTACTCGGGTTTCTGAGTGAGTGAACAGGCGGAAAATTGCCTGCACCGGGTACCCGAGGTCACGGAGTTCCAAGAGGATCTCCTGAGGATCAGTGTGCGCGTCAAGCCCTCGCAAAATTACAGACAAGGGCTTGATCCGCTTAGGAGTGAAGGTGTGGTATTGAAGATTGTGTGCTTGGAGGAAGGCCTCGACCAAGCGATGGTCCTCGAGCTGGCGGACGACAATCCTGACCGTATCACCGCCAAGCAGCTTCAGGTCAAGCTTGTCGGCCGACAGGCCGTGGGCCGCGATCAGCCGTCTGTATAAGGCGGCGACATTAGACACGCTATGGACGTACAGGGGCGGCGCACGACCAACAGCGGCAGCAGCCGGAGCTGCTGTCGAAGCAGTCGGAACCGCGGCCTGTGGGCCCTGAGAAGGTCCAATGTCCATGGCCGAGGTGCTAGAGGAAGCGGTTGGGTGGGTCCTCTTGGGCTTCTTAGCCGGGCGATTACGCCGACCAACGGTCGCGAACTCGCCCGACTAGTCAGCCGGAAGCCAGCCGGAAGACACAGAGCTGTAATGATACATTGCATCGTCAGCGAACAAAGACAACGTGACTCCGGGCAATACAGGCAGGTCGTTCGTGTACACTAGGTACAGAACGGGGCCGAGGACAGATCCCTGAGGTACGCCGGCGGCGACAGGACGAACTGCAGAGCAGGTTCCGTCGACGCTCACCCTGAAGGTTCGGTCGCTGAGATACTAGCGAAGGAAAAACACTATGGACGATGGTAAGGGGCTGTTAGCGAGTTTGAAGAGATGACCTTCGTGCCAGACTTTATCGAAGGCCTTGCTCACGTCCAGCAGTGCGGCGGCCGTAGCCGCTCGCCTGTTGGTGACGTCAGAGAGTTGCGTTACCACGCGGACTAGTTGAAGCGTGGTCGAGTGCTCTCTGCGAAACCCGAACTGTTCGTTGCGGATAAAATTATCCAACAACGGCGAGATGCGGGCCAGCAGGAGCCGCTCGAACACCTTCGAGATAACTGGCAAGAGAGATATTGGCCGATAGCTTTCAGGAAGCATGCGCGGCTTGCGGGGTTTAGGAACCATAACGATGTTGGCATTTTTCCACAGGCGGGGAAAGTACTGTAGCCGGAGACAAGAGTTGAACAGCTCGAGAACGAGGTCAACGCCTGAGGCCGGGAGTTATTGTAATGCAGCGGCCCCGATCCGGTCAGGACCGGGGGCGCGACGGCGGTTTAGTCGACAGACAGACGAAACGAGTTCGTCTCTGTCGAACGAGAGGTCTGGGCCATCGGGAGGGCGAGAAAAATAACCAGATAGGAAGTTCCGGACTTCTGCCGAGTGAGCAGGGTCCGAAACGCCTCGATGAACGGTAAATTGCGACTCCATGCAGTCGGCGAAGACCTCAGCCTTGCCTTCTGATGAAGACACAACCCCGTTCGGGGTTTCCAGCGGGTTGCGAGTTCTCTTCTCGCGGGTCAGTCTACTCACCGCTCTCCAGACGGAGGCGTGGTCGACTTCAAGAGACTCAAGGTATGAGTCCCATCGATCAGAGTTTACGTCCCGCAGTAGCTGCTGAACGTAAAGGGACTGTTGTTGAAATCGTCGCTTAACGACTGGGTCTCGGGTTCTTTGCCATCTGCGGCGGAGCTGGCGCCGTAGCCAGATGGCGTGGAGCACTTCCGCAGGTAAGGCCGATTTACGATGATTCACCTCGAGTGCGTAGGTGTGTCGATCCATGACACCTTGGACCAATTCCTGAAGATTTGTGGCGCGGAGATCCAGATCGTCACGAGTGACGATTGGGTCCGCCGGGAGAGATGGTAACCTTCGAGAGAGCTCGTCATGATAGGATCGCCAGTTGACTCTCCTAACAATCTGAGCGGGAAGTCGGGGTGACGCCGACAGCTCTCGAACAGTTATAACAAGGGGATTGTGATCGGACGAAAGGTCCGACACAGACGAGACCTCGATGTTGCGGGCAACGTTCTTGACAACTACTATGTCAAGAACGTCCGGCCGATGGCCGTGAAAGGGGAAGTAGGTAGGGTCTTCAGGGCCGATGACATTAAGTGCCGGGTCGCCAGAGACGAACCGGAACAGAGAATTTCCATAGGCGTTGACAACGCGGCTGTTCCATGAAGGGTGTTTGGCGTTTAAGTCGCCGGCTACAATGGTTGAGAGGGGGTGGTCGAGGAGGGCGTCCCACTCCTCGGGCGGTGGCGGAGTTCGCCGGTCAGGCCGGAGGTACGCAGAAACAACGCGCAGCTCCGATCCGCCGGCGTCCACCGCCACCGCGCAGCCTTCAATAATAGATGTATCTAGAGGAGGCAAAAGCCTGTGGGATATCCGCCTGTGGACTAAAACAGCTGTGCCCCCCGAGGGGGGACAGCGAGGCCGTAGGGGACGATCCTGACGATAACAGGCATAGGCAGGAAGGGAAAACGAGTGGTAATGAGCCAGATGAGTCTCGGAAAGAAGGATGATATCAACATCATACTCCGTCACGAAAGTCATCAGTTCAGATCGTCTGGGGAGTAGCCCGAAGGCATTCCACGCAACGATCCTCAGGCTATTAGCCATTTAGGGGAAGTAGAGGAACGAGGGTAGCTAACGATTGGAACACCAGGGCAAGCACAGTGGTAGTGTCGCGAACAGTCCTGATGGATGCAACAAGATTATCTGCCCAGGCAGTCAGGGGATCCGCCGAAGCCCGGGAAGATTCCCGGGATTCAGAAGGACAAGCCTGACTGGCCTCGACAGGGGTAGCAGATGGCGCTGGGCTGGTGGTCTGAGTAGTAGACTGCTCACTGGTAGGTTGAGGACGATGGCTGGGGGCGGGACGAGCCCGCGGAGAGGGTACAGGTGGAACCTGTGATGATTAGGTCGGCCGGCGGAGTTCCGGCGACGACGAGAGCGCTTGGGTTTGCCCGGTCGGGCTGGAGGCGGGGCTGATTTAGCGGCCATGGCCGCGTAGGAAGGTGCGGGCGCTCCGGCAGGCGAGACAGCGGCACCGGATGCAACCGAAGTTGCTACCGGGACCTTGGCAGATGAACCAGAGAGAGGTGGGAATGCCTCTCGCCGGTTAGGGCCAGGACCAGCTACACGGCCAGCCTGCGCGCCAGGGCGCACAGGAGGTCGCTGCGGTTTCATGGCGGCAATAAAGTTAGGGCAGCCTCGGTAATTAGCCGGGTGGGCTCCGTCGCAGTTGCAGCATTTAGCTGTGTACCCCACCTTTGGCTTATCACAGCCACGATGAGGCTCAGCACAACGCACGCAACGCGGGGGCTGATGGCAAAAGATACTGCTGTGGCCGAACCTCTGGCAGTTAAAACACTGCGAGGGGCCGGGCCGCGGGTCAAATGTTCGGACTTGCACCCGTAGGTGCAGAAGATTCTGGAGAGTGTAAATCTCCTCGAAAGGGCCTACTTTCAGTAATTTTACAAGAAAGCTGTTAACAGGTCGGCGGTCATCACTATTGCCAACATGCAGGACGCTTACCGCGGTCGGCGCATAGCCGAGCGCAACAAGTTCCTGCCTGATGGCATCAGGTTCGGTAAAGGAAGGAATTCCCGACAGAACGACCTTGATTTCTCGCTCTGACGGGAGGGCAAATGTATGAAAAGAAATCTTACGCTCTGTCAGGAATGACTGAACAGAGCGGAAGTCCGGGATTGTAGCGGTCGCCAGCTTTAGCGAGGCGCCTTGGCACCTCGCCTCGACCTTGACCGAAGGGAAAGCTCGGGATAAGGAACGTAAAAGTTCAGAATAATTCCTATTATCAGGAATTACAATGGGAGGAATGCGAGGAGAAGACACAGTTTGGGTAGTAGCTGGCAGTGCAGTGCATTAGATAGTGGGGCGTCTTTGCACCCGTGGCTTATTACAGCTTCCGGGACGTGCCCGATGGCTGTCAGAAGAAAACAGTGCTGGACTTTCAAATGAAGGTTGCCTAAATTTTTCGGGAGGGACACGCCAACCAGTTAACTGAGACGGCGGCGGAAATTTTGTCAAATTTATATTTATGGAGGTATCGTGTCATGGTAACACTGCCGCCGGTCGCGGGGCGAACGGCAGATGCCGCACGCGCCCGGCCCGGCAAGCAGGCGCCTTGTAGCGCCGGTCGTTCCCCGCGAGGCAGGGATCCGCCGTGTCTTTGGCATCGGTAACAGCGCCAAGCAGTCGGAAAATCAACTTACTTGGGGAAGGTATCTGACTGGATAGTATGGTAACAAGGAGACAGATTGCTCGGGAACCTAAATAAGAGCAAACAGAATTACGGGGGGTCGTCTAAGATCGCCCGAGGGCGTTTGACACGTATAGCGGGAGGTGGTTCAGACGTGCTGATAGAACGGAGATAAGGAAAGGACGAGGTCGCTGCAGAAGCAAAGAGAGTTTCGGCAAGCGACCGGACAAAATCGGCAAGGGTAGGAACTCGAAGGCCTCCACGAATGACATCATTTCTCACAAACCATGGAGACCCCGACAAGGATCTAAGGGTACGGGCCTGGAAAGCTTCCAGCCTACACTTGTTAGTGGTCGACACAAGCGACCACCATGCGGGAGCAGCGTAGGTCAATACTGACCGGAGAAACAAAAGATAGATCGTAAGTTTAGTGCGCAAAGCCAGGCGGTTGCGGCACGAGAGCATGGGAAATATTTTGGCTCGGACGCCTCGAGCTTTGTTGAGGGTAGCAGTCACGTGGCCGTTGAAGCTAAGGCGCTGGTCTAGCCGAACGCCCAAATACTTCACCGACTTTTGCCAGGCGATAGGCCTCCCTTCGAGGGAGAGGGCCTGGCATCGGGAAGTGGACTTGCTGGTGAAACAGATCGCTTCGGATTTCTCCGCGTTGATCAGCACCCGCCACTTCCGTAGCCAGGCCGGAAGCAGATTCAACTGACGCTGCAGCTTTGAACACGCAATTCGCGGGGACAGGGAGCTGCAGTAATACATTGCGTCGTCAGCGAATAGAGATAACGTGACTCCAGGAATGACAGGCAAGTCGTTCGTGTACACTAGGTACAGAACGGGGCCGAGGACAGATCCCTGCGGAACGCCAGCGGCGACGGGTCGGACTGACGAACAGGACCCTTCGACGCTAACCCTGAAGGTACGATCACAGAGGTATGACCGCAAGAAATGCACAATGGACGGTGGGATGGGGGAGTGAGCGAGTTTGTAGAGAAGACCTTCGTGCCAGACTTTGTCGAAGGCCTTACTCACGTCCAACAAGACAGCGCCCGTAGACTCTTTCTTGTTGGCGGCGTCGGATAATGCTGTGACAACTCGGACGAGTTGTAAAGTTGTCGAGTGCTCTCTACGGAACCCGAACTGTTCGCTCCGAATAAAGTTATCCAGCAGCGGCCAGATGCGGGCGAGTAGGAGACGCTCAAACACCTTTGAGAGTACTGGCAACAATGATATGGGACGATAGCTGCCTGCAAGCATTCGAGGCTTGCCGGGCTTGGGAATCATACAGATGTTGGCATTTTTCCACAGGCGGGGGAAGTATTGCAGCCGGAGACTGGAGTTGAACAGATCCAGGACCAATTCAACGCCCGAGGCCGGGAGATGTTGCAAAGCTGCGGCCCCGATCCGATCAGGACCAGGGGCGCGACGTCGGTTTAGTCGACAGATAGACGAAACTAGTTCGTCCCTGTCGAAGAGAGCGGGAGGGTCAGGTGGAGGGCGGGAAAAATAACCAGATAGGAAGTCTCGAACCACAACCGAGAAGGCAGGGTCCGAGACGCCTCCATGAACGGTGAATTGAGTCTCCATGCAGTCGGCGAAGACCTCTGCCTTGCCTTCCGATGAAGAAACAATGCCGTTCGGGGTATTCAGCGGGTTGCGAGTACGCTTCTCGCGAGTAAGGCGACTCGTTGCTCTCCAGACGGAGGCTGGGTCGACTTCAAGGGACTCAAGGTATGAGTCCCACTGATCAGAGTTTACGTCCCGCAAAAGTTGCTGGACGTAAAGAGACTGGGCCTGAAACCGTCGTTTGACGGCGGGATCTCGGGTTCGTTGCCATCTGCGGCGGAGCTTGCGCCGAAGCCAGATGGCGTGGATAACTTCCGGTTGAATGGCCGATTTACGATTCACCTCTACGTTGTATGTGTGTCGATCCATGACACCTTGGACCAACTCCTGAAGATGAGTGGCACGGAGATCCAGATCGTCACGAGTGGCGATCGGGTCCGCTGGGACAGATGGTAACCTTCGAGACAGCTCGTCGTGATAGGAGCGCCAGTTGACCCTCCTAGCAGGACCAGCGGGAAGTCGGGGTGAAGCCGACACATCTCGAACAGTTATTAGTAGGGGATTGTGATCAGACGAGAGGTCTGACACTGACGAGACCTGGATGTTATAGGCCACGTTCCTGACTACAACTACATCAAGAACGTCCGGTCGGTGACCGGCATAGTGGAAGTGGGTAGGATCATCAGGGCCGATGACGTGCGTATCCGGGTCGTCTAGGACGAACCGGCGGAGTGATCTGCCGTAGGCGTTGGTAGCCCTACTGTTCCAAGAAGGATGTTTGGCGTTGAAGTCGCCGGCTGCAATCGTCGAGATTGGGTGGTCGAGGAGAGCGTTCCACTCCTCAGGCGGGGGCGGCGGGCTCAGGCCAGGCCGGAGATACGCGGAAACAATGCGCAACTCCGAGTCGCCTGCGTCCACTGCCACCGCGCAACCTTCGATGAGTCGAGTAGTGGGAGGGGGTAGTGGCCTATGGGATATCCGCCTGTGGACCAGAATCGCCGTACCCCCTTTCGGGGGTTGGCGCGGCTGTCGGGGACGATCCTGACGATAACAAGTGTAAGAAGGAAGTGAGAATCGATGGTAGGGGGCTAGATGGGTTTCGGAGAGAAGCACGACATCAACGTCGTACTCCACGACGAAAGCCGCCAGCTCAGATCGGCGAGAGGAAACGCCATCGGCGTTCCAAGCGACGATCCGCAGGGATCTAGCCATTGAGGGGGAGGAGAGGGAAGAGAGCAGAGAGAGATTGGAATACTAACATTAGCACGGTAGAGGTGTCAGGAGCAGACCTGATGCTTTCAACAAGGTGAGTGGCCCAAGCCGTCAGGGGATCCGCTGGAGCCCGAGAAAGTTCCCGGGACCCGCGCGGACGTTCCTGAGGAACTTCGGCCAGGACTACAGATGGCGCTGGGTTAGCGGACTGAACCGCCGAGGTGAAAGCATCTCCTTAAATAGTGTCTGGCATGGTCTATTTTCCATGGCCAATCAGAATTGAGTATGCCGGGCTGGCTTCTCATTGGTCCGTGCGATACACCTGAAGCGGACAAAATGTTATAAATAGAGGCATCGTAGCAGTAACTCACTGTGGATCACTTCTGCTCCAGCCTTGGACTGATCAGGACTGCTCTTCTTAGACTGCTCTCTCAGCTCTCTCGCTGGACCATCTCTACGGCTTTGCTGCCTTCGGCCACCTCGCCTTCCGACGAGGAACATCTTCCTTCGAGGGAACCAAGCCAGCTGCTGCCGGTGAACTTAGTAGCCGGTAGAAGAAGCAGCTAGCCGAAGTTGCCCTGCTAAGGACCACCTGCGCCGGAACAACATCTTGCCGGACAGGAAAGAAGAGGATTGCTCTGGGCTCACCTGGTGAGTGCCGCATTTCCAGTGTGTAATTCCTAACTTGTTCACGACTGTTAGGTAGCGCTGCCCCGGACGATCCTTGCAAGCCCCCACCAGTGGTAAGCGAGCTAGGATATCGCCGGGGTAAAGGGGCCAGTGGACACCAGTCTTGGTAAGGACTGGTATTCAACGAAGCTGGTCGTTAGCCCAGCTCCTCCCGCATCGTCGTGAACAAGGAAGACGCGCGGGTAATCCGGCTTCGGCCGGACCCGAGATCCCTGGCGTCTGGCAGTGACTGCCTAGCAGTCTCTGCCCGGCAGCCGCCGCACCTGGCCAGCATGCCTTCTACAGGCAACGGCCCAAGTGCCGAGTCGCTCGGCCCTGCCTTGCTACCCCATCTGGGCGACTCGCCCGATTCGCCTCGGGCGATGGAGACGGACGATCCTCTCCCCAACCCGATTCCTCCTCTGCCGGCTGACGAGTCGGGCGAGTTCGCGACCGTTGGTCGGCGTAATCGCCCGGCTAAGAAGCCCAAGAGGACTCACCCAACCGCTTCCTCTCAGACCTCGGCCATGGACATTGGACCTTCTCAGGGCCCACAGGTCGCGGTTCCGACTGCTTCGACAGCAGCTCCGGCTGCTGCCGCTGTTGGTCGTGCGCCGCCCCTGTACGTCCATAGCGTATCCAATGTCGCCGCCTTATACAGACGGCTGATCGCGGCCCACGGCCTGTCGGCCGACAAGCTTGACCTGAAGCTGCTTGGCGGTGATACGGTCAGGATTGTCGTCCGCCAGCTCGAGGACCATCGCTTGGTCGAGGCCTTCCTCCAAGCACACAACCTCCAATATCACACCTTCACTCCTAAGCGAGTCAAGCCCTTGTCTGTCATTTTGCGAGGGCTTGACGCGCACACCGATCCACAGGAGATCCTTATGGAACTCCGCGACCTCGGGTACCCGGTGCAGGCAATTTTCCGCCTGTTCACTCACTCAGAGACCCGAGTCCCTCTCCCGCTCGTCCGTCTCCAGCTCGAGAAGGGCGAGGCTGCAGACAAAATTTTCCACCTGACGCGGCTGTTTGGCTTCCGCGTCAGGGTGGAAACCAGTCGACCCCAGGGCAAGCTTGCGCAGTGCCACCGGTGCCAGAGGTTCGGCCATCATACCGACGTCTGCCGCAATGCCCCGGCCTGTCTCCGATGTTCTCTGGGACATTCAACACAGGCCTGCACTGTGGCAGACAAAACCAAATTTCGCTGCATAAATTGTGGTCAAGGCCACGCAGCGTCTAACGTAAACTGCCCGGTCTATAAGGCGGAGCTCCTGCGGAAGCAAAAGCCGCAGGGGCCCCTCCCGAAGCCACGGCAGCCAGTTATGCAGCCCCAACCTATACAGCCTAAAATGCAGGCTAGGCCTAAACCTCAGGCACAACCGGCACGGCGCGCGCCCTCTCCGGCTCCACCTCCAGCCCCTACAAAGGCAACTAAACGTACCGCGTCTCCTTCCACAGCAGAGACACGCCCAGTAGCTGTTATCTCGGTTTTGGAGCCGGAGAATGAACCCTCCACCTCCGCGGAACCTCCTACTCCCGCCTCTGAACCAGAGGTAGCCTCGCCGCCCCTGCCACCTCCGCGATTTCCGCGAGCAGGCATCAAACCCAGGAACAAAGGGATACCCACACCGGATGCTCGGCCCCGAGCTCCTGCCTGCCCACAGCCCAAGAAAAGTCCTGCTTCCCGGTATAAGTCCGACGAAGCGCAACAGCGTACTTTTCCTGCCGCTGATCCAAAACCGTCTGGCCCTATGGCTTCCACCATGACCCGATCTGCCGTAACACCTGGTCGCTCTTATGCGGCCTCAGTTTCCAGGCAAACCACCCAGTCCGTCAGTTCCAATGACGCACAGTTCGTCCGCGGCTTTCTGTCTAGCTACGACCTCCCGAAAGTCGCATCTACCTTCAGGTCCATCCGAGCCCGCCTGGAAACTGCTGACCCAACTGAGAGATTCATGCTCTTGGTGGAAGCCTGCGAAGTCATAGGTCTTCTATGAACCGAGCCCTTAGACGAGATCTCTCGCTCGTAGCCTGGAATGCTAACAGCATCGGTCCCAAGCATTCCGACCTTCTTGAATTCCTGGCTCGGTTCAAACCCGACGTACTTCTCCTTACTGAAACCCACCTGACCCCGGCGAACCGGTTTCGATTACCAAATTACGTGGTCTATCGGGATGACCGAGTTGGCCGACGAGGAGGCGGCACGGCGATCGCGGTGAGGACCTCCATAGGTCATCATCGTGTCGCTTTGCCGCAGCTTACCAACCTAGAGGCCACCGCCATTGAGGTCCACGGAGATCTTGGCGGCGTCCTCGTGGTCTCAGCTTACAAGCCCCCACAAGCTGAACTCCTTGTCGGCGACCTGGACGTCATCTTCGATTCCCATCGAAGGGTAATTTTGGCCGGCGATCTGAATTGCAAGCATCGCGCTTGGAATAGTCGCCTGACTACTCCGAACGGGAGGCGCTTGCTCAGTTTTGTTGAATCGCGCCGGGCGATGGTGTTTGGTCCAGCGCAACCCACGTTCTTTCCGTCACTGCCTAACGCGGCTCCCGATGTTTTGGATATCGCGGTGACCCAAGGAGTTGTCTGTCCGGTCGAGGTATTCTCACTTACGGAGCTGACATCCGACCACAACCCTATCTTGGTCCACGTCGCTACCCAGCACGCCTATGCACGTTCTGACCAGAAGAAGGTTATCGATTGGGATCGCTACGGCCCGGCCTTGTGCCGTCGATTGCCGCCAGCGGCCCCAATCGATTCCGTTCGCCTCCTAGACGAAGCAGTTGCGGGAATCGAAGAGGCAATCATCTCGGCTATAGGCGTGTCTTCACGTACGCGAGCTGGTCTCACGCCTGGCTACCAACGCATCCCTGAGGAAGTCTCTCTTCTCGCTCGCGAGAGGAATTACTTCCGGAAACGTTGGCAGAGGACCCGTGATCCGGCCGATAAGGCAGCATACAATCGGCTCACCGGACGACTGCGTGGCAGTCTGAAGGCGTTCCGACGTAGCTGTTGGGAACTCGACGTGGCCCGAACGGGGGATGCGGACCCGCAATCTCACCCGTACAGAATACCTACCGCATTGACGGGACGGAGGCGCCGACCTCCACTTCCCGCCATTGTTGGACCGTTCGGTCGACCCCTGGGTCGCCCGGAGGAGAAGGCCGAGTACCTGGGCTTGTGTTTCCAGCGACAGTTCGCTCCCAACCCGCCCATGGACTGGGACTTCGACGAACAAGTCGAGATGGCCGTGGAAGACTTTCTGTCACTTCCGATCACGACGGAGCCCGAACCCATCTCTTTGGAAGAGGTCTCAGATCGGCTCGCTGAACTTCAGCCAAGAAAAGCTCCAGGCCCGGACGGTGTTACCAACACCGCTCTACGACTTCTTCCCGAGCCTGGAGTTCAATTCTTGACTGATTTGTTCAACGCGTGTCTTAGACTGGCCTACTTTCCCAAGAAATGGAGAAAGGCGACGGTTATCGTGATCCCGAAGCCGGGAAAGGATACCACCCGCTCGGAAAACCTCCGGCCTATCAGCCTACTTTCCGCTACGTCCAAGGTTTTTGAGCGCCTCGTACAGCGTCGTGTACGAGAGCATCTAACCAACTTTGACGTGCTGGTCCCCGAACAGTTCGGCTTTCGTGTGGGGCATTCGACCACTCATCAATTGATGAGACTGGTGGAAGGCATCACGGAAGCCGGGTGTCGGAGAGAACGGACCGTTGGCTGTTTCTTAGATGTTGAGAAAGCCTTCGACAGCGTATGGCATGATGGCCTGTTATTCAAACTTAGGGAAGTCCAGCTCCCGGACTGCTACCTCCATCTGGTTGCTAGCTTTCTGACGGAGAGGACCTTCTGCGTGAGAGTTGGCGATTCAGTCTCTTCCGAGAGGCGAATCACAGCCGGCGTCCCTCAAGGTAGTGTTCTAGGCCCCCTTCTGTTCTCGATCTACGTCAACGACGTGCCGAGACAGCCTGGAGTCCAGATGGCCCTCTTCGCTGACGACACGGCCGTATTTACGGCCGATCGTCATGAGGAAAGGGCCGTCCTACGACTGCAGCGCCAGCTCGACACGCTCGTGGACTGGACTGATAACTGGAGAGTGCTCCTCAACCCTACCAAGAGTGTAGCCGTCGAATTCTCTAAGCGACGGAAGAACCCCGTTAGGCAACTACGTATCGGCAGAACGTACTTGCGCTGGTCCAACGAGGTCAAGTACCTCGGCTTACACCTCGACCGTCGGCTCACCTGGCGTACCCACGCACAGACAGTTCTTAAGCGAGCATCCACTCGCCTGTGCGCACTGTTTCCACTCCTGATCAGCCCAGCCATGACCAGGAAATTGGGTAGGATGATCGTCGGCGCGTATCTGCTGCCGGTCATAACCTACGCCTGCCCGGTCTGGGGTTACCTCGCCGCAATGCATAAAAAGAAGTTGCAGAGCGTCCTCGACAAGGGGCTTCGGCTAGCGGCCAAAGTCCCCCGTCGCTTCTCATCTCGCCTTCTAAGGAGAGGACTTGGCGTCCGCTCCTTAGACGACACTTTCAGGCGGCTTGCACGCAAATTTTATGCACGTGCGGCGAGGTTCCCAGACAATCCTCTCGTGACTGGGCTGGGAAGGTACCGTATACGCCCAGGTGATTCATGGAAACGCCCTCGGTGTATACTGCGCTAGCGTAGGCTAGCACAACAGCCGAGAAAGGCCTGCTATAGAGCACACGCCCTACTTGGGCAGGGCCACGAGGCAGGAGCTCCAGATGGTAGCTCGGAACTCAGTTCCCGTGCGGTTCGTCTCTGCGACGCACAACCGCAAAGCCCAGAGCAAAAAAAAAAAAAAATAAAAAAAATAACTCACTGTGACGAGACACTTCTGCTCCAGCTTCTGATCTGAACAGGACGCTCTCCTTGGACTGCTCTTCTCAGCTCTCTTCGCTGGACCTTCTACGGCTTTGCTGCCTTCGGCCACCTCGCCTTCCGACGAGGAATAACTCTTCTCTTCGTGGGAACCAAGCCAGCTGCTGCCGGTGAACTTAGTAGCTGGTAGAAGAAGCAGCTGGCCGAAGTTTGCCCTTGTAAGGACCACCTGCGCCGGAACAACATCTTACCGGACAGGAAAGAAGTGGATTGCTCTGGGCTCACCTGGTGAGTGCCGTATCTGTGTGTAATTCCTAACTTGCTCACGAGTGTTAGGTAGCGCTGCCCCGGACGATCCTTGCAAGCCCCCACCAGTGGTAAGCGAGCTAGGATATCGCCGGGGTAAAGGGGCCAGTGGACACCAGTCTTGGTAAGGACTGGTATTCAACGAAGCTGGTCGTTAGCCCAGCTCCTCCCGCATCGTCGTGAGCAAGGAAGACGCGCGGGTAATCCGGCTTCGGCCGGACCCGAGATCCCTGGCGTCTGGCAGTGACTGCCTAGCAGTCTCTGCCCGGCAGCCGCCGCACCTGGCCAGCATGCCTTCTACAGGCAACGGCCCAAGTGCCGAGTCGCTCGGCCCCGCCTTGCTACCCCATCTGGGCGACTCGCCCGATTCGCCTCGGGCGATGGAGACGGACGATCCTCTCCCCAACCCGATTCCTCCTCTTCCGGCTGACGAGTCGGGCGAGTTCGCGACCGTTGGTCGGCGTAATCGCCCGGCTAAGAAGCCCAAGAGGACCCACGCACCTGGATCCACTTCCTCACAGACCTCGGCCATGGACATTGGACCTTCTCAGGGCCCACAGGTCGCGGTTCCGACTGCTTCGACAGCAGCTCCGGCTGCTGCCGCTGTTGGTCGTGCGCCGCCCCTGTACGTCCATAGCGTATCCAATGTCGCCGCCTTATACAGACGGCTGATCGCGGCCCACGGCCTGTCGGCCGACAAGCTTGACCTGAAGCTGCTTGGCGGTGATACGGTCAGGATTGTCGTCCGCCAGCTCGAGGACCATCGCTTGGTCGAGGCCTTCCTCCAAGCACACAACCTCCAATATCACACCTTCACTCCTAAGCGAGTCAAGCCCTTGTCTGTCATTTTGCGAGGGCTTGACGCGCACACCGATCCACAGGAGATCCTTATGGAACTCCGCGACCTCGGGTACCCGGTGCAGGCAATTTTCCGCCTGTTCACTCACTCAGAGACCCGAGTCCCTCTCCCGCTCGTCCGTCTCCAGCTCGAGAAGGGCGAGGCTGCAGACAAAATTTTCCACCTGACGCGGCTGTTTGGCTTCCGCGTCAGGGTGGAAACCAGTCGTCCCCAGGGCAAGCTCGCGCAGTGCCACCGGTGCCAGAGGTTCGGCCACCACACCGACGTCTGCCGCAATGCCCCGGCCTGTCTCCGATGTTCTCTGGGACATTCAACACAGGCCTGCACTGTGGCAGACAAAACCAAATTTCGCTGCATAAATTGTGGTCAAGGCCACGCAGCGTCTAACGTAAACTGCCCGGTCTATAAGGCGGAGCTCCTGCGGAAGCAAAAGCCGCAGGGGCCCCTCCCGAAGCCACGGCAGCCAGTTATGCAGCCCCAACCTAGACAGCCTAAAATGCAGGCTAGGCCTAAACCTCAGGCACAACCGGCACGGCGCGCGCCCTCTCCGGCTCCACCTCCAGCCCCTACAAAGGCAACTAAACGTACTGCGTCTCCTTCCACAGCAGAGACACGCCCAGTAGCTGTTATCTCGGTTTTGGAGCCGGAGAATGAACCCTCCACCTCCGCGGAACCTCCTACTCCCGCCTCTGAACCAGAGGTAGCCTCGCCGCCCCTGCCACCTCCGCGATTTCCGCGAGCAGGCATCAAACCCAGGAACAAAGGGATACCCACACCGGATGCTCGGCCCCGAGCTCCTGCCTGCCCACAGCCCAAGAAAAGTCCTGCTTCCCGGTATAAGTCCGACGAAGCGCAACAGCGTACTTTTCCTGCCGCTGATCCAAAACCGTCTGGCCCTATGGCTTCCACCATGACCCGATCTGCCGTAACACCTGGTCGCTCTTATGCGGCCTCAGATTCCAGGCAAACCACCCAGTCCGTCAGTTCCAATGACGCACAGTTCGTCCGCGGCTTTCTGTCTAGCTACGACCTCCCGAAAGTCGCATCTCTCTTCAGGTCCATCCGAGCCCGCCTGGAAACTGCTGACCCAACTGAGAGATTCATGCTCTTGGTGGAAGCCTGCGAAGTCATAGGTCTTCTATGAACCGAGCCCTTAGACGAGATCTCTCGCTCGTAGCCTGGAATGCTAACAACATCGGTACCAAGCATTCCGACCTTCTAGAATTCCTGGCTCGGTTCAAACCCGACGTACTTCTCCTCGGGGAAACCCACCTGACCCCGGCGAACCGGTTTCGATTACCAAATTACGTGGTCTATCGGGATGACCGAGTTGGCCGACGAGGAGGCGGCACGGCGATCGCGGTGAGGACCTCCATAGGTCATCATCGTGTCGCTTTGCCGCAGCTTACCAACCTAGAGGCCACCGCCATTGAGGTCCACGGAGCTCTTGGCGGCGTCCTCGTGGTCTCAGCTTACAAGCCCCCACAAGCTGAACTCCTTGTCAGCGACCTGGACGTCATCTTCGATTCCCATCGAAGGGTAATTTTGGCCGGCGATCTGAATTGGAAGCATCGCGTTTGGAATAGTCGCCTGACTACTCCGAACGGGAGGCGCTTGCTCAGTTTTGTTGAATCGCGCCGGGCGATGGTGTTTGGTCCAGCGCAACCCACGTTCTTTCCGTCACTGCCTAACGCGGCTCCCGATGTTCTGGACATCGCGGTGACCCAAGGAATTGTCTGTCCGGTCGAGGTATTCTCACTTACGGAGCTGACATCCGACCACAACCCTATCTTGGTCCACGTCGCTACCCAGCACGCCTATGCACGTTCTGACAAGCAGAAGGTTATCGATTGGGATCGCTACGGCCCGGCCTTGTGCCGTAGATTGCCGCCAGCGGCCCCACTCGATTCCGTTCGCCTCCTAGACGAAGCAGTTGCGGGAATCGAAGAGGCAATCATCTCGGCTATAGGCGTGTCTTCACGTACGCGAGCTGGCCTCACGCCTGACTACCAACGCATCCCTGAGGAAGTCTCTCTTCTCGCTCGCGAGAGGAATTACTTCCGGAAACGTTGGCAGAGGACCCGTGATCCGGCCGATAAGGCAGCATACAATCGGCTCACCGGACGACTGCGTGGCAGTCTGAAGGCGTTCCGACGTAGCTGTTGGGAACTCGACGTGGCCCGAACGGGGGATGCGGACCCGCAATCTCACCCGTACAGAATACCTACCGCATTGACGGGACGGAGGCGCCGACCTCCACTTCCCGCCATTGTTGGACCGTTCGGTCGACTCCTGGGTCGCCCGGAGGAGAAGGCCGAGTACTTGGGCTTGTGTTTCGAGCGTCAGTTCGCTCCCAACCCGCCCATGGACTGGGACTTCGACGAACAAGTCGAGATGGCTGTGGAAGACTTTCTGTCTCTTCCGATCACGGCGGAGCCCGAACCCATCTCTTTGGAAGAGGTCTCAGATCGGCTCGCTGAACTTCAGCCAAGAAAGGCTCCAGGCCCGGACGGTGTTACCAACACCGCTCTACGACTTCTTCCCGAGCCTGGAGTTCAATTCTTGACTGATTTGTTCAACGCGTGTCTCAGACTGGCCTACTTTCCCAAGAAATGGAGAAAGGCGACGGTTATCGTGATCCCGAAGCAGGGAAAGGATACCACCCGCTCGGAAAACCTCCGGCCTATCAGCCTACTTTCCGCTACGTCCAAGGTTTTTGAGCGCCTCGTACAGCGTCGTGTACGAGAGCATCTAACCAACTTTGACGTGCTGGTCCCCGAACAGTTCGGCTTTCGTGTGGGGCATTCGACCACTCATCAACTGATGAGACTGGTGGAAAGCATCACGGAAGCCGGGTGTCGGAGAGAACGGACCGTTGGCTGTTTCTTAGATGTTGAGAAAGCCTTCGACAGCGTATGGCATGATGGCCTTTTATTCAAACTTAGGGAAGTCCAGCTCCCGGACTGCTACCTCCATCTGGTTGCTAGCTTTCTGACGGAGAGGACCTTCTGCGTGAGAGTTGGCGATTCTGTCTCTTCCGAGAGACGAATCACAGCCGGCGTCCCTCAAGGTAGTTCTAGGCCCCCTTCTGTTCTCGATCTACGTCAACGACGTGCCGAGACAGCCTGGAGTCCAGATGGCCCTCTTCGCTGACGACACGGCCGTATTTACGGCCGATCGTCATGAGGAAAGGGCCGTCCTACGACTGCAGCGCCAGCTCGACACGCTCGTGGACTGGACTGAGAATTGGAGAGTGCAACTCAACGCCACCAAGAGCGTAGCCGTCGAATTCTCCAAGCGACGGAAGAACCCCGTTAGGCAACTACGTATCGGCAGAACGTACTTGCGCTGGTCCAACGAGGTCAAGTACCTCGGCTTACACCTCGACCGTCGGCTCACCTGGCGTACCCACGCACAGACAGTTCTTAAGCGAGCATCCACTCGCCTGTGCGCACTGTTTCCACTCCTGATCAGCCCAGCCATGACCAGGAAATTGGGTAGGATGATCGTCGGCGCGTATCTGCTGCCGGTCATAACCTACGCCTGCCCGGTCTGGGGTTACCTCGCCGCAATGCATAAAAAGAAGTTGCAGAGCGTCCTCGACAAGGGGCTTCGGCTAGCGGCCAAAGTCCCCCGTCGCTTCTCATCTCGCCTTCTAAGGAGAGGACTTGGCGTCCGCTCCTTAGACGACACTTTCAGGCGGCTTGCACGCAAATTTTATGCACGTGCGGCGAGGTTCCCAGACAATCCTCTCGTGACTGGGCTGGGAAGGTACCGTATACGCCCAGGTGATTCATGGAAACGCCCTCGGTGTATACTGCGCTAGCGTAGGCTAGCACAACAGCCGAGAAAGGCCTGCTATAGAGCACACGCCCTACTTGGGCAGGGCCACGAGGCAGGAGCTCCAGATGGTAGCTCGGAACTCAGTTCCCGTGCGGTTCGTCTCTGCGACGCACAACCGCAAAGCCCAGAGCAAAAAAAAAAAAATAACTCACTGTTCCCAGACGTGGTCGTTCAGACAGACTTGATCGGTGTGGCACTTCGCTTCAGCTGCTCGCTCTGGAAGGACCTGCTCTCTCTCTGGACGACATCGGATGGTTTCTCGCTGTCTACAGCTGCTGCCCTGCTGCCTTCGAATTGAGGACAGACACACATCTGCTGCCCTGCTTGCTGGACATCTTGCCTTAGAAGAAGACAGAAGGCTGCAACTCAGCTGGCTGGTGAACTGAGTAGCCAGCACTACAGCTGAGTTCGTTCGTCGGACCTTCTAAGGGCCACCAGCCAAGTGACCCTTTTCAGGACCACCAACCGCCGTGGGAAAGGAAGCATTTCCAGCCTGCCAGAGCTGTTGGTTGCGCAGCGCATCTAGCCCGCTGACGCTCAGGCTCTTAGGTAGCGCTGCCTAGGACGATCCTTGCGAGCCCCCACCAGTGGTAAGCGAGCTTGGATATCGCCTAGGTAAAGAGGCCGGTGGACACCTCTCTTGGTAAGGGGAGGTATCTAACGAAGCCGGTCATTTGCCCAGCTCATAGACAGCCTGAGCGTTTCAGTCCCACTTGCGATCCGGCTCGGGCCGGACCCTAGGTCCCTGGTTACCGCCGGAGGCAGCCTGGCTGCCTCTGGTCGGCAAACCTCCCGCTCGTTGGCGGAAATGCCCGCTCCGGGCGCGTCAACGAGCACGCAGTCGCTCGCCTCTTCCATACCCCACACGAGCGATTCGCCGTGTTCTCCGGCTATGGATGCGGACCAAGTTATCGATCCCCGGACGGTTCCGCTGCCCGGTGACGAGACCGACGCTTTCGTGGCGGTTGGGCCACGGGGGCGCCCGGTTAAGAAACCGAGGCGGAACCGGTCCTCCTCAACCTCTTCCTCGGCGTCCGCCATGGAAGTTGTCCCCGCCGATGGCGAATCCGGCTCGGGGCCGACTGTGCCCGGCGCTGCCCAAGCACCGCCGGTCATTCGTCGCATCCCGCCCGTGTTCGTTCACGGCGTGAACAATGTCACCGGTTTTTACCGGCGACTCATAGTGGCTCCCGGACTTTCTCCGGCCAGCGTTGACCTGAAGCTCCTTGGGGGCGACACTGTCAAGATCGCTGTCCGCGGAATGGACGAGTACCGCAGCGTCATGGCGTTCGTCGAATCAGCCAACCTGCAACACCACACCTTTACCCCGAAACACGTGAAGCCTCTGTCCCTCGTGCTCAGAGGCTTAGACGTGGACTCTCCTCTCGAGGGAATCCTCGATGAGCTGCGCGAGCTGGGCTATCCGGTTCGCGCGGTACATCGGGTATTTGCTCCCGCCGGACCAAGGCGTCCAATTCCCCTGGTTCGCATCATGGTCGAGAACAGCGAGGCAGGCGCAAGCCTACTCTCTCTTACGCGGCTTTTTGGTTTCCGCGTGAAGGTGGAAAGAAGCCGCGCTCCCGGGGCTCTGCCTCAGTGCTATAAGTGCCAACGCTTCGGGCACCATTCAGAGACTTGCTCTAACGCTCCGGCGTGCGTGAGGTGTTCTTTGCCTCACGCCAGTAAACATTGCGATGCTCCAGCTTTTAAAAGGTGCATCAACTGCGGCGGAAGTCACCCCGCCAACTACCGGGCATGTCCGGTGTTTCAGCGGGAGCTCGAGCGGCGAAAGCCGAAAGGGCGCCTGCCACCACCGAGGCATCCGGAAGCTGGTTCTAGTCCTGCAACCGAGCAGCCAGGCCCTGCGCCTCCTGCTACGGCTGCCGTGTCTTTCGCCGCAGTTGCCAACAGGCAACGTAAACGTAGCAAAGGCCCGAAGCAGACACCTGTAGTTCAGGCATCTCCATCTCAGGCTCCTTCCCAGGCCCCTGTCCCGCCTCAGGCGAAAAAGCGCCGCAACCTCGCGACTTCTAAAAAAAGTGAGACAGACCAGCCACTGCCAAACATCTCGGTTGTGGAGCCTGAGAATTCTCAACCCTCCCCAGCACCGGAGAATCCTGCCCCTGCTTTAGAAGCAGCCTCGCCTGACCTCCCGCCCCCGCGGTTCCCTAATGCAGGCAAAAAGAAGCGGCAACGTAAGCCCCGTGGCGCTAGATCCCGGGCTCCTGCCAACCCAGCCGCACAGTCCAGACAGCCTGCGCAGCGCGTGAAGACCGACGTTATCGCATCTGTCCCTCTTCCTAGCACCTCCGCTAGAGGCGCTACACCTGGCCCTAAGAAACCCCTGGCTTCCACCAATCCCCCGATTGACAAGCCTCGGCGCTCTTACGCGCAAACAGTCTCCGGGCACTCTGCCTCAAAAACCGTTCCTGACGACTATCAGGTCGTCAAAGACTTCCTTGCGGAATTTGACCTCCGCAAAGTTGCCCAGACCTTCAGGTCTATCCGCTCCCGCTTGGAGACTGCCGATACAACCGAGAGATTCATGCTCTTGGTGGAAGCCGCCACTTGTGTAGGTTTTCTATGAGTCGGGTCCTCAAACGAGATCTCTCAATTCTTTCCTGGAACGCCAACGGGTTGTCCAACAAGATCCAGGAACTCCAAGAATTACTGGCCCGACTCAAACCCGACGTAGTCCTTCTCAATGAGACCCACTTGACTCCTGCGAGTCGGTTACGACTGGCCAACTATGTGTGCTATCGAAACGACAGGCCGGGCACTGCTGGTGGCGGTACTGCCGTCGCGGTGAGGCTCACTCTCGAGCATCACCGAGTCGTCTTGCCTGCAATGACTCACCTCGAAGGCACCGCTGTGGAGTTGTTAAACACTCTAGGCGGCGTACAGATGGTCGCGGCGTATAAAGCGCCGCAAAAAGAGCTCCTTCACCCCGATCTAGCGGTCGCGTTCGATGCACACAGGAGGGTCATCATGGCCGGCGACCTGAACTGCAAACATCGCGATTGGAACAGTCGCTTGACTGCCCCAAACGGGAAACGTTTGCGCAGGTTTGCCGATTCTCGCAGGATTCAAGTGATTGGGCCTACCCAACCACGTTCTACCCCTCACAACGCAACGCGGCTCCCGATGTCTTGGACATAGCGGTGATTCAAGGAATTGACTGTCCGGTCCATGTGTCCGCGCTAACGGAACTATCGTCCGATCATCTCCCCATCCTGATACACGTCGCTACCCAGCACGTCGTACGCAGAGATGTCAGGAAGGTGGTAGAATGGGACCGCTATGGCCCGGCGTTAAGTCGCCGATTGCCAGACGCGGGACCACTCGAAACCGTCCGCCAAGTCGACGAGGCAGTTGCCGCGTTTGACGAGGCTGTCGTATCTGCGGTCGACGCGTCTTCCAGGATGAAGCCTGGTGTCACGCCCCACTGGCAGCGGATCCCAGAGGAGACGAGTGCTCTCGCTTGCGAGAGAAATCGCCTCCGGAGACGCTGGCAGCGGACCCGTGATCCGGCCGACAAGGCAGCGTACAACCGGGCAACCGGCATTTTACGTCGTGAAATGCAGGCCTACCGGAGACGCTGTTGGGAACTCGCCGTGGCCCAGGCAGGGGACGGAACGGACGAAAGTAGCCCTTACCGGATACCTTCGGCGTTGGTAGGGAAGAGGCGCCGGCCTCGCATCCCGGCCATTGCTGGACCTTTCGGTCAAATCCTGGCTCGCCCGGAGGCGAAGGCCGAGTACTTGGGCGCGTGTTTTGAGCGACAGTTCGCACCTAACCCGCCCATGGACTGGGACTTCGACGAAGAAGTCGAGAACGAAGTGGAAGACTTTCTGTCTCTTCCGATCACTGCGGAGCCCGAACCCATTACTAGGGAAGAGGTCACAGATCGGCTCGTTGAACTCGTGCCGAGAAAAGCTCCTGGCCCGGACGGCGTCTCGAACGCCGCTCTTACTCGACTCCCGGAGCGAGGAGTACTTTTCTTGGTCGCGCTGTTCAACGCGTGTCTTAGACTGGCCTATTTTCCCCAGAAATGGCGTAAGGCAACGGTTATAGTGATCCCGAAGCAGGGAAAGGACGCTTCCCGTCCCGGCAACCTCCGGCCCATTAGTCTACTGTCAGCCACGTCAAAGGTCCTCGAACGTCTTGTACAACGGAGAGTACTAGATCATCTAAGAAATTTCGATGTACTGGTCCCCGAACAGTTCGGCTTTCGTGTGGGGCATTCCACCACTCATCAACTGATGAGACTGGTGGAATACATCACGGACGCCGGGTGTCGGAAAGAGCAGACTGTCGCCTGTTTCCTAGATGTGGAAAAGGCCTTTGATAGTGTCTGGCACGACGGGCTCTTGTTCAAGCTCCGGGAAATCCAGCTCCCAGATTGCTACCTTCGCTTGATTGCTAGCTTTCTGACGGAGAGGACTTTCTGCGTGCGAATAGACGACCACGTCTCTTCCGAGAGACGTATCACAGCCGGGGTACCTCAAGGTAGCGTGCTAGGGCCTCTCCTGTTCTCCGTGTATGTCAACGACGCACCCAGAGAGCCTGGAGTCCAGATGGCTTTGTTTGCCGACGACACGGCGGTCTATACCGCCGATCGGAACGCAGACTTTGCTATCCCACGACTTCAGCGCGCACTCGATGCGTATTCGACGTGGACGGAAAGCTGGAAAGTTGCCGTCAACGAAACCAAGAGCTCCGCGGTGCTATTCACAAAGCTCCGGAAAGAACCACGAGGCCGAGTGAGACTCGGTAGAACGTACCTGCCCTGGTCGAGGGAAGTTAAGTACCTCGGTGTCCACCTAGATCGTCGGCTCACCTGGCGTACCCACGCTGAGACGATGCGAAAGAAAGCGTCCGCTCGTCTCGCGCAACTGTTTCCGCTACTTGCCAACAAGGCTATGACCCGCAAGCTGGGTAAGTTGATTGTCAACGCGTACCTGTTGCCGATCATTACCTACGCTCTTCCCGTCTGGGGTTACCTCGCAACCGTTCATAAAAGAAGGTTGCAAAGCGTTCTCGATAGAGGGCTTCGGCTAGCGGCCAAAGTCCCCTATCGGTTTTCTTCTCGTCTCCTGAGAAGAGGACTCGGTGTCCGCTCCTTGGATGACACCGCAAGGCGACTTGCACGTAAATTTTACGTCCGAGCTGCGAGGACCCAGACAAACCCACTCATAGCTGGCCTTGGCAAGTACCGAATACGTCCAGGTGAATCTTGGAAACGGCCTCGACAAATACTGTACTAGTCGACCTAGTACGAGCATGTCGTTGTAGCGACCACTAAAAATTAATTAACAATATTCCGTCTGGACAGGACCACTAGGCAGGAGCCCCTACCGGAGGCTCGGTACTAGGAAACCATTGGGTCGTCTCACGACGCTCAACCCAACAGCTCTGACCACTAACTCACTGTTGCTTGTTCCCAGTCCATTGGGAGACGTGTTCGGCGTATCATCCATTCGAACACATTTTTCTTTCTTTTGCTACTGAAGATGGCCACCGGTGGTGCGGCCGAAACGTTTAGCAGCATCTTAAGCAATCGACCACGGCCTTTCAGCCCGGAAGTTTTAGAAAATAATCGTAATGACACCGGCCGTGAAAGCCTACGCACTAAGATTAAGAACCTCTATGGGGAGGAGGTTTTAAAGAAAATTAAAAAACTGGAGACGCTACGCAAGAAGAAAGCCAGTCTGCTGTGTCCCTGGGCCTTTTTACTTCGATGTAGAGACTCGGGAACCGTTCCAAGGTTCCTACGACATAGACACTTATTTAATACACCACAGGCCAACAGGATATACAGAAGAACGGAGAATGCCATGCTGCGAGAACGCATACACTACACAAGAGAAGAGTTGGCATTAAATGACCAAGAACTGTTTAAACTGCATTTACATCTCAGCAGTACCCTCCAACGACATGATTGGGAGATGTTGGAATGACTCACTTATAATGCTTTTGAGTCGTGTCATGCCAGTACTAGTCAGAGACAGCGTGATAAATTCGAGCGGTTCGCTTCCCAGAACATCAGGGGAAGAACACTGGATAGTGACAGGATGGACGGGATAGTTGTAAACCTATCGAACCGTCAACTAACACCGCATGACACCTCGGTGTTAGCCAAAGGTGAGAAGTTTGCAGTTACCCCGAAGACAGTACCGGTGGAGGAAATAGTGGCGAGCGTGGAGGCAGGCATCCGAGGACTACCCCGAGACCAGGCAGATGAAATACGTATGGAAGCTTCTAGGGCCCTTAGAAGGGCCGCTCCGCCAAAATGCAATCTTCTGTCGGCGGAGTTGCGAGCCTTGAGGGAATTAAAAAGGGATGAATCCATTGTCATTATGCCGGCGGATAAGGGGAGTGCCACTGTGGTCTTGAACACCGAAGACTACCAGCGGAAGATTGAAGGTTTATTAGATCCGGCCACTTATCGGAGGCTGAACAAAGATCCGACTACAACTGTTTTGAGAAAAACGGATTCTTTGATTAAGCACTCTTCTCTAGCGCCTGATGTGAAGACGGCCGTCCGGTGTTCGGAGGCCCTTCCCCCTCGTCTCTATGGTTTACCGAAGATCCACAAGGAAGACGTTCCGCTGAGGCCCATCGTCAGTGCTATTGGCTCGCCTACTTACACCTTGGCAAAGCACCTCACTGGACTGCTCAAGCCGCACATCGGGCAGACGGATTCTTTCGTCCGGGACTCTTCTGATTTCCTTCGGAGGATCCGGGAGTTGGTGCTGGAGCCTGGCGATGTTCTCGTGAGTTTTGATGTGGTCTCCCTTTTCACCATGGTCCGTCTTGGGGTATTTGGGTGACCTGTTCTCGGCGGACATCACTGCTTTGTTCCGGCAGGTCCTAACAACGACCTACTTCCAGTGGAATGGCGGCTTCTATGAACAGTTGGATGGCGTCGCCATGGGAAGTCCTCTCAGCCCTGTGGTTGCAAACTTCTGTATGGAGAAATTTGAAGAGTTGGCAATTTCATCTGCGCCTCTGAAGCCGAAGTGTTGGTTGCGGTATGTGGACGACACTTTCGTGGTCTGGAGCCATGGGGATGAAGAGTTGGAACGCTTCCTTGGACATCTGAACGCTGTACACCCGCGCATACAGTTTACGATGGAGCGCGAGAGTGGTGATCAATTGGCTTTTCTGGATGTGTTGGTCCTGAAAAGGACCGATGGCAGCTTGGGACATAAAGTTTATAGGAAGCCAACGCACACCGACAGATATCTGCACAAGACCTCCAATCATCATCCTAGGCAGAAGAGGGCGGTGCTGAAGACTCTGGTAGACCGGGCAAAAAGAATCTGTGAGCCCCAGTATCTCGAAGATGAGTTTCGGCATCTCGAGAAAGCGCTGCAGTCCAACGGCTATTCTGCTGCGGAGGTTAGGAGAGCTGCCCGGCAGAGAAGATCTGGTAGGCCGGACCAGTCGGAGTTGCCTGAGGTTGTTGGCTCTGCTGTCTTGCCCTACATCCGTGGCGTGACTGATCGCATCGGCAGGTAGTTGAGTAAGCGGGGCGTCAGGACGATCTTTAAGCCAACCAAAAAGATCCAACAGTTCCTGCGACCGGTGAAAGACGCCAGGGATCCACTCTCGTCGTGCGGGGTGTACAGTATTCCTTGTACGTGTGGCCAGGTCTACATAGGCACCACGAAGCGTAGTGTCCGGACGCGCCTCTCTGAACATCGGAGATACTGCCGCCTGGGCCAGCCGGAAAAGTCCGCAGTTGCTGAACACGCTCTGTCCCACGACGATCACCGGGTGATGTTTGATGAAGCCCGCGTGTTGTCTTCTGTCCGGGGTTACTTCACTCGCCTGCATCTGGAGTCCATCCATATTCATAAGAATGCGTCCGTCGCTATGAACCGCCGATGTATGTAGCATGTAGCACTGTAGTAGCGGGGCGTCTTTGCACCCGGTGCATGACTGCAGCATCTGGGACGAGCCCAATGGCTGCCTGTGGATAGACATAGTTCTGGTTCATTCGACAGGTAACCTAGAATAAAATAGGAATGGACAACCGCCAACCAGTTAACTGAGAAGGCGGGGGAGAAAGGTTTTCAATTTTTATTTTAATTTTTTTTTAAATTACAGCAATCAGTGGGCACTGCCGCAAGGACGGGTTCAGGTGACAGATGTCACGCGTTCCCAGTCCTGCGTGCAGACGCCGTGAGGCGTCGGTCGCTCCCCGCGAAGCAGAGCGCCTCTGTGGCAGTGATAGCGCGTAGCAGCGGCATTCAGCGCGGTCGGCATACTAGGAAGGGAGGAAGGAAACAGCTTTGCAGGTAAATTCTGGGGCATGGGCAGATAGTGAGTATGCAAAGTGAGGTTTAAGCAGTTTACTTAAACTTATGGCGGGTCATCGAGAATCGCCCGAGGGCGTTTGACCCGGACAGGGGGAGGTGGTTGCGTGGTGCTGATGGTCCTGAGGTAAGGGAAGGAAGAGGTCTCATCTGCGGCAAAGAGAGTCGCAGCTAATGACCAGACAAAGGCTGAGAGAGCAGGAACTCGTAGACCTCCTCGAATTACACTGTTTCGAACAAACCAAGGAGATCCCGACAAGGAACGGAGGGTTCTGGATTGGAAACTTTCCAGCCTACGCCTGTTGGTGGCGGAGGCAAGTGACCACCAAACAGGTGCCGCATAGGTCAGTACAGACCGGAGAAACAACAGATAGGGGGTAACTTACGTGCGCAGCGCCAGGGGGCTGCGGCACGCGAGGTATGGGTAAAGTTTGGCTCAGACGCCGCGAGCCTTGGCAAGGGTGTCCGTCACGTGGGTGTTGAAGCAAAGGCGACGATCTAGCCGAACGCCTAGATACTTCACCGACTCTTTGTAGGCGATAGGCCTCCCTTCCAGGGAGAGGGGCTGGCAGCGGGAGATGGACTTACGAGTGAAACAGATCGCCTCGGATTTCTCCGTATTGATCGTCACACGCCATTTCCGTAGCCAGTCCGGAAGCTGGTCCAACTGACGCTGCAATTGTGTACTCGCAAAACGCGGGGACACAGAGCTGTAATGATACATTGCATCGTCAGCGAACAAAGACAACGTGACTCCGGGCAATACAGGCAGGTCGTTCGTGTACACTAGGTACAGAACGGGGCCGAGGACAGATCCCTGAGGTACGCCGGCGGCGACAGGACGAACTGCAGAGCAGGTTCCGTCGACGCTCACCCTGAAGGTTCGGTCGCTGAGATACTACCGAAGGAAAAACACTATGGACGATGGTAAGGGGGAGTTAGCGAGTTTGAAGAGATGACCTTCGTGCCAGACTTTATCGAAGGCCTTGCTCACGTCCAGCAGTGCGGCGGCCGTAGCCGCTCGCCTGTTGGTGGCGTCAGAGAGTTGCGTTACCACGCGGACTAGTTGAAGCGTGGTCGAGTGCTCTCTGCGAAACCCGAACTGTTCGTTGCGGATAAAATTATCCAACAACGGCGAGATGCGGACCAGCAGGAGCCGCTCGAACACCTTCGAGATAACTGGCAAGAGAGATATTGGCCGATAGCTTTCAGGAAGGATGCGCGGCTTGCGGGGTTTAGGAACCATAACGATGTTGGCATTTTTCCACAGGCGAGGAAAGTACTGTAGCCGGAGACAAGAGTTGAACAGCTCGAGAACGAGGTCAACGCCTGAGGCCGGGAGATATTGTAATGCAGCGGCCCCGATCCGGTCAGGACCGGGGGCGCGACGGCGGTTTAGTCGACAGACAGACGAAACGAGTTCGTCTCTGTCGAACGAGAGGTCTGGGCCATCGGGAGGGCGAGAAAAATAACCAGATAGGAAGTTCCGGACTTCTGCCGAGTGAGCAGGGTCCGAAACGCCTCGATGAACGGTAAATTGCGACTCCATGCAGTCGGCGAAGACCTCAGCCTTGCCTTCTGATGAAGACACAACCCCGTTCGGGGTTTCCAGGGGGTTGCGAGTTCTCTTCTCGCGGGTCAGTCTACTCACCGCTCTCCAGACGGAGGCGTGGTCGACTTCAAGAGACTCAAGGTATGAGTCCCATCGATCAGAGTTTACGTCCCGCAGTAGCTGCTGAACGTAAAGGGACTGTTGTTGAAATCGTCGCTTAACGACTGGGTCTCGGGTTCTTTGCCATCTGCGGCGGAGCTGGGGCCGTAGCCAGATGGCGTGGAGCACTTCCGCAGGTAAGGCCGATTTACGATGATTCACCTCGAGTGCGTAGGTGTGTCGATCCATGACACCTTGGACCAATTCCTGAAGATTTGTGGCGCGGAGATCCAGATCGTCACGAGTGACGATTGGGTCCGCCGGGAGAGATGGTAACCTTCGAGAGAGCTCGTCATGATAGGATCGCCAGTTGACTCTCCTAACAATCTGAGCGGGAAGTCGGGGTGACGCCGACAGCTCTCGAACAGTTATAACAAGGGGATTGTGATCGGACGAAAGGTCCGACACAGAGGAGACCTCGATGTTGCGGGCAACGTTCTTGACAACTACTATGTCAAGAACGTCCGGCCGATGGCCGTGAAAGGGGAAGTAGGTAGGGTCTTCAGGGCCGATGACATTAAGTGCCGGGTCGCCAGAGACGAACCGGAACAGAGAATTTCCATAGGCGTTGACAACGCGGCTGTTCCATGAAGGGTGTTTGGCGTTTAAGTCGCCGGCTACAATGGTTGAGAGGGGGTGGTCGAGGAGGGCGTCCCACTCCTCGGGCGGTGGTGGAGTTCGCCGGCCAGGCCGGAGGTACGCAGAAACAACGCGCAGCTCCGATCCGCCGGCGTCCACCGCCACCGCGCAGCCTTCAATAATATATGTATCTAGAGGAGGCAAAAGCCTGTGGGATATCCGCCTGTGGACTAAAACAGCTGTGCCCCCCGAGGGGGGACAGCGAGGCCGTAGGGGACGATCCTGACGATAACAGGCATAGGCAGGAAGGGAAAACGAGTGGTAATGAGCCAGATGAGTCTCGGAAAGAAGGATGATATCAACATCATACTCCGTCACGAAAGTCATCAGTTCAGATCGTCTGGGGAGTAGCCCGAAGGCATTCCACGCAACGATCCTCAGGCTATTAGCCATTTAGGGGAAGTAGAGGAAAGAGGGTAGCTAACGATTGGAACACCAGGGCAAGCACAGTGGTAGTGTCGCGAGCAGTCCTGATGGATGCAACAAGATTATCTGCCCAGGCAGTCAGGGGATCCGCCGAAGCCCGGGAAGATTCCCGGGATTCAGGAGGACAAGCCTGACTGGCCTCGACAGGGGTAGCAGATGGCGCTGGGCTGGTGGTCTGAGTAGTAGACTGCTCACTGGTAGGTTGAGGACGATGGCTGGGGGCGGGACGAGCCCGCGGAGAGGGTACAGGTGGAACCTGTGATGATTTAGGTCGGCCGGCGGAGTTCCGGCGACGACGAGAGCGCTTGGGTTTGCCCGGTCGGGCTGGAGGCGGGGCTGATTTAGCGGCCATGGCCGCGTAGGAAGGTGCGGGCGCTCCGGCAGGCGAGACAGCGGCACCGGAAGCAACCGAAGTTGCTGCCGAGACCTTGGCAGATGAACGAGAGAGAGGTGGGAATGCCTCTCGCCGGTTAGGGCCAGGACCAGCTACACGGCCAGCCTGCGCGCCAGGGCGCACAGGAGGTCGCTGCGGTTTCATGGCGGCGATAAAGTTAGGGCAGCCTCGGTAATTAGCCGGGTGGGCTCCGTCGCAGTTGCAGCATTTAGCTGTGTACCCCACCTTTGGCTTATCACAGCCACGATGAGGCTCAGCACAACGCACGCAACGCGGGGGCTGATGGCAAAAGATACTGCTGTGGCCGAACCTCTGGCAGTTAAAACACTGCGAGGGGCCGGGCCGCGGGTCAAATGTTCGGACTTGCACCCGTAGGTGCAGAAGATTCTGGAGAGTGTAAATCTCCTCGAAAGGGCCTACTTTCAGTAATTTTACAAGAAAGCTGTTAACAGGTCGGCGGTCATCACTATTGCCAACATGCAGGACGCTTACCGCGGTCGGCGCATAGCCGAGCGCAACAAGTTCCTGCCTGATGGCATCAGGTTCGGTAAAGGAAGGAATTCCCGACAGAACGACCTTGATTTCTCGCTCTGACGGGAGGGCAAATGTATGAAAAGAAATCTTACGCTCTGTCAGGAATGACTGAACAGAGCGGAAGTCCGGGATTGTAGCGGTCGCCAGCTTTAGCGAGGCGCCTTGGCACCTCGCCTCGACCTTGACCGAAGGGAAAGCTCGGGATAAGGAACGTAAAAGTTCAGAATAATTCCTATTATCAGGAATTACAATGGGAGGAATGCGAGGAGAAGACACAGTTTGGGTAGTAGCTGGATACTCACGTTGCACGCGCTGAGTGCCGCTGTTACCATGATTAGACGGCAGATCTGCAGCTGAGGCGGGCGGCGGAGTTTGAACCGCCGATCCAACGATGCCAACGATGCGTGTAGGGCACAGCTCAGTGTCGCTGCGAGGATGGGTACCCCCTTTTTTATTTTGGCGGAGGTGAAGGAGACGGGCTTTGATTGGCTGAACCGCTGACGCGATCCACCAATGGCCTGAGAGGGAAGTCTACGCGAACGCTTAGCACGGATTGGCGGGATTTGTTCGCCCACAACGGGTCGATACACTTCCGCCAGCCCGGTAAGAGTCCGGTAGACTGCCTTATGGCGATACCGAGGCAGGCGACAGACGGGAGGGGCGAAGTTGCCGACTGAAGGTGGCGCTAGGCACACCTAAAGCCGGCACAACGCCCGAACCATCTGTCGGCCTGCAACGGACCGGATTTGACTGGAAGGAAGGTGGTGAAAATACGATTGGTCGGCGCGTGGACAGATGGTGAGAGGGCAAGTTTAGTTAATTTTAAAATTACGGCGGGTCGTCGAGCAGAGCTCGAGGGCGGCGGCGTTTGACTGGTGGAGGTCCATCATCGTTATCGAGGTGTTGGAGGTGTGGAAAATCAGAGATGGATGCTCGATGGAAGAGATTGAACGTGAGAGTTCGTGCAAATCCATCGAGCGACGGAATCTTCAGCCCTCGCCTGATAGCAGAATTTTTTACATACCAGGGAGAGCCGGAGATAAGGCGAAGGGTAAGTTCTTGGAAGGCTTCCATGCGTTTAACGACGGCGGGGACGAGTTGGGTCCAAAATGCAGGCGCTGCGTACATAAGGACGGCTCGTAAAAAGAGCAGATAGATCGAGAGCTTCGTGCGCACTGGCAGTGGCCCTCGAGGCGATAAGAATGGGTATAGTTTGGCTTTGACGCCTCTGGCGCGCTGGAGCACAGTGGACACGTGAGCTCTGAAGCTTAGGCGTCGATCAAGAGTGACGCCCAAGTACTTCACAGTACGTTGCCAAGCGATTGGGCTCCCTTCAAGGGAGAGGGTCTGGCATCGGGAAGTGAGCTGACGGGAGAAGGCAATCGCCTCGGATTTCTCCGTATTGATCGCCACCCGCCATTTCCTTAGCCAGGCCGGAAGTAATGCGAGCTGGCGCTGCACCACGTCAGTCGCAAAACGAAGGTTTGCAGAGCTGGTGTGGTACATCGCATCGTCCGCATAGAGAGAGAGCGTGACTCCAGGCAAAACTGGCAGGTCGTTCGTGTACACAAGGTACAGAACGGGGCCGAGGACAGATCCTTGAGGGACGCCAGCGGCGACGGGGCGGACAGAAGAGTACGTCCCGTCGACGCAGATCCTAAATTTGCGGTCGCAGAGATACGACCGCATCAGATGTACAAATGAGGCAGGGAGAGGGGAGGTGGCTAGTTTATAGAGAAGGCCTTCGTGCCAGACTTTGTCGAAGGCCTTACTCACGTCCAGAAGGACGGCGACAGTTTGATGGTTCCTGTTGATGGCGTCAGTGAGTTGCGTGACAACTCGGACAAGTTGAAGAGTGGTCGAATGCTGCCTGCGGAAGCCGAACGAACCGCCGACACACAACTGGGGGTTGCGCGGCCCGCGCGAAGCGCGGGTCGCGAGTAGTACAGTGTCCCGAGTCTCAGAAAGGACTCCTGCCACTGGGTCTGTTGGAGTTCAATTTATACTTTTATCTACTTAGGGGGGGGTCTGAAACGACCTGCGATTGGTGGATTATACCACCGGGACTAGCAAACGAGGTCGCTTCCAGGACTCACCTGGTCGCGGGGTGTATTTACCAAGTCCGGCAATGAGGGAATTGTGGGTCACTCTGTCGGAACGAACATAGAATCGTCGCGCCAGGCGTCTCACGGTGTCATCAAGAGAGCGGACACCGAGTCCTCTCCTCAAAAGACGAGAAGAGTACCTCCGGGGGACTTTGCACGCGAGCTTCAGTCCCCGGTCGAGTACGCGCTGGAGCGTGATTCTATGACCACGAGCCAGGTATCCCCAAACAGGACAGGCGTAGGTAATCACCGGCAACACGTACGTGTTGACTATGAGCTTACCTAGCCGGGGGGTCATTGCCGGATTAGATAGCACGGGCCAGAGTCTACTGAGTTGCGCCGAAGCGCGTTGTCGGATGTAATTTGCATGGGTTCGCCAGGTGAGTCGGGAATCCACGTGGAGCCCGAGGTACTTGACGCTGTTGGTCCAGGGCACCTCAACGGGGCCTACTTTAAGCGGCCGAGGCCGCTTGCGTTGTCGCGAGAATATTACCGCGGCGCTCTTGGAAGCGTTAACGGCAACTCTCCAGTCATCGGTCCACCCGACATACGCGTCGAGTTGGCGCTGGAGCTTAACGGCCGCATAACTCGCGTTCGGCTCTGAGGCAAAAGCCGCAGTGTCGTCCGCGAACAGCGACAGTTTCACTCCAGGAACTCGGGGCGTGTCGTTGACAAACAACGAGAACAGAAGAGGCCCAAGGACACTTCCCTGAGGGACACCAGCGGTAATACGCCTCTCCGAAGAGAGAGCGTGGTCTACTCTCACTCGGAAGCTACGGTCTCGCAGAAAGCTGCCGATCAAATGAACGTAGCAGTCTGGGAGAAGGACCTCCGTGAGTTTGTAGAGGACACCCTCGTGCCACACGCGGTCAAAGGCTTTCTCTACGTCTAGGAAGATCGCAGCCGTCTGTTTGCCCTGGCAGCCAGCCTCGGTTATGCATTCCACGAGTCTCATCAGCTGATGAGTCGAGGAGTGCAGCTCACGAAAGCCGAACTGTTCGGGGATCAGCACGTCTAGTCTTTCTAGATGGTCGCGGATCCTACGCTGGATCAGACGCTCAAAAACCTTGGACGTCGCGGACAAGAGGCTGATGGGCCTGAGGTTCTCCACTCGAGAAGAATTCTTTCCCGGCTTCGGTATCACAATGACGGTAGCCGTTTTCCATTTCACCGGAAAATAGGCCAGTCTGAGGCATGAATTGAACAGGTCAGTGAGGAACTGGGTTCCTCGCTCCGGAAGGCGATGGAGGGCGGAATTCATGACTCCGTCCGGGCCAGGCGCCTTCCGGGGCTTGAGCTGAACAATCCTCTCAGAGACCTCCTCCGGGGAGATGGGCTCCGGTTGGACTGTGATACCGGCCGATAGAAAGCGCTCTACCTCGCGGCAGATGTGCTCAGTGAAGGCCGGGTTCTTGGATGGGTTGGGAGCGAACTGACGCTCTAAACTGTCAGCCAAGAACTCGGCCTTTTCGAGGGGGCGGCCAAGGGGTTGACCGCCAGGTCCGGCCAGCGCGGGGAGAGGCGCGCGTTTGCGCTTTCCCGTTAGGGCACTGGGAATCCGCCAGACATTACGGTCCTCAGCAGGGCCATCCATCTGTGTTACAGCTAGCTCCCAGTTGCGTCTACGGAACGCCAGCATGTCACGACGCAACTTGCCGGACGCTCTGTTGAACGCAGCCTTGTCCGCCGGGTCACGAGTCCTCTGCCAGCGTCTCCGGAGGCGATTCCTCTCGCAAGCGAGCTGAGACACCTCTTCGGGGATCCGCTGATAGTCGGGCGTGAGCCCCGGCTTCATCCGGGAGGACACGTCAACCGCCGAGACTACGGCTGTGTCGAATAAGCCAACTGCCTCTTCGACATGCTGGGTAGTGTCGAGCGGGATGTGCTCTGGTAGGCGGCGACTGAACGCCGGGCCAAAGCGGTCCCACTCGATTACCCGCCGCTCGTCGCGGACGGTGGCGTGCTGGGTAGCTATATGCACACTGATAGGGCAATGGTCCGAGGACAGTTCCGAAATGACGGAGACGTGGACCGGGCAATAAACGCCCCTGACCGCGGCAATGTCCAATACGTCAGGGCGGGAGTTGGCCCTCGAGGGATAGTATGTAGGCCCGGTAGGACCCATGACTGTGACCCGAGCCGCATCAGCATACCTGCGTAAGCGGGTCCCGTTTGGGTTCGCCAAGCGGCTCCCCCAATCGGGGTGCTTACAGTTCAGGTCGCCCGCCAGGACTACCCTCCTGTGTGCTCCAAAGACGGCCTCCAGATCGTTCGACAGGAGCTCCGTGTGTGGAGGCTTGTAGGCGGAAACCACGAGTAGACCGCCGAGAGCACCATGGAGCTCGACCGCGGTGCACTCGAGGTTCCGCCGCTGAGGCAGGACAACGCGGTGATGGCGAAGACTCGCCTTCACCGCGATGGCTGTGCCCCCTCCTGCGCGACCCGACCGGTCATCCCGGTGGCACACGTAGTTGGGTAGTCGGAAACGACGATGCGGGGTCAGGTGCGTCTCGCCAAGAAGAAGCACATCGGGCTTGTGACGGGCAACGAACTCTAAGAGCTCAGAATGCCGGGAAGCGAGGCCGTTGGCGTTCCACGCCACGAGCTCGAGGTCTCGCTTGAGGGATTGCCGTGGTTGTCCGTTCATAACAGACCTGTTACACGGCAGGCTTCCACCAAGAGGAGGAACTTGTCCTGGGGCGAGGCTGTTGCCAAGCGTTCCTTGATTTTAAGGAAAGTCTGGGCCACTTTCTGCAAGTCGTAGCTTGCCAGAAAGTCTGAAACGACGGCGAGATCATCGGAAGATGAGGCCGGGGGAGAACGCTTGGCGGCAGCTGCATAGCTGCGGCGGGGCGAGACGGTGGAAGCCTTGGGGGCTGGTACTGGAGCGGGTGGCCGCTCTGGCTTTTGGAGGACGGGCTTGGGTCCAGTGGCAGGTGGTTTAGGCTGGCCCGTGTTCTTGGCCTGGTTCCTAACTTTCTTGCCCGATCTGGGGAATCTAGGCTTGGGTGGCGGCGGCAATGGAGGATCAATTTCCTCGTTGTCCGGCAGCGGGACTTGTGTGAAGTGGGGTATTTCGCGTTCCGGTTCCGGGGGCGCGATGATGGGTTTGGCCTTTGGAGCTTCGCTCGGGCTCACTGTACTGCTGGGTTTCGGAACCGGAGCAGACCTAGGGGCTGGTTTCCGGACCACAGGTTCAGCGGCTTTGGCCGGTTTGACTGGCTGTCTAACATCATGTCGAGGCTTAGGCTGGACTGGTTTCTTCAACTTGTCCAGCTGCTCGCTATAGACTGGGCAGCGCCTGTTATTAGCAGCATGGGCGCCGCCGCAGTTGATACAATATCGGTGGTTGTCCGGGACAGCGCAGGCCTGCGTCAAGTGGTCATTTCCACAGCGGACGCAGGTCGGCGCGTTCCGACAACCGAAGCTGCTGTGGCCGAACCGCTGGCACCTGTGGCACTGGGAAAGTCGCCCGGTCTGACGGCAGGGCTCGACGCTTACGCAGAGCCCGAAAAGCCGTTTTAAATCTAATAAGGCCTGGGAGGATTCGCCCTTCTCTGCCAGGAGTCTTATCAGCGGGAGTGGTCGACGCGAGCCATAAGTGGTGTACAGCCGTGAGGCTCCCACAACCTTATACCCCGCGTCGCACAGTTCGTCAGCGACGACCTGCGGATCCGCCTGTATGTCCAGGCCCCGAAGGACGAGGGCTACAGGCTTGGTTCGGTTCATAGTGTAAGTGTGGAACTGGAACGATTCACGTTCCAGCCACTGGACCACTCCGAAGTGCTCCGATGCGCTGCGGCAGGTAACGCGCACAGTCTCGCTCGCAAGGAGCTTGACAGATGCGTTATCTGCCAGCGCAACGGTCTTACGGAGTCGGCGAACAAAGCCGATAACGTCCCTGACGTTCGTAACGAACACCGGCGGGACCCTTCCTTCGGAGGTGCGACTAGGCGCAACCTCAGCGGAGGCTTGGAGTGCCGCCGAGTCCGTGGCCGAACTCAAGGAGGTCAGGGAAGGAGACTTTCGCGGCTTGCCACCGCGCCCTACTGCCACCCAATCGGTGGAAGCCGAGGTCTCCATATCTGGGGAGTCAGACTCCGGCAGAGGATTCGGGCTGCCTGGCCTACTAGCGGCCGTGCAGCCGGAAGGTCCGGCCTTAGCGGGCTTGGTCGGCCCTAATAAGGACCGATTTTGCTCACGTACTTGCGCGGGTTCAGCAGGGCTTCCCGCGCAAGTCGTAGGGTTCCCGACTGGCCCAAGTGGCCGGCCGGGGGGCTCGATGCTGCCGCACAGTGCTTTGGGGACACTAACAGCGGGGCTACTGCCGACTAACTCGGCTCTTTGTCCAGCGGGTACCCGGGGGCCGAACTGTGACACCGTCACAGTGGCGGCGCAACCCGCATCTCTATTCGTCAGTCCTACTCTCGGACTCCCCGGGTTTCGCTGGACAGCGCTACCTACAACACTTACCGGCACTGCGCGGCAGGTCCCAGTTGTGTTGCGTTGGTCTTCGTCCTGGCAAGACGGCTGATCGATCTCCATCGCTGCTTGATGTTGGCGCTGGCGAGGTGGTTTATGATGATGCTCCGGCGGCTTCTTCTTGGCGGCCTCCGTCGGTTGATGGCCGAGCCTCTTCATTGCAGTCGTTGAGGTCGAGGCTGTCCTCTGCTGCGTTCTTCTGTAGTAGCTGTGTACAACCTTCTTCTTCGAGTGAGAGCAGTCGAATGTCACGTCACGGTCTGTCACCGTCACTCTCTGTCACTACGAACCGCCGAGGTGAAAGCATCTCCTTAAATAGTGTCTGGCATGGTCTATTTTCCATGGCCAATCAGAATTGAGTATGCCGGGCTGGCTTCTCATTGGTCCGTGCGATACACCTGAAGCGGACAAAATGTTATAAATAGAGGCATCGTAGCAGTAACTCACTGTTGCTTGTTCCCAGTCCATTGGGAGACGTGTTCGGCGTATCATCCATTCGAACACATTTTTCTTTCTTTTGCTACTGAAGATGGCCACCGGTGGTGCGGCCGAAACGTTTAGCAGCATCTTAAGCAATCGACCACGGCCTTTCAGCCCGGAAGTTTTAGAAAATAATCGTAATGACACCGGCCGTGAAAGCCTACGCACTAAGATTAAGAACCTCTACGGGGAGGAGGTTTTAAAGAAAATTAAAAAACTGGAGACGCTACGCAAGAAGAAAGCCAGTCTGCTGTGTTCCTGGGTCTTTTTACTTCGATGTAGAGACTCGGGAACCGTTCCAAGGTTCCTACGACATAGACACTTATTTAATACACCACAGGCCAACAGGATATACAGAAGAACGGAGAATGCCATGCTGCGAGAACGCATACACTACACAAGAAAAGAGTTGGCATTAAATGACCAAGAACTGTTTAAACTGGATTTACATCTCAGCAGTACCCTCCAACGACATGATTGGGAGATGTTGGATGGACTCACTTATAATGCTTTTGAGTCGTGTCATGCCAGTACTAGTCAGAGACAGCGTGATAAATTCGAGCGGTTCGCTTCCCAGAACATCAGGGGAAGAACACTGGATAGTGACAGGATGGACGGGATGGTTGTAAACCTATCGAACCGTCAACTAACACCACATGAGACCTCGGTGTTAGCCAAAGGTGAGAAGTTTGCAGTTACCCCGAAGGCAGTACCGGTGGAGGAAATAGTGGCGAGCGTGGAGGCAGGCATCCGAGGACTACCCCGAGACCAGGCAGATGAAATACGTATGGAAGCTTCTAGGGCCCTTAGAAGGGCCGCTCCGCCAAAATGCAATCTTCTGTCGGCGGAGTTGCGAGCCTTGAGGGAATTAAAAAGGGATGAATCCATTGTCATAATGCCGGCGGATAAGGGGAGTGCCACTGTGGTCTTGAACACCGAAGACTACCAGCGGAAGATTGAAGGTTTATTAGATCCGGCCACTTATCGGAGGCTGAACAAAGATCCGACTACAACTGTTTTGAGAAAAACGGATTCTTTGATTAAGCACTCTTCTCTGGCGCCTGATGTGAAGACGGCCGTCCGGTGTTCGGAGGCCCTTCCCCCTCGTCTCTATGGTTTACCGAAGATCCACAAGGAAGACGTTCCGCTGAGGCCCATCGTCAGTGCTATTGGCTCGCCTACTTACACCTTGGCAAAGCACCTCACTGGACTGCTCAAGCCGCACATCGGGCAGACGGATTCTTTCGTCCGGGACTCTTCTGATTTCCTTCGGAGGATCCGGGAGTTGGTGCTGGAGCCTGGCGATGTTCTCGTGAGTTTTGATGTGGTCTCCCTTTTCACCATGGTCCGTCTTGGGGTATTTGGGTGACCTGTTCTCGGCGGACATCACTGCTTTGTTCCGGCAGGTCCTAACAACGACCTACTTCCAGTGGAATGGCGGCTTCTATGAACAGTTGGATGGCGTCGCCATGGGAAGTCCTCTCAGCCCTGTGGTTGCAAACTTCTATATGGAGAAATTTGAAGAGTTGGCAATTTCATCTGCGCCTCTGAAGCCGAAGTGTTGGTTGCGGTATGTGGACGACACTTTCGTGGTCTGGAGCTATGGGGATGAAGAGTTGGAACGCTTCCTTGGACATCTGAACGCTGTACACCCGCGCATACAGTTTACGATGGAGCGCGAGAGTGGTGATCAATTGGCTTTTCTGGATGTGTTGGTCCTGAAAAGGACCGATGGCAGCTTGGGACATAAAGTTTATAGGAAGCCAACGCACACCGACAGATATCTGCACAAGACCTCCAATCATCATCCTAGGCAGAAGAGGGCGGTGCTGAAGACTCTGGTAGACCGGGCAAAAAGAATCTGTGAGCCCCAGTATCTCGAAGATGAGTTTCGGCATCTCGAGAAAGCGCTGCAGTCCAACGGCTATTCTGCTGCGGAGGTTAGGAGAGCTGCCCGGCCGAGAAGATCTGGTAGGCCGGACCAGTCGGAGTTGCCTGAGGTTGTTGGCTCTGCTGTCTTGCCCTACATCCGTGGCGTGACTGATCGCATCGGCAGGTTGCTGAGTAAGCGGGGCGTCAGGACGATCTTTAAGCCAACCAAAAAGATCCAACAGTTCCTGCGACCGGTGAAAGACGCCAGGGATCCACTCTCGTCGTGCGGGGTGTACAGTATTCCTTGTACGTGTGGCCAGGTCTACATAGGCACCACGAAGCGTAGTGTCCGGACGCGCCTCTCTGAACATCGGAGATACTGCCGCCTGGGCCAGCCGGAAAAGTCCGCAGTTGCTGAACACGCTCTGTCCCACGACGATCACCGGGTGATGTTTGATGAAGCCCGCGTGTTGTCTTCTGTCCGGGGTTACTTCACTCGCCTGCATCTGGAGTCCATCCATATTCATAAGAATGCGTCCGTCGCTATGAACCGCCTATGTATGTAGCATGTAGCACTGTAGTAGCGGGGCGTCTTTGCACCCGGTGCATGACTGCAGCATCTGGGACGAGCCCAATGGCTGCCTGTGGATAGACATAGTTCTGGTTCATTCGACAGGTAACCTAGAATAAAATAGGAATGGACAACCGCCAACCAGTTAACTGAGAAGGCGGGGGAGAAAGGTTTTCAATTTTATTTTTATTTATTTTAAAATTACAGCAATCAGTGAGCACTGCCGCAAGGACGGGTTCAGGTGACAGATGTCACGCGTTCCCAGTCCTGCGTGCAGACGCCGTGAGGCGTCGGTCGCTCCCCGCGAGGCAGAGAGCCTCCGTGCCAGTGATAGCGCGTAGCAGCGGCATTCAGCGCGGTCGGCATACTAGGAAGGGAGGAAGGAAACAGCTTTGCAGGTAAATTCTGGGGCATGGGCAGATAGTGAATATGCAAATTTTGAGGTTTAAATTGTCTTAAACTTATGGCGGGCCATCGAGAATCGCCCGAGGGCGTTTGACCCGGACAGGGGGAGGTGGTTGCGTGGTGCTGATGGTCCTGAGGTAAGGGAAGGAAGAGGTCTCAGCTGCGGCAAAGAGAGTCGCAGCTAATGACCAGACAAAGGCTGAGAGAGCAGGAACTCGTAGACCTCCTCGAATTACACTGTTTCGAACAAACCAAGGAGATCCCGACAAGGAACGGAGGGTTCTGGATTGGAAACTTTCCAGCCTACGCCTGTTGGCGGCGGAGGCAAGTGACCACCAAACAGGTGCCGCATAGGTCAGTACAGACCGGAGAAACAACAGATAGAGGGTAACTTTCGTGCGCAGCGCCAGGGGGCTGCGGCACGCGAGGTATGGGTAAAGTTTGGCTCGGACGCCGCGAGCCTTGGCATGGGTGTCCGTCACGTGGGCGTTGAAGCAAAGGCGACGATCTAGCCGAACGCCTAGATACTTCACCGACTCTTTGTAGGCGATAGGCCTCCCTTCAAGGGAGAGGGGCTGGCAGCGGGAGATGGACTTACGAGTGAAACAGATCGCCTCGGATTCTCCGTATTGATCGTCACCCGCCATTTCCGTAGCCAGTCCGGAAGCTGGTCCAACTGACGCTGCAACTGTGTACTCGCAAAACGCGGGGACACAGAGCTGTAATGATACATTGCATCGTCAGCGAACAAAGACAACGTGACTCCGGGCAATACAGGCAGGTCGTTCGTGTACACTAGGTACAGAACGGGGCCGAGGACTGATCCCTGAGGTACGCCGGCGGCGACAGGACGAACTGCAGAGCAGGTTCCGTCGACGCTCACCCTGAAGGTTCGGTCGCTGAGATACGACCGGAGGAAAAACACTATGGACGATGGTAAGGGGGAGTTAGCGAGTTTGAAGAGAAGACCTTCGTGCCAGACTTTATCGAAGGCCTTGCTCACGTCCAGCAGTGCGGCGGCCGTAGCCGCTCGCCTGTTGGTGGCGTCAGAGAGTTGCGTTACCACGCGGACTAGTTGAAGCGTGGTCGAGTGCTCTCTGCGAAACCCGAACTGTTCGTTGCGGATAAAATTATCCAACAACGGCGAGATGCGGGCCAGCAGGAGCCGCTCGAACACCTTCGAGATAACTGGCAAGAGAGATATTGGCCGATAGCTTTCAGGAAGCATGCGCGGCTTGCGGGGTTTAGGAACCATAACGATTTTGGCATTTTTCCACAGGCGGGGAAAGTACTGTAGCCGGAGACAAGAGTTGAACAGCTCGAGAACGAGGTCAACGCCTGAGGCCGGGAGATATTGTAATGCAGCGGCCCCGATCCGGTCAGGACCGGGGGCGCGACGGCGGTTTAGTCGACAGACAGACGAAACTAGTTCGTCTCTGTCGAACGGGAGGTCTGGGCCAGCGGGAGGGCGAGAAAAATAACCAGATAGGAAGTCCCGGACTTCTGCCGAGTGAGCAGGGTCCGAAACGCCTCGATGAACGGTAAATTGCGACTCCATGCAGTCGGCGAAGACCTCAGCCTTGCCTTCTGATGAAGACACAACCCCGTTCGGGGTTTCCAGCGGGTTGCGAGTACTCTTCTCGCGGGTCAGTCTACTCACCGCTCTCCAGACGGAGGCGTGGTCGACTTCAAGAGACTCAAGGGATGAGTCCCATCGATCAGAGTTTACGTCCCGCAGTAGCTGCTGAACGTAAAGGGACTGTTGTTGAAATCGTCGCTTAACGACTGGGTCTCGGGTTCTTTGCCATCTGCGGCGGAGCTGGCGCCGTAGCCAGATGGCGTGGAGTACTTCCGCAGGTAAGGCCGATTTACGATGATTCACCTCGAGTGCGTAGGTGTGTCGATCCATGACACCTTGGACCAATTCCTGAAGGTTTGTGGCGCGGAGATCCAGATCGTCACGAGTGACGATTGGGTCCGCCGGGAGAGATGGTAACCTTCGAGAGAGCTCGTCATGATAGGATCGTCAGTTGACTCTCCTAACAATCTGAGCGGGAAGTCGGGGTGACGCCGACAGCTCTCGAACAGTTATAACAAGGGGATTGTGATCGGACGAAAGGTCCGACACAGAGGAGACCTCGATGTTGCGGGCAACGTTCTTGACAACTACTATGTCAAGAACGTCCGGCCGATGGCCGTGAAAGGGGAAGTAGGTAGGGTCTTCAGGGCCGATGACATTAAGTGCCGGGTCGCCAGAGACGAACCGGAACAGAGAATTTCCATAGGCGTTGACAACGCGGCTGTTCCATGAAGGGTGTTTGGCGTTTAAGTCGCCGGCTACAATGGTTGAGAGGGGGTGGTCGAGGAGGGCGTCCCACTCCTCGGGCGGTGGCGGAGTTCGCCGGCCAGGCCGGAGGTACGCAGAAACAACGCGCAGCTCCGATCCGCCGGCGTCCACCGCCACCGCGCAGCCTTCAATAATAGATGTATCTAGAGGAGGCAAAAGCCTGTGGGATATCCGCCTGTGGACTAAAACAGCTGTGCCCCCCGAGGGGGGACAGCGAGGCCGTAGGGGACGATCCTGACGATAACAGGCATAGGCAGGAAGGGAAAACGAGTGGTAATGAGCCAGATGAGTCTCGGAAAGAAGGATGATATCAACATCATACTCCGTCACGAAAGTCATCAGTTCAGATCGTCTGGGGAGTAGCCCGAAGGCATTCCACGCAACGATCCTCAGGCTATTAGCCATTTAGGGGAAGTAGAGGAAAGAGGGTAGCTAACGATTGGAACACCAGGGCAAGCACAGTGGTAGTGTCGCGAGCAGTCCTGATGGATGCAACAAGATTATCTGCCCAGGCAGTCAGGGGATCCGCCGAAGCCCGGGAAGATTCCCGGGATTCAGGAGGACAAGCCTGACTGGCCTCGACAGGGGTAGCAGATGGCGCTGGGCTGGTGGTCTGAGTAGTAGACTGCTCACTGGTAGGTTGAGGACGATGGCTGGGGGCGGGACGAGCCCGCGGAGAGGGTACAGGTGGAACCTGTGATGATTTAGGTCGGCCGGCGGAGTTCCGGCGACGACGAGAGCGCTTGGGTTTGCCCGGTCGGGCTGGAGGCGGGGCTGATTTAGCGGCCATGGCCGCGTAGGAAGGTGCGGGCGCTCCGGCAGGCGCCGGTGTTGAGGCCGCTGCAGGCGGCGCCGAAGCGACGACTGCAGGCGAGACAGCGGCACCGGAAGCAACCGAAGTTGCTGCCGGGACCTTGGCAGATGAACGAGAGAGAGGTGGGAATGCCTCTCGCCGGTTAGGGCCAGGACCAGCTACACGGCCAGCCTGCGCGCCAGGGCGCACAGGAGGTCGCTGCGGTTTCATGGCGGCGATAAAGTTAGGGCAGCCTCGGTAATTAGCCGGGTGGGCTCCGTCGCAGTTGCAGCATTTAGCTGTGTACCCCACCTTTGGCTTATCACAGCCACGATGAGGCTCAGCACAACGCACGCAACGCGGGGGCTGATGGCAAAAGATACTGCTGTGGCCGAACCTCTGGCAGTTAAAACACTGCGAGGGGCCGGGCCGCGGGTCAAATGTTCGGACTTGCACCCGTAGGTGCAGATGATTCTGGAGAGTGTAAATCTCCTCGAAAGGGCCTACTTTCAGTAATTTTACAAGAAAGCTGTTAACAGGTCGGCGGTCATCACTATTGCCAACATGCAGGACGCTTACCGCGGTCGGCGCATAGCCGAGCGCAACAAGTTCCTGCCTGATGGCATCAGGTTCGGTAAAGGAAGGAATTCCCGACAGAACGACCTTGATTTCTCGCTCTGACGGGAGGGCAAATGTATGAAAAGAAATCTTACGCTCTGTCAGGAATGACTGAACAGAGCGGAAGTCCGGGATTGTAGCGGTCGCCAGCTTTAGCGAGGCGCCTTGGCACCTCGCCTCGACCTTGACCGAAGGGAAAGCTCGGGATAAGGAACGTAAAAGTTCAGAATAATTCCTATTATCAGGAATTACAATGGGAGGAATGCGAGGAGAAGACACAGTTTGGGTAGTAGCTGGATACTCACGTTGCACGCGCTGAGTGCCGCTGTTACCATGATTAGACGGCAGATCTGCAGCTGAGGCGGGCGGCGGAGTTTGAACCGCCGAGTCCAGAGTCCAGAGTCCAGAGTTGAACGGAGCAGCAGCTAGTCGTGCTCCGGTGGTCGCAGTGTCCGGGTGATACCCGATGACTGCATGTTGCCTTGCTGTTACCTTGGCTAGCGATCTCGCGCTTTGAAAGGAATGGGACCTCCATCAATTTTATTTTGGAGGGACAGGATGTTATGATTTTACTTGGACCCTGGGACCTCGAAGAGACCCGTGACGGCAGAATGGGGGAGACCTCGAAGACCTTTCGCGTGAGAAGCAGGAATGACCCTCCCACAACGGGTAGGGCGCCCCCAGCCGCTCAGGAAAAGTCGCCGAGGGCTGCCAGGCGGCAATGTCGGCGCACGGGAGAGAGCGTAGGAGGAGGCAGCGTCCACCAGAGGTGGCACTAGGCACACCTAGGGCGAGCGCAGACCCCCCTCTAGTCTGTCGCCGAGCGCCAGCACGGACATGAGAAAGAAGGAAGGAGGAGGAGCGTGAAAATTCTCAAGGTCGGGGGGATGGGGCAGATGTTCTGTAAGTGCTTATGGGGGGTCGTCGAGCAACGCTCGGGGGCGTTTGTGGCGTCTAGGTGGTGGGCCGACGTCTGTGCTTAGTCGACGGATGTGAGGATGGGTCGAGACATAGGCTCGGGAGAATAGTTTGAGGGCTAGGGACCGAACGAATTCGGTAAGTGAAGGAACCTTCAACCCTCGCCTGATGGCATCATTTCTGACAAACCAGGGAGAGTTGGAGATGTAGCGGAGGGTTCGGGATTGGAAAGCTTCCAACCGGGCGACAACGGATGGGCTGAGTAGTACCCAAAAGGCGGGGGCTGCGTAAGTCAGGATTGCCCTAAGAAAGAGCAAGTAGATGGTGAGTTTAGTGCGCACAGGCACTGAACCCCGATGAGAGAGAAAGGGAAATAGTTTGGCTCTGACGCCTCTGGCGCGCTGGAGACTCAGAGAGACATGAGGTGCAAAGCTTAGGCGTCGGTCAAGAGTGACGCCCAAGTACTTTACAGTCCGTTTCCACTCGATTGGGCTCCCTTCAAGGGAGAGGGACTGGCAGCGGGAAGTTAATTTACGAGAAAAGGCGATCGCCTCGGATTTCTCCGCATTGACCGCCATCCTCCACTTCCTTAGCCAGTCCGGAAGTACGGCGAGCTGACGTTGCACCAGGCCAGCTGCGAAATCAAGACTCGCAGAGCTGGCGTGGTACATAGCGTCATCCGCATAGAGCGAGAGAGTGACTCCAGGCTGAACAGGCAGGTCGTTCGTGTACACGAGGTACAGAACGGGGCCAAGGACAGATCCCTGAGGTACGCCTGCGGCGACTGGTCGGACTGAACCGCCGAGGTGAAAGCATCTCCTTAAATAGTGTCTGGCATGGTCTATTTTCCATGGCCAATCAGAATTGAGTATGCCGGGCTGGCTTCTCATTGGTCCGTGCGATACACCTGAAGCGGACAAAATGTTATAAATAGAGGCATCGTAGCAGTAACTCACTGTTGCTTGTTCCCAGTCCATTGGGAGACGTGTTCGGCGTATCATCCATTCGAACACATTTTTCTTTCTTTTGCTACTGAAGATGGCCACCGGTGGTGCGGCCGAAACGTTTAGCAGCATCTTAAGCAATCGACCACGGCCTTTCAGCCCGGAAGTTTTAGAAAATAATCGTAATGACACCGGCCGTGAAAGCCTACGCACTAAGATTAAGAACCTCTACGGGGAGGAGGTTTTAAAGAAAATTAAAAAACTGGAGACGCTACGCAAGAAGAAAGCCAGTCTGCTGTGTTCCTGGGCCTTTTTACTTCGATGTAGAGACTCGGGAACCGTTCCAAGGTTCCTACGACATAGACACTTATTTAATACACCACAGGCCAACAGGATATACAGAAGAACGGAGAATGCCATGCTGCGAGAACGCATACACTACACAAGAAAAGAGTTGGCATTAAATGACCAAGAACTGTTTAAACTGGATTTACATCTCAGCAGTACCCTCCAACGACATGATTGGGAGATGTTGGATGGACTCACTTATAATGCTTTTGAGTCGTGTCATGCCAGTACTAGTCAGAGACAGCGTGATAAATTCGAGCGGTTCGCTTCCCAGAACATCAGGGGAAGAACACTGGATAGTGACAGGATGGACGGGATGGTTGTAAACCTATCGAACCGTCAACTAACACCACATGAGACCTCGGTGTTAGCCAAAGGTGAGAAGTTTGCAGTTACCCCGAAGGCAGTACCGGTGGAGGAAATAGTGGCGAGCGTGGAGGCAGGCATCCGAGGACTACCCCGAGACCAGGCAGATGAAATACGTATGGAAGCTTCTAGGGCCCTTAGAAGGGCCGCTCCGCCAAAATGCAATCTTCTGTCGGCGGAGTTGCGAGCCTTGAGGGAATTAAAAAGGGATGAATCCATTGTCATTATGCCGGCGGATAAGGGGAGTGCCACTGTGGTCTTGAACACCGAAGACTACCAGCGGAAGATTGAAGGTTTATTAGATCCGGCCACTTATCGGAGGCTGAACAAAGATCCGACTACAACTGTTTTGAGAAAAACGGATTCTTTGATTAAGCACTCTTCTCTGGCGCCTGATGTGAAGACGGCCGTCCGGTGTTCGGAGGCCCTTCCCCCTCGTCTCTATGGTTTACCGAAGATCCACAAGGAAGACGTTCCGCTGAGGCCCATCGTCAGTGCTATTGGCTCGCCTACTTACACCTTGGCAAAGCACCTCACTGGACTGCTCAAGCCGCACATCGGGCAGACGGATTCTTTCGTCCGGGACTCTTCTGATTTCCTTCGGAGGATCCGGGAGTTGGTGCTGGAGCCTGGCGATGTTCTCGTGAGTTTTGATGTGGTCTCCCTTTTCACCATGGTCCGTCTTGGGGTATTTGGGTGACCTGTTCTCGGCGGACATCACTGCTTTGTTCCGGCAGGTCCTAACAACGACCTACTTCCAGTGGAATGGCGGCTTCTATGAACAGTTGGATGGCGTCGCCATGGGAAGTCCTCTCAGCCCTGTGGTTGCAAACTTCTATATGGAGAAATTTGAAGAGTTGGCAATTTCATCTGCGCCTCTGAAGCCGAAGTGTTGGTTGCGGTATGTGGACGACACTTTCGTGGTCTGGAGCCATGGGGATGAAGAGTTGGAACGCTTCCTTGGACATCTGAACGCTGTACACCCGCGCATACAGTTTACGATGGAGCGCGAGAGTGGTGATCAATTGGCTTTTCTGGATGTGTTGGTCCTGAAAAGGACCGATGGCAGCTTGGGACATAAAGTTTATAGGAAGCCAACGCACACCGACAGATATCTGCACAAGACCTCCAATCATCATCCTAGGCAGAAGAGGGCGGTGCTGAAGACTCTGGTAGACCGGGCAAAGAGAATCTGTGAGCCTCAGTATCTCGAAGATGAGTTTCGGCATCTCGAGAAAGCGCTGCAGTCCAACGGCTATTCTGCTGCGGAGGTTAGGAGAGCTGCCCGGCCGAGAAGATCTGGTAGGCCGGACCAGTCGGAGTTGCCTGAGGTTGTTGGCTCTGCTGTCTTGCCCTACATCCGTGGCGTGACTGATCGCATCGGCAGGTTGCTGAGTAAGCGGGGCGTCAGGACGATCTTTAAGCCAACCAAAAAGATCCAACAGTTCCTGCGACCGGTGAAAGACGCCAGGGATCCACTCTCGTCGTGCGGGGTGTACAGTATTCCTTGTACGTGTGGCCAGGTCTACATAGGCACCACGAAGCGTAGTGTCCGGACGCGCCTCTCTGAACATCGGAGATACTGCCGCCTGGGCCAGCCGGAAAAGTCCGCAGTTGCTGAACACGCTCTGTCCCACGACGATCACCGGGTGATGTTTGATGAAGCCCGCGTGTTGTCTTCTGTCCGGGGTTACTTCACTCGCCTGCATCTGGAGTCCATCCATATTCATAAGAATGCGTCCGTCGCTATGAACCGCCTATGTATGTAGCATGTAGCACTGTAGTAGCGGGGCGTCTTTGCACCCGGTGCATGACTGCAGCATCTGGGACGAGCCCAATGGCTGCCTGTGGATAGACATAGTTCTGGTTCATTCGACAGGTAACCTAGAATAAAATAGGAATGGACAACCGCCAACCAGTTAACTGAGAAGGCGGGGGAGAAAGGTTTTCAATTTTATTTTTATTTATTTTAAAATTACAGCAATCAGTGAGCACTGCCGCAAGGACGGGTTCAGGTGACAGATGTCACGCGTTCCCAGTCCTGCGTGCAGACGCCGTGAGGCGTCGGTCGCTCCCCGCGAGGCAGAGAGCCTCCGTGCCAGTGATAGCGCGTAGCAGCGGCATTCAGCGCGGTCGGCATACTAGGAAGGGAGGAAGGAAACAGCTTTGCAGGTAAATTCTGGGGCATGGGCAGATAGTGAATATGCAAATTTTGAGGTTTAAATTGTCTTAAACTTATGGCGGGCCATCGAGAATCGCCCGAGGGCGTTTGACCCGGTCAGGGGGAGGTGGTTGCGTGGTGCTGATGGTCCTGAGGTAAGGGAAGGAAGAGGTCTCAGCTGCGGCAAAGAGAGTCGCAGCTAATGACCAGACAAAGGCTGAGAGAGCAGGAACTCGTAGACCTCCTCGAATTACACTGTTTCGAACAAACCAAGGAGATCCCGACAAGGAACGGAGGGTTCTGGATTGGAAACTTTCCAGCCTACGCCTGTTGGCGGCGGAGGCAAGTGACCACCAAACAGGTGCCGCATAGGTCAGTACAGACCGGAGAAACAACAGATAGAGGGTAACTTTCGTGCGCAGCGCCAGGGGGCTGCGGCACGCGAGGTATGGGTAAAGTTTGGCTCGGACGCCGCGAGCCTTGGCATGGGTGTCCGTCACGTGGGCGTTGAAGCAAAGGCGACGATCTAGCCGAACGCCTAGATACTTCACCGACTCTTTGTAGGCAATAGGCCTCCCTTCAAGGGAGAGGGGCTGGCAGCGGGAGATGGACTTACGAGTGAAACAGATCGCCTCGGATTCTCCGTATTGATCGTCACCCGCCATTTCCGTAGCCAGTCCGGAAGCTGGTCCAACTGACGCTGCAACTGTGTACTCGCAAAACGCGGGGACACAGAGCTGTAATGATACATTGCATCGTCAGCGAACAAAGACAACGTGACTCCGGGCAATACAGGCAGGTCGTTCGTGTACACTAGGTACAGAACGGGGCCGAGGACTGATCCCTGAGGTACGCCGGCGGCGACAGGACGAACTGCAGAGCAGGTTCCGTCGACGCTCACCCTGAAGGTTCGGTCGCTGAGATACGACCGGAGGAAAAACACTATGGACGATGGTAAGGGGGAGTTAGCGAGTTTGAAGAGAAGACCTTCGTGCCAGACTTTATCGAAGGCCTTGCTCACGTCCAGCAGTGCGGCGGCCGTAGCCGCTCGCCTGTTGGTGGCGTCAGAGAGTTGCGTTACCACGCGGACTAGTTGAAGCGTGGTCGAGTGCTCTCTGCGAAACCCGAACTGTTCGTTGCGGATAAAATTATCCAACAACGGCGAGATGCGGGCCAGCAGGAGCCGCTCGAACACCTTCGAGATAACTGGCAAGAGAGATATTGGCCGATAGCTTTCAGGAAGCATGCGCGGCTTGCGGGGTTTAGGAACCATAACGATGTTGGCATTTTTCCACAGGCGGGGAAAGTACTGTAGCCGGAGACAAGAGTTGAACAGCTCGAGAACGAGGTCAACGCCTGAGGCCGGGAGATATTGTAATGCAGCGGCCCCGATCCGGTCAGGACCGGGGGCGCGACGGCGGTTTAGTCGACAGACAGACGAAACTAGTTCGTCTCTGTCGAACGGGAGGTCTGGGCCAGCGGGAGGGCGAGAAAAATAACCAGATAGGAAGTCCCGGACTTCTGCCGAGTGAGCAGGGTCCGAAACGCCTCGATGAACGGTAAATTGCGACTCCATGCAGTCGGCGAAGACCTCAGCCTTGCCTTCTGATGAAGACACAACCCCGTTCGGGGTTTCCAGCGGGTTGCGAGTACTCTTCTCGCGGGTCAGTCTACTCACCGCTCTCCAGACGGAGGCGTGGTCGACTTCAAGAGACTCAAGGGATGAGTCCCATCGATCAGAGTTTACGTCCCGCAGTAGCTGCTGAACGTAAAGGGACTGTTGTTGAAATCGTTGCTTAACGACTGGGTCTCGGGTTCTTTGCCATCTGCGGCGGAGCTGGCGCCGTAGCCAGATGGCGTGGAGTACTTCCGCAGGTAAGGCCGATTTACGATGATTCACCTCGAGTGCGTAGGTGTGTCGATCCATGACACCTTGGACCAATTCCTGAAGGTTTGTGGCGCGGAGATCCAGATCGTCACGAGTGACGATTGGGTCCGCCGGGAGAGATGGTAACCTTCGAGAGAGCTCGTCATGATAGGATCGTCAGTTGACTCTCCTAACAATCTGAGCGGGAAGTCGGGGTGACGCCGACAGCTCTCGAACAGTTATAACAAGGGGATTGTGATCGGACGAAAGGTCCGACACAGAGGAGACCTCGATGTTGCGGGCAACGTTCTTGACAACTACTATGTCAAGAACGTCCGGCCGATGGCCGTGAAAGGGGAAGTAGGTAGGGTCTTCAGGGCCGATGACATTAAGTGCCGGGTCGCCAGAGACGAACCGGAACAGAGAATTTCCATAGGCGTTGACAACGCGGCTGTTCCATGAAGGGTGTTTGGCGTTTAAGTCGCCGGCTACAATGGTTGAGAGGGGGTGGTCGAGGAGGGCGTCCCACTCCTCGGGCGGTGGCGGAGTTCGCCGGCCAGGCCGGAGGTACGCAGAAACAACGCGCAGCTCCGATCCGCCGGCGTCCACCGCCACCGCGCAGCCTTCAATAATAGATGTATCTAGAGGAGGCAAAAGCCTGTGGGATATCCGCCTGTGGACTAAAACAGCTGTGCCCCCCGAGGGGGGACAGCGAGGCCGTAGGGGACGATCCTGACGATAACAGGCATAGGCAGGAAGGGAAAACGAGTGGTAATGAGCCAGATGAGTCTCGGAAAGAAGGATGATATCAACATCATACTCCGTCACGAAAGTCATCAGTTCAGATCGTCTGGGGAGTAGCCCGAAGGCATTCCACGCAACGATCCTCAGGCTATTAGCCATTTAGGGGAAGTAGAGGAAAGAGGGTAGCTAACGATTGGAACACCAGGGCAAGCACAGTGGTAGTGTCGCGAGCAGTCCTGATGGATGCAACAAGATTATCTGCCCAGGCAGTCAGGGGATCCGCCGAAGCCCGGGAAGATTCCCGGGATTCAGGAGGACAAGCCTGACTGGCCTCGACAGGGGTAGCAGATGGCGCTGGGCTGGTGGTCTGAGTAGTAGACTGCTCACTGGTAGGTTGAGGACGATGGCTGGGGGCGGGACGAGCCCGCGGAGAGGGTACAGGTGGAACCTGTGATGATTTAGGTCGGCCGGCGGAGTTCCGGCGACGACGAGAGCGCTTGGGTTTGCCCGGTCGGGCTGGAGGCGGGGCTGATTTAGCGGCCATGGCCGCGTAGGAAGGTGCGGGCGCTCCGGCAGGCGCCGGTGTTGAGGCCGCTGCAGGCGGCGCCGAAGCGACGACTGCAGGCGAGACAGCGGCACCGGAAGCAACCGAAGTTGCTGCCGGGACCTTGGCAGATGAACGAGAGAGAGGTGGGAATGCCTCTCGCCGGTTAGGGCCAGGACCAGCTACACGGCCAGCCTGCGCGCCAGGGCGCACAGGAGGTCGCTGCGGTTTCATGGCGGCGATAAAGTTAGGGCAGCCTCGGTAATTAGCCGGGTGGGCTCCGTCGCAGTTGCAGCATTTAGCTGTGTACCCCACCTTTGGCTTATCACAGCCACGATGAGGCTCAGCACAACGCACGCAACGCGGGGGCTGATGGCAAAAGATACTGCTGTGGCCGAACCTCTGGCAGTTAAAACACTGCGAGGGGCCGGGCCGCGGGTCAAATGTTCGGACTTGCACCCGTAGGTGCAGATGATTCTGGAGAGTGTAAATCTCCTCGAAAGGGCCTACTTTCAGTAATTTTACAAGAAAGCTGTTAACAGGTCGGCGGTCATCACTATTGCCAACATGCAGGACGCTTACCGCGGTCGGCGCATAGCCGAGCGCAACAAGTTCCTGCCTGATGGCATCAGGTTCGGTAAAGGAAGGAATTCCCGACAGAACGACCTTGATTTCTCGCTCTGACGGGAGGGCAAATGTATGAAAAGAAATCTTACGCTCTGTCAGGAATGACTGAACAGAGCGGAAGTCCGGGATTGTAGCGGTCGCCAGCTTTAGCGAGGCGCCTTGGCACCTCGCCTCGACCTTGACCGAAGGGAAAGCTCGGGATAAGGAACGTAAAAGTTCAGAATAATTCCTATTATCAGGAATTACAATGGGAGGAATGCGAGGAGAAGACACAGTTTGGGTAGTAGCTGGATACTCACGTTGCACGCGCTGAGTGCCGCTGTTACCATGATTAGACGGCAGATCTGCAGCTGAGGCGGGCGGCGGAGTTTGAACCGCCGAGTCCAGAGTCCAGAGTCCAGAGTTGAACGGAGCAGCAGCTAGTCGTGCTCCGGTGGTCGCAGTGTCCGGGTGATACCCGATGACTGCATGTTGCCTTGCTGTTACCTTGGCTAGCGATCTCGCGCTTTGAAAGGAATGGGACCTCCATCAATTTTATTTTGGAGGGACAGGATGTTATGATTTTACTTGGACCCTGGGACCTCGAAGAGACCCGTGACGGCAGAATGGGGGAGACCTCGAAGACCTTTCGCGTGAGAAGCAGGAATGACCCTCCCACAACGGGTAGGGCGCCCCCAGCCGCTCAGGAAAAGTCGCCGAGGGCTGCCAGGCGGCAATGTCGGCGCACGGGAGAGAGCGTAGGAGGAGGCAGCGTCCACCAGAGGTGGCACTAGGCACACCTAGGGCGAGCGCAGACCCCCCTCTAGTCTGTCGCCGAGCGCCAGCACGGACATGAGAAAGAAGGAAGGAGGAGGAGCGTGAAAATTCTCAAGGTCGGGGGGATGGGGCAGATGTTCTGTAAGTGCTTATGGGGGGTCGTCGAGCAACGCTCGGGGGCGTTTGTGGCGTCTAGGTGGTGGGCCGACGTCTGTGCTTAGTCGACGGATGTGAGGATGGGTCGAGACATAGGCTCGGGAGAATAGTTTGAGGGCTAGGGACCGAACGAATTCGGTAAGTGAAGGAACCTTCAACCCTCGCCTGATGGCATCATTTCTGACAAACCAGGGAGAGTTGGAGATGTAGCGGAGGGTTCGGGATTGGAAAGCTTCCAACCGGGCGACAACGGATGGGCTGAGTAGTACCCAAAAGGCGGGGGCTGCGTAAGTCAGGATTGCCCTAAGAAAGAGCAAGTAGATGGTGAGTTTAGTGCGCACAGGCACTGAACCCCGATGAGAGAGAAAGGGAAATAGTTTGGCTCTGACGCCTCTGGCGCGCTGGAGACTCAGAGAGACATGAGGTGCAAAGCTTAGGCGTCGGTCAAGAGTGACGCCCAAGTACTTTACAGTCCGTTTCCACTCGATTGGGCTCCCTTCAAGGGAGAGGGACTGGCAGCGGGAAGTTAATTTACGAGAAAAGGCGATCGCCTCGGATTTCTCCGCATTGACCGCCATCCTCCACTTCCTTAGCCAGTCCGGAAGTACGGCGAGCTGACGTTGCACCAGACCAGCTGCGAAATCAAGACTCGCAGAGCTGGCGTGGTACATAGCGTCATCCGCATAGAGCGAGAGAGTGACTCCAGGCTGAACAGGCAGGTCGTTCGTGTACACGAGGTACAGAACGGGGCCAAGGACAGATCCCTGAGGTACGCCTGCGGCGACTGGTCGGACTGAACCGCCGAGGTGAAAGCATCTCCTTAAATAGTGTCTGGCATGGTCTATTTTCCATGGCCAATCAGAATTGAGTATGCCGGGCTGGCTTCTCATTGGTCCGTGCGATACACCTGAAGCGGACAAAATGTTATAAATAGAGGCATCGTAGCAGTAACTCACTGTTGCTTGTTCCCAGTCCATTGGGAGACGTGTTCGGCGTATCATCCATTCGAACACATTTTTCTTTCTTTTGCTACTGAAGATGGCCACCGGTGGTGCGGCCGAAACGTTTAGCAGCATCTTAAGCAATCGACCACGGCCTTTCAGCCCGGAAGTTTTAGAAAATAATCGTAATGACACCGGCCGTGAAAGCCTACGCACTAAGATTAAGAACCTCTACGGGGAGGAGGTTTTAAAGAAAATTAAAAAACTGGAGACGCTACGCAAGAAGAAAGCCAGTCTGCTGTGTTCCTGGGCCTTTTTACTTCGATGTAGAGACTCGGGAACCGTTCCAAGGTTCCTACGACATAGACACTTATTTAATACACCACAGGCCAACAGGATATACAGAACAACGGAGAATGCCATGCTGCGAGAACGCATACACTACACAAGAAAAGAGTTGGCATTAAATGACCAAGAACTGTTTAAACTGGATTTACATCTCAGCAGTACCCTCCAACGACATGATTGGGAGATGTTGGATGGACTCACTTATAATGCTTTTGAGTCGTGTCATGCCAGTACTAGTCAGAGACAGCGTGATAAATTCGAGCGGTTCGCTTCCCAGAACATCAGGGGAAGAACACTGGATAGTGACAGGATGGACGGGATGGTTGTAAACCTATCGAACCGTCAACTAACACCACATGAGACCTCGGTGTTAGCCAAAGGTGAGAAGTTTGCAGTTACCCCGAAGGCAGTACCGGTGGAGGAAATAGTGGCGAGCGTGGAGGCAGGCATCCGAGGACTACCCCGAGACCAGGCAGATGAAATACGTATGGAAGCTTCTAGGGCCCTTAGAAGGGCCGCTCCGCCAAAATGCAATCTTCTGTCGGCGGAGTTGCGAGCCTTGAGGGAATTAAAAAGGGATGAATCCATTGTCATTATGCCGGCGGATAAGGGGAGTGCCACTGTGGTCTTGAACACCGAAGACTACCAGCGGAAGATTGAAGGTTTATTAGATCCGGCCACTTATCGGAGGCTGAACAAAGATCCGACTACAACTGTTTTGAGAAAAACGGATTCTTTGATTAAGCACTCTTCTCTGGCGCCTGATGTGAAGACGGCCGTCCGGTGTTCGGAGGCCCTTCCCCCTCGTCTCTATGGTTTACCGAAGATCCACAAGGAAGACGTTCCGCTGAGGCCCATCGTCAGTGCTATTGGCTCGCCTACTTACACCTTGGCAAAGCACCTCACTGGACTGCTCAAGCCGCACATCGGGCAGACGGATTCTTTCGTCCGGGACTCTTCTGATTTCCTTCGGAGGATCCGGGAGTTGGTGCTGGAGCCTGGCGATGTTCTCGTGAGTTTTGATGTGGTCTCCCTTTTCACCATGGTCCGTCTTGGGGTATTTGGGTGACCTGTTCTCGGCGGACATCACTGCTTTGTTCCGGCAGGTCCTAACAACGACCTACTTCCAGTGGAATGGCGGCTTCTATGAACAGTTGGATGGCGTCGCCATGGGAAGTCCTCTCAGCCCTGTGGTTGCAAACTTCTATATGGAGAAATTTGAAGAGTTGGCAATTTCATCTGCGCCTCTGAAGCCGAAGTGTTGGTTGCGGTATGTGGACGACACTTTCGTGGTCTGGAGCCATGGGGATGAAGAGTTGGAACGCTTCCTTGGACATCTGAACGCTGTACACCCGCGCATACAGTTTACGATGGAGCGCGAGAGTGGTGATCAATTGGCTTTTCTGGATGTGTTGGTCCTGAAAAGGACCGATGGCAGCTTGGGACATAAAGTTTATAGGAAGCCAACGCACACCGACAGATATCTGCACAAGACCTCCAATCATCATCCTAGGCAGAAGAGGGCGGTGCTGAAGACTCTGGTAGACCGGGCAAAGAGAATCTGTGAGCCTCAGTATCTCGAAGATGAGTTTCGGCATCTCGAGAAAGCGCTGCAGTCCAACGGCTATTCTGCTGCGGAGGTTAGGAGAGCTGCCCGGCCGAGAAGATCTGGTAGGCCGGACCAGTCGGAGTTGCCTGAGGTTGTTGGCTCTGCTGTCTTGCCCTACATCCGTGGCGTGACTGATCGCATCGGCAGGTTGCTGAGTAAGCGGGGCGTCAGGACGATCTTTAAGCCAACCAAAAAGATCCAACAGTTCCTGCGACCGGTGAAAGACGCCAGGGATCCACTCTCGTCGTGCGGGGTGTACAGTATTCCTTGTACGTGTGGCCAGGTCTACATAGGCACCACGAAGCGTAGTGTCCGGACGCGCCTCTCTGAACATCGGAGATACTGCCGCCTGGGCCAGCCGGAAAAGTCCGCAGTTGCTGAACACGCTCTGTCCCACGACGATCACCGGGTGATGTTTGATGAAGCCCGCGTGTTGTCTTCTGTCCGGGGTTACTTCACTCGCCTGCATCTGGAGTCCATCCATATTCATAAGAATGCGTCCGTCGCTATGAACCGCCTATGTATGTAGCATGTAGCACTGTAGTAGCGGGGCGTCTTTGCACCCGGTGCATGACTGCAGCATCTGGGACGAGCCCAATGGCTGCCTGTGGATAGACATAGTTCTGGTTCATTCGACAGGTAACCTAGAATAAAATAGGAATGGACAACCGCCAACCAGTTAACTGAGAAGGCGGGGGAGAAAGGTTTTCAATTTTATTTTTATTTATTTTAAAATTACAGCAATCAGTGAGCACTGCCGCAAGGATGGGTTCAGGTGACAGATGTCACGCGTTCCCAGTCCTGCGTGCAGACGCCGTGAGGCGTCGGTCGCTCCCCGCGAGGCAGAGAGCCTCCGTGCCAGTGATAGCGCGTAGCAGCGGCATTCAGCGCGGTCGGCATACTAGGAAGGGAGGAAGGAAACAGCTTTGCAGGTAAATTCTGGGGCATGGGCAGATAGTGAATATGCAAATTTTGAGGTTTAAATTGACTTAAACTTATGGCGGGTCATCGAGAATCGCCCGAGGGCGTTTGACCCGGACAGGGGGAGGTGGTTGCGTGGTGCTGATGGTCCTGAGGTAAGGGAAGGAAGAGGTCTCAGCTGCGGCAACGAGAGTCGCAGCTAATGACCAGACAAAGGCTGAGAGAGCAGGAACTCGTAGACCTCCTCGAATTACACTGTTTCGAACAAACCAAGGAGATCCCGACAAGGAACGGAGGGTTCTGGATTGGAAACTTTCCAGCCTACGCCTGTTGGTGGCGGAGGCAAGTGACCACCAAACAGGTGCCGCATAGGTCAGTACAGACCGGAGAAACAACAGATAGAGGGTAACTTTCGTGCGCAGCGCCAGGGGGCTGCGGCACGCGAGGTATGGGTAAAGTTTGGCTCGGACGCCGCGAGCCTTGGCAAGGGTGTCCGTCACGTGGGCGTTGAAGCAAAGGCGACGATCTAGCCGAACGCCTAGATACTTCACCGACTCTTTGTAGGCGATAGGCCTCCCTTCCAGGGAGAGGGGTTGGCAGCGGGAGATGGACTTACGAGTGAAACAGATCGCCTCGGATTCTCCGTATTGATCGTCACCCGCCATTTCCGTAGCCAGTCCGGAAGCTGGTCCAACTGACGCTGCAACTGTGTACTCGCAAAACGCGGGGACACAGAGCTGTAATGATACATTGCATCGTCAGCGAACAAAGAAAACGTGACTCCGGGCAATACAGGCAGGTCGTTCGTGTACACTAGGTACAGAACGGGGCCGAGGACTGATCCCTGAGGTACGCCGGCGGCGACAGGACGAACTGCAGAGCAGGTTCCGTCGACGCTCACCCTGAAGGTTCGGTCGCTGAGATACGACCGGAGGAAAAACACTATGGACGATGGTAAGGGGGAGTTAGCGAGTTTGAAGAGAAGACCTTCGTGCCAGACTTTATCGAAGGCCTTGCTCACGTCCAGCAGTGCGGCGGCCGTAGCCGCTCGCCTGTTGGTGGCGTCAGAGATTTGCGTTACCACGCGGACTAGTTGAAGCGTGGTCGAGTGCTCTCTGCGAAACCCGAACTGTTCGTTGCGGATAAAATTATCCAACAACGGCGAGATGCGGGCCAGCAGGAGCCGCTCGAACACCTTCGAGATAACTGGCAAGAGAGATATTGGCCGATAGCTTTCAGGAAGCATGCGCGGCTTGCGGGGTTTAGGAACCATAACGATGTTGGCATTTTTCCACAGGCGGGGAAAGTACTGTAGCCGGAGACAAGAGTTGAACAGCTCGAGAACGAGGTCAACGCCTGAGGCCGGGAGATATTGTAATGCAGCGGCCCCGATCCGGTCAGGACCGGGGGCGCGACGGCGGTTTAGTCGACAGACAGACGAAACTAGTTCGTCTCTGTCGAACGGGAGGTCTGGGCCAGCGGGAGGGCGAGAAAAATAACCAGATAGGAAGTCCCGGACTTCTGCCGAGTGAGCAGGGTCCGAAACGCCTCGATGAACGGTAAATTGCGACTCCATGCAGTCGGCGAAGACCTCAGCCTTGCCTTCTGATGAAGACACAACCCCGTTCGGGGTTTCCAGCGGGTTGCGAGTACTCTTCTCGCGGGTCAGTCTACTCACCGCTCTCCAGACGGAGGCGTGGTCGACTTCAAGAGACTCAAGGTATGAGTCCCATCGATCAGAGTTTACGTCCCGCAGTAGCTGCTGAACGTAAAGGGACTGTTGTTGAAATCGTCGCTTAACGACTGGGTCTCGGGTTCTTTGCCATCTGCGGCGGAGCTGGCGCCGTAGCCAGATGCATGGAGTACTTCCGCAGGTAAGGCCGATTTACGATGATTCACCTCGAGTGCGTAGGTGTGTCGATCCATGACACCTTGGACCAATTCCTGAAGGTTTGTGGCGCGGAGATCCAGATCGTCACGAGTGACGATTGGGTCCGCCGGGAGAGATGGTAACCTTCGAGAGAGCTCGTCATGATAGGATCGTCAGTTGACTCTCCTAACAATCTGAGCGGGAAGTCGGGGTGACGCCGACAGCTCTCGAACAGTTATAACAAGGGGATTGTGATCGGACGAAAGGTCCGACACAGAGGAGACCTCGATGTTGCGGGCAACGTTCTTGACAACTACTATGTCAAGAACGTCCGGCCGATGGCCGTGAAAGGGGAAGTAGGTAGGGTCTTCAGGGCCGATGACATTAAGTGCCGGGTCGCCAGAGACGAACCGGAACAGAGAATTTCCATAGGCGTTGACAACGCGGCTGTTCCATGAAGGGTGTTTGGCGTTTAAGTCGCCGGCTACAATGGTTGAGAGGGGGTGGTCGAGGAGGGCGTCCCACTCCTCGGGCGGTGGCGGAGTTCGCCGGCCAGGCCGGAGGTACGCAGAAACAACGCGCAGCTCCGATCCGCCGGCGTCCACCGCCACCGCGCAGCCTTCAATAATAGATGTATCTAGAGGAGGCAAAAGCCTGTGGGATATCCGCCTGTGGACTAAAACAGCTGTGCCCCCCGAGGGGGGACAGCGAGGCCGTAGGGGACGATCCTGACGATAACAGGCATAGGCAGGAAGGGAAAACGAGTGGTAATGAGCCAGATGAGTGTCGGAAAGAAGGATGATATCAACGTCATACTCCGTCACGAAAGTCATCAGTTCAGATCGTCTGGGGAGTAGCCCGAAGGCATTCCACGCAACGATCCTCAGGCTATTAGCCATTTAGGGGAAGTAGAGGAAAGAGGGTAGCTAACGATTGGAACACCAGGGCAAGCACAGTGGTAGTGTCGCGAGCAGTCCTGATGGATGCAACAAGATTATCTGCCCAGGCAGTCAGGGGATCCGCCGAAGCCCGGGAAGATTCCCGGGATTCAGGAGGACAAGCCTGACTGGCCTCGACAGGGGTAGCAGATGGCGCTGGGCTGGTGGTCTGAGTAGTAGACTGCTCACTGGTAGGTTGAGGACGATGGCTGGGGGCGGGTCGAGCCCGCGGAGAGGGTACAGGTGGAACCTGTGATGATTTAGGTCGGCCGGTGGAGTTCCGGCGACGACGAGAGCGCTTGGATTTGCTCGGTCGGGCTGGAGGTGGGGCTGATTTAGCGGCCATGGCCGCGTAGGAAGGTGCGGGCGCTCCGGCAGGCGCCGGTGTTGAGGCCGCTGCAGGCGGCGCCGAAGCGACGACTGCAGGCGAGACAGCGGCACCGGAAGCAACCGAAGTTGCTGCCGGGACCTGGGCAGATGAACCAGAGAGAGGTGGGAATGCCTCTCGCCGGTTAGGGCCAGGACCAGCTACACGGCCAGCCTGCGCGCCAGGGCGCACAGGAGGTCGCTGCGGTTTCATGGCGGCGATAAAGTTAGGGCAGCCTCGGTAATTAGCCGGGTGGGCTCCGTCGCAGTTGCAGCATTTAGCTGTGTACCCCACCTTTGGCTTATCACAGCCACGATGAGGCTCAGCACAACGTACGCAACGCAGGGGCTGATGGCAAAAGATACTGCTGTGATCCGAACCTCTGGCAGTTAAAACACTGCGAGGGGCCGGGCCGCGGGTCAAATGTTCGGACTTGCACCCGTAGGTGCAGAAGATTCTGGAGAGTGTAAATCTCCTCGAAAGGGCCTACTTTCAGTAATTTTACAAGAAAGCTGTTAACAGGTCGGCGGTCATCACTATTGCCAACATGCAGGACGCTTACCGCGGTCGGCGCATAGCCGAGCGCAACAAGTTCCTGCCTGACATCAGGTTCGGTAAAGGAAGGAATTCCCGACAGAACGACCTTGATTTCTCTCTCTGACGGGAGGGCAAATGTATGAAAAGAAATCTTACGCTCTGTCAGGAATGACTGAACAGAGCGGAAGTCCGGGATTGTAGCGGTCGCCAGCTTTAGCGAGGCGCCTTGGCACCTCGCCTCGACTTTGACCGAAGGGAAAGCTCGGGATAAGGAACGTAAAAGTTCAGAATAATTCCTATTATCAGGAATTACAATGGGAGGAATGCGAGGAGAAGACACAGTTTGGGTAGTAGCTGGATACTCACGTTGCACGCGCTGAGTGCCGCTGTTACCATGATTAGACGGCAGATCTGCAGCTGAGGCGGGCGGCGGAGTTTGAACCGCCGAGGTGAAAGCATCTCCTTAAATAGTGTCTGGCATGGTCTATTTTCCATGGCCAATCAGAATTGAGTATGCCGGGCTGGCTTCTCATTGGTCCGTGCGATACACCTGAAGCGGACAAAATGTTATAAATAGAGGCATCGTAGCAGTAACTCACTTTTTAGATCCAGAAATCTAAAAAGCCGCCCACGCTACCTGGAAGCTACCGCCCAATATCACTATTGCCAGTAATCTCGAAGGTATTCGAGCGTCTTCTCCTGGCCCGTATTCGGCCCCTGGTGGATGGTTTCATCCGCGAGGAGCAGTTTGGGTTTAGGCCGAGGCACTCGACTACTCTTCAGCTAGTACGGGTTGTCACCTATCTAGCCGACGCCGCCAACAATCATCAGGCAACAGGCGCTGTCGTGTTGGATGTGAGCAAAGCCTTCGATAAAGTCTGGCACGAAGGCCTGTTCTACAAACTGGCGCATTCGCCAATCCCGACATCTATCGTCCACTTGCTCCGATCCTATCTGACGGATCGTACCTTCAGGATCAGCGTAGATGGGGCGTTCTCTCGGGTTCGCCCTGTCTCCGCCGGCGTCCCACAAAGATCTGTCCGCGGCCCCGTTCTGTATGTAATGTACACGAACGATCTGCCTGTTTATCCCGGGGTCACGTTATCTCTATTTGCCGATGACGCGATGTTTCATTTTAGCTCGCTTTCGCCTTGGCGGACGAGCGTAATGTTACAACGCCAGTTGGCTATGCTTCCGGACTGGCTAACGAAATGGCGGGTAGCGATCAATACGGAGAAATCCGAGGCGATCTGCTTTACGCATAAGTCCATTTCCCGATGCCAATCCCTCTCCTTAGAGGGGAGACCCATCAACTGGACTGAGACGGTGAAGTACCTAGGTGTTCGGCTTGATCGGCACTTAAACTTCAACGCCCACGTGACCTCAACCCTCAACTTGGCTCGTGGCGTCAGAGCCAAACTATCACCTATGCTTTCGCGGAACAGCTGCCTGGCTGTCCTTACCAAACTTACATTGTATCTACTGTTCCTCCGAACAGTACTCACTTATGCGGCACCCGCCTGGTGGCCTCTCCTGTCGGCCACCAACAGGCATAGGCTGACTACATTTCAGAATTGGACCCTACGCTCCCTCACGGGGTCCCCGTGGTATGTGCGAAATACCGCCATACATCGGGGTCTCCGTGTTCCCACCTTAGAGGTCTTCGTCTGGTCCCTGGCAACGAATTTGTTCGCCAAGGCAGGCGAGTCCTCTTACCCGCACCTCCGAAGGCTTAACAGCATGGAGAATGCTCCGCCTCCTCGCCGCGTCAGGCGCCCTAGGGCGCTGCTAGACGACCCCCCCCCTAAGTTCATCACATGAACCCCCCAGAAACGAATCCCCCCAACCTTCTGGAAATCTGCACCGATCACCATCAATCACCACCTGCGCCTGCCGAAACTGTAGTCAATCATGCTGCGGCGGATTGAATGGATAGATTTATTGCCAGCATCGGCTTTGCCGATTCGGCAGGGCCTCGATCCGGGACATGGGATCTCGCGAGGTTGTGCAAATGCCTCCTTGCGAAAGCCGACTGCCCCGGTGATAAGTTCCGTCGACTCGGCCGCTGCCTTCGGGCGGACGAGCCTCTTGTATTCGCCGGCGCGTTTCTGAGTTTCCGTGGGCTATGTCCCGGCGACCAATGAGACGCGACCACGCGTTGCGATTGGCTGAAGCCTTGATCACGACTAAGTTCCCCGTCAGCACCTGCTTTGTTGATTTGGTAAGGTAATGACCTGAGACATGAGCTCCCGCGAGGTTGTGCAAGTGCCTTCCTTGCGAAAGCTGGCTGTCTCGGTGACATTACCCACCATTTCGGCCGACGCCCTAGGGCGCTCGAGCTTCTTGTCCTCGCCAGTGTGTCACCACGTTCCCAAAGGTTAGCCTGAGGGGACCATGGTGTCGCGCCTTGGCCGGACAATTGGCTGAAGCTAAAGCACTAGCTTGCCACCGTGGTGGCCATGTTAATTTATCATGGACCCGCGGACTGCACCATAACATCCTTGAGCAGAGCAAACGACCGCGCTGAACTGTTGGCACCTGGCGTTCATCAGGCTTAGGCCTGGACAACGCAAACAAATTAGGGCGCAAGACGCCCGTGCATCCATCCATCCATCCATCCGGGGTTTGGGCCAGTTTTCGCTTGCGTTTGGCAGATTTGCCCTCCACAAGCGAGAACTGTCCGTCCCCCGACCCAACACTACACATATCTACCGCACTATTATCACTTTCACTATCACTTTCACTGTCGTGAGGAAGTGGAGTGGAACGGAAGCCGGTTGAGCATGTTTCCATTAAGGAAACAAGCGGCGCCGGCAGAGGATTCGGGGGCGTATTCGACGCCATTTCGGACAAGCCGAAATGAACGTCTACGCTAGGTCTAGGATAGAGGGATCACCAGACACTGAAAACTATCCACAGGCACAATTGGACACAACACAGACCGCACAGCACACGGATACAAAAACTCCCGCACAAGCTAAATAAAAACTGATTTGCACTGTTGATGCGATGAATCCGATGAAGTTGATGATGCTGAAGATGATGGTGATGTTGATAATGTTGTAAAAACAATATTTCCGCAGAAATTAAGAAAAGTGTAGCATGTAGCATGTAGCATTGTAGTAGCGGGGCGTCTTTGCACCCGGTGCATGACTGCAGCATCTGAGTCGAGCTCAATGGCTGCCTGTGGATATACATAGGTCTGGTTCTTCGACTGGTGCCTAATATCAGGAATGGACAACCGCCAACCAGTTAACTGAGAAGGCGGGGGAGAAAGGTTTTAATTTTTATTTATTTTAAAATATTTGCAATCAGTGGGCACTGCCGCATGAACGGGTTCAGATGACAGAAGTCACCCGTTCCCAGTCCCGCGTGCAGACGCCGTGAGGCGTCGGTCGCTCCCCGCGAGGCAGAGAGCCTCCGTGCCAGTGATAGCGCGTAGCAGCAGCATTCAGCGTGGTCGGCATACTAGGAAGGGAGGAAGGAAACAGCTTAGCAGGTAAATTCTGGGGCTTGGGCAGATGGTGAATATTCAAATTGAGGTTTAAGCAGGTTACTTAAACTTATGGCGGGTCATCGAGAATCGCCCGAGGGCGTTTGACCCGGACAGGGGGAGGTGGTTGCGTGGTGCTGATGGTTCTGAGGTAAGGGAAGGAAGAGGTCTCAGCTGCGGCAAAGAGAGTCGCAGCTAATGACCAGACAAAGGCTGAGAGAGCAGGAACTCGTAGACCTCCTCGAATTACACTGTTTCTAACAAACCAAGGAGATCCCGACAAGGAACGGAGGGTTCTGGATTGGAAACTTTCCAGCCTACGCCTGTTGGTGGCGGAGGCAAGTGACCACCATACAGGTGCCGCATAGGTCAATACAGACCGGAGAAACAACAGATAGAGGGTAACTTTCGTGCGCAGCGCCAGGGGGCTGCGGCACGCGAGGTATGGGTAAAGTTTGGCTCGGACGCCGCGAGCCTTGGCAAGGGTGTCCGTCACGTGGGCGTTGAAGCAAAGGCGACGATCTAGCCGAACGCCTAGATACTTCACCGACTCTTTGTAGGCGATAGGCCTCCCTTCAAGGGAGAGGGGCTGGCATCGGGAGATGGACTTACGAGTGAAACAGATCGCCTCGGATTTCTCCGTGTTGATCGTCACCCGCCATTTCCGTAGCCAGTCCGGAAGCTGGTCCAACTGACGCTGCAACTGTGTACTCGCAAAACGCGGGGACACAGAGCTGTAATGATACATTGCATCGTCAGCGAACAAAGACAACGTGACTCCGGGCAAAACAGGCAGGTCGTTCGTGTACACGAGGTACAGAACGGGGCCGAGGACAGATCCCTGGGGTACGCCAGCGGCGACAGGACGAACTGCAGAGCAGGTTCCGTCGACGCTAACCCTGAAGGTTCGGTCGCTGAGATACGACCGGAGGAAAAACACTATGGACGATGGTAAGGGGGAGTTGGCGAGTTTGAAGAGAAGACCTTCGTGCCAGACTTTGTCGAAGGCCTTGCTCACGTCCAGCAGTGCGGCGGCCGTAGCCGCTCGCCTGTTGGTGGCGTCAGAGAGTTGCGTTACCACGCGGACTAGTTGAAGCGTGGTCGAGTGCTCTCTGCGAAACCCGAACTGTTCGTTGCGGATAAAATTATCCAACAACGGCGAGATGCGGGCCAGCAGGAGCCGCTCGAACACCTTCGAGATAACTGGCAAGAGAGATATTGGCCGATAGCTTTCAGGAAGCATGCGCGGCTTGCGGGGTTTAGGAATCATAACGATGTTGGCATTTTTCCACAGGCGGGGAAAGTACTGTAGCCGGAGACAAGAGTTGAACAGCTCGAGAACGAGGTCAACGCCTGAGGCCGGGAGATATTGTAATGCAGCGGCCCCGATCCGGTCAGGACCGGGGGCGCGACGGCGGTTTAGTCGACAAACAGACGAAACGAGTTCGTCTCTGTCGAACGGGAGGTCTGGGCCAGCGGGAGGGCGAGAAAAATAACCAGATAGGAAGTCCCGGACGTCTGCCGAGTGGGCAGGGTCCGAAACGCCTCGATGAACGGTAAATTGCGACTCCATGCAGTCGGCGAAGACCTCAGCCTTGCCTTCCGATGAAGACACAATCCCGTTCGGGGTTTCCAGCGTGTTGCGAGTTCTCTTCTCGCGGGTCAGTCTACTCACCGCTCTCCAGACGGAGGCGTGGTCGACTTCAAGAGACTCAAGGTATGAGTCCCATCGATCAGAGTTTACGTCCCGCAGTAGCTGCTGAACGTAAAGGGACTGTTGTTGAAATCGTCGCTTAACGACTGGGTCTCGGGTTCTTTGCCATCTGCGGCGGAGCTGGCGCCGTAGCCAGATGGCGTGGAGTACTTCCGCAGGTAAGGCCGATTTACGATGATTCACCTCGAGTGCGTAGGTGTGTCGATCCATGACACCTTGGACCAATTCCTGAAGATTTGTGGCGCGGAGATCCAGATCGTCACGAGTGACGATTGGGTCCGCCGGGAGAGATGGTAACCTTCGAGAGAGCTCGTCATGATAGGATCGCCAGTTGACTCTCCTAACAATCTGAGCGGGGAGTCGGGGTGACGCCGACAGCTCTCGAACAGTTATAACAAGGGGATTGTGATCGGACGAAAGGTCCGACACAGACGAGACCTCGATGTTGCGGGCAACGTTCTTGACAACTACTATGTCAAGAACGTCCGGCCGATGGCCGTGAAAGGGGAAGTAGGTAGGGTCTTCAGGGCCGATGACATTAAGTGCCGGGTCGCCAGAGACGAACCGGAACAGAGAATTTCCATAGGCGTTGACAACGCGGCTGTTCCATGAAGGGTGTTTGGCGTTTAAGTCGCCGGCTACAATGGTTGAGAGGGGGTGGTCGAGGAGGGCGTCCCACTCCTCGGGCGGTGGCGGAGTTCGCCGGCCAGGCCGGAGGTACGCAGAAACAACGCGCAGCTCCGATCCGCCGGCGTCCACCGCCACCGCGCAGCCTTCAATAATAGATGTATCTAGAGGAGGCAAAAGCCTGTGGGATATCCGCCTGTGGACTAAAACAGCTGTGCCCCCCGAGGGGGGACAGCGAGGCCGTAGGGGACGATCCTGACGATAACAGGCATAGGCAGGAAGGGAAAACGAGTGGTAATGAGCCAGATGAGTCTCGGAAAGAAGTATGATATCAACATCATACTCCGTTACGAAAGTCATCAGTTCAGATCGCCTGGGGAGTAGCCCGAAGGCGTTCCACGCAACGATCCTCAGGCTATTAGCCATTTAGGGGGAGTAGAGGAAAGAGGGCAGCTAATGATTGGAACACCAGGGCAAGCACAGTGGTAGTGTCGCGAGCAGTCCTGATGGATGCAACAAGATTATCTGCCCAGGCAGTCAGGGGATCCGCCGAAGCCCGGGAAGATTCCCGGGATTCAGGAGGACAAGCCTGACTGGCCTCGACAGGGGTAGCAGATGGCGCTGGGCTGGTGGTCTGAGTAGTAGACTGCTCGCTGGAAGGTTGAGGACGATGGCTAAGAAAAGTGTGTGAAAGCATCTCCTTAAATAGTGTCTGGCATGGTCTATTTTCCATGGCCAATCAGAATTGAGTATGCCGGGCTGGCTTCTCATTGGTCCGTGCGATACACCTGAAGCGGACAAAATGTTATAAATAGAGGCATCGTAGCAGTAACTCACTGTTGCTTGTTCCCAGTCCATTGGGAGACGTGTTCGGCGTATCATCCATTCGAACACATTTTTCTTTCTTTTGCTACTGAAGATGGCCACCGGTGGTGCGGCCGAAACGTTTAGCAGCATCTTAAGCAATCGACCACGGCCTTTCAGCCCGGAAGTTTTAGAAAATAATCGTAATGACACCGGCCGTGAAAGCCTACGCACTAAGATTATTTGATTCTGTTTGAATCTGCGGCTGTTATCGTTTGCCATAGAAAACAATTACCTTTGATTAAAAAAAAAAGTTGCTGGTAAACTACCCCTTCCCCTTAACCGATCTTCACCAAAAACAATAGGTCTTGAATACTCTACAATTTAATGCTGTATGCAAATAATTATTTGATTCTGTTTGAATTTGCGGCTGTTATCATTTGCCATAAGCAAAAATCTACACACACACACACACACACACACACACACACACACACACACACACACACACACACACACACACACACACACACACACACACACACACACACACACACACACACACACACACACACACACACACACACACACACACACACACACACACACACACACACACACACACACACACACACACACACACACACACACACACACACACACTCGCGCGCGCGCGCACACACACGCAGACACTTTTCGAAAAATGACATTTTTTCATGTTTTGAGTGTAGTACAATCAGAATCTGCAATAATCTTGAACACGATTTTTTTTGCCAACACCAAACTTCCATTTCCTTAAGGAACATGGAAGTAATTAAAAAAAACCCTCAGCTTTGGCTGTTGTCAGGCTGTTGAAAGGAAAATTTATTTCTAGTATGAATGACAGTTCAAAACTCAGTTGTTTAAGACTGATGAAGGAATAAATCTTAATATATATTGTAGCATCACAAAATGATACATAACCAAAATTCAACTGAATTATCAAAATAGTTAGGGAACTTGATCAAATAAACAAATAATTATATAAAGGAAGGGTTATAATAGCTGAACCCATAAACCATGCATAAATAAAGAATAATTGCTACAGATGCATAAATAAATTCAAAACATAAATTAGCCTTATAAGCAAACAGAATAAATAACTTGACAAACAGACATCCAAAAGGACTAGACTAGACTATATCTTTGACATAATAAATTACCCAATCGATTAGGAGAGTGAGTGAATATATTTTAAAATAATATTGAAAGAAGTGATGTTAATAAAAGCAAAAAATGTATTTAGGGTTAAGAAAAATCAGTTATGTAACAAGCCTAACAGTCCAGCTAGGTCTCAGACCTAAGACTGCATTTGTAATTATCATAAGTATAGAGTTATAATAAAACTAGATAATTATGGACATAATTATGTGTATTAAGAAGAAAAAAGATAAATAGTGATAATTAAACTGTGCAAATGACACAGTGCAAACAATAATAAAAATATAAAGTATTGTGAACAAATGACCAGTAACTGGGAACCTAACCTTAAGGAAATGTATGACAAAAAACGATATACTTAGATTCAGTATAAAATATATTGTAAATATTGATTCAATTATATCTGAGTGTAACTAATAAACAAGTCAAATAGAGAGCATTATGTTGTAAAAATGTTGCAAGGGTTTTATTTTTGTATAATAATGTAGTAGTGTATGGTAGAAAGGAAAGACTACTATTGTATCATATATTAAAGAATGATAGAAACGTAAGGGAGAATGTAATGTAACTAAACTAGTAGCATAAAGTGTGACAAATAAACTGACTACTAGCCAATAATGTTAAAAGAAACCACTATTGTTGTTTATGGACACTTAATAACATAGTTAGTAAGAATTCAATGTAAAACCAAAACCATATCTACTTGGTAGATTAAAAGAAACAATATAATGTATAAAAAGTTGTAATAAACAATGTCCAATATGTAAAGAAATAGATAGGTTGTTAGATTAAGACATGAGTAATCTAAAGTGTTTATAATATACCAATAAGAATGTAATTATCAAGATATGTACGGTACTTGGACCAAAAAACACTACCTATACTGTGGAAGATATACAGGGACATTACAAGGTACAAAGCATGTTTTAAATAATCATGTGTATAGTAAAATATCATATTGTCTATTAGGATTAAGTACCAAATGTTACATTGTATTATAATTAAGTCATTTTATGGTAAGACTCCAGAATAGCCCAATGAGCACAAGACATTTTTAGGCCTATTCTGTAAGCCAATCATGATTAATAGTATTAAATTGTTTGTTAATAGCATAAAAACATATACCAATAAGAAAACAAAAAATGTAATAAAAAATATAACTTTTAAAAATAATGTATTAGCATAGGCCAGACATTAAAATTGTTCATTTTATTATTAATGTATGGAAACATATCATGTGAGGTCTTGAATTGATCAGAAGAAAGCAAGCAATGCAATGGTAATAATACATTGACAATTGTACTTAGCATAAGAAAATTATGTTAATTTTAAGAATTTTGTTAATTATGACCTTAGGAAACAAATGTGTCTCCACCCCAAAGACCCACGCTATCGCTGACAATGTATTAGCTATCAACCAATCGTAATTTTTATATTTGTTATATTTGGTCTCCAGTCGCAGTGAAATTGAAATTAATAAATACCTTTTTCTTTATCTGTGCTGCGACTACGTCTTTGATGTCTTACGACATGTTTCGGGAACACGTTCCCATCATCAGGTAAAATCGTTTTTCTTCTAGTTCATAACGAACGTGTCAAGAGTATAATAATTAAAATACATCAATACACAAACACATAACACAATGAGTACGACAGAACTCGGTCCACGTAACAGTGCGCACTGCCGTACTATAACTGACCGCGTAATCAAACTATATATTCGGCTGGTGTACACAAGCGTTATCACTCTTCAATACAGTATCATATAAACAGTGAGATTTAAATGTTAATTGATCATTAAGCAGTAGGTTTGGTTCAAATAAAAACGCTTTATATATTTCATATTCTTCCATGGCATCCATGTATCGGCTCTTACTGCATATTTGTATGGGCGTAAAGTTAGTTATCTGTGAAACCACTATAACTGTGATTGCTGTTTACCAGATGTAAAGAAAAGTTGGATTTGATTGACTTGATGTTCTTTTTTGGCAAATGTTCTTTATATCTGTCTTTAAATTTCCTGCCCGTTTGTCCTATGTAGAATTTATCACATTCACTACACTGGATTCTATATATGCCAAAACTGTTTTCGGTTGTTTTTTGTGTTTGAGGTTTTAATATGTTCAATATGTTATTGGTAGTTTTGAAGGACACGATGATGTCTAATTTTCTTAATTCATTTTTTATTATATTAGGAATCACATTAGTATATTCAACTGAAATATAATGGTTCTTTTTACCATCTAATTTTAATTTTCTTTCCATTTTATTCCTATGTTTGCGTATTAAGTTATCTATTATATCACTTTTATATCCATTATTGACAGCTATACGTTTAATAATATTTACTTCATCTTGAAAATCTTCCTGGTTCATAGGTATAGTTAAAAATCTATTTACGAAAGCATTAAAAGAGGCCATTTTCTGTGTATATGGGTGGAATGAATCAGCATGGACAGTTATATCCGTGGTAGTGGGTTTCCTGTATATTTTATATGTGATACAATCAGCGTTTCTTCGAACAGAAAGGTCTAAAAAGCTTAGGCAATTTTCATTTTCTACTTCCATGGTGAATTTTATGTTGTTCATGTATTTGAGTAACATGTCCATTTGTCTACAAGTGCCATTAAAAACCATGAACGTATCGTCAACATATCGCGTGTATGAGATAATTTTATCGTGGTAACTGTTACAGTTATATAGTTGGATCCATAGGTTGGCATATGGCGGTTACATTGGGGGGCAGAAACATTACCTTAATGTCACTATCTTGAAGCTCCTCTGCATCAGGGTGCATTGGAGCATTATCTACCAACAAAACTGCTTTTCTGGGTAAATTATTTTCTTTCAAAAACTTCTCTGTTGAAGGAATGACTTCCTTAAAAAACCAGTCTTTGAAAATTTCACTGCTCATCCATGCGCTTTTCTGACTGTAGTATTTTACAGGAAGAGCGTTTTTTGAAACTGTTTTAAAGGGTCTAGGATTTTTGGACTTTCCAATCATTGCAAGGTCCATTTTGAGGTTTGCTGTAGCATTGCTGCATGCTAAAATTGTCAGTCTTTCCTTACTACGCTTGTAACCAGGGGCTGCCGCTTCAGTTCTGGCTGCAAGACTCTTACTAGGTAACATTTTGTAATTAAGGCCTGACTCATCACAGTTAAATATCTGATCACCCGTTAGGCTTTCAATTTAAATAAATTCCTGAAATATTTTCTTGAATGCTTCCATTTCTTCAAAATTCTATGATAGTTTTTCACCACAAACACTTAACTGACAGATACCGTAGCGTTTCTTCCATCGGTTGAGCCAACCGACACTTGCTGTGAAATCTGGGTCCCCTTCATTGAATTCATTACGAAAATGCAACGCCTTTTGCTGTAAAATAGGCCCTGAAATAGGCACACCTTTGTCTCTGAACTATGTAAACCAAACATACAAAGATTCACTAACTTTTTCATAGTCACATTTTTTCATAGTTTATCTTTCTTTTAATGCACCCTCCATAACTCTTGATGCACACCATTTTTCTATTTCTATTCTTTTTTTCCAGTGTCCTACTGTTAACTGTCCAATGCCAAAGTCATCAGCTACCTTCTGCATTCTCTCTCCCTTGTCCAGTCTCTTGATTGCCTCAAGTTTTTGTTCCATCGATACAACAACTTTCTTTCTTTTCGTCGCCATACTTGCGTAAATTTCCACTTTTAAACAACACAATAACGTTTGTCAAATTAACACACACAGACACATACGCATGTAACAGACGATAAACCGACCCGCATACAATGATAAACTGCACTGCACTGAGTAGTGAGTTGTGACAGTGAGTGAGTGAGGGTTGGGCGAATGACAGACACATGAGTCATAGTGTAGACTGTACAGTCAGGGTAACTAATTAGCTGCGGTAGAGTCGGGAGCAACAAAAAATAGACTACGTTCACGCTCGCAACTTGCAGTTCTTGTTGCCGATTAATGCATTTGTTGTTTTTTTTTTTTTGCGGTGGGACGTCGGATAATATGGAATGTCGGATAAGCGAAGGTCGGATAAACGAGACTCTACTGTATTTAAATTATTCAACCAGATAAGTGAATTGACATAAAATTAAACTGAAATAATTAAATTATGGTTAAGAATTTTAATTAACCAAGTAATATATTGGTTTCACTAATAAACAATTACCTTAATAACCAGTTTAGATTAGGTTACCAATCGGCAGGGCCGGCCCTGGGGTAGAGCGAGAGGAGTGACCTCTCTAGGCGCCGGGTGAGGAGCGGCGCCAAAATCCGATTGTGAAAAAAATAAAATTTTGTTGGCGCTTTTTTGTTTATTAGTTTATTTGTTTATTAGTAAACTAAAACTAATAAAAACATGCCTAAGATCAACAATGGCCAAGGAAAAATTGTCAAATCTGGTAATTTTATCAGTTGAAAATGATATTGCTCAATCCATTTCGAATGTGGATTTAATTACCAAATTTGCAAGTGCCAAAGCAAGGAGGATAAATTTTATTTAAATTTATTTTTAGCGACATTTATAATATGATTAAGCGAGCACGTTTGTATACAATCTAGGTCTTCTTCACAACTGATGGCCTTGCACGGTCCCTTTATAATTAGGTACATAGAGTTTTTAGAATTTGTTTATTATTTTTATTATCATTATCACAGTAGTACGTAAAATACTACATAGAATATCGAGGTCCTGTTTTTTTTTTATTATGTTATCTGATTCGTTTTTAGTTTTAGAATTATTCAAACTGATCCAAATGTTAAATACCAGATACTAATTAATAGTAATTTTGCTTATGCTGCAGCAAGAGTTCAATATGAATAGCAACTTAATTATGATTCAATAAACATATTGATTTTTGAAAAGTTGTTGTTTTACTTAACAGAAACTGAATTATAATTGATTCGAAAGGTGTCGACGATGGGGCGCCGAACGGGATTCTCTCTCCACCCTAATAAAGGGCTAGGGCCGCCGCTGCCAATCGGTTTAAACAACGTAAGGTATTTCTTTGACAACTAATTACACAGTAAGATAACAATCCATAACTTTATGGAATATTAATATAATTTTCCATATGGCGCCCAATCTAGTTATAAATCTACCAATGAATAACTTACAATATTGGTAATAAACATTAAATTACAAGTTAATTAACTGAGCCAAATAGTATAGAACATTATAACATTCAACATTATAGTATCACCCTAGTAACACTGACAGAGATAATAAAGGGAGTGGTGTTATAGAATATATATATATATATATATATATATATATATATATATTAAACTTTCACTGTGAACACTTACTTTTTGGTTTTGTTTCCCAGACGTTTCGACGTGGTGTTCATCTTTCTCAGTGGGATTTCAAAACCAAAAAGTAAGTGTTCACAGTGAAAGTGTAATATATATATATATAATATTTTAAATAAGTGAATGAAGAGGATGTACCAACAAGATAATTATTTAACATATATATTAGGGTGTTTCATTTTTCCAAAGATGTGATTTTCACATGACTTTGCTTACGCCCCGAGTCTCAGTGATGTAAAAGATATATATGCCAAATTCCAAGAAGATTGGATAATATTTAGGGGTTGCACACATTGATCACTTTTATCTCAAACAAGTGAAATTTCTAATATTGAAGTGCTTTGCACTAATGGGCTTCTCATGTATTTCTTTCATCTGTTGCAGGTAATTGAACTTTAAAATGGGAACCAAAAGAGGAATTTGGCTGCTAGAGAAGGTGCCTAGTGGTGAGTTTTTAGGAGCTCGGCTCCCTTCAAAGGAACAAGTACTTTTATTTTTTTATTTACCATCACAAGGAAATGAAAGAAACACTTTCGGATGCTGCTAAATCTACCAGTACTAAACTACAGGAAGTGTGGAGGAAAGCAAATATCCCTGTTAAGACGGAGGAGAATATCCGTGCTGGTATACAAAAGCTGTACAAAGAATACAAATATCTGGGTAAAATCGAAGAGTCACTCTTTGAAAATCCTCCTCATTTGGTCTTGCATTGGGACAGTAAACTGTTGCCCTCAGTTGCCCATGGGAATGTCAAAACTTTGGAAGATAGAGTTGCAGTTCTAGTGACTGGCAAAGATTTTGAGCATTTGCTTGGCGTACCTGTTGCCCTGAAAGGCACTGGTGAGCAGATGGCTGAAGTAGTTATTCGGGAAGTGGACCGATTTGGGCTACGTGACAATATCACCGGTATATCTTTTGATACTACAGCATCTAATACAGGACTGATCCAAGGGGCATGTACCAGAATTGAAAGGGAATTCGGACGAACATTGTTGTGGTTGGCTTGCTGTCATCACACCCATGAACTAATATTGAAAGGAGTGTTTGAGGAGTGTTGTGGCATACCATCAAGTGGTCCTGACATCCAGATTTTTCTGAAGTTCCAAAGTCTGTGGGCTTCACTTGATAAGAAGTCATATACGACAATGCTGGATGAAGAAAGCCCTGTTCAAGGCTTTCTAGAAGAACAACGAGTGAAAATGGTTAACTACATCCAAAATGTCCTAAGAGACGGAAGTCATCCAAGAGAAGACTACAAAGAGTTATTACAACTCTCACTCCTGTACCTAGGAGGTTGGTCTAAAAACGACTTCAATTTCAGGATCCCAGGGGCTCTGCATCAAGCAAGGTGGATGGCAAAGGCAATATATGTACTTAAAATTGTCCTCTTCACTAAACAGTTGAATATTCCTCAACGAGAATTGAAAGGAATGAAACGGGTTGCATATTTTGTCAGCCTCTTATATGTTCGCTTTTGGCACGAGGCAATTGTAAGTCTATGGGCTCCAAAGAATGATTTGGATATGCTACAGCTTCTGAGCACTTACCCAGATTGCAGACGTCAGCAGACGTCAATAAAAGTGCTCTCACAGTTGCTAAGAGACACCTTTGGTATCTGTCAGACACAAACGTAGGATTGGCTTTTTTGGACGAACGTATTACTCAGGCTGTTAAGGAAAATATGACTAAAAATTTAAAAACCAAACCTGCAAAGAAAAAGGAAATGAAACGATTAGAGGGTAAAAACCTTGTTTTTGAAGGAAAAGACCTGAGCCATTTCGTTACTAATAAAACAAAGACGTTCTTTGAATTGTTTGGGATCCACGACGTGACAGAATACTGCAGTGATTCTCTAAGAAGCCATGTGAACGCTCTTGAGGTGGTCAATGATACCGCACAAAGAGGAATTGCTCTGATAAAAAAGTTTAACGAATCGGTCAGGGACGAACAACAAAAACAATTCTTGTTGAGGGTAGTCGAGCATCACAGAAAAGTCGTCACCAAGCGAACAAAAGAAGGGATTGCATCGTTCAAAGTTGATTAATATAACACATGTTTTGCCTATGATACTACCTATTAATCTTAGTGTCTAGTTTTAATATTATTTTAAGCTTTTGACTTCTAATTTTTCCAATAAAAGTAATTAACATTGAAAAATCGTATTTTTTGCCTACTTTTACAAAACTGATCAAAGTGTGCAACCTCTAAATATTATCCAATCTTCTTGAAATTTGGCATATATATCTTTTACATCACTGAGACTCGGGGCGTAAGCGAAGTCTGCAAAAATTTTACATTTTATTTTTTGCCTTATAAAATAAAACCCTAATATATATATGTCATTCCTAACCTTCTCATTGTGAAAGTTTCAGTCACAAAAAGAGCAAGTTGCAAGACATTGTTTGATGACTGACAGTGGCGTACGCAGAAATCAGTCTGGGGGGGGGGGCTTGAACCTTAGCAGTCCATATATTACCCTACTCTTCTACAACTTATAGTATAAGATAGAGTACACATACCAGTTAATGGTTAAAATTTATTAGTAGGCATATTATTTTAGTAGGTTTCACATTTTCTATATTACAAATGTATTACTCGTGATTGGGGGACTTGTGTCTCATTCCATTTTTTAATCAGTAATTTTAAAAACAATACTTTTTTCTTTCAAAAATTAAATATTTTTAATAAATTATTTATGTTTATTGTAATATTTAACAACAGATTCATTTTACTTCAATTATACTATAATATTATACATTAATATCAGTAGCATTGGGAATAAAGTTTTGCAACATTGGTATTTAACAACTATATATTTCAAATGACTTGCTAATTAACTACTGTAATTGTGTCAATACGAAAAACAGTTTTTCGTTAAACTGTTATACTTCTTACTGTTATACTACTATTTCACTAATACTTTATTAATGAAAAATTATACAAGTGCATATTAGCTGAATTCTTACAAAATTAGCAGCAGTATTTGAAAAATGAAAAAGAAACAATGTAAATTAAATAAGAATCAAGTTAACTATTAATTTACAATAGGTAAAGCATTTGTGTCCAAGCAAGCAATTTATAATTTAAAAAACCAAGACCATTCTCCTATTTCCTTGATTGGCAAATCGCTCAACAACATCTTTTAGTGCATTTATGCTAATTTATGTAAATTATTAAATTATTCAATTAAGTTGAATATTTAAATCAATAAAATTACGCAAATATATTATTCTGACAATTCAATGGGTGATTTGAGTGTATTCACTGTTAATTAGCATAATTATTGAGACTCTTAAGTATCATTGTCAACAATAAGACAGAATTTATTTAAACATGACAAATTAATTATTTGAGGTTAATTGCAATAATGAACGCAAGATATATATACGCAATAAATACTTATTTATTACACATTATTGAATAAGTAAATTCTTGATATACAAACGAGATTATGTCCTGTAAATACATTCAAACAAAACACATAATAACATAAATCATAATAATATTCATTTCGTCGTTCCCTGAAAAACAAGACATACAATGCTATAAATGCAACATACAATAATATAAATATGCACAAGCAATAAATAATCAAATATACTTCATTCTAAGCTAAATGCGTTCATTAATGCCCTCAGATGAGTGACTTTATTATTTAACATTATTACTTTTACGATTCATATAGATCTCTCTCGGGAGTAGCTCTTTGAAAAGAGACAGTGCAGTAGTAAGTATCAACTAGTATTAAAACATAAGGACTTAACTTGGAAAAAGCATATCCACAAATTCCATCGGTGTGAGATTCTATCCGTTGATGGGTTCCGTGTACATGGTTATCGCTGTTGATCGATGCGCACTGACACTTTCACTAGTGATAATCCCACTCGCGTTATGTGTAGTGTGATGTCGGAGTTATCCGCTTGGAATAAGTGTCTTTACAGTTTTATGTGGTAAAATGCTATCATTATTATTGGTGTCGTTTGATTAAGTGTTTACTGTAAGCGTGATTCATGTAGCTAGATACTTTTGTCTACCTTGGACGTGATGCGCGCTATGTATGCGCTAGTGTTCATGAGTGTTAATCCACTTAGTTCATGTGCTCAAGATTAGAATCATTATGGTTGGATAGTGTTTTATAATGTCTGAAATTGTCGCACAATGTTTTACTGTCGAAATGTTAATTCACTCGTAATGCATAATATGCATGCCGAACGTATCATAAAGTCTCTCGTATACACTTGGCATTTAATGATATTTATGTACATTCGCACTGCTTGTTACTGCGGTAAGTTCGGTAACTCGGATGATCTATCGAACACACGTTTTGTAGAACTAAGATTGAATTGAAATGTCTGAGTTCGACTAAGACCGAGACTTGGTTATAACTATGTCACTGACTGACTAACTGATTTGAAAGTTGAGTAAGTCGGAGTAAGTACCGAGTAAACTATTACGACTGTTAATCATACTACTACTATTACCGTTGCCACTACTACTATTACTGAGCAATTACCACTATTACTACTGAGCTCCGCGTCCTCGTAAACAGTTTTTATCAATCACCATCTACCAGAATGCAATTTCCTTACATCCACGCCTACGGCCGTTGTTGATAGGTTCATAATTTCCTTCCACCTTGTAGATTTTCGGTCATCGGTTTCCTGATTCGTCGTCCAAGTCGTCACTACTCTCTCCACCAGTCCCTTTGGAAGATGCCAAACTCTGGTTGGTCATTGGGCATCCCCCGAAGTACCCCAGCGACGAACGTTGCGTTGTTTCTCGGAAAATGGAGCCATTGCCCGCCTGTCTATCAATCCTTTGTTTCCATGTTGTCAAGGCACTCTGATATTACCTTTGTTAAGAGTCTGCAGTGTTTGGTCCATTGTTCGGGCACCCTTCGTTTTTTTCCGTCAATTACCAACTCTTCGCTGGACGTCATCCCTGGACTGCTCCCACGCTTTCTAGTTGTAAATCTGACTTGAAATCCGGGTTTGTTTTCACGCTGGGCCGAGTACGTATCTCGTATTCCTTGAATACCCGTCCCATTGTCTACATATATGTCAAAATTTCTCTGCACCCTTTGTTATTTAGTATTTCATTCATACGTACGCGCGTTACAACTTAACCCCGCAGCATGTGTTCCATCTAACTTCTGCGTAGCCAGGCTACTGGACTCTGCCTTTTGTTTGGTTTGTTTTGGTGTTGTAAATCGTAGCTAAGTTCGTTCTGTCAACGATGTTCCCAATTTTCTATTGTTACGTGTAGTCGGACGTTTCTTCATTGTTTCTCCACTGGCGTCGGGTCTGACGTGTGTCTAATCGTTCTTATTTACGACACTGGCCTGGGTAGTCAACTCGAGTGTGTGTGTGTGTGTACCTCTTGATCACAAAATTATAAAATTTAAAAATTTTTGAGCACTATAATCTTCAGGAGAGATGTCAATTTCCCTGTGAATATTGCACGAAGCTAGCCCATTAAGCCCCGTCTCCGTTGTTGTAGAACTCAGCCATATCTTCAACTGCTTCAGAGAAGGAGCGTTCTGGCTCAGCTGACGTTACTGGGAGTACACACAGTACTTCTTAAATTTTTCGAACATTGGGAAATATATCTGGATTGCAAGCTTGCAGAGAAGACAGAGCTGTGTCTGGAACATTCATATCTGCTTCATTCACTCACTTTTGCTTCCATATTTTTGCATCAAGTTTAAGTTCCATCTTGGAAATGTCAGGATACATGATAGAGGCAACAGACTGGTTGATCTCTTGAGTAGTAGCCTTAATGATGAAATGAGGTATAAATACTTGAAGATGACAAATTTTATCAAACTCAGGTCCGAAATGGGTTTCTAATTCAACAACGCAATGATCAACAAAAGGAATATTTAAATTTAGCTTATAGTGTTGTTTCATAGCTTGAATTTGTGGTCAGCCATACTTTCAGTGTAATTTTTACAAATGACGGCATAGGTCTACTTCAGGTTACCATCAATTTGAGATTTATATTGTAATAATAAATGACTAATGTATGTTATTTTAAGTAATAATGAAGACTCGTTTCGTGAAAGAACATTTGTGTCAGAACAGCCAGGATTTATTGTTTCACTATTTTCAGAGAATTCAGAAACAAGCCTGGGAACATTGTTGTTATTGCCACAAGCCTCACTAACACAAGTATCTTGTTGAGACAATGTAGAAGTTGACAAAGAACATGTAGGCCTTTCTGCTACACTATCACACTTTGGTAATTTAGTTTTTGTTACAAAGAAACCCAAAGTTCTGACTTTCCTTTTTGCTACTTTTGTCTTGTCATCAAGTTTGGACTTATTAGTCTCCATCTTAGATGTAACAAACAATCAAATAATCACTAACAAAACTACAAAAATGGCGGATTTAATAAACATCGTACTGCTAAACAAACACAAACTCTGAATTTAACTTAAGTACTAAATAATATTTTTATGAAGACGGTTTATATACATATTGAAGTTTCATAAAAACATTATTTAATACGTACTTAAGTAAAAATTCTTAGGGTTCACTGGTAGTAGTGGCTGGTGGCATGTCACTGGCTGACGTGCGTGTGGCCGCGCCGTCAAATGAGAGCGAGAGAGAGAGAGAGAGAGAGAGAGAGAGAGAGAGAGAGAGAGAGAGAGAGAGAATACAGGTAGCTTACTGAATGTTACACTCAGCGTAATACACCGCTCAGTGAACTATAAATTATAACTTAAGTAGTAATTGTTATTATAAACTACTTATTTTGTTAGTATTTATATCCCCGTCCAATATCCGAAATATGCAATTTTGTAATTTTAAACGAGGCCTAAGTAAATTAAGGAAGTGCATATTACATTTTTGCAGTGGGAGGGGCTTGAGCCCCCTGACCCCCTGCATACGCCACTGATGACTGATGTTTTTATACAGTCAGATAAATGATTATTATCTGACATGCCTGTTTTAGTTCAAGGATCCTCTCTACCAAATAGCAAATAAGGGAAACAGAACAAGGCATTTTTAATATCACATCCACAAGTCCATCTGTCTTGACATACTGTTCAGTTTTAAAAGATATTGCCTATTACCTGACTTAATGTTTTGAACAATTTCCAGATCCAGTACAAGTCGTCCCAATCTTTTAATTTCTAGTTTTTGTCCATCATTATGATGTGAAAATGGTTTTTCTAATAAATCAGAAACAGAATTAATTTTTTTATTTACCATATACTTATCACTAACACAATTGCACTTACTGTAAATTTTGCACACAACTCTACTAAAAACAAACCAATAATTGGAAACAGACAGTTAAATTAAAAATTTCAAACACCTATATTATATTATGCGAGTACAGCATAGGAAAAAGTTAAGTAAACACACAGCATCAATCATGGCGACAGAGAGAGGACAGTGGTGTGTGTGTGTGTGTGTGTGTGTGTGTGAGGCGCAAGCATCAGAGTGAGTGGCTGCACCACGACTGCAACCACAAAGCTGCCTATATGTTAAAATAGGAGTAGTGGATGTATAATGCACTGGTATTCATTTAATGCTGTAATGAGTTCTACCATTTATTGTTAGGGATGCAACTAGTGAGCCCCTACCAACTTAAACATAAGGAATATGTGACATTTATTTCTCCAATACTTTTTATTGTCGCTTTTCATATCACAGAATTTAAAAATCTAATTAATAATTACACATACAATAATTTATAGATTAATAATTTCAAACTACTATACAAAAAATAATAAATGAATATTTCTGATGATTGTGCAACTTTGCTGTCTAACTATGAGTTGCCACTGGCTCCTATACATACTAACATATATTTATAAATGGGTGATCTACTGTTAATGACTTGACATCTTTTCTGTTTGTCACTGGCCCATCAGTAGAAAGTACTGGCAAGATATAACCTTGGATTTTATGAAGGCTTTTGATACACTGCCACTTCATATATTTCTTAGTAAGCTATCTATTTTTTTCAGTTATTATTAACTAATTCAACAGATTGCAGTGCTTTCAAATTGGATATGGTAGAAAATCTCCAAGAATTTTATAGCTACTTTCAGAGTTTTTCAAGGTTATAGTATAGGACATCTCTTTTTCTGAAATTTTAAATGACATATCTGTTCTTAATTGCAATGGTATTGTCTGTTCAAATGTTAACAGATGATATTAAGGTTGTCTTTACCATGAGTGCCATGGAGGATCATCTTGATCTTCAGCAGAGAACAAATGAGTATGGCATAATTTAGAGTAAGCATGGAGGAACTGTCCACCCTTTAGTCATTATAAAATTGTATTTCCATTTTAACTTGGAAGTCTATTTTAACTTATTGTCTATATTTTCATTTTTTTGCCTATATGATCAATGGCATGACATTGCACATTATAAGTAATATTTATACCTACTGTAGAAGGGCAATAAAACACACAGTATTTTTAATTTATCTAAGTAGAAAATTTTGATGGGGTTGAACCCACAAATTACCTTCTGCCCTACACCCATTCTGAGTTTTATAAGTCGCCTGTTCAAAGCCCCTTAGAATTTACTCCTGATGTTTGGAACAGGAATTGTGAATGGCTCAACGAAACCTGTTGAGAGAGTTCAGAAGTGCGTCTTGTTATGGATGACTAACAGTTTATTTTATTGAGTCATGAAGTAGAAGCTATGAAAGCTCATGATCGTACTCCACTCTCAACTAGAACTCACACTGACAAGTTCTTTTTCAATGAGTCCTTTGAGGAATTAGTGGGCTGTACATGACCCAAGAAGTAACAGAATATATACTGTTGTGTGATACAAGAGTTAGAAATAAGCAATAATTGTGACACATGAGGTGCTACCTTATAGTTAGAAATAAACATGTTGACTCTGTAATAATAGTTAGGAACAGACATCAGAGAACTTCACTGTGAAGCATACAAAAGTTATCTACAAAAGAATAATTATACATTCTATATCATATGGGAAGCTCCTAGTATGTACTATCATATTAGAGAGAGAATGGAATAAAATACAATGCAATGTAAAAGAATATATAGGTTAATTAACAATAGCTTTATAAAGGCTGTTATACATCACACTCTCAGTAGTATAGTCAGGATTTTTCCAAGGTGGCAGAATTTTTGACTACATGAATAACATTTCTACTGAATCATTATTTCCTAAAAATATATCTAGCATGAAACAAAGATGGTCAATATGTGATTTCCTTTATTACACAACTGAGTGATATGAATGTGCAATAAGATCAGTGATAACAAATTTGGTGGCAAAGTACTGTCCTCTGCGATGCTTCTTCCAATTTTAATTTTATTGTTATTTGTATATAATTTGGTAGTCATTGTAATATTTTTATAGATACTGTCTATAAGTATGATATACCTGTAACCACTGCAGCTGTCTTTTAGAACTTCTAAAATGCAGTCAAATTTTATCACGTCAAATGGCCCTTATGCAAATCTAGAAAGGCTAGGACTAAGGTTAATGTAAACGTCAGCCTATTTTTAAGGGTCACTCTATTTTTAATATATTTATTAAAATGAAAAAATGTGTACTTAATCATCCAAGGAGAATGTTACAATATAAAACACTTAAACTATTGTTCTAAAAAATATAACAGACATTTTTGTAAACTTTTCTTGATTTTAATTAGAGAAAATGTGTATATGGCTTTATTAAAATTTACATCAAGTATACTACTCTATATGTAAAAAATTGATAACCTTTTCAATTGTTCCTACAAAAATCTTGAGTGCAGACAGTTCTTAACTTTTTCGGACAATGAAAGATCTTTCATCATTTGCAGTTGAAACTGTTACTGGTATAGTTTAGAAATAGTTTAGAATAGTTATTATATTCGGAAATTTTTCTACCATAAACAGTTTCCCATCGAGTGACTTTTTTATATCACAATTTTCAAATATTTCAAATTCTTCAATTTCTGTTATTTATTTTTATATGAAGAGCATTATCTAAGATATAACATTCAAAATCACTATTAGCATTCCTCAATATTTCTCTAGAAATGTTTAGAATATGAAGACTTTACCGTAAAAAATGTGTGTGTGTATGTGTGTACATTTACGTCACTTATGTTTCAATTCTATGACCTACACTGTAACATAACAAGATTATGCCCTAGAATAAATATAATTTTAATCATCAAAATTCGTTATGAATTATGAATTTAATCGTCGTGAAATATAAACGCAATCTTTCTTATAAATAAAATACAAAGAAGTATAAAATCAATTTAACAAATAAAGAAATGAACATAAAATGTAACTATTTAAAGATAATTAATATGTCAAGGAGTAAAAGATAATAAAAAACAAAAGGGAATTATCATAATAAACCAATACAATGGAAATAGGAAATGAAAACTTATTAATTAAATAGTTTAATGACAATCGCAAGACAACGACATGACAATGACTATTACACCCAGGAGGGAAGATCGAATGATAATACATATGTAAATAGTGTAACTCTACCTTTTCTGGATGTTATAGTGTTCGTTTATTATTTACGGTCTATTTATCCGGGATTCAAATAAAAACTAAACCGTAGTTTATTTTGGGTTATGGGATGTATTGTCAAGATTGAGGAGGAGAGAGATAACGCAAAACAAATATTTCAAAAGTTCCCGCAGTGCTGTCTGATAAAGAAACTGACTGTGACGTAAGCAGATCAAGTGTATGTTGACGGAGTCTTGTCGTCTGCTTCGTTAAGGTTATCTGCGTGTTGGTCCCGCTCTCGCTTGGTTCCTGTAAAATTCTCTTATCCCAATTACAATTCCCCAAAAATAATAACTCCTTTTTGTAATCAATGGTTTATTACTATTTCTATTATTTGATTACTAGGATAAATTAATAATTCAACCATACATAGGCTGCAACAAAATATAGGATCGATCTTTGTATTGGATTCGATCTGTGCAAAAATTACAATTAAATATATTATAACTTTAATCTCAGGGCTAGGGTTCTTGAAGCTGTTCGAAAGTCAGATAATGTCAAAGAGAATACAACACATTACAATAATTCTGAAATAAAACATTAATCTTACTCACTAAATTAAATAACTTAAAACAGAAATATAGTTAATGTCTCTACGGTGATGTGAGATTCCGTTCGCAAGGCTGTATACAAAACAACTCAAAATGGCCGACCTCACTTCGAACTACTACACGTTGTTTGCGTTTGTTCCAGTTTTAATTCAAATAAAATGTTTTACTCTATTCTTTCACTTTATCTTTATTAAGTAGATTGTTTAATAATCTCTGATGATTATTCAAGTAGTGTCTGTGAAGCTTGGCTGAGTGTGGTGTATAAGTAGTTAAAGGTTAAATCTATAGTTACGCTTCAGATGTAGTCGACATTATGCCTTCTCATTTCTGGTTAGTATTTGTGATTCTTGATCCTCCTTCGATCTTTTCGTTTTATGGTTTGTATTTTATATGATTTTAATTATATTTCTTTCTTCTTCATTTTGGTTATATATTTTTTCTTCTCAATGGTGTTGTAATTACCATTTTTACTTTTAACTTCAGAGGCTTGTAAAATTGATCTTGTTTCATCTAGAACTAACAAAAGACTTCCAATAATGTTTCTTTTGTGTCAACGGCTTTGACCAGCAATATCTGCCTTTCTATTGGTTGGTTTTGTGAACCTGAGGTCAACCGGCACTGCATTTGAATATAATGTTCATCCATACTCAACCAAAAAGTATTCCTTTGCTATTTTTTGATTGTGTTATAATTTAATTATACAGCGTTATGCCTAAATAAGAAATAAATATTTTGACACCTTATTTCATGTGACTGGGTGTTATAATAGGAGCTTTTACCCCTTTACAAAAGTACTATTTAAGGACTGTTATCAATCTATAAAACCTATCATAGAACACTTTCATTTATCATATTGATTTACAATCTATAATTACTTTACAGGATTAGGTTTATTACATACTCTGGGTCCCTAATTATTATATTATTACATTAGTTTGTTGTTTTAGACATTTCTGACCTTGCTATCCTCTGTTTTTTGCAAGTTGGGATTAGGCCATACACAACCATGTTTTTACTTACATTCATGCTTAATTACATGCCTGCTTCGAACCCATTTGCCTTGTTACAATGTTTATAAATGATTATATTAATTACTTCATTTTACATTAACTAGAAGCCTTAACATTTAACATTTTAAATTGACAATAGAACATCTTAATATTTTAAAAAAGAAATGTTGCCTACATGGCCAATACCATGTTCCCTATGCTATAAACAACATTATGACTTAGTACAGAGCTGCCAAGGGTCCCCAGAGTAACTGAGTGAGATCACTGGTCAGGAAGAGTGAGATTCAAGGAAAATGAGTGAGACAACAAATTTATTTTATATATCTATTTATTTCATAATTAATCATTATCAAACCACTTTTTATTATAATGCAAATTATTTTTATGTAATATTCATCAGTTTTGTGGATAAGTTATTATATACCAAATGTTGCACTTAATTGCAAACAATACAAATCTCACTCTTTATTGCTATGTGTTTTATTATACTGATATGTTGCTTTCTTAGCATTAGCCACCACTTCTTTTGGTGGTTCGAATGTGTGGCATGGCTCAGGGATGGCCATGGTCAAGACAGATGATAATGTGCCATCCACGTTCATTGAAGGTCTAAAAGCTGTTTTATTTTTCCGTATCATAGAAAAAACACGTTCTTCGCCAGCATTAGAATGTGGAATTATCAAAACCAATTTTGCAATCTCAGATAGCCTCTTATACCTTAATTCTCCATTTGCTAGTTTCATCTGAGATAAATATGCCCAAATTACATCCATTTGGTAAATGTACCGACTTACTTGCTCCTCATCTTGGACTTTAGCACTTTCCCATACATCTTCAGGGATGCTGTCTTGTTTTAAAATTTTGTAATCCACAAATTCATCGTATAGTTGTTCTGTCTCAGTCACTGGGTGGATATGTGAAAGAATGTTACGGTACCTCAAGAGAAAAAATTCTACGTCACTAAACTGAACTGAACTTTTCTCAAAAAAGTCAACAAATCTGGCATGTTTCAGCAAGTTGTCATTCAATGGTAACTTCTTGGTTGCCTCAGAAATTACTTCCTGGTAAAACTGCCTAACTGCAGTTAAAAATTCAGCATAGTCTTTAGGGCTAATGCTACCTTCATGAAACAGAGTAGTCAGTTTTTGTCGAGTTGCAATCCCAATAAATATTTCCTCATCATCCAGTTGATCTTCTCTTATATCAACTTTGAGATCTTTGAATCCAAAACCTTCAACCTCTTTAACTTTCTCAGGGGGGGGAGAATTTTACCTAGAACTTTTTTCACAAATTCATGCAAACATTGATAAGCAGCAAATATACATGGATCCTCCCTCTGAAGATACTTGTTAATAATAGTGAACATTGGCAGAACTGCATTGTAAAAGAGCAAATACACTTCCAGAATTGGATTATTGAACAACGTTTTAAGTCTTTTAAAACGTGGTTCACTCTCAGAATTAGACAAAAAGTAACTCTTCAGTCCATCAAATAAGGAAAGGATTCTCTCCACTGCTCTCTCAAGACTCAACCATCTAGTGTTTACATGTTTGACTACTTTGTGATATTCAACATCACAAAATAAGCAAAATGTTTTAAGATTTGATTTGCGCTTAGTGCTCTTATCAAAATAATAGTAGAGATCAACACACATATCTTCTACATCAAACCCACTTCTCTCAAGAAATTTGTCCGCAGCTCTCCTTGCAATATTATGTATTAGGTGACAGGGGCACCCCATGAAGTAAGTATCCTTATTCTGAAGAAGGACTCGTGACATGATGGAGTTCCTAACACCTATATTTACATTCGTGTTGTCAACACCAAAAGCAACACAATTAATCCAGGGAATGCTGTTTTTCACTAGTACCTCTGAAATCTTGTCATAAATTGTGGCTGCTGTTGCTGCTCCAGTACCTGTGGTGGTGCACATGTCCAAAAAATGACTCATAACTTTCCGTGATCTTATATCAAAGATGCGTACAGTCAGTGGGTTTAATTTCTCAAGACCAGTGTCATTTGAACCATCTACAAGAACTGAATATGGATGAATCTGCATGTGTTGCACCAACTGAGAATGAAAGTATGGTGCAATAGCCCCATTCATAATGCATGTAGTTTTCCATCTGCAAGAAGGAATGATAAACAAATTAGGGTAAATCAGTGACAAGGTTCATGCTCTTCTATTGCTCACGTGTTTCCATAAATTTATTTTTATAACCACATTCTCTTACATACCTTCCTGAAGCATAATTCTGAGCTATTGAAGAATCCGGGAAAATGTCCTTGAAGAGTGGACTCAAATGACTAGCAGTGGCAATTGGGATGTTGTGGCATGCAAGAAGGGTTGCTATTTTCACTTCTGCTCTACCAACCTGAAAATAAGGTATAACTATTATAAAATGTGGTTGGCCTAAAATTACATTTTTTAACGGTGCCTCTTTACCTATCGACCACACGTTTTAAAATTACCATATCACGAAACAACCTAACCTATCGTTAAATAACCTCGTGAACATCAATCGATATATCGCAATCGATCACTAATTTAACAGCTGAACATCGCCTAGCATCATCCAGTTCATAGGTTAGAGTGCAAAATGTAGTCGATCGGTAAAGAAATTAAGTTTTTGGTGCCTTTGATAGGTAAAGAAATATGTTTTTAACTAATGCCAGTAAATAATAATTTATAACTAAAATACATAAACATTAGGCTACTTACTTTTTCCATTGTTCGATCGTCCTTAGGTCTGCTGAATACGTCAGATATTTTAGGCTGATTTCTGCTAGATTTCATAAACTTCTTATGAGCATCGGAGTCAACGTGTCTTTTGATATCCGCCTCACCTTGATGTCCACAGGACAAAGTTCGTGCACACACATCACACCGATAGGCAGATCCAGATGGATCATCAGCAACTGCAGATACAGGATACTTTACTTGCCAGGCAACGTTGAAGCGGGTTTTATATTTGGCAGCTCCCGCAAAAGATCTGGGATTTGTATTTCTTTTTGGAGAAGTTCCTCCCGGAGAAGGATCATCCTCCTTTTCTGAATCTGAAGACAACACAGACTGCACACGCTTCGTTCTTCCATGAAACAACTTATGAGTGACGCGTCAAATCGGCCGTATGCGGTTCCTTCGAAACCGGTAGAGGCGCTCCCGCCATCTGTTAGTGACAATCGCAATCTTTTATGCGACTATGGACTTATCTTTCACATCAATATTTAAATGACAGTATTCAGAGACTGTGAAACACAATAAACAGGAGTTAAAATAAAGTTAATTTCAAAATAAAATTTTAATGTCTTTCATTGATAAAATGCGTGAGATTTCAGTTCGCGTGCGTGTGAGCGTGAGATCGGCCTTGAATGCGTGTGTCTCACGCTCAATGCGTGAGACTTGGCAGGTCTGTTAGTATGTTATTTCACAGTCTTGTCTGTCTGAATTCATAACACTCAATTAGTTTATGATCATTATCTCAATGTTTGTGTTAAACTTTGATAAGGTTTATGCTGTAGCAATACTAAAATCTTGTCCTTGCCCACAAGTTCATAACAAACATCAACATTATTTATCACTCATAATGTCTATTGGGTTTAATGTTAAGACCAACATACATAATTATCATTTGACCCTTCTGCAGGGTTACCTATCAAAATAATGTCCTTCTGATAAATCTTATGACTAGTATAGTTTATGATATTAATAAGAAAAATAACTAATACTGACTGGGTATTAGTAGAGTTCCACGCTATGCTGTTCTAATTGACATTTATTATATTCACTCATTTTGCTTATATTGCAATGGTTTGTTTTGGGCTTATTTTGTTTTACTCACTCAATGGGTATTTTAAAAGAAACACTGATTCACTTAGTCACTTCTGCTTCGTTAATAACTGGCCTTACTTCACACTATTTACAATGCTTGACTTATTCATTATGATACAAAGGTCTTTATTTTATGCTACCTAATTGTGTTGCATTCTTTTTTTTACATTTTACAATTTAATTTTATTTCAATAAGGTTTTCTTTCATTAACATACAGAGTTAATGGGGCATTTAATGTTCATTATTTGGGGAATATTTTAGATTATATTGAGGCTCCCATTATGTCACATTACAATAGTTGTAATAAATGGAAATGTAGTATATAAATGTTAAAAAGTTAGGAAGTAAATAAAAACACATTTGTCACAGTATAAGCCTATTAAACTGTAAGGAGGTTTGCGAACCTCAAGCAGTTATTTTGTGTCATTGCACTACGAACTGTAAGTGATTTAAATATTACAATTAAAATAATATTAAACAATAATCACAAACGTTAGGTAGTTTAATAACGTAAGAAAGTGAAAATAACGGTGATTGATGTTATAAAACAGTGTATAGTGAAAGTGATTAGGAAATAGACCTGGTTATAAATAAACAGTGAATAAAACTTATATGAAACAACTAATTAGATAATATAGTAAGATCAAACAAAGTGTACAATAATTAAAAATAGTGGAATAGTGCACTAGAAACTAATTATATACATCAGTGACTAATAAAAAATAAGATTCCACTGAATCACATTAATTATAAGGTATAAAAACAAACCTGTGACCCATAAACATGTCATAGCCAAGAGCATTACTTATTGAATCGGGAATTTTTTAAAAGAAAGGGTATTGTTGAAATATATTTGAAATAAGTCAGAACACATTAATTGGAAGCTGGACATTTTCTACAAAAAAAAATTAATGTTACACAATGAATTAATGAAGGAAGACTTAAAAAATAATGAGAAGTATAATGGTTTAATATAATATACCGAAAACTGAAGGCCAGAAGATAAATATCAAGAAATAATCTGTAGACTAAACTACAAATTTGGTGAGATTTTTCCATCATGTTAAAATATACCTTTGATCAAACATTATTCAATTCAAAGCACAAGAACAGTGAAATAAAATAACAAAAACACTATAAACAATATGATTATTAATTTTATTTGTTCATTGTAATTTTTTTTTATTAGTTGTTCCTATTTAAGTTGTTTCTTTTGTATGATCCAAAGAATCCATAACCCAACACACATATACAACATCACTTTACTAAAACAGATTTATAATTATTATATTGTCTATCATATGTATGACTTTGACAGTACATCGACTTTAATTAATTTTTTTATTAACCCTGAGAAAGATTTTTCATGTTATCAAACCTAAAGGAGCTACTAACTGAAGAGAAGTGCATTGTATGTTAGTGAATCTCAATATACGTTAAAGAGAAAAGAATAATAAAATTTATTGAAATTAAGACAAGACAGAATATAAAAGAGTTCAAATTTTTTAATTCACATAGTTAGATAATTATTTATCTAACATATTTGGCACCAACAACTTGGGGCTACAGGATGTGATTACATTGATGAAGGGTAAGATTAAGATTTAAGACTTATTGTAATACTATAAAACAAAAGTAACAATAAAGAGAGATAATAACTAAATAACTGATTTTAACAACACATACAAATATGGCGGATACCGGCTTCTCGGTCTTTGCCTCCCTCTCACAGTAACTACTTCGCTCCGGGAGCCAAGATCCTACGTAAACACTGGATAAACCGAATAAAAATACAACACACCTCAGAATTAAGCCGTCGGACAGAGAACAATGGAAGACCGTACTTGGAATAGTCTTAAAGACATCTAACAAAATTTATGTTACTGCTTAAAAAAAAACTTCTTTTGTTTTGAATACAAGTTGACAGTACTAAAGGCCAGAAGAAATTTAATAAGAGTTTTTCGAGTAAGTGCATTCTCCGATTTGAAAGCTGTCCCTCAGGAATGTGCTACTCAGCGATAATTAGACAAAACTGAAAGGAACAGTTTGTCTTAATAACGATTATATTAAAGAAACAATCATATCCGATCCACTGGCCTGTGAAGTTGTGCTTCGCCGTGACGAAAATCAAGTAACCGAGTTCCAAGGTACCACATAGAGCTCCTGTCTCATGGCCGCCAAGTAGGGCGAGTTTGCTCTACAGCAAGCCTATGACGGCTTGATTGTGCTAACTCTCGTTAGCTCAGTATACCACGAGGTTGTTTCCAGCGTTTCACGTGGACACATACAGTACTGGTCGGCTGTAAGAGGATTGTCTGCGTGCCTTGGTGCACGAACGTAAATATTACATGCAAGTCGTCCGAGGATCGAACACGAGTCCGCTTCTCAACAGGCGAGAAGAGATTCGACTGGGGACTTTTGCCTAGCCAAAGTCCCCCCTTTGGATGACGCTTTGCAATTTTATTTTCGATCAAGGTGTAAGCATAAGTACTTTGGATCATCGCGAGTACGTTCTGCCGATTCGCAGATGCTGTCGCGGATCTTATCGGCACTTCGAGAATACCGCGGCACTCTTGGCTGCGTTTATGACTACTTTCCAATTATCAGTCCAATTCACGAGCGTATCGACCTGGCGCTGCAGTCGTATGGTCGCTCTATTAGCGTTATAATCGGCGATGAATACCGCCATGTTGTCCGAAAACAGGGATATCTGGACTCCAGGCTCCCTGTTACTCGGGAGTAACAGTCGCCTACTCTCACGCAGACGGTCCTCTCTGTCAGAAAGATAACCATCGAATAAAAGGTAGCTATCTGGGAATTGGACTTTCCGAAATTTGTATAAAACTCATTGTGTCAAACACTGTCAGAGACTTTTTCCACATCCAGGAAACAGCCGACGGTCTGTTCTTTCCGACAACAGGCGTTCGTGATGCATTGCAGTTATCAGCTGATTAGTAGTGGAATATCCTACACGGAAACCGAAGTCAAAGTTTAGCAGATGATTTTGTACCCTTGTTAAAGGCACAGCGACAGGCTATCGCAATATACCACAGTACAGTTTCTAAGAAAAAATACTATTGTAAACGTCAACAGCTGACAGTTTAATCTCTCAGAACACAAAGTGACACGAATAGTTTAATCAAGAGTTATATTGTAAACAATAAGTAATCGAGCTAGGCCTATGTTTGCATAGCGGCATTTAAAATTGCCCACGTCTTCACTGTTTTTTGTAACGAAGCTCAGCTTTCAGCACAGAGTATAGTTTATACTGTACCGTAGCTATAACTCAGAGAAATGTCGCGCAACAATATCTAGTTGCTTTCATGGAAATCAAAACAGAGCCTGACGGAAATGCTAACAAAACAAATACTAACGAAATTCGACAAACATTAATATCGTTTTATAATATCTGTTGAATTTGGCGCCACTGGTAGTATGGTAGGCTGCCTGTGAGCAGTGCATATTTTTCACAAATGGGAGTGGCTCTAAGTTTATTTATTAAATATTCGTGAATACACATTTAAAGAATGTTTTGTTCTCTATGATAGAGTAAAGTTATATTGTTTGGCAGTTATGTTCACCGGTTACCTTACTTTTGTTTTCAATTTAGAGTTCTCAAAAACGGCTTTCTCACGATCACGTTTTAAAAGATAAATTTGTCTTTCTTCATAATTTCAAATAGTTGTAATGTGTAATGATTTGCAAATTTATTAGTTAGTGCAGTGTAATTTAGCTGGCTGTTTATTATAAAATGGATTGTATTGTTCATAAAACCAGTGTGATCTGAATTACTGTTTAAAACAAGTAGGTAATTAGATTTCTGGGTAGTAAATGCGTTTCAAGAAGTACAAGAGCGGCCTCCTGTTTGTTCAGATATTTGCAGTTGGTTTTATATGCGGTAAGCAATACAATGGAAAAAGCCTGGAGTGGTGTTTGTTATCAGGTGGAGCAAGAGAATAACAAACATCGCGGTGGAACGGATAACGAGGACAAGACACTACAACTTTCTCATTTTTCATAATACCTCTAAGGCAACAGCATCTTCAGTTTAATGAATGTTTATACTGTAATTCAGGAACGTGTATGGCGACACTTAATGTCAAGTAATTCTGGCGTGTTTATGAGTGCTTCACACAAACGTTCGTTGTCACTGAAAGAAGTATGATGAAAAACACCGTATGACATTTTCCTTTACTTTTCCTTCTAAAGTCAATCTCTGATCATGAGTACCATACGCCTGTAACCGTTTTATGGTGTAGGCCTATCGGAAAATGTTTAACTATGCGCTTAACTGTTTAATTGTCGACATTAAAAAACAAAAAAAGAAACGATTATAAGTTTCCAGTGTTCGATATATTCACGAGTTTTTTATGTTTCGTGAAAACTGAAATACAATTTAAAAAAATCTTGGTGTGGAATTGCATAGTCATTCCTCGTTTATTGCATTTATTTGCTTAGCTCCCCTTATCACAACAAACCTAACGTTTTATATTTAATCGAGAGGAAATCTTTTTGTATTTACTTTTACGGAAATGTACTTCAACATAGTTATTAAATAATAAGATATTTCGTAATAGGCTTACGCAATCTTGTTGGCAAAGGGCCGCTACAACATGAGCGAGATGTATATCGTACACGGCTGGCCCAATTCAGATTTGAGTATACATTAAATACTTGGGTATTTTTAATTTTTATCTTAACTTTTTCAAAGCTTATTTAATATCAAAGTCTGTTTTTAAAATATTTAGTTTGAAAGTCTAGCGATCTCCTCAAACCCGTCGTCGCGATCAAATGTGTGCAGAGGCTCAATTTGGACTTCATCCACGCGGAAAGGTGGCAGGTGGGTCAAAGGCCATTCATTACAGGTAAGGGCATAGCCTGCTGTATTACTGACATTACTGTTAAGACTGGTGTCGATATATGTTTAAACCTTATTGGTAAATACAAGTTATTGATTTTATCCTTCAAATCTATTTTAAATATATGCCGTATAATTTTGTCGTGTAAGTCTATAAATAATAAGACTACTTAGTTTGAATTTAATTTAATTCATTTTAACTTTAAAGCTAATCAACTAATACACAGTACACTCGCCACACTTGCATGTGTATGGAGAGGATTTTTAAACAATTATATTAACAAACGTTTTGGATTAATATTGCAAACTATAGATAAACAGGCCCGTAAGGTGAAAGTTGGGATTACCTCGCGTTATGAAAGTTGAAAGAGTCTAACTTTAACGGTGGAAGTTACTGAAGAAGACAATCTTGAATGTTTATGAGAACTTAGTTTTAAGTTCTTTTCAAGATGCTGTAATTTCTCTAAAATACATTTTGTGTAATTTAAAAGAATTGATAGAAAAAGAAAAGTAGAAACCTATAAAACTGTAACATCTACATAGATAAACTTAGCATAAAATAAGTTCATTCGTTCACCCAGTTTAAAATAAGTTTATATTCAATATATGTAAACAATATGCTTAATCTATAGTATGTGAAATTGATACGTGTGTGTGTGATTGCGCAACGCAAACGTAATTTCATGTAATTAGGTGGTGAAATGGTTTAGGAAAATCATACCGTAGACGTCATACCGCATGGTATTTGCAAGTTATGAGTTACTTACACCAATATTATGGGTTTGTATCAATCATGGAAAAAGAAATATCGACAAAATAAAGTCGTTAGAAAGGAGTCAGTGCAGGGGTATGAGCTAATATGTTTTTGATGTGCCCGAGGGTGCGTGTGCCATGCTTATCTGCGTCAGGTGTATGCGACTCCCTAGGTGGCTGTTGTGTCCCTGCAATGCAAGTGGCAATTTCTCCGTTATCGAATGTGTTGCATTGTATTGCTCACCCTCCTGTACCCGTGGAAACCCAAAGAATTGACAACAAGCAGCGTGGCTCGCTCTGACGCCATTCACCGCGTCTATTGCGAATCAGGATTACCACGGTGAAAATTACAAATACACTTTGGTCACAATTATTAACGTGGTGTAACGAAGACACACACACACAACGCCGAGTAGGAATGGAATGTATTGGGGGTGGGTTAGCTGCTTTATAGCCTACGAACACACACTTCTAAGTACCTTATTCTCCTGCCTTTAATTACGATATATTACTCTTTTTCAATTTTTTATAAATTGTTTAAGAACTGTGACAGGTTTTGTGTACTTTGGCATCTGTACAGAAAAATAAAAGTTATTAACTTGCATTTATAAAAATTACATTAGGCTATTTAACAATGACCATTCAGTAATGCAATAGTATGAAACGGCACAATAAAAAAGCACCGTGTGCTGTGCAACAAGTTCGATGCGGAGAAAACATCTAAATGCACACACACACACACACACACACACACACACACACACACACACACACACACACACACACACACACACACACACACACACACACACACACACACACACACACACACACACACACACACACACACACACACACACACACACACACACACACACACACACACACACACACACACACACACACACACACACACACACACACACACAGAGTTGTGTATGTATAATAGCGTACACACATTACATATACACAATGTAGGATCCATTTAGGCCCGAAGATTTGTAATTTTCCCCATTTACAAATATCCTTGGTTTGACTCTCCCAGTCATAAACAACTATTTCTTTAAATTCGTCATGACAGTATCCTGACATTTTCTCTGTGGATTTCGGCCTCCACAAAGCTATTCTCTCACAGTCCTCTCCTCTTCCATTCTTTCTATGTGGCCAGCCCACTGCAATCTTCTTGCTCTGACGAGAATGTTTATTGCTGGTTCGCCGTAGACGTTGCACAGCCCCTTATTTGTTCTCCTAACGTAGCCAACGTCTGTCTTCTTTCCCCCGAATTATCTTCAATAACATAATCATAGACGCAGAAACAGCTGTACAAAACACGCACATTAACGATCAAGACTCCATTCGACACGACATAAAGCGAAAAATACAACGCAGGCATATACAACCAAAAAGACACAACAACGAAATAAAAACGCTTAATAATGTAAAACAAAAGTGACTTAAACACAACATAACAATATTAAAAGCTGATAAAGGGAACATAAATGTCTTAATGGACAAACATGAACTAAACACTAAAGTTGAGAAATTCTTCAACGAAAATAATATAACGAAAATAAATAAAGACCCCACACTAAAATTTCAAAAACAAATCAACAAATTTATAAATAACACAAAATACATAATTCAACCAGAAAGCACAAAACACCTTAAACAAATCAAACCTAACCCCCCAAAACTAAATGCTTTACCGAAAATACACAAACCTAACATTCCCATCAGACCATTAATAAACAACACACAAGCTCCCTCCCACAAAATCGCAAAACACCTAGACAAAATAATCAGAAAAAACATTAATCTCAGTAACAATACGTCTATCAAAAATAACATAGAACTAGTCGAGAAAACCCAAGACATCCACATCCCACACAATTCAACATTAGCATCTTTTGACATAACTAATTTATACACCAATGTACCCATTAAAGAAACCTAACACTAATGTTCTAAACACTAGAACATTTACTCTGACAAAACAACATGCCCGAAACACACATACATGAGATCATCACACTCACCAAAATAATTACAGAACAAAATTACTTCTCATATAACAACAAGATATTGTAACGAAACAAAATGTTGTAAAAGGAATTATAAATATAATAATGAAACCCTATCCAGAGAGGGAACACGAAATCATAATCAATAGATAATTAAAAGAAAATATAAAGTTTTGAAAAAATCAGTAAAGAACCAAATATAAATAAACAACATCAACCTTTGACTTATTTAATATCATCAAGACCCAGCTAGTATTTACCCAGTAGAATAGGGCAGTATATAAACCAAAATTTAAATAAAGAAACCTAGTAGGCCTAAATAACTTGCCATGCGTAACCCAACCAAACCCGATAAAGAGTACAAATTCATAAAATAAAATTGTATTAAATGATATAAATTGTATTAATTTTATTAACTTTATTATAAAAATTGTATTAAAAAAAATTCTATATAATCAAGGAAAGAAAAAGGGACAGAACCCCTTACAGTGATAAAAGTGACATAATAATAATAGTGACACAAACTACAGTTAAACAGTGTACTTTTTATTTTTTATAAAAAGTGTTTTGTTGTTATTAACAGAAAATAAAAATGGTTTATCATACAGACAATAGTTCAACAGGATGAATAAATTAAAACTGTCAAATCAAGTATTATTATTTAGAGTTGTGTGATATATTATAAGAGTTCATGTTATTAGTTAGTTAATTTAAATATATTTATCTCATGGAGTCAAGGTATAACTTACCATCAACCATTATAAATTGTTCCATCATATATCAGAAAAATTCACTAAGTACTAAGGTTTTACAGGTATAAACCAAGGCATGTTTATTACCAAATTGTTTGTAATTGTATAATTAATAATCATATAAACATTGTATGTATCATTAGGATATAATAATAAAATTATATGATAAAGGTAATTTGTAAAATGTAAAGTAGTTAAGGGGTATTGGTCATATAACACTTAACCTGTACATAAGGGGCCAATCAAAATTTAAGAAGTTTTGATCAGTTCGGTGACTAAAAAAGAAGAAATGACACTTTATTGTTAATTGTGATTGAGAACAGTTTAAGAGTGCTTGCCGAGATGTTATTAAAATGAAAATCTAAACTCAGCAACCGTTTTGTGAAAGAAAATTTTTATGACAACCACTGAAGAGAAAAAATTCCTTAACTACAATCATCTCACTAACCAGGAACAAACACCATAAAGAAAATATCAAGAAAAAAACAAGGAGACGTTCAGCGAACATCGCCTAGATGTGTAACGTATAATTCGACTTAATAACTGACAATATTTTTTATCCAAAACGAACAACCACTAGACAACACTATAATTCACACTACCACTAATCACTAGCGAACATTTTAAAAAGTGAAAAACAAATTATATATAAGAATCAGTGGTTACAAGGAACACATTTATTTAAACATTAGTAAAACTTCAGTTATTATCTGGAACGGACGAAGGCAGCCATGATGATAACGTCACTCTAACCAGCATGCTTTGTACGAGGTGTACTGAATATCATCAGACATTGTATGTTTTTTCTTAATAATTTTTGTAACTCTCTTTTTAGATTATAAGTACTAGAAAGATTTGTAAATGTACTCTATATTGTTGTTTATCATGTAATGGAACTTTTCGTAGCAGCCACAAGAATTCCCACGAAATATGTTAAACCTATTTTTATTATTCACTCCTGAGATAACTATCGATTGTTACTAACGTGTGTATCGAATGAAAATTTCTATCAATTTGAACTCAAATTGCAAAGATTAAACGATAATGTTAATAAATCATATCCATGCGTTATTATTTCATGAACATAAGATATAATCAACATTTATTTTATAATTACCAAGACCAAGAAGACGTCGGGGAGTCGTTGGAATTACACAAACTACAAAACCAAGATTAACCTCAAAGAATAGGGTTAAGCCTAATATCGAAGGTGAACCTTGAGAATTGTTTGGGACGACTCGACCGCTATTTTTGAATTAGTTTTGAAGTTTTAACTGCTGAATTGGAATAATAATAATTCTGATTATTAAACCCAGGCAGAATAATTCATTTCTTAAACTTATATATGAAATTACGTTAAAAAAAAACACGCACCATAAATAATTCACGAACAATTGATACACTATTTACAACCTTTTATCACAATTTAACATTTAAAAAAATTATTATAACACGGGCAAATTACTATAATACAACGGATACACGAGTCTTACTATAATATACACACAAACAGATGGTCTCCCGATGGGATCCCCCATATCAGGAATACTGGCAGAAATATTGTAGCATGACAGATAATCCACTAAAAATTAATTCCATTAAGATCATAAAAACATTTAAATTACAAATAACTCAAAGAATTTCAAATAAAATTAATTTAAACTTCAAAGAAAAACACCACTATAAAAGGAAAAAAGTAATTAAGTAATAAAAGTGCAACACTAAAACGCAAGAAAATTTAAATCTAAAGAAACTCATATATAAATCAGGGGAATACCAAGGAAGTTTAGGAGCAGGTAATAAAGAAGATACCCCGAACAAACCAACGGACAAAATAAAACCAAGTACCTTGGAAAACCCAAGAAGGAAGAAGAGAAGAAAAGAAGATATAGGATGGAAGAACTACAAGAAATACCCATTAATAAACCTATTATTAACGACAATGAATCCCAAACCAAATGTTAATACCACCAAAGAAAGTATAACACCCCAAAACCTCATAAAATTGTAAATTATTTATAAACGAAAGTATTTAGTAGTGTGATAAGAAGTGCACCAACTAAAGTTATTATACAGTAGAATAAACAAATCTTCACAGTCCATTATAACTAAAGGTTTGGTCTGAGAATATAGTAGAACTCAAATATAAGTCAGAACCAACAGTGTATGTGTACCAGTGTAAGTGATTTTAAATATAATAAACTTCAAGTTAATGTGTAACTATTAGTTGAACAAGGTACTATTAAATAACTTTTATATTTTATATAATTACAGAATTAACAGGTGATGAAATATTGAAGTGAAAAATATTTCTATTGTTTCATAAAGGAGGTCACTTTTTATCTAAAAACATTCATAGAAATGCAAAGGATAAAGAGATTAGGTGGGGGAATAATTACAGTAACAGGGGATTAATTTAAAATACAATATAAAGAGAAAAGACTGTGATTGACTTAAGTTTAGTAAAAATTAATAAATTCTAAATGGCTAATTATGTTTAGAGCCTATGAACTCCACTTTTCAAAGAGTTCTAATAGAATAAGATTTATATTTAGTGTAAGAATGTTTAGTTACATAACAGTGTGCATACAGCTTAAAATGTTTATGTATGGATGCTGTACCAGTTGATAAAATGTTTATTATGTATGTTAAAAATAGTTCAAACTAACATGTCTAACTTTGGAGACTTCTAGTTAATGTTCAATATTATTTTTTGTATTAGTAGCATGAATAATATGCTACCTGTACCAATAGTTATGTAAGCAATTTTATTTAATATTATGTTAACTTTAAAAAGTCAGAGGAGGTGTAGAAATAACTTTATTTGAAAAAACAATATGTGTAAGATACTAAGATCTAGGCCAAATAATGAATTCCCAAAAAATAATATAATTGAGTAAATAAGTCTGATGAACCATGTAAACTAATAAGATTTATGTAAGGTGGATCGATCACCAACTACTATAACTGATCCTATACTTTAAAAGAGTAATATAAAAAGATGTATTAAATTATTAAAAATTTTCAAAATGTAATACCTAACTATTTCAGAGGAGGAATAGTAAGTTCATGAATTATAACTAAAAGCCAGATAAATTGACAATTTTATAAGAAATTAAGGAAAGGTAGGGATTTATATCAATCTAAAAGTTATTATAATCATACTTATAACACCAAACATGGCTATTATTTTGGACAAGAACAGGAAGCAGATTTTTGGGCCTATATTTCCAAAAAGACAATAATATGGCAATTTTAACAAAAATCTTTATAAATATGGACTATGACATCAAATTAAACAGAATGAGTTAAATAAACCAATTATGTTGTTAATAGTTCACGAAAGCAATCTATAAACTAAAAATATTCTGTATATAATGTATTTTATATTCACATGAATAGGAAGTGAAAAATATTTAAACAATACTTGTCCAATATTAACTTGGCAAGATATTTCCTGAGACGAAGGAAGTAAAACAGTTCTTAATTAACATTCAACGCGAACGGTTGATATTCGATCGCGTTAAGAATCTGTATAACGTACCTAGTAATGGCGTATGAGGTTATGCATTGAAAAACGAGAGTTACCGAATTTATTACTTTAAACATAAAATCAGTGTACTACACCAACACAAAAAGTGAAAACAAACAATACCTATCAAAATATAAGTGAATTCAACCAATAAAACTATTCATTTTGTTTTAATTGTCTCTAAGTCACGTTACTAAATATTTAAAATTAATATTAGGCAATTACCTGTATTAACTTCCGTCTTGTGACTTATTTGGTTTTTTCTTAAAACGACGCGTTTCGAGAATAAATTCTCATCATCAGGTTCCAATACTATAAAAACATCAAATTCACCCAAAAGGGGTCGTCAACTAGTTAAAATACACAAACACAAAAACACCACACATAATTTGGACAGTCACGGACTGTGCCGTGACTGTGTCGGTGTTAAATTAAGTGTGGTGTTTTTGTGTTTGTGTATTTTAACTAGTTGACGACCCCTTTTGGGTGAATTTGATGTTTTTATAGTATTGGAACCTGATGATGAGAATTTATTCTCGAACCGCGTCGTTTTAAGAAAAAACCAAATAAGTCACAAGACGGAAGTTAATACAGGTAATTGCCTAATATTAATTCTAAATAATAAAACTATACCACATTGATAATTCACTCTACAACGAACTTTACTATTTTTCAACATATATGCTATACAATTGAACACACCTAACACCAGACAATTAACGCCAGTGAACACAGAACACTTCTTCAGGACACCTTTAACAACACCATAGACAATATACCATATTACGGAGACAATAAAATGGTAGTGAAGGCGTTTTTATTAACAGAATTTATAACCATCGTTTCTGAATTTTCTTCAACTACGAGACGTGCCACCATTTTGAGCTCCCGTCATGCAAAGTGATGCCAGCCAAGATTCGTCGCCAACTGCTTTGGTCTGAATCATTAACTATTATAAACATTATAAATTATTATCCATTTGTCATTTATTAATTATTAAGAATTATTTGTACATGTTATACTTTATATGCTTGCTCCCTTCTCTGACTATATAATTATACCCGCTAAAAGAACCATTCTAACATTAGTAAAATTTAATATAATATAACCTGTAATTGTAAAATCGACCAAGCCCTGTGAAAGAGTCGAACAGTTAAACAATATCAATTTTAAATCTATCTTTTAGAAATATTATAAATAAATTAAATTAATTCAACTATCTGGATTTGAAATTATTTCACATATTAAAATAAGAGTTTGAGTTAACTACAGGACTTACTGGGAGACGACAAATATTAAAGGAAAGTGATTTATTGGAGCAGAGCAGAAAATCGCAAATCGATTATTGTAGGAAGACAATCTGATTAACTCCAGATTCATTTAAGGTCAACCAGAAGTGCATATATTAACCAAATCAACTCACCGAATTTTAAAATTTTAACGAAAACTCAGAACAAGAATTATTTATAAATTATTAGAACCATAAACAAACATAAAATTTTTTTTTTTATTAAAATATTTTTTTTGTACAATACACAGATATCTTTATTTGTAACAGCTAATAAAACACGTTTGGTTACAAATTGGCGTCCAACTAGAGGGCTTCAATTAGCGATTGGAAGACAGTAACTTGCCCAATTACTAATTAAGCTTGGCAGCGGTTATACCGTCAAGAAGGAGACATCATGCAGCGTCGTGCTACTTCGAAGAAAAGGGCGGCAGAGGCCGAAAAAGAAATCGATATGGGAGATAAGGAGGCAACACCCGTAGAAAATGTGGAAACATTATTAACCCCGGTGGAACATAAACAACCCGCACCACCAGAGGAACAAACCGAGAAACTCTCACAAATAGAGAACGTGGCAATACAAGAGATGTTGAGGCAACTAATGGAAATGAATAAGAACATAGAATCCAAAATGGAAGGTTTGAAAGGGGACATTGGAAATACCAACAAAAACATAGAATCCACTAACAAGAAAATGGATGACAACAACCAGTCCACCAAGGAAGATTTGAGTGGAATAAACAAAAACATAGAATCCAAGATGGAGGAGAACGGGAAGAATTAGAGGAATTGAAGGAGGACAACCGATCCACAAAGGAAGAATTAGGCCGTAAGATAGAAAATACCAATAAGAGGATTGAGGAAACCAGTAAGAAGATGGAAGATGACAACCAACAATTAAGGGAAGAGTTAAGGGAGAATAGTAGGAAGATGGAAAACGATAATCAACAACTGAAGGAAAAGTTGGAGGAAAATAATCAGAAGATGGAGGAGAAACTGGATGAGAATAACCAACGATTAAGAGAAGAATTAAGGGAAGTCAACCAGGAAAACATGAACAAGGTAGACGAGAGAATAGAGTTGGCAAAGGAAGAGCTGAATAGGAAAATCAACGACAATAAAAGATCCATAATTAAAAAATTGGAACAAGAGGCAGTAATAGTAAACCAACAGATCAGGGAAGTGGACGAAAGATGTCGTCAAACTGAGTGTAAAGTACAGGAAGTCAGGGAGGTAATAAATACGGAAATTACCCAGATCAAAGAACATCAGAAGACGAAGTGGGAAGAAAACCGAAAAGAAACACAGGAGGAAATAAGTAAGGTGCGAAACCAAGTCACAGAAAGGTGCGACGGGATGGAAGCGGTAATGACCAACATCACCGGACAAGTGCGGCAGAGCCAGGAAGAGATGGAGGTAATCCGAAACCGACCGACTGATTTCACTAATTTCCCCATGAATGAGAGTCGGGAGTGGTTGAACTTCAGCCAATATAAACGAAAGCCCATGGAGTTCTTGGCCCGAATTGAGGAATACATGGCCAAACATAGGGGCAACAGGTGGGTCAATAACCGGGAATTGTTAGACGAGTCATTTCGAGAAATGAACGATCATTGGTGGATGGCCAACCGCAGTGACATAGAAGATTACCAGCAGTTTAAAAGCCTATTCAAGGCGAAATATTGGTCTGAGACTACCCAAAATTTAATCCGTGACAACATCTGTCACGGCCATTACAAACAACAAGTGGGTAGCTCAATGACGGCGTACTTCCTCGGCAAAGTATGTATGGCCAAGCATTTGGAACCAGCCATACCTGAAGAATGCCTCATAAACAAGTTGTCATATCATTATGATGAGGAGGTGATTCGAGCCAGGAGAGGCAGCCAAATTAAGACCATACAGGCCATGACAGAACTCCTCGAAAACTATGAGAATGAGGAGTACTACCGACAAAGCCGGAGAAGGAATGATCGTCCAGAACCTAGAAACTATCCATATACCAACAACGGTACAAACAACAACAACACTGGATACCAGGGAAACCGAGCCAATCCACTGAGTAACAACAATAACCACAGTAATAATAATAATAATAATAACAATAACCAGGTTCAAAATAATCCAAATAATAATCGAACCAGTAATGGTTATCCGGGTAACAGAAACCCATACTACCCAAACCCTAATAGTCAGAGAAACCCCAATTATAATAACAACGAACGTTATTATAATAATAACCGTGGCAATCCACAAAATAGTAACAATAATAATAATAGGTTTTCTCGACCGAGGGTGAATTTCATACGAGCGGAAGACGGTCGCCAACGTAGGTACTACCACCAGAGACGCAACAGCTATCATGAATATGAAGATCGGCGGAGGAGCCGAGAACGTGACGAACCAAGGTACAATCCTGCGAGACGGAGTACCAGTCTAGACAACACAGAACGGCTGACAAACCGCGAACAACCGTTGGATCATCGAACAGAGCGGCAGGGACCCACTCAAGGTCTCCCGACTGATGCATCAACCAGTGCGACACATAATAACAATGATGTCGAACATTTAAACGGGAGGAGGCAGTAATAAATCAACGAGACCCGTTGCTGCTCCTAAATCCTGGGTATATAAATGAGTTGCCAAGAGCAATTGAAACAAATCGTATCACAATAATTGGTTGTAATTATCTAAAAAACCTCCGACACGAATTATTGGAGGAGGACGATACTAATCCCAACAATAACATAAATAACGAAATAATACATATAAATGTGGAGGTAGAAGGAGTCCCCGCCAATTTAATGATCGATACTGGTTCCAACGTCTCCATAATTAGTACTACAGAGTTGGAGAGAATACAAAGAGAATGCGGACGAATATTACCGACATTGCCGTTGAATAATATTATTTTATTAGGTGCAACCGGCCGCCAAAATAAGACAATAAGAAGACAAGTCTCCGCCAATGTGATGAGCTATGGTATAGCTATTGACATGGAATTCTTAGTGGCAAGCGGGCTGCCATTTAACATATTGGTGGGGTGCGATATGCTCAGGCGGAACTCCGCCATAATTGATTTACGAACGCAGAAATTGTCACTTTTTACCAACGGACAAACTTGGACGGCTGACTTGGTTGGTAGCGACACAGTAATTCCCAGCAGTATCCACTAACAGATTCGTAAAATCAATTATATAAATCAAACTCCTATGATTGAGCGGATGATGGACGATAACGCTAATGAGGACTTATGGTCCCAAAAGATCCAGGAAATCAGGGATTTCCGGAGCGGTATAACAGGGGAAAGGTTGCAAAAACACCAAGCTGACAAATTAATAAATATTTACGAACAATACAGATCAGTGTTTTCTGACGAGCCCGGTAAAGAAAAAATCTTCCAGTGTACTCTACAATTTCGAGACACAGTGGACTTTAACCGGAAGTCATACCCATCGCGCAATCACGAAAGGAAGCAGTAAGAGCTGAAATAACTAAGATGATTAACCGTGACATAATAGAGAGTAGCCAATCCCCATACACCAGTCCTATTGTGGTTATTCCTAAGAAAAACGGACAAGTCCGTTTATGCCTAGATGCGCGGGAAATTAATAAGATGATTATTAATGACAGGACTTCACCCGGTGAGATTGAAGAGATTTTAAAACGTTTCCACGGTACCAAGTACTTTAGTACCTGGGACACGGTGTGCGGCTACTGGCAGGTGGAATTGCACCCACAGAGTCGCCAGTATCTGGCCTTCATATTCGAAGGGCGGAACTACCAGTTTAAGAGATTGCCCTTCGGACTAGTGAATTCGGTCGCAGTCTTTGTACACTGCATGGACCAGATACTTGGCCAGGAAGCACTACAATTCACCACCGTGTACGTAGATGATTTGCTAGTGTCCTCAGAAACTTGGGAGGAACACTACTACCGTGTGGAACATGTGCTAAGGAAATTGGCTGCGAATAACATCACGCTAAAGCTAGAAAAATCTCAGTTCATAGCCAAGGAAATTCAGTTCTTGGGCTTTATATTGAACGACCAAGGAATCTCACCGTCGGCTGAAAAAGTAGAAGCGATTCAGAAATTTCCAACACCAAAGAATCTGAGGCAATTACAGTCGTTCCTGGGACTCTGTAATTACTATCGCAAGTTCCAGGAAAAGTATTCTGAATTGACCGCCAGATTTCAACCGCAACTGTCATCCAAGAATAAATGGATATGGGGTATAGAGCAGAATGAGACCTTAAAGCTGATTAAAGAAAAATTCCTTGAACCAATAATACTTCGCCATCCGGATTTCAGTAAACCGTTCTTCCTGAATTGCGATGCCAGCGACATTAGCCTCGGCACCACACTATATCAAGAGGATGAGGAGGGCGAACATCTCGTGATTTGCTTCGCAAGTAGAGCGTTAAACCAGTGCGAAAAGAACTACCACGTCACTGAGAAAGAGTTGTTAAGTGTAGTGTTCGCGTGTGGCAAATTCCGCACCTACATCCTTGGTTACCCCGTTACCGTCCGGACAGACCATAAGTCCATATCGTTCTTGAGGAGATGCAAACTCAGTCACGGAAGGTTGACCCGGTGGATACTGTTACTACAAGAGTATAATCTTAAGTGGGAGTACATCCCAGGAAAGAAGAATGTCGTTGCGGACGTGTTGTCACGAATCGACATAGATAAGGAAACATTCGAGGGGGAGAAAGAAAGTGTACTCAAGATATACCACATTCTTAGTACCAGAGCCAATCTAGTCACAATATTAACCAACCTGAGCACCCACCAACAAGCAGACCCGAAATTACAATCCATTAAGACGAGATTGGAAGCAGGGGACGAGACTATCGCCCGATATTATAAAATTCATAACAATATACTGTTCATACAACCATCTTTGAGGAAGGAGACATGGAAGGTTATCATTCCAACCCATATCGAAAAGGAGATAGTAAGTAACTATCATATTCGATATGGGCATATGGGCGCCTTAAAGGTGATAAAGGCCCTGGAAGAGAGCTGCCACATGAAAGATATCAACCGGAAGGTCCGGAAATATATAAAGGGTTGCCACATTTGCCAACTCGTTAAATTGAATAACGAGAAAAAGGAAGGTCAAATGATTCCAATAACATCACAGACAAAGTTGGAAAAAGTATTTTTGGACATCTGCGGGTCATTTCCCCGCAGTGGTGGTCGTCACAGATATAAATATCTAGTCATCATGATGGACCATTTCACGAAGTTCGTCAAGCTATACCCAGCAAATCGGGCGACTACAAATAAAATTCTCGGCATATTAATCGACCAGTACTTCCCAAACGTCGGGAAACCAGTTTCGATCATTACCGACCACGGAACCCAATTCAAGGGGAAAAAATGGCGGGATACCCTATTGTCTATGGGTGTTCGTACTTATAAAACCTCGGTCTACCACCCGAGCAGTAACCCGGCAGAGAGAGTATTACGAGAGGTGGGGCGAATATTACGAACATATTGCCACAATCAACAGAGGAGGTGGCAAGACTATCTAGAGGCCACAGAAGAATTCCTCAACTTGGCTTACCACCCAGCCATAGGAATTACCCCATACTCCGCCATGTACGAGAAACAACCCCCAAGAGAGATCGAAGAAATATTGGAGTTCCCAAGGGAAAATAATTATACTTTTGACAGAATCAAGTTTTATAACAAGATGGCCGAAGACCAGGAGAAACGGCGAAATAAATATCAAAAAGGTAGGGGTAAAATAATTACCTATACCAGTGGTGAAAAAGTATTATTAAAAAATAGGGAATTACCAAGTTCACTGGAAGGGATAACTAAGAAGTTGTTACTATTATACACTGGACCCTATATAGTCTCCAAAGACAAAAACAATAACACTTATGAGATAAAGGAGATGTGTTCTGGTAAAATCAAGGGTGTATATAACCAGGCATCCATGAAAAATTATCATGAGGTATTGTGCCGAGTCGATTAAGATCGGCGCGTATGCTGCATTTAACGAGAACGCTGAAGAAAAATACCGTACTGTATTTAGCGGTGGCGTTCTACCGTACTGTAATCGGTAATAATGCTGCGCCTGATTAGTGCTGCACTCTGGCGTTCGCTGCTGATCGCGAGTTGAGAAAGGCCAGAATAAACGATTTTAAGCCTGTCTTTTCCTGGTCCTTCAACCAAACACCACGCCGTGTCCTCCGACAGAGAGAAGTTTTTTTTAATTGTACCATCTTCTACCTATGGCAGGCTAGATTAAAATAGGTCTGCGGTAAGTAAGTGCAGTATACTTATATATATTAATTTGAAGTAATGCAAAAGGAGTTTTGTTTAATAAGTACAGGAATGAATGAAACTGGTTAACCTATCACGCCACGTGGCAAATTAGAGTATGTGTAAATTGTATTAATTGTATGGCAATTGTATAACAAAATGAGTTAATTATATACAGTAAATGAAGTCTTAACTAAGGCACCGTAATTGAATAATGTTAACCCAGAGGGGTAAAGTTTATAAATGTATACATGCCAAGTGGTGAATCAAGTTAGTATGAATAATTAAGTCACCCCAAATTTATTGAGAATGTTAAAGAAAGAGAGTCATAGTAAAATATAAAGTTTTAATGGAAACAAGTGACAAACTTTAATAGAATTGAGAATAATTTAATTTAACTAAGGTAAATGTTTTCCAAGATAGGGCCATATGCCCGTATAACCTGTTGCAGAGTGTGTCAAACTTTCATTTCAAGTAGGCCTAAAGCAGGGTTTAATATTATAAATGGATTTTGGTGCGTGTGAGGGTTCTGGGAGGAATTAGTGTTGGAACTTCTCGCTGATAATATTTGTATGATTAGGGTCCCTCGCTTCAAGTCGAGGAACAGCCCCAACCTGAACAAATGACCATCTAGACTCTCAACTTCATAAATCAGGTGACACCAAACCATATTACTTTTACACAAGGGAATGTAACCCACTAGAACTCGTGGACATATAGCTACACAACATACAATGATTTTAAGCTTTAAACATTTTAATTGGGTCCCCGGTTAACGGGACAGAATAGTGCGCGGACTTGGGGGGCGGGAATCTTTTGTACATTTGTAACTCTGTTTGTATTAAATGTGAGCCCAGAGGTTGGCATGTATCTGTGGCTGATTACCATTCAGGCATGTAAATTTCTTTCTTGTTTTCAGTAAAAGGGTTACCTTAGTGCTAGTAATTCTATCATTCATCATGTAATTTCACAGGTTAAATTTAGTTTTCAATTAATGCATTAATTTCATATATTTATATTCAGTTTGGGTCATATAATGGATAGGAGTTTCTTTTGGTAGTTTCAGTCGGCTCCCCAGTTTAATCCTGTATAGGTGGATTTTCATGCAGACTTGAACATGCTCCTGGGACAGGTTTAGTTATGCACGATCTTGCCTAGGAACATGTCGGCCTTTGGGCCAAATTAATTTCTAAAAGGTTATAAAGCATTATGACACATTACTGTTTTTAATATTTCACAAAATTTATCATGTTTAAATTCTTTTAATTTATTATGATCACTTGTGTGGTTAGTGAATTATAATTATATATACTCCAAGTCTAAGTGCTCAATGTGGGAGCACTTTATAGTAGTATCAGGCATTATGCCAACTCTTGAATTGAATTTTAGTATGCCCTGGGGGCACTGGTGTTACACACATATATCTATGAGTTATTAGGTATTAAGACCTTGCAATAGGTGTTGCGTGCAATAATATTTATGAATTGTAAATTATGTACCTCCTGGGGTGAAAGAGGTGTGGCAAGATTTTAATGATGAAAGTTGTAATTGTCCTGTGATGTGGAACGTGTGTATGTGTTGTATATTGTAGACATATTTCCTTATATGTCCGTTATATGTATTGTATATTCATGTGTATTTTTGGGGGCTAAGTGGGGAAAAGTAACCCCGATTGGAAAAGAACATTTTATATTCATTTAATTTAAATTTTATATTTAAATTTTTAAAGCAGAAACATTTTTTAAGGAGAATAAGGAATATAAATTTTATATTTATTAATTTTTTCAAGTAAAATTTTTTAGCAAAAACCTTTTTAAGGAGAATTTAAATTTTATATTTATTTTTCAAGCAAAATATTTTAAAGGAGAAAATAATGATTTTGTTGGGTTAAAGAGATTTAAAATTTGTTTATAATACAAAATTTTATTGGTTGTTAATTTTGTGAGTTTTAATTGCAAGTCCCGTCTCACTGGATCCAGCGCATTTTTGGCTTCTCTAGGCTTTGGCCTAGTTTTAATTATCTTGTTTTAGAAAAAAAAAAAAAATAAATAAATAAAAAAAATTTAAAAAAACCCATTTTTTTTATGAGTCAATACAATACTTAAAGAGGGGTTACATTTGGTAGCAGAGCGTGGTTGAGATTAGGGTCAACCCTTGAGTCCTTTGGGTGTGACGGGGCTTGCAAACTCAGGAAACATTTTGGGGTTCGAATCGGACTTGGAATAATTACTAGAAGTCCCTATATCTATAAGTACCTATGTCTTGTTATGTTTAAGGTTTTGTTTATTATATGTGTGTATCATTGCCCGCCTGTTGGTATTGTTGAACTGGAGGTCGCCACGCAGTGTGAAATTTTTAGGGGGGAAATTCCTTGGAAACTCGAATTATCGCAGATCTGGGCCTAGGTGGAGATATGGTTCGCGTATTACCTTGCCAATAATAGGGAAGGCGTTTTATTTATGCGGTATGGCCCGATCGGCAGTCGGTCTCCTCCGAGATACGGGAGCCGAAGTTATTGCAAATTTTATGAGAATTTGTTGTTGTTCGTTGGTCGGTAATTTTGTCATGTCGTGTGTTGCGTTCCTTAGTGTGCAGTGTTGTTGAGAGCTAGTTCAGGTAAGTGGGCTGGGCCTCGCAACGGTAGGGGGACCCGCAGTCTGCTCGAAGGAAGAGTATAGTACTCGAGTTTTTTCTGATTCCTTGTTTCTATGTTTCGTAAGTTAGGTTTGTGTTAGGTGTTTTGGGGGAATTTATGTTTCGTTGATTGTGTGTTGTGAATTGTGCAATTCTGGCGGCGGTATGCTATCAGAAATTGCCCCACCCCCTTTCAGGAGTTCTCCAGAAACTTTCGGTGGTAGATGGAATAGATGAGGACGGGTTGCTGGTCTTCTTGGATCTTGTCCTGCAGTTGGCAGATTTACCGGGTGTGTCCGATGGGGAGGTCTTGTCCCTTATATACCCGTATTGCCGGGGTTCATTGGCAGGGTTGGTCACCAACACTCTGCGTCGGGGCGGCAGTGTCGACGCTTTTCATGGGGAAGTGTTTGATTTCTTCATACCCCATCGACGACGTTCCCAGCTTAAGTTAGATTTATTATATCGCCTACAGGCCAACGGAGAGGCGTTGGGGGACTTCGTGCACGACATACGGAAAGCTGCCCGGGTATTAAGATCGGGGTTGCCCGAGACGGAAGTAATACAAGCAATTCTGGAAGGACTGAATCCCCAAGAGAGATCGCGTTTGATATTCGCAGACCGTCCCCGTTGTTTTGCGGATCTGTACCGGTTGTGTGTGGTTTCTAATACTGTCCGGGCAGGGGACGAGTCCCGGGGAAGAGCTACTACGGATGTCCAATACTCCAGTGGTCTGTTAGGAAGAGCTAAAAAGGAGAAACATGGCGGTTGGAGAAGAACACAAGAGACTGTCAGAAAAACTGAATATTCCGGAAGTAATGGAGGCTACAAGGGGGTGACAAGTGAGAAGACGGTAGCAACGGTTACCGCAGAGAAAAGAAATAAGTATGAAATTAACAGGGAAAGAAGAAGTTATATTAGAGAACAAACATCGGCAAGTAGGGAACCTGTAGCAAGGCGTTATTCCTATTCGGAGAGAAAGGAAACTTTAAAGCTTCCAGAGGAATTACAAGTGCCTAATAGAGTAGTGGATGAAGAAGGTGAGGAGAAAGAAGAAAAGCGAAGTAACTTCTGTGGATCAATACAAGACGACAAGAACACGTCTGTTGATATTGAATTACAGGTCTCAGAGAGGACGTCATGGTTGAATCCAGATGCCACAGAATTTGTTCCGGTATCTCCATCTCAGTTCATGACGGATCCAGAGCCGGTAACATCATCATCGCCTACGCCGGGAGATGAGAAGTCACTTGATGGTGGAGCTTTACCATCGTCAGTAGAATTTAAGTTAGACATTGCACATGGACCTGGACAGCTGGATTCCAGGTTGGGAAATGTTGAGGAAGTTGTAGTTGCTGAGAGTGGTGAAGAAGAGGAATCGAAGGAAGAGGCAGAAGAGCGGTCTGCACATGCTGCGCAGGGGAGTATAAGTGTAAGTGTTAGGGAGGCTGCAAGTGTTTCTGAGGTTGCGGATGGACAAGGGGATGTCCATGCTGCAAGTGTGGTAGAAGTAGATGAGGTAGAAAGTTGAGGAGAAATTGGGTAAACAAATTATGTGTCATGGAAACCTCCTCCCCCGTTCTCTCCTTGGTCCTGTGGGATGTAAGTGGATTCATGGGATAAAGTGTTATTGAAGTTTGAAGGGGTTAGTCCCCGCGCATGCGATAGGGCATGGGTCCCTATTGAGGTAGCCTCGGAGTTCCCGCATAAGTGGTCAAGCCTCAGGAGTTCAGAACTCAGGGTGCACCCGAACACTCTTTCTTCTTTTCTTCTTCTGTCTTTCTTGCTGCATGCTGGCCCTGATCAGGTCAGTGTGTAGTGCCAACACTCTCGCATTCTACACGTCTTCTTTCTGTTTTTTCGACTTCCTTCTGAGCCACTGCTCTCCTGAGAACAAAGGCAACTCGGAAAACCGAGGAACACCTGCGTTTTAGTAAAAAACATTGGGGTACACTGCAGGGTACTCCTCTGTCTAAGTGTGGGGCAACTATGTTGCTCTTTTGGGGTGGGGGTGTGCCGAGTCGATTAAGATCGGCGCGTATGCTGCATTTAACGAGAACGCTGAAGAAAAATACCGTACTGTATTTAGCGGTGGCGTTCTACCGTACTGTAATCGGTAATAATGCTGCGCCTGATTAGTGCTGCACTCTGGCGTTCGCTGCTGATCGCGAGTTGAGAAAGGCCAGAATAAACGATTTTAAGCCTGTCTTTTCCTGGTCCTTCAACCAAACACCACGCCGCGTCCTCCGACAGAGAGAAGTTTTTTTTAATTGTACCATCTTCTACCTATGGCAGGCTAGATTAAAATAGGTCTGCGGTAAGTAAGTGCAGTATACTTATATATATTAATTTGAAGTAATGCAAAAGGAGTTTTGTTTAATAAGTACAGGAATGAATGAAACTGGTTAACCTATCACGCCACGTGGCAAATTAGAGTATGTGTAAATTGTATTAATTGTATGGCAATTGTATAACAAAATGAGTTAATTATATACAGTAAATGAAGTCTTAACTAAGGCACCGTAATTGAATAATGTTAACCCAGAGGGGTAAAGTTTATAAATGTATACATGCCAAGTGGTGAATCAAGTTAGTATGAATAATTAAGTCACCCCAAATTTATTGAGAATGTTAAAGAAAGAGAGTCATAGTAAAATATAAAGTTTTAATGGAAACAAGTGACAAACTTTAATAGAATTGAGAATAATTTAATTTAACTAAGGTAAATGTTTTCCAAGATAGGGCCATATGCCCGTATAACCTGTTGCAGAGTGTGTCAAACTTTCATTTCAAGTAGGCCTAAAGCAGGGTTTAATATTATAAATGGATTTTGGTGCGTGTGAGGGTTCTGGGAGGAATTAGTGTTGGAACTTCTCGCTGATAATATTTGTATGATTAGGGTCCCTCGCTTTAAGTCGAGGAACAGCCCCAACCTGAACAAATGACCATCTAGACTTTCATTCAACTTCATCTGCCGGAGGAGAACAGCGAGGACAAGCCACACCCACACTAAAATGCTGTAGACCACAACACCAAACTTCACACCACGGAATAAATCAGGTGACACCAAACCATATTACTTTTACACAAGGGAATGTAACCCACTAGAACTCGTGGACATATAGCTACACAACATACAATGATTTTAAGCTTTAAACATTTTAATTGGGTCCCCGGTTAACGGGACAGAATAGTGCGCGGACTTGGGGGGGGGAATCTTTTGTACATTTGTAACTCTGTTTGTATTAAATGTGAGCCCAGAGGTTGGCATGTATCTGTGGCTGATTACCATTCAGGCATGTAAATTTCTTTCTTGTTTTCAGTAAAAGGGTTACCTTAGTGCTAGTAATTCTATCATTCATCATGTAATTTCATAGGTTAAATTTAGTTTTCAATTAATGCATTAATTTCATATATTTATATTCAGTTTGGGTCATATAATGGATAGGAGTTTCTTTTGGTAGTTTCAGTCGGCCCCCCAGTTTAATCCTGTATAGGTGGATTTTCATGCAGACTTGAACATGCTCCTGGGACAGGTTTAGTTATGCACGATCTTGCCTAGGAACATGTCGGCCTTTGGGCCAAATTAATTTCTAAAAGGTTATAAAGCATTATGACACATTACTGTTTTTAATATTTCACAAAATTTATCATGTTTAAATTCTTTTAATTTATTATGATCACTTGTGTGGTTAGTGAATTATAATTATATATACTCCAAGTCTAAGTGCTCAATGTGGGAGCACTTTATAGTAGTATCAGGCATTATGCCAACTCTTGAATTGAATTTTAGTATGCCCTGGGGGCACTGGTGTTACACACATATATCTATGAGTTATTAGGTATTAAGACCTTGCAATAGGTGTTGCGTGCAATAATATTTATGAATTGTAAATTATGTACCTCCTGGGGTGAAAGAGGTGTGGCAAGATTTTAATGATGAAAGTTGTAATTGTCCAGTGATGTGGAACGTGTGTATGTGTTGTATATTGTAGACATATTTCCTTATATGTCCATTATATGTATTGTATAATCAAGTGTATTTTTGGGGGTTAGGTATAGGGCTAAGTGGGGAAAAGTAACCCCGATTGGAAAAGAACATTTTATATTCATTTAATTAAAATTTTATGTTTAAATTTTTAAAGCAGAAACATTTTTTAAGGAGAATAAGGAATATAAATTTTATATTTATTAATTTTTTCAAGTAAAATTTTTTAGCAAAAACCTTTTTAAGGAGAATTTAAATTTTATATTTATTTTTCAAGCAAAATATTTTAAAGGAGAATATAATGATTTTGTTGGGTTAAAGAGATTTAAAATTTGTTTATAATAAAAAATTTTATTGGTTGTTAATTTTGTGAGTTTTAATTGCAAGTCCCGTCTCACTGGATCCAGCGCAGTTTTAGCTTCTCTAGGCTTTGGCCTAGTTTTAATTATCTTGTTTTAGAAAAAAAAAAATAAATAAATAAAAAAAAATTTCAAAAAACCCATTTTTTTTAATGAGTCAATACAATACTTAAAGAGGGGTTACATTATAATATAAAAAGAATTTGGAATAAAATCCTCCAAATTCAAAAACAATGGTAAGAACCACTTACTACAAATAAATTTGAAAGAAACCATTTGAAATATAAAGAAGAGAAAGAATTTAGAGATGATAAAAATCCTTCAAATTCAAAAACATTGGTAAGAACCACTCACTACAAATAAATTTGAAAGAAACCATTTGAAATATAAAGAAGAGAAAGAATTTAGAGATGTTACATCCCTAAAAATTCCAAAACAATGTAAGAACACCTTACAAACATAATTTATAAAAAACTATTTTGAAGTAAAAATAAAAAGAAAGAATTTTGTTAAAATAACGAAATTCAAAAATATAGTAAGCACCACTTACTACAAATAGTTTATGAAGAAACTATTATGAAATAAAAGGAAAGAATTTTGAATTAAAAATCATCCAAATTCCAAAAATAAAGTAATAACAACTTACTGACAAACTATTTATAAAAACTTTATGGAATAAAAGGAAAAGAATTTAGAGATGTAAAAAAATCAATTCTAAAGGGTATAGGAATGTCAATTTACGACCAATAAATTGTAAAAACCTTCTATGAAATTATATAAAAAGAAATAAAAACCAGTGATACGATTAACTGAATAAACTTGTGTGGAAATAAAAATAATAACACTTTGAAGTGGTATAAAGAGAAACAATGACCTCATTAAAAAATTAATTAAAACATTCATTTGAATAAAAAACCAGAGAGAAGTAATTTGAGAAAAGAATCAAAGTTATAAATGTAATTAAATAAATCAATAATGAAATGATCATGAAATAAATGTCAAGTGTAATAAAGAAAATTATAAGAAAGTTCTAGAACATGGAACAAGTGGAACAAATAAAAACTGAGAAACAAACAAATATATCAGAAATATATGCTACCATAAACAAAAGCAGATTGTAATAAAAACCAGAGAAGAATAAAGAATTAATAACAAAAACTTTATATGATAATAAACATTGATAATTATATTAATAAAAGAGCTTCCCACCATAATAAGAATTGAGATAACGATAAAGATAACAAGTCGTAAGAATAACTGAGATAGGAATAATAAAATCTCTGAGCGATATACGAAGTGAAGTATCCAAAGATATTTTTTTTAATAGTAATAAAAGTGTACTATTCTGAAATAATTTTTTGTAATAACTGTCTGTAGATAACTCCAGCAGTATTAATATGTTTTTTGAGCACAGATGATTTGCCTCTGTACTCAAATAGAAGTGAAGTATTGGATAGCAGAGGAAGTAGCGTACTGTGCCTCTCTGAACTGCACCAGCTCACGTGTTAGGGAATGATAGGGAATAAATATCCCAAGGATAAAACACCAAGAAGAAAAAAGAAAATTAAATAATAAATATGAAACTCAGATGACTATTACTATCCAGGAAGATCAAGTAAGAATGAAATAGATGTAAGCTCAAATATATATAAGAAAAATTTTGAAATGGAAGGAAGTCAAGAATAATAAAAAATATAATAATTATCATAAGCAATTATTTCAGACAAACCAAGTATAGTCTGAAAAAATCACTTCTGGAGGAGGGCAATCTGTAGCATGACAGATAATCCACTAAAAATTAATTTCATTAAGATCATAAAAATATTTAAATTACAAATAACTCAAATTTCAAATAAAATTAATTTAAACTTCAAAGAAAAACACCACTATAAAAGGAAAAAAGTAATTAAGTAATAAAAGTGCAACACTAAAACGCAAGAAAATTTAAATCTAAAGAAACTCATATATAAATCAGGAGAATACCCAGGAAGTTTAGGAGCAGGTAATAAAGAAGATACCCCGAACCAACCAACGGACAAAATAAAACCAAGTACCTTGGAAAACCCAAGAAGGAAGAAGAGAAGAAAAGAAGATATAGGATGGAAGAACTACAAGAAATACCCATTAATAAACCTATTATTAACGACAATGAACCCCAAACCAAATGTTAATACCACCAAAGAAAGTATAACACCCCAAAACCTCATAAAATTGTAAATTAATTATAAACGAAAGTATTTAGTAGTGTGATAAGAAGTGCACAAACTAAAGTTATTATATAGTAAAATAAACAAATCTTCACAGTCCATTATAACTAAAGGTTTGGTCTGAGAATATAGTAGAACTCAAATATAAGTCAGAACCCACAGTGTATGTGTACCAGTGTAAGTGATTTTAAATATAATAAACTTCAAGTTAATGTGTAACTATTACTTGAACAAGGTGCTATTAAATAACTTTTATATTTTATATAATTACAGAATTAACAGGTGATGAAATATTGAAGTGAACAATATTTCTAATGTTTCATAAAGGAGGTCACTTTTTATCTAAAAACATTCATAGAAATGCAAAGGTAAAAAGAGAGTAGGTGGGGGAATAATTACAGTAACAGGGGATTAATTTAAAATACAATGTAAAGAGAAAAGACTGTGATTGACTTAAGTTTAGTAAAAATTAATAAATTTTAAATGGCTAATTATGTTTAGAGCCTATGAACTCCACTTTTCAAAGAGTTCTAATAGAATAAGATTTATATTTAGTGTAAGAATGTTTAGTTACATAACAGTGTGCATACAGCTTAAAATGTTTATGTATGGATGCTGTACCAGTTGATAAAATGTTTATTATGTATGTTAAAAATAGTTCAAACTAACATGTCTAACTTTGGAGACTGCTAGTTAATGTTCAATATTATTTTTTGTATTAGTAGCATGAATAATATGCTACCTGTACCAATAGTTATGTAAGCAATTTTATTTAATATTATGTTAACTTTAAAAAGTCAGAGGAGGTGTAGAAATAACTTTATTTGAAAAAACAATGTGTGTAAGATACTAAGATCTAGGCCAAATAATGAATTCCCAAAAAATAATATAATTGAGTAAATAAGTCTGATGAACCATGTAAACTAATAAGATTTATGTAAGGTGGATCGATCACCAACTACTATAACTGATCCTATACTTTAAAAGAGTAATATAAAAAGATGTATTAAATTATTAAAAATTTTCAAAATGTAATACCTAACTATTTCAGAGGAGGAATAGTAAGTTCATGAATTATAACTAAAAGCCAGATAAATTGACAATTTTATAAGAAATTAAGGAAAGGTAGGGATTTATATCAATCTAAAAGTTATTATAATCATATTTATAACACCAAACATGGCTATTATTTTGGAAAAGAACAGGAAGCAGATTTTTGGGCCTATATTTCCAAAAAGACAGAAATATGGCAATTTTAACAAAAATCTTTATAAATATGGACTATGACATATCAAATTAAACAGAATGAGTTAAATAAGCCAATTATGTTGTTAATAGTTCACGAAAGCAATCTATAAACTAAAAATATTCTGTATATAATGTATTTTATATTCACATGAATAGGAAGTGAAAAATATTTAAACAATACTTTTCCAATATTAACTTGGCAAGATATTTCCTGAGACGAAGGAAGTAAAACAGTTCTTAATTAACATTCAACGCGAACGGTTGATATTCGATCGCGTTAAGAATCTGTATAACGTACCTAGTAATGGCGTATGAGGTTATGCATTGAAAAACGAGAGTTACCGAATTTATTACTTTAAACATAAAATCAGTGTACTACACCAACACAAAAAGTGAAAACAAACAATACCTATCAAAATATAAGTGAATTCAACCAATAAAACTATACCACATTGATAATTCACTCTACAACGAACTTTACTATTTTTCAACATATACGCTATACAATTGAACACACCTAACACCAGACAATTAACGCCAGTGAACACAGAACACTTCTTCAGGACACCTTTAACAACACCATAGACAATATACCATACTACGGAGACAATAAAACGGTAGTGAAGGCGTTTTTATTAACAGAATTTATAACCATCGTTTCTGAATTTTCTTCAACTACGAGACATGCCGCCATTTTGAGCTCCCGTCATGCAAAGTGTATGCCAGCCAAGATTCGTCGCTAACTGCTTTGGTCTGAATCATTAACTATTATAAACATTATAAATTATTATCCATTTGTCATTTATTAATTATTAAGAATTATTTGTACATGTTATACTTTCTATGCTTGCTCCCTTCTCTGACTATAAAATTATACCCGCTAAAAGAACCATTCTAACATTAGTAAAATTTAATATAATATAACCTGTAGTTGTAAAATCGACCAAGCCCTGTGAAAGAGTCGAACAGTTAAACAATATCGATTTTAAATCGATCTTTCAGAAATATTATAAATAAATTAAATTAATTCAACTATCTGGATTTGAAATTATTTCACATATTAAAATAAGAGTTTGAGTTAACAACAGGACTTACTGGAAGACGACAAATATTAAAGGAAAGTGATATATTGGAGCAGAGCAGAAAATCGCAAATCGATTATTGTAGGAAGACAATCTGATTATAACTCCAGATTCATTTAAGGTCAACCAGAAGTGCATATATTAACCAAATCAACTAACCGAATTTATAAATTTTAACGAAAACTCAGAATAAGAATTATTTATAAATTATTAGAACCATAAACAAACATAAATTTTTTTGTTTGAAAACATTTTTTTTTTATTAAAATTGTTTTTGTACAATACACAGATTTCTTTATTTGTAACAGCTAATAAAACACGTTTGGTTACAATATTCATACACAACATAGAACAGAACCACATAATAAAGAACAACAAATACACCAACAAAATCATTTTTTGGCACAGGTATGTGGACGATATATTACTTTTATTCAATGGCAATACAAGGCAGGTTGAAAACATCCACAAATACATAAACACAATACACCACAAACTAAAATTTACACTGGAAATAGAACAAAATAATAGTATAAATTTTCTGGACCTAACAATTAACAAAACAAACAATACACACGCGTATACAATATACAGAAAACCAACCACAACTGTCATGGTTATACACAACACATCAAACCATCCAACACAACATAAACATGCAGCCTTCAACCATATGCTCCATAGGCTAACTAAAATACCATTAGGTAAACAGGACTATAACGATGAACTCAACACAATCAAATATATAGCAATAAAAAACGGATACAACCCTAAATTAATAAACAAACTACACAAACACATCATAAACAAAAACAACAAAACACTAAATACCAACAACACACAACAAACTAAATACATCACACTCACATACCATAACTCCAACACACACAAAATCGCCAACACATTCAGAAAACATAAGTACAAAATAGCATACAGAACAAACAATACCATCAAAAAACACATCAATGATACAAACACGAACATAGACAAATACAACAAAACAGGTGTTTACAAATTAAATTGTAATGATTGCAATAGTTTCTATATAGGCCAGACGGGAAGATCTTTTTCATCTCGTTACTCTGAACACCTAAAAGCTTTATCCAACAACAATATACATTCTGCATTTGCCACACACATACACACAAAAAACCACAGCTACACCAACATAGATACTAATCTTGAGATATTACACTACTTACCCAAAGTCGAAAACTTAACACAGCAGAACAATATGAAATATACAAACACTACAAAACACAACCAAACAACATACTTAACGACCAATTAAACTATAAATCACACACACTGTTTGACACAATTATACATAAATCTAACAATAATTTGGTTCCCCACGCCAATCCCCTTCCTCCACACACCACCCCCACTAAACCTTCCAAACAAAAACCGTTACGTGTTACTGGCCAGTCTGTCTCAAACTGCTGACGAAGGCGAACACCACGCCGAAACGCGTACGGAAAGAAAAACAAGTAAGTTTCACGAGTGAAAGTTCTATATTCTATATTATTTAGTACTGTGAAAACAGAAGATGAACAATTAAAACAACTTACTATCTTATTAACAATCCGCTCTAACTACAAGATGTGTATTATTTAGTTTTATATATCTTTTATAACCCCTTTTATAACTACGAAATTACTTTCTACCTAGGCCGTTCTCATTTACAATTTCTGAACGAGTAGCTGAGTCTAATAAGATAAGTTTAAATTGATTTAACCAAGTTAATAAGTTACCTTTAATTTAATTAGACACTGTTGCATGCCTGGAAATTCACAAACACACACGGATACCTTTTAGTAAGAACACCTAACAAAAATGTTTTGAGGTTAAAAATAATTGAGCTATAATTAAGGCTATGCATACCTGGAGCTAGCTTTAAATTATTTTCCCATAGTAAAGGCTTCGACCAGGCAGAATGATTCAGGCGCCGTCAGTCGTAACCAGTGAAGATTTCTCTGAGAAGGTCAGAAGAGAAATGAGGCAGAATACATGGCCAATTGCATCCACGAGACTTCGCTATTTTTACAGGTTACGGCAACAACAGATGGCCCTGGCCGACATAATTTTCGTCGCCGCAACTAACAAACGTAGCCCGCTACACACAGCGACGAAGCGCGAGTTTTAAGGAAATGATACACGCCCATGCAAATCGAGCTTAGCGTGTTAACCTTGCGCCGAACGAAGTACGGCACACCCTCACCCCAAAAGGGCGACATGGTTGCCCCCCAAAAAAACTAAACATAGTATCCTCCACGATTGTTGTGGGACTCCCGGGAAACCTCAGACATCTATGCGCTCTTGGTGGGTTCAGTGTCTCAGGGAAACGAAAGAAGCAGAAGGAAGGAGTGTCAGTTATACCTGTGTGTGTGCCTGAATGAGTAAGTGTAAGTGTGCGTCCTGCATGCTCGCCGGGCCCTGGTCCGCATGCAGAGATAAGGAACAGAAAAGAAAAGGAGAAAGACAAGAATCGCAGGATCCTGCTCTGAGTACTGACCACCCAAGGCCCCTAAACTCAACAACTGAGACCCAGGAACCAAACAACATCCACAACGGAACAAACCCCTTTGCCACCACTCACACCTATGCCCTATGGCAAAACTTTAATTTCGAGATGTGTGTGGTCATCCTCGCAACATTTCCACCGGGATCACCCAATTTTACCGTAACTGGCAACACAAACCGTAGAATGCGGTATGGTCCCGACCAACGATAACACAGTTTAGCTTCTGTCTATGGCTGAGCTTATCGGGTGGCTCTGGCAGTAGACCAGATCTCCAACCTTAAAAGGGTTCGGAATTCGCCCCTGATTATAGCGACTACGGACGCGCTCGTGCGCACGAAGCAAATTCTTCCGGGCCTCCTTCTATCTATCCACCGTTTTAATGTCCGGATCACTAGGTAGAAGATCCTCAATGTTCCACAAGTTGGCCAAGGGAAGTGTCGGCGAGAAACCAAACATAACCTCAAGGGGTACGGCCTTATGACTTTCGTGTAAAGCTGTATTAAATGCCAATTGTAACCACTTTAGATTTTGATCCCAACAATTCTGTTGTTCAGCATGATAGGCGATAAGGGTTGAACGGAGATTCCGGTTGAATCTCTCCGCGTGGGATGGCTGAGGGTAGTAGGGGGAAGTGGTCACGTGTTTGATGCCGTTAGCAAAACACATTCGCCTTAAATCACCTGAGATAAACTGTGGTCCATTGTCTAAGACAATGGTGGCCGGAAGACCGAAATGCTGAAAAACATGTGTCTGTAGCGCAAGGATGGTCGATCGAGCGTTTGCCTGTCGTAAGGGCAGTAGCCAGACAAACTTGGAAAAAGCATCCACACAAACAAGCAGGTAGGCATTACCTGACTTGCTACGAGGGAAGGCTCCCACGTAGTCGATGAATAACTTCTCCATCGGTTTGCTCGCCACTTCTGATGACAATAAACCCAATTTGGTGTTTTGTGCAGGCTTACTCAAGCCACAGAGATGACATGCTTTCACACGAGTAGCTATGTCCCTATCCATGCCCTTCCAGATAAAATGTCTCCTAATACTGGAAATGGTCTTCGAAATTCCCTTATGTCCACCTACTGGGGAATCATGATAGTAACTGAAGACCATGGGCACGAGTTTGCTAGGCAGCACAATCTTCGGGGCACGTCCATTTCTTTCTCTGCAGCACAAGACGCCCTTGGACAAGAAATATGGGGCCTGTACGTTACCGTCTTTTAGATTTTGGATGATCGGGCCCAACTCTTCATCATTTAACTGATGGGGTAACACATCAGTGAAAGCCAAAGGAAAGTCCAATAGAACAGAACAGGGTTGCTCAGAGTGGGCTTCACTGGGTTGGGAGAACATGCGTGACAAAACAGCTGCAACCACATTTTGAGTTCCCCTAATGTGTTGCACTTTGAATTTGAAGGATGAGATTTTGACCACCCATCTTCCTATTTTACCCAGTTGCCGGGGATGACCAAGAAGCCAAGAGTCGGTCTCGAGCAGGAACTCAGCATGTTCCAAGAAACGCCTGAACTTATCTAGAGCGTACACAACAGCTAGACACTCTAGTTAACACACTGATGACTTCCTTTCTTGTTGGGTCAATGTCCTGGATATAAACGCCACTGGCTGCCTAGCACCATCAACAACCTGGGACAGAACCGCCCCGAGCGCAACAGAACTCGCGTCCGTTTGTAAGATGAATGGTTTCGAAAAGTCAGGCATCCGCAACACAGGCGGGGAGATGATTGCCTCTTTGAGGGTATCAAAGGCCTTCTGTTGCCTCTCACCCCATACGAATTTGGTTCCCTTTTTTCTTAGTTCATTTAAGGGAGCGGCGATCTCCGCGGCATTAGGGATGAACCTGCGATAGAAATTCACCATGCCAACAAACCTGGCAATACCCTTCGCATCCCTAGGAGGAGGAAAATCTCGGATGCCTTGCGTCCTCTCCGGGTCAACAGTAACGCCCCTGTGTGAGACAAGGTGCCCCAAAAACGAAATACTTTGTTGAGAAAATTTGACCTTTTCCGGATTGACAGTGAGACCAGCACTCCTCAACCGACACATTACCTCTTTCAGATGACACAAATTTTCTTCACAAGTTTTACTATACACCAATAAGTCATCCAAGTAATTAAAAATAAATTTGAACTTGACATCATGAACGCTGGACTAGCATAACTAGAATTAGAAAGCTCAATTACCCCTTGCTCAAGCAATTCTTGAACCTTTCTGTCTTAGAACAGCCATTTTTGTAGGAGCGAACTTGTATGGGTGTGAACGTACTATGGTGGAGTCAGTTAGGCGGATTTTATACTCCAAAAGGTGTGTGAGCACCAGGGTAGGAGTTAACACTGTGGGGAATTGCTCACACAGCTGATTTAAGGCATACTTCTGGGAAGGAGTGAGATGGTCTCTTGCTGAATCGGGACACTCTACCTCTTGGATACCTCCCTTAGCTCCCTGGTACCCAAGGAAAGGAATGACAACTCCCCGATTGAACTTGAAATAGCATTGGTGCCCTTGAATGTCTAATACGAGACCACTCTTAGAGATGAAATCGGCACCCACGATACAGTCGACTCCCAGAGCCGGAGAAACCAAAAAGCGCCACACCCATGAAAAACCTTCGATTTTAAATTTAAAGGAAATCACCCGGGAGATGTGCAGAATTTCCCGCGATGCAGTCCAGCATACCACCGAAGACTGATCCGACCCTTTTATAAAGCCCTGTTTTTCAAGGTCCGCACACACTCTCGATGAAATTATGGATCGGGCTGATCCAGAGTCAACTAAAGCTCTGAGTTGACCCCTTTTCAACTCGAGCAACAGGAAGGGGCATACTGAAGTGTAGATGGAGACAGTTTGCAAGACCTTGATGCCAGCAGATCCGGGACCTACTACCTGCCTGGTGTTAAGTAAATCTGCAACAGAATGACCTAACGGGGAAGACGACCTCCGACTTATCTTCCCCGGGTATTTACGTTTTTTCGGTTGTGTTCATTTCGGGAAGGCACCGGACGCTGTCTAATACCGGGACAGTATCGAGCAATGTGGCCCGGTCTGTGACATCTGAAGCAGACAGAGTCACGAGCATCACTTATTTGAATGGCCGCAGACCGAGAACCCAGAGACTCGGACCGCCCGACACGTTGCTCGACAACTCGGCGGTCAAGACTACGCCTAGCCTCGTGAACTCTAGTGTCATCATTACATTGAATGGTCTTCGACAGGACACATAGCCTATCCAGATCGATAAAGCTCTGGGGACGTTCAGTGAACACTAAACGTGACCTCTCTTGGGGCGTCACCCCTTCCAGAATGGTTTGGATTATTTCGCCCTCGGGCAACCCCAGTCTCTGGATCCGGGCCGCGTTCTTAATACTAGAAATGAAATTGGCGAGGGCCTCCCCATTTGCTTGTACCCGGTAAAAATGCTTTTGTCTCAGCTGCTCGCGCAGCCTCCCTGGTACGAAAGCGTCCAGCACACTTCCTTATGAAAATGGTCGATACTACCACCACCCCGAAGGGTGCTGGTCACCCGCTCAGCCATAGATCCCCTGCAATACGGGTAAATGAGCTCGAGCAAGGTCCGCCCCGACATCCCCGGTAAATCGGCTAATTGAAAAAATATGTGAAAGAATTTTAAAAGTTTTTCTATGTCCAACCCATCCACTACTGGGAGGCGCTGGATGACCTCGGACAGCGGGTTTGGGAGCTTGTGATAGCTTGCGGCAGCCACCCCCGAGAAGGCGGGAACCGGCGCTGTAAGTTCTAATTTGTGAGCAGACTCAAGAGAAGAGAGACCATGATTCGCGTCCACGGGATGGTACTGGCCGAGAGAAGACTCTCGCAAAGCAATATTCACTTGTTCTGTAAGTGAAGAAATGGTTCTCTCTAACTCTGTAGTAGTAGTCTGCGATTCTAATTCTGCAATCGGCATAATACATGTTGTAATCGTTGGCGCACCCTTTGTCTAGCCGTGGAGCTTGGTGCAGCCGACTGCAGGCCTTCGGCCAAATCTTTGAATTCAATGAATTTTTCCTGATACAGATCCACTTCAGCAGTGACATCCGTGAGTATTACTTTACCACCCGGGGCTTCTCCGGAGGCAAGAGCCTCCCGCAGTTGCTTCCTCAATGAGGCGACCGTGTCTTGCGGTTTCCGACCCCGGAACCGGACCTCCCACTCGAGCTTATCATTTACAAACAAATCCACGTTTACCGAGCTGGTCATCGCCGCACAATATTCACACAAACAATATAATGACAATAACAAAATAGCAAGGAAACAGGAAGAACTTGATCATTCAAGTGGCTCCAGAGTGCTCTAGCGATGCGACGAGATGGGTGTATAATGAAGGCAGAGAGAGAGCTACTCGAAATGCCCAGAAGAGAACACAACATCACAAAACTACACATCTAGCTTACAATACACAAATCCACAAGAAGTACACATAACATCTAAATAAATAACAAACAATGCTGTTCAGCTAATTCAACTAATTATTCATGTCGAAAATCGGTATGTCACCACGTGACCCCACTTCAAATATTCCATCAAGGATTTAATGACACATCACAGCATCACGACGTCTGACCGGACCATAACCGAATTCATAAATTAAAATGACCCAAAGTACCATAAGTTGAATCGCACGATTACCTGAGCGTCTCGCTTCATAATTTACCCCAAATAAAATGTTCTCAATAACCAAAAGAAACCAACAAGTCACTACATAACTGGGCTTGCCATAAAGACAAGTTCTCACTACAACAGAACAAGTCCTAACCAAAAACAAACAAGTACTGACGGCACCCGATCATGTTCAGAAATTTTCTAAGATCCAAGTTTATGTCGGAATAATATTAATTAAATCAATTTCATGCTCAATATACCATTAACCACGCAATTATGACCCCTTACAGCACATACCTTACACTCACTATCACAAAATAATTATGCTTAAATACTAACACATATTAAATTTAATCTATCTCTATTCATTTCATATAAAATAGCATGCCATCAAGATTATTTACTTTATCAAACTGTTCAAAATTTCAATTAACTTCTTTAAATACCTTTGACTCAGATCAAACAATTTTTTTTTTTTTTTTAAGACATTAATTTGAAAGTCCTAACGCCAGCCGACATGCCTGTAGCCACACTAAGTTTTCATTTAACATCCATAAATGCAAGTCCCCGCAGATTCTATAACTTCCAAAATTCAATGAATTAAGTGCTGAAATACCATTTACTACATATTCTGATACATTGAATCATAACCACGCTAAACTGCTACCATTTGAAACCCCCCTTTTATTTTATTAAGTGTTTTATGAATTTTTTTTTAAAGGGGGGAGACAATATTTAAAACTAGGTAATGAACCTAGAGGAAGCCTAAAGTGTGCAAAGACCCAAGCCACAATTTCAGACATGTCCACTGTTTGGATGACAGGACTTGCAAATAAGAATCTCTATTAACAGTAACAAATTTATATTTATTTGATGTCCAGTCTGTACGTAATATAATAAGCATGAGTAAAGTACAATTATATAAATGCCACTGAGTAATATTAAAATACAAATATATATGTATATCCTTGATCAAGCCCTAAGCATCATGTGAATGTATGCAATAATTTTTCAATCACGAAAATGTATCGTTCTGCATATGAGTGTCATCACTATTATAAGTTATGTGTATATATATATATATACTGTTAATGATTTTGAGGTTCGGTCATTAATTATGAAAACTCAGTTTTGCGACGTTTCGAGATTTATTCTTCTCATAATCATGCCTACAACATTAAAATATAGTCTTACTACAATTATATTATTTGTAAGTGTGTATAGGTGTGTGTAAAGTCATACATTACTATAACTATTTACTTACATTAACTGTGAGATGAGCTACAGCAACCACATTACACTAAACACTTATCACAGTTCCATACTTATACACATATAACACATTACAATTGTATAGTGTTAGCGTTATGTAGTTACCTGATAGACTGCCAGCGATATAAAATTTTAATAGTACCTAACTAGAAAGTTGTTCAGTATTCCTATACCTGTAAACTATTGTCCATTTTAAAAAGAGTGAATAAGATTAGAATAACACTTGCTAAGACTTTGTACGTCCGTTTTCTTGTTAACTGAAAGGTGTTTATTCTTCTCTATTGTTAGCATTTCTAAGAATTGCCGTTTAAAATGATTACTTTCTGCATGAATTACTTTAGCTTTGTGAAACTGAAACGAGTGACCGTGTGTACGGGCGTGTTGTGTTAGGGCCGTGGGATCAGGTCTGTTTCTATTTACTTTCTGGCAGCTATATTTATGTTGATAAATACGTCTTTTAAAGTACTGTTCAGAACAACCGTAATATTTTTTTCCACAGTTTTCTTCACACGGTATTTCATATATTATGTTGGATCTTAGTTCTATTTCATCCCTGTCTTTAGTATGCGTAAAACATTTATTATTGATAGTGTTAACGTTTTTGAAAGCTATTTTTGTATTGTGATTGGCATTAGTGAGGATCTTGGAAAGTCTTTCTGATAATGATTTGACATATGGAAGGGAAAAATATTTTTTAGTTGTAGTAGTGTTATCTTGATTACTGGATGTTGTAATCAAGATAACACTACTACAACTAAAAAATATTTTTCCCTTCCATATGTCAAATCATTATCAGAAAGACTTTCCAAGATCCTCACTAATGCTAATCACAATACAAAAATAGCTTTCAAAAACGTTAACACTATCAATAATAAATGTTTTACGCATACTAAAGACAGGGATGAAATAGAACTAAGATCCAACATAATATATGAAATACCGTGTGAAGAAAACTGTGGAAAAAAATATTACGGTTGTTCTGAACAGTACTTTAAAAGACGTATTTATCAACATAAATATAGCTGCCAGAAAGTAAATAGAAACAGACCTGATCCCACGGCCCTAACACAACACGCCCGTACACACGGTCACTCGTTTCAGTTTCACAAAGCTAAAGTAATTCATGCAGAAAGTAATCATTTTAAACGGCAATTCTTAGAAATGCTAACAATAGAGAAGAATAAACACCTTTCAGTTAACAAGAAAACGGACGTACAAAGTCTTAGCAAGTGTTATTCTAATCTTATTCACTCTTTTTAAAATGGACAATAGTTAACAGGTATAGGAATACTGAACAACTTTCTAGTTAGGTACTATTAAAATTTTATATCGCTGGCAGTCTATCAGGTAACTACATAACGCTAACACTATACAATTGTAATGTGTTATATGTGTATAAGTATGGAAATGTGATAAGTGTTTAGTGTAATGTGGTTGCTGTAGCTCATCTCACAGTTAATGTAAGTAAATAGTTATAGTAATGTATGACTTTACACACACCTATACACACTTACAAATAATATAATTGTAGTAAGACTATATTTTAATGTTGTAGGCATGATTATGAGAAGAATAAATCTCGAAACGTCGCAAAACTGAGTTTTCATAATTAATGACCGAACCTCAAAATCATTAACAGTATAATAATACGGTCGATAATTAACATTCCTATATATATATATATATATATATATATATATATATATATATATATATATGTTAATTACCTCACTATGTTGTGTGGGAGCATTTATATATATATATATATATATACATATAATCATTATGCATGTACAATTATTGTAAAACACCATAGATTTAGGCATGAATGCTTAATGCAGTGGCTAGTAAAAAAAATAAATGCAACTCGAGGATTGATATTTGATATTAACATTCAATATTTGATATTTGATAATTGTTATACGGTATTTGATATATGATATTCAATATATGATAGTTAATATATAATACTTGATATTTGATATCTGATACATGCTATTTGATCTATGATATTCAATATATATTACTTGATGGCAAGGTAGCCTAGAATTTGCTAGTTCTGTCGACAGTCATGATAGCACATGTGCTATACATCATTAACATTATATTATATTCCCCCTTTTTGAGAATTACACATAAACACGTACTACACACACATATAACACACACCCCAATTCCTGCATCAACCTTCTCGCTATAACCCATCACATAATAGAAACTTTACAACTATACCCAACTTACAATTCAGATAATTGTGTCACCATTAAGATGAAAATTCATATAACCAAAGCAACTGATTTGCCCCCACATTACAAGATAACTTAAATTTGTGATTTATTACAGGATTCATGCAGTCTGGATTAACAACTCAGGGAAATAGCCATAATTACTGTTCAGGCCTCAATAATGGCAGGAAATTCAACCACCCCAGTCCTGCATTATGCCCACATGGAAGTACATGATTAAGCAGGCCACAACCAACACTCTGATACATTGAACACGAGAAACAAGGAAACTCAGAGCGGTTCATCTAAGTACATGTATATGTGTAATCCCTTACATAGTATAAGAGTGTCTTAAATATACATAAGGTATTTATCTGTGTACTGTGTCCGAGCATGCAGGCACGCAACCTAACATGTGTTTGCAGATTTTAAACAAGTTCTGAGTGGATTTTATAAGTGTTTTTGAGAGTGTCTGCAGATGCATCGTGTTGTGGTAGATGATGGTGTTAAATTAAATTGAGATGGATCACACCTGAATTGTCCAATGTAGTAGGTAGCCATGTGTCTAGGTTGAGCAGTAGTTGAATCGGATGATTTCTGGGGGCAGAATTTCTCTAAGAGTTTGCATCTCTGTCCCGACTGACGGCGTCTCAAGGCTTATGTAGTTTCTCTGCACAAGGGGTTGGCAGGTCCTAGGCCAACCCCGACACCCATCTCGCCATTGGCCGTGCACCTAGGGCAGGCAACTAGCTATATAGGGTGTCATAGACTTAACACAAGCACAGCTCGCACTCACGCCACAATTATAATGCTATAGAGAAATCACACTTTAATATTCAGCACGGGACAAGAACCTTTTCACAAACACTTACTATCTAATTAATATAGAATATAGAACTTTCACTCGTGAAACTTACTTGTTTTTCTTTCCGTACGCGTTTCGGCGTGGTGTTCGCCTTCGTCAGCAGTTTGAGACAGACTGGCCAGTAACACGTAACGGTTTTTGTTTGGAAGGTTTAGTGGTGGTGGTGTGTGGAGGAAGTGGATTGGCGCGGGGATCCAAATTATTGTTAGATTTATGTATAATTGTGTCAAACAGTGTGTGTGATTTATAGTTTAATTGGTCGTTAAGTATGTTGTTTGGTTGTGTTTTGTAGTGTTTTTATATTTCATATTGTTCTGCTGTGTTAAGTTTTCGACTTTTGGGTAAGTAGTGTAATATCTCAAGATTAGTATCTATGTTGGTGTAGCTGTGGTTTTTTGTGTGTATGTGTGTGGCAAATGCAGAATGTATATTGTTGTTGGATAAAGCTTTTAGGTGTTCAGAGTAACGAGATGAAAAAGATCTTCCCGTCTATATAGAAACTAAACGAGATTTCCTATATAGAAACTATTGCAATCATTACAATTTAATTTGTAAACACCTGTTTTGTTGTATTTGTCTATGTTCGTGTTTGTATCATTGATGTGTTTTTTGATGGTATTGTTCGTTCTGTATGCTATTTTGTACTTATGTTTTCTGAATGTGTTGGCGATTTTGTGTGTGTTGGAGTTATGGTATGTGAGTGTGATGTATTTAGTTTGTTGTGTGTTGTTGGTATTTAGTGTTTTGTTGTTTTTGTTTATGATGTGTTTGTGTAGTTTGTTTATTAATTTAGGGTTGTATCCGTTTTTTATTGCTATATATTTGATTGTGTTGAGTTCATCGTTATAGTCCTGTTTACCTAATGGTATTTTAGTTAGCCTATGGAGCATATGGTTGAAGGCTGCATGTTTATGTTGTGTTGGATGGTTTGATGTGTTGTGTATAACCATGACAGTTGTGGTTGGTTTTCTGTATATTGTATACGCGTGTGTATTGTTTGTTTTGTTAATTGTTAGGTCCAGAAAATTTATACTATTGTTTTGTTCTATTTCCAGTGTAAATTTTAGTTTGTGGTGTATTGTGTTTAGGTATTTGTGGATGTTTTCAACCTGCCTTGTATTGCCATTGAATAAAAGTAATATATCGTCCACATACCTGTGCCAAAAAATGATTTTGTTGGTGTATTTGTTGTTGTTTATTATGTGGTTCTGTTCTATGTTGTGTATGAATATTTCTACCAGTATTCCTGATATGGGGGATCCCATCGGGAGACCATCTGTTTGTGTGTATGTCTTGTTGTTGTATGAGAAGTAATTTTGTTCTGTAATTATTTTGGTGAGTTTGGTGATCTCATGTATGTGTGTTTCGGGCGTGTTGTTTTGTCTGAGTAAATGTTCTAGTGTTTGTATGGTTTCTTCAATGGTTACATTGGTGCATAAATTAGTTATGTCAAAAGATGCTAATGTTGAATTGTGTGGGATGTGGATGTCTTGGGTTTTCTTGACTAGTACTATGTTATTTTTGATAAAAGTATTGTTACTGAGATTAATGTTTTTTCTGATTATTTTGTCTAGGTGTTTTGCGATTTTGTGGGAAGGAGCTTGTGTGTTGTTTATTAATGGTCTGATGGGAATGTTAGGTTTGTGTATTTTCGGTAAAGCATTTAGTTTTGGGGAGTTAGGTTTGATATGTTTAAGGTGTTTTGTGCTTCCTGGTTGGATTATGTATTTTGTGTTATTTATAAATTTGTTGATTTGTTTTTAAAATTTTAGTGTGGGGTCTTTATTTATTTTCGTTATATTATTTTCGTTGAAGAATTTCTCAACTTTAGTGTTTAGTTCATGTTTGTCCATTATGACATTTATGTTCCCTTTATCAGCTTTTAATATTGTCATGTTGTGTTTAAGTAACTTTTGTTTTATATTATTAAGAGTTTTTATTTCGTTGTTGTGTCTTTTTGGTTGTATATGTGTGCGTTGTATTTTACGCTTTATGTCGTGTCGAAAAAAGTCTTGATCGTTAATGTGCGTGTTTTGTACAGCTGTTTCTGTGTCTATGATTATGTTGCGTATATGTCTATTGTTGTTGTTGGTTGTGTTGTAAAACAAAACACACATACTGCACTTCAACCAAACATAAAGCTGAAAAAATACACCTAAATAACATAATCAATCATTTATACCATAAAAAAGACACACTTAACAGACAGGCCTACAACTTACACACAAAACTTACACAAATATTACACCACATAGAACTTGAAAATGTAATACAACACACACAAGACAACATAGAAAAACTCAAATCGATAATACAAGATCGACACAACAAAAAAATAACAAACCTCACAACACGCACAATAGAAAGAATTCCCGAACCGACACACAAATTCCACACACGCACAGTAAACACAACTGACGTTAATTTCACAACCGATGAAATGGAATTATTAAACAAAGGACTAAAACATAATTTGAAAAACAACACAACCAACAACAACAACAACCACAATAGACATATGCGCAACATAATCATAGACACAGAAACAGCTGTACAAAACACGCACATTAACGATCAAGACTCCATTTGACACGACATAAAGCGAAAAATACAACGCAGACATATACAACCAAAAAGACATAACAACGAAATAAAAACGCTTAATAATGTAAAACAAAAGTTACTTAAACACAACATAACAATATTAAAAGCTGATAAAGGGAACATAAATGTCTTAATGTACAAACTTAAACTAAACACTAAAGTTGAGAAATTCTTCAACGAAAATAATATAACGAAAATAAATAAAGACCCCACACTAAAATTTCAAAAACAAATCAACAAATTTATAAATAACACAAAATATATAATCCAACCAGGAAGCACAAAACACCTTAAACAAATCAAACCTAACCCCCCAAAACTAAATGCTTTACCGAAAATACACAAACCTAACATTCCCATAAGACCATTAATAAACAACACACAAGCTCCCTCCCACAAAATCGCAAAACACCTAGACAAAATAATCAGAAAAAACATTAATCTCAGTAACAATACGTCTATCAAAAATAACATAGAACTAGTCAAGAAAACCCAAGACATCCACATCCCACACAATTCAACATTAGCATCTTTTGACATAACTAATTTATGCACCAATGTACCCATTGAAGAAACCATACAAACACTAGAACATTTACTCAGACAAAACAACACGCCCGAAACACACATACATGAGATCACCAAACTCACCAAAATAATTACAGAACAAAATTACTTCTCATACAACAACAAGACATACACACAAACAGATGGTCTCCCGATGGGATCCCCCATATCAGGAATACTGGCAGAAATATTCATACACAACATAGAACAGAACCACATAATAAACAACAACAAATACACCAACAAAATCATTTTTTGGCACAGGTATGTGGATGATATATTACTTTTATTCAATGGCAATACAAGGCAGGTTGAAAACACCCACAAATACCTAAACACAATACACCACAAACTAAAATTTACACTGGAAATAGAACAAAACAATTAAATTTTCTGGACCTAACAATTAACAAAACAAACAATACACACGCGTATACAGTACACAGAAAACCAACCACAACTGTCATGGTTATACACAACACATCAAACCATCCAACACAACATAAACATGCAGCCTTCAACCATATGCTCCATAGGCTAACTAAAATACCATTAGGTAACCAGGACTATAACGATGAACTCAACACAATCAAATATATAACAATAAAAAACGGATACAACCCTAATTTAATAAACAAACTACACAAACACATCATAAACAAAAACAACAAAACACTAAATACCAACAACACACAACAAACTAAATACATCACACTCACATAACATAACTCCAACACACACAAAATCGCCAACACATTCAGAAAACATAAGTACAAAATAGCATACAGAACAAACAATACCATCAAAAAACACATCAATGATACAAACACGAACCTAGACAAATACAACAAAACAGGGGTTTACAAATTAAATTGTAATGATTGCAATAGTTTCTATATAGGCCAGACGGGAAGATCTTTTTCATCTCGTTACTCTGAACACCTAAAAGCTTTATCCAACAACAATATACATTCTGCATTTGCCACACACATACACACAAAAAACCACAGCTACACCAACATAGATACTAATCTTGAGATATTACACTACTTACCCAAAGTCGAAAACTTAACACAGCAGAACAATATGAAATATACAAACACTACAAAACACAACCAAACAACATACTTAACGACCAATTAAACTATAAATCACACACACTGTTTGACACAATTATACATAAATCTAACAATAATTTGGTTCCCCACGCCAATCCCCTTCCTCCACACACCACCCCCACTAAACCTTCCAAACAAAAACCGTTACGTGTTACTGGCCAGTCTGTCTCAAACTGCTGACGAAGGCGAACACCACGCCGAAACGCGTACGGAAAGAAAAACAAGTAAGTTTCACGAGTGAAAGTTCTATATTCTATATTATTTAGTACTGTGAAAACAGAAGATGAACAATTAAAACAACTTACTATCTTATTAACAATCCGCTCTAACTACAAGATGTGTATTATTTAGTTTTATATATCTTTTATAACCCCTTTTATAACTACGAAATTACTTTCTACCTAGGCCGTTCTCATTTACAATTTCTGAACGAGTAGCTGAGTCTAATAAGATAAGTTTAAATTGATTTAACCAAGTTAATAAGTTACCTTTAATTTAATTAGACACTGTTGCATGCCTGGAAATTCACAAACACACACGGATACCTTTTAGTAAGAACACCTAACAAAAATGTTTTGAGGTTAAAAATAATTGAGCTATAATTAAGGCTATGCATACCTGGAGCTAGCTTTAAATTATTTTCCCATAGTAAAGGCTTCGACCAGGCAGAATGATTCAGGCGCCGTCAGTCGTAACCAGTGAAGATTTCTCTGAGAAGGTCAGAAGAGAAATGAGGCAGAATACATGGCCAATTGCATCCACGAGACTTCGCTATTTTTACAGGTTACGGCAACAACAGATGGCCCTGGCCGACATAATTTTCGTCGCCGCAACTAACAAACGTAGCCCGCTACACACAGCGACGAAGCGCGAGTTTTAAGGAAATGATACACGCCCATGCAAATCGAGCTTAGCGTGTTAACCTTGCGCCGAACGAAGTACGGCACACCCTCACCCCAAAAGGGCGACATGGTTGCCCCCCAAAAAAACTAAACATAGTATCCTCCACGATTGTTGTGGGACTCCCGGGAAACCTCAGACATCTATGCGCTCTTGGTGGGTTCAGTGTCTCAGGGAAACGAAAGAAGCAGAAGGAAGGAGTGTCAGTTATACCTGTGTGTGTGCCTGAATGAGTAAGTGTAAGTGTGCGTCCTGCATGCTCGCCGGGCCCTGGTCCGCATGCAGAGATAAGGAACAGAAAAGAAAAGGAGAAAGACAAGAATCGCAGGATCCTGCTCTGAGTACTGACCACCCAAGGCCCCTAAACTCAACAACTGAGACCCAGGAACCAAACAACATCCACAACGGAACAAACCCCTTTGCCACCACTCACACCTATGCCCTATGGCAAAACTTTAATTTCGAGATGTGTGTGGTCATCCTCGCAACATTTCCACCGGGATCACCCAATTTTACCGTAACTGGCAACACAAACCGTAGAATGCGGTATGGTCCCGACCAACGATAACACAGTTTAGCTTCTGTCTATGGCTGAGCTTATCGGGTGGCTCTGGCAGTAGACCAGATCTCCAACCTTAAAAGGGTTCGGAATTCGCCCCTGATTATAGCGACTACGGACGCGCTCGTGCGCACGAAGCAAATTCTTCCGGGCCTCCTTCTATCTATCCACCGTTTTAATGTCCGGATCACTAGGTAGAAGATCCTCAATGTTCCACAAGTTGGCCAAGGGAAGTGTCGGCGAGAAACCAAACATAACCTCAAGGGGTACGGCCTTATGACTTTCGTGTAAAGCTGTATTAAATGCCAATTGTAACCACTTTAGATTTTGATCCCAACAATTCTGTTGTTCAGCATGATAGGCGATAAGGGTTGAACGGAGATTCCGGTTGAATCTCTCCGCGTGGGATGGCTGAGGGTAGTAGGGGGAAGTGGTCACGTGTTTGATGCCGTTAGCAAAACACATTCGCCTTAAATCACCTGAGATAAACTGTGGTCCATTGTCTAAGACAATGGTGGCCGGAAGACCGAAATGCTGAAAAACATGTGTCTGTAGCGCAAGGATGGTCGATCGAGCGTTTGCCTGTCGTAAGGGCAGTAGCCAGACAAACTTGGAAAAAGCATCCACACAAACAAGCAGGTAGGCATTACCTGACTTGCTACGAGGGAAGGCTCCCACGTAGTCGATGAATAACTTCTCCATCGGTTTGCTCGCCACTTCTGATGACAATAAACCCAATTTGGTGTTTTGTGCAGGCTTACTCAAGCCACAGAGATGACATGCTTTCACACGAGTAGCTATGTCCCTATCCATGCCCTTCCAGATAAAATGTCTCCTAATACTGGAAATGGTCTTCGAAATTCCCTTATGTCCACCTACTGGGGAATCATGATAGTAACTGAAGACCATGGGCACGAGTTTGCTAGGCAGCACAATCTTCGGGGCACGTCCATTTCTTTCTCTGCAGCACAAGACGCCCTTGGACAAGAAATATGGGGCCTGTACGTTACCGTCTTTTAGATTTTGGATGATCGGGCCCAACTCTTCATCATTTAACTGATGGGGTAACACATCAGTGAAAGCCAAAGGAAAGTCCAATAGAACAGAACAGGGTTGCTCAGAGTGGGCTTCACTGGGTTGGGAGAACATGCGTGACAAAACAGCTGCAACCACATTTTGAGTTCCCCTAATGTGTTGCACTTTGAATTTGAAGGATGAGATTTTGACCACCCATCTTCCTATTTTACCCAGTTGCCGGGGATGACCAAGAAGCCAAGAGTCGGTCTCGAGCAGGAACTCAGCATGTTCCAAGAAACGCCTGAACTTATCTAGAGCGTACACAACAGCTAGACACTCTAGTTAACACACTGATGACTTCCTTTCTTGTTGGGTCAATGTCCTGGATATAAACGCCACTGGCTGCCTAGCACCATCAACAACCTGGGACAGAACCGCCCCGAGCGCAACAGAACTCGCGTCCGTTTGTAAGATGAATGGTTTCGAAAAGTCAGGCATCCGCAACACAGGCGGGGAGATGATTGCCTCTTTGAGGGTATCAAAGGCCTTCTGTTGCCTCTCACCCCATACGAATTTGGTTCCCTTTTTTCTTAGTTCATTTAAGGGAGCGGCGATCTCCGCGGCATTAGGGATGAACCTGCGATAGAAATTCACCATGCCAACAAACCTGGCAATACCCTTCGCATCCCTAGGAGGAGGAAAATCTCGGATGCCTTGCGTCCTCTCCGGGTCAACAGTAACGCCCCTGTGTGAGACAAGGTGCCCCAAAAACGAAATACTTTGTTGAGAAAATTTGACCTTTTCCGGATTGACAGTGAGACCAGCACTCCTCAACCGACACATTACCTCTTTCAGATGACACAAATTTTCTTCACAAGTTTTACTATACACCAATAAGTCATCCAAGTAATTAAAAATAAATTTGAACTTGACATCATGAACGCTGGACTAGCATAACTAGAATTAGAAAGCTCAATTACCCCTTGCTCAAGCAATTCTTGAACCTTTCTGTCTTAGAACAGCCATTTTTGTAGGAGCGAACTTGTATGGGTGTGAACGTACTATGGTGGAGTCAGTTAGGCGGATTTTATACTCCAAAAGGTGTGTGAGCACCAGGGTAGGAGTTAACACTGTGGGGAATTGCTCACACAGCTGATTTAAGGCATACTTCTGGGAAGGAGTGAGATGGTCTCTTGCTGAATCGGGACACTCTACCTCTTGGATACCTCCCTTAGCTCCCTGGTACCCAAGGAAAGGAATGACAACTCCCCGATTGAACTTGAAATAGCATTGGTGCCCTTGAATGTCTAATACGAGACCACTCTTAGAGATGAAATCGGCACCCACGATACAGTCGACTCCCAGAGCCGGAGAAACCAAAAAGCGCCACACCCATGAAAAACCTTCGATTTTAAATTTAAAGGAAATCACCCGGGAGATGTGCAGAATTTCCCGCGATGCAGTCCAGCATACCACCGAAGACTGATCCGACCCTTTTATAAAGCCCTGTTTTTCAAGGTCCGCACACACTCTCGATGAAATTATGGATCGGGCTGATCCAGAGTCAACTAAAGCTCTGAGTTGACCCCTTTTCAACTCGAGCAACAGGAAGGGGCATACTGAAGTGTAGATGGAGACAGTTTGCAAGACCTTGATGCCAGCAGATCCGGGACCTACTACCTGCCTGGTGTTAAGTAAATCTGCAACAGAATGACCTAACGGGGAAGACGACCTCCGACTTATCTTCCCCGGGTATTTACGTTTTTTCGGTTGTGTTCATTTCGGGAAGGCACCGGACGCTGTCTAATACCGGGACAGTATCGAGCAATGTGGCCCGGTCTGTGACATCTGAAGCAGACAGAGTCACGAGCATCACTTATTTGAATGGCCGCAGACCGAGAACCCAGAGACTCGGACCGCCCGACACGTTGCTCGACAACTCGGCGGTCAAGACTACGCCTAGCCTCGTGAACTCTAGTGTCATCATTACATTGAATGGTCTTCGACAGGACACATAGCCTATCCAGATCGATAAAGCTCTGGGGACGTTCAGTGAACACTAAACGTGACCTCTCTTGGGGCGTCACCCCTTCCAGAATGGTTTGGATTATTTCGCCCTCGGGCAACCCCAGTCTCTGGATCCGGGCCGCGTTCTTAATACTAGAAATGAAATTGGCGAGGGCCTCCCCATTTGCTTGTACCCGGTAAAAATGCTTTTGTCTCAGCTGCTCGCGCAGCCTCCCTGGTACGAAAGCGTCCAGCACACTTCCTTATGAAAATGGTCGATACTACCACCACCCCGAAGGGTGCTGGTCACCCGCTCAGCCATAGATCCCCTGCAATACGGGTAAATGAGCTCGAGCAAGGTCCGCCCCGACATCCCCGGTAAATCGGCTAATTGAAAAAATATGTGAAAGAATTTTAAAAGTTTTTCTATGTCCAACCCATCCACTACTGGGAGGCGCTGGATGACCTCGGACAGCGGGTTTGGGAGCTTGTGATAGCTTGCGGCAGCCACCCCCGAGAAGGCGGGAACCGGCGCTGTAAGTTCTAATTTGTGAGCAGACTCAAGAGAAGAGAGACCATGATTCGCGTCCACGGGATGGTACTGGCCGAGAGAAGACTCTCGCAAAGCAATATTCACTTGTTCTGTAAGTGAAGAAATGGTTCTCTCTAACTCTGTAGTAGTAGTCTGCGATTCTAATTCTGCAATCGGCATAATACATGTTGTAATCGTTGGCGCACCCTTTGTCTAGCCGTGGAGCTTGGTGCAGCCGACTGCAGGCCTTCGGCCAAATCTTTGAATTCAATGAATTTTTCCTGATACAGATCCACTTCAGCAGTGACATCCGTGAGTATTACTTTACCACCCGGGGCTTCTCCGGAGGCAAGAGCCTCCCGCAGTTGCTTCCTCAATGAGGCGACCGTGTCTTGCGGTTTCCGACCCCGGAACCGGACCTCCCACTCGAGCTTATCATTTACAAACAAATCCACGTTTACCGAGCTGGTCATCGCCGCACAATATTCACACAAACAATATAATGACAATAACAAAATAGCAAGGAAACAGGAAGAACTTGATCATTCAAGTGGCTCCAGAGTGCTCTAGCGATGCGACGAGATGGGTGTATAATGAAGGCAGAGAGAGAGCTACTCGAAATGCCCAGAAGAGAACACAACATCACAAAACTACACATCTAGCTTACAATACACAAATCCACAAGAAGTACACATAACATCTAAATAAATAACAAACAATGCTGTTCAGCTAATTCAACTAATTATTCATGTCGAAAATCGGTATGTCACCACGTGACCCCACTTCAAATATTCCATCAAGGATTTAATGACACATCACAGCATCACGACGTCTGACCGGACCATAACCGAATTCATAAATTAAAATGACCCAAAGTACCATAAGTTGAATCGCACGATTACCTGAGCGTCTCGCTTCATAATTTACCCCAAATAAAATGTTCTCAATAACCAAAAGAAACCAACAAGTCACTACATAACTGGGCTTGCCATAAAGACAAGTTCTCACTACAACAGAACAAGTCCTAACCAAAAACAAACAAGTACTGACGGCACCCGATCATGTTCAGAAATTTTCTAAGATCCAAGTTTATGTCGGAATAATATTAATTAAATCAATTTCATGCTCAATATACCATTAACCACGCAATTATGACCCCTTACAGCACATACCTTACACTCACTATCACAAAATAATTATGCTTAAATACTAACACATATTAAATTTAATCTATCTCTATTCATTTCATATAAAATAGCATGCCATCAAGATTATTTACTTTATCAAACTGTTCAAAATTTCAATTAACTTCTTTAAATACCTTTGACTCAGATCAAACAATTTTTTTTTTTTTTTTTTAAGACATTAATTTGAAAGTCCTAACGCCAGCCGACATGCCTGTAGCCACACTAAGTTTTCATTTAACATCCATAAATGCAAGTCCCCGCAGATTCTATAACTTCCAAAATTCAATGAATTAAGTGCTGAAATACCATTTACTACATATTCTGATACATTGAATCATAACCACGCTAAACTGCTACCATTTGAAACCCCCCTTTTATTTTATTAAGTGTTTTATGAATTTTTTTTTAAAGGGGGGAGACAATATTTAAAACTAGGTAATGAACCTAGAGGAAGCCTAAAGTGTGCAAAGACCCAAGCCACAATTTCAGACATGTCCACTGTTTGGATGACAGGACTTGCAAATAAGAATCTCTATTAACAGTAACAAATTTATATTTATTTGATGTCCAGTCTGTACGTAATATAATAAGCATGAGTAAAGTACAATTATATAAATGCCACTGAGTAATATTAAAATACAAATATATATGTATATCCTTGATCAAGCCCTAAGCATCATGTGAATGTATGCAATAATTTTTCAATCACGAAAATGTATCGTTCTGCATATGAGTGTCATCACTATTATAAGTTATGTGTATATATATATATATATATATATATATATATATATATATACTGTTAATGATTTTGAGGTTCGGTCATTAATTATGAAAACTCAGTTTTGCGACGTTTCGAGATTTATTCTTCTCATAATCATGCCTACAACATTAAAATATAGTCTTACTACAATTATATTATTTGTAAGTGTGTATAGGTGTGTGTAAAGTCATACATTACTATAACTATTTACTTACATTAACTGTGAGATGAGCTACAGCAACCACATTACACTAAACACTTATCACAGTTCCATACTTATACACATATAACACATTACAATTGTATAGTGTTAGCGTTATGTAGTTACCTGATAGACTGCCAGCGATATAAAATTTTAATAGTACCTAACTAGAAAGTTGTTCAGTATTCCTATACCTGTAAACTATTGTCCATTTTAAAAAGAGTGAATAAGATTAGAATAACACTTGCTAAGACTTTGTACGTCCGTTTTCTTGTTAACTGAAAGGTGTTTATTCTTCTCTATTGTTAGCATTTCTAAGAATTGCCGTTTAAAATGATTACTTTCTGCATGAATTACTTTAGCTTTGTGAAACTGAAACGAGTGACCGTGTGTACGGGCGTGTTGTGTTAGGGCCGTGGGATCAGGTCTGTTTCTATTTACTTTCTGGCAGCTATATTTATGTTGATAAATACGTCTTTTAAAGTACTGTTCAGAACAACCGTAATATTTTTTTCCACAGTTTTCTTCACACGGTATTTCATATATTATGTTGGATCTTAGTTCTATTTCATCCCTGTCTTTAGTATGCGTAAAACATTTATTATTGATAGTGTTAACGTTTTTGAAAGCTATTTTTGTATTGTGATTGGCATTAGTGAGGATCTTGGAAAGTCTTTCTGATAATGATTTGACATATGGAAGGGAAAAATATTTTTTAGTTGTAGTAGTGTTATCTTGATTACTGGATGTTGTAATCAAGATAACACTACTACAACTAAAAAATATTTTTCCCTTCCATATGTCAAATCATTATCAGAAAGACTTTCCAAGATCCTCACTAATGCTAATCACAATACAAAAATAGCTTTCAAAAACGTTAACACTATCAATAATAAATGTTTTACGCATACTAAAGACAGGGATGAAATAGAACTAAGATCCAACATAATATATGAAATACCGTGTGAAGAAAACTGTGGAAAAAAATATTACGGTTGTTCTGAACAGTACTTTAAAAGACGTATTTATCAACATAAATATAGCTGCCAGAAAGTAAATAGAAACAGACCTGATCCCACGGCCCTAACACAACACGCCCGTACACACGGTCACTCGTTTCAGTTTCACAAAGCTAAAGTAATTCATGCAGAAAGTAATCATTTTAAACGGCAATTCTTAGAAATGCTAACAATAGAGAAGAATAAACACCTTTCAGTTAACAAGAAAACGGACGTACAAAGTCTTAGCAAGTGTTATTCTAATCTTATTCACTCTTTTTAAAATGGACAATAGTTAACAGGTATAGGAATACTGAACAACTTTCTAGTTAGGTACTATTAAAATTTTATATCGCTGGCAGTCTATCAGGTAACTACATAACGCTAACACTATACAATTGTAATGTGTTATATGTGTATAAGTATGGAAATGTGATAAGTGTTTAGTGTAATGTGGTTGCTGTAGCTCATCTCACAGTTAATGTAAGTAAATAGTTATAGTAATGTATGACTTTACACACACCTATACACACTTACAAATAATATAATTGTAGTAAGACTATATTTTAATGTTGTAGGCATGATTATGAGAAGAATAAATCTCGAAACGTCGCAAAACTGAGTTTTCATAATTAATGACCGAACCTCAAAATCATTAACAGTATAATAATACGGTCGATAATTAACATTCCTATATATATATATATATATATATATATATATATATATATATATGTTAATTACCTCACTATGTTGTGTGGGAGCATTTATATATATATATATATATACATATAATCATTATGCATGTACAATTATTGTAAAACACCATAGATTTAGGCATGAATGCTTAATGCAGTGGCTAGTAAAAAAAATAAATGCAACTCGAGGATTGATATTTGATATTAACATTCAATATTTGATATTTGATAATTGTTATACGGTATTTGATATATGATATTCAATATATGATAGTTAATATATAATACTTGATATTTGATATCTGATACATGCTATTTGATCTATGATATTCAATATATATTACTTGATGGCAAGGTAGCCTAGAATTTGCTAGTTCTGTCGACAGTCATGATAGCACATGTGCTATACATCATTAACATTATATTATATTCCCCCTTTTTGAGAATTACACATAAACACGTACTACACACACATATAACACACACCCCAATTCCTGCATCAACCTTCTCGCTATAACCCATCACATAATAGAAACTTTACAACTATACCCAACTTACAATTCAGATAATTGTGTCACCATTAAGATGAAAATTCATATAACCAAAGCAACTGATTTGCCCCCACATTACAAGATAACTTAAATTTGTGATTTATTACAGGATTCATGCAGTCTGGATTAACAACTCAGGGAAATAGCCATAATTACTGTTCAGGCCTCAATAATGGCAGGAAATTCAACCACCCCAGTCCTGCATTATGCCCACATGGAAGTACATGATTAAGCAGGCCACAACCAACACTCTGATACATTGAACACGAGAAACAAGGAAACTCAGAGCGGTTCATCTAAGTACATGTATATGTGTAATCCCTTACATAGTATAAGAGTGTCTTAAATATACATAAGGTATTTATCTGTGTACTGTGTCCGAGCATGCAGGCACGCAACCTAACATGTGTTTGCAGATTTTAAACAAGTTCTGAGTGGATTTTATAAGTGTTTTTGAGAGTGTCTGCAGATGCATCGTGTTGTGGTAGATGATGGTGTTAAATTAAATTGAGATGGATCACACCTGAATTGTCCAATGTAGTAGGTAGCCATGTGTCTAGGTTGAGCAGTAGTTGAAACGGATGATTTCTGGGGGCAGAATTTCTCTAAGAGTTTGCATCTCTGTCCCGACTGACGGCGTCTCAAGGCTTATGTAGTTTCTCTGCACAAGGGGTTGGCAGGTCCTAGGCCAACCCCGACACCCATCTCGCCATTGGCCGTGCACCTAGGGCAGGCAACTAGCTATATAGGGTGTCATAGACTTAACACAAGCACAGCTCGCACTCACGCCACAATTATAATGCTATAGAGAAATCACACTTTAATATTCAGCACGGGACAAGAACCTTTTCACAAACACTTACTATCTAATTAATATAGAATATAGAACTTTCACTCGTGAAACTTACTTGTTTTTCTTTCCGTACGCGTTTCGGCGTGGTGTTCGCCTTCGTCAGCAGTTTGAGACAGACTGGCCAGTAACACGTAACGGTTTTTGTTTGGAAGGTTTAGTGGTGGTGGTGTGTGGAGGAAGTGGATTGGCGCGGGGATCCAAATTATTGTTAGATTTATGTATAATTGTGTCAAACAGTGTGTGTGATTTATAGTTTAATTGGTCGTTAAGTATGTTGTTTGGTTGTGTTTTGTAGTGTTTTTATATTTCATATTGTTCTGCTGTGTTAAGTTTTCGACTTTTGGGTAAGTAGTGTAATATCTCAAGATTAGTATCTATGTTGGTGTAGCTGTGGTTTTTTGTGTGTATGTGTGTGGCAAATGCAGAATGTATATTGTTGTTGGATAAAGCTTTTAGGTGTTCAGAGTAACGAGATGAAAAAGATCTTCCCGTCTATATAGAAACTAAACGAGATTTCCTATATAGAAACTATTGCAATCATTACAATTTAATTTGTAAACACCTGTTTTGTTGTATTTGTCTATGTTCGTGTTTGTATCATTGATGTGTTTTTTGATGGTATTGTTCGTTCTGTATGCTATTTTGTACTTATGTTTTCTGAATGTGTTGGCGATTTTGTGTGTGTTGGAGTTATGGTATGTGAGTGTGATGTATTTAGTTTGTTGTGTGTTGTTGGTATTTAGTGTTTTGTTGTTTTTGTTTATGATGTGTTTGTGTAGTTTGTTTATTAATTTAGGGTTGTATCCGTTTTTTATTGCTATATATTTGATTGTGTTGAGTTCATCGTTATAGTCCTGTTTACCTAATGGTATTTTAGTTAGCCTATGGAGCATATGGTTGAAGGCTGCATGTTTATGTTGTGTTGGATGGTTTGATGTGTTGTGTATAACCATGACAGTTGTGGTTGGTTTTCTGTATATTGTATACGCGTGTGTATTGTTTGTTTTGTTAATTGTTAGGTCCAGAAAATTTATACTATTGTTTTGTTCTATTTCCAGTGTAAATTTTAGTTTGTGGTGTATTGTGTTTAGGTATTTGTGGATGTTTTCAACCTGCCTTGTATTGCCATTGAATAAAAGTAATATATCGTCCACATACCTGTGCCAAAAAATGATTTTGTTGGTGTATTTGTTGTTGTTTATTATGTGGTTCTGTTCTATGTTGTGTATGAATATTTCTACCAGTATTCCTGATATGGGGGATCCCATCGGGAGACCATCTGTTTGTGTGTATGTCTTGTTGTTGTATGAGAAGTAATTTTGTTCTGTAATTATTTTGGTGAGTTTGGTGATCTCATGTATGTGTGTTTCGGGCGTGTTGTTTTGTCTGAGTAAATGTTCTAGTGTTTGTATGGTTTCTTCAATGGTTACATTGGTGCATAAATTAGTTATGTCAAAAGATGCTAATGTTGAATTGTGTGGGATGTGGATGTCTTGGGTTTTCTTGACTAGTACTATGTTATTTTTGATAAAAGTATTGTTACTGAGATTAATGTTTTTTCTGATTATTTTGTCTAGGTGTTTTGCGATTTTGTGGGAAGGAGCTTGTGTGTTGTTTATTAATGGTCTGATGGGAATGTTAGGTTTGTGTATTTTCGGTAAAGCATTTAGTTTTGGGGAGTTAGGTTTGATATGTTTAAGGTGTTTTGTGCTTCCTGGTTGGATTATGTATTTTGTGTTATTTATAAATTTGTTGATTTGTTTTTAAAATTTTAGTGTGGGGTCTTTATTTATTTTCGTTATATTATTTTCGTTGAAGAATTTCTCAACTTTAGTGTTTAGTTCATGTTTGTCCATTATGACATTTATGTTCCCTTTATCAGCTTTTAATATTGTCATGTTGTGTTTAAGTAACTTTTGTTTTATATTATTAAGAGTTTTTATTTCGTTGTTGTGTCTTTTTGGTTGTATATGTGTGCGTTGTATTTTACGCTTTATGTCGTGTCGAAAAAAGTCTTGATCGTTAATGTGCGTGTTTTGTACAGCTGTTTCTGTGTCTATGATTATGTTGCGTATATGTCTATTGTTGTTGTTGGTTGTGTTGTAAAACAAAACACACATACTGCACTTCAACCAAACATAAAGCTGAAAAAATACACCTAAATAACATAATCAATCATTTATACCATAAAAAAGACACACTTAACAGACAGGCCTACAACTTACACACAAAACTTACACAAATATTACACCACATAGAACTTGAAAATGTAATACAACACACACAAGACAACATAGAAAAACTCAAATCGATAATACAAGATCGACACAACAAAAAAATAACAAACCTCACAACACGCACAATAGAAAGAATTCCCGAACCGACACACAAATTCCACACACGCACAGTAAACACAACTGACGTTAATTTCACAACCGATGAAATGGAATTATTAAACAAAGGACTAAAACATAATTTGAAAAACAACACAACCAACAACAACAACAACCACAATAGACATATGCGCAACATAATCATAGACACAGAAACAGCTGTACAAAACACGCACATTAACGATCAAGACTCCATTTGACACGACATAAAGCGAAAAATACAACGCAGACATATACAACCAAAAAGACATAACAACGAAATAAAAACGCTTAATAATGTAAAACAAAAGTTACTTAAACACAACATAACAATATTAAAAGCTGATAAAGGGAACATAAATGTCTTAATGTACAAACTTAAACTAAACACTAAAGTTGAGAAATTCTTCAACGAAAATAATATAACGAAAATAAATAAAGACCCCACACTAAAATTTCAAAAACAAATCAACAAATTTATAAATAACACAAAATATATAATCCAACCAGGAAGCACAAAACACCTTAAACAAATCAAACCTAACCCCCCAAAACTAAATGCTTTACCGAAAATACACAAACCTAACATTCCCATAAGACCATTAATAAACAACACACAAGCTCCCTCCCACAAAATCGCAAAACACCTAGACAAAATAATCAGAAAAAACATTAATCTCAGTAACAATACGTCTATCAAAAATAACATAGAACTAGTCAAGAAAACCCAAGACATCCACATCCCACACAATTCAACATTAGCATCTTTTGACATAACTAATTTATGCACCAATGTACCCATTGAAGAAACCATACAAACACTAGAACATTTACTCAGACAAAACAACACGCCCGAAACACACATACATGAGATCACCAAACTCACCAAAATAATTACAGAACAAAATTACTTCTCATACAACAACAAGACATACACACAAACAGATGGTCTCCCGATGGGATCCCCCATATCAGGAATACTGGCAGAAATATTCATACACAACATAGAACAGAACCACATAATAAACAACAACAAATACACCAACAAAATCATTTTTTGGCACAGGTATGTGGATGATATATTACTTTTATTCAATGGCAATACAAGGCAGGTTGAAAACACCCACAAATACCTAAACACAATACACCACAAACTAAAATTTACACTGGAAATAGAACAAAACAATTAAATTTTCTGGACCTAACAATTAACAAAACAAACAATACACACGCGTATACAGTACACAGAAAACCAACCACAACTGTCATGGTTATACACAACACATCAAACCATCCAACACAACATAAACATGCAGCCTTCAACCATATGCTCCATAGGCTAACTAAAATACCATTAGGTAACCAGGACTATAACGATGAACTCAACACAATCAAATATATAACAATAAAAAACGGATACAACCCTAATTTAATAAACAAACTACACAAACACATCATAAACAAAAACAACAAAACACTAAATACCAACAACACACAACAAACTAAATACATCACACTCACATAACATAACTCCAACACACACAAAATCGCCAACACATTCAGAAAACATAAGTACAAAATAGCATACAGAACAAACAATACCATCAAAAAACACATCAATGATACAAACACGAACCTAGACAAATACAACAAAACAGGGGTTTACAAATTAAATTGTAATGATTGCAATAGTTTCTATATAGGCCAGACGGGAAGATCTTTTTCATCTCGTTACTCTGAACACCTAAAAGCTTTATCCAACAACAATATACATTCTGCATTTGCCACACACATACACACAAAAAACCACAGCTACACCAACATAGATACTAATCTTGAGATATTACACTACTTACCCAAAGTCGAAAACTTAACACAGCAGAACAATATGAAATATACAAACACTACAAAAAACAACCAAACAACATACTTAACGACCAATTAAACTATAAATCACACACACTGTTTGACACAATTATACATAAATCTAACAATAATTTGGATCCCCGCGCCAATCCCCTTCCCCCACACACCACCACCACTAAACCTTCCAAACAAAAACCGTTACGTGTTACTGGCCAGTCTGTCTCAAACTGCTGACGAAGGCGAACACCACGCCGAAACGCGTACGGAAAGAAAAACAAGTAAGTTTCACAAGTGAAAGTTCTATATTCTATATTATTTAGTACTGTGAAAACAGAAGATGAACAATCAAAACAACTTACTATCTTATTAACAATCCGCTCTAACTACAAGATGTGTATTATTTAGTTTTATAAATCTTTTATAACCCCTTTTATAACTACGAAATTACTTTCTACCTAGGCCGTTCTCATTTACAATTTCTGAACGAGTAGCTGAGTGTAAGATAAGTTTAAATTGATTTAACCAAGTTAATAAGTTACCTTTAATTTAATTAGACACTGTTGCATGCCTGGAAATTCACAAACACACACGGATACCTTTTAGTAAGAACACCTAACAAAAATGTTTTGAGGTTAAAAATAATTGAGATATAATTAAGGCTATGCCTACCTGGAGCTAGCTTTAAATTATTTTCCCATAGTAAAGGCTTCGACCAGGCAGAATGATTCAGGCGCCGTCAGTCGTAACCAGTGAAGATTTCTCTGAGAAGGTCAGAAGAGAAATGAGGCAGAATACATGGCCAATTGCATCCACGAGACTTCGCTATTTTTACAGGTTACGGCAACAACAGATGGCCCTGGCCGACATAATTTTCGTCGCCGCAACTAACAAACGTAGCCCGCTACACACAGCGACGACGCGCGATACATTGAATAGCATTGAACGACGGCGAGGACGCGCGAGTTTTAAAGAAATGATACACGCCCATGCAAACCGTGCTTAGCGTGTTAACCTTGCGCCGAACGAAGTACGGCACACCCTCACCCCAAAAGGGCGACATGGTTGCCCCCCCAAAAACTAAACATAGTATCCACCACGATTGTTGTGGGACTCCCGGGAAACCTCAGACATCTATGCGCTCTTGGTGGGTTCAGTGTCTCAGGGAAACGAAAGAAGCAGAAGGAAGGAGTGTAAGTTATACCTGTGTGTGTGCCTCAATGAGTAAGTGTAAGTGTGCGTCCTGCATGCTCGCCGGGCCCTGGTCCGCATGCAGAGATAAGGAACAGAAAAGAAAAGGAGAAAGACAAGAATCGCAGGATCCTGCTCTGAGTACTGACCACCCAAGGCCCCCTAAACTCAACAACTGAGACCCAGGAACCAAACAACATCCACAACGGAACAAACCCCTTTGCCACCACTCACACCTATGCCCTATGGCAAAACTTTAATTTCGAGATGTGTGTGATCATCCTCGCAACATTTCCACCGCGATCACCCAATTTTACCGTAACTGGCAACACAAACCGTAGAATGCGGTATGGTCCCGACCAACGATAACACAGTTTAGCTTCTGTCTATGGCTGAGCTTATCGGGTGGCTCTGGCAGTAGACCAGATCTCCAACCTTAAAAGGGTTCGGAATTCGCCCCTGATTATAGCGACTACGGACGCGCTCGTGCGCACGAAGCAAATTCTTCCGGGCCTCCTTCTATCTATCCACCGTTGTAATGTCCGGATCACTAGGTAGAAGATCCTCAATGTTCCACAAGTTGGCCAAGGGAAGTGTCGGCGAGAAACCAAACATAACCTCAAGGGTACGGCCTTATGACTTTCGTGTAAAGCCGTATTAAATTCCAATTGTAACCACTTTAGATTTTGATCCCAACAATTCTGTTGTTCAGCATGATAGGCGATAAGGGCTGAACGGAGATTCCGGTTGAATCTCTCCGCGTGGGATGGCTGAGGGTAGTAGGGGGAAGTGGTCACGTGTTTGATGCCGTTAGCAAAACACATTCGCCTTAAATCACCTGAGATAAACTGTGGTCCATTGTCTAAGACAATGGTGGCCGGAAGACCGAAATGCTGAAAAACATGGGTCTGTAGCGCAAGGATGGTCGATCGAGCGTTTGCCTGTCGTAAGGGCAGTAGCCAGACAAACTTGGAAAAAGCATCCACACAAACAAGCAGGTAGGCATTACCTGACTTGCTACGAGGGAAGGCTCCCACGTAGTCAATGAATAACTTCTGCATTGGTTTGCTCGCCACTTCTGATGACAATAAACCCAATTTGGTGTTTTGTGCAGGCTTACTAAAGCCACAGAGATGACATGCTTTCACACGATTAGCTATGTCCCTATCCATGCCCTTCCAGATAAAATGTCTCCTAATGCTGGAAATGGTCTTCGAAATTCCCTTATGTCCACCTACTGGGGAATCATGATAGTAACTGAAGACCATGGGCACGAGTTTGCTAGGCAGCACAATCTTCGGGGCACGTCCATTTCTTTCTCTGCAGCACAGGACGCCCTTGGACAAGAAATATGGGGCCTGTACGTTACCGTCTTTTAGATTTTGGATGATCGGGCCCAACTCTTCATCATTTAACTGATGGGGTAACACATCAGTGAAAGCCAAAGGAAAGTCCAATAGAACAGAACAGGGTTGCTCAGAGTGGGCTTCACTGGGTTGGGAGGACATGCGTGACAAAACATCTGCAACCACATTTTGAGTTCCCCTAATGTGTTGCACTTTGAATTTAAAGAATGAGATTTTGACCACCCAGCTTTCTATTTTACCCAGTTGCCGGGAATGAGCAAGAAGCCAAGAGAGAGCCTGATTGTCGGTCTCGAGCAGGAACTCAGCATGTTCCAAGAAACGCCTGAACGTATCTAGAGCGTACACGACAGCTAGACACTCTAGTTCATACACTGATGACTTCCTTTCTTGTTGGGTCAATGTCCTGGATATAAACGCCACCGGCTGCCTAGCACCATCAGCAACCTGGGACAGAACCGCCCCGAGCGCAACAGAACTCGCGTCCGTTTGTAAGATAAATGGTTTCGAAAAGTCAGGCATCCGCAACACAGGCGGGGAGATGATTGCCTCTTTGAGGGTATCAAAGGCCTTCTGTTGCCTCTCACCCCATACGAATTTGGTTCCCTTTTTTCTTAGTTCATTTAAGGGAGCGGCGATCTCCGCGGCATTAGGGATGAACCTGCGATAGAAATTCACCATGCCAACAAACCCGGCAATACCCTTCGCATCCCTAGGAGGAGGAAAATCTCGGATGCCTTGCGTCCTCTCCGGGTCAACAGTAACGCCCCTGTGTGAGACAAGGTGCCCCAAAAACGAAATACTTTGTTGAGCAAATTTGACCTTTTCCGGATTGACAGTGAGACCAGCACTCCTCAACCGACACATTACCTCTTTCAGATGACACAAATGTTCTTCATAAGTTTTACTATACACCAATAAGTCATCCAAGTAATTAAAAATAAATTTGAACTTGACATCATGAAAGACTGTGTCAAGATGCCGCGTGAGGGTTTGGGCCCCCACTGCCATGCCCATTGGTACCCTAGTGTACTGGTAAAGATTCCAAGGCACGCAGAACGCCGTGTAGGGTCTGCTTTCTTTAGACAGAGGTATCTGATGATAGGCCGCATTGAGGTAAATGACGGTGAATCGAAAGCAGAATGTAAGTCCGGAAGGGGAACGGAATCCACTTCTATATTCGCATTTAATTTTCGGTAATCAATTACCAGACGATGTTTACCCCCAGGCTTGGTCACCAGAAACTCTGGATTAGCATAACTAGAATTAGAAAGCTCAATTACCACTTGCTCAAGCAATTCTTGAACCTTCTCTCTTAGAACAGACATGTTTGGAGGAGCGAACGTGTATGCGTGTGAACGTACTATGGTGGAGTCAGTTAGGCGGATTTTATACTCCAAAAGGTGTGTGAGCACCAGGGTAGGAGTTAACACTGTGGGGAATTGCTCACACAGCTGATTTAAGGCATACTTCTGGGAAGGAGTGAGATGGTCTCTTGCTGAATCGGGACACTCTACCTCTTGGATAACCTCCCTTAGCTCCCTGGTACCCAAGGAAAGGAATGACAACTCCCCGATTGAACTTGAAATAGCATTGGTGCCCTTGAATGTCTAATACGAGACCACTCTTAGAGATGAAATCGGTACCCACGATACAGTCGACTCCCAGAGCCGGAGAAACCAAAAAGCGCCACACCCATGAAAAACCTTCGATTTTAAATTTAAAGGAAATCACCCGGGAGATGGGCAGAATTTCCCGCGATGCAGTCCAGCATACCACCGAAGACTGATCCGACCCTTTTATAAAGCCCTGTTTTTCAAGGTCCGCACACACTCTCGATGAAATTATGGATCGGGCTGATCCAGAGTCAACTAAAGCTCTGAGTTGACCCCTTTTCAACTCGAGCAACAGGAAGGGGCATACTGAAGTGTAGATGGAGACAGTTTGCAAGACCTTGATGCCAGCAGATCCGGGACCTACTACCTGCCTGTGATTAAGTAAATCTGCAACAGAATGACCTAACGGGGAAGACGACCTCCGACTTATCTTCCCCGGGTATTTACGTTTTTTCGGTTGTGTTCATTTCGGGAAGGCACCGGACGCTGTCTAGTACCGGGGCAGTATCGAGCAATGTGGCCCGGTCTGTGACATCTGAAGCAGACAGAGTCACGAGCATCACTAATTTGAATGGCCGCAGACCGAGAACCCAGAGACTCGGACCGCCCGACACGTTGCTCGACAACTCGGCGGTCAAGACTCCGCCTAGCCTCGTGACCTCTAGTGTCATCATTACACTGAATGGTCTTCGACAGGACACATAGCCTATCCAGATCGATAAAGCTCTGGGGACGTTCAGTGAACACTAAACGTGACCTCCCTTGGGGGGTCACCCCTTCCAGAATGGTTTGGATTATTTCGCCCTCGGGCAACCCCAGTCTCAGGATCCGGGCCGCGTCCTTAATACTAGAAATGAAATTGACGAGGGCCTCCCCATTTGCTTGTACCCGGTAAAAATGCTTTTGTCTCAGCTGCTCGCGCAGCCTCCCTGTTACGAAAGCGTCCAGCGCACTTCCTTATGAAAATGGTCGATACTACCACCACCCCGAAGGGTGCTGGTGACCCGCTCAGCAATACGGGTAAATGAGCTCGAGCAAGGTCCGCCCCGACATCCCCGGTAAATCGGCTAATTAAAAAAATATGTGAAAGAATTTTAAAAGTTTTTCTATGTCCAACCCATCCACTACTGGGAGGCGCTGGATGACCTCGGACAGCGGGTTTGGGAGCTTGTGATAGCTTGCGGCAGCCACCCCCGAGAAGGCGGGAACCGGCGCTGTAAGTTCTAATTTGTGAGCAGACTCAAGGGAAGAGGGACCAGGATTCGCGTCCACGGGATGGTACTGGCCGAGAGAAGACTCGCGCAAAGCAATGGTCACTTGTTCTGTAAGTGAAGAAATGGTTCTCTCTAACTCTGTAGTAGTAGTCTGCGATTCTAATTCTGCAATCGGCATAATACATGTTGTAATCGTTGGCGCACCCTTTGTCTAGCCGTGGAGCTTGGTGCAGCCGACTGCAGGCCTTCGGCCAAATCTTTGAATTCAATGAATTTTTCCTGATACAGATCCACTTCAGCAGTGACATCCGTGAGTATTACTTTACCACCCGGGGCTTCTCCGGAGGCAAGAGCCTCCCGCAGTTGCTTCCTCAATGAGGCGACCGTGTCTTGCGGTTTCCGACCCCGGAACCGGACCTCCCACTCGAGCTTATCATTTACAAACAAATCCACGTTTACCGAGCTGGTCATCGCCGCACAATATTCACACAAACAATATAATGACAATAACAAAATAGCAAGGAAACAGGAAGAACCTGATCATTCAAGTGGCTCCAGAGTGCTCTAGCGATGCGACGAGATGGGTGTATAATGAAGGCAGAGAGAGAGCTACTCGAAATGCCCAGAAGAGAACACAACATCACAAAACTACACATCTAGCTTACAATACACAAATCCACAAGAAGTACACATAACATCTAAATAAATAACAAACAATGCTGTTCAGCTAATTCAACTAATTATTCATGTCGAAAATCGGTATGTCACCACGTGACCCCACTTCAAATATTCCATCAAGGATTTAATGACACATCACAGCATCACGACGTCTGACCGGACCATAACCGAATTCATAAATTAAAATGACCCAAAATACCATAAGTTGAATCGCACGATTACCTGAGCGTCTCGCTTCATAATTTACCCCAAATAGAATGTTCTCAATAACCAAAAGAAACCAACAAGTCACTACATAACTGGGCTTGCCATAAAGACAAGTTCTCACTACAACAGAACAAGTCCTAACCAAAAACAAACAAGTACTGACGGCACCCGATCATGTTCAGAAATTTTCTAAGATCCAAGTTTATGTCGGAATAATATTAATTAAATCAATTTCATGCTCAATATACCATTAACCTCGCAATTATGACCCCTTACAGCACATACCTTACACTCACTATCACAAAATAATTATGCTTAAATACTGTTAAGTATGAAGTGTTCGTGAATTGTTGATGTATTTGTCGATGTACTGTTGTAATTAATTCGCCAGGATGCAGAAATGATGAAGAGAGAGTGGACTGTAGTTAATACATTTATTGAAAGTTATTCACATATACAGCATTGAAATGGATAGGTGTCACTTTTAAATATAAGATTGGCTAATGAGCGCATCGTAATACAAGTCGTAAAATGTTACATTGAAGAATTAATTTAGTAAGAAAGCCTAGAAGGCCATATATAAGTCTTGGGCATAAGGCCTACATAAATTGTCGCGACAAAGAAGAAAAATGTGACAGGATAGCAGCGGGCGCAAGGCCGACCGCCGCTAGCGAACGTATGTAACGCACTGTCCAGATGTACGGACATGAATTGAGCAAATTAAAAGCGCAGATTAGCCAACCTATAAATACAAAAATTACCGCGCTAGTGTACATAACTGCCCGCAAAAATCAATAGATTTTTTAACACATTTTAGTAACTTATTATATAAAATACAGAGTTCCTAATAATGAAAGTTAATCTCAATAGGCTGCATTGAACTTGAGTTGTAATCTTAGATAACAGTTGTGCATTAATTGTTTAGCGATAAGCTTGAATAAAGATAAGCTTTAATAAAGATAAGCGTTTAGTAGGCCAAGGTTGGCGTGCAATGTGATTTTATGCATGATTGAAAATGTAAGCGCTGGCAATGTATTGCCCAAATATATTGTATGTATACAATATTGAACGATATAAAACATGGAAGTACATAATTTGACAATGTTTAATAATGAATGATCGGAAACTCATCACAAGATGGCCCGATAAATTGTAACCCTATGCAAGTCATAGATGGTTACCGTGAAGTAGTTGAGGCCAGTAGACCTGTGCAGAGTATTGCATACAATAAACAAATAAATTGTCACAAATTATACATGTTTAGACGTAAATCTAGCATGGCGTCATAAAGTTGAACGAGTCATGCTATACCTGAAATTTCAGGAATTTACAATATATTGTTGTGTGAAAACAAGCTATAGATAGCTGACTGATTGCGAGCACATATGTGATGACATGTATGTCATAATTAAGCAGGAATAATAATTGTGCAATGCATAATCACAAAATACAAAATACCATATAAAAATACAATATAAAAATAAAATCTAGGCGTGGCGTGATTACAGACAGTAGACGCAAAAAAGAATATGTTTTACATAAATGCAAGTTATATAATAAATACAATAAACACCAATTTAGTTAATTACAAATATGAATAAGCGCAATAGCATAAGTAACAAATACGACACTGTGGTTACAAATGTAATACATGAGTTGAACAAGTGAGAAATACATTCATAGAACAATAAATCACACATATTAACAACTATGCAAGAAATGCATACATGGTTGTATAACTGCAAACCATGCGAATATTATGCAACAAATTTTTATAAAACAATACCACCGAATAACATTACACATACCCAATACCAATCAAAATGTAAATGTGTAGGACATAGTATGCCACACAAAATATTAACATATAAATACAAAATCGCAAATATACCACCATGAAACTATGATGAGTATAGAGATGATAGCACAGTGCATGGTTGTGAACTTACAAGTCACATGCAAATTTAGTATAGAAACACGCAATAGTGTAAATTGTCATGAAAATGTTGTGATGATACATATCACAATTAATTGACCAAATGGTCATATAATAAAGTAATAAAGCCAATGGCCGAGTAAAATAGCATTGTGCTAAATGATCATAATAACCTTGTGTCAAGTCTCGTTCCGCGCTGGCAACAGACATAGCTTATGTACTGGTCTCCGCAAAACACCAGTAGGCGTGCGAATGTCTACGACTCTAATTAAGTTGTCTGGGCCGGAAAATGTGGCGGTAATTACACCAGATTTCCAGGCTAATGGAGGTAGGTTATCCTCAATAAGTAAAACTAGGTCCCCAATGGAAACATTATCCTTTGCGAATTTCCATTTGTGACGTTGTTGTAATTGGTGTAAATAGTCGCAAGACCAAGCCTTCCAAATGACTTGGACAAACTTCTGGAGAAGTTGCCAACGTCCAAGACGAGAGATAAGAACATGAGATAAGTCTGGGTCCGGTATCGCCGTTAGTGGTGCGCAAATCAAAAAATGGCCAGGTGTAAGTGGCACCGAATCATTTACATCCGATGAGATGGCAAATAAAGGGCGAGAGTTTAGACATGCCTCTATCTTAGACAAAACTGTCGTAAACTCCTCGAAGGTGAGTATAGACTTGCCTACCACGCGGCGCAAATGAAACTTTAAACTCTTTATGCCGCTCTCCCAAAGACCACCAAAATGAGGTGACGAGGGCGGAATAAATGACCATGAAATACCCGAGAGGCCGTGAATGATTTGATTGATGAGGTGGCATCCTTATTATGCCAAAGATTGTAGAGGTCATGTAAAACATTGCGGGCTTTCCTAAAGTTTGTGCCATTATCAGAATATAACTGACTGGGTATGCCCCTGCGGGACATAAAACGACGTAAGGCAGCTATAAACGCATTGGCTGTAAGGTCGGAAACCAATTCCAAATGAATGGCCCGGGTTGCTAAGCAAATGAACAAAGACACGTATGCCTTAGAGAGAGTTCTGGATTTCTGCCCGCCATGACGAATTATGAAGGGACCACCATAATCAACCGCGCAGAATAGAAACGGCCGTGATGGAGTGACTCTAGGAGATGGTAAAATACCAAGCCTCTGAACCTGCTGTTTGGCACTAAACCTGAGACACTTGACACATTTACGAATGATGGAGCGAATGACTAACCTGGCATTAATAATCCACCATCGTTGACGAAGTGAGTGATGCACGAGTTGAGCACCAGCGTGAAGTAGACGAATGTGTTCGCGTTCAATAATAAGGCGAGTAATATGAGCCGATGGATGCAAGACAATAGGATGCTTAGTGTCGTAAGGTAATTGCGACTGCTGTAATCGCCCGCCAACGCGTATTACTCCAGACTCATCAAGAAACGGGTCGAGAGAAGACAACTTACTCCTGATAGAGACAGAAGACCCATTACGAAGACAATTAATCTCGGCAGCAAAGAGGATCGACTGAGATTGTTTTATGAAGAAATTAAGAGCATGATGAATTTCGACGGGGGTAAGAGCGCCCGTTATTTTGTCAGCACTGGAGAGTCTAATATTTTTGATGAACCGAAAACAGTAAGCGTATACGCGTGTCAGACGGTGCAACGAAGAAAAGTCCTTAGAAAGGTCAATAGCCAGGGTAGACATTAGAGAAAGGTTGGGGGTTTGTTTCTCTTCCGCAGTGACTTCTGAAGACGACGGATTAGAAGGTAAAAAGGGTGGAAAAGGATTGGACTCGGAAGATTGAGACAAACAAGCGGGACCGTGCCACCAAAGCGAACAATCGCGCAAAACGTCAGGGTGACACCCCCTAGAGATAATATCAGCAGGATTGTGTTTAGAATTGATGTGATGCCATGGCTTGCATAAGACGCTGAATCTCGGCAACATGATTAGCGACGTAGGTTCTCCACCTCGTGGACTGAGCATGAATCCAGTAAAGAGACACCATGGAGTCAGAATATAAATGGACACTATTAATAAACGAATAAAGCGCAGGAACGACCTTAGATACGAGTCGCGATAACAACAAGCAAGCACAGAGTTCGATGCGAGGTAATGACACCTGTCGTAGGGGAGCCACGCGAGATTTAGAACACAGGAGATGACAAGAGGCCGATGAATCTTGATAAATGACTCTAATATAAATACAGCACCCAAACCCCTTTTCAGAAGCATCCGAATAACCATGTAATTCAACTATACTTGCCTCAGACTTGCAACGAATAGAACGTGGGACAACAATTTTGCTAATCAGACACAATTTATCGCACAATGAGTGCCAAGCCAAACGTAATTGCCCGGAGATCGGTTCATCCCAACCAAGATTGAAAGCCAGAGTTGCTGCAAAAACTGTTTGTACAAGAAAACAATGGGACCGATCAGTCCAAGTGGATCGTATGTGCCTGCGATAATCGATAGAATTCTCCTCTTGGAGATGCTTGATTCAACGGGGAATGATTTAATGTCAAACAGGAATGAATCGGCAGTGTTATTCCAGAGAATGCCCAGGGCACGCACATTGCCCTGTTTGTTTAAGGGGAGTGATAAATTGTCATGACTTGAGACCACCCTGGGTTCATTAGATGCCCATTTATGCAACGTGAGACCGTATTGACTCAATAACGTACCTAAGTCAGATTTCAACTTGGTCAGATCAGAGATGGTGTCTGCACCGGTTAGCAAATCGTGGACATAGAAATCATTTGTTATAGCTAACGCCGCATCAGGAAAAGAAGCTTCATGGTCCTTACCAATTTGATTAAGACAGCGAGTGGCCAAAAACGAAGCACTAGCCGTGCCGTAGGTTACAGTTCGCAATGCAAAGTGTTTAAATTGTTCGAGGGGAGAGTCACGCCACAGAATACGTTGATAGTGACAATCCTTTTCAGATACGAGAATTTGTCGATACATCTTCTCGATGTCGGCGATGAGAACATAGTTATGCATACGGAAACGTAAAGAATAGAAAAAAGGTCTTGTTGAACATTCGGGTTTACCAACAATATGTCATTGAGAGAAAGGCCATTGGTAGTTTTGGACGAACCGTCAAAAACGACGCGCAGTTTTGTGGTCGAGCTAGACTGCTTAAAAACGGCATGGTGAGGCAGATAGTAAGTATTTGACACCCCAGAATTTATAGAGCAATTATCGATAAGCGTCATGTGGCCAAGATCCTTATACTCATTAATAAAGTTTGCGTAATCGCGCGCAAGCTTAGAATCACGCCTGAATCGGCGTTCTAAATTCAAAAATCTTGCTTCAGCATTGGTATAAGATTCCCCCAACTGGAGATGGTCGGACTTAAATGGTAGTGAAACAACGAACCTACCCTCTTGATTGCGATGAGTAGACCCCACGAAATGCTCCTCACAAGCTGACTCGTTATCAGGTGTATTATCAGGGATAGTTTCTGCTTCCCAGAATTTTTCGAGAGACTGCAAAATTTGACCGTCGTTGTTCCTAGCTAGGAACGAAACAGCAAGACCCTTATAACGGCAATGTTTGGGCAAATTGCCTGCCAAAATGTAGCTTAATTTTGTTTCCTGAATAATGGGAAAATGAGGACCGCGTACGTATTTGTTGGCTAAAATTAAATCTAGGTAGAATTGCGCTCCTAACAGTATGTCGATTTTGGATGACATGTTGAAATTTGGATCGGCAAGAAAAATGTTGTCTGGAATGTTAAATTGATTTATGTCAAACGATTGTGCTGGCAGTTTATTGGTTAATGCAGATAAGACAGCACATTTTGCCTCGAAGCTAAATCTTTGATAACGAGAAATAATGCGTATAGACGCGAGATTAGTGGCATGACACGAGGTATTATTTATACCTGTGATCGGTATGTTGGATTTAGTCAAGCTAAGCTGTAATTTCTTGGCAAATGATTCCGTACAAAAATTTTTTGTGAACCCGCATCCAAAAGAACTCTTGCGGTTTGTCTGTTGCCAGCCTGGTCAATGACAAACACAATTGCTGTTGATAAAAGAATATTATTCGTGGATCGTAATTTGAGTGAACAGTAATTACTGCTGCTGGTAGAGACTGGCTTCGGCACATTGTTTATGTGCAACAATGTATGGTGTCGTTTCGAGCAGATTTTACATGCCTGCTTAATCTTACAATTAGATACAAAATGATCTGATCTAAGACAATTGGTACAACATTTGTGATTTGATATAAATTGTCCTCGCTCAGCGGTGCTTAGTGCACGAAATTTATCACACATGTAAATTGGATGATTAGATTTACAACACAAACATGAATAATTACTTGACTCTGAGTGATAACTCTTAAATGTAGTACTGCCAGCAGCGTTTCGTGATTTATGTTTGTCAGATTTATTATTGAATCTTAAACTTAGCTTGTTGAGTTGCTGTCCGGCATCGATAGGCAGTGTATTTTCTAACAGCTGTCTACGTGCGTTTAAAAAATGAGTGAAATCTTGAAAGTTAGGCAAATTATCAGGGTCGATAGACTCCTTCCATAGTTTAAAAGTAGTATGGTCGAGTTTAGTTGATAATAATTGTATAATAATAAATTCAAATGAATTCACTGACAGTTGCATTGCCGCCAGTGAATTAACGGAAGACGTTATTGTATTCGTGAATTCTGCCAAACTTTGGACAGAGTCTTTAATTGTTGTCTTGACTTCAAGTAAATTTTGAATGTAGTACTTTGCTAGTATGAACTAGTTGTCATACCTTGCGGACAGCAAACTCAACGCTATCGAGTAGTTTTCATTACAAATAGGTAGTGATTTAATTAAGTCTAACGGCTCATTTTTTAGAGAAGAATGCAAATAATGTAGTTTTTGCACTGACGTTAGATCGGATCTTGCATGCACCAAGTCCAAAAAAATTGAATAAAAATGCTGCCATTCCAAGATATTGCCTGTGAAGCAGGGCAAACTTATCGGCTTTAATTGCATATGGCCCGTTAATATGGGAGGTACAGTCTGAACATTAAAGGTATCAATTAATTGTAAAATATTAGCTTCTGTGGAATATAACATTTCTTCGATCTCAACTCGGTCTTCTTGAGCAGCGTTTATGTCTTTGCAAATAAGTTCGATTTCGGACTGTACCTCATCGTATTTCGTTGCCAAGCTTTTCAAACTTTCAAGTCTGATTGTTAAAAAGTGTTTTGTATTAGAGTTTCTATCAAAGTTACTGACAGCTGATTGTATACGCACTATTGCGGACTTTAAGCCGCCTCTCTTTCTGACTAACACTTTGAGGCCTTCTTCAGCCATTGTACGCACCTTGAAATGATGTTAGTGAGGTGATACCTTGTGTGCGATGTCCTGAAGCGTCGAGGCCGTGGAGAAGATGGCAAACACACAGCTCGGAGAGATGACTGCTTTGACTGACGTACTGAAGCTAGCTCTTGCAATGATGTCGTCAGGAGGCCCAAAGGCGACGAGCGAAATGCTGGTTGAATCACGCCACGGTCGTATCAGCGGATATGCTGAGTCACCCGTGATGGCCAGAAATTGGGGCAGAAAAATAATAAATAGGTGATTGATGTATCCAGGAATCCAGGTCCGGAGCGACCAAAAAAATGTTAAGTATGAAGTGTTCGTGAATTGTCGATGTATTTGTCGATGTACTGTTGTAATTAATTCGCCAGAATGCAGAAATGATGAAGTAAGAGAGTGGACTGTAGTTAATACATTTATTGAAAATTATTCACATATACAGCATTGAAATGGTTAGGTGTCACTTTTGAATATAAGATTGGCTAATGAGCGCATCGTAATACAAATCGTAAAATGTTACATTGAAGAATTAATTTAGTAAGAAAGCCTAGAAGGCCATATATAAGTCTTGGGCATAAGGCCTACATTAATTGTCGCGACAAAAAAGAAAAATGTGACAGGATAGCAGCGGGCGCAAGGCCGACCGCCGCTAGCGAACGTATGTAGCGCACTGTCCAGATGTACGGACATGAATTGAGCAAATTAAAAGCGCAGATTAGCCAACCTATAAATGCAAAAATTACCGCGCTACTGTACAAATACTAACACATATTAAATTTAATCTGTCTCTATTCATTTCATATAAAATAGCATGCCATGAAGATTATTTACTTAATCAAACTGTTAAAAATTTCAATTAACTTCTCTTTAAATACCTTTGACTCAGATCAAACAATTTTTTTTTTTTTTTTTTTTTTTTTTTTTTTTTTAGACACAGTAATTTGAAAGTCCTAACGCCAGCCGACAAGCCTGTAGCCATACTAAGTTTTCATTTAACATCCATAAATGCAAGTTCCCGCAGATTCTATAACTTCCAAAATTCAATGAATTAAGTGCTGAAATACCATTTACTACATATTCTGATACATTGAATCATAACCACGCTAAACTGATACCATTTGAAACCCCCCTTTTATTTTATTAAGTGTTTTATGAATTTTGTTTTAAAGGGGGGAGACATAATATTTAAAACTAGGTAACGAACCTAGAGGAAGCCTAAAGTGTGCAAAGACCCAAGCCACAATTTCAGACATGTCCACTGTTTGGATGACAGGACTTGCAAATAAGAATCTCTATTAACAGTAACAAATTTATATTTATTTGATGTCCAGTCTGTACATAATATAATAAGCATGAGTAAAGTACAATTATATAAATGCCACTGAGTATATTAAAATACAAATATATATGTATATCCTTGATCAAGCCCTAAGCATCATGTGAATTTATGCAATAATTTTTCAATCACCAAAATGTATCGTTCTGCATATGACAGTCATCACTATTATAAGTTATGTGTATATATATATTTCAATCACTTTCTGCTACAGTCCGTTTCTTGATGTATATAATACTTTAATATTTATAACTAAATTTACCTCAAGATATACTTTTTTCCTTTAGGAACATGTTTCGAGAGATCTTGTTCTCTCATCTTCAGCCTTCGCCATCTTGTTTCTGGTGAAGTATTTGTGTGTTGGCTTCTGGATGTTATTAAGGTAGTTTGTTGGTCTTTGGTCCTTCAAAGTTGCATTATTGTGTGTGGTTGTGGTATCTGTTTTTGTATTTTGTGTATTTTCGATCTTGTGCTTTGAATATTGTGTCGTGTTTTGTATTGATTTGTATTTGTTCTGGTATTAATTTGTTTTGTGTTTTATGTTTGTAAATCTGTAAATTTTCCCAAATGTTCATTATGGTGCCTTTGTGTGGTATATGTTTTATTAGTGTTACATTGGTTATGTCTGGGAATTCATGTCCTGTGTTTATTGCATGTGTGGCTAAATTGGATTTATATATATTTGGTTTTTTGTATGCATTTAGGTGTTCAAAATAACGTTTTTTCAGCTGTTTTTTTGTTTGTCCTATATAATATTTATTGCAATCTTGGCATTCAATTTTGTATATACCGTTGGTTGTTGTATTATCTTTGTTGTGTGAGCTATTTAGATTTTGTAATTTATTTTTATTAGTTTTGTATGCTATTTTTTATCTGTGTTTTTAAATAGTTTTGTTAGTTTTGTCATTTTATTATTGGTTATGCAAATGGATACAATAAAAATACTATGATCAAAATAGAAAATAAAATCAAATACAAAATAAAAACTGAACAATTAAGAATTAATCAAACTGGACAACACATAAATAATAACAACAACAAAAAATGGGCCACATTCACATATATAAATAATAAAATGACAAAACTAACAAAACTATTTAAAAACACAGATATAAAAATAGCATACAAAACTAATAAAAATAAATTACAAAATCTAAATAGCTCACACAACAAAGATAATACAACAACCAACGGTATATACAAAATTGAATGCCAAGATTGCAATAAATGTTATATAGGACAAACAAAAAAACAGCTGAAAAAACGTTATTTTGAACACCTAAATGCATACAAAAAACCAAATATATATAAATCCAATTTAGCCACACATGCAATAAACACAGGACATGAATTCCCAGACATAACCAATGTAACACTAATAAAACATATACCACACAAAGGCACCATAATAAACATTTGGGAAAATTTACAGATTTACAAACATAAAACACACAACAAATTAATACCAGAACAAATGCAAATCAATACAAAACATGACACAATATTCAAAGCACTCAACATCGAAAATACACAAAATACAAAAACAGATACCACAACCACACACAATAATGCAACTTTGAAGGACCAAAGACCAACAAACTACCTTAATAACATCCAGAAGCCAACACACAAATACTTCACCAGAAACAAGATGGCGAAGGCTGAAGATGAGAGAACAAGATCTCTCGAAACATGTTCCTAAAGGAAAAAAGTATATCTTGAGGTAAATTTAGTTATAAATATTAAAGTAATATATATATATATATATATATATATATATATATATATGTTAATTACCTCACTATGTTGTGTGGGAGCATTTATATATACATATATATATATATATAATCATTATGCATGTACAATTATTGTAAAACACCATAGATTTAGGCATGAATGCTTAATGCAGTGGCTAGTAAAAAAAATAAATGCAACTCGAGGATTGATATTTGATATTAACATTCAATATTTGATATTTGATAATTGTTATACGGTATTTGATATATGATATTCAATATATGATAGTTAATGTATAATACTTGATATTTGATACCTGATACATGCTATTTGATCTATGATATTCAATATATATTACTTGATGGCAAGGTAGCCTAGAATTTGCTAGTTCTGTCGACAGTCATGATAGCACATGTGCTATACATCATTAACATTATATTATATTCCCCCTTTTTGAGAATTACACATAAACACGTACTACACACACATATAACACACACCCCAATTCCTGCATCAACCTTCTCGCTATAACCCATCACATAATAGAAACTTTACAACTATACCCAACTTACAATTCAGATACTTGTGTCACCATTAAGATGAAAATTCATATAACCAAAGCAACTGATTTGCCCCCACATTACAAGATAACTTAAATTTGTGATTTAATACAGGATTCATGCAGTCTGGATTAACAACTCAGGGAAATAGCCATAATTACTGTTCAGGCCTCAATAATGGCAGGAAATTCAACCACCCCAGTCCTGCATTATGCCCACATGGAAGTACATGATTAAGCAGGCCACAACCAACACTCTGATACATTGAACACGAGAAACAAGGAAACTCAGAGCGGTTCATCTAAGTACATGTATATGTGTAATCCCTTACATAGTATAAGAGTGTCTTAAATATACATAAGGTATTTATCTGTGTACAGTGTCCGAGCATGCAGGCACGCAACCTAACATGTGTTTGCAGATTTTAAACAAGTTCTGAGTGGATTTTATAAGTCTGTTTTTGAGAGTGTCTGCAGATGCACCGTGTTGTGGTAGATGATGGTGTTAAATTAAATTGAGATGGATCACACCTGAATTGTCCAATGTAGTAGGTGGCCATGTGTCTAGGTTGAGCAGTAGTTGAAACGGATGATTTCTGGGGGCAGAATTTCTCTAAGAGTTTGCATCTCTGTCCCGACTGACGGCGTCTCAAGGCTTATGTAGTTTCTCTGCACAAGGGGTTGGCAGGTCCTAGGCCAACCCCGACACCCATCTCGCCATTGGCCGAGCACCTAGGACAGGCAACTAGCTATAAAGGGTGTCATAGACATAACACAAGCACAGCCCGCACTCACGTCACAATTATAATGCTATAGAGAAATCACACTTTAATATTCAGCACGGGACAAGAACCTTTTCACAAACACTTACTATCTTATTAACAATCCGCTCTAACCACAAGATGTGCATTATTTAGTTTTATAAATCTTTTATAACCCCTTTTATAACTATGAAATTACTTTCTACCTAGGCCGTTCTCATTTACAATTTCTGAACGAGTAGCTGAGTGTAAGATAAGTTTAAATTGTTTTAACCAAGTTAATAAGTTACCTTTAATTTAATTAGACACTGTTGCATGCCTGGAAATTCACACACACACGGATACCTTTTAGTAAGAACACCTAACAAAAATGTTTTGAGGTTAAAAATAATTGAGCTATAATTAAGGCTATGCCTACCTGGAGCTAGCTTTAAATTATTTTCCCATAGTAAAGGCTTCGACCAGGCAGAATGATTCAGGCGCCGTCAGTCGTAACCAGTGAAGATATCTCTGAGAACGTCAGAAGAGAAATGAGGCAGAATACATGGCCAATTGCACCCACGAGACTTCGCTATTTTTACAGGTTACGGCAACAACAGCTGGCCCTGGCCGACATAATTTTTGTCGCCGCAACTAACAAACATAGCCCGCTACACACAGCGACGATGCACCATACATAGCAGTGCACGACGGGGAGAACGCGCGAATTTTTAAAATGAAATTGTATACGCGCATACCACCGAACTTAGCATATTAACAACGGGGCGCCGAACGAAGTACGGCACAGTTCTCTTCGTCATTAACGGCACTTCGTTGGTACATTCAACCACTTGGTGACTTTTACACAGTACGTTTCCTTCTCGGTTTACATAGTTCTCCTCGTCATTAACGACACGTCGTTTGCACATTCCACCACTTGGTGACTTTTACACAGTATGTTTCCTTCTCGGTTTACATAGTTCACCTCGTCATTAACGGTACATCGGTGGTACATCCAACCACTTGGTGGCTTTTAGTAATCACAATAGCCACGGTACGTCTCCTTCTCGGTATACTGTACATAGTTCACCTCGTCATTAACGGCACATTGTTGGTACATTCAACCACTTGGTGACTTTTACACAGTATGTTTCCTTCTCGGTTCACATAGTTCACCTCGTCATTAACGGTACATCGGTGGTACATCCAACCACTTGGTGGCTTTTAGTAATCACAGTAGCCACGGTACGTCTCCTTCTCGGTATACTGTACATAGTTCACCTCGTCATTAACGGCACATCGTTGGTACATCCAACCACTTGGTGGCTTTTAGTAATCACAGTAGCTACGGTACGTCTCCTTCTCGGTATACTGTACATAGTTCACCTCGTCATTAACGGCACATTGTTGGTACATTCAACCACTTGGTGACTTTTACACAGTAGGTTTCCTTCTCGGTTTACATAGTTCTCCTCGTCATTAACGACACGTCGTTTACACATTCTACCACTTGGTGACTTAGTAATCACAGTAGCCACGGTACGTCTCCTTCTCGGTATACTGTACATAGTTCACCTCGTCATTAACGGTACATCGATGGTACATCCAACCACTTGGTGGCTTTTAGTAATCACAGTAGCCACGGTACGTCTCCTTCTCGGAATATTGTACATAGTTCACCTCGTCATTAACGGCACATCGTTGGTACATTCAACCACTTGGTGACGTTTACACAGTACGTTTCCTTCTCGGTTTACATAGTTCTCTTCGTCATTAACGACACGTCGTTGGTACATTCAACCACTTGGTGACTTTTACACAGTACGTTTCCTTCTCGGTTTACATAGTTCTCCTCGTCATTAACGGCACTTCGTTTTTACATCCACCCCTTGGTTGGATCCTATTGGGAGCAAATAAAGTATGCAGCCGATAAGGCGGCACACATTGCAACCAAGCTCAGGAGACTTATGGCCAACGTAGGAGGTCCCACTGCAAGCAAGAGGCGATTGTTGATGGCGGTCACAGAATCCATCCTCCTGTACGGTTTCGAAATCTGGGCCGATTCTCTAAAGATGAGAAGTACAGGAAACGTGTGGCATCGGTGCAGAGAAGAGGAGCCTTCAGAGTAGCGTCCTCTTACCGGACAGTGCCAGAGTCAGTAGTCCTGGTAATAGCTTGCGTGATTCCCATAGACCTATTGGCTCTAGAGCGGAAGGGATGCCCCAAAGCATGAAGCCAGGGAACTCAGTCTCTGGCACTGGCAAGATCGTTGGGATAGAGGGGTTATAGGAAGATGGACCGCAAGGCTCATACCAAACTTGAAGGAATGGATCGACCGCCAACATGGTGAGGTCAACTACCATCTGACTCAGTTGCTCAGTGGCCACGGCAATTTTAATGCCTACCTCTACAGAGTCGGAACGGTGCAGAGCCCAGCATGCTAATACGGTGACTCTCTCCATGAAGATGCCTTGCACACCTTCTTCGACTGCTGTAGATTAGCAAGAGAGAGGATGGTACTGGAAATGGAGCTCGGGGAGTTCACGCTCGAGAGCGTAGTCGCGCTTATGCTTCGTGGAAAGGCGGAATGGGACCGCATCAATGCATTTATTCAGCGGTCCTACTAGAAAAAAAAGAGAGGCCCAACTTGCAACCAACGGGCAGTAGAAGATAAGGAACAACTGGAGTCCGATAAGGGCGAAATAGACACCTGAAGTAATACGCTAAGCGGTTCCAGGATGGATATGAATGCCTGAATTAGAGGTGGGGTTTTTAGTGGGTGAGAGTCCCACACACCAGAAGAAGCATGGTCTCCTCTGGCAGTGCATAAAGCATTTTTTCCCCTAAAAAAAAAAAAAATACAGTGTATATATATATGTATACATATATATATATATACACACACACACACACACACAGTATATATATTGCAACAATACATATATATTTGCATATTTTCCCAGGGCGGTATGTTTGTAAATATTTAGCATAGAAAATATATGATGAACAGTTTTTAACAATATTATGCAGGCTAAGATTTGTCAGAAAGCGTACACCTGCCCCGCGAGTGAATGTGTGTTTGTGTGAGTGAAGCCAGCTCGGACATGCAAAGATGAGGTGATGCGTACGAATTAGTGGTTTGTCTGTAATCAGGTTTTAACCGGATAAAAATAAACTAATTAATACGTTTTAAACCTGTTGTTGTGTCTGGAAGCTCTTGAATGTTCTTGAGTTATTCCTAGAACGCTAAGTGGAGAGGGCTGGTTCGAAAGAAATTTGAAGTGGACTGTATGTTTTTCATGTAATGATAGTTTATTGAAAATTATTGAAATTTGATGCGATTGCTGACACGTGCAGAAGTTGACTCGGCATGATGCCCGTTAAATTAATTAGAAATAAAAGTCGAAAGACATAATAAATAAGGCAGGAATCGCCCAAGTATAATCAGTGCATGTTGCACATACTAAATAATTAAATAATGAAAGCCAGTAGCCGCGTCTGGAAATGTTACGAGTGATCAGCTGTGAACCGGCTGTAGTTAATAGATAAGAAAAACGTGACGTCATCTGCACGTGGCGCAGTGCGGTATTCAGATTACAGAGTTTACAAGTTCAAAGTTTGAACATACTGCCCGCACAAAATCGGGACGATTTTGAAATTTAAGTTATTATGTGAAACGTAAATCACAAATTATCAAATGTTGTATACAAAGAAAATACATAAGATACTTGAAAGCCTTATACATTAAATAAATTGACCTTTTGCTTAAAGTAAATAGTCTCTGTCACAAGAAATCTGTAAGTAACATAACAAAATTAATTAAGCTATCAGAAGCAAACTCAAAAGTAAAACAAAACAATTTCTGTACTGAAAAGGTACAAACTAAAGCTCATGTTAAAAATAAAAGTGCTTATATAACTAACATAATCTTTCTTGAAGCATTAACATATGTTTAGTAAATACATACATTTAATCTTTAACAGAAAATAAGTGACAACCTTTAATTTATGTAGAAAACATCCTCAAAACCTGACTCAATATAGTAATAAAATGATAACGACATAATAGCTGATACAATAATAGTAGACTAACAATTTAAAGATACATAACCATGGTAAATACAATAGAGAAAAAACATAATAATGTACATGCATAGTCTTAGTATAATGATATCAAAATGCAATGATACATAGCCGTAAGATAGACATATCCGAATGGATGTAAAAATGCATAATATGAGTATACATAATACATAACGATTGACATAATGATTAATAGTACATAATAGCATAATAATAATCACAAAAAATCCAATAACATAATAATAACATAATAATGGTACATAGGAATACAATAATAAAAACTTAATAATATAATACAAACAACAAATAGAAAACATGATAAATGTTTGAAACAATGATGCTTGATAATGCGAATTAGTCTGATGCCACCGGAAGGGGGCATAATTTGTGGATGGGTCGACGTAGGATACCCTGTGCGGTGCGAACTTCAGCAACGCTCACTATTGAGTCCTGACCCGCATAAACATTTGTGATTACCCCGCGCTTCCATTGAAGGGGGGGGAATTATCATCTAGAATGAGGACGAGCTGTCCAACAGTCAAATTCCTTGACGTAATGCGCCATTTGTTGAGCTGTTGCAACTGGTGCAAGTAATCTTTTGACCATCGTTTCCAGTTCGATTGTGTGAATCTTTGGAGCAGCTGCCATCTGCCCAAACGGCTAATACTGACTTGGGTATAGTCGGGCTCCGGGAGTGCCGTAAGTGGAGAACCGACCAGGAAATGAGCGGGAGTTAACGGTTCTGGGTCCCTAAAATAATTGGATATAGCGAATAAAGGGTGTGAGTTAAGGCAAGACTCTATTTGAGTTAGAATGGTAGAATACTCCTCGAAATTCAGAACGGTACAGCCAATCACGCGACACAAATGAAATTTGACACCTTTTACCCCGCTTTCCCACAGACCACCGAAATGATGGGCTGAGGGTGCACTTGATGCCCTGGGAGCTGATAAACTCCTGAGTTGTTTGCTCAAATCCCTTAGATTTCAAAAGTCTGTACAATTCGTGTAGTGTGCTGCTAGCACGACGAAAATTCGTACCATTGTCGGAGAATATCTGAGTGGGGATACCTCTACGCGCGATGAACCGTTTTAAGGCCGCTATGAAGGCGTCTGAGGTAAGATATGATACAAGTTCCAAATGAATGGCCTTAGTGCTCATGCATATAAATAAAGCAACATACGCTTTTGACGTCGATTTTGAGCGCTGCCCGCCATGACGCACAAATACGGGCCCGGCATAGTCAACAGCAGATTGGGAAAATGGCTTAGCAGGCGTGACCCTGGAAGGGGGTAATTGTCCCAATAATTGGTTTGCGCCCCTAGCACGGTATTGGAAACAAGTGATGCATTTATGTATTACCGAGCGTATATAGGATTTATCATTAACGATCCAATATTTCTGCCTCAGAGAAAACTGGGTTAATTGTACACCAGAGTGCAATAAACGAAGATGTTCGTTTTCTATGATTAACTTGCTGAGATGAGAATGCGGGTGTAGTATTATTTGATGTTTGCTCCCGCAGCTGAGCTGGGAGTGCTGCAGACGTCCACCCACTCTCAATATGCTTGTCTCATCAAGAAAGGGGTTGAGTGAGAGAATTTTACTGCTGTTGGGGATGCAGCGATGTGCCTCAAGTTCCTTAACCTCAATGTCGAAGTGCAACTGCTGAGACTGGCGAATAAAAACCAAAAGTGTATCATGCAACTCCTGGGCTGACAAAAAGGAAGTGTCCCTGTCAGCAACGGGGAGCCTAGAGTTCCGAATAAACCTGCGGCAATATGAGAAAACGCGAATGAGTCTTGATAGGGATGAGTAATTTTCAACATAACTGGATGTGGATGAAGCGACAATTAGTGAGGTTTGGGCCTGCTTGCGTCGTTCCTGTTCCAGATCGGGATAAGTGCAGGGAGAATGAGTATCGAAGGCGCTGATGGGCCATGATGATGACTCATGGGACAACCAGGACGGACCATGCCACCATTGTGGGTGGCTGTGTAAAATACGAGGGAGGCAACCGCGCGATAAAATGTCGGCAGGGTTGTCCAGTGATGATACATGGTGTCAAGTTCCCCGGGTAGTGAGACGCTGTATTTCAGCGACACGGTTGGCGAGAAACACCTTCCATCGGGAGGATTGCTGATGGATCCAATGTAAGGCTATCATTGAGTCCGAGTAGAAATATAATTCGTCGAATTTGTAGTTGACGGCGTCTATTACCTTGGAAGCTAACTGAGCCAGCAATAGGCAAGCGCAAAGTTCAAGCCTGGGTAACGTTATCTACTTCAATGGAGTGACTCTAGATTTGGAACATAACAGGTTTGACGATATGGCGTCGTTTGAATAGACCGTACGCACATAGATACAGCACGCGTAACCTTTAGCTGACGCGTCGGAAAATCCATGAAGCTGGAGTGAAATGATTCGGTAATTGTTTAGACTCTTGACGGACCTCGAAATTTTAAAATGAGTGTCTGACACCAATTGAGAATAGAGTTCTAACCATTGATCAGACAATGAACTTGATAAGGGTTCGTCCCAACTTGTACCCGCTAACCACAATCGTTGTACAAAATGCTTGCACCAAAATGTAATAGGGCCAATGAGGCCCAAAGGGTCGTAAATTCCTGCGATGACCGATAGCACACTTCTCTTGTTGACCACCGCCACATTGACATTCCTCTGAACGTTATATAAAAAACTGTCTTCGTTGACGTTCCATTGAATGCCCAATGTACGCAAATTTTGGTTTTTGCTAAAGTCATGGGAGACGTGAGCGCGAGAGGCTATAATGGTCTGGCCATTAGAAAACCATTTATGTAAGGTAAAACCATATCGGCTTAGTAAATTTATGATGTCAGATTTCATTTTAGATAGAACGTTCGGGTTATCTGAGCCCGTCATGAGATCGTCCACATAAAAATCATTGGCTATGGCTAAGCAAGCTATAGTATTTGGTTTCATTTTCTTGGGCTATTTGAGCCAGACATCTTGTAGCAAGAAATGAGGCACTTGCAGTCCCATACGTGACTGTTCTCAAGGCGTAATGTTGGAGTTCCTTATGCGGGGTGTCGCGCCAAACAATACGCTGCAAATTGGAATCCTTAGGATTAACTAAAATTTGCCGATACATCTTTTCAATGTCTGAAATGAGGACGTATCGGTGAGTTCGGAATCGACCCAAAATAGAGAACAGATCCTGCTGGACCGTGGGACCGACCATCAGTGTATCGTTCAAGGACAAATTATTTATCGTTTTAGCGGAGCCGTCGAAAACAACTCGCAACTTGGTAGTTATGCTGGAACCTTTAAAGACTAAGTGGTGCGGCAAATAAAAGGTGTCTGACTTGTCAAGCGACAAATCGTACGCATTAAGTGAAGACATGTGACCAAGATTTAAATATTCATGCATGGACTCGCTATAATCTTTGTGAAGGGCAGGGTTCTGCTTGAACTTAAGTTCTAATGACTGAAACCTGCGGATAGCTCCGCGAAGAGAATCGCCCAAGTGAGACTTGTCTGACCTGCGAGGCAGGGATACCACAAATCTGCCATCCTCATTACGGACAGTATTGGACACAAAATGATTTCTCGCTTGAAATAATAACCACGATAGCAGAGGACAGTTCTTTCGGCCGAACACTAACCAGAGTAATAACAATAACGTCAATGGTAACAATAACCGACCGAGCGGTAACAACAATTTTAACAGCCGGCCAAATAATCCGAATTACCAGCCGAACAGATCGAATAATTCGTGTTACAACAACCGTAACCCGAACAACGATTTCAATCAGCAGAACAGACCGAACCCAAGAGTAAATTACGTACATGCTGGAAATTATGGAGGGGAAGACGCCCATATGTGAGGTATTCAAACCGATACCATAGTCCACAAAGGAGTCGCAGTTACGACGACGGACGAAATCCCAGAAACGACGCTGGAAGGAGTCGGAGTCAAGAGGATTATCGGCGATCCAACTACGAAGAAGACCACCCTCAACCCGGGAATAGACCCCAAGATGACGAACGGAGAAGTTCGCCAGACCAACGGCAGATAGAGGCCGAAACACCTTTAAACTAGAAGCGGCGGTGAGAACGCAGAATGGACCTTCACTGAACCGAACTATTGGGTACAATCATGTGGTAAACAAAAGAATAACAAACAACACCATTACAATTATTACGACCAATTTCCTCAAAAATATACGTGAAGAATTATTAGAAGAAAACAATCACGAAACTGAACACAATAACACAGAGATCGCTTACATAAGCACCGAGATTAACGGAGTGCACGTAAAGGTGATGATAGACACCGGGGCAAATGTATCTCTAATCGATAACATCGAACTTAGTAGAATACAGGAAATAGGTAATAAACAATACCTACGCTACCTGTAAATAATATAGTGTTGATCGGAGCAACAGGGCGTCAAAACAAAACCGTCCGCAAACAAGTCATGCTAGAATTAAATAGTAACGGCAAGACCATAACCATGGAAATTTTGGTAGCGCATGGACTACCCTTCACTATGTTAACTGGCTGCAACATGCTGAGAAAATATTCGGCAATCATAGACATGAGCAGGGCCAAAGTGACTTTAGATTCAAGCTGTATAAACTGGACGGCAAAACTAATAGAAAGCGAAAGTGCCATTTCAGACCGGACAGTTTACAATATAGAAGAAGTGAGGGACCATAGATGGAATATGCCAAATAACCATGTATTTTATCAAAATGACGATGATCAATTATGGAGGGAGAAACTCCAGGAAATATATACATTTCAGCATGACAAGACCAGTGCCCAGATAACTGACACTCAAGTAGAGACACTGATCGGAATTTACAATGAGTACCGACACGTATTCTCCAACTCGCCTGGTAAAGTAAAAAATTATCAGTGGACGATAAGATTCAAAGAACCGGTAAACTTTAACCGAAAATCCTATCCTATCGCCTATTCACTAAAAGGGGCAGTGCGTGATGAAATTAATAATCTATTAAGAGAAGACATAATCGAACCCAGTCAATCCCCATATACCAGCCCAATATTAGCAGTGCCAAAGAAGAATGGGAAGGTGCGAATCTGTTTAGACGCACGTGAAATAAACAAGACAATTATAAACGACCGTACATCCCCGGGCGAAATAGAAGAGATCCTCAAAAAATTCCATGGCACACGATTTATAAGCACTTGGGATACAGTCTGCGGGTATTGGCAGGTGGAATTACACCCAAGCAGCCGCCAATACATGGCATTCATTTTCGAAGGTCGCAACTACCACTTCAAGAGGCTACCTTTCGGATTAGTCAATTCCGTAGCCGTGTTCGTGAAGTGTATGGACGCAGTGTTGGGTAAAGAAGCACTCCAATTCACAACTATTTACGTAGATGACTTATTAATAACGTCAGCAAATTGGGAAGAACATTGCCGGAGAGTGAAACATGTATTACATAAACTATCTGAAAGTAATATCACCTTAAAATTAGAGAAGTCAAAATTTATAGCAGACGAAGTGCAGTTTTTAGGCTTCAACCTATCCGAACATGGGATTACACCAGCTAAAGACAAGATCGAAGCGATACAGAAGTTCCCAACCTCGAAGAATAAAAAACAACTGCAGTCATTCTTAGGGATTTGCAACTATTATCGAAAGTTCAAAGAAAATTACTCCGAACTGACGGCACGATTTGCAAATCAATTATCATCAAAGAATAAGTGGACATGGGGGCCTGACCAAGACACAACACTGCAGCTAATCAAAACTAAATTTCTCAACACAATCATGCTACACCATCCTGATTTTACAAAACCTTTCTACATGAATTGCGACGCTAGCGACGTCAGTGTAGGATCCGTATTATATCAGGAGGACGATGAAAAGAACCATCTAGTAATCAGTTTCGCCAGCCGAATACTCAATAGCTGCGAGCGCAATTACAATGTAACGGAGACAGAGTTACTAAGTGTTGTTTTTGCATGCCACAAGCATCGCACGTACATTTTGGGATACCCTATAACGGTTCGCACGGACCATAAGTCAATCTCTTTCTTAAAAAACTGCAAACTGAACCATGGCAGACTAACTAGATGGAGCCTGCTACTTCAAGAATACAATATAAGTTGGGAGTATATCCCAGGGAAACAGAACATTGCAGCAGATACGCTATCCCGAATAAACGAAGAACATCAGAAATTCGAAGGGGAGAAAGAGACTGTAGTCAAGTTGTACAATATCATTGCAAGCAGATCCGATTTAGAGAATATTGTGCAGAGAATCGGCCAACACCAAAAACAAGATGACAAAACCATTAAAATTCTGCAACGACTGGCAGAACAAGATGAACAAATCACATTTTTTTATTGCTTATACCAAAATATATTGTTCATAAAAACCAAGTTTGGATACAATACATGGAAAATAGTAGTACCCAGATCCATAGAAAAGGAATTGATCCTAAATTACCACATACAGTACGGAAACATGGGAGCCGTAAAAGTTGTCAAGGGACTCGAAGAGCACACATACATAAAATATATGAACAGACGAGTGAGAAATGGAATCAAAAGTTGTCACATCTGTCAACTTGTCAAGCATAATAATGACAGAAAAGAAGGGATGATGATACCCATTACATCATCATCCCGACTAGAGAAGGTCTTTATAGACATATGTGGTCCCTTTCCAAGAAGCGGAGGTAGACACCAGTACAAATTCCTGATTATAATATTTGACCATTACACTAAATATACCAAATTGTATGCAATCAACCGTGCAACAACACAAAAAATATTGGGAATTATCATGCAACACTACCTACCCGAAATAGGAAGACCAAAATCAATAATTAGTGACCACGGGACACAATTTCGCGGGAAAAAATGGAAGGAAACGCTGCTCAACCAAGGTATAAAGTCATACAAAACGTCTGTGTACCATCCGAGCAGCAACCCAGCTGAAAGAGTATTAAGAGAAATAGGTAGAATACTCCGTACCTACTGTCACAACCAGCAGAGAAGATGGTCAGAATACCTGTCAAGTGCAGAAGAATATATAAATCTATCGTACCACTAAGCAATTGATGACACCCCATACACAGCAATGTTTGGAAGACCTCCACCAAGGGAGATAGCTGAAATTATTAACTTTCCTCGAGGCGAAGTATATCAATTCAATGCAATCAAGTTCTACGACAAAATACTAGAACGAACAGAGAAGAGCAGGAGAAAATATCAAGAACACCAACCCAAGCCCATAGAGTACAACGTAGGAGACCAGGTGTTACTCAAAAATAGGGAGCTGCCCAGTACAGTAGAGGGCATAGCGAAAAAACTATTATTGTTATACACAGGACCCTATACTATTACCAAGAAGAATGGTAACAATACCTATGAGCTCATAGAATCCCAGACACAAAGGAAGAAGGGAACATACAACCAATCCTCCATGAAAATATACAATTGTGAATAAACAACTAAGTATAAACCTAATGCTCTTTAAGACAATATGCTTCATCCTTCAACATTAATTTCAAACAAAAAAGAAATTAATAAATCATCCAGAATAAAGGTTAACAATCAAACCTTTGAAGGAGTAGAGGAGCAAAACAACGAAAAGTCGAACATTGAAAAGAGATGGATTTAACAAGGAATGAGAATGATGAAAAAATAATAATATGAGGAGCACACGACCAAAAGAGTCGAAATGATAAAAATAAATATGAGCGATAAGCCAATATGCACCAACCAAATACATTATGCCACTTCCTAATATTAATTTCAATCAAAAAAGAAATAATTAACGTCCAGAATAAGTGTGAGTATCAGACACTTGAAGGAGAAGAGAGGAAGAACGCCAAAGTGAAAATAATAAGAGAGAGGGATATAAAGGAATGAAAGTAGGATAGAGAAAACCAATAAGACTATAATGTTGACCAGTAAATGGTGACCAATCAAAGCAAAATGATTATACAAAGAATACCAGTCAGAACTAAAACAAAGGTGGTGAGAAAAATACTCAAATGTTATAAAAACAAGGAATTACACAAAACTTGAAGGCATGATAAATATGACCAGACATGAAATCTGAAATCAAACAAGTATTAATAATGATAATGCAATTGCTAAACAGAAAATAGAAAGAGGGAGATCAATCAAAGAGAAAATAAATAAATAAGAAACAAAAAATCTAATAACAATATTGTTTCCAGTAGAGCACAGAGAATAAGATGAAAAGTATAAAAAAGAATGAAGAATATTATCAAATCTGAACAATAATTAAGTGAATTACCCTGAATATTTTTTATTAGTCGCACAATGACTACTTTGAATTTTTATGTTGATTTGTAGAGAAAAGCTCCAACAACAATGTAACTGAAGAGAGATGACGTTCCTCTGGTCTCAGAAAGATGTAGGGTGGACAGCAGAGCATGGAAGCCAAAAAGTGCCCCTCTGGACTGTGCCAACTACCATGTTAGGGAAATGATAGGGAATTAAATACTACAGGGAAAAAACTAACAAGAAAGAATATAGTGGATCAGATCGAAGATAACAATGTATTGAAATATGTGATGAAAAGGAAACAAGATATAATAGACGGAAGCTCAGACTGATTATGAAACAATATGATAGATAATTTCTCAAATCCCGTAAAGGAATTCATCCAAATGATGTATTTTCGAGGGGGGACGATATGTAACATGACATATGAGCCCTAAGATTTCAGTGATATAAAATGATAATGCATGTCAGATAATGAGTCAAAGAGACAAGCCAAATAATTTGTCTAAAATGCCAAGCTCAACGCTACATGAGCTAACTATCACCAAATATAAACTCACAGCCATAAGAGTCAATAAACTGATGGTAAATACAAATAAAATGACATTATAGTGAAGAGATTTTGCACCACACAATGATTGTACCAATAGAAGCAACCACCCAATAGTTTTCGGTCAGTGAAGAACCAAACAACACAAAATCAGTGAAGAACCAAACAGACACAAAATCAGTGAAGAACCAAACAGACACAAGGAAGAAGAAAGAAGAAACAAGAAAGAACAAACAAGAAGGAAGAAAGAAGAAAGAAGAAAGAAGAAAGAAGAAGAAGGAAGAATCAGTGATGAAGAACCAACAACCATGGCATAAAAGATTGCAAGAGCCAGTCAACTATAAATCAACGCCTACCAATATGTGTAATGACCAATCAACCTGCAGATTGGGGAGATAGACAGAAAACTGACTAACTGAGATGACCAGGATACTATAAATAATGTTACAAATGAATAAGAAAAAAAATATTATACAAAGGAGTGAAAATAACAATAATAATTATTGATTAGAAGCTGTGAATTAAGCATAGTAGCAAGATATGCACAGCAACAATGTAACAAAAGGAGTATTAGTATGTCTCAGAATACTAGTCAAATAATCTGACAATCGTATATAAAAGCAAGAGAATAATGAAATGATTATTAATTATCTTTATTAAAACCAGATATACAAAAATAAGGTTAAAATAATGCCAATGTGAGTCAAACTAACATACACATTGTTAGCACCAATGACCAAATAACATAACCTATGATGTGTGTAAGATTCACCTGTATTCACAACTAACAATAGGAAAAGCCTACCCAAACCAGAATGTAATATATGTAAAAGCAAGTAGAAATAACAATATTTCTACAGGTAACAAGATCAGATGGCCAAAATAAACTTTAAATGAGAAAATAAACAAAGAAAGTGAACCAAAACCCACTAAAATGGAATTCATTAATAAAACTTGTATAAAGTCATGTTATAAAAAAGAATAGAAACAAAATGTCGATGTCAATACCACAAATAGAGTGTGTTACCTCCACTGTACTATAGTGCAAAGATAATAAGACAGAATACAGTATACTATAATTATATTTAAGTGCACATGTTATGTGACACCAGGTGTAACTAGTATTGTTTAACCAAATGCAATGTAAAAAAGTCTAATGTAGTAAACACACCAAGTCCAGTACTAAGACAATGTTCTTACTCAGCTATTGTAACTGAGAGACAATAACAAAAAGAACTCTAATACCAGAAAAGAATGATATTAAGTAGGCATCTAATGATGAAAATAGAGACCACTTAAGTAACCAAAAATGACCAAAAATTACCTCATTTTCCAGCTAACAAAGGTAACCAGTAGTTGTAACCCTTTGTTATCAACAAATGGGAACAATTAGAAAGCAGACAAATACTTTCTAATGAATGAAATATGTAAATATAAATGTGAGTACCTAGGCTAAGATGACAGTAGAATAAGAATTGTATTTTATCAATAAATCTAAGTAAATAGTAACTAAGGAGTGATGAGAACTTGGAAGGCATGCCCTCAAGTGGGTATGAGTGCCATTATGTAGTGATAATAAAGATTTAAATATAAAATAATAGTGTTAAGTGAACCGTATTAATCACAAACAATAACTTTCTTAATAATGGACCAAAGCACACCATGAGTGGACTCAAATAATAGAGCCGAGTGTAGTGAATCCATTGATACGCTCAGATTTAAAATCGGAATGAAATTAACAAAGTTATTACAATTATAAGAATTTGTGTCAAAACGAGAAAAACAGTTTTAATCTAGAACCCGAAGACCCACGCCAAACTTAACAATTAAAATATAACGCCGAGGGGGTATGTACACAAAAGTGAAGATCGCCCACCAATCAAATCCACGGATTTAGCCAAATTTTGGTCGTTTACTGAACGGAACGGCAGAGCGAGGCCTGCGTTCTGGACACTTTTCAATCAACATTCGAAGCGATGAGATGTCGTCCGACGAGATAAAAGTCAGCTGCTTTGTTAATGTGTGTGTGCGTCACTAAGTAAACAGAGTGACATAACCTAAAAATTGTGATAACGAATATTGTAATTAAACACGTTTCTGTAGGTAGTTCTTCTTATTTCAGCCCCACGTTGGAGTCGTCAATTTGTAATTAACCGGGTTACTATATTTTATTTAATTATATGAAGATGTGTGGAAACACCACTGTTGGATTCCAATTTGGAATACAACGTTTACAAGTATGTGACTGTGTATGTACTGGGGTTCAATACAGTCTCACTTTGGGTTGCGTCAGTGACGAAAAGCTTTCTCTGCGTTTTTTAATGATTTATTTATTAATGAATATATCCTTTGATTGTGACCGATGAAACCTTCGGAAAATAGATTATTAAGCAAACAAAATTATAATTATGTTCCTTGAATTTATAATCATACTACTATATAGACTTAACTTAGTTTTCAGTGGTTGTGTAATATTAGCGATATGTATGGAGTATTGACTGAATGTAAGGGGTATTTGTGTCAACCCTAGACACTCGATGGTAGAAAATTCCATTCAAATTTTGTACTAAACACAAGCTAGTTCAGCAATCTCCCGTCCCACCAGCTGCAAACTTTGAGCGCTGTTCCTTGTAATAAGCGTACTTATAGGTTAGTTATTCATTGAGTTTGAATCAATCTTTTTGTAAATTATTCCAACCACTACATATAGTATTTATTCTGCAATAACTTCAAACGTTATTTCATACAATAAAGATACTTTATTTATTTTCTCTATTATTTTACAGTCCACGTTATCTCAAAAAACAATAATACGATCCAATCGATCACCCAGAAATATATCGATTATTAATTACTCAAAATCTATAAACATATACACATGAAAATAATAAATAATTCTTATCCCAGGGTTCGTAAAGTTCTTGGAACCATTAGTAAGGCCAGGTAAAATGCATAATTAAGGTTGCTCAATTTACAAAAATAAAATTATTTACGCTAAATACAGCGAAATTAAAATAGGTTGTTTTTTTACCAATCCGACGAAAACTTCGACTGGCGGTGGACGTTTGTAAACAGTTGCCAAAAATCAGCTTATCTCGTCTTCATCCAGTGAAACTGCTCTGGTTTTCAATAAAATTGATGGTGGCGTGTACTGGTAAACCCTCAGGAAATCTTCGGACTTCTGTTCTTCTTTTGTGCTCTTAATAATTCTCGGTCCCGGTGAAACGAAATTAGGATCCCAGCTTCTTCTGCTGCTAATGAAGGTTATTTCTGCCAAACTGAGTCTTCTGGTATTTTCAATAATTCCGTTAGTTCAGGCTTTAATTCTTTTTACTGATCTTCGGTTTATAGAAGGAATTGGTTTTATACCGAATCCAGCGGAATTATTTGGTGAATGAGGTGAGAGGCTTTCAATTCTTTTTAACTGTATTCATTTACAATTTGGAAGGTTATTTAAATTTTATTACTCATTAGCATTAAATTATCATTATTTTTCAAAAAGGGTTTTTCAATTTTGAGTCATATTTCTTCTAGATTTATTCATATTTTTTAAATATATCGGTCCATCTCAATCTAATAGCTTGTAACAATCAGAACGAATTAATTCAAATCAACAACTTCTGTACATTTTAGTTGCCTTAACAACCACGTTTTCTATATATCCTTGAGCCGGTATTATAGAATATTACTACTCTTTTCCAATAAAATACTCCATGCTTGGATTAATATGAAATCACCTAAAATTCTCCCCTAACCTTCCTTCTTAAACAGTAACTGTTTTACCAGATTTTCGTTGGACTGGGTTTCTTAAAAAGGTATTAATTTCCTTTCACTAATATGGAATTTAGGCCTATAGATTTTCTTACAACCGTTATAACATTATTTAGTTCTTTAACTTAATTTTCTTTTACCTGACCTACTGTACAATTAATTATTGGTTAAATGGTTAATTATATTAATTTTAATTTACTGGTGGTTACTTTTTTACATTAATTAACTGGTTATGGAACCCTTCATTAATTTATAATACAATTGTCAGAACTACTTGTTAAACATGAAACACTGGTCACCCTCCTGGCCCAGTTTATAAACAATAATTAAAACAACAGTATTATTCCACTTTATACAATACTTAGAACTTAGTATAGTGCCTAACATTGGTAACTATACTTGATTGTATAAAGACAAATCTAATATAAATATAAACATAATTATTGATGAAGTATTACTATTAAGCAACATCAGTTCATTTTTAGCATTTTCAAAATACAACATAAATACTCTGTAGACCTTAACATGTTACAGTACAAAAACAAACATTTTATTACATTCAATCATTCATTGGTCTGGTTCTTTTATATTTAACATTAGTCATTGCCTCTTTTGACTTGAGGTACTTCTCAAACACATTAACTATTGAACAACCTTAATTCAGGGTATGGTCCTTGACCATGTTTCATTCAATTTTTATGTAACGTTGGGGGACCTCAACTCTGTTACGTTACAATATACATTAGTATCAGTGAGTGAAGTGCAACAGTGCGAAATAAATTGTCCAGTGTATAATCCAGGGCAATTTCGGTATATAAATTATAAAATTAAAAGGGAGTATAATTGATTTTTACTATTTCAATCAAATCATGAAAAACGATATTATCGAAACATTTCATAACAATGAACGCAGGTTAAGGTATACTTGTAACTGTAACTGAACAACAAATGACAATCCTCAGAGGTTTTTATTAATTTTATTTGTGGATTTATTAACCTTATAATTAATTGTGATGTATAATAATTTTTGTGTGTGACTTTACCACACTTGATGACAGTTATCAATCATAACATATCTATGAATTTAACCAACAATTGCCAATGACTGAGGCTTGTCAGGTGATTGAATTATTGACGAACGTTAATACAATATTTATATGTTTTTATGCTTTTATGATTTAGGGAAGAAACCTACAATCATTATAATATTTCAATGTCAATTATTATGGTGAATAATAACCAAGGTTGCCAGAATCAATGGTTACTGACAGCCATACAATTACAATCAGATAACACTAAATACTGAATCAGATGTTTAATCAGATAACACTGTTTCGAATTTATAATTTTATTGTTCATTTAATTGTATTGTCAGGAATTATCTTGACACTAATTAACTTTGTTTCAAGTATTTATTGTCGATTGAATCTAATAATTTTACTAACCTATAATGTCCAGATTAGAGACATGATTATTATTTTGTGTATTAATTGTAAGTGACTGAATTGTAGTCAACATCTGAATATTTAATAACAATCTATGAGAGTTCTATTCAATGTCTTGGTATCCTGTTAGCTCAAAGAACACACGAAGGTATTGAATTATTATTAACCAACAAACATTTAGATGCATTAAATAGTAAACAGTTCTGCCACCCTGAGGCAAGTTTTTTGTAAAGTTGAAAGTCTCATGCTTATTATTATTATTGTTTTGAATTTAATTATAAATCATATTTATGCTCAATCAGAACGAACCATTATTGTGAATAAAACGATTGTTGACATAAGAAACAGAGTCAGTCAGATTATTTCTAGAAATTAGTTGACAACAGGTGGATGAATTTGATTGGTCGAATCTACAAGCAGTGGCGATTACAAAAACGGTAAGTCCGTATATACTGGATCGAGAGTTCGACCCTGCGAGTTCGACACGACATCAAGTAAGTGTTTATCAGTGAAAATTGTTTGTATTTTCAGCACAGAAATTACACCACCGATTCAACGAGTCAACGGAAGGACTTCTGAGTGAATAAACTGACCGAAGTAAAATTACTTCGTTAAATAATTTCTTGTGTAACAACCGGACTTATCAAGCTGGATTCAACGCTAGGTTGAATTGAGCCATAGGTCAATAATAATATATATCAGTAAACAAAAATTTTTGCAAATACTAAACAAAACTAAACGGGAAGTTAGCTCCACAGAACCCCTAAACACCGTTTACTAACAATATGGGTGCAGTAAAGGTAGTGAAAGCATTGGAGGAGAATTGTTACATTAAGAACATACACAGGAAAGTATAAAATTATATAAAACCCTGTCATATCTGCCAATTGGTCAAAATTAATAATGAACGAAAGGAAGGTATAATGATACCTATATCGTCAGGACAAAACTGGAAAAATTATTCATTGACATATGTGGACCATTTCCTCGGTGTGAAGGTAGAAGCCGATACAAATACATTATAATCATTATGGACCACTTCACCAAATTCACCAAATTGTATCCAATCATTCGAGCAACTACGCAGAAAATTCTTGAAGTAATAACTACCCAACACATCCCAGAAATAGGAATACCCGTCTCAATAGTTACAGACCATGGTACACAATTTCGAGGCAGAAAAAATAGAAGAACAGAACACATTTTTAGAACTGAACATCAAAAGTTACAAGACGTCCGTATACCACCCCAGTAGCAATCCATCAGAAAGAATACTGAGAGAAGTTGGTAGAATCTTAAGAACCTATTGTCATCAACAACAAAGGAAGTGGCCCGATTACTTATCAGCCACAGAAGATTTTTTAAACTTGGTTTATCATCCATCTATAAATTGCACTCCATACACTGCCATGTATGAAAAACAACCACCCAGAGAGATCCAAGAATTAATTAAGTTTCCTAAGTATCCACAGTACCAATTTAATAAATTAAAATTTTATAATCAGGTGATAGAAAATCTGGAAAATGTAGAAACAAATACTGTACCAGAAAATCAAGGGTAAAATAATTAAATATGAAGTAGGAGAGAAGGTGTTGTTAAAGAACAGGGAATTGCCTAGCACTCTAGAAGGGATATCAAAGAAGTTATTGTTACTCTACGTAGGACCCTACACCATAACAAAAAACCACAACAACAACACGTACGAATTAACCGACCCCAATTTAAAGAAGATCAAGGGCAATTATAATCAACAATCCATGAAGAAATATCACGAGGAGGAAGAAGAAAATGTAACATAAGTAATTATGTCCTCACACCTAATGAAGTGTTCAGAAATAATTACTTCTGAAGGGAGGCAATTTGTAACGAAACAAAATGTTGTAAAAAGAATTATAAATATAATAATGAAACCCTATCCAGAGAGTGAACACGAAATCATAATCAATAGCTAATTAAAAGAAAATACCAAGTTTTGAAAAATCAGTAAGGAACCAAATATAACTAAACAACATCAACCTTTGACTTATTTAATATCATCAAGACCCAGCTAGTATTTACCCAGTAGAATAGGGCAGTATATAAACTAAATTTAAATAAAGAAACCTAGTAGGCCTAAATAACTTGCCATGAGTAACCCAACCAAACCCGATAAAGAGTACAAATTCATAAAATAAAATTGTATTAAATGATATAAATTGTATTAATTTTATTAACTTTATTATAAAAATTGTATTAAAAAAAATTGTATATAATCAAGGAGAGAAAAAGGGACACAACCCCTTACAGTGATAAAAGTGACATAATAATAATAGTGACACAAACTACCGTTAAACAATGTGCTATTTATTTTTTATAAAAAGTGTTTTGTTGTTATTAACAGAAAATAAAAATGATTTATCATACAGACAATAGTTCAACAGTATGAATAAATTAGAACTGTCAAATCAAGTATTATTATTAAGAGTTGTGTGATATATTATAAGAGTTCATGTTATTAGTTAATTAATTTAAATATATTTATCTCATGGAATCAAGGTGTAACTTACAATCAACCATTATAAATTGTTCCATCATATATCAGAGAAATTCACTAAGTACTAAGGTTTTACAGTTATAAACTGAGGCATGTTTAGTACCAAATTGTTTGTAATTGTACAATTAATAATCATATAAACATTGTATGTATCATTAGGATATAATAATAAAATTATATGTTAAAGGTAATTTGTAAAATGTAAAGTAGGTAAGGGGTATTGGTCATATAACACTTAACCTGTACATAAGGGGCCAATCAAAATTTAAGAAGTTTTGATCAGTTCGGTGACTAAAAAAGAAGAAATGACACTTGATTGTTAATTGTGATTGAGAACAGTTTAAGAGTGCTTGCCGAGATGTTATTAAAATGAAAATCTAAACTCAGCAACCGTTTTATGAAAGAAAATTTTTATGACAACCACTGAAGAGAAAAAATTCCTTAACTACAATCATCTTACTAACCAGGAACAAACACCATAAAGAAAATATCAAGAAAAAACAAGGAGACGTTCAGCGAACATCGCCTAGATGTGTAACGTATAATTCGACTTAATAACTGACAATATTTTTTATCCAAAACGAACAACCACTAGACAACACTATAATCCACACTACCACTAATCACTAGTGAACATTTTAATAAGTGAAAAAACAAATTATATATAAGAATCAGTGGACAAGGAATACATTTATTTAAACACATTAGTAAAAACTTCAGTTATTATCTGGAACGGACGAAGGCAGCCATGATGATGACGTCACTCTAACCAGCATGCTTTGTACGAGGTGTACTGAATATCATCAGACATTGTGTGTTTTTTCTTAATAATTTTTGTAACTCTCTTTTTAGATTATAAGTACTAGGAAGATTTGTAAATGTACTCTATATTGTTATTTATCATGTGTTAGGAAGTTAATGTTTTAAATGTATTTGCCAGGATGCAGAAAATAATGATGAGCGTGGACTGTAATTTAATACATTTATTAATGTTTCGTTATACAATTTAATTTGAATTGTAAGATTGGTTAAGTCTGATACGCATTTGAATTTTGAAAAACCACGTCGGGAAAAAATGTTACATGGCAAAATTGAGGCGCAAGTGCGCAACACTCCAAGCTACATGAAAATGTTTAAGGCCTAAGGCCTACATAAATTGTCGCGACAACAAGAAAAATGAAAAAATGACAGGGCCGAAGCAGCAAACGCGTTTTCGTCTGCCGCCTACGGACGTACGTTGCACTGTTTTAGCCTGTTCGCGATAAGCGTGAGGCAGAGCATACAGATTAGCCAACCTTTAAATATGAACTTACCACATTACTGTCCACAGCTGCCCGCAAAAAATCAAAAGATTTTTTAATACATTTTAATAATTTATTATACGAAAACACAATGTGTGTTCTTAATAATAGATATCAACCTCAATAAATTGTATTGAACATTGAGATTGAAATGTTAGATAACAGTTATAACATTAAACTGTTCAGAGATAAAACCTGAATAATGATGATAACAGTTGAGCAGGCCACAGTTTGCTTACAAACTGATTTATACATGAGTATAAATGCAAGAATTAGCAATGTATTGCTAATATATATATTGTATGTATACAATATAAGACAATATAAAACATGAATAATAAATAGTTTAACAATGTTTGATGATGAATAATCGGTGACTCATCACATGATGGGCCCGATACAAATTGCAAATATTTTATGCAAGTCATGATTGGCAGCCTAAACCAGTCAAGGCCAGTTGACTCATACATAATAGTATTGAGTGTAAAATGAATAGACAAAAATTATTACAAAATTATACATGTAAAAACATAGATTTAGCATAACGCTGTAATATAATAATTAAATGGTGCATGCTATACCTGACAGTTGCAGGAATGCACAATAAATTGACATGTGAAAACAGATTATACATTGTTGAATAATTGCAAGTACATAAGTATAATGACATGTATGTCATAATTGAAAGCATGAATAATAATTGTCAATACGTGATCGCAAAATACAAATACAAAATATAAAAATATGTGCGTGGCGCATGATTATAGACAGTAGATGCGGGTAAAATAATGTGTTTTACATAGATACAAGTTATACATAATAAAATACAATAGAAATCGGTTTGGATAATTACAAATACATGAATACAAGGGACAATAGCATAAGTGACAAGTACAGCAAATGTGTTTATACAAAATGTAATGCATGTGTTGAACAATTGCAAGTAACACATGAATTCATAGAGTAATAAAATGGCACACATATTAACAAAAAATGTGCAAGAAAGATGCATACATGGTTTGTATAGTTGCAAAACCATGTGAATATTATATAACAAAATTATGACATAAGAACAATACCACCAATGACATGACACATAACCCATTACCAATATCAAATATAAGTATGCAAAGGACATAGTATGTCTCACAAAATTATCAATATATAAATACAAGAATAGTAAAGTATACCAGCATAACAATATAATAAGTATACATATAATAACATAGTGCATGGTTGTACAATTACAAGCCACATGCGAATTTAGTGTATGAAATACGCAATAATGCGATATTAACATAAAAATGTTTGTGATAATACATATCACCAATTGAAGTCGACCAAATTGTCAGACAGTTGAGTAACGAAAGCCAGTGGCCAGGTGAAATATAGCATTGTGCTAAGTAATTATATTGACCTTGTGTCTAAGCCTCGTCCCGCGCTGGCAACAAACATAACTTGTGAATTGGTCTGCGAAAGGTGCCAACAGGCGTGCGAACGTCAACTACTCTAATTAAATTGTCTGGGCCGGGAAATGTGGCGGTAATTACCCCAAATTTCCATGCTAATGGAGGCAAGTTATCCTCGATCAGCAAAACCAGGTCACCAATGGAAACGTTTTCCTTTGCGAATTTCCACTTGTGACGTTGTTGCAATTGGTGTAAGTAGTCGCGAGACCATGATTTCCAAATGACTTGGTCAAACTTCTGGAGAAGTTGCCAACGTCCAAGACGAGAGATGGGAACGTGAGATAAGTCAGGATCGGGTATTGCCGTTAATGGTGCTCAAATTAAAAAAAGGCCAGGGGTAAGTGGCACTGGATCATTTACATCCGATGAAACGGCAAATAATGGACGTGAGTTTAGACAGGCCTCTACCTGAGACAAAACCGTAGTAAACTCCTCGAAAGTGAGTATGGACTTGCCGACCACGCGGCGCAAATGATACTTTAAACTCTTTATACCGCTCTCCCAAAGACCACCAAAATGAGGTGACGAGGGCGGAATAAATGACCACCTAATACCATGAGAGGTCGTAAAGTATTGGATTGATGAGGTGGCATCCTTATTATGCCAAAGATTGTAAAGGTCATGCAAAACGTTGCGGGCCTTCCTAAAGTTCGTGCCATTATCAGAATATAACTAACTGGGTATGCCCCTACGGGCCATGAAGCGACGTAAGGCAGCTATAAACGCATTGGCCGTAAGATCGGAAACCAATTCCAAATGTATGGCCCTGGTGGCTAAGCAAATGAACAAAGACACGTAGGATTTTGATAGAGTCCTAGATCTCTGCCCGCCATGACGAATCATGAAGGGACCACCATAATCAACTGCGCAGAATAGAAACGGCCGCGAAGGAGTAACCCTAGGAGATGGCAAAATACCAAGCCTTTGAACCTGATGTTTGGTGTTAAATCTGAGACACTTGACGCATCTACGAATGATGGAACGAATGACTATCTTGGCGTTAATGATCCACCAACGTTGGCGAAGTGAATGATGGACAAGTTGAGCACCAGCGTGGAGTAGACGAATATGCTCGCACTCGATTATAAGGCGAGTGATGTGAGCCGATGGATGCAAGACAATAGGATGCTTATTGTCATAGGGTAGTTGCGAATGCTGTAAGCGTCCGCCGACACGTATGACGCCAAACTCATCAAGAAACGGGTCCAGAGAAGACAACTTACTCCTAATAGAGACAGAAGCCCCATTACGAAGGCAATTAAGCTCAGCATCGAAGTGGATGGACTGGGATTGCTTTATAAAGAAATTAAGAGTAGAATGAATTTCGGCGGGGGTAAGAACACCCGAGATTTTCTCAGCCCTAGAGGGTCTAGTATTTTTTATGAATCGAAAGCAGTAAGCGTATACGCGAGTCAGACGGTGCAATGAAGAAAAGTCCTTTGAAAGATCAATAGGTAGGGTAGAAATTAGAGAGAGTTTGGGGGTTTGTTTCTCCTCCGCAGAGCATTCAGGAAACGACAGATTAGAAGGTAAGAAAGGTGAAAAAAGATTGGGCTCAGAAGATTGAGACAGACAAGCGGGACCATGCCACCAAAGCGAACAATCGCGCAAAATGTCGGGGTGACATCCCCTAGAAATAATGTCAGCAGGATTATGTTGCGAATTTATATGATGCCATGTGTAGGTTTCAGTGAGACGCTGAATCTCGGCAACACGATTAGCGACGTAGGTCTTCCACCTAGAAGACTGGGCATGAATCCAGTAAAGGGATACCATGGAGTCAGAGTACAGGTGAACGCTATTGATAAAGGAATGAAGAGCAGGGGTGACTTTGAATAAAAGTCGCGATAACAACAAGCAAGCACAGAGTTCAATGCGGGGTAATGACACCTGTCGTAGTGAAGCCACGCGAGATTTGGAACACAAAAGTGACAAGAGGCCGATGAATCTTGATAAATGACTCTAACGTAAACACAACACCCATAGCCCTTTTCAGAAGCATCCGCAAACCCATGTAATTCAACTATCTTTGCCTTGGACTTGCTGCGAATAGAGCGTGGGACAATAATTTTACCAATTAGATATAACTTATCGCATAATGAACGCCAATATAAACATAATTGCTCAGAAATTGGCTCATCCCAACCAAGATTGCACAGCCACAGTTGCTGCATAAACTGTTTATAAAGAAAAACAATTGGACCGACGAGTCCGAGTGGGTCGTAGATACCCGCGATAATCGACAGGATTTTCCTCTTAGAGATGCTTGACTCAACTGGAAATGACTTGATGTCAAACAAAAATGAATCTGTAGAGTTGTTCCATAGAATGCCCAACGTACACACATTGCCTTGTTTGTTTAATGGGAGTGATAAATTATTATGATCTGTGACCACATTTGGTTCATTTGATGCCCATTTATGCAGAGTAAGGCCATATTGACTCAACAACGTACCCAAGTTAGATTTCAACTTGGTCAGATTAGAAATGGTGTCTGCACTGGTCAACAAATCATCGACATAGAAATCATTAATTATAGCTGAAGCAGCGTCAGGAAAAGAAGCTTCATGATCCTTACGAATCTGAATAAGGCAACGAGTGGCCAAAAACGAGGCACTAGCAGTACCGTATGTTACAGTTCGCAGTACAAAATGTTTAAACTGTTCAAGGGGAGAATTACGCCACAGAATACGTTGATAATGACAATCGTTATCAGACACTAGAACTTGTCGATACATCTTCTCGATGTCGGCGATCAGAACATAGTTGTGTATGCGAAATCGCAAGAGAATAGAAAAAAGATCTTGTTGGACATTTAGGCCTACCAACAAAATATCATTGAGAGAAAGACCATTGGTAGTTTTGGCCGAGCCATCAATAACGACGCGAAGTTTTGTCGTGGAACTAGAATGTTTAAAAACGGCATGGTGAGGCAAATAGTAGGTGTTTGAAACCCTGGAATTAACAGAACAATCGTCGACAAGCGCCATGTGGCCAAGATCCCTATATTCTTGAATAAAGTTTGCGTATTCACGCGCAAGCTCAGAATCGCGCTTGAACCGGCGTTCTAAACTTAAAAATCTCGCTTCAGCGGTAGCATAGGACTCACCCAACTGGGGATTGTCAGACTCGAATGGTAATGAGACAGCGAACCTACCCTCATCATTGCGATGAGTGGACTTAACAAAATGTTCCTCACAAACTGAATCGTTACTAATGGGTGCATTATCAAGGATGGTTTCGGTCTCCCAAAATTTCTCAAGAGACGCTAAAATTTGACTGTCGTTGTTTCTTGCCAAGAACAAAACAGCAGGACCCTTAGAACGGCAATGTTTGGGCAGATTGCCTGCTAGAATGTAGCCTAACTTTGTTTCTTGTATAATAGGAAAGTTAGGACCACGTACATATTTGTTAGCTAAAATCAAGTCTAAATAAAACTGCGCTCCTAAAAGTATGTCTATGTCAGCTGATACGTTGAAATGTGGGTCAGCAAGGAAGACGTTATTTGGGATATTAAAATGATTTATGTCGAAAGATTGTGCTGGCAGTTTATGAGTCAATGCAGATAAGACTGCACACGTAGCGTCAAAGCTGAACCTTTGATAACGAGAAATAATACGAATAGATGCCAAATTAGTGGCACAACATGTCGCATTATTAATACCTGTAATTGGTATATTAGATTCAGTCAAATTTAGTTGCAATTTTTTAGCAAATGATTCAGTACAAAAGTTCACTTGTGACCCGGCATCTAATAAAATTCTTGCAAGCTGTCTGTTACCAGCCCGGTCGATGACGGAACACGACTGCTGTCGACAAAAGAACATTGTTTGCTGACTGAAGCTTGAATGAACAATAATTACTGCTGCTGGCAGAACCTTGTTTTGACACATTATTTATGTGCAGCAATGTATGGTGTCGTTTTGAACAGATCTTACATGATTGTTTGACCTTACAATTAGGTGAAAAATGATCTGGTCTTAAACAATTAGTGCAGCATTTATGCTTTAATATAAATTGCCCTCGTTCTGATATGCTTAATTCAAGAAATTTGTCACACATATAAATTGGGTGACTGGCCTTGCAGCATGGGCATAAATAATTATTTGAAGTTGAATGATAACTCTTAAATGCAGTGCTGCCAGCAGAGTTTCGTAATTTATGTTTTTTCAGATTTATTATTAAACCTTAATGTCGGCTTGTTAAGCTGCTGTCCAGCGTCTATCGGTAATGTATTTTCTAATAATTGTCTACGTGCGTTTAAAAACTGTGTAAAGCTCTGAAAGTTAGGAAGATTATCGGAATCTATAGACTCCTTCCATAATTTAAACGTGGAATGGTCAAGTTTTGCTGACAATAGTTGTACAGTAATGAGTTCAAATGAATCCACTGACAATTGCATAGCTGCCAGCGAATTGACTGAAGACGTTATTGTATTTATAAATTCTGCTAAGCTCTGTACAGAGTCTTTGATTGTAGACTTTACTTCTAGCAAATTTTGAATATAATGTTTCGCTAATATGAATTTGTTATCATATCTAGCGGACAGCAAACTTAACGCTATTGAATAGTTCTCATTACAAATAGGTAAGGCCTTAATTAGATCTAATGGCTCATTTTTGAGAGATGAATACAAATAATGTAGTTTTTGCACTGAAGTTAGATCAGATATGGCATGTACCAAGTCCAGAAATATTGAATAAAAGTGCTGCCATTCTAAAATGTTGCCTGTGAAGCAGGGCAAACTTATAGGTTTTAATTGCATATTACTTGTTAATACTTGAGATTCAGTCTGAACGTTGAAAGTTTCTATTAATTGCAAGATGTTAGCTTCGGTTGAATATAAAAGTTCTTCAACCTCAATTCTGTCTTCTTGAGCAGCGTTTATGTCCTTAGAAATTAATTCAATTTCAGACTGTACCTCATCATATTTTGTTGCTAAACTCTTTAGACTTTCCAATCTAACAGTTAAAAAATGTTTAGTGTTACTGTTTTTATCAAAATTAATTATAGCAAAATTGATTCGCACTATGGCAGACTTTAAGCCGCCTCTCTTTCTAACCAACACTTTGAGGCCTTCTTCCGCCATTCTACGCACCTGTTAGTGATGTCGTTGATGTCGTACCTTGTGTGAGATGTCCTGGAGCGTCGAGGCCGTGGAATAGATGGCAGATATGCACGAACTGGATAGATGACTGCTCAATCTGGTGTGTAGGCGTTAACACATGGATGTTCTTGTAGTGGCGTTGTCACGAGGCTCAATGGCGACGAAAGAAATGCTGAATAACTCCCAACACGGTCGGATCAGCGAACATGCTGAATCGCCCGTGATGGCCAGAAATTGAGGTGGAAAAAATGATGAAAGCCGCTCTGGTCTAAGTTGAAAGAAGGTAAAATGATGAATCCAGGCACGGAGCGACCAAAAAAATGTTAGGAAGTTTTAATGTTTTAAATGTATTTGCCAGGATGCAGAAAATAATGATGAGGGTGGACTGTAATTTAATACATTTATTAATGTTTCGTTATACAATTTAATTTGAATTGTAAGATTGGCTAAGTCTGATACGCATTTGAATTTTGAAAAACCACGTCGGGTAAAAAATGTTACATGGCAAAATTGAGGCGCAAGTGCGCAACACTCCAAGCTACATGAAAATGTTTAAGGCCTAAGGCCTACATAAATTGTCGCGACAACAAGAAAAATGAAAAAATGACACAGGGCCGAAGCAGCAAACGCGTTTACGTCTGCCGCCTACGGACGTACGTTGCACTGTGTTTTAGCCTGTTCGCGATAAGCGTGAGGCAGAGCGTACAGATTAGCCAACCTTTAAATATGAAATTACCACATTACTGTCCATCATGTAATGGAACTTTTCGTAGCAGCCACAAGAATTCCCACGAAATATGTTAAACCTATTTTTATTATTCACTCCTGAGATAACTATCGATTGGTACTAACGTGTGTATCGAATGAAAATTTCTATCAATTTGAACTCCAATTGCAAAGATTATGCGATAATGTTAATAAATCATATCCATGCTTTATTATTTCATGAACATAAGATATAATCAACATTTATTTTATAATTACCAAGACCAAGAAGACGTCGGGGAGTCGTTGGAATTACACAAACTACAAAACCAAGATTAACCTCAAAGAATAGGGTTAAGCCTAATATCGAAAGTGAACCTTGAGAATTGTTTGGGACGACTCGACCGCTATTTTTGAATTAATTTTGAAGTTTTAACTTCTGAATTGGAATAATAATAATTCTGATTATTAAACCAAGGCAGAATAATTCATTTCTTAAACTTATATATGATATCACGCTAAAAAAAAAACACGCAACATAAATAATTCACGAACAATTGATACACTATTTACAACCTTTTATCACAATTTAACATTTAAAAATAACACGGGCAAATTATTATACAACGGATTCACGAGTCGTACTATAAATTGACGAACCCAACAGTGGGGCTTAACGTTGATACAAGTTAGATAATAACGCACATATTCATTTGGTCTGTGTCATTTATATTGACTGCGATTTCTGCTCTATGATTATATAATTCTTCGGTTGTTGCAATAGATTATCGTCACAAACAAAAGTTGATCAGGGAGATGAAAATTTTGATGATGAAATAATGTTTTTAAAGTAATCCGCACGAAGACCAAATTATTTATTTTTATCACTTCGGGCAAAGATAAGATATTATTTTTTATTTGTTTCATGTTATCAATGGTTTTAGTTTTGAGCCAGCCCCAGTACTTGTGAATATCCTATCTGGCGTCATAAACGTGTCAAAGAAAATACCTACTTTTAGTATTAGCATATTACAACTGCATGAATTCGCTAGTTACAGTAAGAAACGTGCGCACACGCGCGCTCGTATGTGTGTGTATGGGTGTAATAATCTGTTTAAGGTATCTATTAATCTATTAAATTATTAAATTTCTATCCTAGTCTATTAAATATTAATCCTCTGTATAATTAGGTCTACATTAATGCTCGTAAACTTAATATATATTAATAATTTTTAACGCTCGTAATGCCTTCCTCGCAGAACTGTACATTGTTATTACAGGCAGTGTTTGGTGAAGATTCATGTTTTTCTCCGTTCGTACTGTCCAGTCTTGTATAGTTACGGCGAAAGACCTGAAAGCAGTCACCGGAGTAGTAGCGAAATGTACCTGTCTCTTGTCGAAGAACTCAAAAAGTTGTAACGTCATTTTTGTGGCAGGATATACTCACCACTCCAACGAGGAACGAACGTTTACTGGCCAAAACGTACGAACAATTGTCAGTGACTATTCAGTTTTTCGAATGCATAAAATGTGTATACTGTTGTACTGTTTGCGTTGGACGTGTTACGTGTTGCGACACGCTGCATGCATTAATGAAATATTTCGCAGCTAATGAATGGAAAACGTGGCTGAAAACTTTTCTAATTACACGTTTGTGGTTAATTAGAAACTGCCTCAAAAATGGATCCTAAATTAGACAAGTGGAGAAATACTAAGACGCTGTGCATTATTCACGACACTGTGCATACACGATGCACGCCTGTTTCTGTACTCGATTATCAGTTTTTTACTTTACTGTTACACTTTTTGTTAACAAAAAGTAACTTTATCGTAACATGCAGCATATCACAAGTTACAAAAAAATACAATTTGATGTGATAAGGACAATATAGATGTGAAAAGTGAGGATATTTTATATTGTAACGATACATATCCTCACCGTACATGAAAGAACTATGATAAAATAAGAAAACCATCAATGACCAGTACTAGTATACCTAATAAATAAAAAGATATATAAATAAGCGTGTATTAAGCATAACATTCAGTCTATAAACTAAAACAAAACAGTGAATGAAGAAAAAATAAATGATAAAGAATGAAAAAAAAGTAATTATGAAGAAAGTTAGAAAAAAAACAAGTAATGTGATAAACCCAATAAGATTAGAAATATGTGTATTAGTTTAAGGAAAAAAGTGTAAAAACCTATATTAAGGGGGAGTGAAATGATAAGTGTCAAAAAAGGAAAATAGTGATGATCAGAGATCATGTAATAAACCAGTGGGGAGTGAGAAAGTGAATTAGTGGTCTCGCATATAAACTAATTCATATGAAGAACCAGTAGATGGAATCAATAATTGTTCAAAAGTTTTCTATACACGGTGAAGCCATAATTTTGTTATGTTATAATTATTTGTTCAAATGTTTATTAATTGTTCAAGAACAGTAGTTGTAAACTGTTAAAAAGTGTTAATATCATGTACAGAGTAAAATATTATATTATGTAAAAATTATTGTGAAAGAATGGCAAAATACTAAGCCAATAGGCCAAAAGAAATGAGTTAACTTTAAAACAGAACTAAAATATATGATATAGTCCTAACCAGATCAAATACTGTACTACTAAGTAGAAGCCTGACCTTAATGAAACAGGGAAGGTACTGATAAAATTATATGTAAAAACCCATAATTGTAATAACCAGATGGATAGGGAAAGTAATAATAGCACATAAGACAAGCCATTGAACTGACATGTTGTCAATATTATTGTTGTTATAAAGATATTATTAATAGGTATTTAAAACTATGATGTTATATGTAATGAAGAGGTATCAACAATTATTGTTAGTAGTAAGGACAACCCTATTAGAACATATTAAAATAGTAAAGAAGGCAAATAAGAAATGTTAAGAAAAAATATGTAAAAGCCTAAAAAACTTAAATTTATAAAGGTGCAAGAATATGTGATACTGGGCCGAAATGGGCCACATAAGGTATCAAAATACTTCAATTTTACTAAACAATAACACCGTATAAATCAAATTTAACTTAATCTAAAAATAAACAGGGAATAATTTGAGGTGACAGATATAAATGTCAAAGATTTCGAATAATTAACGTCACGTGACCAGGGGTCGGAAAATAAGGACCAATCAGAGCTCACAAAAGCTTGGTCATAATCATTGACTAAACGGAAAAATTCGTTTACTCTATTGTTAACTTTCAAACCGAACAGATCAACTTCATGTAGCAGAGAGTCACATTTTTTTGGTGAATAACCAAAAGTAAAATATAAAGAGATGCAAAAAACAAAGTAAGAAAATAAGTAAAACCATTAAAAATTAAACGAGAAAACAATACTAATAGAAGAAACCGAAAATCGAATGAAAAAAAATGATGATTTACTCAAACTAACACATCCCAAGTATGAAAAGCGTAACGGCGAGTTGGTGAGATAGGATAACCTAATAACGAAATAATCACACCTTTACACAACACGAGATTCACCAAAAACACTGTTAAACCAGACACTTGTGAACTTCAACAAAACTTTATTCAACAACATTGTGGACATAAAATTATTAAAACACTATTTAATTTAAAGGAATTAGTCGAAGCAGATTTTAGGGCCACATAGATACAGGCCAACGGCCATTTTGAACGACAATTCCGCCATTTTCGATTGACTTTTGGGACAGAACCGAGAGTGTTTTGGGACATTTGAACTCAAACATTATTTTAATTTTATTAGTTATTAAGAATGTTGTTTAACAAATTTTAATGTATTGTATTTTATCCTGAAGCATTTTCTGATCTTTCCTAACAGCTCAAAGAATCCACTACCTGATAAAGAAATAATATTGTAATTGATTTTAAACATTTTTTTGTTCGAGTCGAGTTGGGTGAGCGAGTCGATACGGCCAATGTCCCGTTCGATTCACGAGCCGATAAACTGACCCAGGTTTTAAACATTATCAAATAAACTAATTTGTTAACCGAAAAAGCATTTTATTTTTTTGAGTGTGAGTTAAGATAAAGGATTTTCAGGTGACAAGGAAGAAGAGAAATACGACGAGAGTGAAGAACATTGAGAAATTAGGAGACAAAACCAGATAACCTACAAGACTGAGTCGAATCAGTAATCGATTGTCGAAAAAAACAACACAATCTATTCCACTTTTAAAGATCAATTATTTTGGCAACATTTCAAAACAATACGGACGCGAACACCGCTCTAATAACAGTAAACTCTTTGACGACCTGTCATTGTTTGATCACTCTTTTAATTAAAGTAACTAAATAAAAAAAATAATAATAAATAAAAAAAAATAAAAAATAAAAATAAAATCAAATAATAACAATAATTCAATAAATAATAAATTTATTCCAAACTAATGAATTTTAAAGAAAAGAAAGACTCGCTTCATAAAGAATTTAACATATTGTACCAAACCACGTGTGAATAATAAACACACGAAACAACGTTATTTTACTATATATTTATATATTGCGACAATACAAGCATATGCTGAAATGTGCACGTATTAAATAAAATAAAATAAATATTTAGGTTAATTTTAATAATATGCAATAGACAAGCAGGTGTGAAGTTGAAAGCTGAGTTAGATGCAGGAATGAAGCATGATCACGCGATTATTGCTGAGAGAGTGTACAGCAGTAAATAGTGTGTATGTGTGAAGCCTGTTCAAGCCTGCAAGTTTGCAATCTCACCCCAAATAGATACTAAATTATAGTTTTATTTAATTATAAGCAAACCGTAAGTGTTAGAAAGATTGCAAAGACTTCTAAATATGCATAAAAATCAGACACATGTGCAGTGCGAAAATAGTATGAATATGACGTTCAGTGCGAATTCTGTGCGATTTTAAGAGCATAGTAATTACACTAATGATGCGATCACGATGATAATTACGTATAATATGTGTAATTAAATCAGACAATGTTAGATCACTTTGAAATCCGCATTAGACATTGCAATTGGCAAAAATGTGCGAATATGTGAAATGGGACGGTAGTGAGGGAACTGACTCCACTGACAGTTTCTGACCTGCAGAATCCTGAGCCGACAGGTGTGGGTTTTTTGGTGAATATAAATACGAACCCAGGAGAGCCAAATTTACTCTTCAATCAGTTTTCAGTTGCAGCGGTAAGCTCTGTCCGTCGGAGACGCGAATTTCAATCAGTCTTCAGACATAGCTGGACGCTATGTCCAGTATCGACGAGGAAATCCAGTAGGAGAGGACCGACAGATCACCGGAGGACATGGGTACAATCTGCAGAATTGAGGTGACAAATAACCAATTTATAATTATATAGAAAAAATAAAGACATTGAAAAGACATTTTTAAAACTTGAAAAATAATGAAAATTTATGTCATATGTAGATAGAGATAAGAGAATGTAATTTAACTTTAGTAAGAATTTTCCTTAATGATGACAAATTAATTTAAAGATAACTTCAATCATTGCTTGGATGATTAACAATTGATTTAATAATTTTAAATGTTCATTTTAAGTGTGTAAAGTAATCAGCGTGTAATATCACACGAAATGTATAAAGTAAAGTAATTGGAAATATAGAAGAAGACTAACGATTCGATTAGTACATTTAAAACTTTATAAAGCATTAAAATGTATGCCAAGCATAGAATAATAATGTAAATAAGAACAAACTTATAAAGCACATAGTCAGACTGAGCAGTCGAGAATTTATAGTGTAACAAAGAAATGTTTAACATAGAGTTTTGCTAATATAAGATATAAGATTTATTTTATGATGAATGTACGGCAACAAAGAAACATTGAAACAATTGATAATGAATATTTTATGGCGAAGTAAATATTATTATTTTTTTTCACTTATAATTTCGTTCGAAAAAGTAATGAAAACATGTTACGATTTATAAAAGGACTACTTTTATTATGATTACAACCCAAACTCTATTTATAATTAACACGTTAAAAAAAAAATGTATATGAGTTATACCGCTACACAAATTAGATTACATTTAATTAATACGTCGAATTGTGTATAATTTTGTCTCCCAAAAGCGTGGGGCTACACAAAGTAAATTAATTAAAATTTTTATACACAAAATGTGTCGCTGTAATATACATATATATATTTCATGAACCTCATGAAACTATTAGAATAACTATTAGGCAAACGGGAATTAAATATTGTGTTTGAAGTAGTACAGATTTATTTTACAACATAACAGACACTGATACACTGCAATTCCTTAAGCTTTTACGACCGGGGTCAACATTGTTAAAATTATTGTTATTACTAGCCGGACTGTTAGGCCGTGGGCGACTGTTATTGTGGACGGAAGTTTCGGCCCCACTATCGGAGGCCGTCTTCAGTGTCAGAAAAAGGTTGGGAAGGTGTCCACCAATTCACCAAAGTACTGAGGTAGAGGCTGTGTGATATGTGACTATCTGATATGTAATGTGTCACATTGTCTTTAGCTCAGTACTGGGGTGAACTAGTGGACATACACCTTGCCAAACTTTTCTGCCACTGAAAAAAGCCTCCGACGCTGGGGGGCGGGGCGAAACGTCTGCCCACAATAACAGTCGACCACGCCTTAACAGCCCGGCTAGTAATAACAATAATTTTAACAGAAACTAAAACAATTTTGAATATGTATACTTTTGGGGAAAAGCGAGCTCCGATGTTAACCGGAATTCAACATGTATTTGATCTTGTACACTGATTTAACTGCCTCTTTGGGTCACTTGGACTAGCTAATATTTATGACGCAACGAAGAATAACCGAACGTTTAGAATAAATTTGAGCAGTTTGAATAATTTGGCCGCCTTGTAGGAGATACAATTTATTTTAATGTAGGCCTGTTGACTACATACAGTCTGTGTTTCTAACACTTGACATTCCTCGTCTGCAATTAGCTTTAAGATCTTAGTTTACTGTTATAAGGGGGTTTTCTTTGGCACGAACAAAGTGAATTCTCCTGATCAGCTACGTGACTTTCTTATTGCTCTAGTACAACCTGTGGTTGTGCGTGCTTCCACATGATCTCCATATGTGTGTTCGTGTTCGTTCTGCTATTTATATAGCTAGTGCCACTATCTGTTCGCGTTTATATTTTTCTGATTGTACATTTTTGTTTCTGAGTCGTGCCTGCTCTTTCATATAACTGAGTAATTTCATCTACGCGCTGAACTCCGATCCTTATATGAAAGATGGAACTAACATATTCCACAGACTGCAGCAGGATCTTTTTTAATCCATCGGATGTTTTATGCTTAACGGGGTCTCACTCGACCTTTAGTGAACCTGAAATTTTCCAAGTTTGATATTAATACCTGAAAACGATGAAAAATTCCTAAACGAGTCAGAAATAAGACTTTTGCTTTGGTAAGTTAACGTTAAGTTAGTATGTTTTAAATAAATTAAATTCATTACTTTGTATCACAACTTGTTCGTTAGCCCAGGGACGTATTTACGGGAGGGGGGACGAACGAGGCCGGACCCTAACCAGAGGGAAAAAAGTTTACGAATTTTGTTAATCTCTTAATTTTTAGACTGTTTTTTTAATTAAATTATTTTTTCAGCTGTGTACGCTAATATAGTAGTAACTCTTTTTAAAATACACACGCAGGTTTATTAAACAGCATTAGCATATACATTTGAAATATGTTATATAGGAAAATCAATTCAGTCAATAAGTGTCTTGTAAACAATGTTTCAATAACGCGTATTTTTATCGTGTTATGGGCGTTTACATTAATAGGACCGATTTTAGCCACTTTAAGGATAGTAATGTTGATTAGTCTTAACTTGTTTTTTCTTTTGTATGAAGCCCCCCCCAAGGCAAATTCTAGATACGCCACTGCGTTAGCCTACAAAACATTGTTAAAGTAAACCTATAAAAATCTTTCGATTGATCCACTTGACTTTTTGAATATACTTTAGTTATAAACGTTAAGGTCTGGTGAATTTAAGAAACAATTAACAGGTGAGGTGAAATAGCGACGATTCGATGACGAAAATATAGTGAGTAAAACAACATGACTGGTTATCGACACTCGAACGATCGTTCCACCATTAATACCATTAACAAGTGTATTTGTGTGTTACAGGACTTATTGCATTTTGTTTCGTTTTAAGTCTCCTCCGTGAAAGTTCTTGTTCGTTCCGCATTTAGGTTATACCAAATTTGTTTGTTGCACTGCGGAAAAAGTATAACCGGACTAATTCTGAGTATATTTTGTATCCTGTATTGTTCCGTCTACCAAGTCATCTCTTCTCCGACTATTCATGCATTTCGCAATCAAGGTCATACTACAACGTTCAAGTTTAAAAGTTCGTAGGCACAACTC